>CAXIVR010000001.1:126744468-128016968 GCA_964035755.1 Teleogryllus oceanicus | reverse complement strand
ATAAATAAGTTATAAATACGATTGTTCTTTATCTTTCATTCTTATTTCGATGAAGAAATGTTTGAAGAAGATTAGACGTGTATGCACAAAGCATCATGAAGTAGCCATTTACGGTTAATCAACTGATTCAAATTTTTTTTAAAGTACGAAATATTCTGTAAAAACACATGAAAACTATGAAGTAAAAACTTCTTAGAGAATTCCTAGGAAACGTCGGGAGCCAGGCGCGGCGCTGCGACCTAAAGACGGCGCGGCACGTAACGTCGCGGAGGAGGGATTTTATTAAGTCAAAAGAAGCGGCGGGCAGCGTGCAGGGGACGTTTTACGGCTGCCCAGCACACGGCCTACTCTGTGACTGCGCGCCGCGCGCCTCCAGAAATCGAGAACGGGAAGCGGAGGAAGAAAGCTCGAGGGACGCCCGGCGTAAATAAAGAAGCACGCCCGCACGGCTCCCCGCGTGCTCGCACGCACAGCGTGTGGGAGCGGGGCAGGGACGTACGACACTCTACGGGCGTAGTGCTCTACGAGGATCAACTGGCGAAGCGCGAGTAGCAGGGCCAAGCATGGCGAGGGGAAAGCACCCGACAATTCGGGGTTCAAATCACCTGCAAATCGCTGCGAGGACTTTCACTTCCTAAGGCGCCGACATCAATCATTTTAAGATATGTTTGTAGTGTAACAGGACTATATGACCGAATTCATTACATTATTCATGCCATTTGTCTTCTAAATCGAGAAAAGAAGATGAATATTAATTTCACAACTATGAGCTCACATTATGTTACGTAACCAAGATAGTTCCACTGACTATTTGTTAATCACCACTTTCCCTATGCGATCAACTCCATTACTTTTCTGATTTTCTAATCAGATCTTTAGTTTCATGAATCTGTCAATATACAAAATTAAGGTACTCAATAATATATTTTTCATGAAAACAATTCCAATTTCTTTATGCTTCAATGGCTTCTTTAAACACAATAAAAGTAAATGAAGTAATACATGCAATTAGATCTTGTTTAGAGAACACCATAATCAATTTTGATTTATGGGATTTTATTAACTCATTCAATGAACTGCCTTCAATGTCTGCCAATCACAAGATCGTTTCGCACAAACAACGGACTGAGTCATCTATTTGACAACCATGACAAGAATTGACAAAGAAGTTAGGTTTGATATCAACAACCCGTTGGCAAACCCAACAGTCAAACATTCAGAAAGTCAGCCGCACAGGTCACGAGTTCCCTGACCAGCAACACCCTTGCTGTTACCACGCCGGTCACGGCACGCCTCCGGCGAGATTCAATAAATGTGGACTCCGCGGTCTGGCTACCCACGGGGGATGGGCGCATTCCCTTCCCCACGCCTTCCTACCCGTCACCCCAGCCGCAAGTCCCATGGGCAGGTACCGACTGACCACCCCACCATAGCCCCCGCGCCCCGCCCCCCGCCCCCCCTTCCCCCCCTTCCTCGCCGCAAATCCTCCCCCTCCCCCGCCCCCGGGCGCTCCCCCACACCGGAACTTTATGCTCTCGCAACAAGAATTCCAAAGCCCGCAAACAAGGCTTATTAATAGCACTCCGTTTCTTCAACTTTTCCCGGACATAAAACTCGGCAGCGGAAAAAAGAAGAGGTCGACAGGAAGCAAAAGACACGACTGTGAATCATGCACGCGATGCAACGCAAGCGATCGCCGCCGCGGGGCTCACAATGCGCGACGACTTGTGGGAACCCGCGCTCGTTTGCAGCGAGACGCCCACGAAAATCGAGAAAGCTCGCGGGCGGAGGCGGGTTTACTTTCGTTTTCGCGTGGCTACTGTAAAGGGACCTAATAAGATCGCCTTTCCGCAGCGCTCCGCCTCTGGCCAACTTCCGAGGATTCCAATTCCACGAAAGAAATTTGGAACGCGGGTTAAACATTCTGGTTGCCTCGTCAAAAATGGCAATGAGTTAATTGCTTATCGAAGAACAATAAGCAGAAACCGTGCCGCGTCGCAATAACCAATCACGAAACATGCGAACGGAAGCAAATAATGAAAGAAAAGCAAAGGAAAAGGATCGATAGTGTACACACGGTTAAAATAAGGGAAAACAAGGATTACGAAAGGCTAAGAACCCACGATGAAAAGCGTACAAACAAAGAACGCGCGCCAAACTCGAGACGCAGGGGGAAAGAAAAGGGGCGAAAGGGAGCACAGGGTATAAAAACCGAGTCTCTTAAATAGGTCATAATACGAAGGCGCTGGTTGCGGCGGAGAAGCGGCCTGGTGCCGCGCGGAGTCAGGCGCTTCCATATGCTGTTTGTTTAAAATTGCCTTTTCTTCCCGGGGCGTTGCGCCGGCAGGAAGCCTCGCTGAGGAAGTTGAGGTGGTTGGCGGGGGGGAGGGGGAGGGTGGCGTGAGGTTGAGGGTACGGGGGAAGTGATGGCGGCCCCCGCACTAAACGACGCCTGGCGGTGGGGCGCCCACGTCGCGATGCGACCGTGATGAAATGTTCAGGTGGTGAGGCGGGAAGTTGGGCCGGAAAGGGGAAAGAGGGGGGTGGGGTGAGACGGCGACGAGTAGGTTCGCAGCGCTCCACTTCGCTGCTGATATTGTTATCGGAGGATCGAGTCCTTGTGTCGGGGCGGAATACCGCAAGGTAGTGACGAATGAGACACGAGGAAAGTTTCAGAAAGAGAAGTCGGCTCAGGATGGGAGACACTACTTTTCATGGGAAATGGTCCAAGTGAAAAAAAGATTAAGGTAATGTTGGGGAAGATTAGATTAACAGAAGAAAGGCTAAAAGAACAAGAAGTAGGATGGAGACAGTTAAACACAGCCATGTCATTGCTGTGATTAATGAGCACGGAGGAAGAAGACAGAGAAAAGAAGGAAAACTGTAAAGTTGAAGCAAATAATGTAAGCTTAAATACAATAAGAACGCATCAGAGAGTGTAGATTTTATAGATAGAGAGACGAGATTACGATTGGTTAGTAAAAACATGGTCGAAGTAGCGAACAGGATAAGAAAATACAGAACAAACACAAAAGAGCGAGAGAACAAGACGACGCCCCGACGGAAACGCCTACGACGAAGGAAGCAATATTTGAGAGAGTAGAACAGAGAATTCGCGAGGGAGCATATAGGCCACCAGGGGCGCGGAGGTAGGCTGCGGAAAATGGCGGGGAGACAGTTTGCGGCAGGAGATGGAGGTGTGCGGAAGACTCACTCGGGTGCCCTCGGGCGCGTCTTACTCCTCCAGCAATTCAACACGCACAGCGCTCGCCCCGCCCAGCCCCGCCCCACCCCACCCCGCCCCAACTTACAAGAAGTCGCGCCGCGACAAGAAGCGAGGGATCATCCGCACACGGCGGTCGTCGCTCGGGCGGTTCTGAGGGTCGCAGCGGAGCGATGCTCGTAATTGTGCATCTCAGGAGCACGAAAATACGTCACGATTCCCCTCCCGTCCAAGATTAATCAACAGGCGGCAATGTTGACAAGAGCACCAAATACATTTCATTTTATCTCGAAATAGATTGAAAATAAATCTTTGAATGATTTTACATAAACATATCATATTCGTGGAAAGATAATACTCCTTCAATGAAAATTAGGTATTGAACTGTTTGTTGATATTTAGGTATCGCAGCCATCGCTTTAAAAGCAATTGGAAATCTGGTAAATAGTGAAATACGATTTTGTGGAAACATATGCATTATGCCAATGTAATATGATAATGTGGTAAATTCAATCACGACAATGTGGCAGAATATGGGCAGTACTAGTCCCATGATTAACTGACGATATAATTTGTGGTTATCTCGGCTGGATATGTGTGATAGTGTTGTTTATAGACAGAATGGTTCAAATAAAAGCAATGATACAAGAGTTGCAGGGAAGAAGACAGTTACATTTCTTGCTATTTGCTGTTTTTCTCTACGATGAAGGTTTTTGCATTGTGCAAAATCATACATTATTGCACTTAAAAATTTAATAAGTGAAGATGATTTTGATAAACGTATAATATTGGTTTTGTCTGTGGTCGTCTATAAACTAAACATCAAGTTGTGAAATTCATTTAGTCACTATCTAATAAAAACACTAAGGAACAGAAATAAAAATGTCATTGAAAAAATAAGGATATACATCTTCGATTATTCGATCAACTATATCAACAGTTGGAAAAGTATTCAACCTTATTTAAACGTGTTAAAAACGATCTTAAAAAACAGTAAATGGAAGTCGACATTTGGATCAATTTTAATAAATTACAATTTATACTTCGCTTACAGTACTTACACTTAAAAATATGAAAGTTGAATATTTGGATCTTATATTAGAAACAAGAAAAGCTATAACTATTAGCTAACAATTTTATATTTCAACACTGTACAAACATATTCTCTAAAAAAAAGTTATATAAATTTCCCTCATGGACACTATTATTCCATAGAAAATGGTGGTTCAGGATTTAATCTTCAATGCTAATATCTGTCAGCATTGGATGGAGGAATACATTTATAGAAAATACCACTGGGCTCACTTGAAGACGAACCGAAAAAGATAAGGGGCAAACCAGATTAGAGGATTACAAAAGTCAATATAACTCGTACCATTCTCCTCGGATACTTTCAAGATGAGCACGAGATAAGCGACCAGGAGGCGTCTTATATCCCACGCAAATAACAGGCCGTCCCCGGCACCTCCGCTCCGGATCCTCGCGCATCTCCAGTGGAGCAGACAACTGGCATCTCCGCGCTTACATCTGCAGATAACAGGGCGCGCGCCGGCGAGGGAAATGATCGTCGGAGGTACGACCGGGCGGTCTCGTAAAAAGCACAAAAAGGCCCGGAACGAGCGCGGCGCCGCGCCCCATTCAAGGAGTGTTGGCGGAGCGCCGCACCGCGCCGCGGAGACCTACTTGCGCGGAATTTGCAAGGACAATACCTCGGATGAGGTTAGAAGAAGTCATTTCGGAATTTACGCCGGGCGCGTTCGCGCTCGCGGGCTTCGCGGACGCCGCCGTCGCCAACGTCACCGCACCCCCCCCCCCCAACCCCCCACGTCACCGCCACCGCCACCGCCACTACCATCGCCATCGCCATCGCCATCGCCACGCCATCCCCCTCCACCACCTTCACAGTTCACCACCGCCACCACCGCCAACGCCAACGCCACCTTCACAGCCACCGCCACCATCTCCGCCGCCTTCGTCGTCGTTCCAGCTCCGATGCCGGCGGGGAATAATATAAAAAGACGCGCGCGTTGTGCGCAGTTACATGTGTTGCGGATTGCGGACATGACGGCGCAATCTCGGCTTTTACAGCGCCGGCACTGGGGTTCCACAATCTCCTCTCTTAGCAATAAAAATGTAACGCGGTGCTGGCGACATTCGACGCCGCCCCCGACGCCCTTCGCGCGGCGGGCGCGGGCGCGGACGAGCGCCGGGGGTGGTGGCGTGGGCGTGGGCGGTGGCGAGGGCGGGGGCGGGGGAGAGGGCGAGGAAATGGACTCGGAGTGTCACCCAAGGCACTCAACAGACGAACTCCATTAGTAGTCCATTGGGGCCAACTATGCCTGATCGTGTGATCTGCGTTATGTTACCTTTAATCATAATTATCAGAAATACTACCGTTCTACCAAACAATGATAGCTAGACATCCTTTTAGAGCTGACTTCAATATGCCGCTATAACGTGTATATCTAAACTCAAACTTACTTATCATTTACCATGAAACACGGGTGGAAAATAGATAATTTCCATTACAGTCTTCCACCCTCGTCGTACTAAAACGTTCGTAAATTAAGCGTGATTTTGATTATCATAAACATAATCTTAGTTTTAACAATGTATTAGAATGGACATGTTTATATAACCGGAGATCTCTGGTTCTGGCTCAATCACACCCAAATGTATACAAGGGAAGAGTGCATACATAAAACATCATTCCTAAAACTGACATTTTTAATATCTATAATTCATATTTGTAAACAAAAAGTATTTGGTAAAAGTGTAAACATAAAAAATAATCATTCTCATAGCTTTATGGACAACAACATAAATGTGAAGACATTTACGGCACTGACGGATAAATGAATCATATGTATAGAACAATCAATCAAATAAATATTGAAGCATTTTTAGTAGACAAAACGAGATCGAAATATTTCTGCTTTTAGTTCTGCAAGTTTAGATGATCGTACTCTCTGAAATAAAATAAAAAGTATTCCGGTTCTGTGAATTCTTTTGACCCAAATACTTCAGTATAACGTGTAGAATATTTTAAAAGGGAAACCTATTAAACAGGTAGATAAGTTTAGAAACGAAGAACGAAAAATAAAACAAACGAAATATCCTCTCGGCTTTCTATCTCATGTAATCTTCATTATGTCCAAATTATTTACGCTGCACATCACTGACGTCTAACGAGGCACCACTCCGGTATTTCATGTATCAATTCCAGCAACGTGGCGCATACTCCGCGGATAATTGCTCCACTTCCGCTCGTAACAGTGCAACAGCAGAGTTGCTAGGGGAGCGCACGTCTCACCGCAGCGGCGCGGCACTGGCAGGACGCGTCAGATATTACAACCACAGCACGTAGATGGTAATACATGGTGACACGTCGCGGCGCCCCTCCCTGCCCCGCTGCACCGTCACTAGCGTGGGCCTCACTCCAACGGTCTGCCATTGCCATGTTTGCACGCGTGCTCTTATTCGCGTGGAAAACGAAACACGCCGTCTTGTGAGTTCTTTCCCCACATCCAAATATTCGGTTGTATAAGACATACTCGAGTACAATGTTGTCGGTTACATGGTTGGATGATCGATTACAGTGAGTCTGAAATGTTGGGAAGATCCAAGGAAAGACTAACCCGATTTCAAAAGGGTGGGTGAGCAGTGTACATTTGCGAATTATCAAATTTATGGGTTCTATTTAAACAAAATGACTTGCAGCAAGTAAACTATTCCTTCATTAGAAACTACCAGTATTACTTATCAAATTGTCGCATTTTTCTTAAAACAATAAACTTGTTAAGAAAGCAAATAAACTACTCGTAAATATTATTGATTCTTAATCACTCACATAATCTCAGGTACACAGCTGACCATGGTGGAGGATAAGAACATGCATGAATTATTTTTTAATACAATCCCAAATTTGAATCACTACAAAGAACATGAGTGGGCATGATTTTGAGGGTAATTCACTGTGTTAAAATTTATCGATTTTAGTGAGCGGAAGAGAAAATAATAATTCGTATTATACATTAAAAGCTGGAAATAAATAAATATTTTTTATAATAACACGACTGAATTAGAAGAAGAACATACATTAAAAATCTATTACGAGCAGTTCCCTTCAAATGGAATCCACTGTCGCATATCGTTTGAAATATCGAACACGTGGTAACGAGTAACGAGCACGTTATTTCAGATGCCTCCAGCGCCCCGCGGGGGCGGGAAACGGGGCAGGGAGTCGTTGGGGGCCACGGGACGTGCCTGCGCTGGCGCGGCGAGAACGCGCGTAGGCCGCCGGTCTTAACGACACCTGCCACGCGGGGCTGCGGCCGGGGGCGGGGCCGGGGGCGGGGCCGGGGGTGGGGCCGATTCACGGGCGCCATCGGCCGACGGGCTGCAGCGGCGCGCGACGGCCCCGAGAAGCGCCGGCCACCCGGTTCGGATTCGCACTCATTAAAAATAATAACGATGCCGCGAAGCGCCGTGCCACGCCGCGCCATTCGCCTGCCAGCCCGCTCGCCTGTCCCGCCGGGGTCCCTGCCTGCCTCCCTGGCAGCGCGCGATGCCCATCCCGGGGGCGGGTGGGAGGGGGGGCACGCACGGTGTTACGCAGGGGGCGGAGCAGGATACTGCGCTGGTGGAGGGAAAAGCAAGTCGCTCCGATGCAACTCGAAACGGTGGGGACGTAAGTGGATGTGTATAGAAGAGGACGATAGTTGGATTGGCACAGAAGTACGGTCTAAAAGGGCCGGTATGAATTGGACAATTGCAGAGGTAGTAGGGACACATACAATGGAAGAAATGGGACAATGGCACAGGTAGTAAGAGGTTTAGTGAAACGGGTTTATATCAGTCCTTTATGGAGTCAATGGTTGATTTGATTTGATTTTTTCGTGTTTCCGGGCACGTCAACTACTTTGGTCATTAGTCCCGTTAGTGTAGTGCATGCTTTTTCTCGGGAGATGCGTGGTGATATTTCCCGCTGGATGGCGAGATCCGGCGCCGACCTACCGTCGGCTAGTGGGGTTTCCCCCTAACCAGGACTCTCCCATCAGCGGGGCACCGCCCCAGTCGGGACAAGCTCTAAGCTCCCGACCGGCCTCCCGGAATATGTGGTAGTGTAGGCATGTTAGTGTAAGTGTGTGTGTGTGTGTGTGTGTGTGTGTAATGGGAGGAGAGGACAAGGAGGAGGAAGGACAGATCGCGCGCGGTCCGTGGCCCGTTTGGTAGGGTACTGCTCCGGCATTCGCCTGGTGTTGATTGGAGAAAACACGGGAAACTACTTATCAGAGCAGCCGGCCGCTAGAATTCTCCTTCAGACAGCTACTGAATTCGACCTAACTGAGAAGCTAGTGTCGCAAATCCTGGACTCGAACCTAGGACCTCCCGGTCAGAGGCGCTGCAATGACATCAGTTGATGCACTGAGCTACCGCTCCCGGTGAGTCAATGGTGTTTCGATGGAGACACGCCAGTATCAGTACAAGTAACAGACGGGACAAACAACGTAATATAAAACGAGGGCTCGCAGGTGAAAGAACCAGCGGTACATTTGCTTCCGCAGCGACGTAGGACGTGATGTGAACTGCGGCAATACGTGACGCCTACGTAGAAGAGAAGGGAGCCGGAGGGATTCCCGAGTGGCATTAAAACACCTCGCGGCGGCTGGGAATGTAGCGGCGGCAGTCGCGGCTGGTGGGAGCGGCGAGGGAAGCGGCGGTCGGCGTACGGCGCCCCGGCCTGTCCGCGGGAGCCGCGACGAGCCCCGGCAATTCATCATCATTAGAGCACTGGGCGCCGTCATTAAGACTTCGTTAAGGAGAAAAATGGACCCAGGTGGCGTCGCGGACTCTCGTCGCGCGCCGCCGATCCGGGGCGCGCCCACCCGGCCGCCCGCTGCCCACACGCCGCCCGCCCCCCGGCCGCCTCGGCGGGAAGGGAAGGGGGGACGCGAAAGGCGGAGGCTCCGCCCTGGAAGCACGGGACGAAGAGAGCGGTAGAGCGCGAACGACGCTGGAAAGAGAGGAAGGACGACGGGTGGTGGATGGGTGAAACGGAAGGCAATCGCGGTCACAAACGCTGTATTACGAGGCCAATCACACGGATATAAATGGAATGAATAAGCAAAGAAGGGAGCATTACAGAATACAATATTATACGGTTCGCGCGAGTGTAGGGTTTAGACAAACTGAAAATAATTTACTGCATAAATGATTTTCGCTAATTCCTGTAGCTGAAGCAAGATAGAGAGCTGAAATTTCAAAATAAGGTTTTTTGTTATGTTAAACTAAAACATTTCAGTATATGTGTGGTATCACGAGAAAAAATCAGAATATTTATTGGTTAGGATCGATGTCAAGTAAATGTAATATTTCTTCTATTGTCTAAAATAAAACATGCAAATAAAAGTAGTATACAATTTCTTTCGGTAATTTTCAGCAAACGTGCCTCGATAATATTTTGTAGGCATCCCATTTCCAGTATTAAAAACCTATAAACGATACCATATTCGATTTCTCACGAAAGGCACTACCTAGAATCAGCCGCTTCACACTCCGCGGCAAACGTATGCTTTGCGTTTGTAAAGCAAAGACCAGAGAGACGGGACGCCCTTTTTACAGCCATTCACAATAACGCTTCACTGACAGCCATTGAACTGTAATCGCGTCGCAGGAATGTTTATTTTATTGGATTACTCAATGCTTCTGATCTGTCCCGGAAAATCTGTAATTTTTAATAAAAAAAATGTATTCGTTGCTCTGGTGATATTTCTTTATAGAATTAATAAATATACATCATAATAATTTAAAAATAACTTTGCAGACATTTTTAAGGCATTCACTCGTTTTGGGAAATCCTGAATATCATCAAAGAGAGAAGTGATTTGTAAGAATTGGAATTTCCCGGACACAAGGGATGTCACTTGATCAATACAGTTTGAAGGTGTCACCTTTTACCTGGGGCAAAACTTCCTATTAGAAACGAGTTCCATACTTTTTTGTGAAACAACATTATAAATTTACAAGAGAATCAAAGTCAATTTTTGGAACCTTTCTTATAAGGTCACAGATCTATGCAAAAAAACGGTGGTCGGTTGTGCGGTTTCCGCCATCTCCCCACGATTCCCTCGGAGCTGCGATTCGGTAGGCTGTGCTGTTTACCGACACCAGCTCACGATTCACTCGCTATGATTAACTGAATATGTGATGACGCAATTATTTGTGCCATAAAAGGTTTACACATCATAATCTATATATTTGTAATTGGTAATTGTATTGGTACACAAAAATATTTAAATATTATCTGTTAATATTCTTTGTAATGTAAAAAATATTATAAGGGTATTAAGCATAAATTGAAAATAAATGCATTTATTCAATGAAACAGAAACTTGAGTCGAATTCATCGTGTTTTGCGAGCAATCCGTTTTTATGTAATAAATTTTTTACAAACGAAAAATAATTATTTTTAACTATCGGCAGAAAAATAAAAAACACCCACAGAACTGTTGTGTGTTTCAAATTTCAGAAACATATATCACACACGACATTCGCTAAAAGCTCTATAGATAATAAAGCAATTTCTCGAACAGCTTTCAAAAACAAAATACAAGGTATAAAGGGTTCGCCTTTTATGCTTCACTGAGTATTAACAAGACACTATTTTAGAATTTACTCTTACGACACGATTTAGTTCCAGAAGAGGGCGCCTGTGTGTTAAAAAAGGAAAAGCAAACCACAAACGACTAACATAAGACGAGCTCAGCCTGAACCCGCTTCAGGAAAACGAGAACGGATAGACGTTGGGCGGAGCGCGCAGATCCAAGCGCCGAGACGACGCGAAGCTAAAAATAACGCGAACTGTCCTCCCGGTTTAGCTCTCCAGACTGCGCGGGGCACCGTACTACGCCACGCCCACCACGCCACGCCACGCGCCTCCACACCACACCACGCCACGCAACGCCACGCCACGTCACGCAGCCCTTCGTAGCTCCAAACCCACTGCCGCGCGTGAAGATCACGCATCAACGTCCCTACGACAACCCAACCTCCGAAATGTGGTCGAAACCTCCAACCTGTATTTTAAAATCCATGATCTTGCCCTAAGTCGTTGCCCATTCCAAGACTGATATAAAAGCCGTCACAGTCATATCACAATGTCAGTCGCCACGTCCACAGAAATATCTTCATTTTCCAATTCATCTTGCCGAAGAAAATGCAGTACAATTGTCTTTCAAATTGACATTGCCACCGGAACTCCCGCTCTTCCACGAGGTCGCTGCCTGCCTTCGAACTCGGACGATCTCACTGCAGCTACCCTTTCTACTGCCACCGTCGCCACCTGCGACGACGATGGCACCGAGGACGACGACTACGACCAGCTCCTGTTAAGAAAAGCCATTTCCCGTCGATACACGTAGCGCTTTCGTTGTTTCCTCCGTTGTTACGGCGCGCAGACTTAATCCGCGGCCGAAGTGTCGGCTCATCGCCGGAGCTTCCATTAACCTGCCAGAGGCGGATTATGCTGGATGGGCGGCCATGAAGTCCCCTCCACTTACTATGTCAAGCGCAAACCGAAGAAGCTGCGCGCGGGCGAGGGGCGAGGAGGAGTGACGCGGCGAGGGGGTAACGGGAGAGGGGACAAGACTGGGTGTGGGCGTGGGACCGATGGGTAATGGGACGAAGTGCAAGGGGCGAGGAGGCGTGGGGGCGAGGGATGAAGATGTTCGAAGGGGCAAGAGAGGCGAGAAGATGGGGGTGAGGGGGAGAGTGGGCGTGGGGTAAGAGGTAAAGGTGCGAGGGGCGAGAGGGGCGTGGTGTCGTGGGAGCGACCGGCCGCAGGAGTGAGAGGACGGGTGTGGTGGGGGGCGTGGAGCGAGTTGGAGTGGGAGCACGGGATCGAGGGGGTGAGGGGGCCCCTTAGGTAGGAGAAGCCTGGGGCGCAGAGACGAGCGTCACCCCGCCGCTGCACTGGGCACAATGGAACTTAGAGCTTGACTAGAGGTGGATCTGCCTTTGAACCCGTCCCATTAAATCGCATTTTTATAGCACCAGATGAGTGTCCAGAAGGGTGGGGAAGTCATTATGAGAAAATAAATTCGAGGTGGCCTCTTGTATTTTATAAAAAATCTGTGTCCAAGTGCTAGAGCTTCCAAAACCTTAGCAGGTTACGCAAAGCAGACGGGAACAGAACGTTTTCTCGTGTCTTCCACTAATAAGTTCCTTGCCGCGAGAAGTATATAAAAGGATTGATGTTGATGACTGTCACCTGTCATATATCGTTCTTATTTTAATGCAATTTTAAAACAGGGACACATTATACACATTATATCATATGGAATGAATCCTCTTTCCAACTTTGCGCAATCAATAACTTCGTAATATCGACCATATATTTAAATTGATTGATTGATTTTTTTCTTGTTTCCGTGAGCATCAACTGCTTCGGTAATTAGTCCCGTTAGTATAGTGCATGTTTTTTCTCGGTTTCCCCCTAACCAGGACTCCTAACCAGTCCTTCAATTTCAAATTTCCATTAATAATAAAATTATTTCTTTTTGTAAAAAGAGACTAAATAATAGTTAAATAAAATTATATGAAACAAAATAAACTCACCTCTAGTTGCAGCTACACTGTAATCTACTATTCCATGATTCACATAATAGCTCTCAGAAATATTTTGCTCCTATAAACTAAATGCTTGTGTATACTTGTAGTACATATTAGCATACGTACGTTTACAAAATTGTATGATTTAATGCGTCTGTTTATCTAGAGAGTTCAGATTACATAGTATTTACATTTTACTTACATTATTATGAATGCACTATCCAAAAGTGGCGAAACTTATTTGTTTTTAATGACATGACTTGCGCCTTCTTAATTTTTATTATGACATGAATTGCGCCTTCTTTGGTTCGGGGTAGCTGATGTAGTAAAAACATTCCACCAAATGTATCAAAAAAGATTTATGGTAAAATTTAAACTCAATTAAACTTTCTCTGAAATTGATATTTCGCCAGATTCGCTGAAAAATTCTAATTATATAACTAACACGGAAAAAATAATCAATTAATAAATTTGCCAAGAGTAAACCACGAACCTACGAAAATAAAATGATGTCTATCGCGTTTTCTTGATAGTTGCAGGTACTGTCACCACATTGAGGCCAGACCTTCGAACTTCCTTAGAGGGTGTCGGAGGCTGACAGCCACATGGGAACGTACAAGGGCGGCGAGTAGCGAAGCCTACTGAAGGAGAAGCAGTGACTCCCCATGACGCAAGGCGGGCAGGGCAATGAAGACTGACCCCCCGGTGAGGGCGGACATGTGGTCCCAAAAGCCACCAGCACTCCTCAGAGGCTAGGGGGTGGGGGATCACGTGACCGCCAAGATACATTAGCGGAGAGGAGAAGAGGAGGAGTTTGTTTTGATATTGCCTCACGTGCGGACGCAACTGCAGCCCCGGGAGGCGGAGGTGTATTCTTTGTGACACTGCGAGTGCGCAGCACTGGGTGTCTGTGCACCGGCGCGTTAAAGCCTCCGAGTGGAGAATGCACTAGCCTGAAGGCGGGGAACAGTGTGCGTAGGAGTCACGAATGTAGATTAGGAACGTAACGCTAGAGCTGTACATAGTGTAAACTTGTAAAGAAATAGATTTGTAAATAGAGGACGTGTCTGTTTTTGGCATTTCGCTTCCACGACGCAACAATACATAGGAAAATAATTGTTGAATTTTAAATTTTCAACACAAATATGAACTTTGTTATTTTCAAGAGCTAATGCACTGAAATCCAATAACAATTTGTTTATGATATACAGTAATATTTCGATATAAATTATTGTTTTCGTAAATACATAAATCTCACTTTACGCGGAAGATATTTTTGAAAATGATTAAGATGAACAATTTAAATTCCGAAATATGCCAAAAATAGACTCTTAACACAATATATATATATATATATATATATATACATATATATATATATATATATATATATATATATATATATATATATATATATACACACACACACATAAGTTCTACCTCAGAAACTGTCAAGAGATGGTGTATATCTTACGACGTGCTAACACAGTTCAGGGTCACTGGAATGAAGAGTCACTCACGGGAACAGATTTTTTGGCGATAAAAATATCAGAGTTTATGCACGAGTACTATTGGTACGCTTATATTAAGTATATCCTTACATTACAAAGTAAACAAAAAAGCCATTTAAGCCCAAATAAAAGGCTATAGAGGGCGTCAGTGAATAGAATCGTCAAAGTACCTTTCATTAAATTTAAATTATTTATTTCGACGTAATGTAGTAATATTGAGTAGTTAAATATTAAGGTTTAGAGTAATGCCACAAATATAACTTTAAAAATACAACCACACAAAATGAAAGTGAAGAAGGAAAAGGCACAATTATTGGAAGAGCGTTCACAATTTAGTTGCTTTCTCCGACTAAACAATATCTTCTTTTTTTCAGCAGGCTCTCAAGATACGCAGCACGCTCAGCAGTCTCCCGCCGGAATGGAACTTTTTCCTTCCCCGAAGACTCACGGCCCGCCGCCCTCTTGTAACTGACTCACAAAAGTGCATTTTTGTCAGCGAACGAACATGGCTACGGAAGAGAAATGGCATGCACGGGATCACTGGGAGGAGGTAGGATCCCAAAGGTGAAATCTTTCACATGCATTGGGACGCTTCAATAACATTGCTGTCGATGCGTTGATCGTATATCAAAACGAGAACCATTAGTTTCAACAAAATGAAGGGATGAAGTGATAACAAACCATTACTGAAGTTAACGTTTTTTAGTACTTGTCACATCAACAAACGGTAGAACAGGGAAATATTTAGAGCTGTGATTTGTAATGTATAACCATTCGCAACTAAGCTTCAAATATTAACAAATTTCAGTCACAATAATAAACAATATGACTAGTATTTTTTGTAATGGATCAACTTAACGAATATCGGGTTTTCATCAAATATTTCGACACCCAGCTACGGAAAAAAAACTGATTATTACCTTGTCATTTCAACATTCATCGGCGTTTGTTTACCACGAATTTACGGTCTAACGGACTTCGTAGGAATACACGCACCACGGAAACCGAATAGCGGTTTCACGGCGGCCTGCTTTCGCCGACACCCGTCGTCGTGAAAAAACGAAAACCCGCTTCGCCATACCCTTCAATACGCCATTCCCCCCCTCCCCAACAAAATCTGCTCGAATGTTGAAGCGTCGTTTGACGTGAGGCCCCGACGCGACGGCCGCTCATTGTTGGCGGGCGGCGGCGCTGGCGCTCTCGGCTGAGCGGCGTCGCGGCGCTGGCATTGGCGTCGGCGTCGGCGTAGGCGTAGGCGTAGGCGCCGCCGCCCGACGTCGCTCGCCACGGGAGCAGGCAGGCGCAGCGGGCGCGGCGTGGCAGTGGCGTCGCCGCCCGTCAAATCGCCCGCCGCCGCAGCACTCGGCCTATAGAGCTCGTTCGCGCGCTCGAGACTGGCAACGACGGCCGACGGGACGGGCTGCTAGCCCTCGTCGGCCAAGGAGTGAGGTACCCTTGAGATAACCCCTTGTACGCTCAGAAATGCTAGTTCTTCCCCGAGTGTAACCGACAAATACTTCGTCCCCGAATGTAAGACAAATAATTACTTAAGCCATATCAAAATCTACATATAATCAATAGTAAAACTTGCATGGCGGACATTTGTATGCAATTCTGTAATTATATATTTATACAGTTTTAATGTATTTTATGGTGTTAATTTATTTAATCGTTTTTATATTTCGAGGTCTTAATATTTTACTCTGTATATTTTGTATTTTATACATCTTATAGTTCACTAAATATTTTGAAGATGGGATATATATTATTATATTATTTCATTTTATATTATACTTCTAATATTTCTGCTTCTGGTCTATTTGTCAATTTCAGTGATTCACTTTTTTTGACAAAACTAAAGCAAAATAAAGTATTACACAAAATTCCTGTCAGTTTCTGGCAGGAAGGCATAAGCACGCACGGTAAAAAGTGTATAATAAATAGTACAGTGTATAATAAATATATGAATTAATAAATTTATGTAAATCACTGAAGCAAAATGTACGTACGCTGGCTTCTCAGGTAATAGTAAAACTCATTAACGGAAAGCAACTTCATTGCTAAGCGACTTGCAGTCAACTTGTGACGAGAAGGAATTAAATATAAGCATATATATCGCGATACGGCGCTGCTTCCTGACACGTGGTTCTCCGACGCCGTTTCCACTCGTCGAGCTCGTTCTCACCACTCCCAAACTTGCCCATCCCGTTTCCTGCCCCATTCTGGCCCTCCTCCATCATCCTGTCAGCACTTGCCAACACGTTGTAGATATCTCTTGTTCGCCCATTCACGCCTGGTCAACCACACCTTTAGAGGTTGGCGTCGAGAGCATTGCTGCTCATCACTTCTGTTGTGGTCGGCTGTTAGTCTTTCTTCTCATTCTTCGCCTCTCACACGTTTTCTCCAGCAACCTTTGCCTATCGACTCACTTTCCTCTCAACGTTTGTTATCGCACCCCTTCCAGCCTCTTGTCTCTACTTATACTCTCCACTAATGTCCACTCTTCCTTGATCCAGCTTCATTTCCGAAGTGTTTCACAGCACAATGTAAACTCCCGTCTCTACTGCTGCCATGAGAGACGGCGCTATTTACCCCGATGTATCAGTCCACGCCACCACTGTGCCATCAAACGCGATGAGACTTCCCCCGTCACCCGCTCCCTGTCCGGTAGCGCCTTCGCCGTCAGGCCCATTCCCCGCTTTCCACTGCCTGCCTCGGCGGCCGCGGCGGTGCCGGCGGCGGCCGCCGCAACGCGGTTGGGCTGGCGCGGAAACGCGTCGCCCGGAGTGACGTGGCCGTCAAATCTGGCCGCGGGACGAGGCGCGGGGAGGCGTTGAGGCGGGGCGTTGCGCAGCGGCGTCGGTCCCGCAAAGCGCCACGCGCGTCTCGGCCAGGCCACCCGCCAGCGCCAACGCGTAGCGCCGCGGCGGGGGCGGCAGCGGCAACGGTGGGGACGGCGTTGGCGGCGGCGGCGGCGACGGTAGCGGCGAAGCTCCGACTAACCCCGGAGTACTTGAAAGTCGTCCGTTAATCTTTGCAAACGAGGCCCCGCCGGCGCCCGCCGCACGCGCGCCGCCGCCCCGCCCCCCCCCGAAGCCCCGCCCCGCCCGCCCCCCCCCCCCGGCCGCCACCGCATACCCCCGGGCGGGGCATGCCGAATGCGGGTGCAGACGCGCGAGCCCTTAGCACGACTCTTCGCCCAGAACTTGGCGCGGTCGCTCGCCCGCCCGGCCGCCGCGCCGCGCCGCGCCGCGCCGCGCCGCTGCACGTCACACAAGAGGAAGAAGAACGCGCTGGGGAGCGCCGCCTTCTCATGGAGGCGATCTTGTGGCCCCGGCCCGGGCTCTTCTCATAAAAGGATTTCGGCTCTCAGTGGAACTGTGTTTATATTTTCCGCACGCAAAATGCATAACAAGCTCCTCATTACATCTTAGAGCGAGCACACCTTTTTCACATACGTAACAGGACGCGTGGTGAATTCCGTTTTTTTTTTAAATTTCGGTTTATAAACAAAAAGTATTCTTAAAATATGTTTTATTTATTCAGTTGCAATCTGTATTGTCGTTTTATCTAACAGAAATAATAAAAAACATTAAATACGAATAATGTATTACAATAAAAATATATGCAATACACAATCACGAGGAGAGGTTTCACATGATTCTAATAAATCTGATTCAGAAAATGAAGGCAAAACTGTAATCTCTCATATCTTCCAACTTTCTCAAAACAACACTGCCGGCTTGAATAGACGTCGATAGAAAGTTATCAAATGTGACGCGATCTGTTGTTAAATTTTCTAGGTATGAGATAATAAAAGACCGGCGTGATGAACAAAATTCACCATTACACCCGCTTCAGAGCTAAATTTTATACCTACGTTTAATTAAGAAGCCTGTTGACTAAATACTCATTTGAATTTTGAGCAAAAATCGCCTAAAGGGGCAATAATTTGCCAACAATTCAATACTTCGAAAATGTAGTACATGAAGCTCTAATATTAGCCAAGGTTTACAACACTGTCTGAAATGCTTTCCGAGAATTTTGTGAAGATGGTTGGTGCCTTTTTCAATATTGTTTTTAATTTCAATAATTCAGAATCGTTCGTTGTACGTGAAAATCTAACTCTGGAAGCCCGAGCCTATAGATGATTCTATTTAAAAGAAATTCCAAGAAGAGTTTGGGAGAAATGCATCAACGTTGTTTTCGAGTATTTTCTTAATTTATTTAAGCGCTCACTTTCTTGCGTAGTTTTGCATATGCGCAGTTGCGCATATTATCGCTAGCAAAATTTGAAAATTGCATGCTGTAAATGCGAAAAATAAACATTCAAGTAATTAACATTAAATACTAACAATTATTATATATATTCTCTCAACTAAATGATCGGCAGCCAGCTAGTCTAGTCACAACTTCCTCCAGTGATTTTGAACCGTGTAAAGTAAGAAGGAGAGAGTCGTAGAGATCATTGTTTATTTAGTATCTTCCTTAATCATTGTCAGAAAAACAAGAAGAAAGAAACATCTCGCGGAAGAAGTCTTTTCTGTATCAGGTAACAATATTTAATTTGTATATATACCCTGAAGTTTTGTCAGGAATGCAGAGAGACGTATAAATAACATTATTAAAACCAAAAGGGAAATTTTAGGAAAATGGATAAATAAGAGTGCTATGAAATGGAAAATAACACAAATACAGGAAAGTGAATATTTATGGAAACAAGTTGTTTAAGTGCACACGTACAAAAATTGTGTGGTGCTTTGGGGTTTAGATAAAATTAAAAAAGTATTCACTAAGGAAACAAAGGCATATTTTCCTTTATTGAAAATAACAAAATTAGCTATGTTATCCGCTGCCCATATTCTCATTACCTCAAACACTCTTCTTCACTGCACTTGGATTAACGGTTAATTTTCGCCGGGACATTAGTGGCTGTATAAATCATACTCATTTGTACATCACAGAGTAATTAAGTTCCAATTACTTGCCTGGTTGCAACTGTAGTGGGATTAAAAAGTTGAATAGTTACTAGTATTCGAGTCTGCAATGAAGTCAAATATAGTATTTACTTTCTTCCATTTTTACTTTATAAATCCACTCATATTATTATATACTATATATTACCATCATCATGAATATATTCCAAACTTCTACGAGGAATGAGGATGTTAAGTTGTATTCCGAAATGTGTAGAAAATTATAATAATATTCGCAATTCAGTAGATTTCCAAGAAAATGGAGAATCCAACATTTACAAGTCTCCGGTCTTCAACCACACAACCCCTTCATGCGCGAGCCCGATTTGCGCACATTTCTAGTAGAAACTCGCTGTTCCAGGAAAAGATGAGCAGCTCCGAAGCAAAGCATTTACGCGCGAAGATAAATGAACACGTAAGTTTCGAGAACAATCCGCGCATACGCGGCGTTTGTTTCACGACCAGAAAGATGTCTACAGCCAAGAACAGTGTCGCGAACTAATTCCGAGCGCTTCTGCAGAAACTTTGCCGGAGTCATGTCACAGAGCACACAACATGAATGACGAAGGCAGCAGCGCCAAGAATACACTCACCCGAGGTAATGGCACTGCGAGGGACGCTGTTCAGGTTCAGTGCGGCTCGTTTTCTGGAACACAAAAGCAAGACATTTTCGCTGTAGAGGCCACTTTTCATTCCAGAGAAGCGCAGCCCAGCGCAACGGAAGGTAAAACATATTTTACACGGACGCATACAGCATTTTATGCTGCCATCGTCGTCGAGAAAAGATCTCTCAGTGACAGAAACACGCAAAAGTATCGACAACGGCGTATCGCCCGTGTTCTCTCGTCAGCCACCCATAAGTCTCCAGGAAAGTCATCACATAATGAAATAAATATCCTACGAAATCTGACCTGAATAGAGTCTGAGATTCCGCGGGGACTGACTCACGATTCAAATTGAGAAACATTTCGTAAGCACGCGACGCAAAACTTCCGTAAGTCGCAGAGATGAAACACCCATCAACATTTAAAATATTCATAATATGCGCGGCCGTCTACCAGGAGACAGAGCAGGAGTCGCTCAGGGACAGGCGCGAGGCAAGCGCGATCAGCATCTTCACGAAGCGTTATCATGTGCTAAGAAACAATCGCAAATGTAAACTCGGGGATTTTTATTGAACATTAATTTTTTGTTAATACCGCTGCACCTCTTAACAAGTTTTGGACATTGTGCGCCTCAGAGGGATAATCAAACTAACTTTTCTGAAAGCTTCAAAGCCTTTTCTTTCTAGTAAAATATGCTTACAAGAATTTCTAGAACGTGCGTTTCTCTAAAATAAGGTTGAAAATTCCATATTTTGGGGCTTTGGCCAAGATCATCATCTTCATACTTAATTTATAAAGAAAAAATGCAAAGAGATTCAGGTTGAAATTATGCATTCAGACACAATGTAATGTTAATATATATTGAGCAGAGTTTTAATTTTATTTCTCAAATTATAAGGTAGCTATTCAATGTACAAATCTGTAATATTTCAACACACATTTTTCAGCGAACTTGCTGCAATTTACTCAGCCTGTATTAATAGAGGACAAATTGATATTAGTATCATTGAATGGAACGAAATAAATAGAACATATTAGCTCAGATTCATTTGTTTAGTAATGAAGAAGAACTATAGCATGTTACAGTCTTGAAAATGTTAGTCGTACTGTACAACGATGCTGCAGGTGGTCAAACAAACTGCTATGCCTCAGCAAAACTATTTCAGCTATGAAGCTACAACTTCACTAAGTCACTTTGAAGCATGTAAGACTTGGCATATAAAATTTTATCAAAATCCGAGATGGTCGCGAGGGGCACTTCTCCAAATTTAGGCCATTTATCATGAAATGACCCAAGTAGCAAATACCCACGACCACTTAATCTCGCCACCAAACGGATCCAAGATTGGCAAGATCTAGCGGTCAGTTGCTCAAGGCCGGTAGGTTCTGTAGATTCTATCAATACCACGCGAAAGACGGAGCAGTACCTTAACAAACGGGCCGTGGGTCGTGGGCGAACTTTTCTTTCTCATCCGTGTCCCCTCCTCTCCCCCATACGCACACACATACACTAAACTAGCACACATGTCGAGACAGTCTGGAGCTTACAGTTTCCGGTTCGGACGGACTGAGATATAGAGGGGAGGAGATATAGAGGGGGACAACCCCAAGAACCGAGTGTAAATAGGCAGGGGATCTCACTTTCCAACAGAGGAGGTACACCGCTACTTCCAGGGGTACTCTGTACACTACACTTACGGGAATAATGACTTAAACTGTTGACGCCAAAAAGCTCACTCGCTCATGAAGACAAGGCCACTTGCATGCAATTCTCGGTAGACTGATGATTAATTGATGTTGGTGATTCCGGGCGCGTCAACTGCTAAGGTCATTAATCACTTAAGTTTAGTACATGTTTTTTCCTTGGCAGGTAACTGTGATCTTCCCATGTTGGATGGCGAGAACCGGCGTCGGTCTACTGTCGGCTAACAGGGTTTTCCAAAAAACAGGTATCTCCCACCAGCAGGTCACTGCCCCAGCCGGGACAAGCTCTAAGCTCCCGACCGGTCTCTCAGCATGTGTGGTAGTGTAGTGCATGTCAGTGTATGTGTAAATAAGGGGTGAGGATAAGACAAGAAGAGGACAGAAAGATCGCGCGCATGCCGTCCGTGGGCCATTTATTAGTCCTACTGCTCCGGCGTTCACCTGGTGTTGATCGGGGAAACCACGGAAAACTATCCATCAGAGCAGCCAGCCGTTAGAATTCTCCTCCAGACAGCGACAGAACTCGACCCAGCTATTTGGCCAGTGTCAAAAAACCTGGCGCCGTCGGGACTCGAACCTAAGACCCCACCCGATCAGAGGCACTCCAGTGATATCAGCTGATGTCCTGAGCCACCTCTCCCGATACGATTCATGGCTGAGGAGCCGTGCGCACGAGCACGCGTTTGGAAGGACGGGTCGGTGCGAGACCCAAGGAGCGCCCCTCAGCACGCCCCGCGCCACACCACGCCACGCCACGCCACGCGCCACGCCCCGCGCACGAGATGAATGAGCGCGATGAGCGGACGTTAATGCTTTAATTCTGCAGGAAGTGTGCAAGAGGCCGAGTCGCTGAGTCATGTTTAAGTGACTTGTGAGCGCCATGTTCGAAACTTATTACAGGCGCAGGCCTATTCATCAGCCATGGTATGGACAGGTAAATTAACACTTTGCACCGAAAGTTATTAGCAGCTTTTGTTGAACTTGCGCGCTGGATCGGGCTAAACGTTTACTCTTCTTTCACTTTAATAACTTGTTACATAACCTTTCACTGGTTTTAATCTCCTTCTAATACTATGTTCAATCCCTCGGTGTTTTTATAAATTTATTAATGTTTGAAGTTCAACTTTAGTGTTTCTAATTATAAATTAATTTTTAATACAATGTGCCAACACCGTTTTTCACTGCATTTCGTACACAAAAATGAAATAATGAAGTTTTTTTTCACCGAAGTAAAGCTTTCGAACAAAACAGTTTACGTAGAATTAATTATGACGTCGATTCTCGAAGAAATCTTCATCATGATCTTCATAATCTTCATTACGTTTTCGAAGAAATCTTCAGTTTATAAGGTGCGGATCAGCCTGTGCCCAGTTGAAATTAGCGAAAGTGTTCTTCAAAACTAGTTTGTGCTGATCTATAGTTAAAGTATAACAAAAAAAAATAGTGAACCACACGTTAAACGGAGATACCGAGAGATGTATCGCTATGTCAGTTCAAATACAAAACAATGGTTCAGGAGAAACTTTTGCACATCCAGACAGTGAATCCAACATAATAAACGAGGAATTTATAAAAATATCAACAACAGTAATAGCAACTGTTACAAAAACATGAAGTGATACAGAAACAACATAAAAAACAAATGCAGCAAAATCAAATGCTCCTCTTCTAACTTCAACGTGAGCGACTCAACAGATTACAATGAACAAATAACAGGAGCGTCTTTACTTTTAACTTTGCAGTGTGCAAAATTCAAATACAGATGATTCTACAAAAGAAAATCAAGAAAGTGCTTCAAACCAAAGTGAATGCTATAACAATACAAGAAAGCGTGAGATGAATGCAGCAGATGATTAACCAACGAAGTTCAACTATATCTTACAATCCGCTAGTACATGGTACTAATAAATTTGAGCTTATTTTAATGTCAAATAAAGAAACTGTATAATTATCCCGAAAATATAAATGCAATTCATGATATATTTGATTTCGATACATTCAACGTATTTAACCTTCCCAGCCACTTGTTTTATATTAATACATATTTACATACATTGTTTACATCCGTAAGTATACCATTTCCACTATTTACAGAATTAAATTTTTATTTTTATATATTCTATAATTTTCTTTTAAATTCTTTAATTTTATCTCAATATTTAACTTCTAATGATAATTTACTAAATAATTTAAATATTTTAATAGAGTATGTTTTGCCTGCAGTTTTACTTAAATTAACAACTAAATGTTGTACTTGCTTTGATTCTCGTGCTTTGTTTTTCACTCTTTGGATGTTATTTAATAAATTTCCTGTTCTCCGATGTTTAATTAATTTAAAAATAAAAATAAATGTCTTCTCGAATCACGAATTCTCTGTTTGTTGACATAAATTTCAAAATTTCTAGAATGTCTAACACTGTGGTGTATCTACTGCATTAAAATACTACCTTCATGGTTTTAATTTGATATATTTAAAGTTTTTGCTTCATTTTTTGTGTTATTATTAGTATTGTTGCACAGTAATCTAAGTCGGTGCAATTATGGATACACATCAAAAAGTTTGTATACCTAACATGATCCAATTGTATTCAAAATATAAATATTTTTCCAGATTTCTTTACTATATATTCTATGTAACCTTCAAAATTTAATTTATTGTACTATTGATATTTTTCATTTTGTATAACTGTTTTATTTGCTTCAAGTCAATGGTGAATAATTTAGCTTCTACAACTACTGTGTTGTTTCCGTTATGGATAAACATAAATTTTCAACGTTCATTATTAATTTGTTAATAACGAATTATTAACTATTCTTGTATTCCAATAAATACACTCTGCAGTTTCAATTGAATTTCCGCTTCAGTTTCTCCAATTATATACAATAGAGTAGAATTAGCAAATAATTGAATTTTACAGTGATTACCAAATAAGTTTATCCTATAATTGATTGTCATTAATGTATATTATAAACAATATTGGACCCAATATTGACCTTTGAGAAACACCTAAATCTATGTTAATTCCATCTGAGGTAATATTATTATAATTTACTTTTTATTTCCTATTCTTAAGATATGAAATAAACCATTTTTTGACGTCTCCTTTGAGTCCGTGTTAATGCATTTTCTCTGTCCTGTAAACAGTTTCGAATGCCCTCATGAAATCCATAAGGTACTTTTTTCCTCCTTGAATACTAATAGGAAACACGATTGAACAGTACAGATTTTCCCAATTCGATAAAACTAACAAAAAAATACAAAATATAAAACTTGCTGCAAACAACGTAGCAACTACAACTGATGTAGAAAAAACAGAGCTTCTAGCCAAACATTTTAAACAGACCTTCACAAATAATAATAATAATAATAATAATAATAATAATAATTATTATTATTATTATTATTATTATTATTATTATTATAAAACCGATAATTTCACATTCACAAACAAAATTAATTCAGAGCGTTCCAATTCTTATTACACAATTCAAGAAATAATTAAATTCATTGCCCCTTGCAAAAGTACAATAATTTTCCCTAAACTAAAAAAAAGTATTGATAAAATTCCAACTATAATCACAAATTCAAAATCAACAATTAGTTCTTGAACTGTAATATATAATTATCTCCACAATCTTGTAAAATTGAACTAATAGTACCAATTACAAAACACACATCTACAAATTTCCCAAAATCTAAGCATGCATTTCTGGATGACAAAATTGCAATTTATTAAGTATGGCAGCAAGTGTTATTATATTAATTCAGGCAATACTGACTTCCACAAATCTATAACAACTAATAAAAAGACTGCTGGTAAACCGCTGTTTCAAAGTACATGTAAATTTAATGAAATCAGATTACAAAATCTGGGACAGTGTTTCTCAGGAATCATCTCTACCAGCAACGCTATTCAACATATTTACATTACATCTTCCACAACTAGAGTATTCAAACATAGCATTATTCGTAGATGACACAATATTTACAGTACAACAAAATTTAACATCAAGCCTGAACAAGAATATTTAAACACATTACAAAAAGATTGCGGCAATGGAAATGTACAATTAACCCAGTCAAATTTGAAACAAAGATATTTTCGATAAAGTAATCCATATATTCAATGGCTTTCTCCTACCACTTCCGTAAAATACATAAAACTACAAATTGACAAGAGCCTTACCTGAAAAACTCACATAAATATTACAGCTAATAAAACAATAAAAATGTTAAAACACTAACAACTAATTAATAGAGACTGAAAAGTCAATAGTGACCAAGTTTGCGGATTCAAATTCGATCGAAGCTGTGTATTTTTAAAGGCGAAAAAAATTCTTCGTACACCTTCCTTCCTAGTGGAAGTAAAGACAGCTGTCCCATGTAGTAGCTATAGTGCATGTAAAAGATCATCGAGGCTAAAAGAAGCTTCTGAGATAAATTCAAAATCTCTTGTTTTGTCGCCCAACATAATTCCTCTTTTCTCCGCTAGATGGTGAAAGGAGCATAGCCAAATTTGTGTGGTCAGACGGAAGAGCGGGCCTGTTGGCCCGATACGACCACGTAAAATAAGGCATTAACTAACTAACTAACATGTTAAGATTAATCGTCAAATTATAACACGGCCTTTACTAACGTACACCAGTCAAATTGAGGGTGGGGTGGGGGTGAAACAGCAATCTGAACACTAATTATACAAAGATAGTTCGTTAGCTGAACAATAAATGCACCTTGGTATATCGGAAACAAGAAAATTCAAAATCAGTTCCAATTAAACAATTATTGGCAGACTCTTCACCCATTCCATACAAATCTATCTTTCCCTGTAGCGCAAAAATTAATTTAGGTTCCACTTCATACCCCTATCGAAAAATGAAAATTCGGCACTGTAAAGACTAACTACAACCTCCGTAATGTACAAAAACATTTAACAGAAAGACGCGCCCAGAAATAGTACGGGTAGATACAGAACACTGCCTGGACACGCCTCCGTAATTAATGAATATTTAATTGTTAGCTAAAATGTGTAATTTACAGCGTATTTTGTATTAGTATTAGAATTTCTAAATACTCGTACTAAAAGTATCGTATGTTATCAACTTTGTTCGGAAATGTTATTGTATATAATTTAAAACCTCCAAAGGTCAAACAAGAGTTCATAAATGTAAAAAGTATTTTTTTTAACCAATGCAAGTAACATGTTTTGAAAAATTAAGAACGTGCATTAAGTCTGCATTTACTGCATACTACATATTACTAACCAAGGAAACGAGTCTCAATAATACAATGACACACCAATCCTGTTTAAGTGTCCGATTATATCTGTAGCTGAAATTCCTCTCATCACCCGACCATGAATTCCATTTACCGAGACTCAATTTAATAAACAACGCTGGTCATCACGGTACGTGAGACAAAAGGGACGCCGCAAGTTCGTATTCGCCGATTGAATCGCAAAACCAGGGAGAAACTCCGCGAGGATCGTAGGTCAGGGACCTGGCGGCTGCGGACTGACCTGTCCTTTCAAACAGAGAGTGACTTGTTAGTCTGTTCATTCACTTTCCCAAGTTCCGTTTAATTACATGCACAAACGGAGCCAAAAGCACTGAGCGGCGTTGCTCTACGAAACAGGTTTCTGCTTGAGGACACTCACAAATACTTCGTCTAAGCAATACTGTGACTACAGCAGTAGCGAAAACTAGAATATATTATCAAGAAGAATTCATTATACATTGTGTATTTTTGCAAACACACTTCTAGACTCACCCTTGACCTTTGCGTAAGTCAACAAGGCCATCAGAAAATGTATTACATTTCTGCCACAGTAAACACTTGTATTTATGGAGCACGACCTTTGTAGTAATTCCTAGAAGTTCTTAAAAAGAGTTCGTATTCCTTTATAGCGATGAAATAAACATTAAATATGAAACTAAACCTCTAAATAGAATAACAAAAATAATCAATGGTGCTGATATGAAATATGAATTCCAGAATTCGCATTTCTTTTTGATTTCAAATGAAAACTTTTTTCTTATTAGAGTGTTCTAGAAAAAAATATTGCTGGCTTTGATACATCGGGGTGCTGACGCCCAGCAGTTGGACAGAAGAGTGGAGTCCACGGTGAAATGAAAGGAAGTAGGGGACAGACTGCCACGTTCATCATCCAAAGGGCAAATGTAAATTGCGCTAGCCGTGACCTGTCGCGGCGTCCCCGCCCCGTTTCCCTTCTCCTAACTACCACCACCGGCGCGGCGCGGCGCGGCCAGGCCGCTGGGCGTCGTCGTCATCGGGCCCTCCGCATTATCGTGTGCGGTGCTCCGCCAGGCGTGCAGTTCCCCGTCCGACCGCGACCCGACCCCGGCAGCCATTGAACGCGCGAATTCTCGGGTGACGGGGTCCTCGTCGGTTCGCGAGTTCCCATGGCAACAATTCATTATGGTCCCCGTCCCGTCTGCAAATACGTCCGCAGATCCCGCACCGCGGCCGGGTCACCCATGTCCCGCGACGACTCTCCGCCGTCGTCTCCGTCACCACTGGCCCCTCGCCTTCGTTCTCCCCATCGCCAGCGCCATTGTGCAGACGTATTCTGTCTCCACTGAGGCCCTTGCTTCCTCCTCACATTCCCTTCAGTCATCGTACCTCATCTCCCGCCGCTTCGAGTCTCTTCCCTGCCTGAATGCGGACTCTCCTCCGCTTCGTTTTAGTACTGCGCGCGACCTCACCGTCACCGTCGCCGCCGTCGAACCCCTGTCCTCCGCGAGGGCCGTCGTTACTCCTGTCCCTGGGATCGCGTCTCTTCTCCCGCTCCCCAGGGCCCTTTCTCCGCCTGGCTCCCCCGCCCGCGCCACGCCGCGCCGCGCTCGCTATCAGCCTTTGCCTTGCCTTGCCTTCCATTCCGTGCCCTACGTCCTACGCGTCGCGCACTTCACCGCCCTTTCCGAAGGGCCTCGCATTCGACGTTTCCCTCTGCGACGTCTCGAAACAGCCACCGCTCCCGGTCCCGATGCGATTTACATCATAGGAAAAACCGGCTGCGGAAAGCTACACTTCGCAATGGCGTGCCGTTCCCAGAGGACAAACCTCATTTAACATGCTACATTTGCACGAATAAAGCTGAGTTCTGGTACCTACTACCCTACAATCCCTAACGCATTCGAAATACTCTGTAAATTGCACATTCTGGCCATGTTTGTTGCTTACATTTTTAACGGTTCTTACAACACACAAATCCGACACATTCGACAGTCAGGACACACATCAAAACACATTCGACAGTCAGGATAAGTTGGATGAAAATCGAATATAACATGATAACTCACTTTAAGCTCATGCAATGTATCTTCAGATTCCTTTGGAGGATCAATTTCATATAGCATTTAAAAACCAATGAGTTTCAATTACGAATACAATGTACTCAGTATATTGCGGCGTTCTGTGAAAGATATCTTGAACCAAAAACCATCTACAAACGATCTGACCTACTTTTAAACCCAACAGAGACTAAAAGCGCTTTCCTGGATAAAAGCGGGGAAGAAAAATCCAACGTCCTCCCTTGCGATCACGCACAGCAGTATACATATCAGCTAAGTTTCCCAAGCAGGATTTGACAGGAAGCCAATGCGTCCGAGAAAGCCACCGTGCAGCGCGTCGCCTTCGCTAAAGGCTGTCTCACCTCCGCTCACAACCCCAGCCGCCTCCACTTCGTTCTCTAGACCCAATGCTTTTGCTGCATCCCTTGCTTCCCGTCCTTTTATTCCTAGTTTGCCCTCTACCCCATTGAGACTCCATAATTCATTCAAATTGTGCCCGTATTGCATTCTCGATATTTCGCTTCGCAAATGATCAACGCCATATCGTAACACCATCTCAATTCATTTAAGTACAGAGAAAAGCTGTACACGTAATTGTATCTGTTCAACCACAGAAAGAGATAACAGAGTAACGAAAACAATGGTTTTCCTCTCGTTTTCTTGTGACATAGAGGGGAATGTACCCGTTAACCCACCACGCCGGGGCCTTTCCAGAAGGTAGCCAAGGCGAGCACCCCGTTGCAAAGTGAGAGCGCTTCGATTTAACTCGCAGTACTATCACGCAGAAATTGGCTGTTTTCATCACCATTCATGAGTTTGCACAATATTACATTAGAAAGCGCGGCATTCGCCTTTGACGGGAATAAATCAGTCGCGAGAAATTGAAAATAACCTAGGAGCTACAATAGCACATACTTTCTCCCGTTATTTTTCACTTTTGCATTTTCAAAATTTAGAGTTCGACAAAAATAATTCATTTTGAAGAGTTGTTTGCTCAATCCAAGGAAAAAAATTGTAATCGTTTTTATGATAAAAAAATAGATTGCTTTTACTTGAAATTTAGTTTCCTTTCATTAAGGAAAATATCTCTATCACCAATATTGTAGTTTTAAAATGTTAATTTTTTGCAATATTTTGCCATATTTTATTGTGACGCAGTTTATCTGTTTGTGTTTTTTTTTTCAGTATACCTGGGTCGAACAACATATATGTATTTACATTTTTTAATAAATCCCGTCATGAAGATATAGACAATAATTCTTTGTGATCATATTCCACTGTAATAGGTAATACCAGGAGTGTTTTGGAAATTGTCGATAAATCCCCGACTCGCGAAGCGATGGGGGATTTATCTGAGAATTTCTAAAGCAAGAGTGGTATTGAATAGAACTATTCCACAAACGAAATTACGTCATACTTATTGCCTTCTAAGATAGATGAGTCCCAGTTTATTATTAACCAGTGGGGAGGGGCGGTAAGGACAATCGGGTAGAAAAAGGGATATTTTTTAGACTAACCGCCTTTATTTGAGAATTTATATGTATAGTTAAACACTATAGATTTTAATTTCACGAGTGGAATAGTCGTATTAACCGCTCCGTCCTTTCTTTCGGAATGCGTCCCTTGCCAAAGAAAATTTGCTGCTATGCCATATTGCAAGGTTAATATCGTAGCCATCGCTTAAAGTATTTTTAACTTTTTGCACACTTCAATATTTGCAAGGAATGAAATTTCACGAAAATTTGCGCACTGTAGTCTTTCAAATATCTAAATTGATGTTTGTGTTGTGGAAACAAAGCGTTTACTTTGTGACAGGTTAGAAAGTAATAGAAGGTAGTGAGGTGTTAAACCTTTTGCGTCGCAATTCAATGGGTTTCCATTAATTCGCTTGCCAGCTTGCATTTTCCCGGAACGAGCTGGTCTCAAGGACAGCAGGAAAATGTGAAAAAAATATAAATTTAAGTTTAATAAACTTTTCATCTTAAAGAGGCCCAGCTACATATATCTCCTGGCATTCCAATTCCCGTCTATCGCCCAGCGTACGCTCGTCCAGTTTGTCTTATTATACCTGAGCTATAACGTCATTTTTTACCTTAACTGACCAAAACGTGACATCGGTAACAGAAATTCTTCAATAATCTGAAATTTCCAGGGAGTATCGCTTTGCATTGTAGTCGCCAGAGACGCAGTCACCGTCCAATTCGTTTGGTCACCACCAAAACTACTCTTCACCATCTTTTGGCCACCATGCACTCAGCTAAATTACGTCTCCATTTGAAATATTTTACTCTCCATCAGCAAATGACACACACCACACCTACATGATAGAAGAAATGTTGTGGGCCGTGTTTTGCGAGCTATCTCTAGTTAATTAAAGCTCGCGTAATCGTGACCACCGAGCAGTTTTCTATTGGAATCCAAGGGATAATCTAACGGCAAGAAAAGAGACTGGAAAGCCAGCATAACGTCTGCACACGGATCTCGTATTAGATCGCGGCGTGAGATAACGACGTAGCTAACAGGCCTTTCCACGTCGTCGCGGCACGTTCACACGAGCGAGAAGCACATGGTGGTCGTCGAGGGCGTCGTTCGCCGAGTTGCTCTCTGCTGCGCTCTCCCGCGGGGCGCCCTGGGCCTCGTCCCCCGGCGCGACGGCGGCTCCCGCGGCACGGAGAGCCTCCGCGGCCGACGCCTCGGCGCGCCGCTGCTGGCGGCGGGTGAACCGCGCCGCAATTTTGCGGCTCTCTGCGATGCCATATATCACGGCGTGACGCCATCTCCGCGCTCGGCGGCTGCGTGCAGCCCGCGGCCAGGTGTGCGGCGGGGTTGGCCGGGAGGGGGTGGGAGCGGACAGGAGAGGATGGCGGATGGGAGAGGTGGGAAGGGGAGGGGTGGGGAGGGAACTGAAGGGAGGGGAGGGAGGGAGCGGATGGGAACGGACGGGGTGGAACGGGAGAGGGTGGCAGAGGACGGGAGTGGTCGGGAGGGGCGGGAGACGGCTGGGGCGTGGGCGTAGAGCCCCCATTGGGAGGGAACACCTTGCGGGGCAGAAAGAGGAAAGTGGCGCTGACGGTGGAAGGAGAACCCCGCTGAGGTATGATGGTTGGTAAAGGGAAGCTGATGCCCGGGGCGGGTTAGTAGCGGTGGCGCGTCGGCAGAGAGTAGACGCCAAAGCCTGGAAACTGAACAGATCAGCAGGAAACAGAGAAATGGCCAATAATGTCGGGAAATTGAGTTTTGCGAGTAATGAGAAATGAGAGAGAGATGGAAGTTGACAAAGTCCGTCCGGGATCGCAACGAGCAACAAAAATTCCTTTTTGATTGTTGAGATGCGACGAAGACAGAATGAATTTGCTGAAAACTACCAAATATAGGATATATTCAGAATAATCTCGAACAATAAGTTAGACTAGGATTAAACATTTCAAAAAGTATTTGTGTAATTAATACTTTTTAAAAACTAATACTTTCTGTTTCTATTTTTAATTCATTTCCGTCCGATTTTCATTGAAACCTCTGAATTATCAAAAACGGCAAAAGTTTAAAATATTGTCGACTCCTTCTTCATTATTACAAATATAGATTTTCCTTAATGAAATCTGACTTCCAAAATTATATCTTTAAAAGGAGTCACGTACTTTTTGTTTTGGAAATAATATGAGTAGTTTGCGGTAAATTTTGAGAAAAATCGTGACAATAGACAATACGCAAACACTTTCCTCACGAACGGCTCCAAATTGACCTTCAATTTTTGAGTTGGAGAGGCCTTGGAATACTACAATAAGTAGCCGTAAAAAAATCATATGAGGAAATATGTGCTGTTGTAGCACAAGATCATAAATCGCAGAATCACAGAAGTGTAACAAAAATAGTACAGGTGGTGAATACCTACAAAAATCATGACAGTAATGACGATAATGCTTGTGGGAATAGTCAACCCAGAATAATACATAAGCAAAATGGAAGCACACCTGCCACCTGCAGAAACGTAATGAGCGGATGCAAAAATATAGAGTTGCAAGTGAAAACTTATGATGAGTATCGACAAAATGCTGTGGGAGTTGATGGTGACGGTGATTTCGGGGGCGACGGCGCGCGTCGTCGACGGTGGTGGTAGGAGAAATGGTGGAGGCCGAGGAGGAGGAGGAGGAGGAGAAGGCGGAGGCGGACGCAGAAGCAGTCGGTGGCGGCGGTGGTGACGCAGGCCCGCCTTAATTGGCCGGATGCTGATATATAGATCGGGTGGCGGCCGCCGGAACGAGCCCGGCACCGTTTTAAGATTCCACGAAGCGGCTGGGGGAGGGGGAGACGGGAAGGGGGAAGTTGGGCGCCTCGGAAGTCCGCTGGGTTGCGATGGCGTCAGCCTGCAAGGAACCAGCCTTGCCAGGTTCGAAACGAGTTCCACAAAGAACTCAGAACATGATGGCATTTGGATACATATCATCTTAATGACAAATTATGCCATTTTACAGTTCTTTCTAATACATGGCGTGGTTACATCATTTTGCAAATTTTGTTCCAGAAATTTCGAAATGGATTTCTCGTGAATGATTATAGCTTGCAAAAATTGTGCAAAATGTGTTTACTGCGGTTCAAGTTTGTTAATTTATTGTGAAGAATGTATTCCTCATACTTTCCGTTGTAAAATGATAAAAACAGAAATATATGACATTGCCGAGTTTCTGAAAGAACATTTTTTAAATAATTATTCTCATTTTATATTCCTGAAATAAATGAGAAAGCATTTCTGAACGAGAGTTCAAAAATAGTCAGAAATTAGCTTATATCTCTGGAAATGCAGATTTAAATAACAAAACAACTTGGGACGGGTTAATAATAAAATGGATTAAAGTAAAAAAATCGCATTTCTCTTAAATGCTCTTCCCTTTAACCGTTTCCTGAAAACTTTCGTGAATGGAAATGTTTCATATATAAATCAACATAGGTAGTATTCGTAGCCGAGAACCAAGGCATCAAACCGATATCGTGAAAACCGATACAAGGGTAGTGCAAACAGAAACCGTTATTTTTGCATTAAATATCTTCATTGAAACGGAACCAAATAAAACAATATAGGATTTGAAGAGATCTTCATAATTTCACGGAAATTATGACGCTGAATTTCGGTTTCAAAAGTTGATTCACACTGTAAACAACGTACGTGAGTGTTCGTCAAAACAAACATTCCGTTAATTCTACATTTTAAATTATTACAGTTTTTCCATTACACACACTCTCTCACACGCACATATGTGTGTGTATGTGTGTGTAAGCGTGCATAATTTAATAAAATAGAGGAAAACAGTTCGGCACCATTTCAAAAGCAAATCGACACAATTTGTTATCAAAAACTGAACTGTTTTAAACTCTTGTATGCCTCGTCATGAAAACCCGAACTCTTTTAAACTCTTGTATGTCTCGCCATGAACACCGCCAAGAACTTCAATGAGCAAGTGAACAAAATTCTTGGTTTGTTTCCTTTGGCTTCAATGAAGTGCGGGTGCATTTCGATATCGCTGTGGGTACTGTTTTTCTCATGAAAACTCGCGCAACAGTTGACTTCACGCCAGTCCACGCGAAGCACACTGGCGGTTGGCCAGACTAACTCACTCTCTTCTATAAGTAAATGCATGCATCACTTCTGAAAGAGAAAAGGGATAGAGGGCGGCGAAGCGCGGAAGCTATTGCCGAGATGGCGTTGTGCCATAGTAGCAGAAAAAACAAACTATACCAAGCAAGTACCAGTGAAACACGACTCTTCTAACTTATTCGTACCGAGTACCAATCACGAAAAATTAGATAATTTATGAAATTACTTACTGAATACAAGCACGAGTGTATCTTTCTTTGGGTAATATTGACTTCAAACTATAACGGTTCGAATATATAAGCTCATGAATATGTTCTTTGGATGAATATAGACACCATTCTGTCGGATGATTTTGGAAATTTATTGAAGAATCATGAAAATAATTTATGAGGTTAACAGTAAAGTACGCAATTTTATTGAAGAAAATAGTTTATCGACTAGTAATGTTCGTAAAGTGTCCAAAGCGGACAAACTTAAGACTATTAACAGACATATCTGGACGTTTTACTGCCGGGAAAATAAAATACAACAAATGCACTGAAAATCACTGCAGCAGAACGTAAAATACATCAAACAGAACATGTCCAAATGTGAATGTAGTCTCTGGAAATAAAGGTAACGAATTCGACGTCCGGGAAGCAACCCGATTCCGTTTTGAAGCAGGAAGCGCTGCCAGCCCACTGTGTGAGTGGCTGCGTGGTGGTACATCGGCCTCAGAAAGCACACCTCGCGCGCCGCCGGGCTGCCTCCGGCGCAGCGACTCCAAATCCATCACAACAGTCCGCGGCCCCGGGCGTCGCGCGCCCGCTCCCCCGCCGCCCCCGCCGCCAGCCCTCGAAAGTTCGGCGCGTGGTATTGCGCTGCATAATTCAGAGGTTTCTAAGATCCACTATTGGATAAATGTATAATGCATTTGGTCACATACATAGAATGTTAAATTCAAGTGCATCAGCGTACTCTGGAAGGGGAAATTCAAACAATGCCGCAGGGGGCAGTGACGATATTTGCGAGGGAGGCTGGGCGGCGAACGCGTGGACTAGTGGAATATGTGAGTCGTGTGTTACGTCGCGACGGACGATGAAGTGAGCAACTGACTACTTGGGAGGAGGCATCACCAATCACAAAAACACTTCCGTTACAACAAAACACACACGTTAATGACTTCCACATAACTTCATACCAATTCCTTGTAAATCGATTTTCTTAATTTTTCTTTATTCATTACTCAAATACTTCTTGAAAATCAGAAGTAATCATTATTCGAAGATATGTCCGCTCAAACACAATCTGAAGTAAATGTCATTTTCATAGCGTGTTTATGCTGTAATTGATGTAGTAAAGTTCCTTCAAGGAAATTTAAAAAGGCAAGAAATCGAAATAATTTATAATACTTTTAGAAATTCCCACACATCTTAAATTTGAAATGATATACGATTATCAATATTTGTCACCATCGTAAATTATTATTAAAGACTGATAATAATAACAATAATAAGGATAGTAATAATAATTATTATTATTATTATTACATCAACAGATAATCGGTCACGCCAATTTTTTCATCATTAATTATTATTGCACAGCCCCAAATATTCAATTTCATAAGACAATACATCCTGTTTTTCACATTCACTCAAAAGTATCAATCCTTATTAGATATTGTCACAGAAGTTACTTTCAATAATTATTTTTAGAAAATATAATGTCTACTACCACATACGAATAAGGAGATCTTGCATAGATCGGTTATAAATAGAAGATATCCCACTGAATTCTTGTGAAATGTAGCTACGGAATGCACAGAATTATCCAATAAACGGCGCAACCCCGTCCAGTTAACTGGCATAGTCTTGCATGTACTGCGACTCTTAATATCTCAGCTTTACATAACACATTATTCTTTCCTATATTCTGGTTGTGGTCTGTCATTACATTATGTTTCTCGTGGTGTAAAATTCGTTCCGAATAGCAGAGAATAAAGTTCTTGGGAAATAAATTTTCTGAGAAATGTAACATTTTGTGATTAAGAGCGTCAAATATCAAATAATCAACAGCATCAAATATCAAATACGAACTAGAATGTTTATTGAAAACTGGGAACATAAATTCTATTTGTGTTTTCTGTTCTCCGAAGGGGTAGGCTACAACTCTTATAAATGAATGAGAAGTGCTGGAAAACCCCACAGTCTAAACAATTTATAAACTGAGCTATGGTTCACTCAGCCATTGACGTTAACTTACACAACTCTTAAGGAAAATCTTTACCACCTTTGGAAGGGATTACATTCGTGTTACTTCATCCACAGTCAACCACTCGTATGGAAAAAGGATTTCAGCACTGTATGTAGCGTAGTCGGAACGTAAAAGCGACTGACCTACGGATGACGTGGGTTCGAATCTCGCACAAGGAATGAGTGTTTTCAACACGTTTTTTGTAGAATGCTGGTCCTCCGCACGGTCCCATGTATCTCATTATCGCCTGGAATTTTGGCCATCATTTTTCACCCTTCCCATAACAGACTACTGTAACTGAGATGGGCCAACGGTGTAGCTCGACGCTTGAAAGAAACAGAAAACTGGCCGAGAAGGGTCCACGGGGTCTATGAGGTCTTCAGGCAAGCCGAAACGGGAAGGGGTCCACTTCCATTGCTGGTGTCTCAGGGGACGAACGTTTCTTGAAGGAGAGAGGCGTAAGTTAAGATGGAAAACCCGATACCCCCTGTGGCCGCGAAAAAGGTGAAGAATGGGAGGGTTGCCAGGGTGGGGGTCCCTTCATTCCGGCAGGGGGATAACAACATTGCATAAATATATACATTATAAAAATTTAGAGGCATATTTCCATTCAAAAATCGAACACTTCTGTCACGTTGCCTACGATTTGATTCATTTCCAAAAAGCCTAGCTGGCAGCACTCGATCATCTCAACTATTCACGTTCATTCATAAAGAATTCAGCCCTTGCACTCCCTATGGACATGAGTTTACGTCAAGGTAAACGGTAACTGAATGAACGTAACCTCGAACCACTACTACGAGCAATAAACCTACAGACCGGTAAGTATGCGGGCGCGTGAGCCTCCTGAATCGAGGACGCTGTTCGGCAGCTCGCTCCGCAACGTTCCCTCCGCCACCGAGTGCACTTGTGGCTCCGCCCGTTTTGCCCAGCTCCTGCCCGCTCGCCCGGTTGTTTTGCTCCTTCCTGGAAATTAGGGCCGCTGCCACATGCGCGCGGCCAAACCTGTGCATTGTAGTATGTGGGTGGCTTCAATGCATAGCGGTGACAAAACCTGTCGAATTTCACAGGTTATACTATGCGCAATACGAACAAATCTGGCGACCGTGAGTAATGTTATCATGTCAAGTAGTTTGGATTTTAGATGACAGTGGTCTGTACCAGCAAAAATGCTGCCGAACAAAGCCCATAAAATGGTTTTCTAAAAACGCATACTGCCATAGCATAGTTCATAGTAATATAATTACAAATATATACTACAACAAACTAAGTTCTTTACATACTAAGAATATTTAAAAAATGCTGTTCCTGAACGCAACGCGTGAATAGAGATATTTAATGACAGGCGGTCTCTTCCTTAGAGCATCGCTGATGAAGTAAGCATTTATGAATCGTAAGCAGTGATGCACGAGTATGAGATTACGGTTGGTACACGCAGTACGAGAATAGAAACAATAGCACAATTCAATATCTGCATTTTTCAGACAAAATCAAAACTCGCCCAAAAAAACACAGGTCTAGGAAACTTTGATATACAAGACTTTTACGAGAAAGACTTTTTACTTTTACTTTATAAAAAGACTTTGAGCCAATAAGGGAAACAACCGATGTCAACAACTTCAACAACTTCCATTCGAGCAGTGACATCGTCCGCCCGGCTACTTGGCTGGTGTAGAAAATTCATTGCTGCCGGAATTGAAACCTGAGGAATAAAGTCGCCCAGCCAACGTAGTCGCAAATAAAAATACTAAATGAGTTACATCTGGCCGTAGACAATATTTAATGTCAAATTTGCCTATTCTAAGAATACAATCAACGTATCACAGGCACACAAATATGGTTCATTTGTTTCATTAAAAAGCGTAATATTATAAATTCCTCTCTTGCTCCAAACTACATTTTTAGCAGAGAACTGTAGCACTAGGAATACTTCACTATATTTTGTCCACTCTATATTCTTCTCTAAAATTCATCTGTTCACGGGCAGAGCACACTTTGGCCCGTCAGAGGAAGCAATTTATATCTAATGACAATGTTCTGGACAAGTTCAATCCCGGGCTCTTCTTCAATGGCCACTTTGTTGGACGCGTTGACCGAACGGACGGGACACGTCATCCTAGCAACTGTCCATTCTCCAGGGACCGCGCGTTCGCCCCTCGCGTATGAGACGGGCAGCTTTTACCTGCCACAGGCGCTTTCACAAAAAGACATTCCGGTTTTCGACCAATATGAAAGAGCCGATTAACGAAAAACAACACGAACAGAGAGTGGAAGCATTCAGATCGCGCAACTTGATGTAGATCGATCGATCGCCGGGGCGCTCTAGCGACTAAAGGGCGGTGAAAGGTCCGGTGCGTTCAACAGAAAGAGCGTTTTAACGAGTTTTCCGCGCAGCAAACTGGCGCCAACGCTGGGCGGCGCACGGCGGAGCGGGGGCGACCCGACGGGTGCGGGTGCGGGTGCGGGTGCGGAGGCGGGAACGAGAGCGGGAGCGGGAATGGGAGGGTCGGGTGCGGCGGCAGCCCGGGGGGGTTTGGTCGGGGTGGGCAGTGGACCGAGCGAGATGGTGGGCGAGGGTCAGGGAGAGAGGAGAGAGTGCTCAAGGCGAACAGTTGGTCTAAAGGGGGCGAGGAACAAAAATAAGAGAGGCTAATCAAAAACGGAGTGAAGAACGGGAGAATATCTAACAAGGATTGTGAAAAAGTATGTGAGAAGCAAGAATCGGAGGGTACACGGGCGAGTAAAATTCATATTGAAAATGAGGGAAGGGGTAGAAAAGATCTGAGAGCCAGGAGAAACCAGAGACAAAAAATCATCCTTGGAACGAACAAAAAAGGCGATGTCAAAAAGGAAATACCGTATACAAAAAGATTATAAATGGAGACGGAAAATTTGAAAATGTGTGAAATAATAGTGAGGGACAGCAAACGTTCCGAAGGAGAGATGAACTTTCTGAGCGAACAAAAGCGCTCAGAAAGTAAATCCTCCTTCCGATGTACGCCTTCGGTGTATCTGACATAAACAAGCAAGAGTCCATAGCAGAGTAGAACATAATGGACATACAAAGCAACAGCGGTCGTAAGTGACATTGACAATACATGTACAAGACCTGGGAGGTCTAAGCAAGCGTGCTTGAACAGCAGTGGCGGTGACGGTGACAGTGATGGCGATGCCTGAGGTAACTGATAACCGTGGTGATGTGTAGTGTGTGTCGGCGGTGACAGCGGAGGGTGAAGGCGGACAGAGTGGTGACGGCTGCGTCATCAGCGATGGCGATATTGACAATTCAGGTGCAAAACCTGGGAGTTCTAAGCACGCGCGCTTGAACAACAGTAGTGGCGGCGGTGGTGGCGATGACGGTGGTGGTGATGGTGATGGTGATGCCTGCGGTAACTGATGACGGTGGTGTGGTGTAGTATGAGTGTCGGCGGTGACGGCGGAGGGAGTGGTGACGGCTACGTCGGCAGCGATGGCGACGCAGGGAGTACCCACTGACGGCCACGCGCCGAAAAACGAGCTTCATTAAGGCATCAACCTGGGAGGCTCCGCGCTCGGCAAAACCCGAGCGGCGCTGCCAGCGGCGGCGAGCGGCAGGGAGAGGGGGCGAGCGGCGTGAGCCGGGAGGCGGGCGAGCGGACGGAATAACTAACGCGCCCGAAGGCCGGGGTGCGGGCCGAGGGCGCCCCAGCCAGCGCGGGGGAGGGCGAGGGCGGCGGTGAGGGCGATGAGGGCGGCGAGGGCGAGGGAGCGGGCGTAGCAGCGCGCAGAGGATGCGGTGCGCTGACTGACAGCTCTATCGTTCCGCCGACACATGCTAACGCGGAAGGATTCCGTGCTGGCGGCGCCGGCTACGTCCGCTCTACGCGCCCCGCCTCGCCTCGCCCCGCCCCGCCCACGCCTTCCACCCCGCAGCCCGCTCGCCGGCGCATGCTGTTTGTGCTGTGCTTCAGTGGCCCTCTCTCGAGGTCCCGCGCGCGCGGGACGGCGGGCGAGGAGGATGCCTGGCCAGGAGCCGGCCGGGCCCCAGCTCGCAAGCGCGCGCCCTCCGTGGCTCGCCGGGGAAGGGGGCAGGCTGCGGTCGTGGCGACTGTTGGCGAGAGTGGCGGGGATGAGCTTGTGCTGTGGGATTGGCGAGGTAATCGGACGTAACGTCTGAACAGTTGATGGAAAATGAACATACATCACAAAAAGTCCGTTCGTGGTTGAATTGGTTTTGAACGGAACTGGAGAACTGTAGGGGTTAGGAATTCCATTTACCACTTTTGGATATAAGATGCAATGATTGCTATGCAATGGCGAGGCAGACATGTCTTGTATGCATTATAATAAAAAAGAGATGGTCAAAGAACAGTCAATTAAAGAGTGACCTTGAATACACAACAAGCTAATAGTGGCGATAACTACGATTGTTGGAGGGGAGGGGGAAGAACAAGGTGGGATGTACTGTAAGCAAATACTTCCGATATCTATTTGCAGGACAGAGGGGTACACCAGGAATGAAAGGGTAGAAAATATGCTATGACAACGCTGAAGTTGCACGGCTGTTCTTTCAAAGAATTGTATTGTTTTGAAAATTCGATAGTGGAATCCAAAACAGCGCGTCTATTTAAGAACTGGGCGGAGTTCTGGCAGCTGCCTGCCGAGCGATAACGGCTCGGTCGCGCCACCGACTCCTTCGCTCCTGCCCCCCACGCACAGGCGATGCCGTGGGACAGTTTTGTTGCTCGCCGCAGAAACGTCCCGTTTTCTTCCAGTGCTGATTATCAGCAATCTCTCTTACTCTGACCGGGAGAGGTGTCTCAGTGTATCAACTGCTGTCACTGCAGTGCTTCTGATCGGGAGGCCCTAGGTTCGAGTCCCAACAGTGACAAGATTTTCGACACTAGCTTGTCAGATACGTCGAATTCAATCACTGTCTGGAGGAGAATTCTAGAGGTCGACAGCTCTGATCGGTAGTTTTCCGTGGTTTCTCCGATCAACACCACGCGAATGCCGGAGCAGTACCATAATAAACGGGCCATGGACCGCGCCCGATCTTTCCTACCTCTGCTTGTCCTATTCTCTCCCCTTACACACACCTACACTAAGGGCCGTATTTATAAATCCTCTGCCAGGCCAAGCAGGCTGCCAGTGTTCGGTTTTATGAACGGCCCACGGCCAATTGCAGTAGCCCCTTGACCTCCCAGCAAGACCCCCGATGGCACACCCCTAAGAGCTCTGCTGGCAGAGCTTCATAAATACGACCCTAACATTCACTCCACTACCACACTTGCCGGGAGACCGGCCGGGAGGTTAGAGCTTGTTCTGGCTGGGGCGGTGCCCCACTGTTGGGACATACCTGGTAGGGGAAACCGCCGCTAGCCAATGGTAAGTCGGTGCCGGATCTCGCCATCCAGCGGGGGAAGATAACCGCCACCGCACGATGAAAAACATGCACTACACTTACGGAACTAATGACCTCGTTAGTTGACGCGACAGGAATCAACAATCAACCAACCAACCATCTCTTACTCTGTCACAATTTACGCTGAAAAGGATTGTTTCTTGTTATAAAAGTATGCACTTTTCTTCCGTCTTTTGAAGGTGGTGAATTGCCGCTAAGAGATTTACTCTCAAGCAGCGAGTTTTTTGAATGACTGTTTTTTAAATACAAAGTTTAAAAGAAATGCCGTAATATAAGAGAGAGAAAACTACCTACAAACGCAAGATCTGATCTCATGCCGTTTTATTTCTGATATTTGAAGTACCAATAATGCTACTGAGAATATGGGAGTAACGTAAATAAGTACAGAGAATTTTCCAACAGTCAAGAAGATTTAAATAAATGTGAATCAGAACATGTTTTATGAGTACTAGAGTTGAGTAGAAGTAGACAGAAAGTTTTTTATAATATTATTATGTTATATCAAGTTAACGCACCCTAAGGGAAAGAAAAGCCACTTTTAACGGCTGGCTTTCGTTAATAATTTTAGCAGTCAGCTGTCCGCTAAGAGCAATTGGAACGAATGTACTGCACGTAAAGAAGGCATATGAATACTCCAATTTCAAGAAATAGTGTTTCTTATTTATTGAATATTTTCTTATTTTTGATAGAAAAGGGGTGTCTTATTTATGGTACATTTTGTTAAAAACAAGGTGGTATTACGAAAAAAACTGACCACACACCGAATATCATAATTAACGGTCTTGATTGACAAATTTCAGATTTATCTATTTACATACCATTAATTAATACATCTTTTCGATGGGAGAAATATACACGACCATACCACCCTGACAAGGAACACATTGTCGTGAAGGTGGGAGAAAGTATGGCATCAAGGGATGTTGTACACAAGACAGTCTCTCCCGCAAGAGATATTTAGTGCGGTTGCCACGAAAAACACAAATAGCGTATTCAAGCAGCTTGATCTCTAGAACTCCTGTTGCAAATCAATGAATGTTCATTTCCTTTTAATTTAAAGAATTTAAAAAGGATGCAATGTCAAAGGAATTGCATAGCCTGCCATTGTGGGAATGGTTCGGAATCCATGGGCCAATCAAGGACTGTGGAAACGAAATTGCGTATGTAGTGGCGGCAAAGTCGTAACTGCACCTACCGCCACTTCCGTTCTCGGCGGCGTCGCGTCGGGTCGACGCCTCGTGCAGCGCTTCGCCACCGAAGGGAGCGGCGTCGGTGCAGCGGCGGGAGGCGCAGCTGAAGGCTGGCGAGCGCTCCCCCTCCCCCGCCCATTCAGCGGAGAGCACTGATAAGCGGCGGCCAAATGGGCCGCGGCCTCGTACCCCTTTTGGAAATCGTGGCGTAGTGAACTGTTAGGCTATTGAAACGTGTATATGATACCGCGGTGATTTTGTGATTCTAGCTACTGGCCATTTGGTGGTTTTCGCCTTGTTTGTGTACATCTCCCTGGTAGAACTGTGACATGCTACGATTTTGCACTTCTCCCGAAAATTTGGAACATCAGCCTGTCTGGATTTGGAATGTGGATTATTATGAACGCTGTCATACATCGCAGATGCTTATTTGTTACCCTCTTTCCCGGCTACATGAGAATGAAGAAAAGGGACATAATATTCAGTACATTATAATTGGTTAAAACAGTCAGCCTAAACTCACCGATTGGACAAAAATGAAAGGAAAAGAATAGAGTAAGAAAAATAAGAAATGTGAAGGAGGACAAGAAGAAAATGGTGAAGGAAGAGATGAGGACAGGCATTTGGGTTGAGAGGAAAGATGTGAAGGCGAGATCTGTTGAGGCGGGGAAGGGGAAGCAGAAGAAAGGAGGAAAGAAGAGGAAGAGAGGAGAAGCGAGAGGGGAGAGGAAAAAGGGAAGGGGAGAAGGGGGGGGGAAAAAAAAGGGCCATCCGCGCCGCCACTCGGGCCGATCAATGGGCTCGTGGGGCCGCGGGGCGGCTCGGGCGAGGGCGTGTGTCACCCGGCGCCGCATTCGCAGGCCCGGCCTCTCCAGTTGCGCGGCGCTTCGCTTCGCCACGGGCGCACCGGACGCGCCGCAAGGCGAGAGGCCAAGCACTCGGCGCTGGGCACTCCGCCCCTGCCTCCGCCCCGCCTCCGCGCACTGCGCGTGCTCCGCGTGCCTCCACCGCACGGATTGCGGCCGCACGCACGTTTCACCTCGCGTGGCCCAACGAAGGGGCCTCGCATGTTCTACAACATATCGCTTTCCAAGTCTGTGCAAAAAATAATTATTTATAATTAGATTACCACTAGATGATTTCCCAGGGATTAAAATAATTTAGACTATACGAAATTATGTTTTATTTTAAATTATTATGTTACATCGAGTATACTAAACGACAACATTAAAGTATTTGTGGCAATTTTTCAACGCTTTTGGGTTACATGAACCTAATCAAAATAACTATTACACCTTTACCATCGATTCGGGTATTTTTTTTAATACAAAATGAGGTTAAGTCAGTTGACGATTCGTCTGCTGATTTGAAAACCTCCTGAGTGCTTTTAGAAAACTCAAATATGAAAATATAAAAACAACAACCTATCTCAAATATAAATCTACATAATCAAAAACTATATTTACAATTTTTACACTAAACACTACCATTATGAGATTGACGTACGTTACGAGTACATTACAACAGAAGAGATTTACTACTACATTTACCTCCCTCCCTCTCCCCCCGTCTCACTCTCACACACACAACTTACCGCTTTTATTTCTTATTACAAAAAATCACTAACATTTACAATAATAAACGGTGTAGCTTCTAGTGAGGCAAAAAGAGGAAGCAATCACACTCAAGCAAAGTTGAGGCTGCTGAAGGAAGAGAACGGGAGGAGGCAACCATCCCCCCTTTACAGTCCGAGACTGTGCGCTGACAGTTTTGAACTAACAAACGTTTCAGTGAATTTTCTTTGGTAAACACGCGTGAGACTGTATTATTGATATTCATTATTACACCGTGGGTACACTTGTTTAGATTATGTAAATACAAGAACAGTGTTGTAGCATAAAGATCCACATATGACAAATAATGAAAAATATCAAACTTTCATGCATTCCAAAATTTCTTCCTTGTTGCACGAATCCTGAAAACTCGTTTACTTTCTCTTAATTTCAAGCGTGACTGTCTCTGGTAAGAATACAGTTCTCAAATTAACGCGGCATGCTACGATTGCCTTCAGTCTTCAATTTTGTACAGAAGTTCATGAATCCTAGAGCCTTATTGGATGGCGTTGACGCGAAGTAACATCTGCCTAGCGTAGTCTAAACATGGAGTACTGGATTTACGTACCTGGAAAACGACCAAGTCAATTCCTGAGAACAATATCGTATTTCCAGAAGCCATCAAAAAGTGTGCTCTGTGAAGGCAAACGTTTTCATCTAACTAAGCGATTCTGGATCAACAGAACCAACCTCGAAATAATAAAACATAAGAAACCAGTACCCTTCCGCAATATTTCTGTTTTACTCGTAACACATTACTGAATAGTTTGCATAAAAGTATGATTAAACGTCCCTATGTCATTACTGATCCACATCGATACTGGTCAGTTCCAAAATGTTCGAGACCCTTTGGGTTCATATTTCTTCCATACTCGAATCACGGGAAAATCATTTTGAATACGGAGCCTCATATCAAACGGAGAACAGTTGTCTTTCTTTCACCCGTATACTGAACATGTTGACGGCTCTACAATTGACATCATCATTGTTAATGGGCGTTTATGTGGCACAGCTCACATATAATACGACTCGGACAATACTCTGTCTAAAACTTCTGTACAATCTTTGCGAGGAAAGTACTGCTCCAGTAGATGCTGAGACATCACAAGGCAAATGTCTTGCGGTTCTACGGTAGGACTGTCATATTTTCATCCGAGGTTTCGTTGTGCCGTCAAGATATATTTACGGGTCACACACAGATTTCTTATTGGTAAAATTACAATCTTATTTTAAAATTTCAAAACTACCGTAGTGACCATCGCATACGTATTTTAATTACAGTTTACATCAGTACATGTATTACAAGCTTCGAAAATCACAGCCTCCGCTCTGTGTACGCAACCCTTTCCCCTGCCGAAACCTTCCTCAGTCAAATTATTTAACCCGAGAGAGGTGGCTCAGGGCTTCAACTAATATCACAGTAGTCCCTCTGACCAGGAGGTCCTAGGTTCGAGAACCGACGGTGGCAGGATATTCGACACCTTCAGTCACTGTCTGCTGGAGAATTCTAGCGACCGGCTGCTCTGATCGATAGTTTTCCGTGCTTTCTCTCATCAACGCCAGGCGAATGCCGGAGCAGTACAGTAACAAACGGGTCACGTACCGCGCGCGATCTTACCTACCGCTTCCTTGTCCTGTCGTCTCCCCTTACACTAACATGCACTACACTATCACATGCTGGGCGACCGGTCGGGAACTTAGGGCTTCTCCCGGATGGGACGGTGCCCCGCTGGTGCGAGATACCAGGTTGGGAAAAACCCCGCTAGCTGATGGCAGGTCGGCACCGGATCTCGCCAACTAGCGGGGGAAGAATACCGCCACCTCCCGAGAAAACTTTCACTGCACTTACGGGAATAATGACCCTAGTTGTTGACGCGCACGGAATCACAAACAATCAATCAATCAAACTAATTGAGCTTGGTGTTTCAGAGGGAGCATCCAGCATCCCAAATCATTTCCAGTTTCACAATCTCCTTTAACCTAGTCACTTATCTAACTTCGAAAACGCGTTGAATTGCCACTGCAACGCCACGAGTGGACTTTAGCTATTTACGCTCCATAATCTCTTTCCCAACTCCTTCGCAACGGGCATAGGTGGTACATTTGACTGGATCTGACACGGCGAAGTGTGAGGTTGCTTTTGCGAGTCAGCCTATCTCGAATCTGAGATAATGTGCATTGTTAGTAACGGCGAACGGGGTATTCAAAGAACTCGGTCTCAGGAAATCTTTGTTGGATTTTGGAAAACATTTTAGTATCATAGTAGCTCGTTCAGAGAAAATATACAGCTCACTTTCTTTTTCGTCTTTATACTATTTTTCTTAAGGAATCAGAAGAATATATTACTAATTATAAAAACACAAATAAAAATGATTCAAACAATAACATTAATCACTTTAACAACAATAACATTAGTAATATTTATTAAAACAATTATAAGTGTACTAACAAAAATGAATCGAACGCAGTTGCCTACACGAACGTTGTCGCTGGCAAATTATCTCAGATTAGCTGACGTAAGTCTAATTGGTGATGAAAGCTGATAACAAAGATAATAACTTCTTATTTACCTGTGTTTTTTTAATATTCCCTAACATATTTTCACTCTTTACAAAAGAGACAAATACAAAAATTGTAAATATTATTTCAATATTTGCAAAAATCTTCAAAGACGCAAAACAATGCAAAATAAAATTTTGACAAAAAAGCTCTAAATAAGAATACACAAAAACATTTTGTCAATTTTCAAGTAATAAACAGCAGAAAATGATGCATTTGCAATTAATCCGGACTGTAGTATTAATAAAAAGGCTCCATAACGTCTTTGTCGCCATTAATTCTTTTTTTATAGTCAACAGTTTTAGAACAAACTCACTGGTGAATATGCTAACGGACATTCTAAAACAATATTTTTATATTTAAGAACTATATATAACAAGGCTATTATGTAACCAAATTATAAATTAAATAGAAATTCGAGCAGTGTTATCGGAAGATCTTTAACCAACAAAATTGTTGAGTCAGTCTTCTAAGAAAAATATCATTAATTTTTCTGACGTTATTTTCATCAAGTATTTGTCAATCAACACTCAATAAAAACAGTGAGGAGATAATGGCGAGATGTGATAAAGAAACAGCAGGAAGAAAAGAAAGGCGCAGTGTATTCTTTCGACCCATTTTAACAGCAAACAGCAATTCCCGGGGGAAACATGAAACACGCGCAGTAGATAACGGGAAGTTACTTCGCTACCCTCATAAATACGAACCTCAGCTGGAACGAGCAGATATATACTGTGGTTAAGAACTCCCCGAAATCGTTGTATTTCGTCAAGGGAAATCTCACGCGAATATCAAAAACGTGTATCGCTTTTTCTGAGCAAACTAATAAATATATGAAGTTTATTATTGTGATATCCACAATCAGAAAAGAGAAACGAATCCTTCCCCAAATGCAAAGGAACCGCATATTCTGCCAATCTTGCATAACTATTTGCAAAACCACGACTGGAATCTCCGGAGAAATCTACTGGAATGTTATGTGTACGAATGTCAATGTCTTCACATTCGTATAACCATGAGTCTACTCTTTTATTTACATTAATTTCAAATTCATTTCTAGTCGAACTCTGGTGTCTTTGTTCCAACTTCTGCGCGGTAGATTTTTCAGACTTTAATATTTCTTAGATTTTTAATTATTTCTTTTTCATCACTGAAATGTTTTCATTTTTTATTTTAACACCTTGAATTATAATAAGTGTAGTAACAAAATCGAAATAAACGTAAATTAACTATCAAAACGATTGGCACCCAATTTTATGCGTAAAATGGAGATTGTCAAACTTCCGACAGGATACGGCGTCGGCTGCATTACACCACACAACAGAAAGGAATAGATAACAAATGAAGACATGTCTTCATTTGTAGAAACTTCGAGGCCTACCTGTCTCCTATCCACTAAAATTGTTGTTGCATTGTGGCATGTTGCGGGTGTTGGGTGGGTGTGGGTTGTGGGTGTTGTGGCATGTTTCATGCCTAATTTTTATTTTTTCTTGGATTTTAGGGCCTGAGATAGTTTGAGAGACAATGTTCCGGATTTTTAATTGGGAAAGCGCAATTCACTTGGCAGTAAAATTTTAAACTCTGATGATTTTTTTTCCATTTTGTTAATGCAGGATTCCAGTAAGTACTTCATGTCTCTCATGAAGGCTGTCACTTTCGTCTCAGGGTTTGAATGTTTCTGATTGTCCGTCGGCGCCCAACCCAAGATCATCTTATCAAACAGTGTGAGGGAGTGTTGTGAGTCTCACATGCGGTATTTTTTATAGTCCACTTGCGAAATATTAGCACACTGAAGAATCTCAGGGTTTTATCACATGGACATACACCCGTAAGTTCTTTACAATGATATTGTTTAAATCTTTTACTAAGAGTAAATAAGTATCTCCAAGTGACTTGCAGTTTCATTTTTCAATTGGTTTTTAGTTTACCTCGTGTAAAACATAAGAAACACCCATTCGGGCTTCGGAAATTCCCAGATAGATCCACTAGCAGCTCCGCATGAATTTATCGATAATCTCCAAAGCACCCGTGGTATTACCTTTGATACGCAAGCATTTCTGGCATACGTTCAAGCCTAAACCTCCATAAAAGTAGTGTATTAACACCCAAATGAATACTGAATACTGAAAAAGCATATGCGAAGAAAAATATTTTCTTTCCACATGATAAATTCGAATTTCGTCTGCCTAAAATGTTTTACGTTCCCAAGCTACAAAAGTGTTAAATATTGAATCAGTAAAGGAAACCTGACATTTTTTAAAAATAATAAATGGTAATAGCCACAGCAGATGCAAAGGAACAATTACTCAGAATGAGAGCCTTTCCAAAACGCTTTTTCATTCTTAATTATTGGTAGTGTCTGATAAAAAGTTATGACATATGACGTAAATTTAAATTAATGATGAGTAAATTATTTTTGCTTATCTTAGCAGATATTAAATTCACTCCTGTCATGTTGACATCCCGTGTCTTTGCACGCGCGGGCAACTTCCAGCAGACGAGAACATTTACGCAAGACGAGCACTTGTTGTAAAGGATCAACGTCTCTGAACCCAAGTCAGCTGGCACTCAAAATTTGCCAGACGCAAGGTTGCAAAAGAAGGGACTGCAAAGCTGCTGTTCAAGAGAAAATTTTACAGCCCCGACAACCTCTCCCCGGAAAACCCCACCCTCAGCCTGGATCCGTCAAACTCATCAAAGCGAGCGCAAAGTAAACAGTAGTAACGACGAGTAGGAGCGGTGACTAGGGCACGCGCGGGAGCTATGTTATACCCGCAGGGACATGCAATGCGGCGGGGGCGCGCCAGCTAGCCGGGTCTACGCAATGAAGATTAACGCCGCGCGTCGTGGAGGACATCGTGTCTCGTACCGCAGAGTGGCGCGGCGCGCTCGCGTGCGAATGTGTGTGAGAAATGAGGACTGCCAAGTGAAAACGCTGGCCGGCCATCTACACGCCGTGTTCCTTTACAGCAGCAAGATACAGTCCCCCAAGTTAAAGAAGATACCGCAGAGATGGGTGCGAAATTAGACGCGTTACGTGTTTGGAATGGCAAACCTCTATTATTAAAATGAATGAAATCGACTGCATCAATTTTACTATGAATTACAATTACTAAGCAATAAAAATACGCTGCCGAGGCTGTTCAAAACTTACATTGGCAATAACTCGGAAAGAAAGAGAAGAGTTACTCTGTTGAGCTGTTCGTGTTTCACAGCGATACGAGAATTGAAGGGACTCAAACAACGGACTAAACACGGAACGAAAAATTATTGTACCCAGACATTTCAGGCAATCGTGACGATACTTGAACACATTAACTTCGATAACAATTCTCAGAGGCAGGACGGTTTTCATGTTAGCCCTACACCAACAGCCTCGCAGCTTAACCAAACCTTCACGACAGTAAAAAAAAAGAATATTTCCTTTCACAATTTTCAAAAATTCAGTTTTTCATTTACATTATTTCAAGAACTAGTTTTAAATAACAGATTTCGTTAGGGGGAAAAATCAACCATCAACATTGTAGCTTTGCAGGGATTTTTTTAAATTATCGAAAATACAGTTCTCCAAAAATGGGATCTCTGCAATTTTTGTAAACGTGCTTTGCTCTATTGCAGAAACAATTAAGAAAAAACTTTGGAACCGTTTTTTGAGAAAGAATTGTTTCAAAATCTGTTTTTACTCCAAGCAAAAATTACGCCAAAAAACTTATATTTTTCAAAATGTACATGGCAGGATTTCAAGATACTTTTTAAAACACTTTTTAATAACAATAAACCTGTATCATCAAAATTGTAATTTGGCGTTTTTAATTTTTGCAGATTTCTAAAATACACACACATTAACGACAACCTGACCCACCATTTTTAAGCGTCCTTGGCGCTATCCGCAAAAAAGTTTGAAACTTAAAAAAATTTGGACTCATTTTTTGAACATGTTGAGATTTTTTGGGAAAAAATTGGAAAATGTTGGGACTTTGTGTAAAGTTCCCCCTAAAATCAAAATATCAGTTTCAAACTCGCAGGGACTCGAGTTCGACCAGATCGATCACGAAATATAAATTTTGGAGAAATGAATGATCTACGCACGGACGGACAAATGGACAGACAGACGTTTTGCCGACAACCAATTTTTCGGTATAAAAGATCCACAAAACGTGGATTCAGACTACACGTGTTAGAGGAAGTAATTGAAATATTTTTGGACCAGCATTACAATATCTTCTCTTGACTACGCAAATGTTTGGTATGGGGAGGAAGTAAAAATTCAATGCCTTTTCCCCCTTAATAATGATAGATTGATTTAGACAAAAAATAATAGTTTTAATAGTAAATAATAGTTGAAGAACTACACTGATTACTTACTGGTAACCATTTTTCAGTTAACGCACATGCTCGCAATATGAATCTAGCAGATAGATAGCACTCGACGTATGTGACACCGAAGTTTAAATGCCCGGAGTAAAGATCGATGATGGAGGGACGAGCGATGTGCAAATCAAAGAGAAATAAAAGTCATTTTTATGCTTTCCATTTCCACTTTACACTGGACTCTCATTTCATTAAATATTAAAAGCGAAAGAATTGTGTCACGATGGATCAGTACAGAGTTTACAAAAGAAAACGATGTGGAAAGTCTTTTTTTGGTGAACTGATGTGGAGTAAAAATATCAGAAAAACATCAAACAATGTTTTTTACGTAACCAAAAGAGAATATGTAATGTTAGCCATCACAGAGAAGAATATTCTTCTCTACCAGACGAAAGAAATTTTTATGACACGTAAACATTTTGCATCATTCGAGCAAATCGGAACGATTTCAGAGGTTTGGAAAGGTAATAAAATGCGTCTTAATTCTATGCTTTAAATAACAAAAATTAAACCAGTTACCTAAAAGCTTTCAAAATAGACCATTGGCGTTGATTAACAGTTCATTTATTTATTTCAACTGTCAAAACATTCCGAATGAGTCATAATAGTAATGTCCAGTTTTATAAATATTGAAAAGAGAGAATTCAGTGTAATAGAACATTACGTTTTCAGAAAAAAATGGTCGCATACGTTACGTAGCTTTATTACAGTAGATCACTGGAAGCAGTGTCATAAAGCGACAGTAATCTAAACAGATAAACAAACTTCACAAAACATTTACAACGCCTCGTATACGTCTCCCGTGAAATTTATACCGCTCTAATACCAGTGCAAACGATTACGCACCGCGGACTTTATTCCCGATGAGCAAAACGTTCGGCAAGCCTCAGCAAAAAGTGAGCGTCCGCATGCAATCGGAGGCCGAGCGCTGCCCAGCCGGGCGATAAGACACCGCCGCGCCGGCTGTTGCTGTTTGGCACTTTCGCGCTTCGCCGCCTGCGCTGGCATGTGAAGAATTCGAGTTCCGGCCGTCGTCCGGGCGGGGCCAGGGGCGAGGGCGAGGAGGGCAAACGGAACGGGCCTGGGAGGAGGGCCTGGGCGGGGGCGAGGGCGGGGGTGGCGCGGGGTTCGTTCGAAGGCCAGAGCACGTTTCCGTACTCGGAAGGAGCGTGGGGGCAGCGCCGCGGGCCGCGAACCATGTCCGTCGCCCGGAGGGCTCGGCCAGAAGAGGTCGCGCACTCCAGCAGTCTGCAGGAAGGCTACAGGAACGCCACGAAATTTTCTACATCGCTATTGCTCGAAATTTCATTTATTTGGCACCGGGAGAGGTGGCTCAGAGCGTCCCTGCTGCGCCTCTGACCGAGAGGTCCTAGGTTCGCGTCACGACGGAGGAAGGATTTTCGACACTAGCTAGATAGCTAAGTTGAATTCAGTCGCTGTCTGGAGAATTCTAGTGGCCAGCTGCTCTGATCGGATGTTTTTTGTGGTTTCTCCGATCAATACTAGACGAAAGCCAGAGTAGTATCCTAAAACAGGCCACGAACCGCATGCGACCTTTCCTTCCCCTTCCTTGTCCTACCCTAACCCCTTTTTGACATACACACACACACACACACGTACATGCACTAAACTACCACACATGTCGGGAGACCGGTAAAGGGGATTAGAGCTTGCCCCGACTGAGGCGGTGGCCCGCAGGTGGGAGATACCTGATTGAGGCAAACTCCGCTAGCCGACAGGTAGCTCGGCGCCGGATCTCGCCATTCAACGGGGGAAGATCACCGCCACCTCCCGATGAAAAGAATGCACTACACTTGGGTGAAGAACGGTCTAAGCAGCAGGTGCGCCCGGAATCATCAATCAATTCATATATTTGCTTAGTGATTCAACAATTTCAAGCCTTCAAACACAGATGGTAGAGTATTCAACAAGAAAGAAATACGTGTTCGTGTGATTTTTTCATAAAAACAATGGCACCAAATGGAGCAAGAGTACCACATTTATGATTTTAAAAAAATTCAGTATTCTGGCAATAAAACAGGTAGATAAGTAAATTATGCTGACATCTCAAGGAATCGACAAATTTTGACGATATCCATTACACAAGTGCGCGTCTTAAAAGAGAAATGGAAAAAGTTAATAAACAATTCATCACGAAGAAGAAACAAATACAGAACTATTTTGTAACGTGCAAGTGAACGGAAGAGTACAGAGTTGTGAAAAAGACAGAATAGAAAGGTTGGCAAAGAACCAATAAATTCATGGACGTCTACGACCTGCACCGCCGGCATTATTATTTGCTCCATCGGGCCATGACGTCTGCTCCCCCAGGTCATGGTTTATGTACGGGTGCATACTTCGTTTGTGGCGGATTTACGGAGGCAATGTATCGATTACTCATTAGTCCGAAGAGGATTCGTTTCTAAATAACGACGCTTATTAATAAATGTTCCATTAATCCCCTTTTTCTGTGACAGGCCGCTCATTTATTCATAGAGGCATTCCTGAAAATGAGCAGTAAAAGAAGGGCTCGTAGAGTACGTGTAAATGAGGGCCGTGAAGACAGCTATGAATGCAATGATGGGCGTACGTGTCACAGCCTGATCAATGTGCTGTATTCTGCCTGTTAACCGCACCCACGCGGAAAAAAGGACGGTTCCAGATTCTTCTATTGAGAACAAGATTACAAGAAAACGTATTTTAACGAAGTTGTAAAAATTTACATGGGAGTCTAATCGAACTACAATGTACTCTATGAAATAAAATGACGGACAAACCAGAGGAGAAAAACATTATCGTCTACCTGGCAGAAAAAAGTTTGAGTCGAAAAAGAAACGTTTCAATAAATGGATTAAGAAGAGAAGATTTGTAAACTATAGTAATCACAAAATGCTTGTAAATTATAAAGGAGTTCAGGATCTAACTAGGAAAGAAAAGAGTGGCATGGTGTGCCCTACTTCATAAAATTAAACTTCTTTTCTAATCGGCTTCTCGATGCAGCCGTAGATGTGCATCGCATAATTACTGTGCAGTATGCCATTTCTCGCTCTCTTGGGCGAAGCTGCAAGTTCTGCCTCGCAATCGGACTGTGTTCTTAAGCACATTTGAAATCGAATATCTACAGCAGCGCCCCTACAGGCGGCGGCGCACAATACTCCGGAGCACTCGGCGCTCTTGATTCTATTATTCGTACGCCCATTATCCGCAACAAATCGCGCGAAAACTTCACAAGGGAAAGATGCTCGTTATCGGAAAAAGCTTGCATTAGGGAACGTCGAGAGGAGTGAAAGTGTTACCTGTTGAGTATTGGGCAAACAAGAAAGCTTGGAATAACGTCAAAATTAGAACCTGAGTGGTTTGGCAACTCCTCCCGACTCGGAAGGCAATTTCACGAGAGCGGAGCATTATATTCGCTGCGAAAGATGTTATTATCTTCCAATACTTCTCGTCATAATCAGATCGGGTACAATACACAATGAACGCAAAATATTAAGAATGGAAAATTATTTCAAAGTAGCCGACCTTAACTGCCTAAATGACGCACTGATACTCAACGTATGCAACGTAAGAATTTAAAAAATAATTTAAGATTTAAGACACACACTAATGCTAACTAGGTACTAACGCTACTATTTACTGCCACTGTTTATACTACTGTAATAATGCTATTGTAAGCAAGGAATCTGGGTCTCATGATGCAACATACCAAACTTCTTTCCGTCTGATTGGACTCCAAGATCACATAAACCCTGATTTAGTCCACAAAGCAATTTGTACATTGTCAGGGAATAACATTAATAACTTCATGCAAGTCACGTACTGACCATGAACGAGTGCCGAGCTGTGTTCTGCAATAAGTTACGAACGAGTCTCTTGGCACAGGCAATTTCCCTCGGCCAACTGCCATTACTAATGGAACATCTACGATGTTTGGTAATCAAATGGCCTGTCTTTTACGGAATACCCATATACACGGAAGTACAAAATTCCTACCGAGAATAAAATAAAATAACTCATTCCGGGATACCAACATGGATAAAAATGGATAACATGGATAAGAACATGGATAAGAACCCAAAATGTATTGCTTATTTATCCTTGAAAATAGATTTTATTACATGGGAGTTTTTTTTTCAAAATTCAAGTAGTATATGACTTAGTGTAGGGATCACAGAATTTTGAAAATGTGCACACAATTCACTTTTCCCCATAGCACGTCATACGCAGTTTTAACTGTTTCTTTACGTAAAAATAAATAAATAAATACCTCCAATCCAATACCCAGAGTTGATCTGGTACATTTCCTTGTCATTACAAAATCACAAAACTAGTATTATTCATAGAGATTTATGAATTGAATAAATTCCAGGAAAACGAATGAAAATTTGAATAGATTAGATGTTTTTCAGTTTTTAAATCGTACTTCTTAAAACTATATTTTTGCAATTACCTTCGAAAATAAAGTAAGCTGGATCCTATTTTTTTAATATTATTTGGGTACCCCATTCCGTCTCTCCTCGCTGACGAGGTTCAAATATCCGTCTATCCCATGATTTGATGCACGCGTCCGCACGATTAACGTTCCTGAGAGCGTTTTCCGGACCAGAGTAGCGAACTGCGAAGTGTACTTGATTACGCGTCGCGCAAATCCGCTCTGCGGTTACGAGAAGTCTCGGTCGCACGCGACGGGCGCGGGACGTGAGCGGGGACGAGGGAATGGGCGGTGGCGAGAGCGCGGGCGAGGGCGGGGGCCAGAGGGGAGCGACAGGCGGGGGCGAGGTTTGGCAGGGGTAGGGCGTGTAGCGCAGGCAGGGAAGAGGGCGACCGGAGACGGATTCAACGGGAGACGCGGCTGTGTCGCAGCATGGGGAACCCACGCGGCTAATGCGCATTAGGCTGACAGAGAGGACTATGGTGTAGGTGGTGGCAGTAACAAAGAGACGAAAGCAGCCTGGATAATGCATCAGGGAGAGGGGGTGAGGGGCGCGAGAAAACTCAAATCAGCGGCAATGGAAAGTGGTAACTGGTTATTTGAAGGTGGCAAGGAACCAGTAAGAGTCGTAAAGGAAAACCCAAAGAATGTTAATCAGTTTCTGAACAGGAGCGATTTTGAGAAAAAGTAGTATAGCCGCAATAAAGATAGATCATCACACGGGATGAGAAGCAATGTGTTCGTAGGCTTCCGCGGCCGGAGTCATTGTATTCTTGGCTGTCCGGGATGAGCCGCGTCTCAGTCGATGGAGCTGACATTTCGGCCATTTTGTTGTGACATTCTCCAGAGCTATACTAATCTATACTCGCGGGTCACCTGCCCTTCTCCTAGTGGTCGCCACTGCGGCCAATCGGCTCACGCACGCGTCCTATATAATGCGACACGCTAGCCCCTCAGCAGCAGTATAGCGCTGAAGAAGGCCAAAACAAGATGACCGAAACGTCAGCTCCATCGACGTAGACGTGGCTCATCCCCCACAGCCACGAATACATGAGAATCAATGGTTTACGCTTCCAAATTCTACCGTTAAGAGACCCCGAGATGACAAAATGAACGAGCATAACAATAAGTATAGAGTTAGAATACATTGAAAGCACTGTAAATGGTAAAGGAAACGGTTACTGTTCAAAAGGTAAGATGAAACGAAAGAAACGCGGCTATCAACATGGACTCAAAAAGTACCAGTTTCGAATGAAAAGGTGCTGACCGAGATGAAAAGGCTGCGGCAGGGATGAGAGCTGAGGATTGTTTGAGGAGCCAATGATGAAAACGGGACAACAGAACCGCATGAAAACAAAAGCAGCACCCAACGAGAGGGTTGAATCTGAGGAGAACCGCCCACAATGGAGGTCACAGAACGTCGAGAGCGCGACACAAGGCCGACCACGGCTCTCCTCGCGTCCGCAGGCGCAATCTCCAGGACCCCGGGCGGGGGGCGGGGCGCGGCCAGCGAGATCGACTGCGCGACGGAGATTCCCTTCGTCATAACACAAGTGGCCTCCTTCGCACGGCGGCGCGCCACCCTCAATCTCGAGGCCTTGTCTCGGCTTGAGCTGGGCGGCGCGCGCGTGGCGAGCCGGAGGTGGGTGGTGGGGTGGCCGCGGCACGGGCGCTGGCTCGGGCGCGGGCGTGGGCGCTCTGCCATTGCCGTCACGTCCAGCGACCGCGCCCCCCACCCGCCGCGCCGCCTCGGGGCGTGGCCCCGCCGCCCTCCCCGAAGGCTCCACGAGACGCGCCCTCGAAGATCCGACGACTCGCAAGCTGCGTGCTCAGCTATATGGCCAAGTACCCCTTCTCCCGCTTAACGAGGAACTCACCGTCCGCCAGTTCAACTATATTCCGATCGACTTAGGACTTTAATGGGAATAACAAGCACATGTACAAATAGGAGAGAATTACTACTACTACCATTCTTATTTCACATTCAGCACGCCTTAGCAAAAACTGTACCAGTTAGAATAACAATAACTATTCACAAATAATTGAATTACCAGTAAATTGATTCTTTGTTAACTATTCCAAAGATGTTTATTTAATGTTCTGAAAGATATTCAATGAGCGCGCAATTAGTTTACTATTCTTTTATTATTGTCGTTAGAGGGTTTTTCCATTTTTTAGTTAAGAAATTATGTGTGGAAGAATTATTCCAATATTTTTTACAACCAATGTTACAGAGACGCAGAAAATAATCTAAATGCTGGTTTATTTGCTAGTAAGGCATTTGTACTGATCAAAAAGTCAATAAATATAACGATTAAAATAATCGAGACACAAAGTGATGCAAGACTAAAGTGACAGAGTTGAGAGTGGTTCTTTAAAAATATTATTTGTATGAGATGTATTGAACTTTCTATAAAAATAACTAAGTAATGTGCCAGTGATCCAAAAATACTCAACACCAATTACATAGCCAGAAACACAAATCAAAAACTTATTCCAAATTGTTTCAGTGGCACCAAAAATACCCAAAGAACATTTTGAAATTAAATGATGTTTGTGCCCAGAGAATTTGATAAATATAGTGCTTTTAATTTTTATATATATATATATATATATATATATATATATAATATAATATAAAATAACTTTTAGAATAGTAATTAGACTCCAACAAATCCAAGATAATTTATCTTGGTAGTCTTTTGAATACTCTGCTCTATTTAGACAAGACCTGTTGGTCAGCCTGTAGCGGGGTTTCCATCCGCCGTGCGTCCGGCGAGGTCGGCCAAGCACATGCATCGGCCGCGCGGCACGTGCCTCCCGTAAGCGCGTTCATCGGCAACGCCCACTCCAGCGCTCCTTCGCCTGCCCCGCCGCCTTCTCATTCCCTCGCGCCGCCCCTGCGGGCGCCCCGGTCTCACGAGCAAGCAGGAGAGCCTCCGCCTCCAGCTCGGGCCGCCCGCCGCCGTACCCTCGCGTCCGCCTGCTCCCGCTCCCGCCCCGGGCAACCGGCCCGGGATCGAACGTATGTGGTCCATGCAGTGCTGAGTCGGCTGCGGCCGAAATTAGGCCGGTGGCCGTGGCGGCGCGGTAGCGGCAACGGAGGCGGGGGTGGGGGTGGGGTCGGGGGCGGCTGGGACTGGGCCCGCCCCCAACGGCTCCCCGCTGTCGGCGCTGCGGAAAAGAGAGGAGCTCCGTAGAGGAGCCCCGGCCGCCCGCGCCGCCCCTGCTGCGCCTGCCCTAATTGGTGCATGACAGCCTCGCCGGGGGCGGTATTACGCGCGCTGACGGCGTCGCGGGGAAATAGGCTGCGCCCGCTCGCCCCCTAACCTCCTGCTCCCTCTCCCGAACCGCCGCCCTGCTCGCATCGTGACGGCGTGTGTGCGGGTGTCCGTGCCGACACCCGCGGCCCGACACCCCAGGGAGCGAGCAGGGCGCAGGGCTCGTTGGAAGCGCGCGTTTCGACCGGGCAGTGGGCAACATACGCAGCTTTATGCACAAATGAAGATTGGTGACTGGCTCCAGGAGGCAATCAAGGTGGAAATTTTGTGAAGTGAGTGGAAATGGGCCGCAGGTGATAACGAGAACAGGCATGAAAAATAACTAGGATACACGTAAAAACACCGAACCAAGTTGAGCATTGGTTTGAAAATTCCATTCCATTCCGAAATCGTAGCAAACTATTTGGTGAAATTACTTGATGTGTGACATTACGTCAAAGACGTTCAATGTGTGATTTACTATACAGAGGACGATTGGGAGGACTCTCGAATGCCATGGTAAAGGAAAAAGAGAAACGTTAGAAATTGGCAAACGTGTCAGGGAATAACTGAGGAGGTAATGGAGAACGAGGACGATGGAGGTGCGCGAATGAAGAGAGAAAGGTAAACGGACCAAAATGGACGGCTAAGTTTATGACAAAGCCTGCTATCGTCCGCATGCGCCAACGGGTAGGGAGCGCGCAAGTATGTAGTGTCCATTGCCAGGAAGCAGTAGCTGCGAACGCCGCAGGGGAGGGGAGCCGGCAACTCCGCACTCTTCCCCTCGCCTATCGCGCACGAACCCTCCCAACTCCTGGTAATTATTGGGATAACGCTGAGTTGAGTTTTCTCCCGTGGATTGTAACTGATAAGTTAGCGAGCGTCCAGCCGCTGGCTCCGCCGCCACACAGCCTCTCCCCGCACCCGCCACCCTCGCCCTCACCTCCCACATATTGCCACTTGACGCAGTTCACCACCGGGCCTTTCCCTTTCCTCCCTCTTTCCCTTCCTTTTCCTCCCCTTCCCCACCCGACCTGTGCTGAGCGAGCGTAATCGGCGGAATATGCTCGTCATTTGTCGCGGTCCTGTTCTCTCTGTCTTTTTTTCCTGGATGCGCGAGACCCATCACAATCGTCCTCTCGTTATCTATTTCGATGATTAGTCCAATCGGTAACGTCCATGAAGGTTGTTATTTTTCACATGCGAATTGGCAGCCAGCAGCGCGATTGCGCGCGAAGCGGCAGCTCCCCCGACAACCCCGGGCGAAGGGCGACGCGCCCGCGCCCGCATCCGCATATCCGCATCCACATTCTCGTCCGCGTCGAGATTTCCGATTGGGTCAGCCGATGCTACTTGATTCCAACAGCGGCTCGTTCGTTCTGGAAACCGGCCCATTGTTTTGGATGGGGAAAAAATCTCTCTCGAGCGCGCGGCCGCGTTCCGCGGAAATAAAATGCCAATCCCTTTGACACGCTAACAAAGTATTTAATTATCTAATAAGCCAACAAAGCACGATCACGGTATGTCAAGACTAATTGGATAACGTCGGTGCATCAACGCTGATGCAAAGCGAATTATATTTGCACGATCAATTTCAATGCGGAGCTACTTATCAGTGTAATATTTGTATGAGGAGTAGAGTATAGCATCACTGAAAGGTTTGCGGAGGAGATATTTTATGCCCCGTAACCAGAGATGTCTATTCATTATACGTACTAGCAAAATACCCGGTATTGCCCGGGCTTTCTTCATATCCAATCCTTGTGAAAGAGGAAGAATATCAATTTCACATAAATCATGGTTGTTTAAGATTATTATTTTTAATGTAATTGGTTCAAACTTTAATAAAATATTTTTTATTAAATATCTTATGCAACGTATTATTTTAATTATTTATTTTCTGAATTTGTGTTGAGTTCATCTTTATCAAACTTTGCAAGGGCACTGCGACAATCCTGAAGAAGAACCTGTAAAAATTCCGAATCTATTTATGCAGTTCATTTTGTGGAATCGATGTCATTTACATGCCTTTGAATTCACCTTTATTAGTATAGATATATAATTAGACCGCAATACATTTTAAAGTGTTTTGCTTTTATTGCAGATATTCTCAAGTAAGAATGTGCAGTTGGCGCATGGTTTTTATGGACCAAATTTCTGCACTGACGGAGAGAATTTAGACGGGAATTACAAAACACTATACAATGAAACTTTCATCACCAACCCTCTATAATTAAGAAATACCGCTGTAACAAACATGGATAATGTGCCTACATAGCTCACCTTGTACTTGTTCCTATGTTCCAAAATTCTCTAAAGTTAACATGTTTTATACTCCTAATTGGACACCACGTTAACTAGACATTGACGAAGGGCCTCAGCTTCCAAGAAATATGATGCACTCTTCCGAAATGCACACAACACATCTTTCCAGAGGTGATTAGTGTTGAGATACAGCAAGCGCTCGCAGCAAATTACACAGATATCTCCACGCAAATAACAAGAAGTGCCACTCAGTTGAACATCGCCGCTAAATTATTCGCTGGGGCTCCCTCGCAAGGAAGGCGCAGGCGGAGGAGGAGAGGCGCATCAAGCAAAACCCGGCGCGCGGCGTGGGGAACGCCGGGGGAAATGGGCAAACGAAGGCGGGCGCTGGCCGCGGCGCCGCCGTCAACGCCCACGCAGAGTCAAAAAGCGATGGTGGTGGCGCTGGCGGCGGCCACTTGCGGGCATCGGCGACGCCAGCTAATTATTTGGGGAGGGCGCGGCGCGGCGCGGCTCAGCGCGGCGCGCCGGGCGAGAAGATGCGGTCCGGCGCGGCCGCCGGCAGAAGCTGTCCGAGCCGCGAAGTAACGCGCAAACTTCGGCTTCTCGTTACCCGCGGGAGGGACCGGCAGAGATTAATGGAGACTTGGGAGGCGGGGCGACGGCGGCGTTGGCGTTGGCGGCGGTGGCGGCGGTGGCGGCGGTGGCGGTGGCGGCGGCGGCGGCGGCGGCGGTAGTGGCGGCGCGCGCGGCGACGCCGCCACCAACACCGCTACCGCCGCCAGCACCGCCGCTTCCATCGCCGCCCCCACACCCAAGCGCCGCCAAGTTCTGCACGGCTCTGCCTGCAATCCGCCCGCCTTGGCGCCGACCCCGACCTCGGCGCCGCCCGTTCCGGACGGGCCGAGATAGGCCCCGGCGCTGGCAAAACCTGCGAAACACCGGCCGTGGTGGCGGCGGTGGGGGCGAAAGTGGATGTGGAGGTGGAGGTGGTGGAGGTGGAGGTGGTGGAGGTGGTGGAGGTGGTGGTGGCGGGGGTGGTGACGCTGGAGGCAGAAGAGTAGGGGTGTCCATACGATAAGAATTCACTTCAACACTAGCAATTGAGACGAGGTATATGTTTGATATGAAAACGGAAGCCGCTTTGGGGATTTAGAGAAGAAAGTAGTTATCATTACACGCAATGAAACCAAATTTCGAACAAGAAAAGAAGTGTTCCGGAGGCTGTTCCGGAGACGCTATGTCCAAGACATAGTTGGCAACTGAGCCTAGGAAGCGTGCAGCAGTGAGTAAGAGATACGTGCAGCAGTGAGTATAGAAAGTTCTAACACATCGACCAATCAGTTGGCCACGCTTGTTTTGACAATAAACGTCGCATGGTAATAATGGTTTCTTTATTGATGAAGCTGCTGTAGAACGGCGTTGTTACTAAAAAATTACAATTTCAGAATTTACACGTTTTGATGCCAGAAATGAAGCTTGTGCTCACGTCTGATGGACCTCATTATATCAGAAGTACGTAAAATGCTAAAGGGAAATATTTGGCAATGCAAAAAATCGCGTATTGGGATCAAAGAGAAAAAAGAAGTAATTAACGTGTATGTGCAATTAAAAGCTGTTAATAGCTCAAAATAAATATCAGTTTACAAGCTTCATGTGCAAAGCCCGAGATGAGCGTAAAACTACATCAAGTACTCTTAAAAACCACATAGAATATCATTTAAAAGGGATATGAAAATCAAATGATATGAAAATATGGATGTGCAAAAATACAAAAATGAATACAAATAAAATACAAAAATAAATTAATACGCACAATAATAGAGATAAAAATTGTTTTAACAAGTGACCGGTGTCGAAGTATATCTTATCTTCCTTTCACATGTAATAAAGTCGTAAAATGTGACGAAGAAACAGAAAATTCCATCTGACAATAAGGCTGACGGAAAATTGATTGGTTGCAAGTCACAGATATCGTGCAGGCGAGCTCGTTCAGTAATGCAAAAGCACAAATTTCACATTCTAGCGTGGCTGCCGTCTAGACAGCCTGATGAGTCAATCGAAGTCTGCGATCGAATTGGGACGAATTGGAGGAAACTAAGGAGCGCAAGAAAAGTTATTTTTCAACAGCAGTGTTCCCAACTTTTGACAGCGATTCTCTCCGGCCCCCATCAAATTCCTTCTACGGGCTGAAGATCAGAAAATTTTAGATATTAATTTGCGACTACTTGGTACGTTACAAACAATGTGCATGTTTTCAAAACAATACAGACGTATTTAAGAATTAAAAAAGAGTTTGAATGTGAGCATTGTTATTCTAATGTGTGCAATTTTATTCCAATAAAGATAAATTCGAACAAAGCACGAACATTTTTCCACATTATTTTGTGTCATTACGCAGAGCTCGCGCATGCACCGCGCAGACAAAGAGCAACGCTGATGCGAGCGTGAGTGAGCTGGCGAAGTCATCGCGAGAGCCCACAGCCAGGTGTGGAATGTACATGAGAGCGCCGCAATGTGACGCAGGGGACTCAGGCAAAAGAAAGGGCGAGTGCGCGGCGACATGGTGAAGTGCTGCTCGGCCGAGGCAGCGCGGACAGCAGCGCTCATGGGCCAAGAGCTCATTACCCCGTCTCCATTAAGGGCACGTGCGCCGGACGACGCGGAGACATTCCGACATCCCCCTCCCCCCCCCCCGCCCCCGCCACACCCCACTACCTACTCACTTTTCCTTTCTGTGCGCTCGCGGGAACACCGCTGTCCTGGCCACCCGCACGTCACGTGCTACAAAAACACGCCGTGTGAGCTTACGACGGCATTGGACGGAATTTGCGCGAATCTACCTACGATGTACTTAAAACGCGCGAGGTGGAACTTGAGTGCTACAAAGTACTCCGTGTGATGTGGGGGAAAAATGCATTTTGTGGCAATTTTGTTGCAGGAAAAAGATGCTAATAATTACTAATAAGAACTTCTTGTTGACGCTAAACAACTTTTTAAATTTAATGTTTCAGTTACTACTGTCAAACTCAGGTTTCCTAGAGTACTCGTTTCCGCAGTACTCGTATTTGCGTCATTTTCAAACAGACGTCACCCATTTTTGTATCTAAGTCATACAATATATTCTAGTAAATAAATGTAAAAGACGGATGATTTTAAACTGCTCACTAACAACATCTTGATTTATACTTGAGTTTTACTTATGTTTTTGTTTACTAAAATACGCTTACTCATACAAGACATCTCGCTTGTCTCAGAGAATTACGAAATGCCTTAGAAGAAAAGGTACCTTTCAACGTGTTCATAAAATGCAAACGTAAATACTACATTAATTTAGATTTATTTTCAGTATTGTGCACGAAATTCTCCAAGAATTGCCCTGCCAACCGGAGAAAGACTTTGATATATTCGTATAAGTGTACACATTAAGGAATACGATTTCACTCCGAGTCGATGGGGGCAATCTCGTCAGTTTAGGAGAGCATAAAGAACGATTAAAAGAATGGTGCAGACCTAATTTTCGCTGAACTCTGAATTGGCGAAAACTGTATGGGTTAAAAATAATAGGAGAATCTCCAATAGTGTTTTTTTATATCAATAATTGTTAGATATAAAATAGAATAACCTTTCACGGCTTGATGCGGTCACTCCAGGCTTACAAATGTCTAAAATCATTATTTTATTTCTAAAGAATTACAATAATGAGAAACTTCAAGTAGATAAATTCATAAACATACATTTGTAAATATGAGGCTCAAGAAAATGTAAGAGCTTACCTTTAGTGAGTATTTAATAAAGCATAATCAAACAGTTAAAAACAAACTGAAGTAAAAACAATCTTATAACAATTAAAACCATTACAATCTTACTTCAATTATAAACCATTCTACAAACCTTCATTTAGTCCAGGCCATTAAACGTTCTATTTTGTATCTGACAATTGTTCATATTAAGAAAAGTTATAAATGTTTCATTGTCTTATTTAATTGTGGGAACCACCCGTAATAATATGGACTTCTTATTTTTGCAGGGGAAGCAAACCAAGTGCCTCGTCAAATTTCGACTCCTGTCCACGGTCTTAGCAGCTGCTTTGACCGCGGACACCATGACCGATACCTGGCCTCCCGGCGTCTTCGGCACTGACCCTCCTTCTCCCTCCTACGATCCCCCCCACCCGCCAACCCGCGCCCCCCTTCAAGGCGGATTCCGGCGAAATCTCGAAATGAGAAAACGAACAATGGATTCGCGTCTTCCCTGAGGTTAAAACGGCATTGTCTCGCGGTACATAATGAGCGACATGAAAGAACTCGATAATAAAAGGAAAGAGTGAGTACGGCGCTTCCTGAATGGGTCGCCCCCGCGGCCGAGGTCGGCCGCCCCGCCCCATCGGCGCCCGCTGCGCCCGCGCGACCGACTGCTTAAGAGCGCTGCGGGGAAGGCAGCCACCTCCGCGGACCACACTGCTACGAGCCTAGGAGCTCATTTCACTGCCCAAGAACTAGTGGCAACTTGACATAGATCTTTGAATTGGGGATTTAAAAACCCTTCTGGTGGATCATTGATGTTGTGGAATGATTTGCCAACACAGTTCGATAATAGTGTTTCATTGAAAAAATGACAAGCAACGCGAAGAAGCGCGTGTCCTTCAGTTGTAATGTAGATTCCAGGAAAGCAGTGTGTGACCACTTTTTAAAGTAATGAAACCGACGATGGAGTTGGAATATTTGGTGAATGGTCAATTTTTCTTTTCTATACTTTTCGTAAGTTAACTTGCTTACCTGGATGGTCTTTACGACCTGCATCTCGTCCCGACCCCCATCCTGCATCTGCAACCTCCACTGGATTTTACTAACCAGTGGTGTCCCTGCCTCTTAGGGCGTCGATTGATAACTCATAGGCTCATGCCAGACAGTTTCTTGTTTCTTTGTAGTACAGAGGTAGTTCATAGAACCACGTCGACAATATAACCATTTACTGTAGGTTAGGCAGGCAAGGAAGGGAAGGAATATGGTTCCCGGGTGACACATCATAGGGAATAAAGAGCCCTACAATACCACTCATACCAGAAAACATCCGTACCATAGGCGGTATTCAAATTCGCGAATCTTCGAACCGAGAAAGTTGCGGCGTTCCCCACTGTACAATCTCCGCTACCCGGGTCGGCAACCAATTCTTCAATCATACGAGTTAACATAAACCTCAATCTTATTTTCACCAGTTAACTCCTCCAAAATTTCGTGTACAGACCTTAACGTAGCCCCTCTATATGCATATCGGGGGTTGCCGCAAGCACATTTGGAGACGGGAATCGCCTTCTTCACGCACGCGAGTTCTCAGTGAAGCTTCACTTCAATCACTTAATTTCCGCGTTTCGTTTTCAATTTCGCTTTTCCGTAACCGGATCGCACAAATCGGTTTATTTGTTAAAATATACATAGTAATGGGGGTGAAAAATTTCATTTCATTTTTTCCATGGAATGAAATTCCCTTTCAATAATGAAGAAAATACATAATGCGGTGCAAACAACTAAAGCACACCAAGAAATCGAGCAAAATACACATTTTAATCGCATTTCACATAATCAAAATATAAATAAATACTCCAGTTGAATGATGACAACATTTTTACACCACATGCTTAGTCATAAAATAGGAATCAATAACGTTTTTTCTGAAACCGAATTTAAGCGAATACAAGAATACAAATGTAGTTGGAACACAACACATTTTCTTTCGACCAACAATATACCAGTTAGCAATGACTTTTTCAGACGTTTTCTAATAGGTCGCAATGTTTCACTTTCTTCGTAAATAATTCCCATAAGAAGATGCAATACTTAGTTGCATTTAAATCATCACAAATTAATATGGGTAGATTAGTAGATGGGTAACTCTCAGAATTTAGCCTGTTCCTATCGCTATATTAACCGGAGTAGGTGTCTCCAATTTTGCTGCACTCGGTTTGCTCGCACTCTATATCCACGGCACAGTCGTCTTTCGTTCAACTTCCAGCGATGTTTCGTGTACCACCTACTACTGTCGCTGCATTTCTCCAGATCACACCGGCACCATCGTCGTCGCCTCGCACCCACGCCGGCGGCACCCCATCTCCATTCCATCCCCTCCGACCCGCCCACTGTGCCAGCGCCGCGTCAGCCTGAGCCACCTCCGCGCCCTTCCCCATTCTGCACCGCCGCCACGTCGCTTCTCGCCCGCCCCGCCCCGCCCCCTCTGCCGCCCGGCGCACGGCGCGGCGCTTGCGGGGCGCGAAGCCGGACCGGCCCCCGGCCCTCCTCCCAATTTGAGAGGCGATCACGAGCCCTCACATATCATCGTTAGGGCGCAGAAGCGGCCCGCCGCGAGCATCGAGCGAGCAAACAGACGCGGCACCTGCATACAAATAAGAATAGCAGGGCGGGGCAGGGGCGAGGCTAAGGGTGGGGGCGGGGAGGCGGGACGGGCTCCGCCTGGCCCCGGCGCCGCGGCGGGGGGGGGGGGGGGCCGGGGAAGGAAGCGCGCGCGGGGGCGGCGGAGGTCGGAAATGAGGGGCAGGCCCGGCGCGCGCTGCGCCGCCGCCGCCGCGGAGTCGAAACGGGACACAGCTCATTACGGCGGCCCACCAAGTTGCCGTCCCAACTTTATGGGCCCAGCTTAATTAGCGGGGGTCGAAACAAGAACGAACTTCGCTCCCGCGCGATCGCTTTCGCGCAAAGCTCATTTTATAACCTAAATTAAGCCTCGTTCTGACAAGCATATAGATCACCCATTTGCATAAATGTTATTATTAATAATGTTATTGGAGAAGCTACATTGTGTAAATACATAGCCTTGGTGCTCTTATGCAAATCGCCTGAACTGACACGGCTAAAGGCTTTGCGTATTATAGTGTCAACGGCGCGCGTTTCCCTATTAGCCAAAAATGTACCTATGCCGTTCCCAACGGGCCGTGACCACGGCGCGTGTGGGCCCTTCATAATCAGAAGCGTCAAAGGAAAAAATAGAACACAATAAGAAGAGATATTTACATTTAAAATAGGTTTAAAGAAGAAGAAATCACAAGGCTGCTGAATGTCGAAAACAAGTATGGCAATGTAAAATATAAAGATAAGGTTAGTAATGTTCTCCCGATTTTGATGAGACAAGGGAACATTTGCAAAATAGAAGACAGAAAAATATAAGACATTGTACTTGCTTATTTGAACAAATCCAAAAACGTTCGACGAAAGTGCAAAAAAGCTAACCTCAGAGGCTAATGAAGAGGAGAAAAAGGAATATACGTAAAGTGATGACATAATGTTACAAGAGAATGTGTCTAGCAAAATCAAAAACATCTGTACACTGCCTTTTGTGCTACACTGAGCAGACTCTTATGTTGATGCGATGATTGGACAGACAAATTTGTAAGAGCCTAAAGGGTTACGAAGTAAAGAATTACGTATGGGAGATGCGCAAAGAAATGTACACTGTCAGAAATTACATTAAATTTAATGTAAATTTAAAATACGACTGTACATGAATTTTAATGTAGCTTGTACATTAAAGGGATAATATTGTATATGTATAATAAATGTAATTTAAATTAAAATTTAAAAATTTAATTGTACATGTAAATAAATTTAAAGTAAAAGTACATTCAAGTTACAGTACGTGTACATTACATTTACGTAATGAAAATTATTTTCATCTACTTTTACATTAAAAGTAATGCAGAAATTTCTGACACTGTATCCAAAGGAGTTTAATATCACCGATCATTTAACAGGGCAATGAATACGCAGCTCGAACAGATGCCAAAACAAAAAAGAAAACTACTTATAAAAAAGGGTAAGGGATGACACGAAGATGCGTAAAATGAGCCAGAAACACTAGAAATTCACAATTGAGCGATTGAATGTGCCGAAAGAGCTGGAAAGACACGCGACCGCTATAAGGTCGGCCCCGATGCGAGTGAGCAACCAAAGGGCCCCCCCGGGGGGGGCCCCGGAAGGCAAGGGCACGCGCGCTCGCCGGCGCAAACGCGCGATCGGGCCCCGCCCCGCGCGGACGTTGCTCTCGCCGCTAAAAATACGCAGCACGCGTCGGAGGCGGCGGCGGCGGCGATGGAGGCGGCGGTGGCGGCGGTGGCGCGCAGCCCTCCGCGATACGGGAGTTCAGACACGCGCGACCGCGGACGCGTTTCTCGCGCCTACCCCGCCTCCCTCCGCCCCGCCCCTCCCCGGCCCGCCCCCAGCCACGCTCTCGCGCGCGCCGTCCCTGGCCGCGCCCCCCGCCCCGCGCGGTCCCGCCCTTCTTATGCATACGCGGCGCGCTGCGGCGCCGCGCCGCAGGGTGGCGGTCTGCGGCAGCGGCGGCGGCGGCGGCGGCGGCAGCGATGGCGGAGGCGGTGGTTTCTGGGCGGCGGCTGGCGCGGCATCCAACCGACCCACCCGGGCGCCGGGGCTCGCCAGCCGAGAAAGACGCTCGCTTCATGCTAGCGATCTGGATTTAGGGCAAACGTGAAGAGTAGGCAACTCCTCATGCAGTGATGTTCGGCAGGTAAACGAATCTTCTTAGCATCAGGTGACCTCCGCCGAACATCAGTGCATGTAGAGTTTCCTAACAATCAGGGACAAAATCACATGTGTATCTGCGTTACATGAAATTTCCCACCATATTTATTTACTTTACGCCAAAAATAGTACAAATTGCATTTGAAGGATGAGAGGGTGGTGTAAAGTAATATTCACAGTCCACAAACAAAATAAGAGATCATCACAGCATTTGCTCAATTGATCTACGGAAACGTAACGAGAAATCTGATTAAGATTGGGTAACTGACACACAGGCTGATTATAATACTTTTTACAATCATATTCATTTCGAATTTTAGTGCACATTGAATGTATTAATATAGAGTGTACCATTTATCGCCCACCCAGCGTCACAAGCCCAATGGAAACGGGTTCGGAGACTGCAGCAAACGATCACTCACAGGTGGCGCTGATAAGGGCACGACCTTTGAGCTGATTTTTCAGACGAAGCTTGTCAAAACGCCTCTCGCTCACATTGCGCAAAACAATATTTACCCTCTTTTTTGAAGGGAGACATAAGTGTTGTAGTTTTTCGTAGTTGCTAAACGTATAGTTAAACGTGAACATTTAGAAACGGTACAAGTATTTCAATGTTTCAAAAGATAGCGCATATCGGCGTAAACGTTTTCTATATTTGTCTGAGATTACTTGAATCACTGGCGTTAAATACGAAAACAAATCAAAATTTACCGCACTCTTTTTTTCATTTGTTGAAGTTGGAGAGATTTCCTTCTGAACATGCGTGCTTCCAGTTGTACTATTGGTTACCAGAGCGAAGCGTGACTTTGTGTCAATATCCTTGCTGCAGCAGTAGTGTAAACATGGCAGCTCCGCTGGCAATGTGGACCAGATCTCAGCAGTGATTCGTTGTCCGTGGTCAGAAGGTGCGTCAAGGGCTGAAATTCATCGTAGGCTTTTCACACAAAACGGGGATAGTGCTTCGTCGCGTAGAAGTGTGTAAATGATTAGAGAAATTTAAAGGCGGCCGGATGAGCGTGGAGCACAAAGAGGGAGCTGGACGCCCGTTAATCTCCACCACTGATGAGAAGATTGAGCAAGTTCGAGAGATTGGACTAACCGCTGAGTAATCGTTGATGAAGTGGCATGTTCACTCCGTAATAGTGAAGGTTCTGCCTATCAAAGTATCCACGACAAACTCGGTTACCATGCAGTCTGTGCAAGACGGGCCGAGTGCCGAGAGACCTTTCTGCATAGCACAAGCACCGACGCGTAGAGTTCTCCCAAAACTTCCTCAGCTGGTACAACAATGAAGGAGAAGGAGGCGGCCTGGTTAGCCGAGATCGCGAAGACTGTAGGGCCGTAGTTGCCTCAGCTCGAAGGGCCGCGGGTTCGAATTCCGTCTCGTGTATGGATGTTTGCGTCTGCTTGTGTTGTCCTTACGTGTCAAGTTTCCCCTACAGTTATCGGAATGTAAAAAAAATCAAAGTGGTCGCTTCATGACCTAGTAGTTAAACAGAGACCTTTAAAAATCAAGGAGAAGGAGTTTTAATTCGAATAGTGACAGGAGATAAAACGTGGGTTCATCATTATGAGCCACAATCAAAACGGCAGAGTATCGAATGGAAACACCCAAGATAGCCAGGGAAGAAAAAAATTAAAATATAACTTTCCGCGGGAAATATTATGCTAACAGCGTTTATGAACTTAAACGGGTCTTTTCTGAAAGATTATCTGAAAAATGCTACAACCAACAGTGCAAGATACAGCAACCTGCTAGTCAACAACCTGAAGCCACAAATTCGTTCCAAACGCCGAGGCCTACTGTCCAAGAAAGTGTTGCAGCACGACAATACACGCCTACGCACCGCCCTCCAAACAGTTGAAACCACTGACTGTTTGGGTTTCGAGGTAATGGAACACCCAGCCTATAGCTCTGATCTCGCTCCATCAGACTACCATCTCTTTGGGCCTCTCAAAGATGCTTTGCGAGGTCGACAATTGTCTACGGACAAGGAAGTTCAGATAGTGGTGCATCAGTGGTTGCCCAGCCAACCAAAAACGTTTTTTAAGCAATACCCAAGCTTATGTACCACTGGACAAAATGGATTGCGATGGAAGAAGATGTAGATGACTAATTAAGGGTTCACACTCCTACTTGCATTTTTTTAAAAACAAAAATGCAGATAAATTTTTACTTTCTCTCGTAGTTAGGAGTCGAGTAAATATACTCATATAAACTGACCGCTCATTACGCTTTGCTTCTCAACATTATTGACAATATTGTCCGTAAGTGTGAGTGTTCTTCAGAATGTCACAGTGAGCTGTATCAGAAGAGTCGACGCCTCAGCATTTTATCATTCCTGGTAAACTGCATTATATTTTTTGAAAAGTGATTTTAAGCAATCACTATTTTAAAAAGTTTTATTTAATTTATTTGCTAAGAAAACTATTTTTTTTTTTTTCGAAAAAGATCTTTTAATAATTTTATGTTCATTAGTTTCCAAAATACGAATAATTTTCCCGTAATCTTCAGTAAACTCCGGTCATTTTCCCTACAAATACATAAATAACATTTTCTTGAAAATGTTTGCTTCATACTTTTTCTGTGGATAGAGAAGATATCATTGAATGTTTTGCTGAAAAAGTCATTTTTATTAACCGTTTTTAATTTTATCGCTGATTTAGATTTAAAATCACTACAAGAAATCACCCCTAAAATTAATAGTTTAGCTCGTAAAATTTTAAAATTATTTCTGCTTTAATAAATATAGCAGGAAAAAATCAACGATATTCAGATCGCTTCGTATTCAGAGAAGTTACAGTTTCAATTCCACAGAACTCAGACAATATGTTACTGTACAGTCCCTGCATGGATTTTCATGCGTTAGCATGTTATCCTAATGAAAATTCTGCCATTTTGGACAATAACAACGTAAGATAGAACACAGACATAAATATTTTTGAATTTTTTTAAAACCACTTTAACCAAACATAATATGGAATTTTAAAGACTGTGTTAACATCTTTTATCTCGTTAAATTGTACTAATTTTCTCATCTTTTTTAAAATAATTTATTTCTTTGACGTTCGAAAAAATCTAGGGTCCATTTTTCGTGAAAAGCCTAGTAAAATGTCAGGCATTTTTTTATTTAAAAAATGTTAATATTATAAAAGTACTGGTCATGAACGAGTATGTAAAGTTGCAAACATCACCAAGCCATCTAGTTAGACACAAGTTTAAATTAGTCACCAATTAGGGTCTAAACGTCAAAGAAATAAAGTTTTGAAAAAATAGAGTTGTTTCAATAAGATCAGAAAAATATTACAATTTCAATCAAAAATTATAAAATTAATTGCGGAGCGTAAAAAAGATGTCTTGCATAACTGAAGCATTTGGATTCAAAATAAATATGAAATCTGCATCTGCTTAGTATTTCTCTTCGATAAGTCACGTACAGTTTTTAACTTGTTTTTATCATAAATAAATAAATAGTAGATTGAACTAGTTTTCTACTCACGTTAAGTACCATGTAGAGTTTCGCAATCGGTGTTACAGCTCACTTACCTGAAAAAAAATGTTACATTTGATGACACATTATACATCCCGAAATATCTCATAACATTTGTTCAGAAGAGAACACACAAGTCTGCAATACATTTACTTTTTTAGAAGAAGAGAAACATCCGATGCAAGTGCTTAACTTTAAATATCTCAATGTTGTGTAATCAAATAACATGGAGAGAATGATGGCAGTTCACAAAAGCCAGTGCCTAATTTGTTCCCCACGAAGTTTCCAGCTCATACATTTAGTACTTATGGTTCAGAAGCGGTTGTATTCGCAGTTATTTAATTTGTATAAAGCTTTGTAGACGAAAAAACCTTTAACTTTCTGACATGAATGATAGTTATTGAACTCTGATGAAACATTCCGAAATACAAAGAGGGGAAAGACATAATCAATGGCACAAAGAATGTGAAAGTAAATACTGCAAACAATCTCAAATGATTCTTGTTTCCAAGAAGACTTGAAAATATAGGTCATGTCGATTACTCAGATATTTCATATATTGCTGTTGTTTTCCAATTACTGGATTCTGAAAACTTGGCTATTTTTCACTCACGACAAAGGCTATATTGTTTTGTTAGATATTTTCAAATTTAACACATTCTAGTTTTCCAACGCAATCAACTGTATTTATTTCTCAAACTCAAAAATCCTCAAAAGGATCTTCACACGACGCTTTGAGACACTTTCAACATTTTCTCAAATATGTCTCCAATTTTATTCTTTCAATTTGTTTACTCTGATAGAGCCAGGCACGCATGTAAAATTGTCATATCCAATTTCCCACAAAACGTCCTAAACTTAATAAAATTGAATAAGTTAAAAACATTGCATCCTCTCCTACAAGAACATTATAGAAAATAGAGATTTGTTCTTACTGAAAAACATTCTTCAAAAACAGATTAGCAAATAATGCTATTGTAATTGACTATGACTTATACAAATTATTTCCGAGTTTAAAAAAATCATGAAAAAATATACACATGGAGTATTACACAACACAGTTTTAATTTTACAAGCATAAAATATGAGTCGAAAGTTTAAAATGATAAAAAGTACTAAATAAAGATATGTGAACGGAAGACAGAATTAAGTTCATATGCAATTTTGGGTGAACGTTAAATTTATTGATAGGTCATACAATGTTTCGATCTTTTTCAAGATGGAATGTTGACATTGAACATGTAGAAATTAATAATTCGAAAATTCCTAGTTACTTAAGTGATATCTTATTGAAGATTAAAAATCGCTAGGTCAACAAAAAAAATTGGGATCTGATGTTACAATAATACATCCATTAGCGAATAAAATCATGAAAACAAGCTACTAATAACAAACAGGTCCCCAAACCACATCATAAACCAGAACATTGAGAAGAAATGTTTTGGAATAATTTATTTTGCAAACTTGACGAAGAATTTATCAAAAATTACTTCATAATACATCAATTCTGTAAGTTATTAGTTATAATTTTTTAATTAAAACAAAACGATTTGACGCTCATAAGTTTTTACAATTTCAGATAATTTGTTGCGCAAACCGTTTATTCTCATTTAGTATATCCACAATGTATTTTTACAACTAAACATGAAAACAAAGAATTAAAATTCAGAAAAAGTTAAAGCAAAGATCTGTTTTGGTGCGTGATCGTGAGAATCTCGTACATACAGTGTACGCGGTGGGAAACGCGCAGAGGTGTCGCGTTGTGTCGCCAGGCACCGAGCATGTAACGCAATCACTTGTGGGCCCAGAGCGGCAGACGGCGGCGGAGGACGCGCCAGCGGGTCGATTCTGTTCCGAAGCTTTTTTTACGGAAGAGCGTTCAAACCGGATATAACTCGCGCTTACTCCGCCCTCCGCCGGAAACCAATGAGCCTGCGTGGAAATATGCGCCCCCATCCCTGCCGACAGAAAGAAAGAAAAACTGTCGCACGGCAGTCTGGAAGTCCTTCGGAGCCAGCGGCGCGGAAGCACGTGTAATACAGCGCGAGTTAAACAGCGATCGGCGTAATTGTCTGTGCGTAATGAACGCAAGGTATAGAAAAAACAATAGAACGCTCGGTTGAAATGGAGACAAATGAGGACAGCGGACGTCGGCCGTTCATTCTGTGGGCGCCGCGGCGGCGGCGGAGGAAGAGGGCTCACGCGGGGGAGGGGCAGCGGCGAAGAGGGGGCAGGGGAGCCAGCGTAAGCGACGGGAGTGGGGGGAGTTGGCCATGGCAGAGGGAAATTGAAAGAAAGAATAGAGGAGAACAAGGGAACACCCTCTTAACAATGTTGACGATGAGAAAAGAAAGGATTAATAGGGCTTTCGAGGCGAAGTACGTAGGGTGAGAAGTTTGAGACACGAAAGAAGATTAAAAAGAATGAATTGAGGAAAGCGAAGAGGTAGATTGTAATTTAGAGAAAGCGGAGAGTGAGGAATCAAACCAAAAGATAATCCTGAGAGGAGGTGAGGTAGAACCGAGAAGCAGGGGAAGGAGAAGGGGCGGGCGAAGAGGAAGCGGAACAGAAAGGCGGGCCGGGGGGGGTAGCAAGCGTGCAGGACGAACGGTTGAAACCGTGTCGCGCCGGTGCTTGACTCTGCGGTAGCGAGACAGCTGCGAACCCCGCGCGCGAGCTCTTAAGCTGCCGCCAGCCAATGTCTCCGCAGCGGCTGCGACCCGCCGCCGCTCCGCCTCTCCCCGCTCCGCCCGGCGCCGCCCCGCTCCACCACGCTCTGAGCCGCCTTGCCCCGCTCCTCGCCGACGCTCAGACGAGCCCCGCAAAAGACGGAGCTTCTTGCTTAATTTGCATATATTGCGCACGTCGTCATCTCTCCGTCTTCCTTTCCCCTCCCTTGTCGGCGATGCATTTTTCGTCATAAATTGGACTTACGGGATAAAAGTCTGGGAGCAAGTAGTAATTTAGAGCAGATTCATTCATTATACACGCGCCCTGACGCAAAATGAATTACAGGTCGATACACAAGTTGTCTTTTAAGTGGATCCTCAGTTTTGAAAAAGGATTTAATCTCCTCTTGCACTCCAAAACAAAATTTTTACTACTTCAAACGACACATTTTCAAATGAAATGTTCCCATGTTATTCTAAACTCTTCCAATATGTCAGCGTCACACATTGACGTCAAAACGTTTGGCGTGTATTTATTTCCTGGCCCGGTCTCATATTGATAATAATTATTTTTAAAACGTAGAACTTAAATACGTGTCGTTCGTGAATTTCTCAGAATTCAACCAGCTTAAGGTATGACAGATGTCAGCGCAGTTTCGTGTGTTTCACCTCTTGTTTCGTCAACTCCCTGAACTCTCAAATGCGATTTTTCAAATGAAAGGCTTCGCACATTCGTGGTTTTGGCTTGGAAAGCACGTAAAAAATTAAAAAGCAAGGCAGCAGACAGAGACAGAACGACGACGCGGCGAACCGGACGTCGGAGAAAGAGACCGGCATAAACAGAGAGACGAGGATGGGGAAAGGCGAGAGAGAAGGGGGAGGGCGGAAGGCAGAAGAGGGCAGCCCGCGCGGAAAGGGAGGGACGCGCAGAAGGGGAGCCGTAGAGGCATCCGGCCGCGGGATAAACGCAACATTTAAGGCTCTTCCGGAGCGGGGCGGCTGCGGGGGAGGGTGGCGGGAGCAGCGGCGTGGGCAACGACGTGGAGCGGGGGAGGCGGGGAGCGAGCAACGGACGCGTGCGCCGAGTAAGACAGCGCCGTCGAGCGCGACGAGGACGGCGCGCGGCCCCTGCCCGGCGAACACCCCCACCTCTCAGGGCAAGGCCAGCAGCCAGCGCGAGGCGCAGGGGGAGCGGCGGTGCACCTCCGAGTACGCTAAGGTCGCCACTGGGGGGCGGGGTGCTCAGGGCCGCTCAGGGCCAGCGGCCAGCGCGAGGCGCGGGGGTAGCGGCGCCGTGAATGCGAGGACGCCAGTGATATCAAGGTCGATGTCACCTGCGGCAGTCCATGGCACCGGTAGCGCGACGAAATCATCCCTCAACGCAGTTGATCACATCGCAACAAGAAAGCAGTAGCCAATTAAAGTCGCCCTGAACACTTTTATACTCTACACAAATACGATTACACGGAATTAAAATAAATTTAAGAATGTCTGTGGTTATTTTTAATTTATATAATTTTATAATTCTGATAAATATCCTCTTATTTACATGCGATTGCACGTTGCTAAAGTCAGGATCTAGAGATCCCGAGAGGCAGATTCGTAAACTATTTCTCAAAAGTACTTAATCGAAGTTAAAGTTACTTTGTCGAAACTTGGGCTGGATTTTTAGCAATTTCATAATAGAAAAAGCTTGTTCACGAGCGTACGTGCCATATATACATATTATTCGAGAAGCATTATCTATTAAGTTTGGAAATTGTGATTTAACGAGCACCTTTAAAATTCTATTACATTGCCTTCTGAGGGCAAGTTTACTACTGATAGTTTCCTTTCCTTCTGATAGCTCGAAGCATGCCACGGTGCCATGAAGCGTACCACTGTCACCAATAGGAGACTTTGACATCACTGGAGTACGCTACGGTCGCTACTGGCACCGGACCGGACGGGAGACCCGGTAGGTGCGGGAAGGCGTCGAGGATGAACGTGAGTACGCTAAGGTCACCAAGGCACCGGACCGGGCGGGAGCCCGGTAGGTGCGGGAAGGCAGGATGAACGGAGTACGCTAAGGTCGGGCGGAGACCCGGTAGGTGCGGGAAGGCGACGAGGATGAACGTGAGTACGCTAAGGTCACCACAGGCTCCGGTCCGGGCAGGAGACCCTGTAGGTGAGGGAAGGCGACGAGGATGAACGTGAGTACGCGAAGGTCACCACAGGCTCCGGACCAGGCGGAGACCCGGTAGGTGCGGGAGGCGAGGGACGGCGAGAGGCGGGGCGGGGGACGAGTGGAAGGGCAGGGCAGGGCGAGGGCAGGTGAAACGCTGGAAGTGCGCTGGCAGGGTTGTGGGAGGGCGCGGCGCAGTGGAGGGCGCAGCGGCCAGGGCGAGGGCTAAACGGCGTGGCGCGCCGGAGGTGTCACTCTTGTGCCTCTCCCTCGCCTCGCCGCGCCTAATTGCGTTCCGACTGGCCACGGGCGCGCGAGAGGGCCCCATTACGCCGCCCCGCCGCTCCTCCCCTTCCGCCCGCGCTCCTCGGGCCGGTCGCGCCGCGCGCCGCTCCGCCAGCCACACTTAAATCCTTGTACATTAATCGGCCGCCGCCGTGAATCTTTAATTAACTAAAGAGAGCCTCCGCAACGGGCAGCGCGCGCGTGCGCGTGCGTTTTACGCGCCGCAGATAAGTGCGCGGGGCGGGATGGGAAGGAACACAAGGGAGCAGAGGCCATAGCAATCGCTTCAGCACTGGCCCTAACGGCCACTCGCTGCACCAGGAGCAACAGCTTCAGAAGCGACACAATGGGATAGTAGAGATGCGAAATCAGTAGCCAGCAGTCGTCGAATAATGGAGGCAACGAGGATACGAAATGGACCATAATAAAGGCAAATAGATTGGAGAGAATTGGCGAGAGAAGAGACAAAATGGTGAGAGAGAATTAAAATAGCAATCAACCTAAAGAAAGGAGAAAATTTTCATTTTCATAGTGGAGATGACTGTTCTGATAAACGAAGCAGTATTTCCTTCCACTTTTCAGATGAGTGTCCCTTAGCAAATTCTGTTGATTCAGAGCCAGGATAAGTAGCATAAAAATATATAAAATATGTAAAAAATTAAAAAATTATGAATAGTGACAATATCAAAATATAAATTAGCGAAGATAAAGATAGAGAAACACGGAATATTTTGTGGCGAAAGGCGAAGTACGATGATACTGAAATTGTAGTGCCAAGAGATGCAATCCAGAGGAAAAGTAAAAGAAACAAGTAACTATAACAGTGGAACAAATGAATACGATGATTGATATGTAAGAATGGCAGGTTTCACTGAGGACTTGCACGGTGGATAGTAACGGCCAGGAAGGAGCGTTGGTGGGTTGGTGCTCTGCTGGCAAGGGCTGGCGTCCGGCAGTCCCAGCGACCACTACCCACCCCATCTCCCCGCACGCTGCATCGCGGGGAACGCAAGCACGAGGGCCCGCGAACATGCACGATCCCGTTCGAGACAGTTAAAATTTATCGATAGGCGGAGAGATCACAGCGGGGCGGGCAGAGCGGAGGGCCGAGCGCCCCGCGACAACCGGTCACCGGGGCTGCGTAAGCAGGCGCGGGATAATGTCGCTTTCATCCCCGAGCCGTTAAAGCGGGGTCCGGCGGCACCCCCTCCTACGCCCCCCCCCAGACCGCGAGAGGGGGCCCGGGCGAGGGCAGTGGGCGTGGCGGCGCGAGCGACGGAGGACTGCCCGAAATTAAAATCTATATCGCGACAGAAGCCTGCCCCGAAAGGGGATTTGCCGAGCGAAGGCCCAAATTCAATGGCGGGATTAAATAACTGCCGTCCGCCTCGGACCGTTTCGACGACACTTCCTGAAGTTGGAAGATACGTAAATTAATTTATAAAGAAATATAAATTGGATAAGCCATTCCACAAGCGAATATTCTTTTTCCAAAAAATTACTTGGAAGTAAAAAGCAAACTGAATAGAAGAGCGTTAAAATCCTCACAGTAGCAATTCTGTTAATTATTCCCTTTCTGAAAACGACACATATCCAATAAAATGTGATCAGACTCTGACGCCCTAAATCAAATCACAGAAGTGCAAAGTATTTTTTTCTGATTACTTACGCTGGCCATTAGACTGAATGCCAGGCAACAAACAAGCGAGGTGAAAAGTTACAGCAAATGTATAAATGATATGGAGCGGTGAAAACTGGGTAGAATGTCCCTTAATTGAAAGTTAATTATAAGTTGCGAGCAATATTTTCCGAACTTTAAATTATATAATTATATTACTGTGGGTATTACTTCACTTCGAATTGTAAATTCACGAATATTCGGTACCCAAACAGTAGCAATACCTGGACACAAAAATAGTACAATAGAATCTAAATAATAAATGTGTTACAAATTTTTCATGTTTTCAACCCAGACCTTGCGAAGAAATAAAAACTAAGTATCATAAATCAGAACATTTTTTAATAGTGTTTCAATAACAGTAATCGTTGAATGTATGCTCTTGTTTGCGTGTCAAATGATTCGGGAGTGAAGAACCGCTTTCAGAAATTACATGGAATCATAATTATGTAATTTCAAACAACAATTGCAGTGTGCAAAACCTGTTACACAATTCGCACTAACTAGTCATTACATTAATTTTCATAATGTGTTCAGTGGTGTTAATGATCGTTTTCGTACGTAGTAAATTTGTTTGTATCATGAGTAAACATACTTCTAGTTATCGGAGTGTCTTCTTAAACAGGCATTATAATATATCTATATACTCTGCCGCATTCATTAATTAGTCATTAGAGAAAATCTATTTTCCGTTTAATTTATCAATTCAGTTTTGATGATCTCTGTTTCGTAATCTTTACACCGTACAATACTTTTACAAAAAAGTACGAGATACTATCAGTGATATTATAAATGATATTATCGCCAGCGTAATGAAGTTTAACGACGGTGGAATAACAACAATAAATTGATTTTGTGGCTAATGTTCTATTGAGAAACACATGACTGTTTATTATTTGTGAGCGAAAAAATACTAACAACCGGGTTTCTCAAACACGACTCTCTCTGTGAGCCTGCTGAAATTGCGTCCTCACAAGACTTTTTAATTTTCAGTGTTGTGCATCCAGCCGTTCAACATTGAAAGCGAACGCAACCAGAAAGTCGCATGAAAAATTACGCCGCCCTCCTGGCACCAAAATACAGTTCGTGTTAGCGGCAAGCGAACGCGCGCGGGCGGGCGCCGGGCCCTCCCCTTTTCGCCGGAGGACAACCCCGGAGGGGCGCGCGGCCCGCCCGCAGCCCATAAGTAACGCTCGTCATAAAGACCACAGGCGCGGCGAGGCGCTGCAAGGGGCGAGGCGGAGAGCATCCCCGTTGGCAACGGCTGCCCGTCTGCTGCTCAGCTTCGCCCTCTCTGCCCGCTCCGCTCGCTCCATCCGCTCCGCTCAGCCCGCCAGCCCCATCCACCCGCCCCATGCGCCCGCCCCATGCGCCCGCCACATAGGCCCGCCCCATAGGCCCGCCCCATACTCCCGCCCCATACGCCCGCCCCATACGCCCGCCACATCGGCCCGCCCAATACTCCCGTCCCATACGCCCGCCCCATCGCCCCCCAACCCCCGCTCCCATACGCCCGCCCCATGCGCCCGCCCCATGCGCCCGTCTCATACGCCCGCCCCATACGCCCGCGCCAACCACCCGCCCCATGCGCCCGCCCCATCTGCCCACCCACCCCCGCTCGCCACACTCGTCCCACACGTTCTGTCCGCCTCCTCCATCACGTGCTGGTCCCGTTGTCCACATATTCCAGCTCCGCGGTTTGTGCAGCGTACAGGCGGCCGCAGCCCCAACCCCCACACGGAAGATCTTTTCCATCGCGATCCACTCATCGGTGACGGACTAGCTTCATCTGTTCCCGGTCCACTTGCAGGGCCGCTCGTGGCCCGCCCCTAGTCCATTTCCATCGACCTCGTCCCACCGCCAGACGTTTCTTCCTTCTATAGTTACGCCATCCGCAGCACCGACGACCCTCGGAAGATTATTACGCATCGAGAACGTCTCCCTCGCAGACAGACCTATCTCGGCACGCCCGCCCCCGCAGTTGGCCGGTTCATTTCGTGGATATTTCAGTCACTCCCAGAGCTCGCAGGGGAAAATCATTCCAAAACACGAACATGGCCCTTGCTGATAGGACTTTCCCATCCGTTTTTTACCATCTCTACTCACCACTTTCACGGCCGTTCAAGGGACATTCAAAGCTGAAATTTATTATTTTGACGTGAAACGTCTCAAAATCGTTCCGTTTGTGTGTGGAAGTGTCTGTGTGTGTCGTATGATGAAACCTCATGAAATAATACACATAATGAAAATCTGTTAAACTTCTATAGTTTATAGATTTGTAATCGTTCAATTCACGTTACTTTTTTGGTCGAGTTTTGTACAGGAAAGAAGCCATTACTCAAACAGATATATAGGAGATGCCGTTGTAACTCCACGTATGGCAGAGTATCGTGTAATGTTAAGACATGAGTAGGTAGTCACTTTTCCGTTCCAAGTCGGCGTGAGAGAAATCTCTCTGCCAATAGTACATATAAATCATCGAACATAAATCGACGCTCATTACACGTTATTACAGTTTGTAAGTATTTCGTTGTTCGGATGTGTCACCGACAGCTAAGACACACGAATGGTGTGAAGAGACTCGGATAGCAAGACGATACTCGCCTAACCCTTTCAATATAATACGTCTTGGTCGAAGGTAAAACAGCATGTAATGCAAACAAGTGAAACACAAATATCTCTTATCTCTTTGTAACGCACTACGAACCTCACTTTGGAACCATTGTACAGAGGAAAGAAGCCATTACTCATTCTGGTGTGTGTCGCGTCCGGAAATGTTGCCGTTGTAGTGCCATTCATCACGCAATCAGCGCTGCATGTAGCCTCGCGGTGTAGAAACCAAAACGACATTGCAAAACCATTATGAATAGGAAGTGAGCACGATTACACTATTACAACGTAAGGCCCTCACTCGCTTCAAAATATGTTCAGCGTGTTAACTTTAAGAAGCGTGAATGGCTGTAAGTTCTGTGGATGGGGTTACGTCATTTCTGTACCCTAACGACTATACACCTTTTGCAGCACGTTCAAAACAATTCAGGTACCATGCTTCAGCTGCATCATCAACTCATCAACATTAATTTTGTCGTTTTCTTCAGGTTACTGCCTAAGCTTCTGACGATGTTCTGCTTGATTATTTCAGATCTATAACGGGTGTACTCTCTAGTACACATGCCCCGTCTTCCAAAAGATCCAAAATATCATCGGAATGTGCGCAATCGATATTGTTTTGGGCTCTTCGGTGGATTTCGCGACATGCATTCTACAATCACTATAAGCTGCCGGCCTGACTAATCAACCTCGAAGCCTTCGCAGACATCACTATTCCTTCGCTTTTCTCTACTTTTCTACAATGCAATGGTCTACGTGAGTGTTGGCAACATCCTCGTCTCTCAGGCTCAACATTCCACTATCTTTTCTATCCCAGACGCTTCTCCTCACCACGTCACTCGCAAGACAACAGCCTCCTATCCTCTCCAACCACAGTCCGTCCCAGCGCCCTCGCGGTCTCCGCGTCCTCTCCGCCCACGTCCTCCGCTGCTCTCCTTCCGCAGGGTCGCGGCCGTCCCCGCCGCCTCCGGGCCGCGGACGAAAGCAATAGTGCAAGTCTGCATTGTAATGGGGATCGCACTGCAAAGAACTTCGCGGCCACAGTCTCCCCTCACAAAAGGATTTTCTTTGAAGCCATTCGAGCCAGGGCAAGTGGGCAGGCCGCCTCGCGCTTTTAGGTACAGACGCGGAGGGGTCGCGCCCGCCCCGCTCTCCTCGCCGCCCCCGCTTCCTCCTCCGCTCCACGCCGGTCCCCGCCCGGCCCCCTCGTCGCCGTCACCGCTCATAGGCTTTGCTCGTTCACACTTTCCCGCGCTTTTGCTCGCTGGCGCGTGGCTCTAGAGCCCAAAGCCCCGCTAGGCGCACTTAATTGGGTCCATTGTTTGCGCCTTTGCCACGCACCGGGAGCGCGGCGCCGCGCCTCTGCGGGGCGACGCGGTGGCAGTGACGGCGGCGGCGAAGGAGGCAGCGAAGGAGGCGGCGGCGGCGGCGGGGGCGGCGGAGAAGAGAGCGCGGACGCTCAGCTTTGGCAACTTCCTCGCAAGACGCTCGCGCTAAGACTGAGAAGACTGGTGCGTTTCGGCGCGGCCGAAGGGCAAGGCCGGTTCTGGACGGGCGCTTCCAGTGGGGGCGGAGCGGCGCGGCCTGTCGTCTCCGGCTCCCCTCGCCCTCCGCGACAAAGCTTCTCGCCCGTTGCCTCTCGCTTTTCTTCACACCATGCCGCTCTCCGCCGCCCCGGTCGCTTTTATCCCCCTCGAGCTCGCTCTCGCTGTCGAGCACTTCCTTCTCATTCCCGCGATTCTTTCTCACGGCTCATCGAAGCCAACTAAACAACTGACCCCAGGAACTCCACCAGTCGCTTTTTCACATTTCACTGCACTCTCTCTTAATCATATCTGTCCTTTTCACCTCGAAACTCGTAATCTGCCTGTGAAAGCAAGAAGGCTTTTCACATCTTTTCGCAACATTTTCATAGATCACTGCCCCTCCGTTTCCTTCCTTTCTCAGCCTAATTTACATTTCTTTTTTTTTTTTCAGCTTATCATATAAATGTATTTCAATATTAAACTACATATTTACAGGCAAGAATATCGCTAATTTTTTACATGCCTCATCCTTTATTCACAATGCAGTATAATTCTTGATAATTGAAGTCATTTTATCCTCTTTCACTCATTCACCACGAATTGAAATAGATGATTTTACGAACATTCCAATCTGATGTTGTCTATTGCAGTTTTGCGTTTTTTTCTCAGACTTCCTCCCGCGATCTACGCACACCGCAAGCAGGAGCCTGCACGCCACAGTCGTAGTCGCCAGCACTTCGCATGCACTCCCGCCCTCCCGCGCTGCCTCACGCCCGTCACTCTGCGCGCCGAGCGTTTGCGCGTCCTCGCGTGCTTTCGAGTCTTCGGAAGCGGGCCGCGCCTCCCCATTTCCATCCCAATGTACTCCCGAGACCTGCGCGTAACGGCCGCCCCCCTCCCCCGCCTCCGCCCCCTCCCCCTTCCCCCCGCCCCCCCCCCCCCCCCCCCCCCCCCCCTGCGCCGCTCCCGCGTTTCACCTCGTGGATTGCTTCGCCTTCGGCGCCCTCCCGGCCGCGGCTTCTCTCCGCCGTTTCCGCCAGAAATAAATATTGTTGTTACACGGTGAACAGCGCCGGGCGTTGCCCGCTCTGGAAGTTTCCCGTCCCTTCGGGGTTCCTGTTATCATTTCCTTCCAGGGACATGAAATCGAACTTAACCTCCAGTCGAAAGAAAACCCGCTGCGTTAGAACGTCTGGTTTTCGAACGTTTCGTGTGGGGGCCATGAACAGTTTTCCACGAAAACAATCACCTCGAAACGGAACGGCAATTCAGAGATTTTTTAAATTTTAAACAAACAGGAAACATTTTGTTATTGCCTCTCAACTGTTAGACTACATTTCCAGAACAAAGGTGATGGTTACAAAGAATATTATACGGAAGATATACGTAGTTAAGAGGTATATTCGCGACATGACACTCACCAAAAGGTCGTTTACTAAACCTCGTGCAAAAGGGATCGAGTTAGGTTCCAAGAAATGTCTCTTTAACCTACTGCTCTCCACGACGTTAACACTGTAAAAGAAACATCACAGCGTAACGAGGAATTTCTCTGAGTTCTTCGCTGGAACGAAATCGCAGAGGTGAAAGACATTTCGTTTATTTCAAACACAGACCTGTAAAATATGATAAGTACAAAGCGTTCAAGAATCGCACCGTGAATAACAAACACTCAAAGCCTTTCATAAGGAAGAACACTGTCACGAGACAAAAAGAAGTAAACAGGAAAGGATTACGGAATATAGTTATGATCTGCAGAAGTAGGGATTAATAACGCCTTTCTCCTGCAAAACACATTTTGTTTGAGAAAAGGCCCGAGCAGCCTGCACCTTCAGTTCCGTCGTTTCCTTAGTAGACATGAACAAGAAAAAGAACTTAATCCAATTACGCCACGACGAAACTTCCCTTGCACACCAAATTTCTATTCCCTTCTCGCGCCGGAATCCCGGGCAGACGAGACGGAACAGGGCACGGCGCGCGGGGCGGGCCGCGAGCGTGGGAGGTGCGCGGCGGGGAGGAGGGGGAAGGGCAGAGAAAGGTAGCTGGGGCGGAGAGGCGCTCATAAGCGCGGGATGGGCCGAGAGGCTGGGCGGGCCACGGCTCAGCGTTGAGAAGCAGGCCGAGCCGCGCCGCGCCGCGCCGAGCGGGCCCGCCCCCGCTCTTCCTCTTGGTGGTTCCTCTCGGAGACGCAGCAAATCGCTTATACTACTCGTCTACTTGCGGTTATTTAGCTTGCATATTTTTTGTGTATATATAAGGGCAAACGTAAACAAAATAACAATTGTAGAATTCTCGACCATGATGATACCATCAATATGAATTGATGTTGTCTTCATGCTTTCTCCATCAACCCTGAGGATCGAATAAAAATATTCCGAAACGGCAAACTAATGGTTTAATTTTTTTCTAGTCCCTCCGACGAAATCCCGAGACCTTCATTTCCATGTAAACAAAATGTTTTCTATTTTTTCTTTGAAATTTGTACAATATAATAATAATAATAATAATAATAATAATAATAATAATAATAATAATAATAATAAACAATGCATTACGTCAACAATCTTCACATTGAATCTGACGTTTGTGGATAGGAAGTTGCATTTACAATTCAGAGAAAGTTCATAATCTCTCCTAACGTGGCATATCAAAAAACAATGTTAATTTTTGTTTCTTTTTTGTAGTCTCAATTTCCTATGCCTATAAAATAATTATCAGCGTGTTTGCGAAGTTGGATTTTCCTATGTTGCTAAATGTCTAGTGTGTTTTCAGTCAATTTCTATTATCTATTCATTCCCAATTTATGTTGTGTAAGAAACTATATATTTTGAAGCACGAATTCAACAAATCTCAGAACAGAGCGTTTGTAAGAATACCCTTAGGTATTATCGTACGGAGAATCATTTGGTAATTCAAATATGCATGACTTCATTACATATAATATGTAAGTACGCATTATGCATTATGATGGCAAGAAGCAATAAATTTCTCACCTACTGCAGACACAAATACGCTTCTAAAAAGTTGTAAATACGACCGAAGTGTTTTCATTTCGAACCAAACGTCTTCGCTCAACATTACTGTTAAAGCGAACAATAGCATTATGTTTCTCGCAATAATCTTTACGGAGGAGTGAGCATCTCAGTGAAAGATGAAATAAACCACCAGACACTAGATTCTACAGAGTGTATCATTTATCACCCAACTCAGTTTATGCAGGGGCTTGGACCTGAATGCACAAATGGGAATACCACAACGACTGAGACTCGTCACAATGAAAGACACTACCTACCTTTTCTTAAGGCTTAGAACTATGAACAGCTTCTTACGCAGTCTTATTAATAAATCCTAACTGAATCATGTATTTTCCTTAAGACTGAGGACTCTCCATGTCGTACCTCGTTGAGTATAAAGACGCAAAATCAAACGCTAAAAGATATTAAACAAAAGCTCTTTATTAAAACACTGGAAGTTTCAACGCGAGTTTCAAGACAGAAACGTATCAACAAAAAATAATGCAATTTTTAAAGAAACAAATACTTTATATGGAAAATAAAGAGTACACTGGAGTTCAGATCTAAGTGACTATTATTTTCCTTGTGAATTGTGATGTTTGAACACGCATGGAAGAATACACTTATAAAACAATACTTAAAGACCCTCATACTAATCTTTAGGCATACCCGCAAAAAATAATAAAATTTGTAAACAAAGAAACATTTTCCAAGATCAAAAGTATTGTAAATTCCATTAAGCCCAATATCGGTTAATTGTAAATCGTTACCCATGTACAAATATGTAAGATTTTGCAGCTTATAAAGATTCTAATGTTAATGATAATTGAAATGTAGAAAAAATTGAGGGTAACTTTTATAGTGTTTACGTATACATTACAAGAGATGCCACAAATTCTCTTTCAGGCAGTTTCAACATTTTGCCGCGTCATAGATTGGTTTGTCTTATATTAGGAACGTTTCCTCACTATTGTAACACAAATTTCAAGAACAGTTTTCTTATTTGCAGTCACATATTTTAGTATCATGAATTGGTCAGTTCTCGCCCGACCGCCGTGGTGTGCGGATCGTGTCCGCAGCTCCGTTGTGTCTTACCTTGTCGCCTGCGAGTGCGCCAAGATAAGGAGAGGTCAAGCGATAATAAACCTGTGTGCAGTAGTTCTAAGTGAACAGTTATATTTGTGCAGTGAAACGGTGTTATTAAATTCAGTTCTACAAAGACAATTTATATATAAAACTCAGTGATTACAGAAGTGTACCGGGTAGGCTCGGTAGCATGTAGTGCGATCGCACAAACTACCAATACCCGGAAAGTTACGTATCTCAACAAATGTCATCAGAAGAATCAGCAAGCAGCGGCAGCCACAGCATGGATCTTGATTCATCTGATCCTGTGAACCTGACACAGAATGCATGGCAAATATACGCACCAGCTCGGTCAAAAAGACCGAACCCAGACGTCCTCGACCCTCATGTAAATAGAAGGGTAAGGCAAAAGACAGCGTCTTGCGATAGTAATAATAGTATTTATACAGTTTCCACCAAGAATCAATTTAGTGCTCTCAATACAGAAGATGCAATAGAAAACAATGAGGAAACTTCTCCAAAAACCACAGTACCTCCAATTTTTGTGCCAAATGTAAATAATGTTCCAGCCATGATTAAGTTTATAAGGATGCTTTAAAAACCGAAGACTTCGAAATAAAATCTCTGGCAAACGACAAAATTAAAATAGCTCCAAAAACTCCAGATGTTTACAGGGGAATGGTAAGACATTTATCAGGCAACAATTACGTATACTATACATACCAGTTGAAACAAGAACGTGCGTATAGAGTTGTCTTGCGGCATATACATCATACGGTAGATGTAAAAGATATCAAGGCTGCGCTTTTAGAAAAGGACCATAAAGTTAGAAACATAATAAATGTCCGCCATAGGTTGACGAAGTTATCTCTGCCTCTATTTTTTGTAGACCTTGAGCCCAAATCTAACAACAAAGAAGTATTCAAAATTAACCGACTACTAAATTGTGTCGTTGCATTTGAACCACCACGCCTGAAACGAGAAATAGTTCAATGCAAAAATTGTCAGAGATATGAACATACCAGGTCGTATTGTGCATACCCGTTTCGGTGTGTTAAATGTGGAAAAGAACATGATCCAGAAAAGTGTCAAAAAGAAAAGGAAAGTCAACCGACATGTGCGCTGTGCGAAGGGAATCATCCCGCCAACTATAAAGGTTGCCAAGTATATCAAGAAATACTAAAAAGGAAAGGGTACAAAACTCAAGTAAATGAAGGAACATGGGCCGATGTTGCGCGACCAAAGCCATCAGAACGACAACAACAACAACAACATAATGAACAACATAACGATAATCCATTATGAACATTATACAGCACTCCTTTGAAAGATTTGAAAACATATTAATGCAACAAAGTCAACAAATAAACTCTCTAATTAACCTCTTAACGACGCTTGTTTCCAAATTATCCAATGCCTAAATTTCTTCGCATTGCAGCTTGGAACGCCAACGGCTTGGCAAATCATCACCAAGAAATAGAAATATTTCTCAACGAAAACAAAATAGATATTCTACTCATCTCTGAAACTCATTTCACAGAAAGAAGCTACTTTAAACTAAAGAACTTCACATTATACGATACTAAACATCCTAGTGGCAATGCTCATGGTGGCACAGCAATATTAATAAAAAGCACCATTAAGCATCAAGAACAGGAAGCCGTACTTGACCAAGAAATTCAAGCAACATCTGTACAAATTACGGACTGGAATGGACCAATCACCATCAGCGCCATCTACTGCCCTCCCAGATTCAAAATAGATAAACAACGATTTGAAACCTATTTTAAGTCACTAGGAAATAGGTTCATGGTAGGTGGAGATTTCAACGCCAAACATACTCAATGGGGATCCAGGCTCATCACCCCTAGAGGGAGAGAATTGCAAAAGCAGTTACAGCTAGAAGCCATTTCTACAGGAGAACCTACCTACTGGCCTACCGACCAAAACAAAATTCCAGACCTGATCGATATATTCATAACAAAAGGAATCCCATCCACTAACTGTATCATTGAATCTTCCCTCGAACTGTCCTCAGACCACACTCCAATAATTATCACCGTTGGTAACAAAATTATCCTTCACCCCTCTCCCGTGTCGCTAACGAACAGAAAGACAAACTGGGCCTCGTACAGAACCCAGATATCAATGAAAACAAACATCCGATTACCATTAAAACAGCTGATAATATAGATGAAGCGACTGAATATATAACCCAAAATATTCAAGAAGCGGCTTGGTTCGCTACACCGCAACTCCACTACACCCAGAGCAGCATGAAATACCCAAAATTTCTTTTAAACAAAATAGCTGAGAAAAGAAGACTAAGAAGAATCTGGCAAGCTTCAAAATATCCTGCAGACCGTACCAATTACAACAGAGCAACTAGGCAACTAAGGTGCCTCCTAAAAGATTTCAACAGCAACAGGTTTCAGGATTTCATAACCAGCCTCACCCCAACAGGAGATACTAATTACTCTCTATTTAAAGTCACCAGGAAGCTGAAACAACCGACCAAACCAAATCCTCCAATCAGGGATGAAAATATGCGCTGGGCGAGAAACGCCACAGAGAAAGCATCTACCTTTGCCAAATTCTTTGCTAATGTATTCCAGACTCATCCCTTTTCAAATACAAACCAAGACCAACAAATCAGGGATTACCTGAACTCCCCAAACCAAATGACGCTTCCAATTCCACATTTTACTCCCAGAGAAATTACAAAAACCATTAACGCCTTATCAAGCAAAAAAGCTCCTGGCTATGACCTAATCACAACGTATCTCAATCCTATCCAAAGTGTTTGAGGGGCCGGAACAATGGAAAGTAGCCCAAATTCAAGTTTTTCTCAAGCCTGGGAAACCTCCACATGAACCCTCTTCTTACCGCCCCATCAGTATACTTCCAATCCTATCCAAAGTGTTTGAGAAACTTCTTCTATCAAGACTACGTCCACACATAGCAACCAATAACCTAGTCCCTGACCATCAATTTGGCTTTAGACAACAGCATTCTACCATCGAACAAGTTAATAGAATCACCAGCTACATTGAGAATTGTTTCAAGAAAAGAAATATTGTTCAGCCGCCTTTCTAGACATCGCCCAAGCGTTTGACAAAGTCTGGCACGATGGACTCCTATTTAAACTCAAACATTTCCTACCATATCCCTTCATCAATATCTTCAGATCTTATCTATCCCACCGCACTTTCCAAATCAAATATCAAAATGAATTATCTGACCACAAGGTAGTGTTCTTGGCCCTATTCTGTACCAACTCTATACGACAGATATACCAGAAACAGATAAAACAACCATAGCCACTTTTGCAGATGATACGGCCATACTAGCTTCGGATGACGACCCAAATGTCGCAACAAGACACTTACAAGAACATCTTACAATGATTGAAAAATGGGCCAAGAAATGGAAAATAAAAATCAATGAAAACAAATCAGCCCATATAACTTTTACCCTGAGAAGAAAGAAATGTCCCATGTCCACATCAACAATAATCCAATATTACAAATGGAAAGTGTAAAATACTTAGGATACATCTAGACAAACGTTTAACATGGAAAAATCACATTTTAGCCAAGAAAAAGCACATGCAACTTCAAGTACGAAAATTATACTGGATCCTAGGATATCACTCAAAACTATCACTGGAAAATAAACTATTGCTTTATAAATCCATAATAATTCCAATATGGACCTACGGCATCCAAATCTGGGGCACAGCAAGCAAGAGTAATCTCTCTATCATCCAGAGATTTCAGTCCAAGACCTTAAGAATGATCGCAGCAGCGCCTTGGTTCATCACAAACGCAGCATTACACAAAGACTTAAAAATGCCCACTGTCTTGGAAAGAATAGAATCAATCAGCTCAAACTATCTCCAGCGTCTTGAAAACCATCCAAATCACTTAGCCCTCAACCTCCTTGACAATAGTGCTGATATCCATCGTCTAACCAGAACCTCACCCATACAACTCCCATACAGATACTCAAGAAGTAACTGAAACATGATCACCACCAAATTATCAATTCCAATAGCTGTCAACCTAAAATAATAATTATTGTTTTTTGTTATAGTACGAAGAAGAAGATGAAGAGTACCAATGGGATACATTCACTACTAATCATACTTGTCATAATAATTCTACAATAGACATCACATTTACTTATTATTTTGTAAAAAAATAGATTGTAAATTTATCTTAAAATAAAAAAAAATGAATTGGTGTATATAAGTGCGTACGTGTGTGCGTGTGTGTGTGTGTAAGGGCACAGAAGCGGACGAGGTTGAGAAAGGAAAGAAATCGCAGTATCCGTTTCTCGTATGTTAAGGGACTGGTAATGATAGTAGTCTCCACGGGAAACTATCGATCAGAGCAGCTGCCACTAGAATTTGCTTCCAGTCAGAAGCTGAATTCGATTTAGTTAGTGTTGAAAATTCGCCACAATCAGGACTTCGAACCCTAAGACATCTCGTTCCGATATTTGGTTGTTGCAAGAGCTCTTTCCTTGTGCCATCTCACCCAGTGTTTCCGTGAAGAAAGACATCCAGATGCGTCAACTTCATGGTATAAACCTATTGTCGTTTGAACGTGTTGCGACGGTTGCCTACTGAGGGAAGGTTGCGCGATTAATGGTACACTCTAAACTACACTTAATCCTTAAGTGATGTGGCAGAATCATTAATATGATTTGACGTTTAATCGAAACCACTTATTTTCGTTTCATGTCATAATGTGCATTGCGTGTATTTATGTCACTTTCTAAATACATAAGACCGATGCTTCGGTCTGTGCTTGCTCGCAAGGAGTATGGCACTCGGGAGGTTGCACCTAAGCCATTTCAAGAAGCTGCATTGCATGCTTCGCCAACTATATGTATCGGACTAGTGCATGATACATTAAAAATAATTAGGTTTTTCTAAGAATTTACTACCATTTTTATCGCTTGCGCTTCACACATTCCTTTTATGATAATTTTAATATCGTATGAAGCGTTTTCGAAGATTTGTTTACATTTTCTATCCGTATATGGTCATGCTGTTATCAATTATAAACATTTAGTCACCAATGTTACAACTATATGCTCCAGTAATTAATACACACATTTCATCTCATTAGTTCCTTAAGATATGTTACTACTAGCTTCTAGCAACTGATAAGCATCTTATCTCTTGTTTTAAAAGTTATCTCTCGTCTTAACCATGCCTTATGGATTTTAGACATTATTGGTAATTGATAATGCTATAATGTGTAAGCAAAATTGTGAAGTGTGACAAGGTGGTAAATGATATCAGTCAGAACACACTCACACTCGCTTAATCTCAATATCAACGACTTCTCAAAGAACAGGAAATTAACTAACCTTAGAAACCACAATAATGAAAGTCAATCATATTTTTAAAAAATAAATTAATGTTAAAGTTTGTGTACCATTCACTTTAATCAGAACATACTGAATAATATTGATAGTGTGACCTGTTTTAACAAGCATTACAGACTTCCTCATTATCCTCCCCAATCCATCACAAGAACAGCCGATGAATGGACCAGATTACAAACACCCTACCCCAGGAATATATTCACAATACCAATAGAAACGCAAATGACTCATTAGATAAAGACCACGTGGTTTCCAGCCACCAAAGATTTCACAGTTCTAACCCTGAAGTTATTTTTGTTTTTATCTCACCGTTCAGCTATCATTTTGTCCACCGTATTTTTGGGTGGAGTACTGTTTTCTTTTCCCTTCATTTACTCCTTATTCACCACCGCTTAAGACTAACGCGGCACATCCCTCTCGTTCTCTCTATGCCGGTCTCCTTCACGTCTTCGTCTCCCTTTGTGCTTTGTTCCGCGACTCCGTATCTGCCTCCGCCTACCCCCGTTCTTCGCCTCTCGCTCGCTAGCGGCCTCGCCTTCGCCCTCGCACGCCGCACACGTTGCCGGTCCGCCGCCGCTCCGATGCAATTTTTATACACGGTGAATATACATTTCGCCCGAAAAAAAAAAGCGTCCTCTTGCAGCGGCGTCCATCATTTCCAAAGTCGTGCAACGTGTTTTCATAAAGTCCTCGTGTGCATTTTTCAGGAATAGAGCTGCGGCCGTGGCACAAAGGAACCAGCACGCGTCCGGGGAGAAAGAGACGTCCCCTGCCAGGCGCACCGCAGACACACCGGCAGGACGCCCGCGAGCGCCACGCAGCTCCCGACAGCCAAGACGTACGCCGTCAGAAATGTCATTCAATTTAATGTAGATTAATGTATTGTACATGAAACTTAATATAAATTAGTACATTAAATTAGCATTAAATTAAGTTAAACATTAAATTAAATTAAAGAGCTTAATATATTTGTACATTAAATTTAATTCGTAAGTTAAAATCAGTGTAGATGTAATGTAGAGGTTCTTCTTTTCCTCTTCCCCTTTTTTCCAATCGTCAGTCTCGCTTAGAGGAAGATTACACGGAGCGTTCATGCTCAGGTATGCCATTAATGATGGGATGAATAAGTATGGGATGTTCTCTCTCATGAAGCCACTGTGAGGGCTGGGGAGATGATGGTACGGGGACGGGAAGAATCTGGGAAGGAAAGATCGCCCGCTATCCGTTGTATGCGGTGCCCCTCCGACATTCGTCTGGGATCAGGGAAACCACGGATCAGAGAAGTCGGCCCACGAATTTGATTCCTACAGGCACCCCAAACTCACCGAAGCACACCAGGGCAATGTCTGGCACAGCCAGGATCCAGCCCCGGACCAATACGCACAAGCCGTAAGGTGCTTCCATTGCACTCGCCACTACCGGTGCAGATAAAAAAAGTAATGTACGAACTATTGCTACGATTCTACAGAGGTAAAAGTTAATCTCAACAAAGGAGCGGTGCTCATTCCGGATTTAGAATAGAACAAATATTCTTTTTAGAAAACATTCCCTGGTTTTCAAAACTAAGTACATAGTATTGCCAATATATAAAGTAGCACACATATTGCAACATTTTCAGTATTCAACAAAATCCACCGAAGACATCTTTACAACTACCACATTACTACACTACTACATTAGCCAACACAACATCCGTCATCGGCAGTGCGTCCACGACCGTCACCACCTCCACGAGCCAGCTCGTCGGGAGCGATCCTGGCATAGCCGCGATCGCCACCGGCGGCCGCGCCGCGCGCATTACAAGCGCCCCAGCGGGGGTGGCGCGCAGGGCGGGGGGTCCGTCCGGCGGGGAGGGGTTGCGGGGTGGTGCGGGTGGGGCTTTGTCCTCGGCCGCGCGGTCGCGCCCCACGCCCCTCACCCCGCCCCCCACCACCCCCGGCCCCGCCAGCCCCGCAGGCCGCGCCGCATTACTTGCCAAATGACTTCCAGAGCACGAGTCATCCGGCTCGCGGCGGCGCGTCCCGGAAATGGATGGCGCGCCGCCGCAAAAAATGAATGAATACGCTTTGTAGTAGGAGCCCCTCCCGCTGGCGGCGGAAGGCGGCGTGCGGGGGCGGCCGCACGTAGGGGAGGGGGATCGGGGAGGGAGGCGCGGGATGAGCGGCCTTCGTCGCGAGAGGAAAGGAGAGGAGTAGGGGGAGGGGAAGGAGAGGGGTGGCACCCCAACGCAAGGCGCGACGCTCTCCGCAGGAGATGTGCTGCTGGGTTGTCAGCCCTGGATCTCGCCCGCGAGGGCCCGGCGTTCAGTTGGAGTTGGAAGAGCGTCAAACTGCCTCGCAAGTCGAAGCGGAGTCCTATATTCGGAGTTGCGCAATCAATAATTTGAAGCATGGTGGAGGAACAGGTCAGGTAATTGAAAATCAATTTTCAAGTAGATGTGTTGGGTAGGACTCTGTGACTAAGTGAAGTTAATTCTTGTGCAGTACACAAAAAAGTCGAAACACCCTCGCGCTAGCAAACGCGAGCGGTTTGTTAAATACCGTATTCTGTTTCCTTCTGCAGACATTAAAACCCGTAACTGTGAAATATTCAAAGAAACTAACGACGCCACTAAAACAATCAAAAATGCTGTCTAACGTGCAATATCAATTTACATTAGAAACATAAAACATTTTCATTGGTAAAATTCACTGAAAAATAAAAGATGAAGAAATTTTGGACACGTCCCTAAAGACCGAAAACACACGAGCCTGTGTTCGCTACGGAGCTCCGAAAGACAAGAATAGGCCTCACTATATAAACAGAAGAGCGGTAACATGATAACGTGGTTTGAGTGACTCCATCAGAAATGTTTATACCAAATGAAAATATTTACATCAAAAAGGGAATCAAGAGAGCACTGGAACGAGTCAGCACATTCTTATAAGAATTGCTTTCATGTTCCAAAAATGTTTAATTTCTCTTTTCATAATTTCCTTAATTCAAGAAGATAAAAACATATAAAGATTCAATGAGAGAAAAGGACAACTAACTTAAGTAGAAAAGGAAATACGTGTTAAAACATTAATGCGAAACCAGCGAACCTCCCTACTTCCGCTTAACGTAACAAATAATAAAATTTATGCATACACTTTTCGTAATAGTGGTTCTAAATTTTCTGCTATGAATTGTGTTAAATATAGCCTGTTTGGCGAAATTACTCATCAGTGGAGATAAATAAGAAGACACGCCATATGAACGCAGCGTATGCCTATACCATATAAGTAATAGGCAGTATTAGGGACACTGCCAGCACTCCAGCTCTAGAACGTCCCGTTCAAATTACCCTGAATTTTTATTCTTTGTCTCAAAAGTGACAACAGAAAGAGAACGGTACTCACATTTTTTACTGCTTCCCACAGTAAATGACTGTTTTCTGTACACATTGTACACTGTTAATCGGTTGTTCTTTCACAAACACCAGTCAAAGAGCTCAGGGTAACTACATCTTCATTCTGATGTAGGGCAAGTTCTTCACTGCTTCATATAAACTTTTAGCCGCATCATAATACTTCACTACACATCATTCTTCCACCAATACAGCTTCATTTCACTCTTTGTTTGCTCCCCTACATCTGTTTGTCCTCTTCATCGTTTTCTCTCCGACTTTCTAGGAAATGCTGGACTTGGAAATGGCTTGCTATTGTGTTGTTTGCTCATCTTTAATTACATTGATGTAGTCCTCAACATTGCAGTTATTGACAACAGCTTTGTTCATACGGTTTTGTAAGTCCTGCTGGTCATCAGCATTTTCTTAACAAGTAGTTGCATCTACAGAAAATCGTGTTTTCGCGAACACTTTTTGTTGTACTTCTAAAAGATCCAGTGTGCCACATAGGAAAACTTCCGTTTAAGGGCTTCTTGTGATTTCCGTTTTAATACAGAAAAAAATGAACATATTTTTGACCCTTAAAGTGACTGGAAAGGAATATTTTTTCGGAGAATACAAGTTTTTATTTAATCCAGAGTCCGCTTAGTCTTTACTACGTAAAAAATGAAGTGTTCTCCTGTGCGGGAAGAAAAATTAATCTCAAACAGGTGTTTCGTTTCGCAGTTTGCATTTTTTCGAGGCAATGGCTAAATTATTTCCCATTTCCAGTCGCTAGGCTAGATTCACAACAGATGACTGAACTTTGAGGCTCATGACTGAATAAGAATTAATGCAAAATATATCACAAATCCACACAATTTGTGCAATGTATATTCAAAACTGTATATAACTGTACTAGATTAAATGATTAAATAATTGACAATACTCGATTAATGCTACAGGCAGAAAACGTACTAGTATTTTAGTCAAAAATATGAAAATTTGAATTGATGGAAAGTGTCAAATGATAGCAGCAATCATACAATTTGCTCATTATTACACGCACAGTATTTACATATTCCTATCGTAAAAGTGGAAAATATTCGTGGTTTCATTATTAATGCACGCGTCTACTATTTTCTACACTATTATTTTTTTAACTTGATTTAAAATTACATAACTCCTGTACCAAATTATTTCAATCGTCATTTCAAGATATATGAATAAATGTAGTTTCAGAACATTTCCGCTGATTTTTTAGCATTACACACTCGGTTTGTTTGCAAAAACCATTCTCTGTAGCTGTCAGTAGCAGCACATATTGATTGTGAATGAAACAAAGGTAGAGAACGGAATTAAAAAATGTCAGCGATCGTTATTCGCCCTTTATATAAGGTTTGATTGACATCACTTACACCAGGCATTCCGGTCAATCGAAGCGTGTAGCACTGACTAGGCAAGTGTGGAAACAGATTCAGGGGAACGACAGAGGACTAAAGGTACCATGCAGTGAACTATGTCACCTTGAACGCGTGGAAAATCCCTTGAACAACGAGCAGAGCCAGAGGAGGTGAGAGGAATGACATTCCCAATGGAGACGGCGACAGCGATAACAACGGGCGTAAGCCCCAGCAGTCGAGAGAGAAAACGAGAGAAGACGAGCGGAGGCGGGGGACTCGTTCGAAGGAGGACCTTCCTTTTCACGCACCGCAACAAAGGCCTGACCGCCATAAAGCCTGCTGTAGAATTCTCACCGGACGAAAGCGCTGGATCTGGCGAAGAAAGGGTACGCCACGTGAACGCCCAACAACGCCTCCTGCTAAAGGGATCAGTGTTTGTGGCGCCCAAATACCCAATATAACACTATGTAACGGATGGATAGATTTGTTTCCAGTCCCTAACCGAGCAAGGTGGCACTCCAAACTTCGTATTTCTAATTTGTGAGGAACACAATTCAAATTTCAGAATATGATTTTCCAATGCTTCACGACATAGTTCGATTTAAAGGGTGTATTTTAGGAAAGTGTATAATCAATTATTTATAATCTTAGTCAGATTATATGTGAGCAATTAACTAAATAATTGTTTTCTCTTTTGGTTGAATCGATACACACAAAATAATGCTGCTATGTAAAAATATGTATAATGTAAATGTAAAATATCAAAGAAAATTGGAATAAATAATCTAAAAACTACAAATACATATGTAACAGTATTTCAACGAAAATTAGTGCCATTTTTGAAGAGTTCTTTTCGCTATTCGAGGATAAACTTTAATAAAAACAATAGAGCCATTTTTGAAAATGCTCTTGAGAGTTCATGAAAGAATCCCTAAGAACATTTTGAAATGCGTAGGGTCTCGCGTACGTTCAGATCGAACGAGGCATGTTAATTTTGACGAAAATCGTCTGAATAGTTTAGGCCCTAGAGTTGACCACAGACGAACGGACGGGCAGACAGACAGATAGATAGACAGATGGACGGACATATAATCAGACATTAGACAGACGTTTTGCCGTCAATCTATTTTTCGGTATCAGTACCCACAAAACATGGAATTTGACTACACAATGTATTAAAGGAAGTAATTTCCTACATTTAGGAACAAGATTTATCAACCTTTTTTACTAGGGCTCGGTAATGAGGGTTACTCTGCCGAAAAATCACCGATTTTCGGCGCACGATAACAATACTTTCTTTGGACTATTTACGAAGTAAGACGAGAAAGTTAAAAGAGTCGTGAAGAGTACTGCAGCGACATACAAGATGGAGCAGAGTCCATTCCCACGTGTTCATAATGGAGGCATTGAAGATGGAATAAATTAGTCCCGAAACACGTACGTGGCTGTAAAAAAAGACTGTCGCTTTCTCACTCACTACCTCCACCCAGCTCATCTGGTCAACAGTATTCAAAAATTGCAAACTCTTTCCCCGGACCTCTCAACACAAACTTCGCGGAATCACACTGATATTGCATTGTGCGACTCTGTGTCGTTCACGATCACCATCAACAGAAATCCAAAGCATATATACCGTATAAAATTCGGGAATCAACATTTTTGTCCGCATGTAAAAATATAGTCAACAATACAGGTTTTATAATTTTAGATGCACGTTCTTACCACATTCGTAGAAGTTGAATAAATTGGTCCCTTGTTTAGTTTCTGAACACAAATGAAACATCAAAATCTGGGCACGTTTTCTTGGGCTTCTTGGGGAATATAATAATTCAAAAAAGCGTCTGCATGTTTTCGTGGCAGTACGTAGATTCCTCGTTTGGCGCGATAAGGAATAAGAGCCAAATGTATGTAGCTCATTTTTAGTAGCAAATACTTTTCATTACACGGGAGCGAATATTTTTTCTTCTTATCAAATTTTACAAAAAACGCACGTTTGTACCTGAATGCATAACTCAACTTAGTAGAGTTTAAAGAGTACGGTCGGGGTCTCTGCACTTCTCCCCGCAGCAGTCACATTTTTAAACTCCTTTTGTCGTTCAAAATAAACAAAGCTATGTAACGTCTTCACAAATAAGTCCTAAAAACAATCTTCATGTGTCACATTTCTCCGCTGACGTTCGCTGCCGTCGTGCCGTGCCGAAGCGCGTGGGTGGACACCTCGACGGCGCCGAAGCAGCGCGGCGCGGCGCGGCCCGCTCGAGAATTATATTGGAACATGCCCGCGGGGCGGGCGGCCGTCGATGAGCGTACGGACATCACCTCCCGGCGCGATCCCGCGGCGCGCGCCTCGCCTACGCGCAACGGCCATTATGGGATCGAGAGGAAATGGAAAAATCCAAATATTGACGTTGGCGAAGTGTCCGAGGGGAAAGCGAACGGCGCGGCGTCGGCCCGCTCGGCGTGCCCGCGCCCGCTCCCGCTCCCGCCTCCGCTGCCGTCCCGACTCCCGCCGACTCCTCGCACGCCCGCTTGTGACTTACTAACGCCATCAATCTTACGCTCGCCGCCTCCACTGTTGTTGCGTTGCATCTCCGGGAAAAAGTAACCGTTACGCGCGAGTTTTACGGCACGATTCCCACCCGCGCGCGCGCCCGGGCCGGGGCTCGCGCCCGCCCCGAAACGTGAACGCCCTGCAAACAACCACAAGGGATTTAATAAGCGAACGCATGGATATGAGCGTGGCTGACAGGAGAGGGCGCGGGAGCGGCGGCCGGCGAAGCGCGGCCGGGCTGCGGGGTGGGGCGGGAGGGGGTGGGAGGGGCGGGGCGCGAGGGCGCTGGCGCGGCCGTAAGGCGTGGGCCCAAAGGGCGGCGAAGCCAAGCGAGTGAGCTCCACCACGCAGAGACTACCACGATGGGGAGGGGCAGCAGAAGTCGGCGCTGAGGATGTGGCACCGACAACAAAAATGGTAGCTACAGTTGCTATAATAGAGGCGTATATTACTTCCTCGCCCTTAAGAAGGTACTTCTTATGAAGAGTTAAGCAATTGTGCACCGGTAAATGGCGAATCTTCAGCAGAAAAACTCTTATTTTGTCAAGTAGTTAGGAAGTAACAGATTTCGTTTCAAACCTTGCCGAGAGCTTTCTAGGATCACAATATAATAAAAATATTAAAAATACTTTCATCAAATCATTCTTTCTCTGAATTTTGTTAATTTACTGGAATTAATATAACGATCACTAAATAATTGTAGCATTGGGATTAGTATTTTTAAATAGTTATTGTGAAAATAATGTTACCAATACGAAGATTCATACGCTTCTTCCTATCAAAATAACGAGCAATAACTCATCCTTTGTGTATCGTTTAATTAGCATTCCTTCGACTACAATATATAAATACTGCTCATTCAATCCACTATCATAACGCTGTTTTCAGTGATTGAAAGGGAGACATATGCAATAGTAACACCACCAATAATGATTTAGGCACGGATATGATTTACGTAGAAATTACGTCCAAATTCCGCAATTCCATAAGACGACATTATAAACGTATGAGTAACGATATGAGAGTGTCGAGTTAATGACGACGCGACGGAATGATGTTGACGAGTGTTGATTGAGAACTGAGTGATGAATTGTTGTGGGATAGTTACAAAAAATGGAATGGATGAACAGAAGTAGATTGTCATGAAATATTAGAATCGACTCGTATTCTATTTTCCATCCTTGGCTTACAAAGGTAAAATATGTTTACTTCACATGAATATCGTATTGGACAAAATTATTTTGTGACACATTGTAGAGTTCCGTCTTTTTCTTCCAGTTATATTATTAACAGTGATGATTTTGAAGGGTGTAAAAAAGGGAACGGGCTTTTAAAATAGAATACTGAAAATCGTTTAAAAATATATACGCACTGTTTTAGTTTACATTCCAGTGACAATTTCTTGCCAAAGACGGGGTTCCTGGTAAGAGAATCAGTGGTAAGCAAGACCCCGGAACCTTGAGTGAACGGAAACGGCTTCGCAGGAAAGAAAGAAAAAGAGTTCAAAAAGAACGAGCGAGGGAAGTTAAAATGAGGGAAACGCTGTAGGGATGACGACAGCCCTGGAAACGGGTGATTGTGAGCGCGAAATGAATTAGCAGTAATGTTAATGAAGTGCGCCCACAAGTGCGTGGGTGGAGTTCAAGTGGGAACTGCGCTGACGAGCCGCTCAGGGGAGCTTCAGAAAAAAACGACCCAGCGCGCAAAATACCAACTAATGGGAAGCCAGCAACACTCCCGAGGGACAATTGTAGGCGCACGTGGGAGGTTATTTGATGACGGGTGTGCTCTGCCCCGTGGTTACAAACGTCACTCAGCACAATAAAAAACGTCAGTTTCTTGCCCTTGTTTTAAAGACCCGCAATGAATAAAACCGACATACTACGGGTACGTATGAGGAAATAAGGTGATGTTTAAACAAAGATTAGTTGGTGAACGGCTTAGCCAACGGCACAAGCGACACACTAAAGGCCTCGTCACGTGTACAGGTCGATTAGCTACACGGTTATTTATGTTATACTTGTAGTAGGTTAGATAACCAACTTAAAGATGGATTTGGTCACGCAAGAGAAAGGTAAACATCGATCTTATCGTGTCTCGGAAAGCAGTGACGATTATTGAACGAAAGAGTCTACAACGAATAATTACGGAAATGAAGCAAGTTGAACTGAGGAGGGATAGGCGTCATTTATTGAAACAGATACCGCTGAAATCTGTTACTTTAAAGCTTTTTGAATTCGATTACTGTTTACGATATTAATTTTTGTAAATATTTTAATAACATATTCAGCTGTAAATGACTCCTGAGCTTGTGTAATAATTACATTTGATCCTCGATACTTTAGGCAAAGCACATTTCCCTCTGTTTCTCAAAACACAACCGATGCCGGACAGAATATGTGTCACATACTCTCAAGGTTCTCGGGTTTCTCCAGCCTCTCAGTCCACAATTTCTCCTTCATCGATGAAATCTTATTCACTTCGATCACGCATTCACCTCAGGTAGGACCGGAAACACTTAGGTAATTTGAATCATAATAAAGATTTTTTTGAGAACATAATAAAGGAATTTATTTTATCTTCTAAAACTGCCACACATTTTTTAAATTAAGGACCATTCTTCTAACGGTCTAGATACCAAACAATGTCAAGACTTGTATCACGTATCATGATACTACAAGCTTGTATCATAATATTGTGACAATGTCAAGGTAGATTGCGAAAGTTCCATTATGCTCTTTAACATCCAATGTACGACCATATTATTAATTTTTATTATTATTTTACATTACGAAACTCCTTTGAAATGTGAATATTTTTACTTTTTAGAAAGGAATAAATAAAATCGAAAGATTCAATGCAGAAGAACAGCTAATTCAACTCCTTTTCTCTCACTTTCCTGTTATTTACCATTTAGTTTGGTTTTGCTTTCATTCTAAATGAGAGATTTTTTATGCTTCAATTTTTATAACATGCTGATATATTTAATTTGCAATTTATTGGCTAAACGATATGCAACAAAATGTTTTACCTAATAAGCAATACCGTACTGCTGTACCAAATACTATCAAATGAGTCATACATCACGATAAATTTATGAATATCTTATTGAACCAGAAATGGGAGACGCCGCCACTTTGAGACGAAAACGCAAGTATTCCACACTCGTCCAAATGTCACGAGAATACTCGCTGTGAGACCCACAAATCACCACTTCATTCTGCACTGCGTGAAACAAAGATATGCAGACATCTACTACACCTATCAATTTCCAAAACACGAAATTACCATGTCGTGGGTGCTGTCAGCAGGTCGAAATCTGCTCTAGAATTCTCATTGAAAGGTGGAGATTGCCAAAGATTTTTAAGAGGAAAATTAAACCGATTATTCCGTCATATATAGTGAATTTATGTCCAACAAAAAGTTTTTCTCCTTTAGATGTCCTTTATAGCAAAATTGTGATTGGCACTTATTTATTATTATTATTATTATTATTATTATTATTATTATTTCATATTTTAAAATTTCACGCTCTTCCGGAGTTTTCAAGTATAACTCAAGGACAGAACGTCAACACATATGGTGAGACAGATGGTGAGAAGTTCTTGCTCCAGTGCACTCAGGTTCTGCTTCAATGATTTAGGGAGAGAACCTTGCGCACTATGTTGGTGGTTGCCAGCAACACGGCCTTCTGCATGGTTCTGAGGTGCCACTCATGTAGATGGAGTTTTTCTTTCACAATCCTCCAATCTTCAGCCACAAGCCCATTAGTTGAAATAACCACGGGTACAATATCTACCTCTATTAGTTTGTACAAGTTTTTCAGCTCAACTGCGAGTGGCTGATATTTTCTCCTCTTTTCTGCAATAGTTGTCAGCAGATTATGATCCAGTGGGACTGCGATATCAATTATTATTGCCCTACGAGTAGTTTTGTCGAATACGACAATATCAGGCTTATTTGCTTCCACTGTTCTATCTGTAACAATGGGAGTATCCCACAAGATTTTTGTTCTCTCATTAGACAAAACTTGTTCTGGTAGATATTTGTAGTATGGCAGGCTTTCCTTTATCAGGTCCGATCTTTTAGCAAGAGCTTGGTGGATGATTTTGGCTACATTATTATGACGTTGTAAATTTATTATTATTATTATTATTATTATTATTATTATTATTATTATTATTATTATTATTATTATTATTAGCAGCTTCCCGTGTCGTGGTCTCCGGATTCGGTTCCCGGTCGAGGAAAAAATATAGTTGTGTCTTTCCTTTAAAATCGTGCCAGTTTTTGTAGCTGTTTGAAGAAGAAAAGCTCAAGCAGGCGGATCTTGCTAGTTACGGTGAAGAGAAAACGCCATGTTCGCCTCATGTCCCTCTTACCCGGCATGGGAATTCAACTATGCCCAGGCAAGGGGGACACCGGTAGCTGGCCGGCGAAGTCGGACTACCAACCCAATAACGCCAAATATATACATAATAATAATAATAACCATCATCATCATTATTAATGTGTCAAAAATGTTTTTTCTATGGTTTGAAATGCGTGTAATTGTACACTTACCACATGCAAGTCTTTCAACTAAAAGCGTTCCGTGCCCCGTAGCGCGTGGGACGGGCGCGGGCTGAGCCTGGAAGCCGCTAGAAAGCAGCACCTCGCAGCTTTCTGCGGGTGGTGGGTGGGCGGCGCGCGGGGGCGGCAGGGCTACCCTTCGTCGCGCGGGGAGGGGGCGTGGTGCAGAGTTGCGACGGCGTGCGCCGGAGCCTTGGGAAGGCTATCTGCGATATCTCCGCGCTGTGCTTGCACCGCTCCGCCCTCCGACAAATTAAACCAGCGAGGCAAAACCCGCGGTCCGCCAGGGTGTTTCATGGGGCCCGCGAGAGCCAAACGCAAAATAATATTTGAAAAGAATTTTGGACATTTCAGCGGAGAACGCTCGAGAACGACTGAAGCTGTGTAGTGATGAAAACGTTGACAAAAGAGAAAGGTGAGAGAGGTGAGATCCTCAATTAATGAGGATCCGCTGGCGCCCAGTTGACTGCGGTGTTTCGCGCGATATCTGATCGTGGAAAAGGAGCAGCACTCAGATTCGCACATATTTCCGAGCAGACTACAAGATTGCCCCGGAAAATGTTTGTATGAAGGAAGAATTTGGCAACTTTAGCAGCGACATATCCAAAGTTATGTTAATGAATAATAGCTTCGCTTACAATCTCCATCATTGCCCAGTCTACTATTCGGCAACCTAATTTGTGATCTAGATTGACACAATAACCAACTTTACATTCTTATCATCCTAGCATCTTTCATTTCTCTTTTAACTCGTCGCCTAAAACATGACCATCTCTTGTGTGATAGTATATTAAAAGTTATGTTGATTAATGCAGGAAATTGAACTTCAGAAGAAGCAATCCCGGAGTTACACGAGGTGGATGCACCGACAACATCGCATCAACTATGTAGGATTGTTACCGACGCAACATTGTTACAGTCAATGCCACCCTGTCTCTACCGATTCTACTGTATCCATGCAATCTTTCAGCAAAACCACATCCTACTCGCTATAACCTCGCCTCGTCAATCTTCTCAGTAGCGACGATTTCCGGTGCCAATGTTTACCATCTCCACCGTCATTGTCTCTGTTTTCATCATTCTCACACACGTCATTATTTAGTTAGTTAGTTAATGTGGCGAGACTCGGGTCATCAGGCCGCTCTTCCGTCTGACCACGCAAATTTCACAACGCTCTTTCATCATCTAGCGGAGAAAGAAGGTATTATCCTGGGTGACGAAACAGGCGATTCGAATTTAGCTCAGAGGCTTCTTTTAGGATTGAGGACCTTTGCCACCCGCAAACCGCCTTCCCTCACTTCCTTGCCCCCGCAGTAAATCTGCTACATAGGACAGCCGGTTTTACTTTCCCTTCGAAGGAAGGCTTACGAAGGATTTTTCGCCCTTCAAAATCCACGGCTTCGCTCAGGTTTCAACTCGCAGACTTGGATACAACAGTCCACTGCGCTTATTATGCCACCGAATCCACGAAAACGTTTTCTTTTTCTTCCACTAATATGCCCAGCGGCCCACTTTCCCACACGGGACGTGGGCGCCACTGCGTGTGTTGGTCCGCCTTCGCCCCCTCCTCTGCACCGCGGCCTTTGCCCCCGCCCGCCCCCGCAGACGCCGGGGCAGCCCCCACGCCTCGCCGGGGCAGGCCGCCCCGCCATCACTACCCCCGCCGCCGTCACCAGTGAGATATTAGGCCTGCGCGCGAAGGGGGCTGCGTATTATGACGTTTCGCCCCCTTCGCGTCTAAGCACCCCGCGTCCTCCCGGCCCTGCCGCCCCTCCCCCCTCGGACATCTGGAATGCTCCGCTGCCCGCCGCAATTTATCTCCATTCCCCTCCTGAGATTTTGCTCCCCCCGGCCTCCGCGCGGCGCTCTCGCGGCGCCTCCTTGAGGCCTTCTTTTATGTGGCTGCGAATCGCAGTTGTTTCAATAAGTATGCAAGGAATTTCGTGACCCTGCGGACGTGTTGCTTGAGCTGCGAGGTCGAAAGGACAAAACTTGCATGGAACTACAAAGGAGATTCACAGGAGAAAATTGAGTATTTACTCTCAAGTGTGTGTGAAAGCTGTGTGAACTTATTTTTGAGCGTAATATAAGGCGACACAATGTGGCAGTCATTCTCCAAATTTGGATTTATTGGTAAATGCAATGCAAGAAATTTTACAATTCGGATTCCAACACTAAGTAATATAATAGAATAGAGACGTGACATCAGCGTCAGGCGGCATGCAAGAACCATATAAAGCACGTTGCGCGAACAACGTAATTCCAAATAAATCTTTTATGGAAGTCTTGGTGGTAAATGTACTGAAAATATTAATAAAGAGGAGCGAAACAAAGCTCATTTCCTACGACCAATGAAAGTCAGCAGCGATGCAGCAGATATGCAAGTCATTTTACAAAATGAGATCGTATACAAATTCTCATTTAATAATGAATGCAGCATTAAAACCGCAATAACAATACTTACAACGTGACTTTTTTACCAAATATATTCAATTTTCAATGTCCTAATCTAAATCGAAAAAAAAAGGATGTGAGACTTGGTAGCCCTATCATACAAAAATATTTCAACATTGTATATTCATACCTTTTGACAAATCTGTCTATCTCTCCTGTTTCCATCAACGTCACTTAAACTGGGTTACAATGATATAGATATTTTCACAATGCATTCTCAAATTTAGCCGTTATATTCATACGAGGTACATTCGTTGCAATAAGCGTGGGCAGCAGACGCAGTAAGCAGACACCTCTAGAGGTCCAACATTAGGAAAGGATAATGGTTTATCACAAAGAATGCGCGGGACGCACTGTTACTTTGGCGGGACCATTTATTATCGTTTCCACGGACGAGGTAAAAGAAGTACCCCCGAGACGCAGGCAACGTAGCTCTAAAAGCAACGAAGAGCCAAGAAGAAGTTTTCTCTCGGGAGAGGTTAGGTTACTGTCAAGTAGTGCTCGTGGACGGTTATAACCCAAGCGCCAATCTTGTCTCTATGCTAGAAGCGCATTAAGTTGTTGAAATAAACCACAGACATAAAAGAACCCCTCTGAATCAAAGGCAATGAACGTGACTTCTGTTCTAGAAATGCGTTATGGATTTTCAGCAATTCTACGAGTGGCATGCTAAAATGGAAGTTTTCTCGCAGCAATATGAAACTTTAGTAGGACAAACTCGACAAGGCACGTTTATTCTCTGGCACTATAAAAAGTACTGCAAGTTGGCTATTGTGGAGCGAACCGCGGCACGCTTCATAATGTCACGGATGTGCTGTTTTCATGAAGCCGCAGTGAGAATAGGAATTCATCAGAGGCTTCTGAAGACAGTGTTCGAAATATGGCACATCAGCTGGCGAAATAAAAACATATTTTCGTATAATTATATTTACGTTTATTTAAAAATCTATTACTTTCTAGAGATTATCAAAACTGAATAGATATGATAGTCGTTACAATAAAGAAATTAATATTTTTCCCAATTTCCGCGCAACTGTATTTCCTTCCAAGGTGATAGTCAAGGTAATGGTGTAAGTCGCCTCCTTGAAAAAGTTCTGAAGAGGCGGAGTGGCTGTTAATAGACATGCGAGCTCTTTAAATTCAGATTACTTGCATTTGTTTCACCGACATTCGTTACATGGAATAAATATCTGGGAAAACAGATTGCACGTGATTTTCAGAGAAAGTTGTATGTTTTGGTAACAGGTGTAGAAACAATACAAAACACGTAATTAAACGAGTTTTCTACTACTAAATACGAACAATATTCTTTGTATACATGCCAGAAAATTCGCCCAATACAATCACGGTTATCAATTCTAAAATATTTCACTGATTAAAGATTTACTAAGTCTCACTGATTTCTTACGTTTTATCACAAATTCATTATTTTTTGAATCGAAATTATTTTGTGTGAAAACCACAGATGAATTTTTCTCCCCACCAAAAGCGATTATTTTCCTGATGGATAATTATTTTTGCTGTTTCTTAAACTCCTAATCTCTTTAATACCACCTTTAAACGATTTCATTTGCAACATTTATTTTGTATATGTTCTGTAGGTAATATGTTTTGTTTCGACAAGAAATGTGTCAACCGTTCACATTATCGTTACAAGCTTCACTTTTTCCACAATGGCACCTCCTGTTACAATACACACCCAAGACAAAATGATGACGTGAGAGATTTTGATATTCAAACAACATGCAACAAGAGTATGGTGAAAAATGGTTATGACAAACAAATTCCTATAGGCAGGGATAATTCAAGATTTATCACAGACAATTTCTAACATTGCGAGTCGTGAAAGTAAGGAGATTTCGTTGTCGGGGTGTCTCTATTTCGAATTTCGTTCGACGATGAAAAATAACTGGACGGGCCTAACAGTTGAGCTGGCGGTGAAAAATAACTCGGTCGACAATTCAACCAGTTCTCGGAAAGTGTCTAACGTAAACTCACAATTTATGGCATTAGTCCTCCGAAGAGGAAATTAACTGTGCTGCAACAAACGATGGCGATCGCTGGCACAGAATGGAGGCGCAGGAAAGAGGCGGAGGTGGCGGCGGCGGGACGAGGGCTGTAGCCGGCAGGATGGAGGGAGCGGGGCGGAAGCAGGAGTGGGCCAGCGGGAGCGACGGCGGACAGGCGTTGGGTTGGCGGGAGGTGGGAAGAAACGAAATGATGAGCGAGGAGAGAAGGATGTGAGGAGAGAGCGACTGACAAGGAGCGTGGCTATGTCATAGAGGCGAGTCGAGTCAGAATGGCAGTCTAGTGCAGAGATCACGGTGTCAAGGCCCAGCAGAGAAGCCAGAATCCCCTTTGATTTTATCGTTCGAAAAAACAAAACCAAACAAAAGAACATTTTGTAATGAATTAACTTTTCGCGAATTACATTAAACTTGTACACGTATAATTTTGATGGTTCGCACATTAAATGAAGTAATCAACTGGTTATAAATAATTAATGAAAACCTCTTATCCATGGAAGAGTTTATTTACGGAGAAAGCGCTATTTGTATTTTTTCGAAGAAAAATAAAAAAATAAGTAGATAAAATGAACATGCACATTCCAGAGAAGACGAATCTCTCTCCACGCAATTACTTCTGACCACAGACGTACGGAGCTTAAAAAACAAGAAGGACCCTCCCTTTTTCCAATGAACTTGTTTATATTTTCATACGGCATATTTTACTAGTAAAGAAATAAAATATGCTACAAACATAATTAAATTGTAACTTTAATTACTAATAATAAATACAAATGATGTTATGTAGAATTATTTATAGGTTCGCCAGAACTGGACATTATTTCCCCAAATATCGTATAAGAAATTCCCTAATCTACTAGTTTTGATAAAATAAATCAAATTATTGTGATAAATTATTGTAATTAATTATATACGTTTAATATAAGTTTTAAAATGATGTTATATACTCATAAAATAATAGTGGTCACTAATGACCTCAGCATTTCCTAAAGCGACCTAAATGAAATAAAATTTTAAAAAACCCTAACTGTCGGTTTAAAGAGGGGAAAATAAGGAATTGTAAATATAATTATTATCTCGTACGGCTATGGAACTCATTTGAAAATGTTCGTGGAGACGATGACCTCCTCGCCTCCCCCCCCTTCGCGTTTGCCTATGCTTCTGACTGGTTTTAGGTCTCTCGACAACGAGACTCTTCTGAGTAATAGCAAATCAAACGTCCCTCTACTCGCAGTATACAAAAATTTTAAGAGAATGCGTTAGCAAAACTGAGGTAGGAGTTCTGTAGCCGTTGCACCGGATTAGATGAGGTGGGCATGTCATGGTTCTCTCCAAAAGCCGGAGAGCTAAGGCCGAAGGGCGCCAGGAGGAGGGCATTGATCGGAGGGCGAAGGGCGTCGGACGGAGGGCGTGCGGCGGCGGCGGTGACGGCGCGGGTGGCGACAGCTCGGCGGGCGCCGCGCCGCAGACAGATGACGGAGCGCGACCGCCATCAGGTGCAAACCTGGCGCACGTGCGTTTTCCCCACCCCTGCCCCGCTTCCCCTCACGCTCCCCGCCACGGCGCTCGTCGCAAGCCCTGGGGGAGAAACCCTCTCCCCACCTTCCACCGGGGCGAGGCGCAAGCTGCGAGCAGCTCCAGCGAGCACCGAGTCCATGAACGAGTGGTGTTTGCCCAACAGCCCCGCCGGTGCTTCTCGCGCCGCTGCCGCGACCCTTCTCCTTGTTCTCCACGCTCCCCTTCCCCCCGCCCTGAACGCGCCGTTGCCCTAAACGCCTTCATTCACGCCAGCTCTGCCCTTATTTCGCGTTAGCAATTCTTACACGGCCTCTCTCTCTTTCTACTCGGCCCGCTTTTATATTCTCAAATAAAATACTACAGTTTCCGATTTAACGTTCACTCTCCCGCGTCGTCAACGAACTCTACATACATTACTTCCATCACATACGGCGCAAACACACGTTTATGGCTTCGAAAACAACATACCTGCTACACTGTCTTTGCTAAGCATTCTTTAATTTTACTTGTTTATGTCATCACTTGCTTCGATGCACTCGCCACAGTGTCCACTTCTACCATTGCAACTTCACCCCCACCACCGGTTTACACCACAATCACGGTCACCGCCGCCATTAGCGCTCCCGTTGTTATTCACGTCGCCCGCGTTGCTTCCGCCTTGTCCTTCCCTTCCGTTGTCTGCGACTCATTCACTGCTCCCTCCGCCAGCAGCTTTGTCCCGGCGACTATATCCCGAGTGCTATGTGCACGACCCGGCGTGCGACCACGCGCCACTGCCTGGCTCCAACTGTGCAACTCACGCGTGCCGCCCTGCCCCCGATGCCACGGTGTGCTCACGGGGCTCCGCCAACAACGCGGCGCGCGGCGACGACGGATTGGGGAGGCAACTTCGCGCGACACTTCATGCGGGGCCCCTTGCGGCGGCTGGCCCGCCCGGCCCCGCCCCGCCCACGCGTTTCCCACCGCCTCCGCTCCCCGCGCGCGTCTAGAGAGCAGTGCAAACGCCGGACGCAAGACAGAGAGCGAGCGCTCCTCGCAACGGACCACAATTGCTGCATCGCAGAGTGTGATTGGGTACATAGCAGACAAGGAACTGGACACGAAGTCTGGGAAACTCCAAATGAGGGCAGGACATTTACTCCACTGAGAATTAAACTCTGTATAATAGCACTGACCTAATATTTGTGTTTCAAAAACAAAAAGTGCACTAACGCCGATGATATGTACAGGCAAGATGAAGAGAAGAAGTAGTTTCTGGCAATGAATCCTGGACGGGGCTCCACGTTAGGCTATGTAAAAAAAAAGCGTGTGTACCCCTTTGAGGTCGTCATACCAGCACGCATTAGTCGTATATGTGGCCACTACTTCTGGCTGAGGGGGTGAACCAAGCCTTAAGTTCTTAATAATTGTATAAGGTTATCTCCAAAGAGCATAACATTTTTAAAATGCAAGAAAATACTCCACTTACGATGCTTGAATTCTTAGAGAATGGAGGGGATAGAAGACGCTCTCTTTACATGCTATTTGATGCATGTCTCCTAACGACATTCTAAGTGCTGAGCCGAACAATAAAGACAAAAGTCATTGTCATTGCTACGTCGTCACCCGAGAGTAGTACCCACTGAAGGGACAATGATATGTCGGAAGACTCAGGAAAAAATTACGATGAAGTGCGAAATGAAGACGAAAAATGTATTAATGGTTAATCTCCGACAATCAGAAGAAAGAGAATGAAAAAATAGCACAAAACTATCAAACGTCGACAACAATTGTCGGTAGTAAAGATTAATTACTTGTCCAAACAATTATTAAATCAAGAAGCAGCACACTTGCGAAAAATTATATCTCAATACCAAAAATTCCGACATTACATATAACAAATATCGAAAAGAACCTCACATGTAAATGTTAATATTTTTGCACTGTAAAAGTTGTGAATTAGAATATTACGAGGTTATTTAGGCACTAATATAAAAAATGTCTACCAATAACTTCAAAATTAGAAGAAACTAATATATAAAAAAAGGGCGGTTGGAAATTGGCTAACTAATCTGGCGATGATAGAATGCGCAATTCAAATATATACTTCTCCTATTTAAAATTTTAAAAATAAAACGGAAGTTTCAATAATCGTAAACCATAAGATGAGAATACTATATGCAAATGACAGGAAACATCTAATAAAAAACAGAAAAAAAGATTGCAGTAAAACGATAATACACATTGCGCAAAACCTGATTCACGGATGATGCATTGCAAGACGATAACAACTGTAAAGAAAAATATCAGCAATATATCACATCTTAATGGCATCTGACATGAATATAATTCAAGGTACTTGAAAGGTAAACATTAGAGCTTTGCGTTTTAAATACGTTAAAGAACAATCAAGATACTAGTAACCAGCAACATATTTTATGTTTGTAAGTATCACATCACATAATTTCCATAGCAATAATACTTACTGACATTGTTGGGAGGAATTCTCTAGCGATTTGAAACGAGAAATAATGAAGTTCTATTATCATTTATAAAACACTGTACTGCAATTCCTTCTCAGAGGTACAAGGGCAACGCTCTTTCCTCTCGACCAGCTATTTCCAAGCCCGCTCGGCACAGAGTTTGCACAGCTTTTATTACAGAGTGAGAGCATGAAATACTACGTATATTTCCCAAACGAAGATGGCGAACAGCGAAAAGAGAATTCCGAGGTCCAACTTCTCATGTAGCATGAGATCACAGTAACACTTCGGGGGGGCGACCTTATCTCCTCAACGATGATCAATAGTTACGATAAGGGCGGAGGGTTCTAGGAGATAGAGTTCATTTCCATGATGGCACCATTATTTCAAGAAATATGACACCGCGCATTCCGGATTCCCAGATCGAAAGAGCGGCCGCGGTGGGCGGCGGGCGGCGTCGGGGGCTGCCAAGATGAGCGAGGACTGCGCGCCAGCGAAGCGCTCTAAATTATGAAGCCTCCCACGGCCGCGCGAGAAGGCAGAACATGCAGCGGACACAAGCAGCGAGAACCGCGTAGTAGTACAGGGTGCAAAAAAAGAGTGCGGTAGTCATGCTAGTAGTGTCGGCACCATGGCGGCGTTGTAGAGATTACCGACACGCCAGAGATGATGGCGGTAGAAACAGATGCGGCGAAAGTGGTAGTGATTACATGTGTACATTTGGTGAAAGCAGTAATCACGGTAATAGCCGAGATATTATTGATGGCACATATTGACCGCGTTAACAGATCTAACACATTAAAGTTAATGGAGATAGTGAACACAAAGGAGAAGATAATTGGAAAAGCAGTTGTCATTGTGATTGCAGTAGATCTAATACACGAAGTGTGAAAGGTCCATGGAGGTGATTGTAATGAACGCCGTGATGGAGAGTATAGATGCAGTAGCGCTGAGGATTATCTGAGGTGTTTTCTCTCCAAATCGGCTCATTTCCTTGCGGCAATTCTACAAGAGATAAAGAAATCTCCCCGCGCTCTCACGTCGTATGATATGAACGGGATATGTTCTCGACACATTTTCAAGCGAGAAGCTGGAATTCATAAATTTATTTTTAACCCATACAATATATTCTTCTTTTTGGATATGCCCCACCGAAAGGTATTGAAAGACTCCTTCATCGTAAAAAGTGCAAAAAGTAAAGTTTGAAAAATAATGAAATGAGCTGTGTTTTATAGCAAACGTTCCATTTTAAAAAGAAGTTGCTAGAAGTAATAAGATGCGGAAGTGAGATGGGGCATATTGAAGGCTGCCGAGTCTAGAAACACGTAGTCTACAGACATGGTCTAAGAAAATGTGGAAGAATCTCAGTACCTGCTACGGGCGAATAAGCTTCTCAACTTCGAAATATGAGCAATCCACATCAGACATTTCACGCACAGCAAAAGAAGGTACCAATAGGTCTTCGTTGATATGATTGTGTATCCGTCTGGTACAAATGTCAAAGTGAATGGTGAGAAAGAACCATTAAAACGAAAATCGTCCGCTGCCATATGAAAAACATTTGTAATCACATAACCACACGAACTTTAAAAAATAACCTCTTTCACACGTCTAGTGTTTATCCGATTTTTTGTATATCTTTTGAGGTCATTGGAGAACAACAGACCGTTTACATATAACAGCATCCATTTCCAAAACGTCATTCCGAACACATAACTGCCTGTTTTATTTGCCGAAAGAAAAAGAAAACAGCACTTGCCGCTGACATAACTTCGCAATAACGCACCATCTTGCCTTAAAAATATGCAAATTGCCTTTCTCAATAGACTTCAAACTACCTGCTCACATATGCAATGGGATGCATTACGCGTCATAAAAAGCACGCAAATTGTACACTAAGAACAAAGGAAGTCTGACATGGAGATAAAACACTGTAAACGCAGATAAGAATCCAATACAGTAAACAACAAACATTATTACTTACTCACGGCGCCGAAGAAGCTAAAATATCAATGCCGCTTCAGCGAACCCGCCGAATCGTTTGTTCTGCAGCCAAAAATTAATGGCAGAAAGCAAGCACACGCTCGCGAACTTTGAATGAGCGCTATCGATCGGGGCAGTGTTCTATAATATATGACACACGCGGAGGTCAGCGGCGAGACAAGCGGCGTGAGCGGGCGAGCAGCCTCAGTGCGGGGCGAGGCGAGCGGCCAGCGCGAGCGAGGAGAATGGGATGAAGCTGGTCACCACCACGGGCAAAGCACGTCCAACCCAACGGAGAAGGGAGGTTCGGGTCCAAGTGGGCCGGTACAGTACGGTGCAGAAGGATGAGGGTAGGTTACAGCTAGGACATGCGAACTAGAACGAGGGGAAAGAGAAATAAGCAACAATATTCAGGCGAACGGCGTGTGCGGAGTTGGAAAGCGGAGTGGAGGGAGACGGAATGCGTGGAGCGGATAGTGCCGGAAATGCATATATTAGAGCAAGGGGTCAAAGCGATGGATTTGGAACAGGTGGAGCCGACTAGGCTTTAGAGAAGGAAAGAGACGCGAAGGAACGCTGTACGACACGAGTAGCTGAGGCGGGGCGAGACGGGGCGGGGCTGGGCGAAACGGATGGAAGGTGGCGAGGCAGGGCGAGACGAGGCGGGGCGAGGCGAGGCGAGGCGGGGGGGGGCCGGGCGAGGCGGGGCGAGGCGGGGTATGGCGAGGCGGGAGGCAGTGCCGAGAGCGTTGCATCGTAGGCGGCCCGGAGGTGTGGGGGAGCGTGCGAGCGTGTCGGCGCGCAGAACGACGGGCGTGCTTCGGCGGTGCGGCTGGCTTCGGTTTAGTTTGATTCCTCCCCCGGCCTCGCGCCTCTCGCTATCTCGACACCCGCCCATCCGACAACCCCCTCCCCTCCCCTTCCATGCACCCCCGCGCGTGATCGCTCCGTTCAGAAAGGTGTATTGGAACTCATTTTTATTTTACGCTGTGTTTATCCAATCGCCTCTGCCGGATCTCCCCGCCTCTCTTTTTTATTCTGTGACGTAGGCTTTTTCAGATGACAGTTCGATCACAATGCAGTGCGGAGAACGCCTCCCAGGGGACGGCCAAACTCGCGCCGTCGCTCTTTCGCGGCGACACCAGAGGCGGCGGTTCCGTTGATGGCGCAAGCGACGCCAGTGAAAGAGGTGATGGCTAGCGATCTCGACGAGGACGGCTCGAAATACTTGTAGTTCTAACATTAAATACATTTAGTTTCTGAGGCTCCGGAAAATACAATTACTTTGAAGACTATGTGGGATGTGTTCGCATTCCCATTAATTCTGTTCAAAATGTAGTAAATTAATTTTAGAATTTTGTTTTAATGGAAATTAGTTTAATATATTTTTAAAGTATCTTATAGGCAAATGAAAATAACATTAATGAGCTTGATGCATTCGAAAATAAATGGGAACATCTCAATTCCTACTCACTGCATTTCTGATTTAAGGAATGAACGAAGTAATAGGCAACCAAATCATGTAACTTATTACACCCAGCCACTAATAACTAACTTTAAAAATAAAATTAGAAACAGTTTATGGAGACAGAATATTCCACTACAATGTACATTTGACACAGCAAAAACAACATGTCAACAATGAATTTTACATTGTTTTTAGCTTTTAAAAACCATAATTAGGGCGGGGGTCAAACTTTCGCATCGGTTCTGAGAACGTTAGTTCGTTCGTGTGAAGATTATAAAAGCCAATAATGCTTCTGGAAAAGGAGTCATATGATGATTAGGTAAATACCACACCAGCCCTGTAGGGATAAAATAGGATTTATCCAGCAAATATGAAATTTCTCAGAAGAGGCAATGTCCAACAGTTCGCAGGTAACATGTCAACAAAAACAAAGTAACGCCAACACAGATTAGTACAGAGGAGAAAATAACGAGGGTTCGTGTCCAGAAATAGTATAGCAACGGGAGCGATGACGAAATACGCGGACGGCTGGGCGGTATGACAGATGAAGCGGCGAAAGCACGAGACGCACGAGCAAGCGGAGAGGGCGGCCGCGGGGGCCGACGCAGGGCGAAGGGCGGGGACTCGGCGTTGCGGAGACCACGCGCGATCCCCGCCCGGCCTTCCGGGGAGCACGACCCGACCGGCCTCCCCCCCGGGCTCGCGCCGCCGCCCACCGCACCCGCGGCGATTACCAGCGCCGACCGACTCGCGCCCATAAATGAAAAATCACGCGCGCCCCGTCGCGCCGCGTCACGCGGGAAGGACAGCGGCGGGTGCGAGCGGCCGCCACCGCCGGGCCTCGGTGGATCGAGCGCGGGCGGGGGGTGAGTAGGCACAGGGGAGGAGAGGTAGAGCGTCGGAATGTGGCGGCGACGTTCGCTGGGCTTGCGGTATTCTTGTAAAACATTCACCCACTCATGGACGCCTGGGGAATAAACTTGACATTTGCAGCAGTCACCGCGACGGCCGCGGTCCGTGGGACCGCCGAAAGAAGCGGTGGCCGAACTCTAATGCACGGCCGCTGGGGCCCTCCGTGCAGACTCCCCACCTCCTTGTCCCCGCCGCCGCCACCGCCGTCGCCCAACGTGGCTCCTCGTCCCCGACCGCAGGCCCAACGCCCAGGGCGCGGAGGAAGGCGGCGTGGGGGGAGGTCTGCAGGCGTCCTGCAACTTTAATGCACGCGCCTACGCGGTTGAGGGAATTTCCGCGAAGCCCACGATCGATCCGCCTCCGCGCGCCCTGATAGGAGCTAAATTCCGCTAAATGGAGGTTTACTGCGCTTCCTGCAATGTGGCGGGTGAGGCGGGCTGGTGTGCGTCTGCTCGATGCCATCGCAGTTACTGGGTAATTAAAACAAACAGATATTCCGAACGCTGCCTTGGGCGCACTTGTCATCTCTTCTTGACTTCCTGTCTCAGAGGGCAAAAGTGAAACTCACCCATAGGTACAGCGGGCTTAACTCTTGAATTGATTAATTTCGTTAATTTAGCTTGATATTCGACTAACCGCCGAACATTTGGTTTCGTAATTCACGACCACACTTTACCAAACACTTTCAGTTTTATTTTCCAAACTTAAAACTTAATATTCAATAATAGTAAAAAGTTATTACAGCAAAAACACAATTTATACTGAGTGAGATGTTTGAGAGGAATAAGGTCTCAACTACTGGGCAGAGGTAAACCAAGACCCTTCGGCTTTCGCTTTCAACCACAGGGAATCTGAGCGGACACCACAACTGGGATAGGGTCCTGCATCTTCGAGCCTGGCGTGTTCATTGCCTTTTTTTACAATTACAAGATAAAAACGTTTTACATAATTAGAATTACTGAACCTTTCCCTTAATATAAATTAGCAAAGAAATAACACTGTATAACTTTGAACATAAATAATAAATGAACATAGAAATGAAGTTTAAAGCAAACAAGTAAAGAAAAACAAAGAATTTACAGAAATAAAAAAGCATTTTGGCCACGTAAAAAGTGTTACTTATGGGTGAAAAACAAACAACTAATATACAACTAGACATAACAATTTTTATTGTCAAGGTTGTAATTCAGTATATTCGAAAATGTTGTTGTATCATATTCATCTACACATGTGTGCGATTGCGCGTATCTTACGCTGAGGTTCGCTGCCCGAGTTGGTTGGCGGCGCTGGCCGGCAGGTGCGGCGTGGAGCAGTAGCAGTATGAAGGTCGGCAACGAGGGGAGGCGCCGTGCGACAGGGAGTCAGATGAGATGAGCCGAGTCGCATACAACGCCTGTATTGTTGTGATCGCAGAACTGTATTGAGTGATCGCAATGACTGCATTTTGTACGAAGTGGCGAAGAAAGAGAAAGACTTATGAAGGTGAGGGGGTGGGAAACCAGGGAGTGCTTTCATATCCCGCGTATTCCTGCAACGCTGTAACAACTTATTAATGAAATTTTATTGTTGAAAATTCTGTTTCATTTTATTCAATTCATGTTCCCTCCAGCATCCTAAAAATAATAGGAACTCGTGCCGAGATAGTACGAGGACCCGTGGCGTGATGTGAAAGTATTCCGAGATCTGAACACGCTTGCTAATAAGACGATTTGTGTATGGATCATTAAACCTGTGCTGTTAGAAGAAGCAGCGAGTTAGTGGTAGTACTCGACCGAAAACCGTTGTGCTGTGATCAACATACGTACAAAATGGTACGAAACGAATAGTGATCATGCTCGAACGAAAGATTGATTAATTTTTTCGTGTTTCCGGGCGCGTCAACGGCTTTGGTCATTAATCCCGTAAGTGTATTACATGTTTTCTCTGGCGGCGGCGGCGGCGGCGGCGGTGATTGTCCCGCGCTGGATGGCGAGATCCGGCGCCGACCTACCGTCGGCTAGTGGGGTTTCCCCCTAACCAGGACTCTCCCACCAGCAGGGCACCGCCCCAGCCGGGACGAGCTCTAAGCTCCCGACCGGTCTTCTGGAATATGTGGTAGTGAAAAGGGAGAGGATATGTCAAGGAAGAGGAGGGAAAGATCGCGTGCGGTCCGTGGCCCGTTAGTTAGGGCACTGCTCCGGCATTCGCCTGGTGTTGATCGGAAAAACCACGGAAAACAAGCGAACAGAGCAGTGGGCCGCTAGAATTCTCCACCAGACAGCGACTGAATTTGACCTACCTGAAAAGCTAGTGTCGAAAATCCTGCCGCGGTCAGGACTCGAACCTAGGACCTCTCGGTCAGAGGCACTGCAGTGACGTCAGTTGATGCACTAAGCTACCGCTCCCGGTCGAACGAAAGATGAAAAACACTGTTAGCAAGCAAACTTCTAAAGAACGAAGAAGATATGTATTAAAAGACAAGTTTAGAATGTTAAAACGTACGAACGAGTGACATTTGTGAAAAGGATACTCGGATATTTAGCGATCTAACGGCCACCCTCCAGAACCACGTGTGTTGAGCCCATCGAAGAAAACACAAGATCACTGAATATCCAGTTAATAAGAAGCAGTTACAACAGTGCGTGAGTTGCGAGATGATTTGAAATTACGTAATTTGTCACCCAATAGTAATAAGCGAACTTTAATTGCCAGGTTAATGAATGCTAGTAGCAGCGGAAATTCGAATCAAGATGGCGGTTGTCAAAGAGAAACGCAACATTCAAGATCGAATCAAAATAGCAGTAGTCAAAGGGAAGAACATATTCAAGATCGCGACGGTCACGCCGTATGTCAGATTCGACTGCGACCGAAGATGGCAGCGGTAACCAGCTGATGCATCAAAACATACTGCCAATGTATGTTGAAAAACGAGGCTTGTCGGAAGAAAATAGTACATAACGCCCAAGACATTCATATCACGAAGCAACACGAGCTGTTAAACGTTACTTTTCGTGATGTTGAAGAAGCATTATCACTGTTCAGTGGTGATGAAGTGCATAGTGAACAAGCATGGATTGATGAAATTGAATATGCTGCTCACTTATGTGGATGGACGGACGAACTAAAAACTATTTATGCAAAAAACTACTGAGAGGAAGTGCAAAATTATTTGTGAAATACGAGCGGTGTAATACTTCATGGGAATTGTTAAAGAGTTCATTACAAAGGAGTTTGCAAACGAGGGTTACAAGCCAACAGGTTCATGAACAGCTTTCAGCTAGACAAAGGAAAACGAAAGAATCATGTTGTGAATAGTTATAAAAGATGCTAGATATTGCATCGCAGGCAGATATAGAGGAACCAGCTGTTTTACAATACGTGATAGATGGCAACCCAGATTACAACTCAAATAAATTCATATTATATGGTGCACAGAATATACAAAATTTAGAGCTAAATTGAATATTTATGCAGCAATGAAGAATAACATCAAGAAACATTTCCAGATAACAGAAACAGAAAAAAGGATCAGAAGAAAAAGAAGTAACAAGAGCAACTGATAAACAAGAAAAGAAAGAATTGAGCAAGAAAACACCAGAAAACAAAGATGTTAGTAAACGCTGTCACCACAATTGGTAAATTAGAATATTTAAGAGCAGACTGTCCTGAGACATCAAGGGGGCCGAAATGTTTTAAGGGTAGTGAGTTTGGTCACATTGCAACCAAGTGTCAAAAGTCACTTGTTGCTCATGCAGTGATTACAACCCAAGGTAACCAGAATATAAAGTGAACTGATTGGAAGCCTGTAAGGAAAGTGACATTGTTAAATCATGAAATGCAAGCATTATTAGATACTGGAAGTGACATAACATTGTTAAAAGTTGAAGTGTACATTAAAATAGGCGATCCTAAGCTGGAAGATGGTATTTTGTTTCAAGGTGTAGGTCGAAACAAGGGGGGTTCCTAGGATCATTTGTTGCTGATGTATCCATTGAAGATGTGCCAGTGAAGATATGATTGCATGTGGTGCCAAACACCTTTATGAAGCATGATCTTTTGGTGGGAAAAGATTCTTATGGGTAAATAAAACTGACGTTTGAAGGTGGTGTTAAAATCAACATAACTAATTTAAGATGCGAAGTGCAAGAATTGCCAGTAATATTTCGAATTGATATGTGTGACAAAGATGAAAAAATAACTGACAACCTAGATGACCCATCCAAGACTGCTGATGTAAAGACAGATACGAAAATTGTGTTGTATGATGAAAGACCTAGACGTTTATCACCACGAAATAAAGCAGAAGTAGATATGCATATCAAAAATTGTTTAGATGAAGGTATTATTAGACATTCTACATCAGAATATACTAGCTCTGTTGTGTTAGGAAACCAAAAGAATGGTAGTAATAGATTGTGCATAGATTACAGAAAGCTAAATAAAGTAATCAAAGAACATTATATATTGTCTTTGATAGATCAGATTGACAGGTTACAAGATCCAAAACTGGTTTCAGTGTTAGATTGAAAAAGTGGTTTTTTCATGTACCCACTCAAGAAGAGAGCAAAAAGGATATAGCATTTATACTCCCTACTACTTTAACAGTCAGTATGAATTTAATGACATGTCATTTGAATTTTGCAATTCTTCAGCTGTTTTTCGAAGATTTGCGAAGACTGTTTTTAGATCTTTGGTTTCTGATGGTATTGCGCTAACCTACTGTCTGATTGTGATTGCAAGAAATGAAGAAGAAGAAGAAGAAGAAGAAGAAGAAGCAATTATGAATTTCAGCAAAGCTTTAAGAGTGGCTGAATCCAATGGACTAGAAATAATTGACGTGTCAATTCCTGCACAAAAAATTGAATATATTCAAGTAAGTGTCAAAATATTATAAGTATACTTAGGTTTCGAAGTTGAAGATGGTAAAATTAGACCGACCAAACAGAAAGTGAAAGCTGTAAAGAATTTTCCAATATTAAAAGATGTCAAGACTGTGCAAAGTTTTCCTGGTTTAACCGGTTACTTTAGAAAATTCATACCAAATTATTCAAGAATAGCTAGGCCATTGTCTGATTTATGAATAAAAGATACTACCTTTGAATTTGGACCAGATCGAGAGACAGCATTTTTAAAGTTAAAGGAACTGTTAATGAATACACGTGCTTTGAAGTTATTTAATGTGAATGCGGAAACAGAGCTACATTCTGGTGCAAACAAATTATGTTATGGTGGTTTTTAATGCAACGTGATGCTGATGACGCTAAATTTCATCATGTGTATTATGCAAAGTGGTAAAACCAGCCCAGCTGAAGAAAAGTTTTCTAGTTATGAACATGAAGTTTTAGCTATTGTCAAAGCATTAAAAAATTTCAATGTTTATTTGCTTGGAATTCCATTTAAAATTGTTACAGATTGTAAGGCGTTTCAGTTACATTGAAGAAAAAAACTCAGGTGTTAAGAGTTGCTAGATGAGCATTATTATTAGAAGAATTTTATTTTCAAGTTGAACACAGATCATGCCAAAAGATCCAACATGTAGATTGTTTGAGGACAAATCCATTACTTGAAATCATGTTATTAACAGAATCTGATGAAACCGTTATTGCATAATTACGCCGTGGCCAAGAAGAGGATATTGAGTTGAATATCATGGAAAATATTGAAGAGTACAAAATGCAAAATCCTTTGTTACTACAGGTTTAGTGTACAAAGTGAAGAAAAATGAACCACTGATAGTTGTGCCAAAACAGATGCAGTGTGAGATAATTAGGATAGCTTATCAACACGGTCACTTAGGTGTTGATAAGTCAGTGAAAACATTGCAAAAAGATTATTGTTTTCCTAAGATGAGAGAAAATGTTGAAAAGGTTGTACGTAACTGTGTTGAATGTATTTTAGTAGAACACAAGAAAGGTAAACAAGAGGGTTTATGCATTCGATTGAAAAAGGTGAATTTCCCTTGATGACATATTTTGTGGATCTTGTTGGTCCGCTTACATCCATTAAGAGGGGTTATTTTTATATTTTGGTGGTTATTAATGCTTTTAGTAAATTTACATGAATTTATCCGACAAAAGGAGCTGGTTGAAGTTGTGGAGTGATTGAAGAAGGAAGCAACAATTTTTGGAAATCTTCAAAGAATTGTTACTGATACAAACAGTGCATTTACTTCAAACCTATTCAATAAATATTGTGCAAAAGAGGGCATTCGACATGTGCTAACTACGGCCGGTGTTCGCAGAGGAAACGGACAAGTCAAACGCATGAATCGAGTGTTGATACTACAACACTACCTCTACTGACAAAGCTGACATTAGGTCGAAATAATTCTTGGTTTCGATTCGTAGATATTGTAAAACAATTACTAAATTCTGTAGAGAATAGAGCAATTGGTGAATCTCCATTTGAATTACTTGTTAGAAAGAGAATAAAGCTGAAAGATGATCCACAACTTGGCAGTTTAATTGAAGAAGAATTTGTAGAATAGTACATAGAAGAACGAAATAAATTAAGAGAAACTGCAAAGGAAAGAATTCAGAAGATTCAACAAGAGAATAGAAAACTTACAACCGTAGAAGAAAGGAAGCTATGTTATACAATACAAGAAAACTGGTAGCAATTAAAAGAACTCAACCTGGTACTAAATTTAAGTATTAAATTTTTGGGACCTTACAGAATAGTCAAAAGTTTACGAAATGACAGGTAAATGGTAGAATAGACATTGTCTGTAGTTGAAGTTCCTAATACCACAACTACATCAGCTGATAATTTAAAACCATGGTATACACATTATGTGGACGACAACAATGAAGATGGCAACAATAAAGAAGTTAGCGACCATGGGAAGAATAATCATTGATTTTGAATTTGTGTTTTATGTATCTTTATTTTAATTAAAATTATGTTTGTCTAGAGAGATTTCGTGTTCGAGGGGGACCACAATATCTGAATGGCTGAGTGTGCGATCTTACGCATCGCATCAGCGCAATCTTACGATGAGTTTGGCTGCACGACTTGATTGGCGGCTCTGGCCGGCATGTGCGGCGTGGAGCAGTAGCAGTTTGAAGGTCGGCGACGAGGGGTAGGCACCGTGTTAGCGGGAGTCAGATGAGATGAGCCCAGTGAATACAACGCCTGTATTGTTTATGATTGATCGCAAGGACTGCAGTTTGTACCAAGTGGCGAGGAAAGAGAAAGAATTGTGAAGGTGTGGGAGTTGTAGGGGGAAACATGATTTATTTATTTATTTATTTAACGGCAAAAAACAGTTGAAACTGCGTATGACGTGCTATGGGGAGAAGTGAATTCTGTGCACATTTTCAAAATTCTGTGATCCATACACTAAGTCATATGCTACACGAATTTTGAAAAAAAAGAGCTCTCATGTAATAAAATCTATTTTCAAGGATAAATAAGCAATAAATTTTGCGCTCTTATCCATGATGTCCTTCGTCAAGGAATAATACTTTCTGCCGCAACATCATGGAAACGATAATTTTAATAACTATATTTCCCAATTAATTCTAGAAGACGTGCACAGATAATGAAGTTACATTTACGTCCAGAAGCAAAACAAGGGGCCATCTCAGGATTTGCTCAATGGGTCGGGGAAACTGGACGAAAAACCTGATCGAGCTGTGGGTCATTGACACGGAGGCTGTCCAAATGGTAAATAATTCATTATGTATCATTGTTAAAATTAATGTTACTTTTCTTGTGATGCTCAGTATAGTCTCTATTGTATAAAACAGTTATGCACAGAAACGATTTCACTTGGATTTAAACTTTTCTATTGAATTTAATCGTTTAATGTCATCTAGCAAAGTGTTGTAAAATAATGTACATATATTGTATGTGAATGTTTTGTAATGAGCTGTTGATACTGTCACCTGATGAATATGATTTCTACGTCGAGTGTTATAGTAGTAGACTTCGGCATTTTCTGAAAATATATTCTCGCCCTTAAGCAAGTCATTTTTGACAAAAACCACTGATTCGTAAATCAACAGACAAGGTAATGGTAAAATTCCTAGATTAATAATGAGAGGCTTACAAGAATCACGTGGCTGGGATTTTGTTATTATTCGTACAATTCGTTTTTGTAAGCTAAAAGTCTGGGAGCTATAAGATGCATTTCCCCAGAATATTATGCCCCAGCTCAGGCGGGAATGAACATTCGCGAAATATACACAACGAGCAGTATGAAGGCTGACTGAATTTGAAAGAATTCTGAACGCGTAGCATAATGAACTTAATTTTGTGTTCAATTCATTTAAATGGACGTTCCATTTAAGGTTTGACTGAATTGAGAGACCTAAAAATTTTGTTGCCTTAACATCAATGGTACACTTCATTTTCAATGGAGCACAGAATTGTTTATTTGAAATGGAAAACTGCATTAAAACCGTTTTCTTTTCGTTTACTATTACTTTGTTATTTGGGAACCAATTTGAAACATCTGATATTGTACTATTAACGGTTTCTTTATTGCAAAGGATGTTCGTATCATCCGCAAAGAGAACCGTTCTTCCGTTTCGAATCGTCGAGGACATATCGTTTACGTAAAATAGGAACAGAATAGGGCCTACAATCGATCCTTGAGGAACTCCACGTGCAATGGGCTAAGAGTCGGAAAGGTGCGTAAGTAATGTTCCATCAATCCAGTAAGGTATTTCCACTCTCTGAGATCGTTGTTTAAGGTACGAACATAACCAATCTAGAGCAATACCACGGATTCCATATGAAGGTAATTTTGAAAGTAAAATATCATGATCAATGACGTCAAAAGCTTTTGATAGATCTAAAAATAATCCAATAGGTGCCTCGTTTTAATCTAATAATGATGCGACATCTTTAAGAAAAGAAAATATAGCTGTTTCCGTTGATTTTGATTTTCTAAATCCATGTGGGCAAGCGTGAAAGCGTGTCGTGTTTACCGAGAAAGGTTTCCATTCATACGTAAAAAAGTCTTCCTAATATTTTTGAAAAAACTGATAGAAGAGAAATGGACCGATAATTTTGAATTTCATTATTGTTGCCTTTTTGTGGTTTGTGATTGCCATGATGTGGTTTATTTAACTATAGTATTCCTGTAATAAGGTATTAGTGAAACTTTATTGTTGAAAAGTCTATAGTTCATTTCAAGTTTCATTCATTTAAAGTTTTCCCTTTAGCATCCCTCCCACACATGTAGTACGTATGTCCATAAACTAGTAAGGATTCATAAAACTCCACTTTTACAGTGTACGCATTTGCCTTACTTAATTGAAACTGCGAACCCACGCTGCTTATCTTTGCGCAGCCACAAAAACATTAACACCAATATTGAAACGTTCCAAATTAAGTTAGATAAAACAATTCTGTATGCATTTTTTTCATTATTCAAATATCTTGATTTAAATAGTTTCTTTTCTTGCTATGTTAATAGAATATCCTGGAGAGAATTCCTTGACGGCACGCGTACAAAAAATGAAAACTTTTCTCAATATTTTATTTTATGAATTCTTCTCGGGGTAAATAGTTATATGAAACACGTGATAGTGCCATTTATTTTAAGGGGCAGGCCACGGACAAAAAAATCTAGGTTTATCGTTGATGAGAAAATTGCTGTGAGATGAAATACTATCTTAGCGAGAACGAGAGAGTTACTGTCTTTGTAGGACAAATAATGTCTACTCCATCAGAAGGTGGATACGTACGTGAACGGTACCTGGAAATTTTAATGGTTTTGAAATTTGTCAACAATAATTACCCTCGTATGAATATGTCCCTAGGACATTCTCTCGGAAACTTCGTTCACTGAACTATTCATCTGAACGCATTAAGGTCATTGATCGATCTATTGATCAACTACGTAGAGCATCAGAATACGGAAGTTTGCGACATCAGTCAGGTATCTGAACGGGTAACTATTGTTATTAAACAGATATACAAGGTAGAACATGCATTAAATACATACAGGTATTGAGGTTAGCAATCCGCATAAATCCTCACCAAAATCGCCTCCATTAATACTAATGCATGAAATATAGTCCAAGCATTATTTGCACGTTCTCGTCTTTCGACTTGTTGCTCACAAAATCAATTTATATTAAGCGGATTAATTTATATACGAGCGGATATGTTTGCACAAAAAGTATAGTGAAGAAAGAATTGAATGTTGTTTCACTTTTCCTTGCATTCCAGCGACATCGACACTGGCCGCACGGGCGAAACAGGCGCGAGTTTGTCGAACAGAGAACGTTATCGGGGAATCTCGGCGACGATGCGGAGTGCGGATGGGAATCGGTAAACGAGTGTCAGTGAAATGGATGCGGCGCCGGGGGCGTGGCGGGGGCGGGGCGGAGGCTGACGCTGGGGGCGGGGCGAGGAACGTCGCCGGGGCGGCTGCAGCAGCAGTGGGGTCGGAGGGGGGTGACAATGCAGAGAAAGAGACGCAGCGCAGGGCGAAACGGAGAATCGAGAGGGGAGCAGATGAGAGAATGGCAGATGGAGTGGAGTGGAGCGAGAGAGAAGCAGAGAACACAACGCCATCGATGTTATCAGGGAACGAAGAAACAAGCTAGGAACACTGGTCTTCAGAATAAGGAAAGGAAGTAAACAGGCTGTAACGAAGCTCGGGAATTTGCGTACAAGGAAATGGATTCGAGAGTAATGATACTCTAGGCGGAAAACGGATATATAAAATATTGGAAGTGAGTTGAGTAGCGATTCGTTTGGTTGGAATACCTATGTCATTGACTAATAAAAATATTTTTTTAACATAATAAGAATCATTATCGGCATATTCGTAATGTAGTATATAAATATATACGTTTTAATTATACTATTATATTATTTAAAATAATATATACATAATATTTCTATGATAACTTTTCTTATTCTTTTATACAGATGATTCAGAACAAACATTACAAATTCTAAACCGTATGAGAGGGTCGAAGATTATAACCTTTTTCCAATGAATCTGTAGTAGTGGTAGGAACACGAAATATACTTGTTTGATTTCCTTTTCGCCAGGTACACGAAACCTCAGGAGATGATTTCATACACGAAATTTTATTAGATATCTCGATGACATTATTTGTCTTTGGACAGGTACGATCAGGTAATTAAAACAATTTCTTGATTTCCAAATTCTTTTCACCTAACCTTAATTAAATCTATTAATTAAATCTAATAATTAATCTAACCTTAATTAAAAATGGAATTAGAACAGAGCCATACCTTATACTTTTTAGACGTAACCATTTACATAAAAAACAATAAATATAATTTTAAAATTTTTAGAAAACCCACCCAGGCAGACATGATTATACCCTTCAATTCAAATCATTGCTATCATCATAAATTTGCAGTTTTTTTTATTCTTGGATCCATAGATTATTCTATGTCCTCATGACAAAGTTAGAATTTAGGGACAAAATTAATGCTATTTTACAAATAGGCCAAAATAATGGTTACAACCGCTCCATCATAAAAAAAATTATAAAAGAAAAAGAAATTAAACTAATAATCAAGAAGGCTTTCCCAAAAAATCTACCCCATGAAATGAAACAGTTTGTAAGTATACCATATATAGGTCTCATAACCAAAAAGATAGGTAGAATATTTAATAAAGCCAACATAAAGGTTTCTTACAAAACTTTCAACACACTACAAACGTTATTTACCAACAACAAATCCCTTATACCCATAAGATAAAAAAGTGGAGTTTACTTATTACAATGTAATAGTTGTAATTCTGCATATGTAAACAAACCGGTAGGAAGTTTTCCTGTAGGCTAGATGAACATCTAAGATCATGAAGACTGAAACAAGACCACTCCACATTTGCCAACCACCTTATTCAAAACATTCAATTCAACACTTTCGACCCGGATACCAATTTCAAAATTGTACATTACGGAAATAAAGGTAACAAATTAAATATTTAGAAAATTTAGAAATCTTAAAATTATACAAAAATCTAAGCCCAATATGTCTCAATGAGCAATCCCAATTCAAATCCAGCACCATCATAAATTTATTCATTTTCTAGCTTTCCCATCCTTATATTTCCTCCCTCACCTTCCCTCAGTCTGCCCTCGTACATCGTACCCAGTACAAAATGGCGTCATGCTAGAACAGTTTCACCCTGGTTAATTAAAGCGTTTAATCCATGTTACTTGGTTAAGTACTCTAATTAAATAATTTAATGTTTAGTAGATGTAGCTTTTCATATGTTAATTTGTGAATTTAATTTTATATTGTAGAGCCACTGATGATGGAAAAAATTTCCCGAAACACTTGTATGGCTGAATTTTCTGCAAAGTAAATTTATTTGGCTACTGTGGTTTGATATCTCCTATATCCCAGATATTTTATTTTGTTTTGTTTAGCCTTCCTTTAAAATGTTGGGATTTGTGTGTTGGGTTCTATGCTTTAGATATTCCATTAACGTACAATGTTTTCACAACAAAACGGTGTTTTGATAAGGGCAGTAGGTAAAGAAATTTTTCTTGTTGCTTGCTTGATTCTTGAGGAGTCATATCAATCAAATCGCTTCATAATTAGTTTTCATTACAATACATTCTTGTAATTCTATATACAGGATATCTTAGAATAAATGTTACAAACTTTTAATACATGTAGAGAGGGCAAAAATATAACTTTTTACAAATGAACATATAGTGTGAAATTTCATTAAGTGGAATTAAACATGCAAATTTGCCCTTTATTTTTAGACAACACCTTATGGATGTGCCAAGATCTAAACATTTGGTTATATGAGCAATTTTGTTTCAAAAGGTAGTAAAACCTTTGAGCTGCATATTCTGTGTCAGCTTCGATGCGGACCAACTACCGTTATTACGCCGGCCTCTCCCTCCCACTTGCCCAAAAACGTTGTGAGATATTGGGTTAATATAATAAACTGTCTTCAATGTGTTACAAGCTTGAATGCGTATACAACAATATCGATGTTTTTCTTTACAATTTGCATGCTGTGGAGATTCCGTTATTATGGGAATACTAGAGCTGAATTTTCACATACGTGACAATGTACTACGTCTATTGGAAGGAGTGCGGTAAATAGTTACGGGTGTTTGTTTATTATTCTATGTATCGACGCTTCCGCTTATACCAGGAACGCTCCACCGTATAAGTAGATGGTAATATGAAACTGGGATAAATGGGGTAATTACAGAAGAAGAGACAGGGGAAACAAAAACTTGAAGGAATCCTCCATGAACTCGCTTTCCCCATGATGCATTCTACGTAAAGTAGGTGGAATTCTGCACCGGGGCCAGGATTCCCAAAATTGAAACCCTTTACGAACTGAACAGTACATCACAGGTTACCGCTATCCGTGGATATTGTTGAAATCAGCCGAAGCTGGTAATCTCCCTAATAAAATGTTCGTTATCTCATATATTATTTATACATATACGAAATGTATTTTTGTGTACATCCAAAAAGCATCATCAACAAAATGTTTATTTTCGTTGCAGTCAAACGGTCCGCCAAAACTTCACGCAAACCACTGTGTAGTACAGTACTGGCGAAGGAATCTACTTGATCCAAATTCACTGTTCAATGAAGTGTACTCACGTGTGGGAAATTAGTGCAGAAGTGGTTCCACTTACTCACCTGCAACAAAAAAAAAGCATACATGAGAATTTCACATTTTTTATTACTTAAGAGAGATTCGATGGTAAACATTTCAATCACGAAGCAAACTTTTGTGAACGAAAATAAGAAAATAATATCCACCCAGGAAGAATGTGAAATTTTTTGAAGAGAAATGTTGAATACGATTAGATGTATTAAGCACAGTTATAATCAGAAGAGGAGCAAATGAGCCTATTAGCATGATTTATTCCTTATACTCTAATTCGCTGTTATATTAACGCATTGAAAATTTCCGAACTTTTATTATTCAATTATGAGCAGAAATCAGTCAATGAACATAAATTATACCTACAGGATATTTTACTGCTTTTTTTTCTCTTTAACAGAATGGTTACCAGTAAATGAGACGTTCATTGTTAAAAGATTCCCTGAATGATCTGTTGAACATCCTGTAATTGTAGTGTGTGCAAAGATTTGGTTATGTGTAAGATATAAATACTCATATCAATCACACGATATTTCGTTTAAATTTCGTGTTGTATGGAAATGACTCATACAAATATTACATCGCATTTATTATTATTATTATTATTATTATTATTATTATTATTATTATTATTATTATTATTATTATTAATTGAATATAATTTTCCATGTTTTGCACATTTCTCTTCACTTCATAATGAACAAGGGAACAAGCGAAGGAACACGTGTGTGCATAAAGAGTATATCACTAAATTTTCCCTAAAATGAATGAATTACAAAAACATTATTTCTATGTTCATAAGAGAAATTAAAATCATTTAACTGATTAGTTTTATGGGCTATATTACTGTTACAGGTTAGCACACTGATTTTTAGAAGTTTAAGAATAGCACATAAAGATATATCTTTCGAGGCAATATTGTTACAAAAAGATAATAGAAACTGCAAACTATTTTAATGTTACCACAAAACGCATTAAAAGGTAAAAGAAAACACAATTTCGCGTTACCTGAAAGCACCGAGGGAATAAAACCGGATGATAGCAATCCTTTAACGAGCTTTTCCGCGAGCTCTCCTTTCAGGAAACTGTGCAAAAGAATTCAAGAAATTAGCAAAGAGGCGAAGAAGCCTCAAGAAAATTATCATACCTCGCGCCACTTTGCGCATAAAAAGCTGTGTCCCAGCAACACTAACACTGAAAAGCACCTTGCTTTAATGGCGTCACTTCCCATATATCGCTCGAAAAGAAGCGATTAAACGCGGTTCAGCGACAGTGGGGGAACGGCCGCGGACGATAAAAGTCACAGCCTCTTATATATAATAGTCGTAGTTCCCGCTTGCAAAAATGGACGCGCCTCCTTAGAAAATTCCATTATATATGGATCCACTGATTTATTTAAAAGGACGTTTTTTATTATTCATAAAAAGCGCGGAATTCAATTTGATGGCGCGAACCGCACCCCGCGCGCCACGCCTCACCCTCGGCTGCGCGCCGAAAGCCAGGGGCGGGAAGGGGGGATGGGGAGGGAGGGAAGCGGAGGAGGGCCGCGCGGAAAGAAAGCATCTGGGAATCTGTCACGTTATCAAGTGGAGTCAAAGAATGGAAAGTTTCGGGGCGCAACCGCATTGCTCGCGTTGCTACTCACGTCTCAAAGGCACAGAGGGAAAACGACATTTTACACAATCACACCTTGTGTTTCGAAGATCCGCTTCAAATTCAGTTCATGGTGAGTAACCATTTTTTAGTCCTTGAAGCCACAAATTTAAATATAAATAAATGATTTTAACGTGTATGTTTTGTTTGTTTTAACAGACATGTTTTTTAATCACTTTCTTCAAACCTGTGTGTCGTTTTGGCTTGCAAAGAAGAGAGCTATTTTATGGTATGAACTATTATTATTACATTATTTATTATTAATAATTAAGTGTCTACGCATTTGGTCTCTGCGACACACATACATGCGACTGTCTAGTAAATCTGATTGTTGCATACATTCATGCAGGAGCAGAAGAAAAATATCATTCTGTTATTTGCGTAACGTTCCAAGACTTTTAAGCTTTAAACGGGGAGTAATTCTCCCAAATTGTCAGTCATTACAAGTCAAGTCGTAAGTCATTGCTATTTATCCCTAGTGACCGGGGTCTGAGCACCGTTAGTATCAGGAGTTCCCAGACGGTCACCCTTCCAGAGATCCGCGGTGACACGAACTGTTAACTCCCGTAACTGCAAAACGTTTGGTGAAGAAGGCAATGTTCCCAAAGTGAGTTCTAGCAATAACAACAATCAAATTTTACCCTAAAAGATGTGTATAATTCAAGTCTCAATTGTAATAAATGGACCTCCTAATTCAAAACCGTCTCTCGCCCACAAGTGGACCCTTTGGAGCGGCGCCCATTTTATTATAACGTCCCGGGGCCATCCGTACGTGCTCCTCCTCTAGTCCTTACGTACCCTCCGCCTTTCCCTCTTGCTGCCGTTTTTCTCAGTTTTACTCCCCCATTGCACGCTGCCTTGTAATCTTCCCGACCCAAGAAACAAAGCGGCAGCACGGAAGGGCGGGTTGGAAGGGGCAATGTCGTAGGCCAGAGCTGCACTACCCTCGGGAGCAGCCTCTGAAAAAAAATTCTCAGCGTTAAGCGAGCGTTATACGAACGGCAAGCCACCAGGTTCTGGCACGTTCCGACGAAACGGTACCATATGCAAATTTAACTGGTCTTCCGAGTTGTCGAACACACGCGCGTCTTTCACATCTACGGCACTGAGTTTGAGATTTCTTTCAGAGATCTACGAGTATTTACGTTAAAGCAATTATAGAAGTCGAAAGATGTTGGGACTATTCACGTCATCTCCCACTGTCTGGTTTGTTTGTGCCTTATTCTGAAGAGTTAGTTAGTTAGTTAGTTAGTTAGAGCCTTATTTTACGTGGCGAGACTCGGACCATCAGGCCCGCTCTTCCGTCTGACCACGTAAATTTCGCTACGCTCCTTTCACCATCTAGCCACCAGAGAAAGAAGGTATTGTTGGTCGGCGAAACAGTCGACTTAAATTTAGCTCAGAGGCTTCTTTTAGGCTTGAGGATCTTTTACATGCAGTAAATATATTACATTGGACATATATTACATTTACTTCCCCTCCGAAGGAAAGCGTACGAAGGATTTTTTCGCCCTTAAAAGTACGAGTAATGTTAGTAATACTCGTACACATCGACACAGCGATAAATGTATTATTTGTTTATAAAATTCAACATTACTTTGGAATTTTGAGACACGGAAAAATACCCGTGAATGCTTTTCTTCTTCTATCTTGTCGGAATTAAGGCACAAGCCTACTTTAGATTTTTCACACTTATTTTGACCAGTGGATAATATTCCATTCGTTGTTTACGAATCATTTCTAACGGCATGCGAATAATATACTCCCTTAATTTTTCTTAATAGTACCTCTAGGTTTGCTTACCTAGGTCGTCTCTACTGCTTCATTTTGAATGTTCTCATTTCTGGCACAACCTTTCCGCTATGTTAGGTGGAAACCGCATAACCTATTTTAATTGTTTCAATTACTGATCTCCTATTCAATGTTCTTAATGTTTCACATTAGTGTTTTAAATTTATGTGTATCTGATCAAACATGAGAAGTATTCTTTTTGTATATCCGTATTTTATTCATAGGGTATGTCACTACCTAAATACTGGATCAGAGATACATTATCTACCGGCTTGTATTTAGGATTCATTTTGTTCTAATTTACTTTCATAACAAAGGTGAAAACTCCGACGTATGAGGGAGAAATATTATCTGCGCAAGCCTTCTTGAGCTCCACTATCCTTACCCCATCCTTTTACACCACATTGTTAAATGTTACAAGCAAACAAACGTGGTTAGCAAAATTTAGAAACTAGAAATTTACACAGAAACACTTATTTCCATTAGCAAAGGAAATACAGATTTGTTTAATAGAATGTCTAACAAAACAGTAATCGCACATTCACGGCTCTACCTCCACCATTAGCAAAATAAGACTTCAACCAAACGTGCGGGTTACGAAAGCATATTTTAAGTCCAGAAGCAAAACAAGTGTCCACATTAGCATTTGCTCAATTTTCAGGGGAAACTAGACGAAAAACCTGATCGAGATGGATAAATACTTATTCTTATTAAGAGAATGCCTGTAAAGGACACGAGTTAGTTTCGTTATTCACATTTTTATGTCCTACGCAACATATAATTCATATAAACTTATAATATTTTTGGCTGCAATGCTAGCATTTTATCTGCGAAGCTACTTGATCTTTTAATTATAAGCAAAAATAAATGTGTCAATATAATTCTTGTACACAATATCAATGACTAATCATCGTCTGTCTTCTTGATTTGTCTGAATAACAACAGCAAAAACAACAACAACAACAATAATAACAATAACAACAACAACAATGCCTGACCGGATAGCCGTCGTCACTAAGGCTGAAGAGCCGTAGCTGCCTCGCGCCAGAAGGGCTGACGGTGCGAATCCCATCCGGGGCATGGATGTATGTGTGTGTCTGTATCTGTTAATCATCAATTTATCCTCCATCATCATTTCATACCTCTTCCCCTCAGCGCTAAGGACCTTGGTTGTAAAAATTGGATACAGCATGGAAATGCTGATATGCACTGTTTCAGCATGAAAAATATGACTGGGCCTCGGCTAGTACAGTTGCACGTTCCCGTAGTCCTAAGATGTTCGATTCACGAACAAATAATAATAATAATAATAATAATAATAATAATAATAATAATAATAATAATAATATTATTATTATTATTATTATTATTATATTATTATTATTATTATTATTATTATTATTATTATTATTATTATCACATATTTTATTCTTTCATTTTTTTATCAATTCATATACTCTAAAACATTACTTTCAGTACCACTCTGCTGTAAAATATTACAGTCCTTATGTTTCGTCAAGTTTAATTTCATTCCATGGGTGACAGCGCTAAAATAACGAAACTAATACAAAAGTTTCCTTTTATCTATTGTGAAAATGTTGAGATGTTTCTTTCTTTTGACAGACACTAAATGTAGTTTCTGCTCACGACACATTTACATTCAATATTTGTTCTTTTGTCATGTTGAAATAAATAAATAAAATGATTACTTCCTGGTTTAAAAGTTTCTATTCTTTAAAAAAATAGATGCTTATTGCTTTGTGTAGCTGAGCGTTGACAATTTCAGTTGATAAAAAAGAAACAGCAGAAAGGAAACCGGTCGTATTATACTCTAAGAAAGGTATTCAAGAGCCAAACCGCATTGTATTTCCTTTCAAATGAAGAATTCAGCCCCTGTGAAGGAGCGTCCCTCACGACTTTCACTGCTGCATCCCCAAATTCGCCAGTCCACTATTGTGACTGACAGAAATTCTTTGGCCTCCAGAGAGGCGGAATATTCGAATCCAATATTCGATCACCGCGCCAGCGGCCGCGCCCACGCCCGTGCCCTCCAACTCCCCGCTGCCACCGCCCCCTCACCTCCACTGCACCCCGCGACCGTGCCTGCGTCCAGAGCAATCGGGGAAAAGGCGCGGCTGGCGCGGAAGCGGGGGAGGAGCCCAGTCCCGCCACTACCTCCGACACATCGCCCTCGCTGCGGCCACCATCGTCGTCATCGGCGGCGGCGCCGCGGCGTCGGCGCCTCCACCACATACTCCTCCGCCACCCCCGCTCCTCCACCATCGCCCCACCAAAATCGCTGCCATCCCCACAAGCACCTCTACCATCCCCCCCCCCCTTCGCTGCCACCCCACAAACCCCCCCACCCCCCATTCTTCGCTGCCATCACCACAAACTTCGCCCTTACCATCACATCCAACACCACTCCACCACCTTTTCCGCTGCCACCGCCACAACACAAACACCACCACCATCTCACTACCACATCCTCTGCCGCCATCACCACAAATACCACCACTACCACCACCACCATCACCTCTTCCTCCGCCTCCCCAACCAACACCGCCTCCACCGCAGCCGCCGCCGCCGCCGACTCCAGCGCGGCGAGGGCAAAAGTTCGCGTAGCCATGATGAAAGGCCGCGGCCGGCGAAGCGGCGTGATCTTGTAAGCCTAATATCCGGGCAGGGAGCGGCGGCGGAGCGCGCGCCCGCTAGGCAGCGGGGGCTGATGGAGCCGCGGGGCCGCGGTGTTTCCCATCACGTGCCGCCACTGTCCTGAGCCCAAGAAAGCAGGGACGAGGAACGCCCATAGTAGCCAGTCTGCACACATGTCCGCGCGTGTCGCCATCAACGAGTCAACCTGGGATTTCGGTAACTTGCGCCGGGTAGCTATCATGTTTCATTCATGAAACGCTCATCTGGTTTGGGATGTGAAGCGAAATAGAGTGGATGGTGTGGGCATGTCGATCCATAAGTAGTAGAAAGAGGACCCACGAGGTTAGAGTCCGGATGAAATTAAACGTAAATGGCAAGTGATAAACTCGACAAAGAAGTAGAAAACCGTAGAGAAAAATAAACGAAAGTAAGAACATGAATTAAGACTTAAGTCTAAAGACATTTATGATAATGTCACATTCGAAACTACGGCTACGTGCAACGGTTATATAAGAGGGTCTAGAGGAAGTGATCAAAGCGAGGACGTGCGTTGAGAGACACGCAGTCGGTAGAAAATCGTGAAGGCAGCGAAAGTAACAATAACCACGCGTGAAAGTGAGGGGCCTGGATTGCCGGAGAGGCAGCGGGGGTCGGAGGGTGACGAGTGCTGAGCAAGCACTGAGGCGGGGCGATGGGATTTGCGGCCCGGCGGGGCGGGGACGAGGGCGGCGGCGAGGACAGGGCCGCGGTGCGCCGCGAAAGCGCTCCGCGAGGACGCGCGGCCGCAGGCAGGGCCGCCGCCCACGGCGCAGGGGGACGCCGGGGGCGAGGGCCGCGGGCCCATCAACTGCAGTTAGGTGCGATCCTTCGTGGCAGCCACACGTGCCCGGACTCGAAAGGAGAGAGACAAGAAAAGCCTTCACAACATCTTACGTCTTCACTCTGCTCAACCGGTGGAGCGCGGAGGGGGGCGGTGTAACGAGGCGGGGTGGAGTGGCGGGGCGGGGGCGGGGCGGTCGCGCCCTGCCGCCCCCAGCGTCCCCGCCGTCGTCCTCCTGGCCGCATTGCCCGCGTCGTCGCCCCTGCCCGTCGCCGGCGCCGCGCGCCCCGAGGAAGAAAGAAAGAAAGAAAGCGAAAGAGGTAAAAGCGAAAGACGCGCGAAGAGAGAAAAGCAGCACCGCCAACTCTACATTCAAAGCCCCCATCTCCGTCGCCCCGCCCTCCTCCCTCGCCAATCAAACTTCCCCTTTCTCCCCCCCGGCCTGCCCTAGAACACGCACAAAATCCGGTTTCTATCCCTTTAAAATTGAGAATTTCCTGAAAAAGAAATAAAGAGCGGGATGAGCGCGACGGAGGCCCCCGCCGGCGGGGTCGGGGCGGGGCGAGAGGCAGGGCGGGGCGGGAAGGCAGAGGCAGGGGTGGAGGCGGGAACGGCGGCGGTAGCGGCAGAGGAGGCCCAGAGGTGTCTCCAGGGCGGGGAGCGATCTGGGTTGTGCTCGCAGACAATCCCAATCTACATCGTAATAAGCTGGAGCTGCCGGAGTCGGAGTCGCCGCCGCGGGTGCGGACACTATCACCGTTGCCGTCATCTCGCCGCTGACTTACTCCTCGGCGTACACGTACGACGCGAAACTCACTTTTTGCTTCATTTGAAGCACCGCCACTTCAAGTCTTTCGTGCATATTAAGAGATGTCACGATATGTCAAGATGATTGAAAGTCTCTACAACAAAGGCGAAATACATCTGCCAAGATATCAAATTGTCCTATTATCAACATGTTGACAGAAGTGTCTAAAATAGCAATAAAACAGAATGTCAAAATCAATACATGTTTGAATATTACTTAATTCATTTACACTGATGTCTTATGCAACCGACTTGTTATCGTGTTACATGCTCCGTTATCGTGTTACATGTTATCGAAATTCCAGGTTGTGTTACATGCAACCGACCTGTTATCGTGAATATAGCAAATTCCACCTAAACGAAGTTTTTAGTAAACTTTAAAAGTGTAATACTATACACTCGTACATAATGTTATATAGGCTGCTAATGGTATGTATCCGGGATTGCAAATCCGTTATCTCTCCCCAACAATCTGCACCGCGTACGAGGAGAGTTTTCGTCGACCGATATTAAAAAACTTTGGAATTTTCCGACTTAAGATTCTCCGCATATTCACCTTAATATCCTGCCACATCAATACACCTCAGTATATTAGAAACGCGCATTTCAATGGGCTGGAGCTCTGAAACGTAGAACTTGCTTACCTACCTTTGGTACAGTTTATGATTCATTCTCTCAATAGAACTCTTATATAGAATAGTATTCTTTTCTTCCTTGTGATTTTAAGAATAATATTGACTTATTAAAATACTAACATTGGTTTCTGTGAAGATTTTAAGGGTGTTTTTACTCTGTCTTCTTCATGAAAATAAAATAAATTAACATGTAAGAATCAGCTATACTTTACGAATTCATATTACAGTCACAACTTCCCAATGTGCGAGAATTATATTTGCTAGGCAACAAAAAATAATTAAACAGTATATGGGAGGATATTGAAATTACATTCAACAAAATATCAATAACAACGTAACCTAGTAGTTTTCTTATCTAAGAGAAAGCAACAGATTAAAATTTCGAAAATATTCCAAATTTTATAAAAAGTCCGCGCATTAAAATTACGAAAAGTATAAAAGCCGATGTAACCTAAATGACTAAACATGTTCGGTAATATCTCAAGCACGTTCTCCTATGAGCAGTCACAGAAAGGTGATGAAAGGTGAAATGCACTACGTATAATTGCGTGATTGAATTCCATATTATGTTGATAAAAGGAGCCACATTTTTCCATTCCAGCAAAGATAAGCACTAATGAAATTATATTGGTCTTCTCATATGACACACAGACAATATGTCTGGGTGTAAACGATTCAGAGAGAGAGAGAGAGAGACAGACAGACAGACAGACAGATTGTAAGTCACAGAATGGACATTTGAGATACAGCGCATTTAATGGTTGGCGTTAACATATAAATCAATGGAAGCCCAGAAAATCAGTCATGTGTTATCTTAATATATGAGAAGAAATTGGTAACTGAAGTTGTTTTCATTAAAGAACTTTTATTGACCTTGATAATCAAAATAACTGCTAAAATCCTTATTAAGTTGGAGGAAAAGTCCGTTAACGAGCTTCGCTTATTTTATATTTTAAACATACGTGATAGAAGCACGTCTGGTCATTTATCTATAAAAAAATTTTCTGCGTCGCTAAGATCGTGTCATGAATGAACACATGACTGATGAATGAACAACTGAAGCAAGATAGAAACTTAAATTACTTGCATATTATTACTTATGTTTAAAGGACATGCTCTCAGAAAGATAACTTGGATAAAACGTCTCCATGAGGGAAAAGATAGAAAGAAGCCGAGTCGCTACGAAACGTGGGGCTATTGGAACGATACTTTTGGTAGTTTTCGCGGCGTGCAATTCGGTTTCACAGTTTGCGTGACGGTTGGACCGGTCGGCAATAGCTCTTGCAATTTTGTGCAGGAAGTCGATGCCGCGCGCACGCGCTGGCAATCGCACGCTTCGGAACTCGAGGTCTGAAGGCAGAAGAATGAAATATTCCTGCACATGACGCGCGCAAGGGATGTACAACCTCGGTGATTAGTAAAAAGCTACAGAAGTTCAGTTGTAAAGGCATTGACAGATTCAACTAAATCCAATGTCAACTAGTAAAATAAACCCAAAAATACTGATTTATTATGAAGAATATATGTCAAAGTACAAAATTATTTTGTAAAAACAACAAAATAAGGAAAGGATATAAAATAAAAGAGCACAAAGAAAAGGGGAGGACAGCCATGGAGAGACGGGAATGACCTCACTGCTCCCGTGGTAGACGATGGGAAGATGCACGTACGAGCGGGCGGTGCGCACGTACGTGAGATTTCGGGGAACACAGTGGACCAAATCTTCAATATACACGCTGTTGAATTCCGAGAATGCAGTGGGTCTAAACGACTTCAACAAATACCAGGGGATCTAATTTCGATTCTTTCGTGGGATTTGGGAACCAGGGACAACAATTGCAAATATTACAAACTTTCATCTGACAGTGCCTTCAGGATATCCCTAAAACCGGTTCGCTGACCCCTGGAGGGCCACAGTTAGAAATTAATACTAATAATAAGGGTAAGTTTGAAATGGAAAAAAAAGTAGTATAAAAGAAGAATTGCGATCTCCTATTCATTATAATGTTTTTTTAATATGAAAGTTTGATTTAATCCAGTCATTTCTGACGTATTAACCCTGGTATTACATACCCCTTTTACAAAATTCCTCTGTGTGCATAGAGTGAATGGCGGCAGCCTCCAGCCCTCGACTGCGTGGCTGAGTTTGAAGCAGTTCGCTAGCAGGAATGTAAGCAAGGCGTTCGAGCAGAGGTTTCCATCGCCGCTCTGTGTTAGAGTGAGCGTAGCGTATAGACGCGAAGCAATGGCGAGAGACTGGAGCACCTTGCAATAGTCCAGTAGCAGTCTGTTCTTCTGGTAGAGGTCTTTACAAACGGTGCCGTTTGCATTGCATTCGATGACGTATCGAAAGGGCGCTGACTAGCCTCCTACCTCAGCATCCGTGGTTGAGGGCTTAGTAGAGAAGTCGTAGAAGAAGTTGGCCGAAAGTAAGCATACAACGGCAGAACAAGCAGTTCCTTTGTAAAACCTAGAAGATGCTATTGTGAAGTGTTCGAATATTACTGCTCCCGGTGCGCCTGCTTCGTAGGTAGTAAGTTGCAATGCGACTGAGCCGTAGGAAAGATCCCAGTGAGTCGTGGAGTGCCGGCTTATGTACAACAACAATGCGAACGGTAGTTCAACAAGCCTAGCTGCTTAGGGAACTCCTTCCATCTCCGTAGCAGGAACACCAAAGTCACCTAAAGTATATAATGATAAGATGTTTGCTCAGAGCATCGAGGTGAGTTCATTTCGGATATCTGAGAATGGTGGTTTATTGCTTTCTCTCATTGACCCATTGAAAATGAAACAAGAAAACGTCTCCATATTCTTGTTTGCTTGAAGTATGTATTACTCAACGAAATAATACGGAAAAAATTTATATATATATATATATATATATAAATTTTTCCGTATATTTCGTTGATAATACATACTTATTATATATATATATATATATATATATATATATATATATATATGAAATATGAAGAAACTCGATGTTCAAATCACAAATACAAATTATTTTTCTCGTTATGAGTCTTTAGTGAATCATGTAATTAGATTTCGTAAAAATATGTGTATTTTAATCACATTACCCACCAAACAAATTGTTTAATAGCCCTATTAGATCTTCAGAACAACAGCAACAATATCAGTCGCTTGTGCTTAGTAACTAAAAACAAAAGGTTGTAAAAAGAACTTCGAAAGAGAAATTTTCGTTTAAGTACTCTGAATTAATTAGACAAACAAAAAATCCGAAAAAGAAACAAAAAAGCGACAAGAGGTGCCGAGCGGACTAACCTAATCGCATGCGAGAGAAGAAACGAAAAAGCAGCACGAAGGAAACCCTCGGCGGGCGCCTTCTCAAGACACCCGGCACGCAAACAAAGGCACATCCTGCCCAGCGAGGCGCCCTCCGCGAATTAGGCAAAGATTCTCTCCCCAGGCAAGCCACCACCAGTAGACCTTCGTCCCTCCTTCAGCTGCTCTGCTGTCGCCTGTACCCTGCACTTCTCATCGTCTTTTCTGCTTCTGCATTCAGTCTCTCCTATGTTCCCACCGGAACGCCTGCCGTCGTTATCTCTCCCTTCAATCGCATGCGCCTGACGCATAGTTGCAATGAGAACGCTAATCTCTCGTCCTTGGTTGGCACGTGTTGTCCGCTCTCATGTCCTCTCTGTCTTCTTCCTGAATATTTCTCAATTTTACATTTGTACTCCAAGAAGTAGTATCATGTATTCTGTTTTTTCAGCGACCCCTATTTCCCTTTATATATCACTGCATTTTCTTCCAATCTCTTAGTGAGTTTTCTGTGCCTAGAGTGCAAAAAATGGTAAAAACGAGACTTCCGTTTTCGGAACGTTTTGTCAGGCGAAATTATAGAACCTTCACAATTTTTCCTCTTATCTTACATTTACAGGACGCCTCTTATCCGGAAACTTCTTTTGATTATATTTTAAAGCAGTTCCTTCTCCAGTTTTCTACTAAACTTTTCGCACTATCCCTCAAATTCTTTCCATTCCTCCCCCTCGTCCTTTTTCCGTCTCCTCCATTGCCACGTTCGTCTCTACCCGACTCGTCCCCTTCAAACTTTCCCCCCCATCCTCCGCCCTCGCACCGCCAGCAACGAGGAATATTTTTTTCCGCAGAGGCGACGAGCAGTCGTCCGAGGCGCGCCCGACCTCCGCCCCCTGCTCTGTCCCGCGCGGCCCCGTCGATTTAGCGGATTGCCCGCTGGGAGCGCCCCACTTCATTTGAAGGCCACGCGTTGCTTAATGGGCTAATCAGTCTCCCGACATTTAATCCCAGCCATTGCGCGTCCGGCCGGCGGTTCGCGGCCCCAGAAGGGCGGTCGCCTCAACCGGAGCAAGTCTTCGCACACAGGGCTGCCCTCACGTCGCTGTCGCCCATGCCGTGCCACTTTCTCCGGTGCCGATGTTCAGCGTCACTGGAACAGAGACGTTGTTCCTAACGTCCTACGTCCAAGATTGATTGATTGATTAATTTTTTCGTGTTTCCGGGCGCGTCAACTGCTTTGGTCATTGTCCCGTTAGTGTAGTGTATGTTTTTTTCTCGGGAGATGGCGGTAATCTTCCCTCGCTGGATGGCGAGATCCGGCGCCGACCTACCGTCGGCTAGTGGAGTTTCCCCCTAACCAGAACTCTCCCACCAGCGGGGCACCGCCCCAGCCGAGACAAGCTCTCAACTCCCGAACGGTCTCCCGGAATGTGTAGTAGTGTCGTGCCTGTTAGTGTGTGTGTGTGTGTAAAGGGAGAGGATAGGACAAGGAAGAGGAAGGACAAATCGCGCGCGGTCCGTGGCTCGTTTGATAGGGTACTGCTCCGGCATTCGCCTGGTGTTGATCGGAGAAACCACAGAAAACTACCGATCAGAGCAGCCGGCCGCTAGTATTCTCCTCCAGACGACTGAATTCGACCTAGCTGAAAATCTAGTGTCGAAAATCATGCCGCCGTCAGGACTCGAACCTAGGACCTCCCGGTCAGAGGCGCTGCAGTGACAACAGTTGATGCACTGAGCTACCGCTCCCGGTCCTACGTCCAAGAACAGCTTGTCATCGGTTACCGTTTCTGTCATGACCTACACCTCTCCTTCAAGTTGGGTTCCGCTTCATTTGCTAGGTTCTACCATCCTCTCCGTGATAGTTTTCATCTTCGTTCCCGATCACCCTCAGGAAATACGCATTCATCATCAGCACAAGAATGACTAGAGATGCACCACTATACAGATGAAGCTCCTTTCTACTACATTATCGTGTTTACTTTTCTTAATTGAACACAACGATCGCCTTTGTATCTACCAGCGCGGTTAGCTAGCGATTCCACAAGCGTATTCTCGACATCCCCACCGCTGTCACCAGTCCTGTCTCTTTAGATCGGTTTATTGCTGATAAATTTGAAGCAAATGCAAAACACTCTTTGTATTCTTCAAAATAAATTTTACTAAGCAAAATCCTTAGTTGAAACACAGATATTTACATTAGTGCAAAATATTAAAAATATTAGTGGAAGAATGAATAACAGCAAAATATCGTTGTATTCCTTACTTTTATTAGGTAGTTCTATGTAAGTTGAGGCCATAACGTATACATTTTAAAATGAATAAATTAACTGTTCATGTAATACACGATAGATCCGCGAATTGTTGCATTGATGATAGGATTTTACGTTATTTGCTTTTATATTAACGGTCAATTAGTACTGTACAAACGAATGAATACACGTTAAAATCATTTAATGCTGTATTTTTTGGGGAACGCATTACACTTAAAATAAAACGATTTGTTAATATGAAAGGTTAATTATTTTAAAACCGCAATAATTAGAATAAAGAAAAACAAAACAGTAACGAAAAAAATTAAAAATATCCCAAACACAGCGTATTTTCCCTTGGGGCCCCGAGCCTTCACATGACCCTTAAAATGGATCCGTCTGTCTCTGCCGCCGTTGCGTCCTGCGACCCGCTGCCCACGCGGGACCACTCCATTCCGGGGGCGCGCGAGTTCGCTTCCACCCCGCAGAGGAAGCACTCGCAATAAAGCGGCACCGTGGACGGCGGACCGAAGCGGGGCAGGAGCTGGGCAGTGCACGGAAGTGGGCGTGGAGGTGGGCGTGGAGGTGGGCGTGGAGGTGGGCGTGGAGGAGGGCGTGGAGGTCGGCGTGGAAGTGGGCGTGGAGGTGGGTTTGGAGATGGGCGTGGAGGTGGGCGTGGAGGTGGGCGTGGAGGTGGGCGTGGAGGTGGACGTGGAGGTGGATGTGGAGGTGGGCGTGGAGGTGGAAAAGGGGAGACATGGGTGGGCGCGGATAGGCGATGGTGGGCGTGGGTGGGCGTGGGTGGGCGTGAGTGAACGTGGGTAGACGTGAGAGGGCGTTGGTGGGCGTGGGTGGACGGGCGGTCCACGCCGGAGAACTCGCCTAGGGGGAAGGGTGCGCACGGCGTTTTTGCCGAGCAGCTCTCCCCAACTTAGCCGCGTCTCCTGGGAGGAGCGCTGGAAGAGACGGGCTCTTCAACGCGGATTAAACTGGAGCCGCTCAAATACGAAAGTTGACGAAAACTAGAATTAACCCAAACTCACCAAGATGCGTAGTTGTGACGTACGATTCTCGCGTACGAGAGCTTCCAAATTGAAGAGCAGACGTAGGTTACTGTGTGTGAAAACTTTCGAGATCCTTCCGCTGGCATGAGGAGACTTGGAGAGCAGTTTTCTTTATAAACTATACCGTGTCAGCTCTCTTGTCGTTTCAGGAACTCCTGTTCTCATCAGAATAACCGAGTTAAGCGAAGTTGGACTCAGTCTGCAGGGGTGTCAGTGGCCGTTTCTGTGTGGACAATTAGTAAGCGCGAGCGTAAGCATTCAGGCGTTTCGTTGGGCAAATGAAGCATATCACATACTCTTTGAAACGGATAATTCGTTCACGTATTTTAAAGACCCAACCTATTTGTCTTGAGTATCGAGTTTTTTACCTGTTTTTCTAATTTTATCATTTCCAAATTTTATTTTAACATACGTCCATTGACAATACATAACTTGAATACACTAACAATTGACTGTTAAACGATAAAAATATAATTTATTCAAATACAAATTCACTCACACAAGCCATTAAATGATTGAAATAATCATAAGGAATTTAAAATTCCTTTGTAATATGCTGTAGTTCATATGTGTGCAGTTGCAAATCTTGTGTAGTCCTTAGAGAAATTAGCAGAGAAATGTCTCAATAACATACACAGAACACAAAACATTAAGGCAAAGTACATAGGCTTCATATTATTTTTGGCACATTTTTTTAAAACATCACGAAAAATCTTTTGTAAAGAAATTTAATGGGCAGAGATGATTTATTCAACTTTGAATTACAATTGTGTTTCGATTGAATGAAAAATGAAATGAAAATAAAATCCTCAACAAGATAATTGGCAACAAATAAGAATACGATAGCGAAGGATGAAACGTTTTCAATTTTCAAATTCATTTTAAAATGACAATTCACACTTTCACTCAAAACTATTTGACGTCTAATTGGATTTTTGTTATGAACAAAATCATAAAAAAGAGATTGGCATACGTGACGTACACTAAATATTTTATGCTTCTATTTGAAAATCGTATCCACAAACAAACCTAGAATGCATAAAGAGACACGAGAAAAAGGCCACAAAACGTCATATGTACTGAAAGCATCTAAAATTAATCCTGCATTTCTGCGAACTATGTCATTCTGCGTAAAGTTAAAAAACTTTATTCACTGATCGTTCGCAGTATTGCCTGTAGATATTTGTGCAATTATATTTCATAATTAAATCCTCACTCGACTATTTAGAGTTTTACTTCTAAAGTCCTAATATAATCTATTAAATGCCCATTAGATATGATTAGAAATATTCAGTAGAGGTTATCTCCGATGAACTATTGCTAGTATCTATTTTTCCATTTCGTCGACATTTCCTAATTTGCAGGGGGCGTACTAAACTAGCGTTGCTACATACACGGTATTGCGAGTATAAGTTGAGCAATGCATTAAATATCCTGAATCAACTTTTTGTTTAATGCCAAGCTCAAAAATACAGTTGGTAACGAGTTTCTTTCACGTGATAACGAAGTAGTGCATTCCCAACATCCCAAGTTTCTCTATGCGCTTCTTTTGAAAACTTCGATAAACGTATCAAAATGTATTGTTTACTTTTATTCAACTTATCTCTGCAAATGTAAATCAGAGCCCTCTTTCACTGGAAGCTTCCAAACCTTATTATCTCCTCGTGATGATATCACGCGCAAGCGTCCAAATTTCTACTGCGTGGTTCTCACCTCATCGCCCCACGTTCTTCCAACCAGAGCTACACGAGCAGTTATGCTCCTGTTGTGCAGACTTTCCACTCCGGAGTCCATTGGCAATGGCAGACCCCGTAGAATGGGAAGGGACTGGGAACAATATGTAATTAAATTCTTCGAAGCGGTTTGGGGGAGAAACAGATGTTTTGCTCTTGAGAATTAGGGTTGTAGCCGTACAGTTAGAAGGGGAGCGAAAGTGTTAGACAAACAGCAATATCAGTGCAACTACGTAATCACCATTCCCCCAAACAGGTAAGAAGAAGAAGAAGAAGAAGAAGAGTAGTAGAAGAAGTAGAAGAAGAAGTAGAAGAAGAAGTAGAAGAAGAAGTAGAAGAAGAAGTAGAAGAAGAAGAAGAAGAAAAGTGCGCGTGCGGGATTGTTCCTAGGCCGTCGCTGACGCACATTCAGAACCGCAAACGCCCCGTGGCGTCCATCACAGCGTCCGACTGATGCACTCGCGAGGGGGCGGGAGTGAAAGAATAGTGATTACGTGCGCGTCAGCTACTAGTCATTAATCCCGTAAGTGTAGAGCATGATACACCTCGGGAGGTGGCAGTGTTCATCGTGAGATTCGGCGCCGACCTACATTTCAGCTTGCGAGTTTCTTCCTTCCCCTATGAAGCCTCCGCCCTTACCGAAAGACGCTCCGACCTCCCGACTGGTCTGCCGGCATATGTGGCTGTGTAGTGTACGTAATTAAGTTTGCGGAAGGGGAGAGGAAAACAAAGAAGAGATGAAAAGTTGGCGCGTGCTCCGTGACCTGTTAAAATAAATTTGCCTGGAATTGATCGCAAAAACCAGTCAAAACCACCGACGAGAGCAGCCAATCACTCGCATTCTCGTCCAGAAAATGGTTCAATTTGTTCCAGCAATGTAACCGGTGTGAGAAAACCGCCGCCACCGTCGGGACTCGAATCCTGGGGCCTCCCGATCAACGATGTTGCAGAGGCAATGGTGATGGTGCAGAGCCATGGCAGTGGGTCGCACGCAGGACCGCTGAGTGAATAAATGACGAGGCCGACGCGACGGCTCGCCGCAAGCGCCACACCGTCACCGATGCTTTGCTGCGTTCGGGCTCCAATCGAAGGATTTTCACACGGGGGTTCACACGCCGTGAGTGTGCGGTCTGCGGCTTGTAGTCGATACAAGGAAATCAATTTGTTTTCGTGACTGTGGAGCTGCCACGTGTAACCTAACGTTAAAACGCGCGAAATCGGAGAAAGTTGTTTGAGTTATTCCAATTTTAAATCTATTAACTCGCAGCAGCATTTCTAGTGACAAGCACACACATGGATAACCACTGAAGTCATGGAAAATATTTTATTTTCACGATAACGGAGTTTAAACAATACCTTTTAAAAATACAATTGGAAGGTGGCAATTTAAACCAGTGTTTCAAGCATAAATGTCTATATAAGAAGAGAGTAAAAACAAGCATCATCGTTATGCATACACGTACTATGTCCTCTCTAATTCTTCGATATAATTTTCAAAACAATCCCCCATACGTTGCCAACGATGTTAAAGGGGCCAAATACCCTATGTCTCATCATAGAAGAATCTTCTAACCTCATTTCATTGTTTGCAATGTCTTCACGAGTTAGTAAACCATTACATGCAATGTATCTGTCAATTTTGGCACGGGATGGAAATATCGTGGAATTTGCGGTGAATAGAAGGTTGACGTCCTATCCTCCTTTCAATATTTTAATCAAGCTGTAACTCCTACAGGGAGCATCTTTCATTCTTCCTCCACTGGGCAATGAAAGCACTAGAACAGACTGCCTTGCAGCTGAACGCGAGGGAGCTGATTGTGAGCTGACCATTGCATGACCACAGCCGCTTCTCTTCCACACCCAAATTCTGGTGTCCATCTCGCAAAAGTTTAGCATGGTAGTGCGGAATTTCATACAGATTCTGCAAGTTGAGCGTGACACTCTCTCTCATTCTTTCCATGGAATACGACTCCATATAAAATCACTTAACAAAACCGTTAAACACGCACAGATTTCTAGCTTCCTCCATTTCATATTTGGCCGCCACCCATCTCTATCGTTCTTTTATATTTTTTTTTCTTGTCCAGTTTCCAGTTGATCTATTGAGAAAATGCTGAGATGCTCCTTTGTTTTGCTTCAGGACGTTAATGTAGCTTCACTACGCGCACGTTTTGCTGAGTTCTCTTTTACTAATTCCGAGAGGAGTAGTGTCGGAGGTATTGTTAATTTGTAAAGAATACTACAAAATCAGATCTGTAGTTCCCTTGCTGATGTAATTACTTTTTTATTACTCGGGAACAAAAATGTCTAGTTTTCAAAACTTGTCAACTACGCTCGATGTTCATAATTCAATAATGTATAGTAAAAGAGTGCGGTAGAGGAACTCTTGGAGTTCGAGAAAACAAGTGCAGATTATACTTCACCTCTATAGATCACATACAGTTTTTAATGCATTTTTGACGATAAAAAGTAAATAAATGTAGAATACCATATTATGACATCACAATTCCTTGCATATATGACAGGTTTGCCCAGCATAACTTAAAACATATTCCTTAATCCACATTTCATGAAAAAATTGCCATGAATTTTGTCGTACTCATCAGAAAATACCTCAACTAGTGAATGAATGGTCATTAACTCTAAGCTCAAAACATCTAACAATACTTAAATGATTTAAGGGTTGAGTATCAGGTTGTCATTATAATGAAAATATTGAAAAGTACGAATTACTGGCTGAGAAAAGAACTACAGACTCGACCGTTCTATGAAACTATCAGATTTTATGCTAAAAATATACAATGAAACGAGAGAATACATAAAATAACGTAGAGAAAATTGAATCAGCAGTTCCTCGGTAATTTGTTTATTAACGGCTATACGCAAAAGCTAAGTACCACTCGAAGGAAAGAGTCCTTACAAATAGATGCCCAGACACTTCAGAGAACTCCTAAAGAAGACGGACACAGACTATGTCAACAATGTTCTGAGGTAATCCAAAACCTTTCATTGTAGTGCGAGGTAACAAGGGGAAAATCCGAAACAATAACACTGACTCACACGATCGTGACACAGGAATTAAAGCAATGGAACAAGTTTATTTCCATAGAATTTCTGTAATGAATTATAAGAGTAATATAAATGCCAATCCCATGATCCTCTGACTCACGGGCGAAAAAATATTTTGGAGAGGCCGACTCAGTACCTTCCATAAGATGCGCAAGAATTTTCTTCAAATTCCCTGATCGGTGTTTTGAAATTTTTCATCATACAATATTATAACAAATTGTGAGGCTATTTAACACATTATGGGAATTTGAAATTTCATTTAACAATGAAAGAAGACCCGAGGTCTATGAACTTCTAAATATTGTTTATGTGTAAATGTATGTGTTAAGACAGAAATAGATATGTTTCGATAAAACAGTGATAAAAAGCAGAAAACACAAATGTCTGTATTGAATCGGGCAAAGTAATTACGTACATAAAAATATAAATTATCCACCTTTTAAAGAAAGAATTACATCAACTGGCAACTACTAAACATTCTTTTAGTATCCCTGCAGGGGACTGTTTTTACCTATGTTTCGCGCATCATTAAGATTTTTATCAAGTAAGCAAAATGTAAGTCATGGACACTTTTTAACTGATAATTCTGTGAGTGATTTATAGACTTTGTAGATATAAGACTGCCGTTTCAGGTTTTATGAAGGCGAATTTATAGTCGTGCTAAGTTTTATGCAGTTTTGAAGTTACGTTTTTGTTCAATAAAACAGTAAAATGTTCCAAATCATGTGCAAGAGCAACTTTAGTCGTATGTTCTAACGCGGAGTACCAAGGTCTCTTATTTCATGAATAAAATTTAATTTTATGGATTTGTTATTACGTTATGATTACCCCCAAGCTTCAACATTCAAAATAAAATTACGCGCAGCAGACATTCATATTGGGAATGATTTGAAATTAGAGGCAATAAATACATAAAAAACAAAGATGTCAATGATAATGATGACAATAACAACTTTACTCGTACACAACGGTAACTGATAAACCAATACCAAACAACATTTCTGACAAGGTTTTGTCAGCTGAAAGATTACATCGTCGATGTAGCAGTCCCTCTACCACAACATCCAAATCCAAAATCCACATCCAAAACAATGACCAAATCAACTAGAAACCTTGTAGAGAATGTTCTTTTAAAATATAACGATTAAAATGTGACCAACCCGGCAACAGTGGCTCGTCTCTTTAACCAATACTTTTCGAGAATTGCTGCCAATCTCACTGAGGGTCTTCATACAAAATTCAATATTTCCCAAAAACTTTTAGACACAATGTTCGTTTCCGGAACTTCTTCCTATGAAATTCTCAAAATAATTGGTAAACTAAAAAATTAATATTCGGATGGTTTAGATGAATTCCAGGATTCTTTGTTAAAGACCTGTGCGCTTACCATTACACACACGTTAATGCACATATTTAATGCATCCATATGACCGGAACTTTTCCAGATATTATGAAAACAGCTAAGATTAAGCCGGTTTTCAAAAGAGGCAACAAAAATGAAATTCAAAATCATCGGCTTATTTCTCTTCTGTTAGTTTCTTCAAAAACATTAGAGAAATGTTTTTGCGTACGAATGAAAACATTTCACAGTAAACACGACGCGCTTTCAGATTGCCAACATGGATTTAGAAAATCAAAATCTACGGAAACAGCCATATTCTCTTTCCTTAACGGTGTCGCCTCACCATTGGAACAAAACGAAGCACCTATTGGATTATTTTTAGATCTTTCAAAAGCTCTTGACGTTATTGATCACGACATTTTACTTTCAAAATTACCTTTATATGGAATTCGTAATATTGCCCTAGATTGGTTACGTTCGTACCTTAAACAACGATCTCAGAGAGTAGAAATACCTTACTGGAATAATAGAACATTATGTACACACTTTCCTGACTCTGCCAATTGTACGTGGAGTCCCTCAGGGGTCGATTTTAGGTCCTATTGTCTTCCTACTATACGTAACCGATATGCCCTCGACGATTCGAAACGGAAGAACAGTTCTCTTTGCGGATGATACAATCATTCTTTGCAATAAAGAAACCGTAAATAATACAATATCAGATTTTCAAATTGGTTCCGTAATAACAAGTTAATAGTAAATGAAAGGAAAACGGTTTTAATGCAGTTTTTAATTTCAAATAAAAAAACAATTCTGTGCTCCATTGAAAATGAACAGTATACAATTGACTGATGTTAAGAATACAAAATTTTCAGGTCTCTCAATTGAGTCAAACCTTAAATGGAACGTTCATTTAAATGAATTGAACACAAAATGAAGTTCATTATGCTACGCGTTCAGAATTCTTGCAAAAACAGTCAGCCTTCATACTGCTCGTTGTGTATATTTCGCGAATGTTCATTCCCGCCTGAGCTGGGGCATAATATTCTGGGGAAATACATCTTATAGCTCCCAGACTTTTAGATTACAAAAAAGAATTGTATGAATAATAAGCAAATCTCACCCATGTGATTCTTGTAAGCCTCTCTTTATTAATCTAGGAATTTTACCATTACCTTGTCTTTTGATTTACGAATCAGTGGTTTTTGTAAAAAACGACTTTTTTAAGCGCGAGAATATATTTTCAGAAAACGCCGATGTCTATAACTATAACACTCGACGCAGTAATCATATTAATCAGGTGACAGTATCAACAGCTCATTACAAAAAATTCACATACAATACATCTAAATTATTTTACAACACTTTGCAGATGACTTTAAACGATTAAATTGGATAGAAATGTTTAAATTTCAAGTGAAATATTTTCTCTGCATAACTGTTTCTATATAATTAGGGACTATACTATGCATCACAAGGAAAGTAACATTAATTTTGACAGTGAGATTTAATATTTTATTTACCATTTGGACTGAATAATTCTAAACAACCTATAACAAGATTTGTACAGCAGCCTCCGGGTCAATGACCCCTATCTCCTTCAGGTTTTTCGTCCAATTTCCCTGATTCTTTGAGTAAATGCAGAGGTGCCCCTTGTTTTTCTTCTGGACATAAATCTAACTTCATTATCTGTGCACATCTTCTAAAATGGAATGGGAAATATAATTATTCAATTTATCGGTCTCCATGTTGTCGCAGCAGGGAGTATAATTCCTTGACGAAGGACATGATGAGGGATAAGAGCCCAAAGTTATAGGTGATTTACCCTTGAAAATAGATTTTATTACATCGGAGCGAATATTTTATGAAGAATCCTTGAAAAAAAAAGCTTATTTCTTTCTGTATTCAAAATTCAAATAGTATATGGCTCAGGGTATGGACCGCAGAATTTTGAAAACGTGCACAGAATTCATTTCTCCCCATGGCACGTCACACACAGTTTTAACTGTTTTTTGACGAAAAATAAATAAAACATGTCAACAAAACACGGAAAAACTTGACAAATACCTGCCACTGGCAAATGATTTCAAGTCTATGTTGTGTATTAAACAAGGCATAATGAATCCAGATGTTAATAATGCTATAGAAAAACTCCGAAAACATTTTCCAGCAGCATTGGTGCCTTAGACTGAAAGGTGATGGGAATGTACCTATTGAGAATTCCGTGATTCTAGACATATGAAGTATTGTCGAAGAATATTGGGAGGACAGAAGGTTGAGAAAGTTGTAATACCAGTCTTGTCCTTTTCTTGAAGAGGGCCGTGATAAGATGTATTTATCATCAACGGAGAGAATTATAGAAACAATAATAACAAAAAACAACAACAACAATAATAATAATAATAATAATAATAATAATAATAATAATAATAATAACAACAACAATTAACACAACAAAACATTCCAACCCGAGCATGAAGATATGAAATGCCACTGCAAAAAGAAATCAACGATTCAAACCATGGAATATAAATTCAAATAGACAATTTCACTAATGGGCGTATGCGTTCACATGTTCCCAAACACGCGTGCAAATACAATGAACTTTACCTACACAGAAAACAAACTGTGCAGTTCCAGTACGAGAGTTACGGATGTTTGAAAGTTAAACCTGAATTTCAAAATACGTTGTACACTGATCTTCCGAGCAACGCAAATTCAACTTGAACACTCATGAAATAAGCGTAAATTTTATAACTATTCTTTGATATATATTGATTATATATTGATTTTACTCATTCTTCTTTCATGTATTTTGAATGTGAATTTTGAACGTTTACACCGCGTGTACTGCAAGGAAGGTACTGTGTAATTGTATTTAACACGACATATTTAGTTCTGTAGATGCACAGCGGCACATTTTGTCGTAGTCCTTTTGCAGTCCTAAACATATTTAGGAGTTTTACGACTTCTGCCCTACATCCATCGCCATTCATTTTTTCTTTCGTAATCAAACCACATGAACTGAATAGAGCGCTCCACGAAACAGCTATTCCGTATTCTCCCAAGGGCTACAAAGAGATTTACGATATCTGACTGCAAAATTCCATGGAGAACAAACTCAAAAAAGAAAAGAGAATATCAAAGGATATCCCACAACAAAACGATTTCACGAGCACGCCATTAAATGCCTCGAAAACGATTACTATCAAACCATAAAGCTTGACTTCAACATTTGGAATGACTCAGACGAAAAAATCCATCGTGACAAATTCAATAGATCTAACATGTCGACGGAATTTGGAGGAAGTCATACGTATCTCGAGCAGAACAAATTTAAAAGATTTTATGAGTACACTCTTGAAAGGATTTTATACTCTTAAATTATTGCCAAATAGATCTAAAGAAATGTAAATGTGAATTTATTTTGCGCAGTTCGCGATAGATAACAATTATTGAATATATTTTCATATTTATAGTAGCAATAATGTCAGAAAGTATTTTAAAGATTAATTACAATCGTCAATTATTCTGTTCATAGGTGACATCTGCTATCAGACGAGACTTCACGAACATGTTTGCATACAAACAACGCGAGGCGGACACACGCGCCTATATTTATGCGCGACGTGCCCTATGGCACGAACGCCGCCTTATTCCTATGTATGTGCCGGAGCATTACACGCCTCTCCACGAGAAGAAAATCTTTTTCCGGCCCGGCAGCCCGGCAGCCTGGCGCCGCACACAGGGGCATTCACGCAGGTGCACCGCAGCCTAACGAGCTGGCGGCCGCGAGGGCGGAGGGGAGGACGGCGGAAGGGCAGGAGGAGGACGAGAGGGTAGCGGCACGCGGCGCGCCGGTTCGGGAAGGGAAGAGGACAGAGTCGCTGGAAAGGACGGGAGAGAAGCAGGACAAGAAGCGGGTGAAAAGATGAAAAGCGGGTCCTCACTGAAAAAACAAGGACATCGTAAGTGAAGAAAAGGGTGAGCATGAAACGGTAGCAGTGCAAGAGGAAGCGGGGAGGAGGAAAGGAGACAAAGCTTTTGAATACAATTGTGAGAAAAGAATCAAATTTCAACGAAATATGGAATATAGTTAGAGATGACAAAAAGAAAACATTACAAAAGAGCAAAAAAATGTCCACGAGGAAGAAAAGGAAGAAGTTGCAAGTAAAGAAACACAAAATAGCGAAGAAAAAGTGGTATCATAAAAGGACGGGAGCAAGGAAAGCAAAGCAGGCAGAAAGAAAGTAAAGGTGATAGCGCAAAGAGTGGAACCCCCGGCCCGGACGAAGCAAGGGCCACCGTGAGATGTAGAGGCTAAGGCTGAGGAGACGAAGAACTGCTCCCGCCCCGCGCTGCCCGGCTGCGTCCTCGGCTGTGCAGAGGCACTTCCGGTACGACAGTACGGCCGGCGACGAATTACAGATACTTAGCAACGGTGTAAAGGGATCAGGCTAAGCATCCCGACGGCGCGCTGGGCGAGTATTAGCAGAGGGCTGTGGGCGTGGCGGGCGGCGTGGGTGGGGGCTGGGCGGGGGCGAGACAGGGCGGGAGTCCCCGTTCGTCGGAAAACGACGCGGAGCACGGAAGAGAGGTGACGGGGAGCGGAAGCGAGAGAGCACCGCTGGGCGCTGGAGGGGGGGGGCGGGGAGGGGTCGGAAGAGGGGGCGCCGGGGAAGGAGGGGGCCGCGAGGGGAACCGGGGAGCCGAGCGCAGCAGACGGACCTCTCAACCTAAGTGGTTTTGCCCCGCAGCAGAAGAATCAGAAGCCCGTTTCATAAAGTTGCCTACTGAGCGGCACGGTCGTTGTCCTTCGTCTCTCTTCCCTCCGCCATCCGCTTACTTCCTCTCCGTCACTTTCTTTCTGCTCTCCGCAAAAAGCTGCAAACTGAACCTCATTATGTAAGGAGGGATGGGGCAGGAGAAACTCTGTGGACCTTCCAAAGTGTTATTTGTGGTTTCAACTCCATTTGAACATTTCCTTCGGTTTGAATAATTGCAAATAGAACGGGTGAGCTTCCGGAGGTGCAGAGGGGGGCGTCGCGACGCTGGCGACGAGGTGCTGGCGACGGCCGCGTGGCGGCGGCGGTGGCGGTGGTGATGGTGGCGGCGGTGGCGATGGTGGCGGTGGCGGGGCTGGGGGGTGGCAGGGGCCGGGGGGTGGCAGGGGCCGGGGGCGGCAGGGGCGGCGGGGCCGGGGCGTCGGGACCGGGGGACGGCGGGGGCGGCGGGGGCGGTGGGGGCAGTGGGGGCGGGGGCGGGGGGGTTGTTGCGCTCAGCTCACGCGACGCCTCCCCTATGGGCGAGCGGTGCCGCACCGCGTCCTCCTGCCGTTTCTGGTAGGGAGTGGCTGGCGGCGGACGGCGATCTGGGCCGAGGAAGAGGACACCGCGTGGGGTACGAAGTACAAGCCCGCTGCAAAATCCGCTGTTTCGGCGCAGAACACGGGTAACTTGTTTCGAAATCGGGAACATGGGGGAGGGAAGCAGAAGGATGCAAATGCGGCACAATGCACCGGAACTATGCAGCACGGACGAAACAGACTTCTACAAACATAGGCAACATGGATTTGGGTATGTACTTACGGCATAAAGGATATGAGTACAAAAGCCTCGATGTCTGTCGGACGTGTAGCGCACTGTCTATACGAGAAAATAAATATTCTCCTTTAAACGGAACGGTTGGTCTTTATCTTCAATTCCGCGCTGAAGCGCAATGCAAACGGAAAGCATAACGAATTATCGTGCATATTAGCAACTCGAGGAATGGGCCAAAATCTTTCGTGCGGAATATAAATAAAATTATTGCAACAGATCAACACGGTTGTACTCAATGCACCTAATCCTATCTACTAAGCAAACTGGAGCAAAAGGATCATGAGTCATTGATGCGCTCAATGCATGTTGCTCCCATTTCGAAACTTACATCAATGGGGACTGCCGTATATTGCACAATTAACATATAGATGGTTCAGGCTAATTAATCATTGCAACTGAAAACCTCCAAAACCACTTGCAAAACTGAAAAACTTACAAGGTAGTCTACAATAACTTTATTTCTATCTTTATAATTAGGTTTTGCGTGACATTAATAGCAACATAGTCCGAATACGCTGAGTCCAAGAAAACAATTTAGAAACGTTATAAAAATCTGCCAGAATAGCAACAAAATGATGCTGCAGAAGCACAAAATTTCTCGTATTATTTGTAATTTACCCTTTTTGAAAATTCACAGATGTCAACGACAATCCGTCGAACACCAGTTTTATATGGCGTACTTTACACTAACCGAAATATCAAAGAAATAATTTGCAGCAGTTTTTGAGAAAATCTTGTTTTCTAAATTGCCTTTCCTTCATGTAAATTTACTTTAAACTACTAATGTTTTGAAAAAAAATTGTACCTAACTAATTTAAAGATCTAATTCTGATAAACACATTTAATTGAGTAAAAACTCTCTATCATCAATTTTGTAGTTGTAGGAAGACACAGGAAAAAAATTTAACTTCTGGAATTTTCGAAGAATGAGGGACTTCAACGAAAATCGGACCTGTGGCATGTTTTTAGGTGTAGATTGATGAAACTAAGAAAAACCTTAAATAAAATATTTTGAGCTATTTTTGAGAGTCTTTTGAAAATGTTATCCAAGCCTCGGGAAAAGTACTCCTCAAAATAAAAATATTCTTTTTGAATTGAAGAGGCCACGACATCAGCCAGATCGATGGGAAAATATCAATTTTGGTGACAATCCTACCTTCTGTTTAGCCGTTAGTATTGTTCACAGGCAGGCGTATTGCCGTCAATTAATTTTCCGGTGTCAAGGCCCAAAACCCCGGATTCTGGTTGCAGAACGTTTAGAGGAAGTGTTTTACCACATACATGAACAGAAATAATCCACTTTTTTCAGTATTAGGGACCCCCAAAACGAGTTTTTCTGCCGAAAAATTGCATTTTTTTGTTGCAGCATTACAATCATTTCTATACATACGTACTACGTACGATAGCAGTATGCGAGAAAGTAAAAGGAGGGGCGATGATAAAAGGGGCGAAGTCTCTCTCCCAAAGCTGGACGATCAGCCGCCATTGGAAGGGCCGCGCCTACGCGGAGGACTAAATCAAGGAAGGGACGATGGTGAGCAGAGCGCGACGCGTGTCCGGTCCTCTGCCTCCGGCGTCGCCGCCGCCGCCGCCTCCTCCGCCCCCGCCGGCCGGCATCGTCACGGCCAGCGAGCACGGGGCTCTCGCGGAATTTCCGGAGGCCTCTCCGTCCAGCCCCCGCCCCTCCGGCGTCTGTGTGCCACCGACGGCGCGCGGCCGCTGGCGGTGTTGGCGGCGGCGGCGGCAGCAGCGGTGGCGGCCGGCCGGGCACCGGCGGCCTGGCGGGCCCGCGACGGGGCAGCCGGCCCGGGGGGCGGTGGGCGGGAGCGGGTGGGTGGGGTGGGGTGGGTGGCGCTTCGCGCGCCTCGCCCTGAAAGCGTGCGATGATGAACGAGCGCGCGCGCGGCTCGATTTCCGATGGCAGCGCCGCATAAAAGATCGGACTGGAGCTCGCCCGCGCTCCGCGCCCGGCGCCCTGCGCCCCCGCCCTCGCCCGCCCGCATTGCTGACTTCCAACCAGGAATAGGGCGCTCGCCGCCGACTCACACGACGACGATGCCGGCGTTTCCGATCGCCTGGCAGACAGGTTGGTGCACGATCTTCACCAAATACAATGCATATTGGGTAAATGATGTCTTTCCTCAATGGGGATGATACTGAAGTGCCCATTAGCGTGGAGCATTAACTAGCATTAGCTGCACGCTAAATAATGCTATCCCATTAGCTAGCATTAACCTATTGTTAATGGCTAGATATTTAACAACAGTATGAACATAAAAATATTTTAAGCATATAATAATTACATTTCATTTATTAACAATACTGAATCTCACGTAAGCGTGTTTTGATGTATTATTATTATTATTATTATTATTATTATTATTATTATTATTATTTCTTTTTTTCTCGGGGGTTTCTCACCCGGGGTTTATGGTTTGAGGGGCCTCTAGGCATACCACATTCCTAGCTTTGCATATTGAGGACTGTGCGAACAATCCGGCAGGTTTCAAGAATGACTGACTTTTGAGCTTTTGGGATAATTTTATGAGGATGAAGACCTATTTTTTCTAAATAATTCTTTAGATTTTTGTTAACCAGACCTGTAGCTGTTATTACAATTGGTATAATTTCAACAGACTCAAGTTTGTATATTTCTTTATATTCTATTGATAGGGGAATGTATTTTGAGATTTTTTCTGTTTCTGCCTTATTGATGTTGTGATCTGCAGGGTGTGTAACATCAATAATGAATGCTTTCTTTTCCTGTATGTTATGTAGTAGAATGTCTGGTTTATTTGCCGGAATCGTTTTATCAGTATGTTTTGGAAGGTCGTAATACATTTTGAACTGTTTACTTTCTATGACGGATTTGGCTTTGTATTTATAATGAGGGATGATTTCCTCTTCTACCAGTAGAGCATGTTTGGTTGCGAGTGCTTGGTGTACAATATTTGCAGTTAGGTTGTGCCGATGTAGGTACTCCGTGTTGGCGAGGTTTGTGCACCCAGTGATGAGATGGTCTATTGCCTCTGATGATCGATGACATACTCTGCTTTCGTCTTTAACTTCTAGTTTTTCAATAAATCTTTTGTAGTTATTTGTTGAAATAACTTGGTCCTGAATTGCTTGAATGAAACCCTCAGTCTCTCCAAATAGAGCCCCATCTCTGAGCCATCGCACTGAGGAGTCGTAGTCGGTATTTTCTAGAGCATGGGGAAATCTACCATGGAGAGGTTTGGACTTCCATACCTGTAATCTTTCCTTGACTGACGTGATATCAGGGTAGTCTGCATTGTTGCTCAGATTTAAGGGAGTATAGCCTTTGTCACATACTACTACTGCTTTATGTAGAGGCGACAGTTCGGATTGAGAGTTGAAGTAGTTTTTTAGACGTGTTACCTGGCGGTTGCATAATGCTTTCAGATCTAGTAGACCACGACCACCAGTTTTCCTAGGAATGTAGAGGCGTTCTATTGCTGATTTAGGGTGATGCATTCTGAACTTAATAATAATAATAATAATAATAATAATATTATTATTAATTTAATAAGACCCACATTACACCCACGACAATAGAACATTGCGAGATTGAGACATGTCTTAAAAAAACATTTTTAGACACCGATTCGGGAAACGTACTTCCGTCACTCAAGACATGAAAAAATATAGTTATATACAAGAGTAATAAAGAGTTAATAAGGGCAACGAACAATGGTAGTTAGCTAAAACAATAAAAAAAGTTTTGCGTTTAACGAATATCAGCTAAAAAATAAGCAGATATACTATTGAATATGCAGTTAAAAGGAAAAATTGTATTCAACGGAAAAATAAATATGTCTTATTTACAACGTATATAGTAGTTAAATATTCAAGACAGATGTTTACACAAAGTGACAACAAGGTGGCACTCTAATGCAAAGGAAAGTGAAGCAAAGCAACTATAGTGATATCATTGTCTTTATATTTTATACATTAAATCAAAACGGTATGAATTCAACATGAATACAATTCCTATGAAATTTTCCAAGACAACCTGAACCAACGTGCTATTCTAACAATAAAAAAAAAAAAAAAACATTCGTGACAGCAAAAAATATGTTTACAATCTGCACGGACAGGAAAACACTATTATGTACCAATTATGCTTATCTGCCGACGACCACAGAGATGTACACAAACTTAGTCTTATATAAACAGCCCGCTACCGACCCTCTGCGGACGACTGCTACGTGCGATTCTGGGAAACGTCGATTTCCCCTGCATTTAGCTGACTAACGATCGACCTACGACGCCACGCACGTCACGCGCGTAATAATAAACGAGGAAAGGGGAACAGCGACGCAACGTGAAATTTCGATATTTACGCTCCCAGAACTGCCCTTTTACCCATTAGGCCTCTAGGTGCGATGGGTGTTGTGGAGAGTGCACGTTCTCCTGGAACTGTAGTTCGTTCGGTCCGAGATATCGCGTCGAGAATAACGGTGGAGGTCCCTACAAACAAGCGCTTATTGATCAATTCAACTTCATCAATCAATGTAACATCCTACATCGTAAGTGATATCTGGCCGTAAAGGTTGTAATACACAATGGTCAATCTAATTATTGAACATTTCTCATCGCAACATTATGAATCTCTTCATCGATTCAGAATCTCAGAACTTTCACGATAAACCGTTATCAAACTTTGCATCAATACATAGCTTTTGTATTCTCCCCACAGCACGTATCAAACAGCATTCATCTGTATTTGACGTTAAATGAATACATAAAAATATTTACCTCACTTTAGATACAGTATACATAAAACGAGAGTGGTTCAGAATAACGTAATGATGGGTGAATTCTCAAATAGACTGTAATAGTTTGCTTCAGAGGTCAGAGACTATACAATTCATTAAAATCTCTACTAGGTAAGCTACATACAACACAACTGTTAATGGATTGGATTAGATGAGTTTATCCTTCATCGGGAGCTCTTCAGGCTCTTACGAACTTATCCGCGCCCGGCTCGTACTTACACATATGCTATTTGTAATGAAAATGTGATTCTTTCTAAGAAACTCTAATTCTGAATGATGAAATTTAAAATAAATTACGCTTTACAAGAACTATAACTATGTAAAATATCACTTTTTAAGGGTGATAGACATTTTAAACTAACATCACAGTAGGCGCAAACAAGCTGATGAAATGGTTGTGAACGTACCAGCTCACAAAATAGTTTGTCACACCTTTTCAGAAAGACATTTTGAATCCAATGAAAATATGTCACGTTTTGAATTTTGCATGTCTGCTTGTGGTACAACACAACCTGAATGTCGTAAGTGTAAAATGTAGGTAATGTGCAACGGCCACGACAAACGAAACACTTGAGAAGAAACACACATTTCAATTCAAGAGAAAGCGGTCAGCGCCCAGTCTGCTGCATGCACTCTTTTTTCTGAAAAGACAACAAGGACAAGGTGGGGGCCAGCAGGCGAGTGAGGATCGTTGAACCACTTCCTCCGACCCGCCGAATCCTCGGTGGCTGCAGGGGAGCTCTGACCAAGGCAGGCGGGCGGCACAGAGCTTCATCCGCGTCATTTGGCCCCGATGGCCGCCACTCGGCCGCCTCGCTCCACGCCGCCCCGCCCCCCCCCGGCCCTCGCCGACGCAGCCGCTGCGCCAAGTGAGCCGCAAAAAGAAAGCGCCGAGTACGCGGCAAATCGGCGCACTGCTCCTGCAGACGCAGCCACTAAATATGGAAAGCAGAAGCGAGGGTGGCGGCGGCGGCGGTGGAGCCGGCGGCTGGGGCATAACGGACAGCGGCAGCCCCGAGCAGCCGCGGCTGTATTTTACTTCGGGGCGAATCCTCTGGGTCCGTGCGGCCAGTCTCTTTATGGCAGCAACAGGTTAGGACGTGGACCGCGGCGGAGAAGAGGCGCGAGCAGAGATCGTGGCGATCCCGACTGCAGACGGCACTGGCCCACGCCCACCGTTTGCCTTCTTCGGCGACGTCCAATCACTGTATGTTCCATGGCAGCAGGTTTGTTCTCCCGAGCCCCAACACCCCTTTCTTGAAATCGCCTTCTTCATTTAGTCCTTCTTCTTTTTCTTATTCTTCTTATTCTGCTTCTTCACCGTTTCCTTTTCTTCGAATTCATTCTTTCACCGCATTTTTTCCCTGTCCGCGTGTACTTTACACTGTTTAACGTGCCTACAATTATTACACAATCGCCACTTTCAATTCTCCAACGCCGTTACCAGTATTTTCACAGCTGCTACTCTCGGACACTTTGGCTCATCTAACCGCATGTTATACTTCACATCATGTAATTTAACGCTCAGCATCGTACACACGCCTGACCTTCCTCCATCGATGTAGCGTAACCTTACATTTTCTGAGATGACGTCCTTTTACTTCCACTCACCGGAAACGTCATGTACCGACTCGTACAAATTGCGACAAAGCCTGAGCTCCCGCCAGAAGCATCGTTACCTTCTGTGGTGGTGCGGCAAGCGCGACGTCCGCCGTCCGCCGTCCGCCGTCCGCCGTCCGCCGTCCGCCGTCCGCCGTCCGCCGCCGCCCGCGCCAACGACCAGGACTCCCTCAGCCCACCCCTCGCCTCCGCGGCGCCGCGCGACGCCGCTTATTTATGTGGCGACTCGAGCACCGCGAGCCGCGCCCCGCGCTTCCGGCGATAGTGTCAGCGAGCGCGCGCCGCACCAGCGACGCCCAAGCCCGCTGTCTCCGCAGCGGCTTAAGTCTTTCAAAGCATCACTTCATGCCACTACAGTGCCTCTCTGTCTGGACCTAAGATTCGAGACTCGACGGTGACAGGATTTTCGACACTACTCCAGCTGGATGGCGAGACCCGGCGCCGACTTACACGGATGCTTGCGACATTTCCCGCCAGCAGCGGAGCATTGCCCCAGCCAAGACAAGCTCTAAGCTTTCGACTGGTCTTCTGTCACGTGTAGAAGTGTGTATAAGTGAGGAGTAAGCATAGGACAAGGAAGAGGAAAGAAAGAACATGCGCGGCCCATGGCCCCTTTGTTAGAGCACTGCTCCGGCATTCGTCTGGCGTTGATTAGAGAGACAACGGAAAACTACCGATCAGAGCAGCCGGTCGCTAGAATTCTCTTTTAGACACAGACTGAATTTGAATTACCCATCTTGTTAGTGCCGAAAATCCTCCACCGTCGGGACTCGAACCCTAGGGTCAGTCAGTGAGAGTAGCTGTAGAGACATCGGCATTGATAGCTCTGAATAAGTAGAATTTTTTTAGTTCCACGAGAACAGTTATTTAGCCTTTACCCGTTCCGCGAGGTCATTTTAAGTCCCCCAGCAGGTAGAGCTCTCGGCGTCTCTCCTTTACAGGCGGCCATCGCCGACTTTTACCGTCTCCCATTTTCTTTGCCTGGCACGTTTCGCACAGAATCATTGGCAATTCGTCCTGGTCTCGATGACCAAGAGGGAAACGTATCTCGTATGTATCGATTGCCACGAGAGAATGAAATACGGATAATACCGTACAGAACTCGATTTATACATTCCCTTAAATATATGGCTTCACAAGATAAATGCCTCGAGAAGGCATATATAATATACAGAACTTTTACGTAAAAGAGATGTCGCTTCAGCAAGTATCATCAATATCCGTGTTAAATAAGAGGCGTTTTAAAGTATACTTATATTATGTGCAAATACTGTGATATACCACTGTATTTCACAATGTATTTTAAGGTGTCAAAATTCAACGCACTCTTTCAGGGAAAAAATATTGTATCAAAATATGTGATTATAATTTGTTTCAATATAATATATTTTCAGTATTTACTGTATTCAATACGAATACGGATGAGAACAAATGTGTGAAAAAAATAATTATAGTGCGAATCAAGTTGTTCAATGACATTCGACTTTAGTCATTTTCAGTGATGATTTTCTTCCGTTATTATATTATTTTTGGTTGCAATTTTTCAGTTTCGTAACATAAAAGTGTTAAATATATTTTGAGCTCGTTAATAAAATTCCTGAGGCGGTGATGTTTGCTTAGTCGAATCCTCTATCCCCAATGATTGTGATTGTCCCTTTATCCCTCATGATCATCCTATTGCCTCATAACCCATAATTCAAGGCTTAACAACTTTGTCTTACGAAGGGATACGGCCAAGAAGCTGATCGCCATAATTACACACGTCTCTGACCAGGACAGAAAATAAGAGGACCTCAGAAGAGAACGCGTATCGTGATCAGTAATGACCGAATAATAATAATAATAATAATAATAATAATAATAATAATAATAATAATAATAATAAGTTAACCAATATTTAATGGCTTTATTAACCGTAAATATTTGGAAAATATGCACGTGAAGCACAGCGCTTTTCTCACCATCTTCCCTCCAGTTCCAAAAAAAGTAAGATCTCCGATGACACGTTACCCGTACAGTGGGCCCTGGAAGTAGAACGAATACCGACAAAAGACCAATACAGAAAGGATTACCCTAATTATCTATCCTTTTACCCTAACAGGCGGTTCCTGCTGTACACAATTGTACAAAAGAAAAATAGTATCTAACGGATCAACTGAATGAGGGATGAAATCGCGCCAAATATCCCTTCCGTCGGGAAACAGGAGGAAGGTTGGTCGCCTCCGGACCTGACATTCGCTCCGCCCGCACCTGCCCTTTGCGGCGCCCGTCGCGGCGGCGGCGGGTGACATTCAGTCGCGGGGCTCCTCCCGACCTCCCGCAGCGCGCGCGCGGTTACGTCGCCGACGCGGCCGACGCTGGCACGCCACGAGGCGGAGGCACGACGCTCCTCAGGCCCTTCCTAACAGCACGGCGGCGAGCGCCACACTGGGAGAGAAGGGGAGGACACGGCGGAAAACAAGATCTCAGCGAAGACCTATGCGGCGTTGATGATGGAAATAAAGCAAGAAGGGATAGCGGAAATCGGAAAAGACGGGGGATAGAACGAGACGATATCAGAGGACGAAGTGGTGAGGGAGGACACGCCGGAACACAAGATCTCAGCGAAGACCTATGCGGCGTTGATGACGGAAATAAAGCAAGAAGGGACAGTGGAAACCGGAAAAGACGGGGGAAAGGACGAGACGATTCCTGAGGGCAAAGTGGTGAGGAAAACACACACACACACAACAATGAGTGCGAGAGAGACAGAGGAGTGGGGAGGGAGAGCGATGAGAGCGCGATGGTATTGAGGGGGAGTGAGGGGGGCTGGCCTAGCGAGGCCGATGAGGATGGCGAGGGCGGAGATGCCGGCAGGAAGGCTCCCCGTGCAGCTGCCGACTCGTCATCTGCATACCGGAACACCGCCCTGCCAGCCGTATCGGCCATTTGTCTTGAGGCAGGAAGGCGGGGCGGGGAGCGGCCGCATTCACATCGCGCTCGGCTACTTTCGGGCGGAGAGCACGGCTCCGCCTCCGGCTCTTAGACACCCGCCGCGGGGAGGGGGCGGCGGCAGAGGACGGGCAGAGTGGAGGAATTTAAAGGCGCGCGATTCTGGGAGCACGTTAAGACGACGGAGAATGACATATTGCGACGGATTATGAAACGCAGATTCGGAGATGAAATTAGCAAGAAAGCAGACACCAGGTTAAAATCACAAAGGTTGAACCAATCTACTTTGTAACAGTAAGTAATCGTACTGCAATTAAAAATGGGAAAAGATATCTTAAAGCTGGTCCTTATAATTTGAATTTTAAAAAATTAAAAATTTTTTAAAATTAAATGAGAAAATAAAGTTGAATATTTGACTTGGAATGAATTATTTAAAAAAAAGAGCCCGTTGTTCTTTGTGAGGAATAAATATATCTAAACAAATATTTCATCTCGTGAATCTACATTTCAATAACTTAATAAATGTTTTGAAAATACGGAATTAATATATTTCAATATTTACATTCATTTTCAGTCTGATAGATATTACTCATTTTTCCCACAGCAATACATTTTAGGTACGAATAGTTATTCAATTCTGTGTTCTGTCGGTAAATTACTTTTGAACCGAAAAAATATAATTTCTCCGAAATCATTGCAATGAACGTCGAACATCTTTATCGTAAGTATTATACTTGTGATTCATCGAAACTATGGAATATAGCATTGAGTTGCTGAATAAATGGAGGGGTTAAAGGAAGATATTATTCTCGTGTCGAAAACATGTCATGTATTTTCACCAGACACATTTTTTTGCGAAAACTACAAGGAGAGAATCCGAATAGCACAAAGTACTTTTATCTTCAACAGTGATAAAATAATACAAAGCAGATGTGTCGTAAAAATATCCCATATAAAAAAAGACTTCGTTTATCACAGTGTGAACCATATAAATGATACTATGCAGTACTCAATCATTCACGTCTAGACACGAAGGAAAGGACGAGAACAAATTCCGGCGAACACATTTCTACTTCAAGGTTCCACTAGACACTGATTAATACAGACCCTCCCCGGCAGGGGGAAGGAAATCGCCATGGAGGCCGACTTCGCCTCCCGCAGCAGAAAAAGGAAACACCCGGCAGAGCGTCGATGCGTAGCGTGCATTTGGATAGTTGCATTCAGCAGTAATAGCTGTTCCGGTTGAAAGAGGCTTGCTGCTATCGCAGAGGAAAAGGCGACGGCGGTGGAGGCAACAGAGGCTACGGAGACCGAGGTGGGAAGTAGGCGGAAGACTGTTTCGAGCCGTGCTGAGGTAGAGCGTTTGACTGAAAGGAGGACAGCGTAAATCGAGGGCGCTGAATGGAGGAGGAAATGCATAAATCGCGGGAAGCACAATGGGGAGATTCTCTAGTAGCTACGTCAGTAGTATGGAAGCTGGGAGGCGGATGTAGCGGGCAGCGCGCTAAGAGGAACAAAGGAAGCGGAAGCACGCAGAGAGGGAATCAGGTCGGGGTGGAAGAGTAGTATGGGCGAGTGGTGGCCGCACGAGTCGCTAAAAGCGGAAAAGGCACGAAGAAAGATGACGAAGAGGACGAAATGGTAGCATGGCAGAAGAGTGCGATCGAATAGGGCAGTTAGCGGAAACATTTAAGATACTAGGCGCTAGAATGTGGTAAAAAGGTGCACTGTGCGCAGACAAGGAGCCGTCACTGATGGGAAGAGAAGGCACTAAGGCAACGAGATAGACAACAGTTGTGATCACGCACTGGCTGCCGACGTGGGGGCGTACACGCACGGACGAGGGGAAAGCGGGCGCCCGGAGGGGGAAGACAAGGAGGAGGAGGCGGCGAGCGCCGGGGGCTTTGGGGGGAGGGGGCGCAACCGACCGACTGCCTGCTCCTCTCGGATCGCTTTTCCGCTGGGGGAGATCTGGAATGCACGGCGCTGGCGCGCCTGCTGCGGCCGAACGCAGCCCGCGCGCCGCTCCCCGCCGCGCGCCCCCGCCGCTCCACGCCACGCCGCGCCCGCGCGCGCACGCCGCACCCGCACGCCGGCGATCGGAGGTCGCGTCCACGCAAGAATGGCGCGGCGCAGGGAAGCTGTTCATTGGGCGAATTCCGCTGGAACACAACAGAGGGCCCACTCTTCATTTATTTAGAGCACGCCCTTCTGACCTCTGCACTCGCACTCGCGGCTTTGTTCCTCACAACGGGGAAGCGTTATTAACGTTTTTACTTGTGCTTCACTTGTGTGCGCTTTCCCTTTTCCCTGCGCGTGTTCGGTGCAATGTGCTTTATGGGTGGAGGAAAAGATAAAAACAAGATGAGGTAAAATTTGCTGAGGTTTAAAAAGTCGCCAGCCTCGAAATTAAAGGGAAATCGATCGTCTGCATCACTGACTTTGGTAGCGCATGTTTCAGACTACGAGAGGATCAGAATTCTCCAGGCTTCTTTTTTCGTGGGGATACAGAAGCTGAAATGGAGATGATGTCCATAGGAAAAAGGCAGCAACGAATTTCCTAATATGAATGGGAAAAGAAATATGAAAGGGTATAATAAAAAGCAAACAGATTTTTAAGATATTATCGCCTAATGGTAGCAACTTTAGTATAATCTACAATACTATTTTTTCCACCATAAAATTAAAAAGGAAGGTTCATTCGAGAAGTAAAACTATATTAACAATCATTTTAATCACGATATTTACAATAGATTGATCAAACGTAATACAAAAGAAACAAAAACTGAGACAACTTCCAAATGAGTGAAGTCTATGAAGGTTATGGGATTATGCCTCGTTTCTGTTTCGGATTGTTTCTAAATTGTGCAAAATGTCACATGGTGTTTTTGCTGGTTTTTGCTTACTCCTGAGCAGTACATTGGCTCAGTTACTCCAGCTCAGTTCCTGTAAAATTTGAATATAAATTCCCAATTTGCATAAAATATGAATGCCAACACTTCGATAGTATTCAAATGATCTCTAGATTTATTTCTCTCCAAACTTTAAGCATCAGAATATACTACATAATTTTATTTTTAAAAAATGGGTAGGATTAAGTTGAATAACGTAATTCTCAAAAGAAGTTTAAATGAAGTTGCATAAAACAAAACTCATAATCCAAATTAAACAATATTGTACTATAAACGACATTGCTCTAATTTAAATGTTATTTTGACACACTGACTCAATACTTTCCTGTAACAAAAAATGTGAAATAAGTCATTATGTTTCACATCATGGAGAATAAATGTAATAAACAACTTGGCGACACTTATTTTTTATATGAATTGCTGTATACAAGCACTTATTAGCGGTTTGAGTACAAAACATTAACAACAGTCCTATATAAATGACCAATATTTTCCTCCCAGAAGGAACCCATTATCAGGTTATTTAAATGAATCCCACAAAGAAGAAGTGATCACGAAAACTATACGTGATACGCATAGCGAGGAACTCGGTAAAAGACTGCGAAAGTCGAAGTACCCATAATAAATTAAAAGTCAACAAAGATCCATCAAAAAGAAAAAGGCGCAGGGAAAACAGTAACTGCTATTCGAAATTGACACGGACTCCTATAGTTAATTGTATATTATATAATTTTTATAGTAGAATTGCAGTTTGAATTTGAAGTATCTCATCGGACGCTTTTCAACACAGAAAAAGAATAATCTATACATTGCCGGCCTGGATAGCCGAGGTCGTTAAGGCTGAAGAGCCGTAGCGGCCTCGGCTCGATCGAATCCCGCGTCGAGCATGGACGCTCGTGTGTTTTTGTGTTCTCCTGACGTGTTCTTCCGCCTAGTTTAAAACTCACAGTTTTGGCTATATGACCAAGGATGTTGAAAAGCGACCTTAAAAAAATGTATATGTTGAAGTGAATTAATGATGTACATTTTTAGAAGATCAAAGTGGTTGTGAATCGGTAAATATAATTACAATTGTATTGAATTGCTTAAAATTAATTGCACTGAATGTCTTTAAAAGCTACAATTAATGAATTGTTTTTTAGTAAACTACGATTCGGAATTGTATCCTCTTTGAAAACGTAATCTCGCACGGTCGAGTAAGGTGGATCGTTAAACTGAATAATGTTATACGACATTATCAAGAAAAATAACTTACGTAGTGGCCGGTAAAGTAAACAAGGATAAAACTTTCTTATTATGATCGGCAGTTGAATGAATTTCTCCCCACCACGAAAATCATCAGCACAGTTCATCACCATTTTCTTAGAATGAACGATATTCCTAAATATTTAGAAGCGGAGAAACTCACAATCCACAAGAGAATAGACGAAAAACACCGTCACTAGTTATGAAATCATAAATAATAACGGAAAACCGCTCAACCAACAACAGGGGTGAAAGCACAGCAGTGGGTTTCAAGCCTCCAGCAAACGCGCACCGCCAACTGCAAGGGACGAGCGAGGCCAACGGCGCTGCAACTCCCAAAGCCTCTCGGCGCTCGCGCGGAAAAACTGGGCCCTCTTAATTATTTGATGAAACGTATTTCATTATTCTACTTAAACATGCGCCGGCAAAACACGTTTACAACGCTGTGTTTTAGTTATGAAACCTCTTACGTTCATCTTTGTTGTTGGAGACGCAGACAATGTATTCCATTTAAATGTAATTATACGGTGCAGCGGCACAGCTATCGCCGCCATCAGCGCGACGCGGCGCCCGCAGCAGCCCGTGCCGCTGCGGGAAGGCTGCAAGGCGACTGTGGGACCAGGCCGGGACCGGGGCTTCGGGTGGGCGGGGGAGAACGACGGAAGGGGGGCGATGAAGGGGAAGGAGAGCGCGTTGCCTGGGGCGTGAGCGATGCCGGGGGTGTGGGCGATGCCGTGACTAGAGGTGTTGCCTGCGGCAAGAGCGATGCCAGGGGCAGGTACGATACTGGGGTAGGGCAGATGCCGGAGGCAGGGACGTTGCGTGGGACAAGGGCGGTGCCGAGGGTAGGACAGATGCCGGGGGCAGAGGCGAAGCGGGGCGAAAGATTGATTGATTTTTTCGTGTTTCCGGGCGCGTCAACTGCTTTCGTCATTAGTCCCGTTAGTGTAGAGTATGTTTTTTCTCTGGAGATGGCGGTGATCTTCCCCCGCTGGATGGCGAGATCCGACGCCGACCTACCGTCGGCTAGTGGGGTTTCCCCCTAACCAGGACTCTCCCACCAGCGGGGCGCCGCCCCAGCCGGGACAAGCTCTAAGCTCCCGACCGGTCTCCCGGAACATGTGGTAGTGTAGTGCATGTTAGTGTAGATGTGTGTATGTGTAAGGGGAGAGGATAAGACAAGGAAGAGGAAGGACAGATCGCGCGCGGTCCGTGGCCCGTTTGTTAGGGTACTGCTCCTGCATTCGCCTGGTGTCGATCGGAGAAACCACGGAAAACTACCGATCAGAGCAGCCGGCCGCTAGAATTCTCCTCCAGACAGCGACTGAATTCGACCTAGCTGAAAAGCTAGTGTCGAAAATCCTGCCGCCGTCAGGACTTGAAACTAGGACCTCACGGCCAGAGGCGCTGCAGTGACATCAGTTGATGCACTGAGCTACTGCTCCCGGTGGGGCGAAAGAGATGCCGGAAATGTTGGAGATGGCAGGGGCAGAAGAGATGCCGTGAACTGGGGAGATGCCGGAAGCGGGAGAGATACCAGGGTAGGGGAGACGCCGGGGGTAGGGGCGATGCCAGAAACAGAGGCGATGACGAGGGCGGGCGTGATGGCGGGACCGAGGTGTTCGAGAGCACTGAGAGACACGGCCGTTGGGAATGCCGCCGGTGACAGGACGAGAAGAATGAAGAGAAGCGACAAAAATGATGAATAACAGCAACAAAGATAAGGGAAAGCAAGGCGAAGGGAATGTAGTATTGTGGTTGTGGAATTTCTGTTTAGTGAGTGCGGGTGGCTCAAGTGAAGGTGTGGAGGAATGAATAGCGCCAGTTGTGGAGAGGGTATCGGGCGAAAAGCGGCGATAGTCGTCTGGTGACGACAATAGCAGGGGGAGAATGAATGAAGAATACGCACGTGCGCGGGGATGGTAGCGAATGAAAGGAGGAGGTTGAGAGAAAAGGGGACCATGGTCGCGAGCGAAGCTGACGAGATGACGGAGAGAAAGGGGGCAAAAACAATGGGGGAGTTGGAGGATGAATACCACATATGAGAATGGTATGGTCGTAAGCAGGGTGGCCGATAATGATGCTGAGTTCCTCCACGAAAAACGTGACTGCTGCCCCTGGCGATAATGCTAAGGAGAGGGGAGGCTCAGACACATTTAGAATTGGTGTTGACGCTGACCACAGCAGAGTATGACAACGGGCATGTGGAACAACAGCGACGATGATATGAAAGCTGTTAAGACGGGCTGCTTCGTGTCGATCCAGATTCTTCAGATTTGAACCGGTTTCTACCTACACTTTATATCTAGCCCCGACGCAGGATGATGAAGATATTTACGTATAGTGCTTCGTCTTTCTATATACGAAGATAAATCCACCCCGTCCAGGAATTCGACAGTACAAAATATTTTATATTTTGTGTTTTCTGGCCAAATGTGCAATACTAGCGAGTGATTCCTGTAAAGTTGGTTATCTCATTTTTGTTTGACGAGTCGAAGAATTTAATTTAGAGAGATCTTTTCTAGCAATCGTTTACATGTCTTATGTGCACCTCTGAAGATTTTTTGTACTTGAAACATCCATTTACATTGACTTTCTTCCTCCTTTTACTTTGATGCAAGCTGTGGAAGTTGCGCTGCAAAACTTGTCACGTTCGCCATACATATACTATTGAAGATACATTTTTATTTACAGCATTTTAGGATGCAATGCAGTAGGAGCAGCAATGTATATCTAATAAATATATTCGTAAAGAAATAGCACGCCATTACGCGGATAGAAGTTTAAGTTTTCTTAACAAAAAGGATTTGTAACAACCACTGCAGTAAACGTTAAAAAAATGAAGACTAAATAGTATTGTGTTTAAATTGCGAAGAAATGTGTTGAAAGACATGAATGTTATTTAACAAACATTGTTGCACGAATTCATTCTTAGTGTTTTCTGTAACAACAAAAACTTTTTTTCATTGATAGAGATGTCGTAGATGATGAAACTTATTACCTATCATTACTATTGCCATTGGTATGAGATAATGATGAGATGGTATGAGATGACTATGAGATAATGGACATTGAATGTTAAAACTACAAGGAATCAAACAGTTCTATCTACCATTGTTTTATAAATCCTTGTAAATATATGTATGATTTCTTTTATGGTAATAAAAACTTTCATTAAAGATATTGTTTTCGAAACATACATCACAAAAATCAATTTAGGCAAAATATCGTTAGTAGAAGGCAAATAATAATCATAGAATATTGGATAAATATTTTTACTGCTTTCTATGACTCTTAACGAATAGGTACTAGTAGCATTTTTAATTTGGCCTGAATATCGCCTGAGACCCGAAATGAATATAATTAGTACGTTTGGTTCTGTTTAAAAATGATGTAAATAAAAGACCAACAAAGCTGTACCATAAAAACGCTCTGACGCGAGCACGTTTAAACATCTAAACGTTTGCATTGCTAGGTCACGAGCGTTCTTTGAAGTACTACATCGTTAGTTCTAAAGGGTCTCTAACTATTCGGCTGATGCGTATTAGAGAAAAAAAGTCGCATATGCTCCACATTTATCCTCACCCGTTCCATTCCCGTCTCGCCCTCCCCGCGCAGCGCCACCGTATGCGCACCGGCGCGGCGGCGCAGGCACGTGCCAGAAAAAGGATTTCAGCCGCTCGGAGCGAAGAGAGCAACAGAGAGGCTTCAGCCCCGCAGCGCGCCGCCCTCCCCGCCCCACCCCATCCTCCCCACCTTCGCACACGCCGGGCCGCCCCCCGGCCCGCCTCAAGCGCGAAGCTCGCGCCTTTCCAGACGCACATTCCAAATCGTATTACCCAATACCTTTCATTTCCGCCGCTTACCAGGAAATCCGCCACTTTTTTACCAATAGAACTTGTTTTGCTCTTCTCGCTTGTTTTCACTGGAAGAATCTGCTTCTGGAAATTTACAACTATCTCTCTGGAAACACGAGTGAAAAATATTTGCAGGAACACTCGATAATTTGAGCGGGTGAGTCCAGAAAATATTTTTAATGCGAAAATACCAACACATTGCCAACAGGTCGATAACACATTCCCAAAATTCATTTTAAATCTACGAACACCGAAAATGCATTATACATAAAACGTTGTTTGATGAGGTATTTAGTGTCTTTACATTCAATTTTCAAATCCGAGTTTGACAACAAATAAAACATTTAAGATCGTATAAGTACTGTTCCTAGGAAAATTCATTTTCATAGACGACACCCAAATTCTTGAGGCAAGGTGAAAAATCAGAATACAAGATATTTATATTACATTCGAAATCGAAAGTACCATAAGCATTTGCTCTAAGAGAGAAACTTAGTTAAATCTCAAATTCAAAAAGAATGAACCGAAATGACTAGACTGACACGCTGCAATTATATTCTGAGCGTGCCTAAACAATTTTTATGTCCTCATAAGTTTCTACGAATATATGAGCAATAATGTTCTGCGCAAACTGCCCACAATACTTAAGACCACGTGCACTCTGGCAAACGTCAGTTGCTACATATTCAAGTTAATGAAAGAATTCCCATTTTACAATAACACTGAGCTTTTCCCCACACCTTCAAATTGACTTTCCTTCTCTCATGACCTAATTCTATATTGAAATTCTAATGCATTCAAATTCAAACCCACTATATTAGTAATTCATCCCGATACATTATAACATTCAAAAGAAATTAATTCTTAAATACAATTTTTATGACTATAAGGATGATTTTTAGAGGTAACTGAAGACATTTTTTTATTAAACTGAAATCAACCACATATCTTCACAGGCAAGCGCATTTCTTTGTGTTCGTAAGGAATCAATGCCTGTTCCGAAAAATGGACAAAAGCGCCATCGCCACCGGTATTTAAATATCGCGGTCTGCTGATGAGACGATACGCTAAAGCGGTCTTGTGCGTACTAAACCGCTCGAAATCAGCCTTCCACAATGGGTCTTCCTCCGCGCCGTGATGACACTAAGACAGACATGCCTAAGGACAGACCTTCACAACTGTACAATTAAGTACAACGAAGTGCTCTTTCTCAACGCAAAATTGCCAAGGTCTCAAGAGCAAAATTTCTAGTCGGCTCACTTTTTTTATTACAGTGGGATATGTTGTAAGAAGTTTTTACATCAATATTGCTCACCACTGGTGAAATAAGTATCTAGAGACTAAACAGATCTGTCTAAAAATGTATGTCTAATTATTCTTCACATGTTGTTAATATTTTTTCCTTTTATTCTGAACACCGTGAATCAGCAAAATCTAATTTTCCTCGTGGTATCTGAACACCAACAGAGTTCCACTTCACCCTCTGGAGAACTCGATCTACGAAAAACGAGTAGGCTTGGGCGATGCAGAAGATCTACGGGTAATGGTTACGGGAGCGGCTGCTGATTTTCTTGCAACTGTATCCCCTTGCATAAAACACCAGCAAGCGCTGCTTTCGCCGCACCGCTTCTGGGTCCGGGGCGCCCGAAACAAACGAATCTTTTGAGGAGGAAACATCGATACGTGTTACAGGCTTCCGATAATACGACTGCGAATCTACCTCCGGCGCTCCGCGAGCCCTTTGTTCCTTCGCATTCCCCTTTGCATTCTTCGTGCCGAACTTTGGGAGCCGGCGAGTGGAACGCGGCACGCGCCACCCACCCGCCCCGCCCCTTTCCCTTGCGTTGCCTCTCCCTTTCCGTCCCCGCCCCCCCCCCAGGGCGGCCCGGATGATACGCGTTTCTTGGGGACGTGACAGGCGGGCGATAGAACGACGGCCCCGCCGCCCGAGGCGCCCGCCGATCACCCCGGGCGAAGCCGCACACTGGCCGGAGGAGCGTCTCCAGGACGCCCAAGGCCCGCCCTGCTGCTCGCCCTTCACGCGCGCTACTCCATAACGCACGGAACCACGCGCCAAAGAAATGCACATCTATCAGTGTTTGCATAGCGTGGCGTAAAACGTTATGAGTCGACCCGTGAGTACCGTGCGAAAAAGGTTGCGAGTGCGCCAAGGCTAAACGTGGGTTAATGGCATACACACTTAATCACTCTCTCTTAATTCAAAAAGAGATGAGCAGACAAATACTTTCTGCCCGCTTCAGTATCTTGTTTCATACAACGTGACTAGTACTTCTTTCGTGCATTACATACTTTATTTTAAAGACTTCTTGTCCGTTTTTTAAATACTATTTCTATCTCAAGACGATAAATCTTACAGTAATAAAACATTATTCTGATACGTGCCATAGATGGTAATGCGCTGTGGAAATAAGGCAATGAAGATAAAGTAACAATTAGCATAGGTGTCAATGTAAGAGTGACTGTGTTGCATTACTTGACAATTTTTTGTTGGAAATGCCGAGTGGAAAGGTTTTTGTCTGCCTCTTGTGTAATACCTTTACATCTGTATCCGTGTGTAGACTGAACGTTTGAAACAAGTATATTTTGTACGAACGTTCAATTATGTTCGTTTTTGCATATAACACCTTTTCTTAATTTTCCCCAAAGTAATTATCATACACATATCAATTAAGAATGAAATAACAGTTCATGCAGTCCCGATAGTGACGTAACAACTTTTTACTTCATACTCAACGAATTTACCATGTATTTCACACTGAGAAATAGTAAACGTAAATGTATATTATTACAAATTATTTACAACAATGAATGATTTTGCTGAATTCACATTTTACAAAGTGTTTTCTTAAGAAAGCATCATACATTAGTACTAAATCAGTATTAAGCCATATTATCCGTTCAACAACTTTATTACAATAAAAAAATGATACTTTGAAGAGACTTGATCTATGTGTAAACAAATCTAAGTAAATTCAAAGAACATTTTCCTGAATTATTTATTACTGCAAATGTTTGTCTGGCAAAAATAACCACCTTACCCACTGGTCTCTAACGATCGGGAAATCATTTTTGGTCGTGTCCACAGAAAGGTTTTCCAAGCTCAGACCGTGGAAACTAGAACTATTTCTTATTTCAACACAATTTTTTCTGTGAAAATACCTTTCTTCTCATTAAATACCGTCCATTTAGCCTTTGACTGTGAGGGGAAAAGTAAATTCACTATATCATTTTAATACAGTAAGCAGAGTACCAGCACTGTAATAGAGGAAATACTGTTTATCTTTCAAAAACTCGCACAGGCAATAATATTCACTCTTTCTATTTATTTTTATTTAACATAAAAAAAAACTTAAAAAAATAATGTGGAGGAAAGCTACATTTATTGTCGAAAAATCAAACAAAAATTCGTCTGCTAAATTGATGAAAGTAATACACAAAGAACTATCAATATTGGTTAAAGATCGAGAACTTAATATACTCAATACCATTCCTTATCTTAGATATCCTTCCTTTCTTTACATAATTTTATATCTTCAGAATAGAATACCCCAAGTAATAAGAACACACAAGTCTCACTCTTCCTTTGCGTCTTACGAAAGTATTAAGAACACTGAACAATTTCAATGACCCCCATCTCGATCAGGTTTTTCGTCCAGTTTCCCTGATCCATTGAGCAAATGCTGAGATGGCCTCTTGTTTTGCTTCTGGACATAAATGTAACTTCATTTTCTGTGCACGTCTTCTAGAATTCAGTGGAAAATCGCGGCAGGAAGTATTATTCCGATGGACAACATGGATAAGAGCCAAAATGTATTGCCTTTTTATCCTTGAAAATAGATTTTATTACATGGTAGTTTTTATTTTTATTTTTTTATTTAAGTAGTATATGACTTAGTGTAGGGATCACAGAATTTTGAAAATGTGTACCCTATTCACTTTTACCCATAGCACGCGATACGCAGTCTTTAACTTTTTTGACGTAAAATAAATAAATAAATAAATAAATAAATTTATATCATCTCCATGGCTAAGAAATCAACCAGGGAGGAGATGACTCACGTCGAGGAGGAAGCAGAGTCGCCGCGTGTGGTAGAGAAAGGCGCGGAGCGCGGACGCTACGAAGCCGTGGCGGCCCGGGCAGCGGGGCGGGGAGCAACGGGGAGCGACAAGTTGGCGGGGGGGCGGCGGGGCGTGTCGTGCGGCGAGGAGGCGTGTCGGACACGCCAGGCCGCGGGGACTGTCCTGGGCCCCCGGCGCGCGGCGCCGCCTCGTGCTGGCCGCCGGGGGAATGTTGCAACACATTTCACGCGCCGGCCGCCCCGCCCGGCAATTTCACACCAAATCTCGCCCGTGCGATGTACTCGTGCTGACGTGGGAGCTGTCACTTCGCTACTTGGTGATCAACCCGGAAAATTCAACATCAGAATCACCACCGTTAACTGATATGGGTTTTTTCGAGCTACTCTGCTCGGCCGAGAAATTCTGCTCGGCCGACGGGCCCTCAATTGCCAGGGGACGGTGCGCTGAACTCCCCTGAGAATGCTGCTCAAGGACTCGCCCAGCAAAAGGTATGCTTTCCAGTCTTGTTAAACACTTCGTTTGTGATAGCTCGGTGGAAGTTCACTCTCGAACAGAAAATGTTTGTGTATGAGACAAACGTAAAATGTGTCAAACAGTTATTGGCCTCGTATCCTGGAGCTTCTCTTACAAAGGTTGACAAATGAAGAGTGTAACTACGGTCGTTTTAAACAAGACTCGGCAATCGCGCGCATTACTTCAGTTTTCTAAAGGGTTTACACTCCGTTTATGGAGACATAATTATCATACGTGGTTTGTGGCCTGCACGCTATCCTGAACTAACTCCGTGTGATTTCTTTCTTCTGGAATTCCTGAAACATCGCATGTATGCGACAAATCCCCTCACGGAAGAATTACGGTACAAAATACAGGGACAGATGCCTGCGATACTTCAGAACATTCTTTATCGAGTGAATCAAAACGTTTGTAGATGTCAAGAATGCATCAGAGCCAATGGTGAATAGTTCCAGCATCTACTATGACGTGAATACAATTTGAACTTTCCGGTAGCAAAATGCCATCTTCCCTCTTCGACAATTAAACCGGCCGCCCTGTCACGATTTTACTGGCATCCGTGGCCTCATTCGCCGACGCCAATTCCCAGCGCGACTCGTATATTCAGAAAATGGTCGCTCTGCATAATTGATATTCACAGATAAAAGTTAACTCTGTTGCATGAACATTTCAAAAATCTCGTTTAATAAAACCGGAGGAGAACTGTTCGGTGCATGTCACAAGAGGACCTCGCCGATGGCGTGACGCAGTCAACCCGGGTCCCCGTGTGCTGGATGCTCCCTACATACGAGCCCCGTCTCCTAGCGTACGCAGAGCCTTTCTTGCCCCCAACAAGAGTCAGCCGAGAGCCCGTGACTCGGAGGCGCCTAACGGAACGAAGATTTTTACCCTAAAGCACATCCTGTCTATTTCACCAAAACACTATCTCGAACGCAAAATGCTACCAACGAACACATATGAGCACATCCCACGACCCCAACAAGTCTCCCTCGTCTTCGACATCCACCGACTTCTTATGCCGCTGCTTACATACCATTGTTGCCTGTCACATTGCATAGATCGTGAATACTTGTTCCGGTTCATTAGTCGAGTTGTGCGACCACACACGCGTCCCGTAACCGCTGAACTATGTGTGTTGTCTGCATTCCCGAAATCGACCCGGTTGTGCACCGCTGAGGTTCATGCATAACGCATCTTCATTCGGCGTACAAAGTATTTCTAAGCATTTCCTGCCCTGTGACAAAATTACCGAGTTACATCTTCCAGAACTATAAACTACCTCTTCTCACAACTCTCAAAATAAATTAGTCTAAATTTCAAACCTTGGGGTTCCTTTGTATAAAATCCATATTTAATTTTCATTCTATTTCTGAACAACTATTTTTCTATAAAAATGGTATGTGCAATGTTTTTAATTCTAGCTACCGTGTATGTTTATTCATTCAATAGTTTTCTTTATCCTAGCAATGCCAAACCTCTCCCTTTTTGAGCTGTCATACGACGGCGTTGAATTCTTTTGTACTGAGACAGGTCCCTTTCAGTGTTCAGTCTACAACTTCAATTTCTTCCGTCCGCGGTCCTTCGCCCACCTCTGTACAATAATGGATATGAAAGGCGATAGATCTAGGCAAAACAAATCTAGTTCTTCAAAAGAAAATAAAGTGTAAAACACGAGTGTATTAATAAAGTTACATTTGTAAAAATCCAGTTTCTAATATACGTTACTAAAGTCTGCTTCGTAAATACTCGTACAAGTATCTCGACGTCCGCGTCATGTATGCACAATCGCATATGCCTACATATGAAACGCACCCCCGTTTAAAGTTGTTGGAAATCAAGGCCCTCCCACGCTATCGAAAGCTATCCCTCTCTATATATCCAAGACCTCGCCTCCCCGAGCGAGGAGTCGTGGGGCGGTCGGACGGCGGGACGCTGTTGCTAGCGGCAGCAGGGGCGGAGTGGGTGGGTGGGGCCCTCTGGCCTCGCAGCGGCTGCGCGTCGTCAGCACACTCGCCGCGCCTTGCCTGCCTGCACGGCGGCCGCGGGGATGAGGGGGCGAAGGGGCGACGGGCAGGGCGGCGATGGGGCGGGCCGGCGAAGGGGAGAGACCACTCGCACTCAAGAAAATGCGGCCCATCTATCATCGGCGCGGGCCGGTGATGAGAGGCCGAGCGAGATAGCCGCCGGCGCCCTCCCGCCCGCCCCTTCTCCCCCCGCGGCAACCCTTCGCCCCGCGCCACCCTTCCGGACGGCTATGACGGGGCGCCGCCGTCCTGCGCCACGCAAACGGCCGCAGCGTCGACGGCGGCGGCGGCACCTGCCTCCGCCCTTCCGTCATGTCCGTGCGGTGCCCCTCCAAAAGGCCGGGGGGGGGGAGGAAGGCGGAAGGGAGACGCCCGGGTCGTCCCGTGCCTGAGAAGCCTTTGGCGTCGCAGCCGTCGCCAGTCTTTACTCCTGCCGATACCCGTGCTCGCTGCCGCCTCCCCCTTTTCCATTGGGCGCTCCGCTGCCTGCTCTGTCTTCCAGTATCTCTTGTGCTTACCGTAGTCCTATCACCGAATGATTCGCTTGAGAGCCAGCACTGCCGCTGCCTCTGCACCGACCCTGATCTTGAGGCCCTAGGTTTCGAGTACCGCCGGTGGCGGATTTTCAATACTAGAGATATAGCTGGGTATATTTCGGGAGTATAATTTTAGCGGCCGGCATCTCTGATCGGTACTATTTCTTGGATTCTTCGATCACGACCAGGCGAGTGCATGAACCGTATTTTAACAAACGGGCCACGGACCTCACGCGTCCATTCTTTCCTTATCATTGTCCCATTCTCTCCCTTTCTTACACACACGCATTTGTCAGTGCCGAGGTGGTCCCAGTGGAACACCACTGGGGGAGATACCTGGAGATGGAAACCTGCAATCCGCCGTGCAGATCGGCGCCGGATCTCACCATCCAAGGCGAGGCACACCACTGCCTCCAGACATGAAATCATTCACTGTACTAACGGGAATAATGACCGTAGCAGTTGACGTGCCTAGAAACATCAACCAACAACACCCGACACATATCCCTGTATGCTTGCGTGCGGGTATGTGTGCGATGCAGACTAAGGTTCATCCTGAAAGCTTTATATCGATCGCCTTCCAACGCGTGCGCCTCAAGGCTGTGGCCCTCCACCTCAACTGCTCCTATATACTTTCACCACTTTATCATGTCTTGTCTTCACTACATTTCCCCCTGTTTCCCCCCATCAATATCGCTGTCCTATTTCTCGTTCTTGACCCACTTTCAGCATCGTTATCGTCCCTTGTCTCCACTTCTACAGTCTCACTCCAGCGTGGATTCGGTTTCACATCCACACACAAAAGATCCACTTGCAACTGGCACTCCCTCCGTTGCGGTCGCGTCCGCCCCCAACAGCTCGTCTCGCGGCGAAAATACGCTGTCGGGCGCCCCCCCCCCCCCCCCGGCCCTCCACCGCCTCTGATCACCACGACCTCACCATTGCCTTACCCTCCGCCGCCTCTGAATGCCAACACCTCACCGTTGCCTTACTGGTCCCGACTCTGACCCCGAGATCTTGCCGTTGCCCTGCCCTCCATCGCCTCTTAACGCCACGACCTCACCGTTGCCCTGCCCTCCACCGCCTCTGAAAGCACGACCTTCCCCCGCTCTGACCGCCACCATCAAATCGCTGCCCTGCTCTTCACCACCACAGACTGCCACGACCATACCTTCGGTCTCCACTTCACCGCCTCTAACGCCACGAGCCCACCGTTGCCCAGCCCTCCACAGCCTCCAACGTCAGAAACTCACCGTCGCCCTCCCCTTGACCGTCCTGACGCGCTGCCATCGCCATCGCCTGCCCTTCACCAGCTCTGACCGCCTCTACTCACGCACGCCCTCACTGTCGCCTTCTCCCTCACGCTCGTCTCCAACCTCTCCCTCGTGCGCGCTGAAAAGCATACAACGCTGCTTGATTAAGTTATACAATATGAAATTTGCTGACGTAATAGCCCAACTCTCCGCTGGCCCCAGGCCCGGCGCGGTCGGCGACGATTCTGGGCGGCGAGCAATTCCGCAGGCGTTGCTGCCGGCGCCGCCCACACGCCCGCCCCGCCCCCGCCGCCGGCCAGAGGTACCTCGCGCCCGCTTCACGGCGGGATTGGCGGCGGCAGCAGGGCGGGGCGGGGCAGGGTTGATGCGGTGCAGCACTGACTTCGGGGATGACGGCGGTGAAGGATGACGAGGGTGCAAAGGCGCAGGAGAATGCGGCAGCGGCGAGGGAAAATGCAGTGGTGGCGTCGGCGATGGCCACGCCAGTGATTAGGAAGCGGGAGAGGGAAAGGGAAGGGCAAACCGATGAGATGGGGGAATAAATTAGTGGGAGAATACGAAAGGGAGAGGAGTCAGAAAAGACAATGTGTGAAAGACAGCGAAAATTACTGCGGAAGAATATGGCAACGATAACCAGAGTAGAGAAAGAAGATTAAACTGATGGAGGAGGAAAGGGAGAAAAGATGACTGGTAGCTAGAACAATGTTGCAAAACGTATCAGAAAAATACGTCCGGTAGAAATAGAGAGAGTTAAAATTGTGCACTAAGAGGAATCGTGGAAAACACATCACCGCGTGCGCAAGCAAGAGTGAAAAAAGTTAAAGATGTTGTAAAGAAATATTAAAGAAGATGAACACGAGGTTATACCCGGCCACAAAAATGCATGTGATGAGATAGCACAGGATGAAATGCTACTTGTGGAAGTGGAATAATAACCATTGACCTTCAGGGTGAGAGAGACCAAACACATACTCTGCCACCAACCGTGCAGCACATACGTCCTTAGCCGAAGGTAACACATTCACTGCTCAAAGAACGTCACAAACAGCATTTACTATTTTTCATTAAAATAAACAAGACAAATTAATAAATTACAGTGTGCAGAATGTTGTATTGTGACCGTCTAGGTCATTGTGCTTCAGACCTAGTTAATTTGTGTGGAGAATTGCGTATCTGAACCTCTAGCCAGTTTCGCGCTAGATTATCACCCAGACACGCCGTGATGCGCAACATATCGCAGGTAACATAGAGCACACAAACGTCAAATTAAAGTCGCGGCGACTTGCTGCATGACAACTAGGGGTGGTAACAGTTTTAATTAAAATGGCTGTTTTTAACACTCTCATTAAATGTAGATTATTCATGAGGTCGGTGTGTTGATCGACCCAACATACCATTCTCTTCTTTTGCTTCAACCCTGAAATTTGCAGATATGTGAACTTCTATGGATTTTCATTAGTATGTACCCATTTTTTATTTTACTCCTTTCAAGCGTATTTGTTTTCTATGCAAGCGCCAAGTTCGTCTAGGTAGCAAAACCCTTGGGGCCTTGGAGCGACCATCTGCGTACCTGCCTGCCGGTCGGCAACCAGTAGGCTCTGTCGTCATAAACAACACCTTATTTACGCATGCCTCCTTGCCTAGCTCGGTAAACAAGGGGAGGCCTCGTTTGTTCGTCGCGATAAATTAGCCGCATTACGCAACTTATTTGAAAAGGTAACGACCGGCCCAAATATCCCGGCGCTAACAAATACCGCGCTGCTGTGGGCGGGGGAAGAACGGAGGCGCGGGGCGGGGGGCGTGGGGCGGGGGCCGGGGGCGGCGAGACGGCCTCCGCCGCGCGCACTTCCAGGGCGCCGTGGGACGGGCCGCGTGGGAGGCCGCGACGAGGAAGGGAGCAGGAACCGTAACAAGATACCCGCTCCAGACAAATTTCACGGGTCGCGCAAAAAACGCCGGCCCGCGACCAACACAAAAGGTACACAACACAATGGCTGAAGAGGTGGAAGAAAAAGACGAAAATATGATAGGACAGAGAGAGAGAGAGAGAGAGAGGGGGGAGGGAGGGAGGGAGGGAGGGACGGAGAAAGTGCAACGAAAGCAAGGAGTATTAGTAGTTACTTGCGACGGAAGAAACTACAGGTTTGCCACACCTTAAAAGTAGCGTGGATAATGCGCCCAATTTACCCCGTGCGTGGGTAGATTCACGCACGAGCAACTACGAAAGAAGCTGATTATAAAGGGGAGGTTGGTGGTTATTAAGTGGGGAGGTTGGTGGTGCAGGCAAGCAGGAGGAGGTACGGACAAACAGGCGCAGAGTGAGCGGAGCGGACGCTGCGGGATATACAAGAAAAACACACTTCTTGGAGCGCTCTAGGCAGATGAGTGAAGGATTAACTGATTAGTGAAATTGTGCGCGTCAACTGCTGTCATAAATACCATAAGTAGAATTTATATTTTATCGCGAAGATGGTGGTGACGTTCCCCTCGCTGGATGGCGGAATCAGGCGACTTACCCGTCGGCCGGCATGTTTTCTCCGACCAGTTATCTCCCACCAGCAAGGCACCGTCCTAGTCGGGACAAGATCTAAGCTCCCGACATGGCCGACGTGTGAAAGTGTAGGATGTGTAAGGGGAGAGGATAGGGACCTCAGGTCTCTCCCAGTCAGAGGCACTGCACCGACATGAATTGACATCCTACATCACCTATGCCGATTTTAGTGAAGGAGTGGAACCGGAAGAAGACACGGGAGTAAAGCGCTGCTTGCTGAGATAAAGTACTACTCTCAATCCTCGTAACAGCCACAATGCAGCATAGAGAGAAATCTCTGGACTTTTAGACAGAGTCATAACGAGTTTATCGTGGTAGAGAGTGTGATGAAAGTCATCATCACAGAAAACTGATGAGCTTTCGTTAAAATACATTTGAATGAAATTAGATAGATTCAGTGATCCATGGAATGCTTCTAACCAGGGTTTTATACCAATGAAAATTAATAGAGTTCCCGACATTTCTTTCCTTACACAGAAACAACCCAACGTAGTCTGAAAATAAACGTGAGCAACCTGTATTGATTGATTGATTGTTTCTGAGGATTTAGACTGCTATGATTCCAATATCGTTGGTGTAGTGAACTCTTATTTAATGCCTGGATGTGCTGATAGTGAGATCCAGCGGCGACCTACATGTCGGCTTCCGAGAGATTTCTCCCCCAGCGCGGCACAGCCCCATATGGATCAAGCTCGAAGACTTTGAAGACGAAGAATACTTTGCTCCCGACATGTGTGGAAATGTGCATGTAAGCGTAAGTGTGGTGAGTAAGGGGAGATAGTAGGACAAGGAAGAAGACGGAAATATGGCGAGCATTCTCTGTCTCTCTTGCTATGGTACTGCCCCAGCATTCGTCTGGAATTGATAGAAGAAACCACGAAAAACTAACACCCAGAGTAACCGGCCGCTAGAACCTTCCTCCTGTCAGTGGCTGAATTCTAGCTGAGTAGTGTTGCTAGTTGCGAAAATCCGCCACCCATGGGATTCGTACCTCCCGGTCCGAGCCGAGGCATAGTCATCGGCAAAGCTGGCTCTGAGTTAAATTCGGCCGGTAGCAGCCTGGAACATTTGAAATAAGTGTCCAGACATTTCTTCATTGGTGTGTGTGTGTGTGTGTGTGTGTGTGTGTGTGTGTGTGTGTGTGTGTGTATATATATATATATATATATATATATATATATATATGAGACTAATTTCGAATACATTCATCAATTGTTGTCTAAATATGTGAGATGTGTCAATGGTTCATTAAATACACAGGACATCAGAGGAAGCCAAAAAATATGACAGTTTCGATTTTCACTGAAAATGCAAATATTTTATTATATTAATCCGAAATTACTACTATAATCTAATAGTAAGTGTGGCTCTGCTTACGACACAGCCAATGGCATGCGACGAGGATAAGACAGCGGAAGAAAGGAAATATGGTGTAGGCAACCCGCAGTACACGTGTGTATTTAACAAGAATCTGTCACCTTGGAAGAAAAAACTGTTTAAATTTCCCGAATTGACGCGGTGGATTTATTCAATTACAAATATAAAAATATGCATTTTTTCCTGGAGCATCACAATACTTTCTTTATACTACGCAGTAGTATACTAGAAAGTAAAAATGATTTCTAAATGGAACTTTAAAACGTCTTGTGGAAAGATAAGCAAAACACGAAATGCGTCGAAACAAAATAGCCTTGACAGCCATTTCCTTACGTCAGTCACTAGGTAAACATTGAAACAATCAGGTTAAGTCTTCTAAACTGATAGATGTTTACTCTAAACAGGGGCTCGACTACAGTAAGATGTGAAAGTGCGCTCGCGAGCGTGCGAGCCTGTGCCAGAAGCACCATCCCTTCCTCTCTCTTGCCAAGGATGTGATAGAAGAAAAGGTCGCCATGTGGCGGGGTACTATCCGGCGAAATGCGTTGGAGAATTCGTATTCGTGGGAGGAGTTATTCCTGAAAATATAAACTACGAAAATATTCCCCGTAAACAAGGTGGATGAGAATCCGAAGAATGGAACTAATACTGGATGCAACTCCATGCACTGAAGTTAGCAAAAACACACTTTTTTTCTTTTCTCATTGCAATTATTTTCTCAAATTCCAGACTCTATCATTCCGTTCTTCTTTTCCTCATGTTCCTCCAATTTCTACTCGAGTCTTGTCTGTGAAACTTGATATGAAGGGGGCAGCTCCACAAAGCACAACTCCCGCTCGCACAGTTTCTTTCCTCAGCGAAAGTTTGTGAAGAATCTTCGCCTTTACACTGGTGATTTTCAGAGTCACAATGTAAAAATTATTAAATAATAAAAAGTTGAATTTGCCATCGTACAACGAAGAATCGTATAAACTCAATAACAAGTTTGAGAAGCAGAAATGTATGATTTATGGGTACCTATTTTTTCCTAGTCAGATTTTTCATCTGATATCTTGAGAGACTAAGATATTAAGGCATTAATTGCATCCTAGATTTCGGAATCAATATTTTTAGATCAATCACGAATATGCATTATGAAGATGCGACATCATACCATGCATCGTACGGCCCTTATTTGAAGTAGGGGCAAATGAGGGAAGAAAAAATCGCGCGGTGTCCAAGGTACGGTGTTTAGAATACTTACTGATCCTACATTCGCCTGGAGTTGACACACGGAAATCGAGGAAACGACGGATCCTATGTATTATCTTGAGTGAAAGCGGTATTGCTCCCCCACTGGATGATGAGATACAGCGCCGACATACGAATACATATCGACATGCAAGGAATTTCCTTCTGGCAGTGGCTGAAATTGATCTAGTCATACAGCTAGTGTTGGTATTTGCTAGCTATTTACTGTAGCTAGGTATTTGCAGTTCCACATTCGAAGATAGCTCTGGGCCATCTGAAAGAAGCCACGACCTAGACATAGGTATCAACGCTTCGGCCGACAAACTCCGACCTTCCTCGCGGTAAAATGAGGAATGACGCAGTATGTCGGCCAAAACGTTGGCAACAATGGCTAGGACGCGACGTCTCCCGAACAGCGAAGGATCTATTGACCCCGGCCGCGCAAGCCTACGCATCCATATTGGACGAGCAAACATTCCCACCGCAACATATCCCCTTCCCTCTACATAAAAAAAGCTCAATTCCCTTGATAGTGCTGAATAGAATAATTTCTGGAATTAATAATCTAGCACCTCGAGCTTCTCTTGGAAATGAAATTCTAGTCAAAAACATAGCAAAACTCCGTTTTTGCCAAGTGGATATCTCAGATTTTGAATGTTTGCTCCTACTCCATTGATCCGTTCCCGACCTATGGAGGTTATAACAAACCTCCCCAAGATCCGCACTCCCTCATGATCTCGTTTGTCTGGCCTTAACCCGATAGCACAGTCGCGAGGGACTAGCCCCAGCACACTAAGTAAACTGACACGGTCCACCCCTACGCGCTCCCCGCGTGTCATATTTCTGAGCCGTTACACACGCAGGCATGTGGCAAGGAGAGCGCATTTAGTGCGGCTAATAGGCCCAGCAGGCGGCACAGCTTTAGAGGGTCCCGCCACGAAACGCCCACGCCGGAGAGAAGAGGAGAGGGGCACATCAGGGCACTGCAGGAGGCGTTCGTCTCGAGTCGACGGTGGATAGAGAGCAGACGCGAAACATATGCAGTCACGGAGTGAGATGAAACAACGCCCACCTTAATCAAAGTGCGCTTAACTCGTTAAATTTAACTCACCAGAGTGTGTGTTCTATCACAGACAATGAAAAGAAACACGGATATTCAACGAAGAAAGTTCACGTGATTGTACCATACTTACAAAATGTAAAAAAAGAACATGAATAAATGCATATAATTTCGCATAGTATTGGTAACGCTTACGTAATATTATAATTCTAATTGGACCCGTGCAAAAACGCCGCACATTTGAATTCGACTGCATACGTTTAAAAAATGCGTGCGGTTAAATAAATTTGTCGGGCAGGTATTGGAACTCGAGAGCTGCAGGTTTCTCGGAAATCACTGCGGTTCCCAAAAAATTGAGAAAACGTACCCATCATATGTAAGTGAATGACCTGTAAATTTATATCTCCGGGAAAACGTGAAGGTGGCAGTGCCAATAAACAAATTAAATGAACAGCTTATATCTGTAGTTAAACGGTCACTGAAAAACGGCTTCAATTTCAGTTCATGAAAATCACAAACCATCGTAATTGATTCTTCCCAGATGCATAAGAAACATGAAAATGCATCTGTTCCTGAGGCATACATCATTCACATGGGAAAAAATAGGATAAAAACTTTTAGCTGGGAATATCATGCCCGTAAGGTCAGTCGCAAAGTTAACGATTCTTTGAATTACTTTAGATGTATTGATAAATATATCCTTACATATACGACATAAATGCCAGTAACAACTCTATTGCTTACTCATTTTGATTACGGTTAAACTTTAAGTATCATATTTTTATATTTTATTTAAATAATAATTGTATCACAAGCTACCCCTTCGTATACTGTACTACATATGTTGCATTCTATACTACTTTTTACTTGTGATTGGGCGGAAGAACGGCTTCATGGCCCGAGCCTCGCCATGTAACGAAAGTTTATGGCGTTATTATTATTATTTATTATTATTATTACTATTATAAATATTATTATTAATAATTATACCAAGAATTTAAAATAGTATGAAACCTTTGTTACACAAGAGTGATTATCTGACTCAAAAATGGATGTTCAGCGATTAAGAAATGAGAAGTACACTGTTTCTGGAAATACATACGAGCAGGGCATAGTAGGTAACGGAAACACTAGTAAACGTCAATCGAATCACTTCTTGGGTCAATCGCTTACACAGAAAATACACTATTTTGCTATTCATTAATTTAAGTTATTAGTACGAACGAACAGAGTTCCTAAACCTCTTTTTACTGATTCAGTGTCACAAGCTAACGTGGAGGATTATCTTCGGAAGACAATGTTTTGTAAGTGTGACACCAATCTAGTTCATGCACAAACTTTCAACAACAAACGTGTCTCCAGGCACTTTATTTAGATGTAACTACGGAAATGCTCATGTTTAGTGGTATCTCCGCGTAGTGACTGCAGGCCAATAAGCTGCAAAGAATGCGGTGAAAACTAAAAAGGAAGTGATCTTGAGGGGGAAAAGTGGGAAGCGAAGAAAGGCAGAGAATCTTTGAGACGGGCGACATCTGCCTGAACGAAAAGATTGGGGCAAAGACAGAGAAGTCTGCTCCAAATCTTCAGTCTGAGACGTAATCGAGTGTGGATCCTCGACGGAGGCCGTATAGCAATGTGGGATGAAGAGCTGGGACGCATTTTCTAGAAATTTTGTGTGGGAGGTCTCCCATGGTGCTACGTCTCAGTAATTCCTTTGACTTTGCCTTCTTCCTGAAGCGTCTTCGCCGTCCTCAATATCACCGGATATTCCTAACGATGAAACCCAAGCTCAGTTCACAGCGCCTCCACAAACGCTTCTGAGAGTGGCGGAGCATTTCGGTCGAAAGACATGCGCCTCTATTGCAAAGCCTCGTGCGTGCCGCGCTGACGGTGCCTCTGCGAGAGTCTATCTCACCTCTGCTCACATTCAGTGGGAATTTGGACCATTCGATGGGGCCTCGTAGCACTCCAGTTGCCAAGTATGATTTTCTTAAGACACGCACATTCTTACAAAATTTCAAATAAGAAAATGGTATTTACTTCTGAGAATGTAAAAGTCAAAAGAAACGTGTTGTAGAGAAAATTATTTGTTTCAGATCCGAAAATCTTTCTATGTCATAAACATAATCTTGATTTCAAATGTAAAATAATAATAATAATAATAATAATAATAATAATAAGTCAGCCATGAGATTTACAAATGACACAGAAGCTTTTACGATGAACTAACGATTGCAACAATAAACCACGAGATGAATTACACTATCATCCTATACACATTATTCTTGTATATTATTATTATTATTATTATTATTATTATTATTATTATTATTACTATTATTACTATTAACTACGCAATAAACGATCAAATTACCAATTAAAATAGTACATTAACTTTTTCTAATAAATTGTGGCAGAGTGATAATTATTTTACTTAAATGCAAACTAACTATTTTTCGAATGGGAAATTTTTAGATCAAGTTCAAAAGTACACTTAGATCACATGTGTATAGAAAAATTAATAACAGTGTAGTGAATAAATACAGATTCAATTACTTTAGACATTTTCTTTTGAGAATTTCTGCTAAATGTTTTGAACATTTTTTGTGTATGATTTTGTATTTTGGAGCAAATTGTGTATTAATACCCTTTCTGTCAAGTACAACAAGAACTCCCACAGAGTCACACTGAATTTTTATTAACCAACGTATTAAATAAACTTTGAAAAGTATATTTTACCTCGCACATTACAGGAAGACTCGGACTTTCAACAATCATCAAGTACCTGATAACACCACAAACAACATGCACTAATTATATAGGATTTATGTGACCAAATGCGTCAGCTTATGCGACCACCATGCGTCAGCTACATGAACATTGTGCCAAAAACGTAAAAAAGAAAGACACTGTTGGAAAGGGAAATATATTCCAATAAGAGGAATTGAGATACATGAACACTACGAGCGAGAAGCCTGAAATGGTGAGGATGCATGGTCACAGCCGTTTTGTGAACTATTTTATCATCCAACAACGTCAACACGTTGAAATATATCATTGATTTGTATTGCAACATCACTAAATTTGGTTCTTCGAAGACATAAGAAACGGAAACAGATCTAACACTCGAATACTTTCGCTAAACCTCAACGCACTCCGCAAGGCGAATGGTTATAAAACAGCCTTGCAGAGAAATTCGGGTGCTTCACCGCATATTCGCCAGCCGCGACGAGTGATATGACGCATTTGGTGAGCGAGTGCGTATATGCCATCTCCGTCTATCGTCGCAACTTCGCAAATTAACTGTTGAATACCAGAACGAACTAAAAACGAAAAGACTGGAAAATGAAATTGCGTCCAGGAAGTTAATTAAAACTTCAAAGCAGATGAATATTTCTACTATTCAGATTCAACACTGGGAACCACGTGTGTGGAAAAGTATAAAATTTGATTACAATGGAATGGGTGCCACAAATCAATTTTTGCAACACGGTTTTCGCTAAAACGTCATATTTCATTGTGAGGCAGCCGTCAGATGAACTGATGTATCCTTGAAACAGCAATTTCGGCAGAGAAGAGTATACGAAATAAGCTGTAAATAACCGAAGAACGTAGCATGAAGGCAACTAAACGAATTTTGAGAAAAAAATACACTGATAAGCGTTGAATAGCATATTAATATTAGAAGTATACATTTCATTGAGTTTCTTCAAGAGTTGAAAATATCTCAATACATTCTATAACTGCAGTAACCTTCGCTAAAACAGATATAACGAATTATAGAATACCTTGAACGTGCATTATTCGTTAGACTAATTTACTTGCTATTTCAAATTTCAAGATATTACCAGATGCACTTGATTCTATTGGTAAATGTCTGCATCATATTTTAACTACTCGCTTCGATTTTCTAATAAAGCGTGATCTCGGTAGATTCGTTAATCGATTCATAGTGCATGGAAGAAGCTCGCCAATAATATTTTTTTACCGCAGGTAACTGATAATTCCAAATGATTCAGTGGGTAGACGTAGGAAGCGTGGCTTCAATCAACAATTGTCCATTTACCTTTGCCCGGTTTTCGTGTAGAGTTAATCAGAAAGAACGGATACGGTGATCACGAGCCACACATTCTGTGTAAATGTGGAAACAGCCATGCGTATGCGTTACACAAAGAGATTAAACGTTTGATCAATATCCGTCGATTGAGATTCTGTGGAACTGATGATCGAAAGCTAACGTAACAGAAAGGTAAAACTGAAGATTGATGATATTGAAATTAAAAAGAAGTGGGTGAAGGTAAAGAATAAAATTTTGTGTTTGAGCGTCTTCCGAGGGACATATTAACAAAAGCGGGTTTAAACGAGAATAGTTTAAAAGATTTTCTGATATTTTGTCGTCTAATGTGACTATCATTCACTATCATGACACATGTTAATGAGCCTTAATTTTCAGAAAAATGTAAATAATAATAGCGATTTAGAAACACGCGTACCAATCCACGTAATAATATAAATAAACAATAAATCACTGAATTTAGGGCAGTCTCCGTTTTTCACGACCTTAGGAAAACCTAGACAATAATGTAAAGAATATTAGCATCTACGCTTAATCTCCTACAACTACATACTGGCCAACCGCAGTTAAAATAAAAGCTTTTATCTCGTGCACTGGATCTGCGAATCAAGTGGCTCTCGAACGACAGGCACACTCATCGCCGCCGCAACACCGGTGCCACGCCGACCCACACCACCCACCCGCCCGTTCGCCCACCCTTCTCGCACGCAACGCGCCAGCGAAGCCACGGGGCCTCTCATCTCCGCGCGCTTTGCCCAAATTTTGCCTCTTGTGTGATATTTTCATGATATGTACGCTTATGCATAGTCACCCGTTCAAACGGATATAAACGTATACGATGCCTTACTGGCGCCAGTGTATAGACCGATACCGGGCGAGAGTGGGGAAGCGGGTCCTGATTGGGTATATGGGCGGCGGAACATCGAATCCTCCCCCGCCCCCGCAACCCCAACCCGCGCCGCGCCGCGCCCCGCCCCGCCCCGCCCCGTTGGCACTCGCGTATTAATATTCCACGTTTGCCGGGGAGCGACGTGAATAAAGGCGGAAATTCCATCGGCAAACACTGCTAACGCGCGCGCCGCTGCGGGGGCGGGCCGGGGCGCCGCAGAGCCCGCTATACACTCACTGCGGTCCCCGCCGCGCGCCCCGTCACGCGGCCAACGGCCCTAGATCGCTGGGCGCGGCGACCCCGCGCGGGAAGTGGGCTATCAGGCGCCAGCAGGAGGCGGGGGCAGACACGAACTGGTGCGAGACGCATCTCAACGGAGTGGCTTCGGTGGCCCAGGACATCAACTGAGTCACTGCAGTGTCTCTGACCCGAAGGTCCTAGAGTTCGAGTTCCGACGATTTTCCACACTACACAGATAGCTCCAATTCAGTCGCTGTTTGGAGGAAAGTTCTAGCGGCTGGCTGCTCTGATCGGTCGTTTTCCATGGTTTCACCGATCAACATTGGGTTATTGCTAGAGCAGTACCCTAACAATCGGGCCACCAACCGCGCGCGAACGTTCCTTCCTCTTCCTTGTCCTACATCACCCTTTAGTTATACAGACTTCCTCTTACGTGCACTATACTACCACACGGGAGGCCAGTCGGGAGCTTAGAGCACCTTCCGGCTGGGGCGGTGCCCCGCTCGTGGAAGATACTTGGTTGGGAAAACCTCGCTAATCGACATGTAGGTCGCTGTCTGATCTCACTATCCAGCTGGAGAAGATCAGCGCCACCTCCCACAATAAAAAAGCATGCCTTACACTTAGGAGTCTAGTGACGTTAGAAGTTGACGCGCTGAGAAACACTAATCAATCAAAAAGATTTTCAACAGCGCACGCACACATACTCCCAATTTGAACTGCTATGTCTAAGGACGATAACGAACACTTTTTAGATAAATATTAAGTACGAATATTTTAGTAGTATGCTTTTGTCAATCACACTGAAACGTTGAAGCTATCAGCGTAGGTATATGCAATCGCAATGCCTTCAACAGATCTATTTCATTTTCCTATGAAGAACATTGTGTAAATTTCCAGAATTTAAGAACATTTTTCCAGAGGGACACACATTTTTCAGAACATATCAAAGTTCACAGAGTGATGTTTCGTGTTGTGTCATACAAGATGTACCAGCCCACTAAGTCGTACCTCGAACTACTCGTCCACTTTCTATAATTCGTTACATACGCATGTTCCTGTTTTTCTTGACGCAATTTTTCCATGATTTACCGGAAAAGTTACAAATACACCAAAAGTTACCAATACACGAGTACTGTAATGGTATGTAACGAATAAGAGAGTTATTTGGAACAATTACAGAAGGTGTGATAGAAAACGGAGTCCAAATGGTGATCAACTGAAGACTTGTATTTAAAAAAACGTAATTAGCCCCGATGACAGAAGTAAAATTAATCATATCTACTCCCCATTTTAATGGAATCGGTTGGCTGTTACTGGGTTAATTCGCTTTAGACAGCTGTAGTCTTATCATTTAATAATTAAACGTTTTTGTATGATAGTGTATTTTTTGGTTTCGACTTGCACGTGACTTTAAAATCTTTTAAAGGAAATGGTACACATTATCAAATAATATCTAACATTCCTAAGTATATAATTATTATTCACTTTTAGAAACAACGTTTACAATTTCCTCTGAATTGGAAATTAAGTAATAGTAAATCTAATAATACACTAAATGTACGAATTTACGAATAATTTCATATAATACGGATTGTGTTCTGGCTTAAACTACCAAAACTGCCACTTCACCTCGGATATAGAACCTCATTAATAAACCGCATTTACACCTTTCGATCGTTGCGGCTTTTTCGGCTTTTTCAGCGTTTTCTCAGAACCAATGTGTTGCGGGTTATCCATTTTCGCTCCGCATTTCTCATTACTGAAATTAAAAAGTCTTTCAACTTTTTGACAGTCCCATATTGCAGAAGAGTTGCTTGGAAAATGGCATTGTATTGCGAAATCCCTTAAATTAGAGTTCGATTTGATGTGGCTGAGTAAAGCAGTCGCTGGGTGTGGGAGGACGGCGCCGGGCAGGGCGGCGGGCCATCGGGTCATCGGGCCATGAGGTGTGGGGGAGCGCTGCTGGGCCATGCCCGTCACGTTCGGTCCGCGCACCGATAACCACACTCAATCTGCGCGCCGCCGGCACCACGCTCTTCCGCTCGTTGTCTCGTCGACATCACGCGCACCTGGCCAGCGGCCGGCTCGCCGCAACCCCCTGCGAGAACTGTTTCTCGCGGTCATAAGAGGCGACCTTCTTCTCGAGCCGACTAGTGGTACTATAACATTACACGCATTTTCTCGTATTGTTTGAAACGGATATGTAAAATCAGTAGCGGTCCGTGGCCTCAGAAACCGAGAGTAAAAATCTGACCTAGCAAAAATCATATATCAATATAATCTTATATTGCATCATATATCAATATAATCATATATGCAACTATAATCTTACGCTTTGCTTCTATCCCATGTTTATCAAGTTATGTTGAGACTGAACAAAGAAAAAGTTTGCCTTTTCTGGTACTTAATCCACCGCCTTTCCTATAACCAGATCAAGGCATACGACCACCTCTACCCACAAGACAAGAAGTTGGACTAATATTATTTAATTTTTAAGATGAAGTACATTTATCCTGTCATCAACTACAAACCAAACCCCAGAGTCAAAAATTGGCCTTTGATATTCTAGAAAATAATTCGTCCTAATTAACATATACCTCCAATATCTGGTAAAACTCAGCAGCGGGTCATTTTAAATAACGAATCGTAAAAGCTGTTCAAAATAAATTTCTTTTAAAGCATCTTGGTTCATTAGCAATAATCTAATCACAAGTCTTATTGCCAATAGCTCCAAACACAGAATTCGACTCAAAAGTTCTCCATTTTATTCAAAACGACAATTTGTACGTTGCGACACCACTTTCATCCTTGGTATATTCGCAATTTGTATACTTGACTTCATGACAATAATGCTTCAAATAAACAACGATAAGCAAATTTCACATAAAATCAAACTTTTAAGAAAAAAAAAAAAAAAAAACTAATAAATAAGTAAATGAAAAATAAAATATAACTTTTGTCATGGGCCTTCAAGAGAAAGAAGAATAATTATTCACGAAGTTATGTGTACAGTATTGAGTTACAATTCCTAAAAAAGCATGGTTTGCTGAACAGGAAGAAAATAAAAAAGATCAAATAAAAATATAAAAGCTAGACCAACGTGTCCGGCAGTACACTGGTGGAGATGAAAATGGTATTCACTTCTCCTATTCACTTGGTCACTTACAAAATTGTGTACTTTATAATCACAGTTACTGGCAAGCTTTTTGCTCAGTTCCTATTGGTCATCTCTGTGCCTAAAGTATTCATTGAATAATTGTAGGAATTTTTCATTTCTAATCTATTTCTATTACATTCGTAACTCTATGAGGGGAAGGGGTGAACACTCAACATCGGCGCCCCGCGTTTTGTTAATTATAATTAATTTAGGAAAATTTATATTACAGTGTATTCGTTTCCAGACGGTACATTTTTCCTTTTAGAGAGTTTCCCTTCTCCGACCATGTGGGATCGATATGCGGATCTGATGCGATTCACTGAATTGATAGCTTAGAAATTTAGAGTAGGTTGTGTAATGGCGTAAAGGCTCTCGGCCTAACCACATACAATCGTATAATACGCTTAAAATTTGAAATAAATGACATACAGATTATATACATATATCAAGAAACATAGAAAGAGTTATAATGACTAGTGGTTATGTTGTAAGGTTCTTTTCAGTCAAATGGTGTTGGGTGTTTTCGGTAAATAGTTCAATACGAATTCAATGAACATTGCCTTAAAGAAAGTGGATGTTGTTTGCCGTCGATCTTCTGCCACACATCTCGTGCACACATCTTGCATACACATAAACGATTCGATACAAATTTTATCACAGAACCCAATCACTTATTTTAAAATATTGGAAGTGAGAAATAAAAAGACTAGTTATTTTTTCAATTTTACAGTAAGTTAACAGAATACACTCGTATTAATCCATTTCAATTTAACTGAAGGATAACTTATAATGAAACTAAACTCTTTAGCAAAATAATTATCAGGGATAAAAGTACACAATGAAAACGTCGCTCTCTAACAACCAATGCACTCCGTATTTTAAATATATTTATATAATATATAAATGTATGAATAAATCATATTAAAACAATATGGTGTTGTACATTAATGTTATATGCATCGATAACGTCTGTAAGTAAAAGTCACACAGTCCCTTGAAAACCGTATATACTTCTACGTAAAAATGTGCCCAAATTCAATAAACCAATCAATAACTGCTATGTTGCAAATATTTATTTAACCGATGTCATTCGCATTCAAATTGAAGAGCTCTCGAAGAGAGAAACAGAAGCAAGAAAAACGCTTCGTTAAAATATATAAAATCGTAAATGCCAAGTTCTGTCAAGAGCTCTCATAAATCAAACGGCTAGAACAGCAGAAGTACTCTCGAAACCGGAGACCTTTGTTCGCACACAAGAACAGAAGATGCGTAAAAACAGCCGGCAAACGTCCGCGAGGCAGGGTGCGACTCGTCGTGGCTCCGCGCCTCGCGCCCCGCCCCGCCTCACCCCACCCCACCCCACCACCCGCGCACTTGTGTGTTTTCCCGGAGTTCGAAGAGGCCTCCGAACCGCAGCAGAGATTTGCAACCCTGCGGGAGCTTCTGAGAATCTCAAGGGCCTGCCCTTCTGTTTTGCCGGCCTCCTCCTCTCCAGACTAAGTACAAGATTACGCCAGGTACGGAAGCTACCTTTCGCGAGCTCCCGCGAGGCAGGCTGCAACGTTGGTTTTTCGCGCAACACGCTCGCAGTTTGGCGTACGCGCGGCAAAACTTCCTGTGTCGTGATTCGGTGTTTCAGAAAGTTACGTCAAATAAGACAACGTCGATGGTACTCCTTTGGGATCACAACAATGTTTGTATAATCTCCTTACGTACGTTTCTACCTCGATTTTCTGAAGGTCCGACGTGCATACAAGATTACTTCAATGCGTCTCTCCTTATTAACTCAGTTGTATATACTCCTATATTGTATGGATTATTCTCGCCGTCCGAAGTCAGATTCTCAACGAGAAAACAGAGTAAGCCGTTTATTATTAGCGTACATTAATCTTCCCTTTGCGCATACTTTCATGTCTGTGTTAATCTCAGCATTTATATTCCTAATTTTCGATGCGCGCAGAAATTAAAAGGAAACGATGACACATCTAGTCATGTGAGGGGAGTCTATGGTTTCATTAGATATCCAGGATCTCGGGAAAATTTCAAGAACAATAAACTCGGTCGTGCGTGATATGCTGTGTGTGTTAACTAAGCCATATAAATTGGTATTAAATTATACAAAAATAATAACACGTAAAGATTGATTGGAAGACAACGTTATACTATTGAAGTGAGTACCATCATTATTTTAAATTTATTTTCCAATAAGATCAGCTGGTTGCTGCTATACATTGTTTTGCTGACATGTTATACATATTATATACACACTTTTCTAAAGAATCTAACAAATTACATAATAAAGGAAAGAAAATAGAAAATAATTTAATAATTTACAATACAAAAGAAATATAAATATTAACTATGGTTCTTACAATTACTTTTTATTTACAAGTACTACTATTATTTACAACTCCAACATTATCTGTCACGATGTTGAAGTAAATGAAGTTTTTTTTTTACTTTCCAATAAGATCAGCAACTCGTTGTTGCTTTACATTATTTTGTTGACATGCTAATAAATGAAGCTATTTATAAAATAATGTACAACTTGGTATGTTTTATAGTACATGATGATGGCAACAAGAGAGGGTCCTGAAACGTAGTGATATTAAAGAAAATATAAGTGATATAAAATAATATATAGGACCATATTTATAGCATTAACACCCTTAGCGCACCCAACCAGCGTCCATCGCCTTTCTCTTATGAACAAACATCTTGTACTGCAACTTAATTATATTTTTCGATGCAACCATCAGAAGTGAAATAAAGTACACATAGACTATTGAGTTCTGGGTCCCGTGATGGTTTCCTCAATTTCATTATTCAACAGAACAAAACAATAAAGAAAATACTGGGGATAGTTGTAATACTAAATAGTGATTAGACGTGTCTGCTACTGCAGTCGCTTCATGTAAAATGTTAAAAAGATACTAAATAGTTTACGAAAAATAAATTCAAATTATTTTTGGAGTAAAATCACATGCAGTGAAACTATTTCCCTAAATGTTGGGAGAGAAAAGGAAGTGAATCTTATATTTTAGAAAGTACGTTACAAGTTGAAACAAATATGCCGTTAAACATTCCACCTGTTTTCATTTTAAGAGACGTTACGAAATACACCACACCATTGCAATTCAACAAAACACAGAATAAAAAGGTAAATAAAGAACATTTACTGTTTCAAGTCGTGTGTAAAACAATGTTCATGACAAATATCGAGAGCAATTTGAAGATCCTTGTATTGCTCAAGAGAACCCTGTTAAAATATGAAAGGGGGACAAATGGCATTCCACAAAGACTTTGAGTTTAAACGTTTACGAGCCCAGCAAAAGCACACAGTTACATTTACACGATGAAATGTCTATTTCCAGAAATGATAAATTTACGCCTCTTCACTCTGAAAATCTCTCGTCCAATTAAAATACCACAGTGATATGTACTCTGCATTTAACACAGAAGATAGCGACGCATATCCAGGTAATTCCAAACGTAGTACGTCACTCCATAAATTGAGCATCGCGAACTTCATACTGCAAATAATTTTCCCAAAACCACAATACACACTTAGAGTTGAAAGTGCATTTGTTGAGATTGGTAGTGAAGTTCAAAAAAGTGACGAACACTCATTCGTCAGACAGGAAACATTCGTTAAATTCAGATGAAAATACTACCAACAAGTTGTTCGCACACGGTTGGACCACCAAAAAATCTCTGTGACGTTTGTTCGATTGCCTTTTTTTTAAAATAGATTTTAGACAGATTGATGGAAACACGGAATTGAATAATTCTACTCACTTTGGAATATTATCAAAACATATGCAAACCGAAACACATTAATATTCACAAAGATGCTTGCAACCAAATGATTTTAGCACAAAATTGTTCTTTGGCATGTAATAATTTTTACCAAAAAAAGTAGTGCTATGGAAATCTATTTTAATAACATTTCAACACTACACTCGACGTAGAAATGATATTCATCAGGTGACAGTATCAATTACTCATTACAAAAACTTCACATACATGTACATTATTTTACAACACTTTTTTATTTATTTATTTATTTAGTCAAAAACAGTCAAAAATTGTATGTGACGTATGGGGGAGAAAATCATCTGCGCACGCTTTCTTGAGTTTCAGAATCCCTTCCCAACAATTTAACTATTAATAGTTTAAAGATGATAATAATAATAATAATAGCAACAACAACAAATTTAAAAAAGCGAGGGATTAACGTTTCAAATACTAGATATTTTCGTTGCCAAATTATAGAAAACTTATTTTTAACGGTAAAGGAACAAACAGATTTGATTTTTCTGTATTGTTAACACAATAGAAACTCACCCTAAGCTCCACTACCACTACAGGCAAAAGGAAAGTTCAACAAAACGTGCGCATAGTGAAGCTACATTTACGTCCAGAAGCAAATCAAGGGGCCATCTCAGCATTTGCTCAATGGATCAGGGAAACTGGACAAACACCCGATCGAGATGGGGGTCATTGACCCGGAAGTACATTATTTGTTACAGGCATATTGAGTCTTTTTTAAACTAAATAATGCAAACTTTGCCAGATGACATTAAACGATTAAATTCAATAGAAAAGTTTAAATCCAAAGTGAAATCGTTTCTGCTGCATAACTGTTTCTATTCAATTAGAGACTATACTGAGCATCACAAGGAAAGTAACATTGATTTTAACAAGTATATTTAATGTATTATTTATCATTTGGACTGTATAATTCTAAACAATATGTAACTAGTATTGTATCGCAACTTCTGGGTCAATGACCCCCATCTCGATCAGGTTTTTCGTCCAGTTTCCCTGATCCATTGAGCAAATGCTGAGATAGCCCCTTGTTTTGCTTCTGAACACAAATGTAACTTCATTATCTTTGCACGACTTATAGATTTCAGTGGGAAATATAGTTATTAAAATTATCGTTTCCTTGTCACGGCAGAAAGTATTATTCCTTGACGAAGGACATCATGGATAAGAGCCCAAAATGTATTGCTTATTTATCCTTGAGAATATATTTTATTACATGGGAGCGGTTTTTTAATTCAAAATTTAAGAAGTATATGACTTAGTGTAGGGATCACAGAATTTTGAAAACGTGCACAGAATTCACTTCTCCCCTCAGCACGTCATACACTGTTTTTTGACATTAAATAAATTTAAAAAAATAACAACGAACATTTTTTCTCTCTATTATTATAACTAATTTTCATGCATTTAAACATGTTATGCTTTTCTTATCTGACATTGAAGAACATCGCAACGATGGGGTCGCAGCATGGGCTGTTGTTAATGGGGCGTATGCAACAATACAGTCAACATTATATAAATTAAATATTTTATGAGTGTTACGTTTATTTTCTTACTATTTCGTAATGAAGACAAGACATTTACTATTCTCTGATACGTTATTGCCTTCGATACGGAGCACAATATTTGCTGTTTAACGCACCTGGATCAAGAGGATCCTGGTTACGTGTGAAATATGGAAACAGTTGTATATTGCTACCCGTTCTCTTATGGAGGGAATTATGAGAGGGAATTCTGGGAGGGAAACATGAAAAAACAAATCGAGTCACGTTAATACCTAGGTAATTAGTACATAAGTAAATCTGATTCATTAAAATTGGGTAAAAAATAAAATCTTGTGTGTACTGCGGGCGTTAACTGGTTCTAATAATCTAAGGCGACGAAAATCCCTCGGGCTTTTTTTTTGTCGTTTCATCATTACAACACTTAAAATGCCATAGATGCGTAAATAACTAATTTTCGTTCAAACTTTTACGGCATTATTTCGGGTACTTTTACGAGTTTGTCAGAATTTATGGTCTATTTTCATAATGCAATGAGGTCGTCATAATTCTTCGTGATTACTACAAACAACTGAAGCATTTATGTAACTATTAAGGTAATATCTGCCTTTCAGTTTTGATTGTTACAGCGGAGATGTATGGGGAAGCAGTGGCGGATCCAGGGGGGAGGACATGGGGGTCATACACCCCCCCCAAAGACCTAGAATTTTCGTTTGTTACCTTCTTTTATTTGGCAAAATTTATTTAAATATTTATTTAAATATTTATGTTAGAATTATGTAATTATTTATAAAATAATATTACATAGCATCACACTTGTCCTCGCTGTTTAGCTCAATGGTCAGCGTGAATGCTTTCCATGACGCGACCCCGGTTCGATTCCCGGTCGGGCATGATGATAATGTTCGTTTTCCTTGCAATGTCCCAATCTATGTCGCTGGGTGACAATGAGAAAACTCACTTCTCAGATTGAGAAGACCAGAATACGGCGTGGGGATGTCTTCGTGCTAACCACACGTAACCCCTCAACACTCAGGGCCATGGCCTACCAGCTGCTGGTAGGTCATGGCCCGTTACCGGCTGTCGCGCCAAGAACAAACAGACAGTATCATAGATACACTAAAAATATAATAAATATGTTAATTATATAACAAAAATCTATGATCCCCTCCCCTCAAATGATCGGCTGGATCCGCTTCTGCAATTGAAAGCAATGTGCATGGGCTATTAGAAACGACTAGTTCTTAGCTTCTCCTGGGATCCAGCCGCGCCAGCGTGCGCAGCGTTCTCCGCGCGCAGGACCCGCTGCGGAGCCCCGGGTGGCGCGCGCACACACGGTCGCAGCGGCACCAGCGGCCACTCTCCGCGGGCCGGCGGCGCCAAATTGGCGCGCTCTTCCTCCCCCCCACCCGCCGTCCGGCCCTATTCGATCCGACTGCATTTGAAAATTTATGCACCGGCATATACAACCCGTCGGCCGGTCCCCGAGGAGCAAGCCACAAGATTACCCTCGCCGCGCCGCGTGACGCTCCCCGCTGCCTGCGCCCCGCCCCTCCCCTCCCCGTCCCTCCCCGCCCCGCCCCTCCCCACCCCGCTCCGCCCCGCTCCGCTCCGCCCCGCTCCGCCCCGCCCCGCCCCACCGCGCCGCGTCCCGCCCCGCACGGCGCCCCCTCCCACCGCGCTTCCGACGAGAACTAGCCCGCGAACGCGCGTAGCTTCGTACGGTTCTCATCCATCGGGAGCGGGCGGGAAACGACGAATGGAGAACTAAAACAACTACAGCGGACCACCACAAGGGAATTGCAGGGCACGAGAACTAGGCTACACTTGAAAGACTTTGATCGGGTAATTATTGTTCGATACTCTCAATAGTAGCACTATATTTAAAGCCCTATGGTCTAAAGCTTTCGGTTATATTCCAAACAATAACATTTTAAAGCTAATCAATAAAATGTGTTAATATTGAGATACTGTAATAAAATTTTGTGAATTTTGGATATTATATAAAACAGTATAAAAGTGCTCTATTTCCTCCTCTATCTCCATGAGTTTACTTTCAATTCTGAAATTTAATGCAATTATAGCCATAGTCGCCAAAGTGAAGAGCTCCTGTGCCTCCAACTAAGATAATTGTGCGGCCTTATGCCTTGAACTACAGCAGCTCGTTCCTTGCGCCAAGCCTTTGGCTCCTAAGTGGAAGGTCATCCACGTCATTCCACACACGATGTCCGTGTCATTACAAAAAAACCTTCCAGTGAGTCTTGAGATACACACGAAAACGCAATGCAGAGATGACAGGAAATATGAGAAGGTGAAAGTATTCTGGCTTGCATCTCAAATGTTCCAAGCGAGTACTTCTCTGCAGATAACGAGGAAAGGCCCAAGGGAAAGCTGTAGCTGCCTATTCAATTCAAAACTCGAGGTCGAGTGTTTGAGGTTTACTCGTTACCCACTCGTACATATTTGATGGTTTTATAATGGATGGATTTAATGGTCAAAGGAACGACGTAATGACCTCTTATCAGTAACCCCGAAAAGGGAAACTTTGCTCTTCAAGAGAACACATAGCTTCCGAATTATATTAGTGAAAGTTATAATGATGTACCACGAATTTGGCATCGTTCAACCAGAAATATGTAAGCTTCGGAAAGTTATATATACCAATTTCCAAAAGAAGCAACAGAAAGTAAATACTTACGCACCTTGGTTGCCTATAATGCTGCACTTAGGATCTGAACACTTACCTGAAACAAAACATTGAGAACATTAACAATTATCTTTTGTTTTGTTCATTCAAACTGAACAAGAATTTCAAGAACAAGTTTTTCAAAACGGAATACCAATAATACGGCTGTGGCTTTGTAACAATACCAAATGCAATATCAATCGAAGATTGTTGGCTATCGTGAAAAACAAACGTAAGAACATATCCTATCAAGCACAGACAATGGAGGAGATTAGAGATGTGGAACTTGAAGGGAGGACACCACGGTCAGTGGTGCCCCAGACCGGTCGGTGGATGCTGAACCGCACGTCAGCTGCAACGCGGTGCCGGCGGTGGACTTTCTGTAAGCTGAAAGAAACCCGATTTCCGACACGTCCTCTCCTGATCACGACCCGTGAGGTCGAGGGCGGCGATAGAGAGCAGGCCGTTTGTGAGGGAGGACGTTTGCTGAGGATGGCGTGAGTGTGGTCGCGAGAACCGCCGGGAGACCTGAGGGGACACCCCCCGGTCCCCTGAGCTGCCCTCACTGCGTTGGCCGTTCGCTTGCCCCCTGCGCCAGCACCTCTGTCCTCCACCTACCTCTCGTGAAATTTCCTGGCGCAGCCGAACGCTCAATACCACCTGCTCCGTAATATGAGGCTCGCCCCAATTGGTTGTCCGCGCCGTGTAGTAACTACGATTTTGGAGAGGACGCGTTTAGGACTATGCACTTTTCGAGATTGCCTGCGGGGCACTCAAAAATTTTCCAAATTATCGGGACATGTGCCAGAAAGTTGGCAGTGCGTCGAGGTGCCGTATGCAATAATAATACGAACCATCCACTGTCCTTATGTGAATGTTAAATGAATCTCGCATGAAGAAACGCCGAAGAACACATGCAGTGGATTGAAACATTGAAACACTCAAGGTGCGTAAAACAATAGACGTATTATCATTAAAAAAGCATAAAATAGAATAAAATAAGTATAAAATAAAACGTTATTGACCATTAATTATATCACATTGTATTATTTTCCAAGTGATAGTCACGTTAATGTAGGAATGCTGTCAATTAACTTGGTTAATATGGCTCCCAGAAATGATGTATTAGACGTTTGTTGAAAGTACTGTATTTACGGTATTTGGATTTTTTAGAGACTGATAATTATTTCGCCGCAATACCTGGGTTAAATTCTCGAATATGTTACGTTATCTGAACTCAAGAGCTTTAACCAATAAATAAAGGAATTGTTTTTCACATAAATACTATCACCAAAGTAACAGAATACAAAAACAGTTACGAATCATTTATTCGCACCAGTACGAAAAAGAAATACAGAAACGGTATAGTGGCACACATACTTTGATCACTTCAAACATTGGAACTCGATTTCCTCCAACCAAACACTTTTAATTCACTGTTTATATTTGCTAGAGCGGGCGCTTAATGCAGTTGAGAGCTACAAAGAGGGCGAGGATGAGGGCAGCGACGAGGGCAGGGATGTCGGCGTGGAAGAGGGCGTGGGTGAGGGCGAGGGCGAGGTCGGACCGAGCGTCGACGTGGCTGCGCTATCGAATGACGGCACCGACGGCTTCCCGCGCCGGTCTTCTCGTTCAGCTGGCTAACGACTCCTGCGTCGTAATGCGAAACCTCTTCATATGTATCCGCACATTCCATGGCCTCGTATTTTATCTTGGAGGCAGGCTACCGCGAGAAGCAAAATACAGGCGCAACGGCGACTATAAATATTTCAACGCTGCGCGCGCGATAGCAGAATCGAGGGGAACGGAGGAGAGAACCGAGGGCATGTGAGTAGGGAAGGCGAGACTGTGACGCTGTGTGTGTGCATGGAAGAACAGATGTGAGTGTGTGAGAGTGAGTGAGAGAGGGAGAGGGGTCCCACGCCATCAGCCGACGTGTCTCCGAACACGGACATTTTATTCGTCGCTTCTGGGTTTCGGACGAAATGAATTATAGATGGCAGGGTCGACATGATCAATGGGCCGGCAGGGCGGGCGGGGGCGGTAGGGAAAGAAGGGGAGGTGGGTGGCAGGAGCGCCGGGCCCGCACCGTCATCGGAAATCTCCAACGTCGAGAATATTAAGTTCTTCGGGGCTATTCACGCCGGGCCGGAGAGCGCGGCGGCGCCGCCAGCAGTGGCGGCGGAGGCGACGAGCGTACTGCAGAGGAGAGAGCAGAGCAAGGTAAAGAAGACACCGCCGACGGAATTATAGCGCGGGAGGGGAGGAGGAGGTTCGCAGGAGCGCTTTGACTGACAGGCGTTCTCCTCTCTTTCGCGCGCTACGCTGCCATTGACGACGGAACAAAAGATCCTCGACACAGTGGCTTCGCAAACACTGCGGGCTGCCCAGAACTAACCTACCGAAAGTTACGGCTCACGTTCTTTGGAATCTAGAGTTAACGTCTCGGACTCATGATCGGTTGTCTCTCAGCAACGTACTACATATCAAATCACGATGCAAAACGTTTCGAGTTCTCACAGATGTAAATACAGATCCACTGTTTCTACTTATTGTAAAATGAAAACAGATCTCTTTTGTCTGACATTGAGAGCAGGGAAGAAAAAGGTATCACTTTCGATTATTTATACTGCAGTGTACATTTGCGGAATCAATACGGTTTAAATTACTTAGCGAAAACGGATTCCTACCTTGCAACAAACGAATGTGGACTTCTGCCGAGTGTAATTTCGTACAAGAAGAAGGAACAAATGAGTCTGTTCAAAAGATAACATTAAAAAGATAACGAAGAAGAGTGAGCTTTTAAATTCTGGTTCCAAATCCAAAAAGCATAAATCAATATTAACTGAACCCTTGCCATTACATTGCACAAAAGAAAGAACTGTAGAAAAGTGACAGCAGAAAAGTACAACTTATGCAAGGAAAATCGAAAAAAAAAAATATTGTGTTTCGTCGTTCAGTTCATATATTCCAAGACTAATAAAATGGGAGGTTTCCAAATTCTGGAACAATACAATCACTATTCACTGTGAACACAGTATTTAAGAAACTTCTAAAATAGTATTAGATTTTTTATATTTACCGATATAAATACATGTAAGTCGTGGTCAAGTGTAGCAGGAAATATTGATATTCACTTAAACTTAAAAACGTAAAGAATCACTTATGACCACTGATTCTTTTGTAACGGGGCACATGTGAAACTATTGCTGCACATTGCGTTTATATACACTTGCTAATCTTTGCATTTAAAAACTCTAAATCCTCGAACTTAAAAATCTCGCTATCTCCACCATGCTAATTATAACATACGCTTGCACGCGGTAAACGACGAAACGTGGACGGTTTTTTATTCATCGATAGCAACTCACACGACAAAACTATGTTCGGTAGACAAGCGTTAGTTCTATTAATTTTAAGATATTATATTTCACTGTTTATAACATAAAACCTGCTATTAAAGGAAAATGATGACACATCTAGTGTTCACTACCTTTCATTTACGAAAAAATCACGCAATTTAGTTGAATAGAAACCTTAAACTTTTCCCTCAAGGAAATCCCTTGGTGTTTTAAATACATTGTACATAGATTTTGTTAATCATGCACTCTTAAATGAATAGTTTGTTCTTAATCCCTGAGAAATATCTATCATTAGTTTTTTATGTAACAAATGATTGATTGATCGATTAGTGATTCAGTGTGCCTCAACTGCTAAAGTCATTGTTCCCTTTAGTGTAGTGCATGCTTTTCCTCGGTAGGCAGCAGTGATTTTCTCCCGATAGAGGGTGAGATCTGGTGCATTGGACGGCCTGTCGCTATACAAGGCTGAGGTAATATACACTACAAATTTCGTCAATTCACAAATGTTCATATTTAGTTGTTTATATTCGAAGAAAGTAAAATTTTTCTTTAGCTCTATTTCTAAAATATCCAGCCCTTCGACTCACTTTAAGCATATACTTTTAAACATTATATCGACAAAAAAAGAGAAATCTTCAAGAAACTGGTGTGCGGTAACGGAACATTTCTCAACACAATGACATAAGAAATGTTTGTTCGACTAATTGAGGAAAAAATGTGGTATGTTATTTGTGCGCACAGAAAACACACCACCGATTTCTGACTCACCTTAATGACTCACGTTGATTACACAAAGAACCCGAAGGTAAATGATTGACTACTTATGGGAAACTAATTGAGAAAAAATGACAGTATCGGTAACAACATTTACAAAAGTTGTTCCGCGAAACACAAAGGAAAAAGGATTTAGATAGAAATGCAACGTTTCAGAAAACATAATTTCTGGTTCAATGTGAATTCTTCTTTGCTTTAAAATGATGATCTTGAGTAGAAACCATCAATCTCTTGCAACTTTATAAGTTCATATGTCAAAAAAATTAATAACTGTTAATTTTTTTCTGTACAATTTAATTTGATACAAATATATCATTTTGTTTGACACTGTAAAATCATCTCATGGTAATTATTCATCTCAATCGGAAGTAGTACACAGAAGAAAATCATACTTTTCTGAACTAAAAGCTCAGAAAACAGCTTTATGGCAACAAATTCCTTAACTTCACTGACCACGGGAACCAGAAAGTATTTCAGAGCGGTCGATTTCATTTTGGACCCCCCCTCATAAATTCGTTCCCTTACAGTGAAACGTTTACAACTTTTTCTTGAAATCCTTTTCGCTCGGGCATAAAGGTTATTTTGAATGTGTTGCGATCAATATGAGATTTTTCTCAAAAATAAATTCAGTATAATGGCAAAAAAATATTTTTGATGGGCATGGCTGCCACGCCCCCAGGGGTAAGCGAATGATTCAATTCCATTTTATTACTGAAAAATCGAACAACATTGCTGGACTATATCACTACTTAAATTACCAACTATATTGTTGCATAGTCAAAGAACGTAATTTTAACCGGGAGAGGTATCTTAGGGCATGAAGTGATGTCACTACAGTGCCTCTAAATTGTGAGGTCCCAGGTTCGAATCCTGACGAGGACATGATTTTCGACACTAGCTCAAAAGCTAGGTCGAATTCAATCGCTGTCTGGAAGAAACTTCTAGTGGCCGGCTGCTCTGAACGGTAGTTTTCCGTGCTTTTTCCGATTAACAGTCGGCGAGTACCGGAGCATAACCCTTACAATCTGTAACGCCCTTGCAAACTAAACGCCGGATCTAACCATCTAACAAGGGAAGATTATCGCCACCTCCCGAGGAAAAATGCACTACTCTTACAGGACTAATGAACTTAGCAGTTGATGCGCCCGGAGTTATTAATAAATCAACATAATTTAATACGAAAACTGGCTTACGAGGTTACAATATACAAAATACTGCGAAAACCTGAAACCTCGGACACGCCCTACATTAGCACTCTTATACGCTTTTCAGCGCCATTATAAATAAGACGTTGAAACCCCCAACCGCATTGGGCAGCTCCAACTGACGCAAACTTGTCTCCAAGAATTTTCTAGGAAAATTATGGGCAGGGGAAGCGATTCCGGAAAATTAAATTGCTGTCAAGGCAACTTGGAAAGCTCATTAAAATGTTGAAACTTCTCTCATATTACGAATTAATTAACACATTTGGAGTAAAATACGAGGACTCCGTGCAACACCAGAACAATCAGGGGGCTCGTCGGCGTGGGTGGCCAGCCAAGCTGTAGCGAACGTTCGCCAAGCGGAGCCTAGGGGCCCGCATCCCAACCACCCGTCGACCCGTGTGCTTCCCCCTCAATGACATCTCTCACGGGGTCTTCCTTCGCCAACGACGGTCACCTTCCCATGCGACGGCCTCGCCATATGCGGCTCACCTTGCGTCCGGCATGTGTCCTTGCGTAGACAGACACACACTTTCTTCAAGTTCGCTCCAAGCCAGTTACAACGCACACAATTCCCCGATCTCGCACAGCCCATCCTATCTCTTTTTCAAATCTTTAATACATTATATTCCCACTACTCTCATTATCCTCTCCACTCGACCTCTCTACGCTGTCCATTCTCTAACAAGGCGGATTGAGGTCCACACTCAGTTCACTATACATGTTACTACCCATATTCTCGATTTATCCTCACCAAACCCTGTTTCCCTCGCACTTCGTCAACTCCTACGTTCTGCCCGTGCAATAGCGCTCTGTTCTCTTCGGTGTGCCACGCCACGCCACACTGGCCCAAGTGACTCTCGCCTTACCAACCCATTTCCCGTAGACTTGCTTTATCGAGAGAGGGGTATTCCGAAGCGGCCGGCCGTAATTCGAGAGTTAACGTGATTCGCAACAACAAAGGCGATACGTAAAAAGCCACTTCGCCGGCGTCGCCGCTGGCTCTGGCGCCACCGCCGCCTCCGCCTCCGCCCCCGCCCCCGCCCGCCCGCGCGCCCACGCGAGCGCCGACGAATCCGGAGGCGATCGCGCCGCGTTGAAATATGGAGGACGAGGGCGGCTGATTTGTGGGCGCGGGGACGCAGGTCGCGCGGCGCAAAGGCCGGCGCAGCTGGCGCTCGCGAAGCCGCCTTTCCCGCCTCCCCGCCCGCCCCGCGCCTCCACCCACTCACCCACTGCCTGTACCCCCTCACCCTGCCCCGCCCCGCCCTATCCTACCCTACCCCGCCCTGGACCGCTCCGTCCACCCCGCTTCACCCTACCCCGCCCTCCCGGCTCTCGCGTGCGCGTTCGCCCCGCCCTCGCCCGCTTCAGTTTTGTTCTTCTTGTCGTTGCATGACACCCGAGTGAGGCAGGAGGTTGAAAGTTTCAACTTGAACCACGAGCTCCGCAGCAATGAGATTTTGGGACACCCGAAAATTCTGCAACTGGATGCAACATATAAACGATTTTCGCTTTGGTTTGGGTTTGGGAATCCAATATACACTAAATATTGAATATATTACGATCTTTGTTACATTTACCATGAAAAAATAAAGTATGCAGGAGTGCGTTGGGGAGATTACTTCTACGTAACATCCAGTGACACTGAACTCGAATTTAACATCATGCATGAGTTATTTTACTCATGGTGTGAAGGAGTGGAGGCCAAATAACCCAACATTGCACTAATTATTCTTTCGTTATTTATTCACTCATTTATCTATCACTCCGTCCAACCAGCCATTGTTGACTCATTAATTCTAATCTTCATTAAACTAATTAAATATTGCCCAAGAGATTAAAACTCAGCCCACGAAGTTAGCACTGGAGGAATAAAATGTGTTCTAATCATAATGCGCCTATTCATTCCTAAGATTATTCGCAAAATGACAGGAAACAAATCGTAACCCTTGCCGTAATATACTTACACAAAGAAGATGTACATTATATAAATTGACAAAAATACACATTACGTCCCAAGGATTTCGCAATGATAGACATGATATATACGTCCAACCATGAGAAATATTGCGATCGTCCAAAATTATAATCATGTCTCGTTCTAGAGGCACATAGAAGCAAAGAGATATAGAAACTTCTATTGATTCTGATATTGTCAATTCGCAACATCGTATGCGTGTGTGTGTGTGTGTGTGTGTGTGTGTGTGTGTGTGTGTGTGTGTGTGTGTGTGTGTGTGTATGCGCGCGCGCGCGCCTGTAGAGTTGACAATTAGGTACAAGGTTTGCGGAAGAATAACTGTTCCATTATTTTACTTCAGGTGCTTGCGTGTTGAAGGGAAGGAGATATAACGCAAGTAGGATCAAAATGACGCGACGACCGGACGTGTCACATTAATTAGTGTAGAGCAAAGTTTAGGACAGGATGCTAGACTGACTTAACGGCAAGGTTATCTTCCTTCAATTTTTTCTTCCCCAGTAAATTAGTGTCACTTTTACTAACATTTTGCCCCAGCTGTGATAAGTTTGAGAGATCGAGGTCAATGACAGAGGTTGATAGATTGCAGATTTGGATTAAGATCTTTATAACACTTTAAAGACCCCTCGCCTTACTACACTGACCCTAATTAATACTTCATCTTTATAATTAAATAAACTAATGACAATATAACAAACTTCAACGGAGGCGGGAGGTTAAAAAAAGAAAACAAAAAGGAAATAATGAAATTTGTTTATGAAACTTCTAGTATTTGGTTACATATTTTAAACACGCAAATTGTGTCATTATTTCAGTGAAAATATTTGTCAGTTTCGTGACATGAAACATTTAACCGGAAATTAATCCAAATTATTATAACCTGCAGGTGCAAGAGAATCCAGTACTTCTGCCTCCCTAAATGTAATATGTGTCAAAGAAATTGAGCAAAGTGTTGGGAGAATGCTTCAGCACAAAAATCCCGCTCGAGTTGTCTATTGCTAATAAAGCTATCTACGTGGCGTGAAAAGTCTTTCTTTTTGTGCGCCTGCAGGCTGCTGCAGGGAACGGCGCTGGCGCAGCGTGCAGCTGCCGGGGTGGGACGTTCGGTCGCCGCCTCGCCGCGCTGGCGGGGCGCCGGGCAGGGACGAGACGGGGCGTGGGGCGGCGGGGAGAGCGGCAGGAGCGGGGAGGCGGGAGAGGAGAGGAGAGGAGAGGAGAGGAGAGAAGCCGCCGCCATGAGCCCCGAGGGGAGCCCATCGTGCTGCGCGTTCCAGATTTAATCACGAGGTAGCTCTCTCGAGCTGCCACTGTTCGATAATAATTAAGCTTGAGACGAGCGAATTAATTTGCACGCAGATTTTCGCAAAAGCCGGCGATGGAGTGGCAAACTGGAAAGAGACGATCTAAATAACCCGGCGTGTGCGCAGCGCGCTGCCAGCCGCGGTGAGGGCGGCTCGGGTGCACCGGGGGAGGGGGCGGAGTGGAGGTGTTGGCGGGGGCGGGGCGGAGCGGAGGTGTTGGCGGGGGCGGGGCGGAGCGGAGGTGTTGGCGGGGGCGGGGGAGGGCGGCGAAAGAAACCGTGAGGCTGGCCGGGGAGTACAGGAGAGATGGAGGTGGTTGGCGAGAAATTACAATGCAGGGCTGTAGTACTGCGATGTTGTTGCGCGGCCGTTTGCAGGTGCAGCCGCTGGAATGTTAACCGTAACGTTTGCGAAGGCGTGATGGTAGGGGCGGTTTAAAGGGAAGCGATAGCGTAGAGCTTTTGTGGAAAATAATGTGTGACGGAAAAACAAACGACTCCGCCGCAGATAGAAAATAGAGCTAGGATTACGCATGTGGGTCTATTGGAAATTGTCGTGTGGGAATACAGCTGTACGATGATTGTGTAGACGTTTTGTACTTATGGCGTCACAAAATAAATTTATACTGGGTTTATCTTTGAAGAGAAGTAAGTATGTAAACTTCTCTCCAGAAGTAACGGATCACTTCAGCATTCGCTGTGACGATTGCTCGGAAACTGGACGAAAATCACAATCGAAATGGGGGAACTGTGCCCTTGAGAAACTGCATTATTAATAAGCACACATTAAACTACTTTAAGATTGAAAATATTATAGATTCTAGAGGAAGAATATATAGAAGCTATTATAAATATATCCTTTCCCCTCGAACCCAATTTTTCAAAGAAAAGTTGGCTCTGATTATGAAACCCTAACTATGAGAGCAAAGATAATAAATATTAATAATACTCAAGTAAATGTATTAAGTAAAATTTCAATTTAAATGAATAATCAGCAAGTTAATTCTTGTCGAATATATTATCACATCAAGCTGTTCACGAGAAATACGCATCAGTGTAATTTTACAATTTTATTGCAACGGAATTCTCGCGTTTAAGTGTACATAAAACGAGCAACCAGACTCCATCAGGTGAACTCAGAGCATCTGGCCAACGAAAAGCGCTAGAGACAAGCCAGAGGGAATTGCTCTTGTCGCTCGCCTGCCAGCTCTCAAGGATTATATCTTCTTAAAAGAGTGAACTAATAATTTATACCATCAATTACAAAACAAAACAGCAAAATCTACGAAGACCACAAGTATTCAAGGCAAGAAAAATGTACCACCAGCTAATCTCTCGTTCACTAAGATTAACCACTAATTCATTTCCAAGGGGGAGCTATGTAATGAGCAACTGGTACTCTTGTCGGTGGATTCGAGCCAGAAATACCGGAGATTCAGTAGCTCTAGCTCTTGTTCCCTTAATTAAATATTAATGACCGCTTGCTACAGGTTTCAAACCCTCTACACCAGTACAGGTATTCCCAACTTCAATTTCCTGAATGTTCGTTGTTGAACTTCGGAATAACAATCGTTAATTGGACAGAAGTTCACAGAATCCAAGTTCCAGCAGCTATGAGAGCTCCCCTCTGCATCCAAGCGGATAGCATTGCATTTCCTTTGAATCTATTACTTGGGAATCTATGTCCACTGATTAAAATACCGAAGTACTGAGAAAACACCATTTAAATTAGCCGATTTACTTGAATTTTACGATTTCAGAGAACGATGTAAAACGTTGACAACTAAAATATATTATTTATAGCCAAACATTCGTCCAATGAAATTCCTATTAAATGCATTATGTAGATAGCTCAAAGTTCCTCGAAGTACCCTTAATTCTAATAAAATATGTAGAAAAGACTATGCGACGGTTATTTATTTAACCTCAATAATTTAATGCAAGTGATTACGATTGAATCGACGTGTAAGTATGGAGAATAAAAGATTTCAGGTAGCTTCAAGCAAATGCTTTTCGTATTTCATCACATAAATAAATACATTTTAAATCTAGCCGACGTCCGACGGACGGATAAAAGTGTTAACACACAGGCTTCCAAATTCCCAGCCAATAGGTTCAATCCACGCTGCAGTGCTGGACTTTCAAAGGGCACAAAATTTCCAGAGCATCACATCACGCTTTCGGCACGTAAAAGAACTCTGGCTAAATGCCCGGCAAAATTCGATCATCCCACAATTCCCGACCTAATTAGATTCCCTATTCGCTCAGCCAGGGCACGACGCAAGTAACAATATGACTGACACTGTTGGGTCTGCCCTTGGCGCGAATATGAGGGTCAAAAAGTAGCTAGTATTGATGAGAGACCACATAGCGTAACATTCGAAACGTACCAACAATACAGCTCACGTGGATTCTCAGCCAATGGACAAGTTTCCAGAGCCCGGGTTTTAGACAACTACAATTTTTAAAACCATTATTTAATATATTTAAGTATCGACGATTGTCATTTCTCCATTCATTTGCATGTTGTAACTGTGAGTCTCCTATCAAATAACAAATCAAGTATACAATGTCGATATCGGCTGCAATTTTCGGTTGAAAATTATAGAGAAAAATATGGAATTTTTAAAATAGTTTTTATTATGTAGTAATCCGATCTACTGACCTGATATATGCTGAGTTATGAAAACTGTTCAACTATCGGTACGTTTTCAGAAAAATGCGAAAATTGACACAAAAACCATTGTAACTATTTATTTCCACGATGATACAGCTCATGAAATGTCCACTAATAAAAAAATAAAACTTCGATCTGTTTAGTCCAATCAGAGGCATTTTACGCGTGCAATTTTATCGTTTCGTTTAATCGACAAGCCCCGAAGTCTGATCACGCGAAGTTCCGGTATCCCGAAGTCACCGAATCCTGAAGTCCTAGTATTCCAAAGTCCTTTTATCTCGAAGTTATCGTACATCAAAGTTCTTGTATCTCGAAATCATCGTATCTAGAAGTCCTCAAATATTACAACGAAATTATTTTGATGTGTTGCTAAAATACAGATTTATTTGTAAATGTAATTATTTTATCCTTCATGAAATAATATTAATACATACTACTTGTTCATGGAAAATTCTCAAATAAATTCACTCATGGCTAGGCCATTTGTGGATTTTCAATAATCTCTCATGCGCTATTACCTGTGATTATTGAAAGCAATCTAAATAACCTTCAAATATTCACTTGGAATGTCACGATACAAGTTAACGATTAATGCATGAATTTTGAATAACGTCATCTGTACGTGGTTAGATGAAAAAAAGAAGTAAGAATCGTCAATTTATTCCTCCAATTACTTGTAAATCATGAACACCAACCCGCACGCATACGTATGGAAATCTTATTGCTTGAATGGTTGTCTGATCAACTTACGGCGTACGATACGCTTTCGGACACGCGATAACACTTTCACAGACACGAGACAAGATCAGAAGATTGTTTCAAGGTGCGGCTGAGGAAATTCGATACCTTCTATATCGTTGGCAGCGTATGAAGAATTCTAGAAAGACTACATGAAACGAATGTAGATGCCATATGTAAGCGGACACGTACGTGTATTGGTTTATATTATGTTACTCAAAAATTAAACACATATAAAAAGAAAGACTTTTTTTATTTTTAACCTGATAAGATCTACATTGTTTAATAACCATCATTTAAACGTTCGAAAATATTGTGACGCTCGGATGGTTTATTTTAATTATTTTGCGTTACCTTCAATTTCATGGAGAAATTATTTTAAAGATTTTCGGTGAGTCTTCCTTTTTGTGGCTCCTTAATAGTGCTAAAAAGCGGTAATTAAATTTGCATCGATCACGAACAATAATCTTGACATGACGAGCTGTGCCAAAGATTCCCAAGTGCCCTTGGCGTGCAACAGCTCCGCCAAATCGTAGGAGGGAATATCTAAATTAAATATAACCTGAATCATGCACGAAAATGTCCTTCCGGCTGACGACCAAACCAATTTATTAAGAAACAGAATGGGCACCCTCATCTACATTCGCCTCGATAAAGTTTCCGGACGCAGCACTTGCCGCCCCAAGTGCGCGCGCAGCATCCGGCCAGATGACACTTCCGGGGCGAAGTGGCCCCGCCCCCCTTTCCTCTCCTACTCCCTGCCCCTCCGAAACCGTTCGTCTGCTCCGCCTGCCGCCCTGGCGCGTTTCGAGAATCCCCTTGGCGTTATCTCCCGCGGAGCGCGCCGCGCCGTCCCCCGCGCTTCGTTATGTTGTCATCGCGGGGCGGCGGGGTAGGACGGGGTAGGATGGGGAAGGACGGGGTAGGACGGGGTAGGACGGGGTAGGACGGGGTGGAACAGGGTGGGACAGGTTGGGGCGGGGTGGAACGAGATGAGACGGGGAGGCTCGCAGCCTCAATCCTCGACTCTCCCTCTTGAAGGCCGCAGCTCGGCGCAACCCGCGCGGCCCTCGGGCAAATCGCCGGTTTATCTCCTTCGCGCCGGCGAGCGAACGCGCCACGAGGACGCTCGGTCGCGTCGGGAAGGCAGGCCGGAGAGCGGGCGAATAGACGCATGGGTGCATGACTCCATGGGTGTCAGGGTGGTTGGGTAGTTGAGTGGATGGATGGATGGATGGAAGATGAGTGGATGATGGATGGATTGATGAATGAGAGGTTGGATGGTCGGATGGATGGATGGGTGATCGAGTCGACGGACGAGTGCACACCCGAGGGGCAGCGTGACGTCACAAAGCGTCTGGCGTGAGGACGGAGTGTGGAGGAGGTTCATGGACGGAGTGTGGAAGAAAACAAAAATGCTTGCACACGGGCGAGTCACACGTTCATCCACGATATAGTAGAAAGAAAATAAATTAAAATGAAATGTTCATAGATATATCAATGAACACCTAAGGGTACGAGGCCTGGCGAAATATACGGCAATGGCGAATAATGGTTGAAGCGAGACTGAAGGCAGTCATGTAAGGAGGCCGAGAGATTAAAGAAACACAAGCGAACAAAACATAAATTGGAAAAATTAAAACAAACATAATCAATAATATAATCTTGGAGTGGGTCTGTAAGCAGGTGGATTAGGATCTATGTACGAAATGTGTGAATGTGAGATTATGGCTCGATAATGAAACAACGCGTAAAGCATGTATTAACGCGTTAAAAAACGTACTAAAAATGTCTATATTTCTCCACAAATTTGTATACGCATCCAGAGAACGCAATGTATTCAATGTTTTCTTCATATTAACAAGAATGGTCGAACAATCTCCTGATGTAACTACAGTTAGACATTCAAAATGACAAACTTTTCAAAGCGGTTATCAATATTGCTTAGTTCACTATTAGTGGGAAATTATTTTTTGTCACATTTATGGAAATTTTATCTATACTTACACACGCCATTGCTTTGGAAAGTTTAAATAACTTTGAGCAATGTCGACGACACAATGAAAACTAAAACAAGAGATCAACAGAGTATCGTAGTACAACTTACATTTCCACAATGGGAATTTTCCCTTTCTTTCATAATTTGTAGTCTTAAAGTATACTTTTTTATTTCCAACTTAAATAAACAAGCCTAATTTTCGAATTTATCATCATGTGCTCCATAGTTTACTTAATTATATTTTCTCAACAAACGGCTCCCTTTCTCATTTTCAGATATATTTCACAGCAATGAGACGCGGTAGTGCACTCGAGTGCGAGGGACGTGAATGTCCAAGTACGTTGTCGCCGCATGACAACAGTTAACTTCCTGGCTGGGTCAGACTCTGTCGCCTGTCGGGGCCGAGTAATATAGTTACATAAATGCATACCCCCGCAGCAGTTAAAACGTGGTAGAGTTAAAAATTATTCCACAAGAGTTTTACAAATGTTTAGAAACTTTCTCATACGTGTCACATAGAGACGACTTGTAAGACAAAAGTACATTCTTTAAATTATTACCGAATGTAAATCTTTTTTTTTTTACTTTCTACCACTGTTGAATAGACTCGCAATTCACCTAAGAATTCTATTTAAATTGCTCGTTGCCAAACAGAAAGGATTATACTAGCAGACTACAGTAGCCACTATAGCCAAAATTCCCGCAATACCACAATCCCGAGACTTCAGGTATTTTCACTAGTGCGTCGAGGCCACATCTCCCGGGAAATTTATGTTTCAAATCCAAAAATACAATAGACAGAAATATTTTCATACTATAGGTTCACATTATTATAACAATGAAAATGGATTGGAAAACATCAACCAAATAAAAATAAGCCGAAATCTATGTGTAATTCACATTCTTATTAAGTTTTTTTTTCAAAACGACGTTTCGGGAGTTATTTATTCATATTTCCAGATTTTAAACTAAATAACCAAATCATTTATTTTATTTTAACATAAGGAGAACCACGCTAGGCCACGTAATAATTTTGACATTGACTGCGCTATTCCAACACCCATTACGAGAACAGGGAAGTGAGATTCCCAGTTCTTGTAACGGAATTACAAGTATGTAATCAATCACTGTAGAAAAACACATCAGTTACTAGAACTGGAACAGATTGCAAAACAGGGCGAAGTCCTCATTGAATTTTATCTTTAAAGTACGAAAACTGTTAACACAAAGAAGATGCAAATGTTACTGTGAAGTCGAGTAGGCATGCAAATAACTATTACGCACAGTTCTAGCTTGTACCGACGGAATCAAGACGCCTCCTATGCCTATTTCCAACACTAAAACAATGCTAAAACACATACACGTATATTGACAATCAAGAAGAAATATTGAAATGCTAAAACACGTTACTGCATCAGTGATTGTTCACGTTCCTTGCGCTGGATGGATCAAAATAGGATCAAGATCTGATTTAAGTAAGTTTGGAGCACGAGACCAGACGGATACCTATGCAAGTTCCTGTTTATGCGTCAGTACACAATGATGACGACAAGCTAAAGGATGGGAGTTTCGATAGTAATGAAGAGTAACATGAATTTTATAATAAACCTTAAGTTCAATAACTTTTTGTAATAAACTTTTTTTCAAATTTCGGGCTCCAAAACGTGCGCCCTAAACATGGAAGCGTCTTATACAATGGAAATACGGTAGATGAACTTTTAATGCAAAATTAATTGCAATACACAACTGGTGTACGCACATGTGCAAGATCATCGCGTGTGTTTTCTTTGCTAACAAAAATTATTTTTTCGAATACCGATTTCAGGCCGTTATAATATTTTTCAACGGCCAAACTCTATTGATAGTCGTGGATCCGACAAAGCAGTCAGGCAGAACATATCTTTTTGATTGAGAAAATGCAATCGAGGGCGAGAGAAAATGGATCGGCGGTGAACTAATTGCAAATTATAATTAGAACGTTACTTTAAAAAAATGAAAGAAAAACAAGTCGCCATCATTCTCCGATGAAAGATAATACGCAGTTTCCAAACTTTGAAATTCGCTTCCTCCTCCTGCGGGCATTTTATTTCCAGCAAAAGTTGTCAACCACGAATCATTGCCTACTTGCGCTGGAAATGTCGATACAAGGAACCTTCAAGCCTACCCGGCCGTTTGTTCGCGTCGGACGAGATCCCCCCTCGAAAGACAGTTAAGAAGACGAGGAAGAAGCGAAGTGAGCGGCCACTCTGCGCGCCGCTCAGCCTTCGAGAGGCGACGCTTTTCGAGAGTGGACGGGTGTGGACGTGAGTGGGCGGCGGGCGACCACGCGAACTCCCCTCCGCCCTTTGCTACCGCGGCGGCGGCGGCGGTGGTGATTAGGGACGGCAAAAAAACATCGAAAAAAATTCCACCAGAAACATCGATATATTTACATCGATATTTTGTTTTCGATGTTTTCCTCATATCGATATTTTGTTGCAAAATTATCGATGTTTTTGAATTTTTTCTTAATTTTTTTATATAATGGGGTTTAGGCACGTTGTAGAGTAGCAGCAATCTACAGCAATATCGACATTTTTCGTCATCCGCTTCATCACGCTGCAAATTTCGCCTGTGCAATCTGAGGGAATTTTAGGTGGTTATACTTCGATGGTGTATGATGGATAAAGGAGGAGGTATGAAGGATAAAATAGCAAAACACGATGTTCTTCATTTGCCAACACTAATGATGATGCGATATCGAAAATGAAACATCTTTGTTTCCAAATATCAATGTTCATATTTTAAAATTCGACTTTGAAAATACATTGTCGCAAAACCATCAATTTTTTTAATCATCGATGTTGTTAAAACTATTTTAGTAACTTCTAACATTAGTGTTCACATGCGGAGGGGGCGTTTTGAGGTATGGTGGTCGTCTATTAATTTATAATTGACACAGCTGTCACAACACAGTCAAAATATTATCAGAACAATTAACAAAACTTTTATTATCTTATGGTTTAATACAAAAAAAATCTTCCGTAGGCTTTTTCCACCTTTTAGGTGTTGCCGGTTTCGGCTATCAATGCCGGGTACCAACTATATCCCTCATGGCGATACATATAAACGTTTTACACTAGACACACTTGCGGGATCTCTGGTATGCGGTCAGCAGACTTTCAATCCCTTCCGCGACAACACACATACATGGATGACAAGGGACAAACAATGACATCCACGGCAGGACTCGAACCCGCGACCCTTCCGACAAAGGCGCTGAGTCAGATACCTCGGTCATCCAAGTTAATACGTTAATAATCCACGTTAATACAAAAATAATACACTGCATTTATTAATAAAAATTCGACTAACTCATTTATTCTAGGTTACTTGTGGCCAGAAGAATTTTTCAATTTATGGATATTTGATTTTTTTCATTTAAAAATAAATTATCAACCAATTAAAAACATCGTGCTCAAAACATCCATTTAAAAACACATCGGCTTCAAGAAATCGATGACGCATCCCTACTCCGACTGGTCTGGTCGACACGGGACTGGTCACTCAATCATTCTAACTGCGCCGCATCTCTCGGGAAGGGCGTGGATTGAGGATGCAACCTCAATAAATGGCAAAGTGCGCTGAGCTCTGCACTGAACACCACGTGGCATCACACTGATATAAATCATATTAAGCACGTTTTTGCTTTTCAATTAAAACATGAGTAACATGTTAGAGGTGTGTAAATATCCCTGATGGAGTTTTACTGAAATAATTTTTGGATGCCTTTTTACTAGTCAATAATCATTACAATACTGATCTTGTTGCAATTTCATACCAAGCAAGATGTTTTGCCTTTCTTACAGGAATACACATGATTTAAAATAATAATACAACCTAGGCACTCAGCGCAATTAAATTAGTTCCACGTCAAATATCACACTGGAATTTCTGTGCGTTCTCCCCTAATTTATTTCTCCCCACGATAAACTAAAACTTTGTTTCCTGAAGGATTTACTACAATCTCCAAAAATTACAAGTAAGCTCATTATCAACCTCACTATTTATAAGAATAACGGCATCAGACGGCGACATCACTCAACGATCGATTTTATACACATCGGAGTTTCTGAAGACATTCAACGAAGCCTTCTAACCCAATTTCATTGGCATTTAAGAATGAAACATTTGTAATATTTATTCCACTACATTTACATTTAGTAAAAAGGCGATCCTTATATCCTGATTATTAACTTTCCTTGTCGCAGTTTTGTATACTGCAACTGCCCACTGCAAAAATCCGTACAACAGTAGCAAATACTCATCATCTGCAATAGTGGGTTTTCTGTCGGTTTACGTAAAAAAACGTAAGGAATTTTCTCTCATGAAACACAAGTAATCAAACAGAAAACCTCAAAATATAAAAGGGCTGATAAATTGCCAAATTAATCTAGTCATTACCGTTCTTGTTTAATTTTCTTAAACTGAATGAAACCGAATAAATTATTTGAACTAAGATAGTGTTTGTACGACAGCTCCCAAATGAAAATTGTAACTACAATAGGAGTACGAAGTTTTATTAAAGCACACAATGTATATCTAAACTGACAAGAATGTAAAAATAAGAAACAATTTGTACAGGGCTACCAAGTTACTTGTATATTAATCCCAGGAAGTATTATATTTCTTTTACTAGGGCTTCCGGATCCACCAGTAAGTATACAAACTTAATTATTCTCCCTGCCGTTACCATACTAATTTTACTCAGCATCCTTTTGTTTTTTCTTCCGTGTCGCTCGTTTTCTTTAGGGTATTTCGTCCGCGTTTTGAAGTTGCAAGCTTTGATAAGACGATACTTTAATCTACTTTATGAATATTTAGAAGGCACTTCTCCGGCGGTTAAGTTGTGCTATCGGAAGGCGCCCTCCACGTCCGCTAGTTCCAGTCCCGAGACGCTGATAAGGGGAGTCGCGTTTAGCTCCGGTGGCGCCATGCCGACGCGCTCGCGCCCCTGCAGTTTTCCTTCACTTTCGGCGCTGTGCATCGCATCTATTGTTCCTTCATTAACTTCATTTCGTTCCCAATCTCTTTCTTGTTTTTCTTCTTTGCCACTTGTCGCCTCATTGCTCTTGAGCTGCCCGCGGGTCTTTTTTCTCATTCGTTCCTTTTTTATGAGAGCATTTTTGAAGAAACATTTTCTCCCGCTTCCGTAATTTTAAATTCCTTCTTCAAATAATTCATCAATTTTCCTTACAATCGCAATGTTAATTTTCGTTCCATATTTACGTTTCCTTGCCTTCTTTATCAGTTAATTTTCTCACTTTACCCTTCTCATTCTCCTCCCCCTCCGGTTTCAATTTTTCTTCTTATTCTATTCAAACTTCATTATCAACATTTTAAACTCGTTATCCTGAAGTTCTTTTCCTTCGCTCGTTCTATCCATTTACTTCCGCGGTTTACTTAATGCCTTACGTACGGCAAACTCGCCTCTCAACCACCATTTTCGCCCTCGATCCTCCCTCTTCCCCACCACCTCCAGCAGCGCACACGCAGCAGACGCCTCCGGCGGGAGAGGCGGCGATCTCGCTGCCGCCCTTAGCCTCTCGCAGCTACGGCACTGCTGGCAGCGTATAAGGGCCTCCGACGGACGCGCTGTTGCCACACACTGCCACGGATATGGCAGCACATTTACGAGAGTTGGATGAAATCTCAAAACACTGACACCTACCAACAGGTGACGACATGTCTTCAGGTCGTGTTCGCAGCCACTACCGCACATGAGCCCTATTACCATCCAAACCCACGCTTTGAAAACCCATACCGCTGATGACAATTACTCTCCATATGAGTCACATGAGCAGCAACGCTCAACCGTGGTTGTGGCAAAGCAAACAAACCTTCACAACCGGATTGCTTCAGAGCAGGTCACATGATGCGGCGAGAAAACAAACAGAGACATTCATTGATTGCTTCATTGATTAGTGATTTAGGGAGCATCAAAGGCTGTCATTAGTACCGTACGTTTAATGTGTATTTTATCGCGGGACGTGGCAGAGATCTTTCCCCGCTGGATGGCGAGATCCAGCACCGACGTACCCGTCGGCTTAGTACGGGTTTTTTCCCAAACTGGTCCCAATCCAGCCACCATCGGGACACCGCCTCAGCCGATACAAGCACTAAGCTCCCGTCTGGTCCTCCGGCATATGTAGTAGTGTACTGCATGTAACAGTGTGTGTAAATAAGTGGTGAGGATAGGACAAAGAAGGGGAATGAAGAATAGCGCGCCATCCGTTGCTCTTTTGTTAGAGTACTGCTCCAACAATCGCCAGGTGTTGATCGGAGAAATCAAGAAAAAATACGTCAGAGGAGCCGGAAACTAGAATTCTCTTCCAGACAGGGGCTGAATTCTTCCTATGTAGCTAGTGCCGAAAATCCTGCCAATATCGGCACTTGAACTAGGATCTCTCGGTCATAGGCACTGCAGTGACACATGAATGGATGAATGAATGAATGCCTTATTTTACGTGGCGAGACTCACGCCATGAGATCTGCTCGTCCGTCTGACCACGCAAATTTCGCTACGCTCCTTTCACCAACTAGGGGAGAAAGAAGTTATTACTTGCGCGACGAAACAGGCAATTTGAATTTTAGCTCAGATGCACCATTTAGGCTTGAGGATCTTTTACATGCAGTAAATCTACAAACACGGGACACGGCTTTCCTTCCCCTCCGGAGGAAGGCGTACGAAGGATTTTTACGCCCTTCCAAATCCACGACTTATATCGGGTTTGAACCCGTGAACTTGGGTATAATAGTCCGATACGCTAATCGTTACACTATCGCCACCGCGAAATTTGAATGATTCAATGAATGCCTATTTTACGTGGCGATGCCTTGAGCCACCTAAGACGGTGAGAGCCACTCATACATAGGAGTACTGAATGCTCACGCAGCATGCGCCAGCGCTGCAGCGGAGATGCCTCTCCCCATGCACCCAGGATCCTCCCTACGAAATTTACAGCCGGGCGGGTCTTGGGAGAAACTGCGTGGTGAGGAAATACAAAAGCCTAAATACGTGTATTCAGACGGGCATGGCGTCGACAATGCGCCGGCTCGGTAACGAAATTCGTTTACAGAGGCACCTATGCAAGCGATTCAACGAACGGAAGATACGCGTACACTTCCAGAACATTAACGTAATATGTGACAACGGTCAGTGCGCCACCGTCCCACTTCCATATTTCAAATACCGGTCATGCTTCTTGGATTTCAGGTTAGGCAAATCGGATTTGCGGATCGTTTCCTCTGAGTTCCTCGTCTCCCGTAAATCCCATTTGCTCCATTATAGTTTATATCATCACCTACCCATCGCTTCATTAGCTATCTCAAGTATGCACATCATTTTCAAATACAAAATATCCATAATAACTGGACGTGTGTCTCCGACGTAAGTACACCGGGAGCGGTAGCTCAGTGCATCAACTGGTGTCACTGCAGCGCCTCTGACCGGGAGGTCCTAGGTTCGAGTCCTGATGGCGGCAGGATTTTCGACACTAGCTTTTCAGCTAGGTCGAATTCAGTCGCTGTCTGAAGGAGAATGCTAGCGTCCGGCTGCTCTGATCGGTAGTTTTCTGTGGTTTCTACGATCTACACCAGGCGAATGCCGGAGCAGTACCCTATCAAACGGGCCACGGACCGCGCGCGATCTGTCCTTCCGCTTCCTTGTCCTCTCCTCTCCCCTTACACACACATACACTTACACTAACATGCACTACACTACCACATATCCCGGGAGCGGTCGGGAGCTTGAGCTTGTCCGGCTGGGGCGGGCCCCGTTGGTGGGAGAGTCCTGGTTAGGGGGAAACCCCAGTAGCCGACGGTAGGTCGGCGCCGGATCTCGCCATCCAGCGGGGGAAGATCACCGCCATCTCCCGAGAAAAAACATGCACTACACTAACGGGACTAATGACCAGAGCAGTTGACGCGCCCGGAAACATGAATAAATAAATCAATCAATCAAACGTACGTACACAAATACGCAAACACGACGACAACCTACACTTCTGTTGGAGACGCGCGTTCTATATGACAGGCAGAAGCTCGTCAAATTCCTCGCATTCCATAAGTTGAAGAGTAACCCCTGCGCTTCCGACAAACAAGCCTAAACAAGACCATTCTTTCCGCGGCACATCTTGAATGCTCGAGCGTTCTTCCCTTCCGTTTCGCTGGGGCAACCCAAGGCCACGTGCTAACCTTGTTGTGCCTTAACGTTGTGAAAGGCTAGATAAAGCTGTCATTTCACAAAGCTGCTCCTCTGCTTGGAGGTAAGGCGATAGCCGGCGCCGGCAAATTTTATTTCGGGCTGGTGCGGCAGAGGGCGCATATCTCTGCAAATGTCATTTCCATTTGGCGAATTTCGGGCCGCGGCGTCTTTTGGATTTCCCCGGTGAGGCGATGGAGGGGGCGGCGCGGGCGACGGTGAGGGCGGTCGCAAGAGCGATAGCGGGGCAGGGGAGGAGGCAGTGCACCAGACGACGTTAGGGGCGGATGTGAAGACAGTAGGATCACCAGAGGAGGAGGCGCCAAGGACAAAGAAGGAAAGAGGGGCTTGGAAAATGACAGAACAGGACAAAGAGATACATCCACAACCTTAGTGACGTCGGTGGTGATATTGGAAAGGAAGGTAGATAAGAAGTACGGGCAATCACCTTGCATTTAATAACTAGAGTCTGTGGTGAACTGCAGAGTTACGAGACACAGAAGTAAATAAAAGGGAATTAAAATTTTAGTTTGAGGGATCGTCATTGCAACTAACGAGACAAAGAGATCAAAAACAGATGAAAGCAGAGTAAACCCCATTTTTGGTTAAATAAAGAAATATGTTTAGAAATATGTTTAATCACAATTAACTGCTAAATTAATGCAAAATAAATTCTACATTTCAAAATATTTTTTGAGATGTGTCATATTGCTTGCGTATCGACGATATTTTGTTTCACATGGCTAACTACATTTCAAATTTATATGAATTAGTCTGAAATAATTCAGTTAATCACAATAGGTCATTTTTTAATTTTCTTACAGGAATCGCGTATGTCTGCTGTTTATGTTTCTCTCAGTATCATGATCAATCACCATTTCTCCTCAATATTTTAAGTCCCAATAAATCGGTCCTTAATATTTTTCTTTGCTCACGAGGAACATAAAATGATTGATAGAGGTAAAACCAAAGTTTACTACATCCATCCTTGCCAGCGAGATACGACCGACTTCCGAAAGTGCCAAATTCTCCGACCCTGCCCCACTACCACGGCCACCTCACCTCCACTCACCTCGATTTTTAACCTCCTTTTCCACTCTGGACTCGAAGCGATAAATTGGAGAGCGCTACTGTCACGGCGCAATCGATTCGGGGCCGAATTTTCATTCTAGTATCACCCACTCAGCCTTCACAGATGTATCACGTGTCCGCACCAACACCTCTCCCCGTGGCACACTATTTCCCGAAAACGAGAGGCGGCCGGGTCGGGCGGGCAGCTCACGCCGAGATATTCACGTGCGAGGGACGAGTAGAACTGATCGCCCGCGATTACGCCCTTACCTTCGCTTCCATATTTCAATACGAATACGCCGTCGAACTCCCTTTCCATGCCGGCCGTACAGGACATTATTCAGGTGCCGCTTGCCGAGGCTTTCTCGTTTCCAGCTTTCTCTCGCCGCCGCCGCTACTCACTGGATGGAACAATTCGCACCTTTTTACTTACGGCTCCGATCCTCGTGCCTCCGCACCACCTTCCTATCCGTCCCCTTCTCATGTGACTCGATGAGATTTCCTCGTATAGCACTGAGCCGGTGTTATCCTAATTCGTCTAGCGAATTCAATTTCGTCTGGTTGCTCCAATTGCAAGTAGTGTTCATTCGTTAGTTTATACAAGTTTTGTTGTAGTTAGTTTAGATTAGCTTTTGGCAGTAATAATATGCTCTCTCCACCACTTTGATCACTTTTAATTCCTTCTAGAACCAATCTGAAACACATTTTATTTATGTCTCTCTTCGCCAATCACTGTAAATGCAGATGAATAACACTTCAGTCATATCTAATTATATTCTTTCGGTTCATATACTTATTTCCCCTAAAATTTAACATGTCCTATTCCTTCCAAGTTAATCCCAGTTGTAGACATTCTTGAAGTCAATTCATTCCTTTCAAATTAATCTTCAATTCTTCTTTCATTTTCCAACCATTCTAAGAAAGTATTGAAAAAAGCTTATCTCTCTTAATACTAGTTCTCCGAACTCTATCGTTCGTTTAATCCATTGCCACCTAATGAAAGTCGATTAGAAACGAAATTAACCTCTGTCTATCAGCTTTTCCTCACTCCAACCTCTTACACTTCAGTCCGTTGTAGTCCAATGTCCCACCAATCTCTGCAGCCAATCACCCCCGACCAACTCATCGCAGCTCTCGCCGTGCGACCACTTTCCCGGGGCCAGGAAGATGGGCCGAACTCGTCCCCTATCCCTTGGCTAGGGAACATGGCACCGCCACCCTGACACCGGCATTCCGGCCGCCTAAGTTCGCGGATCAGGGCCTTCGGAATCGCGTCGCGGAAACAACTCTGCCCGCAACTGAACAACTCCGCCCCTTCGGACGAGGCGAGGGCCGGGGCTGCCCCACGTACATTCTCCGCCCGAAATCTTGCTGCGAGTTCCAAAAGTCTTCTCGCCACTCGAACTCCTCTCGCCGGCAGCGGGGCAGTGGGCTCGCGGCGAGGGGCACCTTGCGGACCTCCTAGGGTCCGCTGGTAGTCGCCAACTAGCGCAATCGTCCTCTCTGGTGGCCGGTCATTCTCAGTCAGATCTCTGCGAGAAAACTTTCGTGGGGACCGTCTCGCTTTGCCTTTCATGTAGTATATCAGCGTCTCTGCGACTTAACATATTCGGTTCTCAAGTCTTAAGGTCAAAGGAAACGAAACGTGCTTTTACACCGAATAAGTCACACAACGAAAATTATAACATGTTGAAATAAATACAAACATTCACTAGTTATTTACATAACTAGAGAAAAAGGTGAGTATTATTGTTAATGTTTCCAATGAAATATTTCCAGACACGAAGTTAACAGAAGTCAAGTCTGAAATTTTGAAATAATTGAACCAAAGACACCCTCCCACGTGTTGTGTACATTTTTACTTTCTCGTATATCCTGTACAAAGTAATTTAATGCTGCAGGACAAAGTGAGCTTGACAGTAAAACTGGTTTTATTTGTCTCTGATACCAAAATAGTATTTTTTTCTTTCTCCTAAACATAATATATTAAATGTTCATATACGTAATACAATAAAAATACATGTTTTGGAGGTCGAACATACTGATACTCAAAACACTTGTCAATAAACAATACTAGCTCCTAAACCCGACACAGGATTTTCACCAAAACGAATGAACATGATGTTGCGGCACCTCGAATTTGCAACGGATCTTTTAATTTTTGGAAGTCTTTACATCGAGCTCCTACATTTTACAAATTTTTAAAAAAATGACATAAATGCATTTTTCATGGTTTTCTCTGTGAGAAAGAGCAAAGCACGCCCATAAAAGTCCGATTTTCAATAAAACGAATGAAATTTTTTAAAAATTACAAAACTTTAAAATTTGTTCGACTCTCTCTTGCAGTTACTGAAGATACGTTTTATTGAAATGTTCTTCAAAATTAGATATTTAAATAACGTTATACGCATTTTTTCAAAAGTACTAGTTGTTTTTGCATACGTTTTTCTACAAAACAGCTCCAATTTTTTTTTCTTGAATAGAGCAATATTTGCTTAATATTATGTTATAAGTCCAATTTTCAATAAAATCTCAGAAATTTAGAAAAATGCAAAGTTCATATTTTTCCTACACTTTCCTCCTACAGTGTTTTTAAATACAGAGCTTTATTTCTACAGAGCTTTATATTTAATGTAATATACTTCTCAGTGTTGGATCTTTAAATAATTTTATGTACACATTTTGTACATCAATAGTTTTCGCGTAAATTTAAGTTATATCATGGCAATAAATTACAATCATTAACATTAAATATGCATTGATAAATATAGCGCAAAATTTTTTCTTCCAACTCATTATAAAAATGAAGCTCACAATACTCAATTCAGTGCAAGAAAACCATTTCATTAAAACTTTTCAATTTTCGAAAAATATATGTAGTACGTATATTTTGTATGTATATGCAATTTTCAAAAAAGAAATGTATGCAAATTGTATGGAAGATCTCGCCGTTAGTCCCAACATAATATTACTTAGTCGTTACCAATAATGCGAGAAAGTACATGCTGTAGCACCACTAGTTTTGTACAATGAATTCTTGGAAACGTACGAGTATATACAACGGGGATCAGTCACAACATGCGATTCGGAAGCCAAGTTAATTCTTGACGTCTGCCTCATTGTTTTGTTGATTTTGCTGTATTCTGTACTTTATTTTCTTTCTGGTACTCGTCCTGCAAAATGCTACATTGCCATATGTGTATCGCAAAGTATGGCAAAAGTTTCATTTAATAAACAGTAAACGGAAGAACTAGTTTCCATTCAAGAGTGCCATAAATGCATTTCGGATACCTACACGAATAATGTACAATTTTCTTTTAGAGTAATTGTATATTATTCATTTCGGAAAACGCGTGCACATTAATATTCCTTATGGTAACGTACGAGATACATCCAGAAAGTAGTTTCCGTATGTCGTTAAGAGAAAGAAACCATTTCATTACAAAACTTTATTGTAGCAGACTCAGCACATACTACATTATTGTTTCACACAATCACCAGAACTGTGGCATTTATTATACCAATATTGTATCGTTATGTCAAAGACGTCTGCTTCCTAGGTTAGGTACCAGTGTTCGACAGTCACTTGCAACTCTGGCCAGGAACTCGATGATCGGAATGCCCTTTCTGTCGCACAACTCTCTCTATCGACAAACTTATTATTTATTTATTTATTTATTTATTTATTTATTTATTTATTTATTTATTTATTTATTTATTTATTTATTTATTTATTTATTTATTTATTTATTTATTTATTTATTTATTTATTTATTTATTTATTTATTTATTTATTTATTTTATTTTACGTCAAAAAAGCAGTTAAAACTGCTATGGGGAAAAGTGAATTGTGTGCACATTTTCAAAATTCTGTGATCGCTACACTAAGTCATATACTACTTGAATTTTGAAAAACAACAAAAAACTCCCATGTAATAAAATCTATTTTCAAGGATAATTAAGCAATAAATTTTGGGTTCTTATCCATGTTGTCCTTCGGAATAATACTTCCTGCCGCGACAAATTGAATTTAGCCTGGTCGGAGATCCAGTGTGACGCCAATGCATTGACTATTATTTGGTTTCTGGTATAAAGCCTGCTACCAACGTTTCATTGCATTTGACAATACACAATACAGATGCACAAACAAGTCACCAACAGTATAGTACCGCTTCAAAAATGACAATGCTGATCTCAAGCGCTTTATTTTGTGATCATGTGTCCATTGCTTCGGCCCTCATCTCGCACACACTTCTTACACAACAGATGATTCGTGACTATGTCGTGTAGTAAACAACGAAAAATCTGACGGAAATGACTACCGACTTCCACAATCGTGAAACGAAGATTCTCCACTCTGCCCTGCAGCAATTATTCTAGAAGATCGTCCGTGACGAGAGTTTTGTTTCACATGTTTTTAAAGGGTTTAGTTTTTATCATGTGATTCATTTGAATATTTTGCAAAGTATATATGTAGTGAATAGAATAATTAATCCCTTCAAAAGTAAAACAAATCCAAAAATACCTACAAAATAAATAAATCCCAATTTAACATATGCTGACGTAACTTATAAACGCCACATGTCCAAAGTATGCTCAAGAAATGTCTACTTCATTTTGTCACAAATAATGTGAATGTTAGCCTTTATTGTGTTCGCCATCATTTACTGTTTCTTTTGATTTGCGTCATCGACAACTAAACTTCTGTAACGAGTTCTTCCGAGACGAAACACAAAGTATTTTCAAAACGTTTTATATCAATATCGACAATATTGTCATCGCACAGACTACTTCGAAACTATGACCACCGGAAATTGCAGAGAGAGAACCAGTGACAGTCGCCAGATACTGTCTTGTGAAACATTATTAGAAAAGGAAAATGAGAAAAACCTAAGTGAAAAACCTGAAACGACATTGCCTTGAAGAAGCATTTCGAGAATAAAGGATTCAGAGAAATCATTACATCATGTCTTTTTCGCCGCGTGTGACAACCGGAAACTGGGAAGACAAATAGAAGAGTGCCGATTCTCAGGATTTCGTTTCGTGTATTTTAAGGAAAAGAAGTCACCGTCTCCGAGAGATTTCCACGAATATATGCATATTTTTTGTCTTATTCTTCCAAAGCATTATCCCATTCTTTTATGCCGAAAATTGAAAAATTGGTATCTTCAATAGGATTTCTCTACGATTTCTTCCCACGTGCATGGCGGGAGTGGTTTATAAAACGGATATAAAACATAATCTTTCAAGGTCTACGTTTTGTATTAGATTTTAAAATCTTTATAAAGGTAAACATATGCTGATGTTGCTATTTCTACGTATGTCTTTTACATCTGCGAAGATACAGAAGTGTTTAAACGAAGTTTAAACGATACGTCGAAATAATAGTTATTTATGTCACAAATCCTCTAAATTAGTCTTTAAGAATGAGGCCGGAATGTTAATTGCCAGGCGCAGCGATAGCGGAGCAGAGTAGTTAACCCCCAACCGAGACCTTAAAAACTAAGAGAGGACGAGTTACATACAAGGATTTTTGTTATTTCTAGTTTATTACATATTCAAAACAAATATTTAACACTTTCATGAGTTAAGAATTGTATTTACACTCGATGTTCTGTAGCAAATGTTGTTGGTACGTCTTGCTACCGCTTTTAAAAAGAGACTAAAGGGAAAGGGAAAAAAAGGAAAAAGGGAAAAGGGGGGAACAGACGGGACAATTTTTAAAAATGGGACCAGGGGCAAGTGGGGCAAATGGGACAAGTGGAACAAACTGGCACAAGGGGACAACAGCAGCGACGGGACAAAATGGTGCAACGGAAGAAAGTGGGACGGGAAGGGGGGGAAAAGGACAAAGGGACAAAATGGGACAAGGAGGACGAAACGGGTCTAAAGAGATAAGAGATTTCAGAATCAATTTCTTGCAATACTAACGAGAAAAAATGTCTCAGCTTCAAATGGCATTACATTCAGTGGAAATATCAAAAAAATGAAACTTCAATATAACTGTACCAAAAAATTGTAAAAATAATTTTGTTCACATTTATTCTCCAAAATCCTGTTTTGTGGCAACGACATGTTTATCCAAAGATTTACGAGCAATAATAAAATTTAAACTAAAAAATTCGCTCAACTATTTTAATGGATTCTCGAGCATTTTAATGGTCATTACTATGGACGCACTCTTAATTCGTTGTTTATGGTTGGTTGCTACGAAGTTAAGAGCGTGTTTATCGACGTAAATAACAAAAAAAACATGTTAATGTATTTCCAACATTCTTCTTCACAAGGAGGTCAATTAAGTATGTTATAAAATTCTGAATGATTAAATGTGATGATAAATTAACGATGAATGATTAATGTTAAAAAAGTCAGAATGAAATTTTCTTAATGAATCTTGTTATAAAATTAATTTAATTGAATCGTTCTCTTAATTTATTTGCCTCCCAAATGAAACCCACAACATGTAATTCGCGATCATTTTCCATATCTCAATGACCTCTCAGTGGCACTTACTCTTTATACTTAAAACGTGTTCTACGCGATGCAATCACCTTCGTTAACACAATTCTTCCTAATAATTCGAAAAATTTAACAGTCGTCAATTTCAAGACTTTCACAGACCATTAACTGATTTAGATGTAAAGTATTATTCCTGTGAAAGACGTGGTATAAGTAATGAAGGTGGTCAACCCAGTAGATTTCAAAGGGAATCAGAGAGAGGTAGAAAAATTACTAGTAATACAATTTAGAATTATAGATAAAGGGAAACGGAAATTCAGTTGTAAGCCTCAAAGAGAAGAATTATTTAATAACAGGGCAATATATTTGTGACATGTCTTCGTCGTGAACAGAATACATACATCATTACCACACTATTTATATTTTAACGCTATTTGCGACAATTTCATTTCCTTAACAACATATCTAATTAAGCGAATACTGTAACACACAATCCTTTGTAATTAATTTTTTAAGTCACCTACTGACGATGTCGAAGCATTGCATAACTCGCGTAGAATGTACACCAAATATTCCGGACGCAGAAACCAACTATCTGAGCCTGAGGGTGACTAGAACGGTTTCGAGAATTCCGAATTCTAAAAGGGCATAGTTTGCAAACACATGAATTCTACTTCGCATTTTCTATTTTAATGAGGCAATTGTAATCACCTATTTCAACTCCTGAAACATATTCCGCATATTTTAAGATGATTAACAATCAACAAATAACCGGCTGAGGTGGCTCAGAGAATCAATTGATGTCACTGCGGTTCCTCTGAGCGGTGGGCCCTAGGACTCGATTCTTGAAGATGAAAGGATTTTCGAGACTAGCTAGAGATCTATGTCAAATGCTGCCGCTCTCTGGAGGAGAATTCTAGTGACCGACTGTTCTGATCTGTGATTTTCCGTGGTCTCTCCAACACCAGGTAAATGTCGGATCAGCACCCTAACAAACGAGTCACGAACCGAGCGTGATCGCTCCTTCCTAATATTAATATTAATATTATTATTATTATCAATAATAATACTTATCCTATCCTTATTTAGACACACACTTACATGCCCTACATTACTTGTCGGGACATAGGTCGAAAGCTTACAGCTAGTCCCGTCTGGGGCGGTGCACCGCTGGTGGAAGATATCTGAATGGGGAAAACCCCGCAAGTCAACGGCGTGTAGATCGGCGCCGTATTTCATTATGTAACGGGGGAAACGCTGCCATCTTTTATGATTAAATCATGCACTGCACTAGCGGGACTAATGACCATAGCACTTGGCGCGCCCGAAAACACGATCAAATCAATGAAATGCATTTATTGCTTAATAAATGCAAAGGCTAAATATTCCCGCAATGTAACAGTAATTTAAAATGCGTATTATTATTACTATTATTATATTTATTACAATTTTCCAATTATTTTTAATAATTTTGTCACGCATTACACACGAAGAAAATGTTTTCTTGTTTTGTTGAAATGAACTAGGTTGCTAAGGAACTGAATCCAATGTGTCAGGAATTGTTCAATAAAATCATCAGAAACATTCCATATTATGAGATATATCTTTCAAAAGCATTCTATTTCACAAAAGGCATGATATAATATTACTCACGCATTTCTTTATGGTAAAGTGCCCCACTGTAGAGAAAATCATTCGAGTCCAATGCACGGAGACATGTAGGTGAGCGGGGGCAATCCATTGTTGGCGTAAATCTGAGCGTAGGTTCGCCGGTCTCGGCGGAAGGTGAGGGCGGGTGCAGACTGCAAACGTAGAGTGCACCAGCGGCGGAGGCGGAGGCGGGGGCGGGGGCGGATGTGGAGGTGAGGGTGGAGATGGGGACGCAGATGCAGGTGTCGACGCAAAGGCCCGCCGGGGACGTGTAACACGCTGCCGGTGCGAGCTCGGTACCGGCGCATCGGAGAGCCCCTCCCCCACACATCCCCAGCCTCTACGCGTTCCACCGCTCAACGCTACGCCCACAATACTTTGTCTTCCGTTCACGCGCAGCGCCCATCCATACGCACTTCGCTAACATCGCTCTTCACCATCCATGTGCGTTTGCTGACTTGTGTTCTGTTGGCCCAACGTTACGTTCCACAGGACCGCTGACTTCTCGGTCGTCTTGTGGTTCAGTGGTGTGGGTTTGGGAGAAAGCAGTTAGACTAACAATACAAGTTTATCGTTGCAAAAGACAAAATAAAGAAAGGAATATTCGTACTTTACTATCCACTCGTTCGAGCAATGAGGTGCTTACAAAGCACAGTTTCTAAATGCCTTTACTGCAATAAAACTTACGCGTGCGTTACTACTCTTGAAACTTATTTATTCTTCTTGACGTGTCTCATGAATTACGTCTTCCTCAGAGCACTTCAAAATCATCAATTATCAACGATCACGTTATATGCACTAAAGCGCTAACTTCGTGTCTTGCTCTACATTATTAGTAAAGTAATAATTTTTTACAACTTTACGCCATTGATAATGGCATTTACTACGTATATACCACCGAGATGCAATGTCTCACGAACGGTTAGGACGTCCATATTGCGCTACAATGTTGGCACCTTCGTTGTTTATTAATAACATCTGGAATAGATGCATTAGTAGTAGTTGTACTTAAGATATTGAACTTTTCAGTTTGAAGTTAACATTTCGAACCACGCACTGTTCGAAGTCCAAACCTATACTAGTTCATGTTACATTATTGAAATTCCAATATTTTTGATGTTTCCAACTTATTCTTTTTATACAAAAAAGGGGAAAAGTCACGAACCTTCGGTCTACATCTTGACACAAGAAGCCATAAGCCATACACTCTGCAAATTAAAAGCAAATGGGAAGCTTCGAATTCTTATTTTTCAAATTTTGGTCTGGAGTTGCCACTGTTGTCATAGCGGCCACTATTGAAGTCTCCACAAAACCCAAACCCACCAAAACTCTTTTTCATTTTATCGGTTCAACAGGTTACCACGCATCTAATTCCTCCTTCCTCGCATTCTCTCCATCGCACTTCGTCACGCCCAACCGCACAACGCGTCACGCGAAGCCACCGCAAGTCCCCCTCCAGGCGCGCGGCGCGGGCCCCGCCACGCCGGCTGCGCCCGCCCGGGCGCCCTGCCCGCCCTGCCGCCCCGCGCACCGAGCGCCGCACCTGAAATATTAACATGTCATTACCGCACCCGAGGACAAACGGCCATGCGGCGGCGGCGGCGGAAGCAGGCGATGCCACGGGGGAGGGGCGAAGAGGCGGGAATGGTAGGGGTGGCAGGGGGAGATAGGGCGGCGGGGAACCATGGGGGATGTGGGGCGGCGGGGGCCGCCGGAGCAGATGGGGTGGAAGTGGGGGGAACCTTGGTGGAGGGCAGGGGGGTAGGATGGTGGAGGTCATGGGGGAGGTTGCATTGCCGCTGGAGACGGAGGAGGTGTGGCAGGGGTCACGGGAGGTGGAGCGGCGGGGGGGGTCGGGGGAAGGGCGTGGGACGTGAAGGGGGGGGGGTCGTGCCCGTGTGTCGCAGCAGCGGCTCGCATTAACATACCAACGGGCGAGGTGCGCACATGCTCCATTCCACAGCTGTAAATGCGACTGGGTGAGATGGTCGCTCGGTTGGTTGCGACTGCTTCAGATTTGCGAGGTTACACGTTTTCGCATTTGAGCCTAAGTTGCTGAAATCTGGGAAGTTTTCAGCCGGGATTATCCTCATCCACTACAGTTAAACGAGTCGCCAAGTAGCTCAGAGTTCACGCCACGCTACAGTGCGAAGGGCCCCTTTTGGATTTCGGAGAGGCAAAGAGAGAGAGGATGTTTACATCCTGAGGAAAATTGGAGTTCTGCACATGCAGAGAAAGTGTAAAGAACAATAATACAGCATCCGCATCTGGTACTTGAAATCCACATCTAGCAAGGCAAAGTCTTAAAGTTCAGGATTTTCGTTGCGATAATTGAAATTGTAAACCTCTTTCTCTTCTCGTACTTGCCTCCTGCGAATTGTTTCAAATATGGCTGAATTGATATTAACACCAAGCTTCACGCACAGGTACGTTAACGAAAATAGTATAGACAAGGAAAAGAAGTCTTCAAAGAATGACATACGACTATTTAGTTCCTGTGACTAGAAACATAGATCATGATGTTCTGATTACGGAAGTATCATTTTACGTTTAGCAGGTGAGTTATCTATTATGACAAAAAATTGTTTCAGACATTGTGATCAAATGCATCCATGCTGGCTGAGGCATCTCAAACTTATAATTTAAGAAATAAAACAGATTTAGTAATATCGAGTATCTTGTACGTGACATGTTCGGAATGTGACCTTTGGAAGCAGAAGTATCTCCACAGTTGTGGCTCCTGAGATGACCCGAGAGATCACTGCTACGGGAGATAGTAAATCCGCCAGTGAACGAGACGACCTCTGACTGATACATGTACTTTTCACCTTAGCCGGCAGCTGTGGTAAAGCGCCGAATCATTTGCCTCTCTTCACTCACACCTCAATCCGCAGCGCGTCCAGCTCGACGCCACGCCAGGCCACTCGCATTAACATACCGGCGCCCCGCCTCCGCCGCCCGCGCGCGACAACGCCACGCAGCACAAACGCCGCGTTTCATTTTACGGGCGTTTCGTCCACCTAACATGCCATTACGCTGGCTCCAGCGGGGCCTTTACAGCTATCAATTACAAATGCTTCACCAGTCGTTTCTTTCTGGCAGTGACGCGAGGCGGAACGGGGCGAGGAGAGTGGGGTGATGCGAGGCGAGAAGCGTGGCGGGGCGGGGGACGAGACGGGGAGACGCGAGGAGGGATGGAGCGGAGCGAGGCAGGGTGACGCAGGGAGAGGCTGGGGCGATGCAAAACGAGAGGTGGGGCGGTGGTCGGAGCGGGGAGGGATGGAGCGAAGCGAGGTGGAATGAGGCAGGGAGACGTGATGAGATGCGGGGCGAGGAGGGTGCGGCGGTGAGAGGCGAGAAGCGAGCTGTGGCGGTGGACGAGGTGGGGCCGCGGGGAGGAGGCGTGGCGAGGTGGAGTGAGGCGGGATGAGGAGAGGAGGGTGGGACCATGAAAGGAGGAGCGAGGCGGGGAGAAACGGGTGGGGGGGGAGAGGCGGAAGAAGGGAAGGGTGGGGGGGCGGGCGGGGTGAAACAGGGGTGGGGCGCTGAGAGGCGGAGCGCGGAGTGGCGGCGGGGGCGGGCGGGGCGTTAGGCGGCGCGGGGGGGGGCCGGGCGGGCGGCGGGGGCGGGCGCGTGACGCGCGCGCAATTACCGCCGGCCCTTCGCCCGCAGATAAACCGGGCAACAAAGCGCGCTATGAGCGTGGCCGCGGCTATCGCGGCGCATCACGCGGCGACGCTCCAGCCCGCGGCGGTGCAGCGCGCGCCCACTGGCCCGCCCTCGCCCCCACCCGTCCCCATCCGTCACCACCCGGCCGCCCCCCCCCCCCCCCCCCCACCCGTCCCCCCCATCTCCACCCGTAGGCCCCCGTCTCCACCCGTCCGCCCCCATCCCCACTCGTCGCCGCCCGCCGGGGCGGGGGGTGGGGCACCGCTACTCACCCGCGGTCGTTCGCCGCGCGCGCTTCACGGCTCATTGCTGCGCCCCGGCCCTTCGAACCGCGAGTGGCCGAGCGCCGGCTGCAAGCCTTCGGGGCAGCCGGATTACAAACGCTCCCTTTTAAGATCTAATCGCTCAGCGCACTGAGTACTACCGACCATTTTCAATGAAACATGAAATCTCTTCACGCTGACGTTCTCCAAGCGCATTCGGCGCACTGGATTATGCCTACTACTGAACTCTCATTTTCATAACGGATTATAGTCGAGCTTTACGTACTGTATTCAGAAATGAAATCAAAATGTTGATGTGAATTACATGGGCATTTCGAGTCAGAAATTCCAATATTCTTAGAAACACTACCATTCTAACAAGTAATAGTTGTTCAGAAAATATACAAATAATCACAAATACACTTATAGTAAGAAATAATTTTTAAATGCATGAGACGTCGTAACGCGTCGACAAGTCGATTGTTTCGTATCGCATGTACCTTTTGAAAATCCCCTCTAATGTTTTTAATAATTATATATATATATATATATATATATATATATATATATATATATATATATATATATATGTCGCGGAGGATCTCATGTTACGTGAAATCCAGAGTCGAAGAGCTCGTAAATATAACAGTGCACATTCTCACGAACAAGTTTTACAATGTGTTAAAAATGACTATCACGAGCCGGTAAAAATCGTAATGATAAAAAATATCCAACACTGAATCTAATAATCTCAAACAGATTGTGAGAGCATAGCGGAACTACATGAATCCGACGATGCTCTCACAAATCCCTGAGATTAGCACACGTTTCCTATTCCAGATATGAGCCCCGATCATATCCAATTAGCAGTCACGTTGCACCCTACAACCCCAGCAAGGATTCCCTGTCTCCTGAGTAGCCGAGCAGAGGGCGGGAATGCGCACGGCTTGCCAAACAGAGGGCGGGGCCATTGACAGGGGCTGGGGCGCGCGGGGCGGCCGGCCGCGCGACGAGGCGGGGCGGCCTAGGCACAGGAGAGGATTACCCGGCACCGACAGAGAGGTTTCTTCCGCAAGGTCGAGGGGCGCCGCACGGCGCCGCCCGCACAACGAAATACAAAAGGGGGGGGGCGGGCGGGCGCGCGGGTACGCGCGGGAAGAGGGCAGGGGGCGGGGCCGGGGCGGGGGCGAACGAGAGCGAGCGGGGGGGGGGCGGGGCGGCGAGGGACTGCGCGAGCCGTGGAACGTTCAGGCAAGAAGCAGGCGAGCTCTTCCCAGAACTTTGCAGCCGAGACTCCTCGGGCGGCGGCGGTGGCGGCGGCGGCAGAGGCGGTGCCAGGGCGGAGCCGGCGGTCGAGGGAAAACTCAATTCTTCCCTCAGCGAGCGCGCGTCTTACTCCGGGCGGGGCCGCCGCCAGTTATTGTTCCCGCAAGGGCTGTATATAAAGACCCCACCTAGGCGTAACTTAGGCTTATATTAAACAGTAAGTGGCGCCCGGGCCCATTAGAGCCGGCGGTGCGCGTGGGTGGCGCCGGGAAGGGGAGCGCGGGGTCGCTGATCGGGGGGACGCAGCCCATCTGCGGAGGTGCAGGAATCATCATTTACTGACTCCGTCTCTTCTAGTAAGTCCGTAATTATATTTTAAAATATCTTTCAATGTTACATTGGATTTCAAATTTTCGTTTCAAAGAAAAATGATATTACTATGTGACAGTAGCAATATGATTATTATTAATTATACACGTTTCCTTGAAAAGTGACAAAATATCGAATATGCAGTCAATAATTGCTGGCGCTCCAGAGATACAAAATATCCGGGCAATTGTAGTAGTTGAGAGTCTTTCCTTTCTTTGCTGATCTTTAATAAGGTTGGAAGTTAAAATGAATATTCTATTTCATTCACAAGTTATTTCTGGATGTATTGAGAATCATTGTGGTTTCGAACGTGAATCGTGTGATTATGTAATATTAAATAAAAATTAACAGCGGAATTAAAAGCCAAAAATTCGTATTTTTTAGTTTCTGAATCAAGAGAAATATGTATGGCTAATTTATTTCTGAACTCCCTAAATGGATTATGGAGTACAAGTTCTAGGGAACGCACTTTCATGCTCGTGGGTATTGATAACACTAAGGCAAAGCTCATCATGACACCATCGAATTTTACAGGACTGGATTGCTACCATCCTGATATTGCTACGTATTGTGTTTGCCGGAATTCTCGCCAATAACAGGCCCGAAACCACCTGACAAAACATATGACACATCGAGAGAAAAATATACAAAATAAAGCTGATCAACGAGAAGTAGCTTTCACGTGTTCCGACCGCCAGAATATTTATGAATGTTGCAGACTGCGCAAACAATACAATCGACAACTTGAAACAGAATTAATTCAGTTTTTTTTCTCAATCGTAGGCATATTTCATCCTATATACTTCTCATTAGTCATTAGAGTACAAATATCCCTCCGTTTCAAACAATCTCCACGTTTGTCATCACGTTCTGTTAGCGTTAGAACCACAGGCAGAATAAATGCTGCAAGTAATATATCAGATTTTGCTAGTATTACCAATGAGGCAGTTAACATCCCTGCAAAATAAGATAAAAGAAAGAAAAACATAGGAAATGAGAAAACGCACGGACTGTGAAAATTCAGACCAGACAATAATGTAATTCCACTAGAAATCATGCTTGGTCATTAATGGTGCAACCAAACCTCTGAACAACCCCCTGCAAATAAATACGCCACAGCAACCAAACTCCGGAGCGTAAATAGCACGGTCAATGACCAGCCGTTATGTTACTTAACGCGCGATCGTGTGCGCACATACACCACTGCTGCTGACGCTCGTTAACGAATGATGTGGCTATATAAAAGCGGCTAATGAATTTTAGTGGCTATTATGCAGTACTACACCAGCCAATTCATATCAGGCTGGAAAGAAGAAAGTATTCCGATGTGAATTTAGTAGTGTCGCGCAACTGCTGTTCCCTTGGCCGCGTCGCGACGGCGCCTAGAGATGGGCATTGGCGGGAGACACGCAACGATTGCGCATGGAGAAAGATTCCACCCAGGCGTACAGGCGAACGGATGGCTCACAGCATTAAAGCCCTCCCGACGTAAAAAAAATCATGCCTAAAATAGCGGAATCACTTCACAGTTATACAGGTTCGTAGATATGAATGTTAAACGAAGAAAGTTTACATTAGGTAATTAATTAATATATCCAGTGCATACAGAAAGTAAGCTTCCCTTACGACTAACAAATAGCAGGCCATACATTTGAAAAGGCTCGTGGGGGTGCGTGCAAGAGTAATGATGAGACCAATTGTCATGAAATATCTATTTTTTAAGAAATTGTATGGGAGGTGTATCCCGAAGCAACTGAATACCTGAACACAAAACAAAGCACTTGATACCAGCATTGACATTTCTGGAGCGATATCAGGATGATGGCGACGATTCTGATGATAGATTGTGCAATTCAAGTTGTGAAATGATGCATGAGTAAAGATAGATAAAAGAAAGATGAACGTGAGCTGACAAAACACGACGAATGAGTTTTTCAGACTATTTTCTTCGGCTTCGCACTATATTTTTAGAATGCTGATCCTAAATTGTGATAGACAATTACCTGACCTTTAAATAATAGATTTGGAGAAATTCAACTTCCTCACAGAATTCCAATCCAAATAATATAGAATCGTGCCAATTCTAAAAGAGATAAGTAAGGAAATATTGGATAAAAATATGTAAGACCTCTTGAAGGGAGTTTGGAATAATAATAATAATAATAAAAATAAAGTTTAGCGAAAAAAGGGCAAGAAATACACAACAAAAAGGTCGAAAACACTAAGTTACCTTTCGAAATGTAAAATTAACCACCCTGAATACGGAGCTACCAATGAAATTCCATTTTTGACCAAGGTCGAACAGACAAATTTAATTTCTAAAAGAGCAAAAACAAGCTGTTTCAACCTTCAATATGAAAAAATTAAGTCAATTATTGATTAAACTATGAATAAAATGTATTAATAACTTCATTCTTTAGAATACCTTAAGTCGATTTCAAATTACCTATTCCTTCCACATCACATTTATTGGTCGTTTCCGTAAAGATTACTTCTATATTTGTTTGTTTGTTTGTTTGTTTTTGTATTTTGTTTTTTGCTCAGTGTTTACAGAAAGGATAAAACAGCATGTACTCGTCGCGGCTACAGCTCAGCGCGATTTCCAAGGTGGTTCCAGTGACAAGACATACGAAGAACGTCATTTTGGGCACTGCAATACCCGCGTGTCAGCGATCGTAAATCGAGTCGCGGAATTCGTCCGCGGGGGGCGGGCACATCGAGAGACGGGGGTAGCGAGATCGCTATGCCGCACAACGCCAGCCCAAGAGCGCAAGCATGCTACTTCATTTGCTTCGGATTCGAGAGTGCAGTGGTTCAAATTCCGGCAGCGGTGGCGGCGGTTTTCGAATCCATCTAATTAGCTGGGGAAAATGATGCCACGACTACAGAGCGAGAACGGGATGTTGGGTACTCGGATTTATACTTGCGTGATTGGCATCGCATCTATTCGGGCGTGTAATGAAGGAATATAGTAAATTCGTTATGATGACATCTTTTAGCCTTTTAACTTGGGAAGAGAAAATGTTTTTACGGCGATTGCCCTGCTCAATTGTTTGAGATATTTTGAGTAAAAATATTAATTGTTATTTCGTATTGACCTTCTCCTTCTGGAGGTAACAAGGAACTTTGGATAACGAGGCAACGATCTATTAATACAATTACCAACAGATGTGATACATTATATAACATAAAAATGTAATAATGACTAAAACAAAACATATATTATTAGAAACATTCCAAATGAGACAAAAACACAATTTTAGCTATATTGGTTTAATACAAAAATGAAACAAATCTGGTATATGGCAAATTGGATATCACGCAGAGACAGTCATAACGAGGAGATGCTCACACAATTTTAGCATGGTTAATGGACAAGGCGACCCCCCCCCCCCCGGCCCCCGCACAGGCGCCAACGCGATTGCAAGGGAGCACATGGCGGAGCCCACCCGCGCGCCGGGCTGGCAACGGCGGTGGCAACGGCGGTGGCAACGGCGGTGGCAACGGCGGTGGCAACGGCGGTGGCAACGGCGGTGGCAACGGCGGTGGCGACGGCGCTGGAAGGTGCTGGCAACGGCACTGGCAAAGCGACGGCAGCAGCGCAACGGCGCAGCCGCGGCCGCGTGGCCGCCCGCTGCCGCCGGAAAATTACGCCGCATCCTCGATCGGGAAACTAATGACTTGTTGGAGCCCCCGATCGCGTCACTAACCAAATGGTGCGATATAATGACGGCGCGTTGTCGCTTCTTCCTCGCCCCTGCCCCCACTACCCCACTTGGCGCCGCTACGCTGCCGACCGGATTTCATAAACGGCAGTTAATATCCGCGGGTAGGAATGTATTTTTATTAACTCGACGCAAAACACGAATGAATGAAAAAAATGAAAGCGATGAAGCGACAAGAAGCACGAACTTGTACCGATAATGTAACAATATTTTTTTAACGAGAGAATAATAACAACCGGAGTTCAAGAATTTGACATTATTTAATACATTTTTCGGGATTAATTGTTAAAATGTAATTATTATAAAAACAATGGTTTATAATATCTAATTATTCACATATTTGTGTATTTACAATTTTTTTCAGGATTAAAGATTTCGGATTAAGTGTAACGAATCATCCGTTTGTAAACATGATCCCAATGAAGGCTTGTAAACATGATCCCAAAACATTAGAATTGTTGCTACGGATTTTTTAAATTTCCGACCGAGAGGCAATGAAATGGAAAGGTGGAGCAAATTCGTCAACTCGTCAATTCGTCAAGTTAGAGGCACACTTCGGACACTCATGTCGCCCACATACTCCAGAAACATGAATATTTCGCCACGCCATAAATCTTTTCATTAATCTCACATATCAAATGTGTGCGAATCGATATTCTTATGAGTACAGAATCCGAAGAAAGAAATCAGGGAAGCTGAAAAGAAGCGCGGAAAGATCGGACAGTGGGCTGAGGAGGAAAGATTGTAAAGAAAGTATAACTAATAGTGCTATGAGAGTACATATTTTCTCGAGATATTTCATTTAATAATTTAATTAATAGTTTAATTTTATTTTAAAGTACTGTGACGAGATAAAAATTCTTGAAATTTGACCGATGAGACAGATTTTAATGCACAATTATTTACTTCCAGAAAACCGCAATTGAAACAAGGAGACTTATCTCTTGTCTTCTAAAAGTTACAATATGATGCATTTAATTATTCCTCTATTTTTTCTATTTCATCTATGCCAGTTTTTATTGGTTAAAAAATATCCTACCAGATATTGGTAAGTCAAAATACAAGTTATCCAAAATGTCGTTCGATAAAGAAAAAAACGAATTCGATAAATTATTTTCTCTTCTCTTCTTGCTTATGGTATAGTCCATCTGGAAGTTTTAACCAACTGACCGATTGGGCTGCCATAATGGCAAGACTTCTCCCAATATTTCTCATAAGACGTCGATGAGTTCAAGTTTTGTTAACGCAATCGTAGAAATAATTTTATTAGGTAGACTTACTTTAACACCTTCACTGTCGACGAAAGAAACTGGTCATCTCAGTCGCTACAGAGTTGTGGACTTCTTACATTTTAATAATTGGTATACTAGATAAATTGGAAATGAAATGAGCATTTATTTAACTGTATATGCTATCACCGATGATGTGTCAGCGATAAGGGGTTTCTTTTACTGACAACGTAAGCCACCTTCAACAAATTTGTAGTTACAACATTAAAAGTAACAACCAAATAAATCTGTGTTCGCAAACCAAAGCCGTTCTTTGCATTCGCGTTTCTTGGTAAAAGTATCTATAAGTAGAAACAAAACTTTTTTTAGGTTTGTAAGATAAATAAAATACCAAACCATAATTTGACAATCCCCTATTATGAAAATATAAGGTGACTCATTTTTCGAAGTGAACTTTATGGAATAATACATAAACATTTTCTTTCTGTTCCACCTCATGCTGATTACAGATAATATAATAAATAGAAAGCAGACATGGTTCGACAGAGTAAAATGTAAAATGAAAATTAGTCGACGCCAGTGCCATTTCATGGCGTCCATGAGTAGTATCTTCAATTGGCTTCGAAATGATGGGGTGAAGTGACCGGAGAGCGCGCGGATCGAGGAGCCGAACCCGGCGCCCTCTGACCAGCCTAGCGCGGTGCTCTTCGAAGGGCGGGGCCAGGGGAGGGGGCGCGGCGGCAGCGCTGGGCGCGCGGGGGCCAGGGAGGTGACGCGCCCAAATAATTGGGTTCGCCCGCTAGCGCTCACATTCAAAACAGGAAATAGCAGGCGCGGTCCGATGCATTATACAAGAAAGAGCATCAGCGGTAATAGACGGCACTAGAGGAACAATTAGACGGGCCTGTGCCTATTAATGGCCGCGAGCACTAATCGCAGTGAGGGCGACAACGCCGCCAATTTGTTAGCGTCGTGCTGCTCGCTCGCTCGCTCGCCCGCTCGTTCGCCCGGCGCATCGCCCGCCGCCCGCGCCCCGCCCCGCCGGATGGGCCGTCCGCTCCGCCCGCGACGTGCGCTTCCGGCTGCAAGATGGTGCAGCCACGTCACGACCGCTCATTTCTCTCCGTCCGGGGGCGCGGCGCACCGCGGCAGTCGATGGCGGGCGGGCGAGGCGAGCGTGAGGGCGATGGCCTGCAGGCGATGGGGGACGGGGATGGTGATGGCATAGACGTTAAACCTAAAGGAAAGGCAACTTGGCGGCCGTGTATCAGACCACAATGATTGATTGGTCGATTGATTGTTAGTGATTCCGGGCGCGTCAACTACTGAGGTCATTAGTCACGTAATTGTAGTGCATGTTTTTCATCGGGAGGTGACGGTAATCTTTCCCCACTGGATGGTGAAATCCGGGACCGAACTATCGTCGCTTAGCGGGGTTTTCCTCGACCAGGTATCTCCCATCAGCGGGCCACAGCCCCAGCCGCGACAAGTTCGAAGTCCCCGAACGATCTCCTGGCATGTGTAGTAGGGTAGTAGGGCGAGATCCGGCGCCCACCTACCGTCGTCTAGTGGGGTTTCCCCCTAAGCAGGACTCTCCCACCAGCAGGGCACCGCCCCAACCGGGACAAGCTGTAAGCTCCTGACCGGTCTCCCGGAATATGTGGTAGTGTAGTGCATGTTAGCGTAAGTGTGTGTGTAAGGGGTGAGGATACGACAAGGAAGAGGAAAGAAAGATCGCGGGCGGTCCGTGGCCCATTCGTTAGGGTACTGCTCTAGCATTCGCATGCTGTTGATCGGAGAAACCACGAAAAACTACCGATCAGACCAGTCAGCCGCTAGAATTTTGCTCCGGACAGCGACTCAATTCGACCTTTCTGGAAAGCTAGTGTCGAAAATTCTGCCACCGTCAGGACTCGTACCTAAGATCAGACCACAATGAGATGTGCGAGGTGCGTGTGGATTACGGCGTTCAAGAGGGAAATTCGAATTTTTAAAACAGGCGGGGAGGTGAACTCCAAAGCAAAGATTAGGCAGGTGAAAATTAATAAAAATGTTAAATATCATGAAAGAAGAATAAAAGGTTATAATAGATGGAAGGAGGACCTCGAGAAACACTCGAAAGAACAGAAAGTCGAGAGAGAGACAGAGAGAGAGAGAGAGAGAGAGAATAAATAAACTGTGCAACTAGCTAAAAAAGGATATTTTCAAAGGTTAAATATTTTCAAAACATTATAAGGAACAAATTCTTCCCAAAATGACAATGGGATGAAAAAGTCGGTATCATTCTGGCGGTGTAAAAAAAAAAAAAAGAGAGAGAGAGAGATGTTTACTTATCATGCATGGGCGCACAGAGCGCGCTGACGCACAGCGTAATCCACAATGTTACTATACAAAACGAGACGGGATTCCCGCCGGTCAATCGCAGCAAGCCCCACTTGTAGCTGGGTAGGGACTGCTCTCGGTGCAAATATCTCTTACCCCGTCGAATGGTAGGGTCGCTCTAGATACGATTTTTTGCAGAATGCCCAAATAATCGCGAATTACTTATCACATGTTAGAAACAAATTGATTATTTAGTCATTCACTAATCAAGATATCGCAGCAATTTCGATGTTCTAAATAATTTTGAAATCAAAGACACCCGACGAGCCCACGTCGAGATCTCTTTTACGTCTTCTTGCTAGCCAAGCAGCTCATCGATGTGACACCCCATATGGGCGTTTAACAACGCAAGTCATGAGCTTGCAGACAGTCCGCGTGTACCTATCCATCAACATTTAGAAGATTCCGTTTGATTCGGTCTTTCTTGGTGCATTTTAGTACTGCAACTTTACAAAGGAAAGGCAACGAATTATTATTCTTAGCACGCTTGGATCGTCATTAATGCTGTCCTTGAGGAACCCGGAGGAAAACCACTTTTTTGTATTCCCCTAAAGACACGGTTGTACTACTTATACATCTTAATTTTATTTATTTGCGCGTCATTAAAAGAGCACAAGTTCAGGCAAATTTTAAGAGTTTTCAATGCATTATTTAGGAGATTTGGCGAATTTATTTCTTCTTTATATTACGTTTGTTCTATGAAAATGTTTTTGACGTGAGCAGTTTCTATTGTGGGAAGATGGGCCGCCTTGTAATAATGATCCTCTTTCTTTTGATTGACCTCTGTGCACTGAATTCAGAAAGAGATATTAAATCATCTCGCCATGAGCAGTCCCCACCCAGTGATAGGCAGCGGGAAGCCCATTTTCGCTTTGTTTAGTCGCGATGTGAATTATGCCTTCGCCGGTCACAACACCCGCTCCGCCACCTCCCCCCCCGCCCTCGCATCCTCTCCCTTCGCTCGCTCCCTTCCCCGCCGCAGAGCTTCAGCAGATGCCTCTGAAATTTCCCACGCCTTCCGCTGCGCCTGAATCACTCACTTCTTTTTTCCCCTGGGGAAAGGAAAACAGACGCGCCATCTGCCTGTACTTCATTAAAAGAAACTTCCTTTCTGTTTCCTCTCTTGCAGACACACCCAACCACAGCACACGAAACTTGTTCGCGTGCAAGTAATTGATACACATATACGTACAGGATATAGAGTGTGAGAAGCTCATCTGGTAGTAATTGCTCAGTTTCGATCAACGAGAATTCAACAATATCTGTTGTTGGCTGCTCTGGCAGTGACGATGGCAGATCGACGTTTGTCAGTATATTGACACGGAATATATTGAATATATACGAACTTTTCTCTTCGCATACACTTCTTTCAAAATCATTTCAATGTTTATAGGAATAATTCATCGTCACTAGAGGCATTTATCAGCTAAATTTGATCTTCTACTGAACACACTAATTATACTAATAAATCAACTCTTTTATTTTCTTTCCGACGAAGCCACTGTTAACTATTGGTCCTTAACTTATCTGAGTACTCACTAAACTGTCAGTCTTTCGAGATAATCGAGAATGAACCACAAGAAAATGGGAGAGTCAGGTTAGTACAATGCGCTAGTGTGCGAATAGGAACAGGTTGATGAAGGAAAAATCGCTCTCGATCCTTGACGCTTGTGTAAAGGACTGTTTTGGTATCCGTCTGAAATTGGTGGGAGAAAAAAATACAATAGACTGCTCAGACCAAATGGATATGATCTAGAATTCTCATCCAAACATTGACAGGCTTCGATCCAAATATTTACCTTAGGTAGAATACTGCTAGTAATCACGACCTCTTTGTCTAGAAGTTTCAATACCACATCGTAACCATTTTCTATTCTATGCAAAAATGAAAAATAGTTGAGTGTTTAATTTCTTGCTTTTCGCGAGATTTCGAGGAATAACAAATCGAATGAGATATTTCGTAGCCTTTTAGGTTTATGATCTTCTTACAATTTTAACCAATCACCAAAACTTTATACCTCCAAAGACATAATTTTGAAATAAGATAGTATACGCTTCATTGAAAGTCCCCCAAAATTCAAAAGAGCGGTTTCAAATTAACACGATCTCAAGCTGGAAGATCGGGAAGAAATATTTGAAAGAAAAAGCGTGCGACAGGTTTAGGTACAAGTGTTGTTCGCAGAAATGTAATTATCACAAGAAGACAACATTTTTTCGGTATCACAGGTTCACAAAACGAATAGTCTGTCAATGTCAAAATTGTCGAATTATTGTATTATTTTTTTGTTATTTTTGTAGGATTTTGTATTTTTTCTCTACTAGGCACACAAGAAACAAACATAGTACTAGTTAGGCGTATGATGAACTAATCAATATAACGATCTGCAGTCGTATAATTAAAATGTCTGCAGAACAGATGAGACGGAAAATCTTCTAGCAATGGGTTAAAAATTAAAAAGAAAATGTGTGAGTGAAAATAAAAAAAATAATGTCATAACCATACAATAACCCTCTAGATGGGTCATGGCCAGCGTGATCGCTTTATATGAGGAAGGGCGTGGGTTCGATTCGCGGAAGAGGCAAGAGAAATGTGCAGTCTCCACAGAACTATAGTTTTTGTGGCTGAGCTAGCGGCAATAGGAAAGCTGGTAAGGCGGATCTGAGTAATGGCATTCGTGCAGTTTAAATGTAACTCGTAGGTCTCGTGGGTACGTCGCCACATTCAGGTTCGTTGAGTAAAGTAATGACAAAGTAACTGTTTCACTTCCTCCAAATTGGCTTGCTCATCTTATCTTCATTTTCCTTTTGGAGTTGCAATGAGAACAGGACCAGTCATCGGGCCGACGACAACAGACAATCGTTCAATCTGGAGAAAAAAATTGTGGTATTTTTGTTCACAAGGACCCGCGGTCACTGTCACAATGTATAACGGACTCACCATGCACTATTTATCGAAAAAGAGTGTTTTTTATGTTTTATGATTTCCATTATGAATAATATTATTAAAGCAAAAACTAAGGAGAATATGATCAAAGTGTTACCTATTTACCAGATCACGGCAAACAGACAATAGAAAATTAATACAAAATTTAATTTCAATATTTACGTCAAAAATGACTAAAAAAATCTACTATCTAAAAAATTCATCCGATAATGTATTATTATTCCTATTGTGGGTGCTCGCGGGTTAAAGTAGATGAACAAAGAACTGGATAACAAAACTTTTTTGTGGTATTTTAATATCCATTTTGTGGTAAATCATATACCGAGAAGAGAAGATCAACACCTTCCCTTAAATTGTTTTGCTGAGAAAATAACAGCCCTATAATTGCTTTCTATGAATAAAGTCATCAGATTATAGAGAATGAAAGATGAATAGAATATCCATTAATGAGCAAAAGAATGTAAATTTTGAGCAAAGGAAGTGTAAAAACATTTACTGTTTACTCTATCTTTGTCAGAAAGATAGAATTGAACAAAATATTCTCGCTTTAAAGTTCGTTTACCTCAAAACAAAATCTAGAACGTTCCCCTTTTCTCTTCTGCATTCTCTCAATGTAGTGAATACGATTTCTATTCACGTATTTATTAACTATCCGTGCAAATGTCGACAAAGCAATGCCACGTGTCTCACATTTCGCCTTCATAATGCATTACCAAGATAACAACTGACTGTCAAACTCAGAAGGCGAACTGGTCAATCACTTGAATATTATACTCATATAGAGTAATAATTCATCTTCGCTACATCGATAAAAATGCACCATATTAAAATAATGTGAATAATATTGACATTCATTAACACGTTATACTGCGCAATAAAAATCAGGTCTATTGGGAAACGCCCTTTAAAAAAAATGACCGATATATTAATCCGGAAATTAACCTGCTCTCTGCTCCGAAATAAAGCACGTCATCACGCGTGATTTGCGATACCCATTATTCGATCATAGTTGAAGTGCCTATTCTGCATGAACAAAATGCAAAATATGAGCGATAACAGAAAAGCAACAAGAAAGTAGGGGAGATCGGGGCTGATCGGCATCGATTGGTATTTTAATATTTTTAACGCAACTCTGATTTAGTTTTGACAAGTTTTATTGTATCAATGGATACATTTACTAGGCTACCGTATGGTAATTTTTTATTCGTGAATGTTTGACTACTGAAATTTTAGTCGCTAAGAGTAATGAAGTCAAGATGTGCCAACAAATTCCACAAAAAGAGCTTCAACTCTGCAAGGAGATGTTACGAATGAGAAAATAACTAGCGGTGGTACATCAGCACATACTTTCTCGCTTTATTAATAACTGATTCGCTATTAAACTCTACATAAACATGTAAAATATTTTCAAACAAATCCGCGCGGATACTAGATCTCAGGACCTCAAAGTTAACTCGCCGTCAGCCGCACTACTCTATAGAAACGGCGTGAGATTCGAACTCTGACCGAAGACGTTTAAAAATGTAATTGTCTCTACCCAATATTACTAACATGCAATTTTTGAAATTTTTGAAAATACGGAGATCGCCGAAAATGGAGACTACCACCATTTTACCGACCATTGTCACATACGAGAAGAAAACTGAATGAAAAAATTTGAAGCGGATTTTGAGAAAATATATTTTTTAGAAATAGCATAATAGCATTTCAGACAATTATGCGAAATATAATCGTTTTTTCGGGCTGAACGATTAGGCGAAAATCGGCTGAACGGTTTAGCCGCAACGTTGACCACAGACGAATGAACAGACGGACAGGCAGAGAGACAGACGGACACACAGACAAACAGACTTTTTGATATCAAGGATCCACAAAACATGAATTATGGCTACACCTTGTGTCAGAAGATGTAATTTACTATCTGTCGGAACAAGAATAATCCACTTTTTCGTTTCCAGAGCCCGGCAATAAGAGATTTTCTGCTGAAAACTGACCGTTTTCCGGCAAATGATGATAAAAAATTTTCTCTTCTTACGAAGTAAATGTGAGAAAGTAAAAAACGTACCATTCCTTTTGAGAAATACTTCAGGAAGAATAGTTTTGAAATGGTTTCTAATTATTTACGCGAATATCCCCGATACTAGTTGCAAATTCAATGAATGTAATGCACGAATTCGGCAAGTTAAGAATAACAGGATACAATTCGGAAGTGGAAACGTTTGTTTCAGCCATCTAATGAGTAAATTCGATGGTGAAGATTCATCAAGCAGTATTTAAAAAGTAGCAATTTTGTATCATGATTCATTGGCCAATACATTTAATAGTTACATTTCAGAACCATGGAATCGACAGTACTGCAACATATCTCTGCATCGTAAGAACGGCAAGACGGTTTTCGCAAAAGACAGAGACGCCAGGATAAAACTAGCCCGCGCACTAACGGAAGCGCTCTCGTCCGCAGCCGCTCCCATTCCGCCCGCCTTTCACGCGCGTTGATTTCAACAGCTGTGCAAAATCGTGGCGCCCGCGTCCCCGCCCGCGCTCACAGGGCCTCGCCATCGCCGCCGCCGCAGAGGCCATCCGTGATTTCAGGGAACCGCAGAGGGCGCAGCCATGCAATGCGACATAACCGATACGCAAATTACGGCGGCCGCGGGGCCCCGGCCCCCACGCGACACGCCGCTGCGTCGGAGAGGGAATAGAGGCAGCGGGCTTCCGCCTCCGTCCCGCCTCCGCCGCCCCTTCCGCCGGCGCCTCCGCCTCCGCCGCGCAGCCCCCGTCCGTCGCGCGCCGTCCCGGCCGGCGCCACCTGCCGGTCGCTCCGCGTCCCCGCTAGCTTGTTCCGGCCCCGATCCCGCCCGCCCGCCCCACTCGCCCGCAGGGCCCGCCCTACACCCCTCCCATTGCGCAAGGGCCCATCGCGTCCGACCCTTCGCCTCTCCACCCCTTGTGCCCTACAGCGCGCTGTAGTCGCTGGTCGCCGTTCGTTCGATCCGACCTGCTCTGTTGCTCCTCCCACGAATGGCGGTAGTCATGTGTCACCTCTGTCTCCTGTAAGTCATCCACTAAGCTCCCCGTCTTGTCCCATGCACGATCCGCCTTCTGCGTTTTCCGCTACCCTTCACTCGTTCATCCGAAAAAGAATCTTCAATATACGTTGACAAGATGGTCCTGATATCACTTCAGGGAAGTCCTGGGTTCTGCCGACGGTGGCAGAATTTTCGACATTAGCTAGACAGCCAGGTCGAATTCATCCGCTGTCTGTAGAATTCTAGCGGTAGGCTGTTCTGATCGGTAATTTTCCGTGGTCTCTCCGAACAACACCCGGCGAACGCTAGAGCAGTACCCTAATCAACGGACCACGGGTTCCAAGCGATCTTTCCTTCCTCTTCCTGGTACTATCCTCACCCCTTACACCCACTACACTATCACGCTCTTCGGGAGACCAGTCGCAGCTTAGAATTTGCTGACGTACGTCGGCGCCGGATTAGCCAGCCAGCTGGAGATCACCGCCACTTCAGCAAAAACTCGTGCACTACACTTATGGGAATAACGCTCTTAGAGGTTGACGCGCCCAGAATCACTAATCAATAAATCTAATACCACCCTGAGCTTTATTGTTTTGTAATTTCTCCTTGTTTTGTATGTTTCCAACTAATCCACAAGCAAGATTTGTCATTATCATTCATCTTTATCACATACTCCCATGTTCATTATTGCAACTTGATCTCCTGCCACTGCACTACCTTATTTTGCAATCCATAAGGATTGCCTCGATGGAAAGCAAATTACACAATGATCAATGACGCAATCGTAAATGACGATGAAACATTTCGGAGATAACACATGTATGTTATCTGGAGTATGAATTCTGGACGTCAAGAAAACGTACGCCTCTAGCATACATCAAAATAGGTTTTCAATGTTTCTGTCGGTAAATAATAAATAAGTTATTTTTACGTCAAAAGATGTTCATTACGCGTGACATGTTTAAAGGTACCTTCTAATTTATCAAAGACCCACCAATATGTGCTGTGAACTTTGAAGATTGACGAAGAAAAATACCCACAGATTCAGGCAGTCAGCTGCCGGAGATAGCGATATTTTCGCTGGCGAGAGACCGGCCGTCAGCCGGCATTTTAATGTATGAAAGGGCGGCTATCAGTTAATGACTGACCGGCGCCGGATGTGGAAGCAGTTACCTGCTCGTGTACAGGAAGTTCGTCATGAATAAATTAGTGCGCCATGGACGTTTTACCTACATAAAAATTTCACTCTCCGACGCTAGCCTCGCTTCGTCCCCCCTAGTCATCACCCGCCAATCCACCCCTACCCGCCCCAACCCTCGTCACCGTGGCTCCCGCCCACGCCTACATGTTGCCCCACCCCTCTGGCATTTACAGGCACGGATGCGAAGGGCGTATACCACACGTCGCCAGCCAGACTACATTATTACTTTTCATTTACATCAAATGAAAAACAGCAATAAGATAAACTATGTTAATTCAACACTAAAAATAACGGGAGAGGTGGCTCAGCTGATGTTACTGCAGTGCCTCTGACCAGGAGGTCCTAGGTTCGAGTCCCAATAGCGGCAGGATTTTCGACACTAGCTTTTCAGCTAGGTCGAATTCAGTCGCTGTCTGGAGGAGAATTCTAGCGGCCGGCTGCTCTGATCGGTAGTTTTCCGTGTTTTTTTTCGATCAACGTCGGGAGAATGCCGGAGTAGTACCCTAACAAACGGGCCACGGATCGCGCGCGATCTTTCCTTCCTCTTCCTTGAACTATACTCACTCCTTACACACACACACTAACATGAACTATACTGTCAGGGCAAACCCCGCTAGTCGAACGGTAGGTCGGCGCCGGATCTTGCCATCCAGCGGGGGAAGATCACAGCTATCCCCCGATGCAAAATATGCACTACACTTTCATGACTAATGACCTCAGTAGTTGACGTGCCAGGAATCAGTAACAATCAATCAATCAATCAATCAATCAATCAATCAACACTAAACACAGGTAATATTATCCGATTTTAACAAGATACTACTTCCAGGGAACATTTTTCTTTTAATATCCTACTTCTGAACATTCTTAATATTTTTTTAATGAAAAATTAAGTAGGTGTTGAGAGAGAAGTCTGGAATGAAACGACTTCAAATGACATTTTAATTTTTTTTAAATATCGGATCAAAGAAAAACCTATTGTAAAACCGACGATACTTAAAATCATTGCTCAAACAAATATATCATTTCTTCCAAAGTGAAAATTCACAACCAGTTAACGGGTAATTCGAATACTCCTTCATCTTTATATGATGTAGGGTTAAATGAAAGACGGCAACGAAAACGTTTACTTTAAAAATATGATCCTAGTAGAACATGTGCAACTGCCAAATCATGCACTCTTCTGATACTCGTTTCTAATTCGGACCCGATTCGGAATTTATTCGTCTTTTACCACTGTACCAGCTTTATGGACTAGAATATCCAAAATAAGAAAACTAGAGTATTTTCATATGCACTTATGACGAACATTTATAACCCATTATTATTTTAGAGCAAAGTTGTGTCGACTCACTCACGTATTTTCACATTGCTAGCAATACTTTTTTTCATTATTCGCGATTTACGTAAACCAACCTTGAGTCTGCGCAACGTATAATAATATTCAACACATTTGACCGGGAGAGGTGACTCAGGGCATCAACTGATGTCACTGCAGTGACTCTGATCGGGAGGTCCTTGGTCCGAGTCCCGACGGTAGCAGGATTTTCGACACTGGCTAGATAACTATGTCGAGTTTTGTAGTTTTGTCGCTGTCTGAAGAAGAGTTCTAGCGGCCGGCTGCACTAATGGGTAGTTTTCAGTGGTTTCTCTGAACAAGAGCAGGCGAATGCCGGAGCAGTACCCTAACAAACGGGCCACGGGACGCGCGCAATCTTTCCTTCCCTTTTCTTGTCCTATCCTACTACCTTACTTACACACACTTACCTGCACTACACTCAAACACATGCCGGGACACCGGTCGGGAACTGAAAACCTGTCCCGACAGGGGCGATGCCCCGCTTGTGGGAGATACCTGGTTGAGAAATATCCAGTTGCCGACAGTAGGTCAAAGCCGGATTTCACCATCCAGCAAATGAAGATCACCGCCTCCTCCCGCGATAAATAATGCACTATACTCACAGGACTAATGACCTTAGCAGTTGACGCGCCCGAAATCATTAATCAATCAACCAACCAACCAATCATCCATCACATTAGAAGTCAAAAGAATGACTTGAATTTAAAAAAAAGGAAATAATTCACCTAAAGCTGCACAACGCGGAGATAAAACATTTTACGGATATGTTTTTGTTCACGTCAAACTTGTCTTTTTAATTCCCGCAATATTTGCTAAGGTCATCCCATCCATTGCCAAACCTACTCAGTTACCTAAACTACGAGTAATCTACCTCACCACATATACAGTCTGTTGGTAAAACGATTGTGTTCAGTACATTAATATGTTTGCAACAGTTTTCATTAAATAAAGTAAATACACCGCCACGAGTCCTAAAACGTAAACAATAGTATCCTCTTCTTATGAGAGAATTACGGAACGTCTCACCAGTGTACTTGGAAATCACTGATAGTAAATAGTCCTCACATGTGTAAGCAATTCATTTGAAAATTTGGGGAATGTTGTGGCCATGAACTTCATTTTTATACCGATTATGTACCACAAGGTTATTGCACTCTTCGAAATTGACACAAGGATTAATACTCTAGATTTTACACTGTGCATGTTTCACATTACACGTAAAACAAAGTAATTAAACAATAAACATGGAGTAAGTTTAACTCAACTGTTTCAAATTATTATCAGAACACAATTGTGATCTTAAGAAACTCAAAATCAGTCAAGTACACCTCTTTGTTTCAAGATAATAGATTTTAAATAAATAATTTATTTAATTTAAAGTCATTCATGTTCATAAATTATTTTTTTATTAAAAATCTGTTAACGGTACAACATTTCGAGACGCGGTGTCGTCTCATCGTCAGGTATATCTTGAAATGTAGAAGAAAATAAAGATAATTCACACAACATTTGAAAATTATACAGATATAACCTCAAACACAGTACTAGTGAACCTCGCATGTTATTACGACGAGTAGAAATCTGTAAAACTGATGAGGCAAAAAAGATGAGGCGACACCGCCTCTCAAAATGTACCATTAACATGTACCATTAAAATGTACCGTTAACACGTTATTAATAAAAATAATAATTTATGAACATGAATGACTTTAAATTATTTATTTAAAATCTAGCCTGCCTGAAAACAAAGAGGTGTACTCAAATAATTCTGAATTTATAAATAAACAGACATGCAATTTTCAAAATAATTTAAAATCTTAACTAGTTTACAATCAAAAGATTGCTTTTAGTCATTGTTTCCAAAAAAAAAGGTTTTCCTTGGAAGAAAATTAAACAGACGACGATCCTTAATCGTTGTATAAGCGTAGAAATAAAAAAAAAAACGTATTGCAGCTATGAGATTGTTCACCTTTTACCAATTGTTCGCAAATAAGCACCGTTTGTTTCTTTCACCAATAGCGTCCGCCCCCGCGCCTATACCCGCGCACGCACCCCCACCAGCACCCGATTAAGTGCTTTCTAACTGAACATACTGCATTATTAACTGAGTAGAAGAAATTCGAAGCATCGGAAGGTGCTACTTTTGTGTTCCGTTTGGATCACAAAACGCCACTGCTTTGCGTGTCGCCTCGAGGGAAAACGGAAGACGAACTCCCTCGCCATCCCGCGCGCACAAATGCCGAGACACCGACGCGAGGCCTGTCCATCATTTGTGGACCGAATCACACCAATAGCGCATCGCTGGCAGCCCGCGAAGTTGTGCCAACCCGTCGACCAGTAATCCTCTTCCGCTAATGGACAACGCGCAGCGGTTCGCAGATTGGCATCGCTGCGGGCGCGGCGTTTCTTCGCGGCCTCCGCACTTGCATGCCAAACAACGGCGGCGCCCACGCCCGCACCCCCACCAGCACCCGAGCCGGCGAGGCAGAAGCAGCCGCCGCCGCGTCCGCTCCGGTCCTCCCGGCCCGCACCGCACCGCACCGCCCCCTTCCCAGCCCGCTCTAGAACAGTACGGGGCCGCCGTAGCTTATTGTTTGGCAGCTGCATCCTCCGGCTGCACCATGTGAACGCCCGCCGCTGGCGCCCGCTCGACAATCACCGAGTGAGCATTTAATTACACTACCTCTGAAGTGCGAATGCCAAGTGGGTCCATTGACAGGTCCATTTTCAGTTATCCCCGGACAGGCTCGCTCTCGTGCAGTACTCGATGTGCGGAGTATGCACCCAATAGCGCTGCATTAATTACGTGAAATCCGGTATTCACTGGTGGCGGGATGTTAATGAAAACAGCGTACCTCCTCCCTTGTCATTCGTTATGTGTATCATGGAGGGCAGTAAAAAATATTAAGTGCTAAATGAGCTAAATTTATCACGCAATTGTCACATTCATACTTTTCCGTGGCTGGCGGCATTCACTTAAATACTCATGAAGTGCCTCGCCGTAAATGCAAATAACTTGTGTATTCCCAGAGTCTACTTTCAAGATATAATGATTCTCAGTGAAAATAATAATACTGTTCGATGAAAGTTGACATGTTTTTTTTATTATTAAGAACAATCTATAAACTTCACGTTTCACTACTGAAACAGTTAGAAAAAGAAATCTCATATTTATGTATTTCGTTCTAAAATATCGCCTAAACGAAACACAGAGAAAAATAAGAATATACATAAGATTTTATATACTTGTACTTCATTTTTCGATTTCATAGAATTTCAATGGACATTACTTGAATCTAGCAATAGTAGTTGTCTGTACAACATCTTATGAAATTGTCATATTAGTAAGTAGTACGGAGAAAATTTTACAGTGCGTGTACTGAGCTACTTTAAAGTTTTCATTTCGAATGTTTTTTTTTAACAAAATTACTAATGGAGTAGTTTGAAGCGCTTCTGATATACGTGAGAATTGCTACTAGGAAATTAGACAATCAATGCAAAGAACAGTACCAAATGTAAAGCATCACAATCTTGAAGCCACAACTTCTAATATAATCAAATCCATTAAGCTCTTAGAACACCAAGAGAGTGTTATATATTTCAGCTCTTGTCCAGAAACAATCTCAAAATTTGCACGTATGAGAAAACATTCAGTATTGTGGCTCTGAGAAAAATTCTTTTAGACTATAATAAAAAAAGAAAAATTGAATTTAAAAATATATGCATTATAAAAAACTCTAAATAAAACATTTACTACACCATTAAATTTGCAAGTTTTCTATTACGTTGAAATATCTACGTCGGAGTAAATCTGAGCAATTTTTATCTAAGAAACTTTTTTTTCTCATTTACTACTTTCGCGTTTCGTCTCGAGAGCAAGACATCTTATCTGATACACGACCCATTCTTCCGTAAAAAGAGACAGATTGTTACTATCTTTAAAGAGATTACTCATTTCTCCTATAACCTTCTTTTCTTCAAATTTCATCATTATTATATTTTATCGATACAGAAGAATACTGTGCTGAAAAACATAAAAGTTTGGAAAAACATTACAATTTTTTTTTAAAAATCTTTGCATGAAATATGATTTGATTTGTTTTAAATAATTAAAACTATTTTTTTGTACAAAATGATCTAAAAAACGTGTATTATTACTTTTCAAAACTGCTATATTACTCTTGATTTATTGCACTACTCTTCATTGTCATTTAACGTCTTTGAATTCTACCCCGTTCTACAACCAACTTGGATGATTCCAGCTCCGAAAACATTGCAACTTAGAATGTTCACAGAAACAATTCTATAAAATGACGAATACTGTTTATCACAGAGGTAAATACTAAAATGTAATCAAGAAACGATGCCTAAAATGTCAATGACAAATGAAATTTCACTTTTGAAATTGAATTTTCAAACTTATGAAACGTTGTGACCATCTCGTGGGAAACACCAGGCAAATTAGCTAGTTATTTCTTTAAAGATTTAATTTAGCAGGAAAAAGAAAATGAAAACTTGCTTACAGTTCATTGACAATATATTTTCAATCAACTGTAAGCAATTCAAAATCAATTTAAAATCAACTATGAACGGTCGGGGAGATCGGGTCTGATAGGCATCAGTCGGTAGTTTTAATTTTTTTACGCAATTCTGGTTTTACTTTTGACAGGTTTCATTGTATGAATGGAAGCTATATTACTTACAGCTACCTTACGGTATATTTTATTCGTGAATGTTTGACTGTCGAACTTTTAGAGACATTAAAGAGGCGACGGCAAGATGTGACAATGAATTCCACTGAGGAGTTAGTTGGATCAGGCCTTGAGGCACACTACTTCCGTGAGAGTGCGGGGTAATAAACCAATGTCAAAATCAGTGGCGGCTCTAGCGTGGGACTAGGGGACATAGAACATAAACTAATGGTTCTACAGAATGGCACAGTCTTTCTCGTACTATTCAGTTTTCTAATTTCTTTGGACTTGGCGAACTTTCCGGACTTGCCACATATTCTTGTCAGCTGCCATCTATCGTCACCCAAAGTAATTTTTTTTTTAATTTAAGAATATTACTTTAAGAATATTATAGAAGAGTAAAACCTCGCGCTATAAGGAAATTTTTGTTGAAAAATTTGGAGCCGTTTTTAAGAAAATGTCTTTCAAGCGTTTCTGTATATGCGAAATTTGAGGCTCTTTTATACAGAAAACTTTGGGATTTTCGAGAAACTTCATTGGAAGTCATTTGAAGGACTTCCACTTTCACATACAATAATGTACACAAATCGCTGGAAATGTGCATATTAAAGGCGTGAGATACTTGAAAATACATCTGTGTAATTAAAAAAGACAACAATAGAATACAGCAAAATGAATTGTATGTGATCTTAAACAGTTCAACTAGCACTATCCATTGGAAAAGTTTGAGGAAAATATGGGAGCCATTTTTGAGAAAATGGCGTTTAAATATATTTGAAAACGCAGAATTTTCAGCTCATTTTCACAGAAACATTGAGAGTTGTTTTTCCAAATAGCAGAGTTTGAGTCGAGCCAGATCGACCGGGGAATATCGGTTTTGAAAAAAGACTTATACATAGTTTAAGAGCTAGTGGTGTTTTCAGATACAGGGCGAACAGACAGACGGATGGACGTTTAAGAAAAACACTTTTTCGGTATTAGGGAACCGCAAAACGTGTTTTACCGTGGAAATCTCGAAATCGATTTTCGGCAGAATTACATAAATTTCTCTGTACTACGTATATTACTCCTTATATACGTAGTATGATATGAAAAAGTAAAAATAAACTTACATTCAATTAGAACTCTCAGCATACCTAATATATACAGGTTTTTTTAGGTAATTCAATTATCTGATCTTTACCTCATGCAAAAACTTTCATATCTTGTGCGAGCCACAGTACCGTCCGGTACAAGCCGTAAGGCCAGCACCGACCTGAGACGTCTTGGGGGGGTGGCGAACACAATTCACCAGATGGTCGACTAGCTCAGTATAGACGTCCCAGTGTGGACACAATAAATAAAAAAATAGGGGGGGCAGGGTCGTGAAGATCGTTTATGGATTGGATGCAAAAATTACAAACAACTCGGGTGAGAATCACTTTTCACTAAATTCAGAATATATTCTAAAAATATTTGCTGCTATGACAAATACATACAATGGCACACAGAAAAAAATCAAATACAGAATACTCTTGACTGAAAAAAAAACACACACACTAATAACACAATACACAATTTCCTACTTTCATCTACAACCCAATTGTTTAACAAACACACTTTCAGAAATTCGAAAGAATCGTTAAAATATTACTTTACAAAAATGTGAAAGAAACACACATTGAAAATCAAAATTAATACTTTTGACTTAACATTTTAAAAGGAAACTCTTTCTCTCTAAAATCCAGAGAATGACTATTATTATAATTATACTCTTACACAAACTCTTAATATTACAATATTAGGTCTTCAAATCCTTTTTGAAAAAAAAAGATTGATTCTGTTCTCACGTATTAGAAGTACGGAAACAAATGTACTTTTACTTTTCTTATCTTTTAAGCATGGTAAATATGTTACCCTCCTTTTCTTTCTACGTGACGGATACAGAATAAGCTTTCTGATTAAACTGAATCAGTCCTATCCCTACAAAACAGTTTATTTGGAACGACCTTACTTTGTTCTCGGCCGCGTAGAGCAGTCCGCTGTGCTTCCTTCTACCCTTTTTCACCGAGCTGCTTCGGCCTTGAAGCGTCGTGGCCTCGGGTTGAGAACGCAGTTGCTCCCCAGAAATCGCCTTCTTCTTCTCGTTCAAGTTTTATATTCTTGAATACTCTCATATGAATTTTACTTTATTTTCGATTACGGTTAATGACCAACTGGATATTCAGAGTGAAAATGAATCCAAAGATCACCCCTTTTTATACGAGCACCAACTTCAAGAGAGTATTTAAATATAAGAAAAGCATGTGAGAGAGAAAAAAAACTGGAAAGAGAAATGAATGCAAGCTATTAATTACTGCCATCTATTCAAAACTCCACTCCCTAATTCTTCCATTATAAATTCATAACGTTTCTTATTACCTTTCTTCTAAGATTATGTTTAAATCAATTTATAATAGAATAATTACCTCTTCTGGTCTTCTAGAAGAGTTTTCCTCAGAAAAGTTGCAAATCTGAAGTCCGCTGCAATGTCACTTCCTGGCGTACCGTTTTCCATACGTCCGCCCAGTTCAGCTGCTACCTTCAGAAAGAACTTTTTCTTTCATCCGACCTCCGGTCTCGCCCTCGGTCTATGGTGGCGGTCTCTCTTGTTCTAAATTCTAATTAGCATTCCAAATATTCATCCGCGATGGCGCGTTCAAAATATTCCTTTCCCTCGCTTTCTTAGGGCGGTATGTGACACGTTTTCGGAATTTAAGAAAACGGACGGTCACACTTGAGAATTCGAGTCTCGAATGCCAAGCACCAATGTTTTTCTTCCCTATTGGAGGCGTAGCTAGGGGATTTAGTCTCTCATATTAAAGTTGACCACCACACATTCGTCCACACTGAAAACATCTGTACACTGCTAATCAGAATTGTTGCTGGTATATGGGAACCTCAATGGGGATACAGCAGGAAGAGCCTCTGCCTCGTTGCTATCTTCATCGAACGATAGGTTCATGCGATCGCTTCTAATATGCTTCGCCATCGAATTGCGACGAGAAAATTCGTCACTGCTGACTACTGTCTCTTCGTCTGTCATCTCTTCATGGGAAGACTTGTTACGGACGATGTAAGCCTTTATTGGGTCTTCCATTAGTTATGTTCACATACCCTCACGTAAACGTTGCACAAAACTCAAAATTCTGTTCATTATAGCCAACACGTTAAGAATTAGTATCTACAACAGCTGATTGTACGAGTTTATTCGCTCTAGTGACATAAATGCCGGAAACCACTAGTAGAGCGCAGAAAACAACGAAATCGCCTTTGAAGTACACAGTGGCTGGACAACAGCTTCAGGTGACGGTCCCTTGGTGGCGAGGGATTTCAGTAGCGCTGTTAATTTTCTTTCACGTTCTCATGCATGCGACGAGAGATTCGAAATATGAAGCATTCACTACGTGTTACAAAGTAACCCCATTTCACGGCAGTCTTTGAGTTTGTAAAGCAATACTTTTGCAACTTGATAATGATAACTCTCATCTAGAGTATTCTACAATAAGGTACTTACCGAATAATTGTCACCAGACAGCTCCGCTGCTATACCATGATTCGCTAGGAGAATACCGTGATGGAGTTTCCTTTGGCGCTGCGAATTTAAATCAGCAACGTCTGAAAAAATAGAAAAAGATATTTTTTAGTACATCTTAACCATATTTACACTCTACAAAAATGAAAGTATGGCAATGCTGTGACAGAAATATGCGCTTTCTCGACGGAAAAACTAGTATTTTGGGGCCCTAGTAACGAAAGGTGGATAAATCATGATTCTACATATGGTAAATTACTTCCTCTAAAATGTTGCGTAGACAGAACCCACGTTTTGTGGGTTCTTGAAGCCGAAACATCGATTGACGCAAAACGCATGGATGTCCATCTACCTATCAGTCAACCAGTCCGTCAATTTATCTTTATGTTTACCTATCGTCTATCTGTCTATCTATCTACATATCTGTCTGTATATCTATTTGTCTACCTGCCTGTCTGTGTGTCTATCTGTTTGTTCGTCTGTCCCTCTGGCCGTCGGTCCATCCATCAGTCGGTAGACAACGCTAGCACCTAAACTGTTTAGACGATTTTCTCCAAAATTGGTATTCCCCAATCGATCAGAATAAACTTAAGGCCGTGCGTATTTGAAACTGGTACCTGGGTTTTGGGGGTACTTTACATGTAGGGTCAACAAATTTTTCAAAGAAGACTCCAATTTTGCACTTAAACGTTCACCTCGAATTGCATAAAGAACGCCTAAAGAATGACACTGGTAATATCGTTAAAATCTCTGAACTTTTGAAAATTGCAAAATTTAAAAAAATGGCGTCTTCCTAGTACTACAATATTCAAGATTGAGAATTTTTCTAATGAAAACTGATCTTCAATAGATGAACCTGAAACAAGATCCTGAAATAAGATCGTGTTCAATTTTTTAAAAATGTAAATAATTTTCGCGTAATTATCGGTGAAATATACTCAATTTTTAAATATTTGTTTTCTCAAAAACTGTACGATTTTTTTCTCTGAATCTGTCCTTGTATAGAGCAAAGGGTGATCAAAAATTGCACAGTTCTATTTTTGTTGAACTATCTGAATTTTTTTAAATTGCAAAATTTAATAATGATGGGAGAAAGTATGTGCATAAGTAGCACCACTAGTTTTAGTTTGTAAATAAATGCAATTCCTATTTCAATCGCGGGAAGGTTATAGGAAAACAATCATCTTTCACAAAATTAAAACAAATATTAAATTCGAGATAAAAAAAATAAAATATAGCTGAAATTGTGTGGAATAATTTTGAAAATAAAAGGAGAACTATAATCAGAAAAGCATATATTCATGACATTCACAGTATTTTAAATGTAGTTACTTTTAATAAAATAGATAAATAACAATTCTATTACGTCGGCTTTTATCAAGGGAGAATTATCTAAGTTCATAATTCCGATAAAGTATTAAAATTTTGAGACAATCGTAGCGTTTAAAACTTACAATATATTTCATTCCATTCGTCATTAACTCCAGATTATGACAAAAATGAGAAATTTTACGAAAGTTTTCTTTTTATGGCAGAAAAATCGAATAACGCGCTATTGAACCTGTGGTTTGTTTCACTACCGCTGGATAACTCCTTTTATATTTTGTTGATTATTCAACGCATAAACACTCGGTGAAGCAGTGTAGAATAATTGAGATGTTGACACAGTGTTATGTGATATTGTAATGTAGAAGTTGATACGCGAGGGATCTAGTGTCGAAATACCTAAATCTGATTAGTTTATTAATATCTGATACAAAAACAATAAAATGTAACGTTTCCTCTGACACTTATTGCATTGTGTATTTCAGCGCTACATTAACGATATAATATATCATACAAATATTATTTGTGAAGATGCAAATATATAGCATTATATCGTATATCAGTTGCATAGGTAATTCAATGTTTTTTTAATCTGACACACCTTACATATACGCGTATCATATTTAAACGTATATAATGTGAAGCATTGGATGTGATACTAATTGCTGTAATACAATGTTTTACCAATGATGACCGGGAGCGGTAGCTCAGTGGATAAACGGATGTCACTGCAGCGCCTCTGACCGGGAGGTTCGAGTACTGACGGCGCGCCGCCGCGGCGGCAGGATTTTCGACACTAGCTTTTCGGCTAGGTCGAATTCAGTCGCTGTCTGGAGGAGAATTCTAGCGGCCGGCTGCTCTGATTGGTAGTTTTTCGTGGTTTCTCCGATCAACACCAGGCGAATGCCGGAGCAGTACCCTACCAAACGGGCCACGGACCGCGCGCGATCTTTCCTTCCTCTTCCTTGCCCTCTCCTCTCCCCTTACACACATATACTTACACTAACATGCACTACACTACCACAAATTCCGGGAGACCGGTCGGGAGCTTAGATTTGGCGGGTTGGGGCGGTGCCGTACTGGTGGGAGAGTCCTGGTTAGGGGGAAACCCCACTAGACGACGGTAGGTGGGCGCCGGATCTCGCCATCCAGCGGGGGAAGATCACCGCCATCTCCCGAGAACAAAACACGCACTACACTTACGGGACTAATGACCGAAGAAATTGACGCGCCCGGAAACACGAAAAAAACAACCAACCAACCAAAGATGATGAAACTTTCGAAAGAAAGAATTAGTCTCTGAAGGACAAAAAGCTCTGACTTTAGAGGTAGAAGTGGGTGGGTGGCCAAGGTTCAATCTTCGCTGTAACGTCATCGGACAAAATAAGAAATTATTATTTTTTAGTACTTTTACTGTGGCGCCGAGTAGATGAGGAGGTTTTGCTGCTCTGGACCACTAGCTAAATATATATTGTTTATGACAGTTTCCCAAGCAATCAAAATATCCCAAATTATCACCCATACTAAAGATGAACGAAAGGCAATAACGTGTATGTGTACTGTCGGAGCTTGCTAAAGTCTGGACTAAAGTATTTGGCTAGTAAAAGTCCTGTACTTTCGTGATTGTTCCATTGTGTCAATAATCCCACAAATTAGATCATTGCACACATTATTTACATGAAAAAGAGGGAAGAAGTACTGACCGAAAAAAATGAAGGTAAATATTTTATTCTTATAAGCACTTAATTATTGTATGAATAGACACTGATGATTAATCTAGCTCATATTTAGATTAGAATATTAACAATGAGAACACAAATATAATTCTGAAGAAAATTAAGTATTTTTTACAAAACGATCCGTTTAAATTTCACTGTATTACATAGTCAATCGTTCTATTATTTATAATTTAATTCTTCGCATCGCCATTGGGCTAAATCGTAGCATATGTAGTAATACAGGACCAAGCGGGAATTGTCAGGGGAAGTGGAGGAGGGTTGGAAGGGGCGTTTCCAGGATCGATTGAAGTATTCCATTAGTTCTCGCGGTTCACGAAAACCACAGCAAACTTGCTGAAATCGAATTACGAAACAACTCCCGGGCAAGGCTGGGCTGAGACAGGAACCACAGGAATACAGACTCCGGTCAACACCAATTTGGGACCAACAAGCGCTCCACTTCACGGCCATTATGGACCGTTACGCGTCGCTGCTCACGGCAATCAAGACTCCATCTCGTGTAAACACCAGCAGCAGCGAATGGAGAGAATGCACGTCATTGTGAATGTGCAATGAAAATTCATTGTATCAAAGAACGCACGAGGTAGCTCTGAAAATGGAAAAGAAATTCACGTTATGAAAATTTAATTTTTCGGCAAAACATACTACACCTTTATTCTATTTACTCTTTAAGCAACTAATTTATACTAGGTTGTGGGTTGAGACGTACTATATCACACTGCGAAGGCAGAAATGAAGCGTATTCCATCTGGAAGATAGTAAAGTCATTAGGCAAAATCACTCCAGCCTTGCAACAGTAAAAGGAATTCAAATACACTAGATTCGATTGAGGATCACTGGCAAGGAGCTCAGAGGTTAGGCGCTAATACCAAATAGGCACCTAGTACAGCAATCATCAAGTACCGGTTATTGAAAAATGCGTAAACAGAAATTATTGTTTCATTAGGCATAAAAGGAAACAACGCATAACATAAGACACCTAATACTCTTCTAAAGAATTCTCCAAAGTTTCCACACGTCTCTTCCACCGACAAGAAATTGAATACCGACAGTTGCCTGAGTTTCGTTTAGTCTATCACATTTGATCCACTGTAAAACACCTCTGGTACACCAACTTCAGCGTATGCTGTCCACTAGCCTCCAATGCACACACACACACACACACACACACACACACACACACACGATTCGGTGGTGGCTTCTCATACAGTCAGAGTGTTAGCTTTGCCACTTATACTAATCACATTTCTGTAAATTTAGAATTAGTTAAATTAGTTAAATTTTAAAAGTAATCTGACCTTTAAAAAAACAGACATTACAATATTATTTTTTCAAATAATTTATTGAAGTTGTCCAAGTGATGTTAAGCAGTCGCATGTATATAACCGTGCTTTTTATAATATCGACAATTCTTTAAGTAAAATATTACCTGTTTCAAATTTTTGACCAATTATCTCACAAGCCTGGACCTGAGATTTTTTGAAAAAAGGCCCCAATTGGGGTCGAAACGTTAAAAGTGAATTCTTTGAAAAAATGTAATACTGTACTGTCTGCTTTTAGAAAGGTCACGCTACTTTTACTTATTACCGACATAACAGACGAAAAAACCTATTCCTTAAAATATAACATAAAAGACTTATGGAAGGAACATCAACACGAGGGTGGTATATCGGGTAGTGTCATGGAAACAAGTTTTAAAAATCTAAAATATCTACAACAAAATAAGTAAATCATCAGGAAGCATATAATGGATGTTTATATTGGCGAAAAAAGCAGTAACGAACACACATACCGCAACCACTCTTCCTTAGGAAGAGCGAGAAACAGGAAAATGAGTTACCATTTTCTAAACAATTAGCTTTCAGTCGAAAGCCTCTGCTCGCGTCACGTAATGGAGATGAAAGCTTTAAATGTTTTACGAGGTACCGGCCAGCGCTTAGGATTGAAACTGGGAGTGCGTGCAGGCGGGTTGATTGGCTTTTCGGCTCAGAAGAAGAACGTAAACTCTCGGAAGTACGGCGCTCCTTTTTTTTTATTTTTGCACCTGGCAAGATTACGATCTCTTAAGCCCCCGCATTCATCCCACGAGGGAGAACTTTTAAATAACTTTCCACTCTCACTTTATTTTCATTAATACAATAGCGCACGCTTCATCTAGATTAGACATCTCCGGGGAAAAAGGGGTGCAAATTGAGTTCAACTTCAACATGCACGAGACACACGTACTCGTTTAAACTAGTCGTGAGTGAGAAAACCACGCAATTGAAGGGTAATGAAAGAAGACGACCGCATCCTTGAAATGCGATGTGGCCAGCTAACAGAAAAGAAAGAAGACCACGGTACGAAAGGGAGACTTAGAACACCGCATCCCGAAAGCGGTAGGAGTGATGACGCGAAGGGCGCTGACGATTTGGGTAGTTAGAATCAACAACGAATTTAAATAAGGAACAAGTACTATGTGAACACTGAGAGGGAATACCAGAGCGTATAAATTAGAACAAAGAAAAAAGTAGAGATGAATTGACTGATTAGTCAACGGCTATTATCATTAGTTTCGTAAGTGTAGCGCATGTTTTTTTTACAGAAGGTGGTGATTATCTACCCCTCTCGATGCTGAGATCTGTAGCTGCCCTACATGTCGGCTAGTTGAGTTTTTTCCAACCAGGTATCTCTTACTATTGGGGCACCGCCCCACCCAGGACAAGCTCTAAGATCTCGACTGATTTCGCGATATATGTGGTAGTGTTGTGCATGTAATTTTATAAATAATATTTTATAAATTTGTGTAAGAGGTAAGGATATGGCAAGGAAGAGAAAGGAAAGATCGCGCGCGTTCCGTAGCCCGTTTGTTAAAGTAGTGCTCCGGCATTCGCCTGGTGTTGGAAAAGACGAAGAAAATTACGTTAGAGACGTTGATGTCAATAAACAAGGGCAATCTTGACCAAGAAGTGAAGCAGAGCCTACAAACACGAGAAATATCGTAAGTGTACAAGCTACAATAGAAGAAAGGCAAGGGAAGAAAGTCGAAAGACACCGCTTGACAGGACGGGACAGGAAAAGAAGGATGCGGAGGGCAGCGGCACGCGGGATCGGAGCCTGTATTTCCGCAGAGTATCTCCAGACGGACTGTGGACGTAGCGTGCATTCGGGTGCGCGCGGAGGGTCGGGGACAGACAGGAAGGGGGGGGGCGCGGGGAAGGCGGGGGGGGGGGCGGGCGAGGAGGGCGGAGTGTGACGAGGAGCGGCGCGCCGGCAGAAGGGAAATGCGCTACGAAGGGCTCCCTCGCGGGCGACGGCGCGGAAGGAAATACGATGAGTTCGTAATTAATGTAATTGGTGGTATCTCGGTGTCCGGAATTGGTGGACTCTTGTCGATAATCGATAGTCCATTCGACCCCGGGAAGCGCGCGCCGCCGCCTCCGAAACCTTCACATTAGCTGCGATCTCGCAAACAAGTTCGCCCCTCGCCCGCCGCCGCCGCCGCCGCCTCAACTCGGCTGGACCCTTTGGTGCGAAGCGGGCGGGCCGCCTTTAGAAGAGAGCGGGCGCGCTGAGCGGCGCGGCCAAGCGCCATCTTAATTCCACGGAGAGGGCGGGGGAGGGGGAAGGGGGAGAGAAGGGCGAGTGATTCCCAGTGGCGGCCGCCTCGGCTAACTGGCTGCGGCGACAGGAAGTCGAGTGGCCGGAGAGCCACTCCTGAGTGGGGGTCGTTGGTGGCTGCCTCTGAACTTTAGACGTCGCTCTGCACGAGTATTCTCTTCGTTACCTTGCCGCTTTTCCGATTGGCGCTCTTTCACAGGTCACCAGAATATCCGCACAATGTGGACTGCTTTTAATTTACGATAATTGTTATTTATATAACTATTCTTAACAACTATTTTTCCTAGGAACAATTTGACATTCAGGAAACATAATGTGTTCCCTCTCCACCTAAAATGTATGCTAGATAAAGTAACTGCCGTAAACGCTTTAGAATAATACCACTGTTGCATTGAGTCAGTGGTCAACATTTCACTTCGAAGTTGCAATATATTATTTGCGCAATTATATGAAACACGTTTTAAACAAACTGGGATTAAATATAATTCCATTAGATCATTTGTGATTTTATTAATCAAGAATCAACGTGTAGCATCCAAACGTAGTTTATTGCAATTATTATTTTTCATGCCTCTAGGATGACTCATAGGCAGTTTACTAGCTATCCGTGGTGTGGTCTCGGGTTTGATTCTCAGTCCAGGCAAAAATAGAGTTGCAGCTTTGCTTTAAAATCGTTCACTTTCTGTAGCTGTGTGAAGAAGAAAGGCTCAGACAGGCGGAGTTAGCTCGTTGAAGTGAATAGTTCACGCTAGGTTCGCGTCAAATCTCTTTTACACCCTCCCCTCCCCTCAAGCGTGAAAATTAAAGTAGGCCCAGAAATGGGGGACAACCGTTAGATAGCTGGCAAAGTCGGACAGTCGATCCAAAATGCCAAATACATGTATACTTTTTTCATAGGTTACTTTCAGGGCATAAGATAGTAATATATGTCAACGTGGACATAGCAAGAAGGTAATTCAGTTCATAAGCGTACGGACATTGCGGCATTTCGTGGTGATGGCCCGTATTTCTTAGATATGATATACGTACGGGATTCATTGATCCTACATCTCTCCTACTCATTGATCACACAATCCTCCTTTCTTGTGCCCAAAGGCAATTCGCCCGCTGGTTGCATCAGGCGTGGAGGATGTCTCCATCTCTACAGTGGAGCGCGGAAGGGAGCAACCCGCTTTCACGCCGCAAGTCGGAGATTTGGTTTGGGGAAGTGGAGGCCATGGAGGAGGAGAGGCACTTACTTTCAGATCGTACGCCATGGACATCTACAGAACCTTAACCGGCTCTCCATTAATGCGTCTCTTAAAATGAAGATTGAAATTCAGTTCAAGTTCCCGATTTTTGCCTTTCTAAGAGCTACAATCGACTTCTGAATCTATGTCCAAATATGTCCAAGACATTGAATAGGTTTATTTTGCGACATTGGATGAGAAAGCAGTTAAGCAAGTTTATTTCGTAAGATTTGCAAGGCCATATAATACAAGAAAACTGAATAAACTTGCCGAAACAATCAGTCTTTCAAATATCACGTTAGGGACTACGTCATCTTATATAAAGATGAGCAGATTATTTTCAACAATTCAACTAGAATTGGAATTACGCAGAATGGAAACTTCCAAAGTCACCGGACGCCGGGGAAATCTCACCCGGTCGATGATCCTTTGTCCGTAACTGCTCTGTGCGGCTCCTCTGGGTGCAAATTAAGCAAAATGGCAGAAATCTTGTGATTGATAACTGTTTTCAAGAAAGTTCTCTTCTGTGTGAGAGTTTCTTGCATACATATTATTTTAAAAAAAGTCTCACAGAAAAATCACTGTGGACAAAATCATGGCATACGAAAGATCACAAACCATAACTTATGATTTTTTTAGCGCGATGCATTAGGAATTTCCCGTGCCTTGTCGCAGAGAGAGAGCCAGAATGTGAATAGACTCGAACTACATCGAGGTCAAGTGTCAGTAGTTTCAAGTCGTTTCATGTGGGGTCCGTAAAAACGTCCAAAAAGCAAGTCTAGCAAGGAGACTGCAGTAGGGTGAACCTGGGCAACAAAGGCTGGTCAGCCATACATATTTTTGACGTTTAAAATTGTCTGCAGTGTATAATTTCCGCATTTTAACCAATATAAATATATCGTGTACATTTATTAACGTTGGCATTTTTAATATTAAGTTTGAAACATTGAAAGGGAAGCTAGCAAATCATTATGAATATGTTTAATACACTATTCTGAAGAAAAAAATTAATTAAAATTAGAAAACTCAATCCTCGGGCCAAGCCGTGGTCTCAATCGTCGTTTCCACCCAGTTTCCCGAAAGTTCACAGAAACATGGTTCAGATGACCTCTTACTTGCTCGTGGACAGTAAATGTAGTTTTATTCCTTCGAATTGATACATATACTTTCTATGTTCCGTGACATTAATTGATAATTCTCATAATTTGAATGGATAAAAAGAAATATACTTCCACTATAACTGGAATAATCAAAGAAAAAATCTTCCACTATTATTTGGAATAGTATTTCTGTTTACCTAACCATATGGATTTCCAGAAGATTTCTGCGGTAACAACCAAGTTTATTCTCAAACTCATTATTATCATCATCACCATTTTCAAAATAAAAACCCCTCACTGCGCAACGCGCTACGGCGCACTTCCTGCGCTTGGCCAATCCAACGCAGCCTTTTAGCAGCGAACGTCGGAGACTCCGCAAGCAGGCAGCGACGCGGAGCGGCGCGGCGCGGCGGCGGGCGTGGGGCGTGTGGGCCGAAGGTCAACGGTGGGGGCAGGGCGGAGGGCGGAGCGCGATTCGCGACACCCAGCGAGATCGAATAACCACGGCGCCCTTTCGGCTGCCTCCTGTCGCCCGCCCTCCCGCCCGCCCGCCCGGTTTTGTTCCCCAAAGCGGCGTGTTCGCGTCGCCGTCTGAACACAATTCGGTGCGCGGAGGCGCCATAAAACACGGCGGCGGGGGCGGGGCGTGGCCGGGGCGGGGGCGGAGCGAGGGCGGAGGGCGGGTGTGTGGGTGGTGCGCGGGCCGCGTCGCGCTACGCTGCGCCGATAAGTATCGGCGTGGCGCGCGCCGGCTCGGCGTAATCCATAACAAACCGTTGCGCCATATCCGGCGCGTCCTCGACTCCACACATCGCCGGGATCGGAAATGGAAGGAAGCGGCGGCGGTGTGGAGCCGGCGCAGGCGAGAGGCGGATGGGGGCGCAGGACGAGACGAGAAGAGACGAGACGCCGCGCGCGGCTACGCCCACTTGCGCACACCGACGCGGCCACACTGCCGCGATGGTATCGAATCCACGGGGTTCAGACGGAGAAATTGGCAGGATGCTGAGAGCGCTAAAAATCCGCAGAGAAGGCAGAGCGAAGAGGAACGAGATACTGACGACGGAAAGATGTGGGAACGTGAATCCGTGGCCAGGTGTTAAAATAATCTCAGAAAATTAAAGTATAAAGTATCTTACAGATAGAAGAAGAAGAATGAGGAAAACTGAAAAGCGTTAAGGCTGGCTGGAGGAGATTCAGAAAAATAGTGAAAAGCAAAAGTATGCGAGGGGAAATACAAGGGAAATTAAGGTACATTAATTCCTAGTTTTACTCCTGAAATTTCCAGGTGTTAATGGAGGCCCCCCTTTTTTCTCTATCTCGCATTTCGTGACAATGATAAATATTAGCGTGTTACGATCAAAATCCGACTTTAGTTAGGACTAGTTGAAGTCCATGAAAATTAGTTACTAGAAATCTCCAGTTTGCTAGAAGACTAGATTTGGTTGACATTATTTTTTTAAAACTAGTTAAAACAAGTTTCAACTGAAGTAGTGCAGTTAAAGTTTAACTAGAGTTTGGAAACTAGATTTACCTATTGGATATTTAAATTTTTGACGAGTAAATAATACGTTTTAACGAAAGAAATTCGTTAAAACTAGTTTTCATGCGTTATTTTCGGTTTTTGACGATAAATGTATAGGCGTAGAGATTCGATGACACAGAAAGAGAAAAAAAGATGGGATAAATGAGGTCTAAAATACACACAAGTAAATACAAGGATAATACGAATTGCGAGAGAGAAGAGAATAATACGTGAATTGAAACATATGGTCGGCAATTGCAGGGGCTGGAGAGTGGCGACAGGAGGAAGAAGCGTAGAAAGCAAGGGCGGCGGCCACTGCGGCCACAGGGGGCCGGAGCGACGCCGCCGCCGCCCAGTGGGACTCGCAGACGTGGCGGCAGCCGGATGTCGCGTCCCGGGCCGTGGCCGCGGCGCGTCTTGTCCATTAACAGGCGCTCTGTAAATTGCGCGGGTGTCACTTAATAATTGGCGCTGGAGCTCAGGGGCAGGGGCAGAGGACGTCCGCCGTCTCGCCTCTCCGCGCCCCGCCCTGCCCCACCCTGCCCCGCCCCCACCCAACCCCGCCACTCCTTACCCGCATCCCCCCACCCGGTACCACTCGGATCTGCTCAGTCACGTCACCCTCGGCAGAGCAGCGGGAGGCGAAGCGACAGACGCGGTACGGCGTGGAAAAAAAACGAGAGGCACCACGGTCCGCACACAGCGAAGAACGCTGGGGGAGCAAGGAGGTGACGACGAACGAAAGTTGAGAGCGAGGAAAGAAGGGCGGTGGAAGAACGGATGTACTTCCACCGGTCGTCCTCGCAAAAAAAGTGGTAAGTGAGAAGGAAACTCCCCAACAGGGGATGAAGCTACATTGCCTGGTTTGGTCGAGGACGACGCAGAGGGTGGAAAAGATTTGGGGCCGAAGATAGAGGAGGATAGAGAATGGAAGGGAAAGGAAAGGGTAGTGGGAGGGGCGGGAGGACGGGGTGAAGCAGGGAGGGGGGTACACGGGGTGGAGGGCCGAGAATGTAGCGACGTCGCCCTCGCCGTCCCCTCGTAAATTTATCAGACCCGTGGGACGCGGCTCACATCGCCTACAACGACGAATTAATTTGCCTCTATAACTTTTAATCCCCTGCAAAAGATTACAGCCAGTCTCACCTGGGAACGTCTGTTTTGTTTACAGTCGCCTTGTTCCGAGGCTCTGCCGGCGCAGCTGCCACGGTCGCTCTGCCTCTTAAGAGACAGGCTGTTAACTGAGCTTTGCTGGAGATGTTCCGGGTGAATGAATGATCCGCAGAGAACAGCGGAATCTAGCGCTTCTTAGTCGTACGTTTGCAACGTTTCTTCTTTTCTTAGTGAAGAGGGTTATCTTGCTGATATTTAGTTTTCTCTCTATAATGAATATACTATATAACGAAGCGAAATTGGTAGTACAATACAGAAGCATTTCTAACATTATCATTGGAAATCAGACAGATTATTTTGATTATTATGATATTTTGCTAGATGCAGTATATATTCTGAATACATGAATTGAATTTGTATACCAAAAAACAAGATTAAAACGAAGACAAAACTAAACAAGGAAAAACGTTATTTTCTTGTGCATTTGAGGGGGTGCATATTATTGCGGCATATTATACTGAAGTGCCAAGCAGCTTTTTCAAACGCCTTTCAGAAAAACTCGCCATGTTGCTCCCGTGCGGGCGCAGGTGCGCCCTGCATTCACTGCATGCCCTGGCTGGTGGCGCGAACGGTCACTCTGCCCCGCCCACAAGCCGGCCCCGCCCACGCACCCGCGCGCTCCCCGGCCCCCGCTCCTCCCCCACCAGTTCATTACCAGCCTCACTCACAATGCTGCAACCTCTCGCGCGCGCGCCTGCGGGAACCGCGCTATAATGATGTGATCATTTGCGGATGTATTTAATTACCCCGCTGGAATGTGCCGATGTGACAGGATTCCCTGCAGCTATGGCCGATTGCGGTGGCTTACCAACAGCCCCCGTGGGCCGGAGCGGTCGCCCGCTGGCGGTTGGCCGGGCGCCGGCGGCGAGGCGGGGCGGGGGGTGGACCACCGGCGGCCGGACGCCTGGTAGGCTGCTCGGACGGTAGGACAATGGAATGACAGGTCGGAAAACAATGCCGCCGCATATGGGAAAAAAACAAGTCTATAAACAGAATAGAGAGGGGCGGAGAAAAGAGATAGGGAAAGGGAAAAGGAAGGGGGCAGAGATATACAGGTGGAAATACAATGATGAAATGTACCCCGGCGACCATAAATTCATAGAATAACAGAACGTAGACGTATTGTTGGGTAGCGTCACTGTTTGGTGATATTTTTGAAAAATTCACAGCTCAGTCAAACGCAATCTGACATCACATATATACGTTTTCACATCGTCCAAGCTCGGTATGTTAAGGTGGTCTAAAATAACAGAATTTTCAAATACGATATCATACGAATAGAACATTCAGTTTCCAAGTTTTTGCCGAATATAATGTCGCTTCATTGTTATAGGATGTTCTTTTGTCGTACGCTTAGAGTTCCATGGTTATCGAGAACCCATCGTTGGTCAGGGAGCACCAACAGGAATACCCTGTGACCATTGACACCTCTGCATGAAATGCATGTGTTCTTTCAGCAATGGAATGTTCTAGTAAGAGAACATGAGATCTCGGCTCAATTTCACTCCAGAAAGATTCTGACGAGGCGTAAAAATATTTCATTCCCAATTTCCCGCCATGAATCTACTCAAACGCTTGATATTCTTTTCAGATTCTGCATTTAATTATAGAACTGGGAGCAACCACGTGAAAGATATGAGTCAGTATTCTTACACAGATAATTCGATTATAATATGAAATTATAATATACTGAGCCACGAAGCCTACTCCATTAGAATTTTTTCTTAAAATATTAGAAAATTTCCTCTTTGCAACGTGGATATCCAGTAGGCGAGAAAGCAAAATGGGTTGACTGATTATTTAAAGTTTCCGGGAGCATCAACTACTATGGTCATTAATCCTGTAAGTGGTGCATGTCCTATCTCAGGTGCCGATGTTTCGTCCCCGTTAGAACATGATATCCGGCGCCGACCTACACTTCGGCTTGAGGAATTGTGTCCAAGTATTTCCTCCAGTGGGGCTCCGCCCTAGCCGGGATAGACTTGTTAATTATCAAACGACACTTGGGGTCCGTGAATTCTTCGATCAATACCAGACGAATGTCACATCAATACGTTCAAGCACTGATGTGGCATTCGTCTAGTACTGATTGGAGCAATCACGGAAAACGTCGGCGGCGCTAGCCGAATTCGTTCGCTATGCTCCGTGAAGCCACGAAGGTTAAGGGAATTCGAGACTTGCAGGAACCTTATTGGGTGACCGGCCAGGAACCCCGGGATAAGGCGTCGAGCCCCTGGCCGAAGAGATAAAAGGCACTGACTGCGCCATGACGTGACTTGACAAATATAGTAATTATTCAGTACAGTAATTACTCACTACGGGAGGATTACTCCAAAAGAAAGCGCTCAACGCCCAACAACGGTTAAGAGACGCGTTGCATCAACAACGACGCAACAAATTTTTAAAAAAACTACCGATCAGCGCAGCTGGCCGATAAGCAGAAAAACGGGAGAGGAAGTGAACGGTAGAGCGGAACAGACGGCAGGAGAGAGAAAGAGCACGGTGGCTGCTGACCGGCGCGCCGCGCCGCCGCGTCGCGACACTGTCCATCACCAGGCGCAGTGCTATGCGCGTGCGGCGCGGCGCGGCGCGGCGCATCTTATCTGCAGGGGAATTTGACAGCGGAGCTGCCACGGCCGGGCAGCGCAGGGTTGGGTGGCTTTCCTGGCGGACCAGGTACCGGCTGATTCGTACAGCAGCCTGGCGCTGTTATCAATTGTCACGCTGACGCGCCGCCCTGACGTTTACACATGTGCGCCCAGGTCGCGCCCCGCTGCGGCGTGCATCACCGGAACTGTCGTGCGTTTAGAGAGGCGCGGCGGATCGCTGGCGCCCTTTCACGCAATTGTTTCAAGCGCGCGCTGATAACTTTCGCAACAACGCAAGGGTGTTTACGCGGAAGTGCACGCATTAAATATTAGTTTGCCTTCAATTACTGTAGTTATTGCCTTTGTTGTTAAATACGTCTCTCTGAACTTGTTTTTTTTTTATTTTTTCTCTTTAATATTAAAATTGCATCGATAATATATCAAGATATGTTAAAGTGTTTTGATGTGGACAATAAAACAAATTTATTGCAAAAGAGTAGAAGAATATCATGATAACAAGCCTAATAATATGTAATATCACTATTAATGAATCAACTACAATGAATTACACAAATCATTGAATCATGATAGATCAACCGTTCAATTATGAATCACTAATAAGAACCAGTAAAAGAAGAAAAATAGATTTCTCTTCGGTGATAAACTATGTAGCACTCTTTCTATTATATAAATTACGATTCTTTATAATAATATTAATGTTAATTTTAATTGAAACGCAAATTTTTATCACCACGAGGTCCGATTGTAAACAAGGAATGAATACAACTATACACTTTTGCAACCAAACGTGTCTTATGCAGAATCTCCCAGAAGCCGATTCACTAATGTAGTTTTCACTATTTTTTTATTGTAGCGGAATTATTGAATATGTCAATTTAAAACGTTATAAATAATCAAAAATCAACAAAAACATTTAAGAGGACACTTATACGTATGGTCATCCCACCTAGAAAAATCCTGGTCGACTAGCGTCACTGTCTCACGCGTAGTAAGATTAAAGCGTTTTATGCGAGGTGGGTCATGAAGGGATCCCAGAAATTTGGCCCAAAAGTTATTTGTACGATTTTAAGGCACTCTACAATAGATAACATTTAATTGTGCTTCTGGGTGTGTTTTAGATTTTCAATTTGCATTATTTGTGCATCTTAGATACCGATAACCTCCTTTTGGTTTTATTTTGACCTTTCTTTCGTCATAATTTTCCCTATTTTCGAGAACCCGTTATGGATCAACCCGAAATCGTATCTCGTATGCCTCGACATGTGGGCATTGTCGCATTTCCTTTCTCCACATGCGGAGGCGTGATACTAGATATGAAGTCTTGAACGCGGGCTCTAAAGTTACGGAGGTTAAAAGGAAGAGGAGGAGAAAGCGAGACGAACTTGGATTTCGTTAATTCCTGCCGGAAGTCTTTTTCCGTCCACAAAACATCCCACCAAACCATGAGTATAGCTGCCGACCCCTTCCGAGGACACGCCTCTCTGAATGCAATACGTGTGTTTTTAATTATGGAATTCGGGGATTCAAAGAGGGAATAGTTCAATTTACACAACAACTTCGAAAAGGCAGCAGCGCGAACGAAACAAATTTGTAGTTATCATGCCGATATTGCTATTAAGAATAATATTCAGTAGTGAACAATGTTCTTTCTGATAGATAATAGAGTTTGCAGGAGATTTTAAGAAATATCTCGTGGTTGTAATCAAGATTACAAGGAAGATCAAGTTTTCGGGTTCGTGCTGATGTAAATTTTAGAGTTGAATTCAATAGCCAATCATCTAATTTAATATTCAAGTTATTAAATTAAGCCTATTTGATTCAAAATAATACATCGGCCTATTTGATGCAAAATAATACAACTTCGGAGCGCCAGTCATTCCATATCATTTTGTTCATCATCATTTAATTTTTAATTATAAATATTCAAGCAAAGGTTGTACATTATTTTTGTCAATATTTATTACTCATTAACGTTAGAAATCGAATTAGTATTATAGAAAAATGTATAAATGTCCTCTGTGGGATCGTTCAATAATTACTTCCACTGGATGCCTCAATGATTTTTGCTTCGCAATTCAACACTAATCTCCAAGCGCTTCCGGAGCGGCGTGCCACGCAGCAGCACCGCGTGCTGTTGGATAATCAAAAAGCCTGCACCAGCCGTCAGTGTTTGTCTTTTATCGCAGTCCAGAGACACATTTTTCGAGCTTAGTGTGTAATTATGACGAAGGCTCACTTCGTTTTACGATGAATATAATCAACGGCGTACTGAAAACATTCACAAAATTGCACATCAAGATCGCTTGTTCCATATGAGTCACCCTGTCATTCCCGGCGCGGACTTCATTTTGCAAACTGTCACTGGCGGCGGGGCTATAAAAGCGCTCGTCCAGAAGCATGCAGCAATACGTTCTCGCGCTCTACTTCGTTGGCACTGCGTGAGCCCCGCGGCTGTGTTTGGAGCAACCCTCAGACAAGAAGCGAGCCGAGTTTAATTCGGAGAAGTGGAGGCTGGCGGTGCACGGGTCATTATTTAATTATGGCCTAACGACCGGCAAAAACCACGCGCTCCGCTCCTCGCCAGTGCGGTTTCACCTGAAATTCCGCGGCTCAGCGGCGGAAGCTGGGAAGCAAAGAGGAGGGGGTAGGCCCGCAGGGAACCGCGGAGCCAAGCCTGCCCCTTTGCCGCTGTCACCACCACCACTATCAACACCATTTATATCGTTGCCTCCCTCACCGCCAATACATTTGTTACAGTTATTTCCATCACCAACACTACCGCATCTCTACCACTGCCACAACTAGCGTTGCAATCACCGTGACAACTTCCGCTATCCTCACCGACAATCGGCTCTTTCATTTTCTAGTTGATGTGTTTATTAATATTCATAATTAATAACGGCGACATTGACCAAATATATCTAATACATTTACAGATCTTCCACTTCTAAAACGAATCACCACACCATCATTATCAAAATCATTATAATCATATCTATTACCGCCACTTCTCGCCGTCGGCTTACCATTACTACTATTTTACATTAACGTTCTTTACAATAATACATGCAACGGAATTCACCACCATCACTAAGGCCAACGATGTTTGCTTTAGAGCTAGTGTTTCAGCCGATATTATCATTACCTTCTCCATCATCAATATTATTACCATTGCCACAGTGATTACCAGACTGTTACAGCTCATACCATCAAAACGACCCATAACACTTCTCTGAGCATCGGCATAATTATTTTTGCTATTACGATCCCCATAATTCCGACATTGCTAACGCAGGTGTATCAGGCGTCGATACATGTTCCCGACGTCCAAGTCACGGCCGCTGCTATCACAGTTACCACCGCTGCTATCATCTCTGTTACTGCTTCGTAATTCGCGTCCCGATGTCCCTCCCAAACACTTGCATCCTGACCGGACGAGCCAGTCCGATCAGCACGGACGAACCGCGCCGCTCCGTAAGAGGCCGCCAGCTGGGCAGCCAACTGCTTGTTGCCGCTTGCCGGTTTGACGTCAATTATTATTTTGCGATTTTCTGTATATAGGTCAGTAACTTAACTCTACATCTTTATTGTTGGATTAGGATTTATACGTAATCTAATTTATAACTAAAATAAAATCTAATAGCACCGCGCAGAATTTATAAAAAAATTCTTAATTTGTATATAAATTAAAAAAATAACTTGAGAAATGAATGGAAGGCGAATCTTTATTTTATTGGTATTGACTGAACGGGATTTTTGGCAAGTTTCCTTACCTAATTGTTTACTTGCTATGTACTATGGGGTTATTTATTATTCGTTAGAATTGATTCAGTATTATTTGTAATTTTTTCAAGTTGTTTTCGGGGCGTTGATCTATGCAGGACATGCGCGGGGGCCGAGAATGGTTCGCTCGCATGTTGCCTGCCGGCCGCCGGCCGTAGCACCGCACCGCGTCCCGAGGGGGCGTCGCCGCTGGCCGTAGGCGCGGTTTGCGGCTGCCGAGGGTGCTACTTCCCTCGCAATCCTTCTGCTCTTCCCGGCGGCTTTTGCTTCATTCCGCGCCCACCCAATTCCTGGCGTTGGCAGCCTCGCCGCCTGCCGGTCCTAGGCTCCCGCCCGCTGATTAACCCTGCCCGCTGCCCGCCGCGCCGCCCCCACTTCCAGAGAGTTGCGCCCACGGTTGGCTCTCTCCCGCGAGACAGGTATCTTGGTGAGATATGGAAGACTAATCCTTCTACGCGAAAGTTCTATAACAAAACACTGATTTCGAAGTACATTACCATTATACACATAGTCGGATAGACCTCAACATTAAATTGAATCCACTCATTGAGATTCATAATTAAAAACATTAAAAACAGTTCTAAGCACATGCATACAATGGAATCAATTTTCATGTTTTAGTAGTAACAGTTTAATTTTATGTGAGTTAAACTAGTCATATTTTGACCAAGACGACTAGTTTGCATTTTAATTCTTGCCACAATAAATTTAAAAATGCCATTAACTTTCTTGCAGTATCGAGGTGACTCGCTTCGTTTACCACATGGATGTTACAGTCATCGCAGCATTTTTTAAAATATCTATTATTTTTGTATTTATTGGGTATGACAAAAAAACAGGAACAATGTAAGAAATAGTTCTTCTGAAGGTATTAAAAATGTACTCACGAGTCCATAACATCTGATCATTAGATAATTTTTCGCGATTAAAATAAAGTTAATGTACTAAAAATCAGGTTTTTTTACACAAAATTAATTTGGAGTGATAATTATTTTGAAATATTTACTCCTAGCTCGGTCACATTCTACATTCACGGCAAATGCATCTTTTATCTTCTTTCAAGACAAACATTTCCAAGTCATCTGCTTGTCACAGACGAGTATGTGAGAATCCCACTTAAATGTTCATTCTTTCTGCGGTTTACCGCCATGTAAAACTACGCCGAAGGCTTCGCTGAAATTCCCGAGAGTGCGCACGTGCGCGGGGCGTGCGTGTGCACGCACTTTGTTTCCGTTTCCATGTTTATGTTGTCTCTGGTTGCCCCCGCAGTTGGTCACTCGCCGGCGCAGCCTGGGGACCAGACGGCCCGCGAGCCCCGCCCACTCGCCCCGTGCGACTATCACGCCCGCAGGCGCGCGCGCCGCCGCCGGTGACAAGCCCGGCAGGGCGGTCCGGCGCCCCCGTCACCTCCCACGGCGCCCCCCACCCCCACCCCTGCCGCCGCCGCCGGCCTCTTAAGTGTTTGTCGTAAGTTGCAGAAAGCCACTAAGGCTCAGGGCGCTCGTGGGGCGGGTGGGCGGGCGGGAGCGCGGTGGGCCGCACGGCGCGGTGGAATATTCATGCGGTGAGGGCGCGGCGCCGCCGCCCCCGCCGCCAGCCTCCCCCGCGCCACACTCACGCGCACGCACGCGTCCTCCCGCGCACGCAGCGCAACGCGAGCGGCCCGCCGCCGCGTCGTAAAGGCCTCCGCGAGGCACACGCCCCGCGCCCTGCGTTCCCCAGAGCCCCCGCAGCCTCCGCACGGCACGGCCCCGCTCCCCGCCGCACGCCCGCGCCTCGACACGCGCCCACGGCGGCCAGGCGCTCCGCCCGCTCACACGCGCCGCGCAACCGCGCTGCTAGGCGCGCCGCTCAAAAATTTAACGTTTCAAGGGGAGCGCTGCCACTTTCATCTCGTATAATAGAGACGGAAGCGGCGCGGCGACATTTTATATTTTTCAATTTGGCGTTTTTCGGTTAGCAAGTCAAATTTACTTACCGACTAGCTTTTATAGACGATAACAAATATACATCAATACATTCATTTTATTTAAAATATTATTTAAATTTAACCGACACACTCTCACAACGTTGAATCATTGGTTCTTCTAGTCCAAAAGGTATTCAAAACATTAAAAATCGAGGAATTATCTCATCTTGGTTGTAATTGCATTAGCCCAAGAAATGACGTATTCTCACACGACGAAATCATTATCATTTATTTCTAACGTTTCTCACAATCATTCAACTTTGTCACTAAAATAGTGAAGTTCGGATTTGGGAGCACAGATTATAATACTTCCCCTCAAACATCACGTACAGTGTTTACTGTTTACTGTTTATAAATAAATCAAATAATCAAATCCAAGATGAACAATCTAATTCCAGATTTCATTTAGAAAAGACACATATCTTCAATAAAGTTCATGAAAGAGATATTCTAGTGTCTATGAAGAAAATTGAAGAAATGTGGTAGGGGTTTCAAATAAAGTGTTTCAAAAATTAATAGATCCGTTTCAAATTCTGAAGCCGCGACACGAGCCAGATTGATCGCACAGTATCAATTGTGGTAAATATCCTGTGGTCTGTTTAATCGCTAATATTGCTCACAGGATCGACGGACGATTTTACAGAAAAAAACATTTTAGGCAGCAAAGATTCCAACAACGTGGTTTCTTTTACTCAAGAACGTATACGAGATAATAATATACTACACATCCTAACAAAAATCCATTTCGTCGGTATCAGGAACCTAAAAACCTACCCTTTTATTTTTTCTGTGAAAATGTCGACACTTTTTCTGTAGCATTACCTAAATTTCTCTGTACGACGTATAGAAGAAAGTAATAATTGAAATGCGATTAACAATGGTTCAGTGGAACTACTACATCATCTAAGAGAATAATCTTATAATCAGCTGATGAAAATTGGAAGAAAAATCATAATATATAATGCGTGCAATTCAAAATAAAAAATTAAATAAACATACACATGCATTCTTTTTGGCAAATTCATGATTAAAGTAAGATCACAGGAAAATGAAATGGGAGGCTAGGGCCGTTAATAATATAGGTAAATTTATGTGTTTAGGTGCTTTGTGATACCTTTCTTCCTTATTTGCTTACTAGAGAAAGTTAATGTGTGTGTATGTGTATATAGTGACGTCATGGGATTAGACATCCCCATAACGCCACCATCAGCTACGAAAAGAAGCCCAGGAACAGAGAGGAGTAGGGTATGCGACGGAGCGATGGCTTGTAAACGCGCCATCTACCCTCAGCTTTTCTAACTCTGACGCCCGAACTAGCGAATAATGTTTCTCCGGGAGGTCACGAAAAGAGGAGAATATTCACCCCTCCAAAATTTCCCCAGGCGCGAGTACCATAAGTATCGCGGCGCGCCTCGGAGGAACCCTCTTTGATTGCAGCAGCGACGGCGACTAGACTGAGCTCTCTTTGATTGCAGCAGCGACGGTGACTAGACTGAGTTCTGAAGGCGATTGTAACTTGATAGCCTAGGAGATTATTTTAACTTGGTAGTTAAAAGTTAGCTTGAGAAGCGTATCTCCGAAAGTGAGGTAATTAAGAAGTGAAGTGCACAAACATTCTTCGCATTCACAATATTTAAGAGAGCAAGTGAAGTGACTGCTTGACTCCGAAATAATTTCAAATTTGTAAAATTCGCGCAGAAGGATATTAACTAAATCCAGCATCTCATATTGCACGCTGAGACCACACACGCGCAAAGTGTGGTAGGTAGGCCAAGCATTTAAATAATAACTTCAGCAACATTAATTATTCGAGGCTGGAAGCGCGAACAAACTTGTACGTGGCGCCGCAGAAGAAGGACGACCCCAAGAAGAGCGAAGCGTAGGTGAGAAAGATTTGGACTGGAACGAGAATCGTACGAGTCCGGAGAACGGGAGAAGGGTGTGGAAATTGTAGGCGTAGCAGAGTCCAGTGTTCGAGGGAAGGAAACTTATAACGTCGTGGGACAGCAAGCGGAGAAGATTAGCGACGCGGGGCTGCAAGCGGCAGAAAATCCCCAAGGTTACCTACAGGCGAGCGATGCGGAGCTGTTGAGGTAAAAGAACTGGCAACTTTAATGCGGCGATCAGTTGGGGAAAGAGAATAGCAGTAAATACACGACAATTCGTGTTAAAAGTGGGTGAAAAGACTTGAATAGGTGGGAGAAGAATTTCGAACGATGTGAGTGGCAGTTTAAGTTCATTTACTGCACGTGTCATTAAATTCATTCAAAGAGGCCATACCTTGTACAATTTTACTTAAATAATTCATGATTTTCACATGTTGTACAGTTGTTATCTGGAAAAGTCATAGTTTATTGTATTGTGTTAAAAGTAATTGCTTTCTGTGATATATAAATGGGTCAGATTTAAGTACCGTGTGTTACGTTTTATTGTTTTTTCTCTTTAAAGTTCAGTGTTATTGTGAGTGCGAAGCCCAAGGCTAGCACCTGTGAACGGGATACCTTAGAACAAGTGTAAAACTCATTTTAAAAGTCGTGCACAGAAAAACTAGACAGTAGAAAGAGTAAAATAATGTAGTAGATGAAAATTCAGAAAGAGGAATGAGCAAATTGTGAATTGTAATTGGTGAAAGTGTGTTCAGGCAGTCGAGGAGACGCTAATTTTTTGTTTTGTCTTTTTTTTCTGTTTTTTGAAGTGACCAATAATTTAAAGAGCATAATCCTATTATATAATTGTGCCACTGTAATTTTTCATTGAATATATGTTCATTTTATTCGTATTTTATCTGATTCATTGTGTCAAGGGTTCAGACCTTTTTCGTACCCAAAAGATCCTGTTTCCTGAGAATTTTAAGCTCGCATTCATTCTATCATGCCCACATCACATTTGAAAGGTAGTAGGCGGGTGTGTTAATATATGTGTGTGTATGTATGTATATATATATATATATATATATATATATATATATATATATATATATATATATAATGTTAATAAACATATTTACGTTCTCGATGGCCTTGAGGGTCATATAGGAGTTATTCTCCAGCTCCAATCATCTTCACTCATGACCAGATAATTCGTAAATATTCTCCAATTTAAATCGACAAAACAACCAATTATCACAGTAAATCAGAGATGAAAGGTAACGGAAGCCAACATACGTGGAGCGGCAAATTAACCCAGAATGAAGTGGAAGGTATCAAAGAGATGCGAGCGACAACAATGGGTAACGAGAAGCGAGACGATAGGAACTAGAGGGAAATACGAAAATCAGGAGCAGTGCAGCGTGGGTAACAGGGTTCGCAAAGGAATGGTGTTGAACGCCCAGAGGAAAGGGGGCGAGGCGAGGGCGGCGGGGGCGGCGAGGGGGGGGGGGAAACCAAGGGCCGGTGCACAGGGCGCGATGGGGACAACAGGGGCCCCGGCGGGGGCGGCGGGGCAGCGGCCAGCGCACGGGGGCAGTAGGCTGCGGCGCCGGGTGCGCGGGCACGAGGCCGGCGGGCAGAGGCCCCGCTGTCGCCAACACAAAGCGCCGCGCTCATCTCTAATTAGAGGCGCCGCCGGCCGCCGCACACCGCCCCTCCCCGCCCCACCCCGCCCCATGCACCGCGGCTGGGGGCGTGGGGAGGCACGCACGCCGATCGAAGGAGGGGGATCGATCGCCGGCGCCACTCAACCGATCACGGCCGTCCAAGATCGCGGTGGACGCTGGATGGCGGACGACGGGCGACGGACGACGGGGGGCGGGCGTAGGTGGGGACGGCGCAGGAGGGGGGCGGGGGGGGGGCGGGGGGCGGGCGGAGGGGAGGCAGCAGGCGGCGGCGGGGGGGCGGGTAATGGGTGGCTGGTGACAAGCGCGCGGCGGGTAACACGCAACTGGCGGCGGGCCGAGGGTGGCGGTCAGTGGGTGGCGGGCGACGGGCAGCTGGGGGGGCGCGGGCGGGGGAGCGGTTGGCGAGTGACGGGCGGCGGCAGCGTACGACGTTCGGCGGACGCGGGCGTGAAGGAGGGGGGGGGCAGTGGGTGGCGGGCAGTGGGTGGCGGGCAGTGGGTGGCGGGCAGTGGGTGGCGGGCAGTGGGTGGCGGGCAGTGGGTGGCGGGCAGTGGGGGGCGGGCAGTGGGTGGCGGGCAGTGGGTGGCGGGCAGTGGGTGGCGGGCAGTGGGTGGCGGGCAGGGGGCGGGCAGGGGGGGGGCGGGCAGTGGGTGGCAGACGACGGGCGGCGGGCAGACGGAGGGCACGCGGCTGGTGGCCGGTCGGGCGCTAGACGGCCGCGCTGACAGAGGGGCGGCCGACCCGCGCTCGCCATCAATTATGCGCCGCTCCGCGCGACCTCAGTACGTCGCCGCACCGCAGCCCGCCCCGCAGACAGGGCTCGCGCGCGGCCACTTGTCTTTTAATGCGCCCTCTAGACAGGCGCAAGCACGGCTCCGCCGCGGCGACGTGGGATCGGAGATGCGCGGTGCAACTACCCATTCGCTGTAAGTGGTTGTGGTGGAGTTGCGGCGAGGAGGGATGTCAGTGGACGGGTTACCAACGTTTTCTGTGGAAGTCGAGTCGCATTATAGTTGATTCTATACTACATTTTGCTTTAGTTGCCTGAGGTGGAACAGTGTGTTGATCTCTATGGGGTTGAAAATTGCAGCAAATATGGCTGCGGAATTGGCTGCGGGTAGGGTCAGGGGTGACCGTGGAAATGTCACGACCTCACAGGTTTCAAGAACGTTAACATACTGGTTTAAAACTAATTAGGAATGCAGACTTTGACCATTCCTACACCGACGAATCCCTTTCTGACCTGGTGACGTGGGTACACAAGTAATGATGGAGAATTTGTGGGATACGAGACACGGCAAAGGGGAAGAAATGGGGAAAACCTGCGAGGAGCTTAGCTGAGTGGCGTGAATTGAAGCTCCGTAATCAGTTGTGGAATGCCATTGCGTTGACCGCTACGCGAAGTGTCGCTCTAATGGGAAGAGATGCATAGGCAGGAGGGCCCAACGATTTGTGGTGCCTCACAGGGAATGGGTAGTATGGAGGTAGTGTTGCCAATTGCAGCTGCGGCCGCGTGGCATTCCGAGGTGACATGAGGTTGTTGGAGACAACTGAGCAATGATACAGTTAACTAAATTGAGTTAACTAAATGCAAAGCGCTGAACACGGAGTGGAAATCTACGAAAGATCTTTAGAAGAGGGGTGTGGGGATAAATTAATTAGACTTGTGAAGGCTGTACTGGGACTGCGACCGCTACAATGATATCTCCGCCTGTGACGCGAGGAATGATTCACAATGGAATCCTCGCGGTGACTGGCAGGCGACATAGCGATGTTCGCCTCCCATAATTTCTATAACGAGGAATGTTATCGGCAGAATTTTCTGTTTACATGTAAAATTTCGATTCAATCTAGTACTAACCAGATCGTAACTACTAGAAGTGATAATTGCATATACAGGTTCATACTGAATGTAACGTTCACAATATATGTAAAGAGATTTAATTAAAGGGTATAAATGTGTGAAAAATAATTCTTCATTGTAAGACACAACAGAAGAGTTTGCTGGATCCCGGCGGTAAGTTGTAGAAACTTACAAAATTAATTGTAAATGTTCATTACAACGGTACAAACCTGTTCATCACGAAAATACTTGATGAGCAACTTTACATTTAAGGCAACTACCAATAACCGGATCTCCTCACCCAGTGGGGGAAGATCAACGCCACCTCCCGATGAAAAAACATGAACTATACTTACGAAACTAATGACCTCATTAGTTGACGTGCACCGAATCACTAACAACCAACCAACATCGAGTCACTGTCACACTGATTAAGAGAATTTACACGGTAAGCACAGCATGAAAATAGGTGAAATAACACTAACGAATTTCATTTTTAGTAAAAAATGAATCTGTATCTTTGTTTTTAGGTTTACACGAGTTTCTGGATTCTAACGAATCCAAAGATACCTCTCACATAGCCGGAAGATACATCGTTTTCTTAGAAATCATGCACACTATCATCAAGATAAGATTACTACAAAATTATATGAAAATTGGTATTTACAAATATCGTACTAGAATTTGGAAGGAATGTACAAATTTTGGTATTACAAGTTTCTGTAGAGCTGATATGACTGCATGAACAAGGGCTTTTCTGCCTCTCATATTTTTCTTTTTTGATACGGACGTTCCCTTCAAACAAAACTGAAATTTATACTCTAAAATTGCAATTTAAGCATAGCAATTGCGAATAAATTAAATAGCAACAATAGCATTGCAATTTAATTGTCACCGACATTTTTTCCATAGAAGAAGAGCAATGTATATTTTTGGCAGGGATACCACAGTTCTTCCGGGAATCCAATAAATTGCCTAAAATTCCAATTACCTCTTAATGACCGTTATTTTTTTCCTTACAGTCTGCTTACCGTCTGCTTCAATCTTAAAGCTGATCTTACGGGAACATAAATGCAGTTCTTTGACGTGGAAATGCAGCTGTCACAACTCTCTACCACGTACAATAAATGCCTGTGCCGATTCGAGGCTCGATCAGCGAGGCTGTGGGCACGAGCAAAACCTTTGCCCTGCGCTGTCGCGAACACCGTCCCAGCCGCCAGTCCAATACCTCCCACTGCGACAGGGTCGCGCATGCCATTCACACACATGCCGCATTATCGCCACCACGATCTCCAGGAACTTTTGTCGGAAAGCGCCGCTGAAAATCTTATCGCGCAGCCATTTCTCACGCACGCTGACGCGAGGACACAGACGACGCGCGGTCGATAAGCGAAGTGCGGCGCCGCGTTCTGCGTTCAACCAGACGATCTGCGTGACATGAAAGGAATCGTTCTTCTTTTTTTGGTAAAACACTTTTTTGGCCGTACATATGAGCCATAGTTTATTTGATAGGCGATGAGCAAATGGAGTTAAAATAATTGTTTTCTACTCCCATTGTATAATTCTCGTATTGGATTGCTGCAGTTCGTTGCATAATGGTGATCATTATGATTCAGCTCCTTGATAGTACAGGCGTTTGACAATTCACAAAGACGTTTAGTGTTGATAAGAAATCAATCACTGGATAGCGCTCTATTAAATATTTCGTTGGGTTGCGTATACAACTGTGCCGAGACAATCCATGGGGAGGGGACAGTAAATCGCACATGCCCTCACCCGCTTCCTACCTCCCCCATGAGGGCCTATCAGTTATTAATCTGATAAGAAATAAGACCAGATACCGAATTTTGATGTCATTTCTTTCATAAATGGAATCCCAACTTGACCAGTGTACTGCTGCTCGTTTTAAGTCGAACTGTGCTTTTTGCTTAACCAATGCCACCTGGGAGACCCAGGTGACTCCGCTAGATAAAGATGGTTGAACACTGCATTCCAGTTGCCAAGAAAAAGTAAAATATGAAAGTTTAATTTATAATAGCTACTATTAGTCATAGAAAAATAACTGTATGAAACTGGATGTATTGTGTAATACACTCGTATGAAGTTTGATAGCGTTTTGCATTCGCCGCACTGGCGCGCACCCACTGCGCGCTCAGAGCAGCTTCCGTGTTCCATTTGACCGCTAGGGCGCACCAGTGCAGAGGAGCGCATGTTCCATTCTCACAATGACAGGGAACCATGCCGCACTCGAAACGCGCTAACCTTCACTGAGGAGCTCGTCAGTGCAGTCCATTGCACCGGGCCATTTCGGGGTTAGGCACAGAAGTTATGAAGGTTGATTTGCATTCGTGGTGAAATTGTGAAGGCAATTGAGCATGATATGTCACTCAGGGACAAGGACACTTTGAATGATGGAGTATATCATGTTTTATAAGAAATGCCATAAAATATTTTTTGTGACTTTCGCGAAGTTCGGAAAACCAGTTTGTGTTTTCCTAAAATTCAACCTTGAATAACTTCATGTTAACAAATCCAGTGCTATTTAGTAAGTAAAGTAAACGCAAGTATCAATTTCTAAACGCTAATAAAGTACAAATAAAAATAGTGACTAATGCCCTTACAAAATTATTCAAATATATGTGACAAGAAAAGTTTCTCGCACGCGCATGTATAGTATATTGTAGCGTCATGACGCTACCAACAGTTTGGGCACGTGGCATGCCCCAGGCTCGGACAATAGCAAGCTATGACGCACCAGGTTTTTCCCGGTGTGCGCGTCGCTTGGGTAAGGCAATGGAGGCGGCGGGTAGCGTCGCTAGGGGGCTATTTAAGGGCCGAGCGAACAATAGACCTTCTTCTTTGTGTTCATGGCTGCGAGGTGTTAGGTCGTTGCAGGTGGTGCTTTGGGCACGCGGCGCAAGAAGCCGGCCGTTAGGTCGTGACGAGGGAGACATGTAATTCGGTCTCAGGGCAGGTGGTGCTACGCACAGCGCACGTTAGTTAGGGGTTGCGGTGTGGTAGCCGTTCAAGTATCATTTCTTGTAGTGGGGTCAATTTAGTTTGTTTATTGTACTACAGTGCTTTGATTGTTTGTGACCACGGTCGAAGTTGGTAATAAATCAGCTGTGAGTACAACCCACTGTCGTCTGTGTGTTTATTACATCCTGTATGACGCCACAATATGCCAGGGAAATGCTCATGTTAATATTTTTACGGTTTTCAATAACCAAACAATGGCAGAGCGACAAAGGATGAACGGCAACAATATCTAGAAATGAAAGAATTAGAAATGAACGGGTTAAGGAGGTAATGAATCTGCAACATAATATAATAGAAGAAATTGAAAAGAAACAACTCACTTGGTTTGGACATGTACAGCGAATAGATGTGAAAAGACTCCTCTAAAGATCATTAGAATGACAACCAAATGAAAGGAGAAAACGAGGAAGACCAAGATCAGGGTGGAACGACCAGATCAGAAAGATAATCCAGAAGTGGAAATTACCTCCTTATTCCTGGAAGAATAAAGAAAATTGGAAACGAAGATTAGGCGCCGGAAGACCGAAGTAGCGGTTAAGAAAGCGACACGAAGGAGAAGAAGAACCAAACAATTCTGCAGAGCCATTTCGGTTCAAAATCTAGTGTACTACATCGATCACTGGCAAACCTCAAAAAATGAAATTACGACAAAAAGTGTTTGAAGTTTTCGTTAGTTTTCAAATAAAGAAATCACACTTAATAATTTATGAATTAATGAGTAAGAATTACCAAATGACATCATTCACGTTCTGTTAAAAGTAATAATAGTTATACAAATTATAACAAGGATCATAATTCAAAATTCTTATTTTTCGAGTTGTCACTGTGACAGACGAAGAACGGCTATAATCTTACTGCGCAGCGCACACCCACTGACTCAGTTCCGAAATACTTTTCATTCCTGGCTGCCCTTGACGCGTGTGGGGCAGCACTGTAGGGGGGCGATGACGTTTTTTCCTTGCACTAGGGTAGGTTTCAGTGCAAAGAATGAAAAACGCTACGGGATATACGATCGTTTCTCGCCAATATCGTAATATCACTTCACACTCGTTTATTAATACCCATCACTACATCATTGATTTATAATATACTATTAAAAGTGCGTTGTTTTGGATTTACACACCTTCAGTAACGAGATTTGATAATATTTGACACACAACTGTTAAAATAAATGCGTGTAATGCTAGATTACACAAATGTCGCCGTCGAGGGAACGCAAATAAATAGAAATGTGGAAAATCCCACGCATTCTATTGGTAGATTGTATATTATAGCAGGAAGTATTTTTCGTACTGCGGTTAGTATAGTATTTGAGAATAAACGGCTGGAGATTCGTGTACAAGGAGATCCTAGGTCTAGTCCCGACGATGGCGTATTGTCGACAGCTCTTTGGCAGCTCGTTCGTACGATGCTATTCTTTTGACGATGCCGATCCTTCATTCCTCATCTTGTTCTCACTCCCATCCTTGAGATTGGGCGACGACCTAACTCCCTATCTTCATATGTTCTAGTAAGCTTCCGGTGAGAGAGCACACGGATATCAGACGGAGGTTCGAATTGAATCCTTAAGCCACTGGAATAAATTTCATGGTAATTTTTTGCGGATTCTCGGTTTGTAACTTCAAATGATCACTGCATAAAATTTCACCAAACGTCCACAAGATTTGAAAGGTTTCATGCCTTTCCTTGTCAGTGTCGAATCTAATGGATAGGAATTCATGGTCGATCGGTTTCATTGCAGGCGCTTACACAGAATTCAGCGTCCCGCGCCTAAGAACTATGTTGTCCGCTGTTCACCGAAGTCTAAAATGATGTGCCCTTTGGAAGTTGTATTTACGGATTACACCGCAACATTTCTCAGCTCCGCGTAGGGGCAATGAGCAGCATCCGACTTGCCGTAGAAGTCTAATGGAGTGTTGGGAAGTATGCCGAACGATCCTACTTTCTAACATATTTGTAGGTACCGTTTTGCACTGCAGATACCGAGTGATGTACTAGGAACCTGCATACACAAATACTTACATTTCCTTTTTCTCTCCAAGAAAACTCTCTTTAATTGTGTATCATGTTCCAAATTTTACCACTTACACTTAATGCAAGTAACACAACTATTGACAGACAATACGAAAATGAACGCAAAACAATGTTTAACATCATTATCTATACTTTTATATCTTGTAAAAATGTACAAATTTTTAATTATCTTGTTTAATGTACAAATTATCAAAGTAAGTAATGCGGATATTGAGTGTTGGCCTTGCGGTACAAGTTAGAGCTCTGACATTCGTCCGAAAACAACATCGACTGTGTGGACGCAAGAAACACGCTACTCATTCCACTTCACTTCATTTGCAAAGAGTATGTCATAATGTGCCTGGAGCAAACAAAACAGGCAAAACTACTCAAATAAAATTGACAATAGATGTACGAAAATAGAAGAGTAGATCATTGAAAGTGTTGAAGGCCTGTGGAAAAAAACTCCCCCTCCGCGGCTTTGCCGTTCTTTGCAGGGACACTCCTTTTTACTCTAACTCGGCAGCCGATCAAGGGACAGTGCTGCCAAATACATTTCCTCACGGGAAAAGTTTTCCTCGCCGTGCCTTCACGGAAGAATTCTACGGTACAATTTGCTGGAGGTGAGGTTGAATATGAGAATGGCAAAACGTAAACGAAATTTGGACAGAACAGATGATCCCTTTTTTGTTTCCAGCGACTTTCCTCTTTAATGTGTTCAAACGTAGAAAAGCGTTACGTCAGTGTCATGAAAACGCCCTTGCAAATGGAAAACGAACAGTTCCTTGCGGAGTTGCGTGAATTGGACGGGAGCAAATGTGCTTATTTTTCCTTCAGGCTCTTTCTTTGTGGGACAACTGGCTTCCAACTAAAGTACAAGATAATGTTTGGGGGTCAATCGGGAATTGGAGCGCATGAGCAACGCGGGTGACTCGCGAAGAGTAGCGTGACGGAAGCAGCAAAGATAGTGAAGCCGGAAGTCGGCCTGGCGCCAGAGGGCCACGACCCAGGAGCAGCGTGGAGGATGTGGGTGAAGAAAAGCGCGGGCGGGGTTGGCGGAGCGGGGCGGGGCGGGGCGGGGAGGGGCGGGGCGGGGGGGGGGGGGGGGCGGGCGGGCGAAGAGAGATGAGGTGGGGCGGCGCGGTTCGGGACGGAACGGAACGGGGCAAAGGGTGGTGGAGCGAGGCGAGGCGGGGAGGGGGGGGGGCGGGCGGACGGAGCAGGGAGGAACGGAGCGGAATTAAGTAGGGCGGGTCGGCTAGGAACGCAGTGGGACGGAGTGGAGCTGGGCGGAGTGGGGCGAAATTTGGACGAGCGGGACGGCGTTTGGCGGAGCGGAGCGGGGCGGGCAGGCTGGGCGATCCGGGCGAAGCGGAGCGGGGCGGGGGAAGGCCGCGGCGGGGACGCGGGCGGAGCGCGGGGCCTGGGACGACGCGCAGCACTCCGCGCGTTTCCCGTCGCTCGCGCTCGCCTCACATTTTGCATGTCAAGAAAGCCCCGCCCCTCCCCCTCCCTCCCCACGGCTGCTCTCATAAAATTCATATGAGAGTTCAGCAAGCACTCGCTAACGCATTTATTCTTATCCCTTCCAACGTCGGAGGGCCGTATTACACAAATGTACTAGACGCAAAATCCATCACGGCTCTTTCGCGGACTCGGAGCTTTTTTCTTCTTTATTTCGCTCATATACACAGACGACGTCTGGCGCGGGCGCGCGGCTGGGGCGCGGCGTCGCCCCCGGTCCAAGTGCGGCCCGCACACGGCTCCTCGGGGCTGAGAATATTTCCCTCTGGCGCTCTTTCCCTAAGCGGCGGATGTCAAAAGGTGGAAAGAACGCTATTCAACAGCTTCCTTCTTTTGAGATTGTCGAAAGCGAAATATGATTTTACAACGTACAGTTTTTTGTATATTTTTATCTTTGAATTTTAATTTGATAATCACACAAATGCATAAAATAATAATAATAATAATAATAATAATAATAATAATAATAATAATAATAATAATAAACTTTTCATAATACAAATATTCCCTCTTTATCAGACATCAGTTTAGTACCTTTCACACCATACGTAAAACCTTTCCACTGAACAGCCATTATCCTCACTTCGGAGCCGATGGACGACATTGTGTTGGTGCGGCGGGTATCGATCACTATATTCAAGATGCATGATCATCTAGAATATTCTACCAGTTGACGCATTCTATGAGTTACAGACACTGCGGAATAATACTGACATCCCTTTTCAATATTTGATACAAGAACCGATAAAAGTTAAATTACGAGTTGATTTTAACGTGAAACAATTGAAATAATTTAAGTTACAACGCTTTGATAATTCATTACATAAAAATAAGTGGAGTAATAATGCTTAATATATTTTGAATCAAAGAAAGGGAATCATCATTACTCGAAGGCACTAAAAGAGTATGATCTGAATAAAAGTTTCCGGCGATTAATAATAATCTGATATACGTGCAAGATGGAACAAACGCGATAGTCCTACTTTGCTTCTTTCTGAAAAGATAAGCCGTCCCGTGTTATTCGCGACGCGTTATATGGGTAGGGCTGGCGCTTGTCTACGGTTCTCCCAGACCAAACACGAGCACAACGGTACTCAGCATCCAACGTGTAGCCCAGCCCGCTCTCCCCTTCCGCCGCAAGCCTCACGCCGCTTCGCCGCGTCGTCGGGTTGGAATCAGATCAGCGTTTACAACGAGCCTACGGGCGGGCGGAGGTGGACGCGGCGGGAAGGGGCGGGGCCGGGCGAGGACGAAAGGAGGGTCGAGGGAGGTCGGAGGGAAGGTGGGGACGAGCGAGAACGCTGCGACCAAGGAGTTTCCGAACCGCTGGGCACGGAGGACGACCAAACAATGCATGCTCCGAAGTAAGAACTCTGGAGATCTGACAAGACAGGCCCACCCGGGGAGCGGGCGGTGAGGAGCCCGGAGGGATGCCACGGCTGGGGCGAGTGAGCGGTCGGGCGGGAGAGCGGGCGGGAGAGCGGGCGGGCGGGCGGGCGGGAGAGCGGGCGGGCGGGGCGGGAGAGCGGGGGGCGGGCGGGAGGCGGGCGGGCGGGCGGGCGGGAGAGCGGGCGGGCGGGCGGGCGGGCGGGCGGGCGGGAGAGCGGGCGGGCGGGCGGGAGAGCGCGCGGGAGAGCGGGCGGGAGAGCGGGCGGGAGAGCGGGCGGGGAGCGGGCGGGGAGCGCGGGGAGCGGGCGGGCGGGCGGGCGGGCGGGCGGGCGGGCGGGCGGGCGGGCGGGCGGCGGCGGGCGGGCGGGCGGGCGGGCGGGCGGGCGGGCGGGCGGGCGGGCGGCCGGGCGGGCGGGCGGGCGGGCGGGCGGGCGGGCGGGCGGGCAGAGGGGTGGGGGGTGGGGGTGGGATTGGGGCACGCACGCACTCCGTTCGTGGGCACCCCTCGTTCTGACCACGAGGAAGGGAAGCGAGAGCGCAAAGACTCGTGTTGATAACGTAGGTCTCTACATCAGAGTGAGATAGTCCTTTTGGGAAGACGGTCACGGAAATTTGTTACTTTTTTTACTTATTTCTGAACATAAGGTGTCATTGTCTCTAGAAACAATACTGACTCTATCATAAATACAGTACACAGATATTCAGTACTTATACAATATTTGGAACAAGCAATGCAATTCTTGCGGTTATCATGTTGGTATTTTTGCAATTCCCAGGCAGCAAACTAAAACACTAATATGTACATCGTGACATCATATACGTATATCAAAGTTTCTAAAGGCTAGGAATGGTTTTATTGGTGAATTAGTATTACGACGGCAAGTGAAGTCAATAACTTCAAGTTTCGTAGTATATTTCAGATTACATTAATGGAGAGAAAAAATGGATCCCCTAAAACATATTGTAATTTTGTATCTCTACTCATAATGTAGGATGTCTCACAATGAATGTTGCAAACTTGTAGGCCATATAGAAGAGCCGAACGTGATTACCTTTTGCCTTGAAAATATAGTGGGAAACTGCATACAACGTAGTTGGCATTTGCTCCTGAGTTTTAGGCAACCGGTATGCTCGAATGTTCGGTAGGAACATGAGATCTTGCTGACAGCTTCAGAACGTGACCTGTCGAACTTATGTGCATAATGGGATGCGTTAAAAAACAGGGGGAAATGCCACATGCATATATGCAAATAACTCTGTTATATGAACACTCGTACTCGTACACGCGTACTCGTGCGAGAGCTCTCACAAGTTAAACCACACCATCTTCCCTATTTTTCCATTTCCCTATTAAGCCTGTAATATAAATTTTCCTTCAAGAACCTGTTATCCTGCGTCACTTGTTCTCTATGACCCCTTGTTATTGATAACAATACACATTTGTCAATATAAACTATTCTTATTTAACGTTATTACAGAGCAGAGGTACACCCGTTTAATTCAATCGCGTGGAATTTCAAGTATTTAGTTTAAAATCACGTACAGATGCAGATTCTACAGGCTCTGACAGGGTGGTAGAATCGAGAAACGTCGAACCAGCAAAAATGTAATAGAATGTTTAAGAAGATCTTATCCCGTAGAATATGGTGTAAGAAACGTTTCCACCTCAAAATTTTAGATTTTAAGGCCCTAAAACGTTTCATTTAGGAGTTATTTAACGATATAAAATGAAGAATCCGAGTGTTGCGGGCTGGGTTAGACATGAATATTTAGATGCGTTTTTTAAAAAATTCTTTAAATTTTTAAAGTCAAAGCGGAATTTGTCAATTCTCCGTCAAATTATCTTTCTTTGAAGACCCCATTTATAAAGATCGGTTGCGTGTAAGAGCCGCAAAAGGTATGTATACTACTGAAATAATATAGGAGGCAATTCCTACTACATATTCGTTAGCAAAAAGTGATCACTTTCGACCCTCTACATACCCCATGAATTTGGAACATTTATTTTCAGACATCAAGTAACTTCTCAATGGCACTCAAATACTTCTTAGAGTGCTAAACATCCGTAATATAACTGACAAATACCTTCTACATGCAATAGCTTACAACGTTAGAGGAAGTATCAAAATCTGTCTACATTCGAAATAAATATATTAGAAGTGTACTAGATATAATGATACCCCTTGACGATTCGTTTTTCTGATTAGTACAAAAGAAAGAGACTAATTTCGTATGCATCTCATAAACCTAAACAACAAAGAGTCAAATAAATTCACCTATGGAGAAAATATAATTTAATTTCTTAAATATTTATTTACGATATTATTTTTATTCAAATCACTTCGAAGAAAACAGAAAAGTAACTTCCCTGGTTGGATAACTTAGTTTTCATGGCAATAAATCTCTACATTACGTATTTAGTTGAGTTGTTTCTCATTACCTGCATTATGATTAACTGCTTAATGTCCGTAATGCCATTATACTTAACTTTTTGAATGAGATTAAATGGCTTTTGATACACTAGGTATTTTGCATAACTTCCTTCACCAAAAGTACAGATTTTCTCGTGTAGAATTAAGCAGTTCGTGTTGAACGTCTATTGCTGCCGAAGGTTACACATTCTTATATTACAGTCTTCAAAACAGCTAACTCGGCTTCTTTCAAATGTACTATATTCAATTACACAGAAGTTAAGCGTGTAAATATTTCCCAAATTCGAAAATATTGTGTATTTTAAATCAAGAGCTATGATATTTCCATCGAGAAAGAAATGTATTTACAAACGTTGCTACAAAAATATAAAAGAATTTGCTCTTGTAATTGAATTGCTCGCGTAACAGGAAGAAATCAATGCATGAATTATAGATCACAATTTTTCGACTCTTTATTGAACATTCTTCATGGTGGGAAAAATATATGTATGATGTAACAACAGTTGTCCCTACTATCTTTATAATGTGGATGTGTATTAGCGAACACGCGCGTCTCAGCAAATTTCAATAACCCCAATTACAAAAATGTCTAAACTGCTCTCGATAATTAAATGAAATTTTCAATCAAGAATATCGACTTATGGGGTAATCCTTAGAGATATTTATCGAAATAGTTTTTATTTTGAGATATTGAAACATCATTGATTCGTAATGCTTTTGTTTCATCAGGAATCGATAGACTGACAGACAAAACACACAACTGTGATACATCATTTTTAAATATGGTATACAAAATAAATTATAATAATTGGAAATTATTATAATTTATTTCAGGAAAACTAATTATATTTCTGAGTCGTTCTCTGATTACATTCAGAGACATTTTAATGTAATTCCATTTGCAGGGATCAACAAAATACACTGTCAGTGGGGTCAACAGTTGCTGCACACACAACAGAAACGTACATGCGGGCTTCGTATTTGTTGTAAGATTTCGTTAACATTTAGAGCCGCTCTATATCACGTACAGAATTTATATAACTCATATGTGAAAATTATTTTACAAATATACGCAAAATCGTTGTTAAAACGTAATTTTATCCATTATATTTATAATAATGACAATCACGTGATTCAAGTAAAACTGCAAGTGAAAGGTCTATTTTGAGGTCTTTTATTGCAAAGTTAATAAACTAATATATTCTGATAAATTTGAACGCTGATGTTTCAAATTGAAGTATTTAAGAAGTAGAAGATTTTTAAACTGCATCTAATCGTCGTTATTCATAGAAGCGTGGATAATTTATAAAAATTCAATCTCTGAAACACTACAAATCGAATCGAAAATTTTACGTCTCCAAATACATGAAATGTATCCCTCTCAAACGTCACTAAATTTTCAAAAACATATTAAAGCCAATGAAAATACATTCCGAGATGAAAATCGAGATTTCTATATTCGTTATTTAGAGCACATGCTAAGCGACTAAGTTAACTTTTAAATGTTGATAACAATATGTCTTAGGAACGATATAATACTACTAGTGAGTGAGAGAGGAGACAAGAAGAGTAAGTACTACTGGTGAGTGGTGAACGCACTGTTCTGTATTATTCTTAATTTCTATTACTGTGAAATTCTCTGTTGAATGTAAACTAATAAATTAAATTTAAGTAAAATCAAACTCACAACAAAATATTAGAAACGTGAAGCTTTTCGTGAAAATATTAAGCCACATACTTCACTCAGTCGAAACCATTCCGAAATGAAGAGATTACGTTTCCATTAAGTCAATGGACCGACGAGAAGACGACAGCGGCGGATCGAAGTTTCCTCTTCTCTCTCCAATTTCCTCCAATTCGCGACGTCCATCCCTTCCGCCTCGCCCGTCCCTCACCTCACATGCTGCCTCTCTTCTTCCCCGCCTCGTCCCCGGCCCGGTCCAGCCAGCGCGAAAGGTTCGCGACCGCGCAGTGGCTGGGTCCGGATGATTGGTTCAAGTTGCTGGCGAGCCGCGCGACGTCCCAGCCAGATGTAATGAGATTTCACCAAGCAAAGAAAAGTCCTAAAAGGCGCGGCGCCGGCGCCGGCGGAGCGGGGACTGCACGGCAGAGGGAGATGTGGGGCCGGGGAGACATGAGGCCGCGCCGCGCAGCATGGGGAGGGCAAGCGGGGAGGCCACGCACGGAAGCTCACAGGTGGTGTAGCACAAATATACAGAAGGAGGAGAGGAAGAAAGGGAAAAAAAGATAAAAAGGCACACGAGTCCAAAGATATGGCTTAAAAGAAAGTTAGAGCGAAATATTCGACGAAGAGAATTAAAGGAGTGGAGGAAGGAAAAAAAATTTGAAAAAAACGCAGAGGTCGGCGTGGCACAGGTGGCAAGGGAAGAGCGAAAGAAAAAAGAAGGGCGGCTCCGAGAACCTAAGGAGGTGGCCAAAGGTTTGAGATGACACGGGGCAGCTGGCCGGTGGGACGGTGGACGGGAGCCGGGGAGGGGGGAGGGGGGCAGTGGGAGGCTGACGGAGAGCGGACGACCGAGGGCAGGGGACAGGGATGAGGCTGTGACGGAGACATGCCGTGATGGCTGCAGGGTTAAATCAGAGGCGGCATTGAGGCGGCCTGCGGCGCTTTTGACGGCGTGTCTCCGATGGCCCAGCGATCCCGTGCCTTCAGGCTCGCCCCCACTCCTAGCACTCCACTTCACCTCTCCTGCAGACGGGATTTATTTCAATCGCAGTGCAGCGCTTACATTTAATAGCGAGTAACCCGGCCGTGACAGTTGCACCGATACCAATTACACTGACAGCCTAATTTGGTCACTGGAATAAATTTTAATAAACATTTAATTAGTAGGAAGTACCAAATGCGAAACATTACTTCAACTAATGTACGGCATTCATATAATGAACAGAAGAATTATATTTCCAATTGAAATTGTATTTCAATATACCATCAACGCAAAATTCAAAAATTACTCCGGCGGCGAGTAAATTTAATTTTCAGCGAGCCAATAAAAAGCATGCCACGAGCGCTACCTAGTTTGGCCGGCGCTAACATATAGTCGTTTACGTAGAGACACAGTAATGGAGGGTACTAAGCACGCTCACGTCGCAGCGTCAGCTACAAACACGCTAACCTCATCTGCACCTGCCAATCACATTGCAAGGTCATGTGCAAGGTAACCTGCGCCGATAAAGTAATCGAATGATGTGATCCAGAAACAGAGCTCCAAAACCGAATAATATCATTGCAATCTTCTACATAACAAACAATTACGTACTTTCAGTTTCAACCTACAGATGTAACTTATTTCGCGAATTTATTTATTGAATTTTTTGTGTAAAATGAAATTTAAAAAAAACTTATCCATCGGAAAACCTCGTATTGTGAGGTCTTGATACTGAAAGTATTGGTGTTTCAACAGCACATATGTTCTCGCATTATTTCTAACATTTGCCATTTTCAAAAACCCAGTGTTGAAGAAAAATGAAACCTGCGCGATGTTTACTCGTCGATGGCTAAATCTGTGGGAAAAATTTAAAGCAAAAGTTTAGAGCCGCTTTTTTCATAAAATAAGTGTTAAAAAATAAAAATTGCCTGTCTTTCACTTAAAATAACGCGAAAACTACTCATATTTCGAAAAACTGTATATGACCTAATTTCAAGATCTCTCTTTGAACACGAGAATTCATTAATCAAAGTATAAGACAATCATTTTATTTTTATTTATTTTTCACTTATTAAAAATGCTCTATCTTGAACATTGTAGTTGAATGAGGCCGCCATAAAAATTCTAAACTTTTGGAACTTTCGAACAATCGGGTATTTCAACAAAGATCATCTGGGATTTCCACAAAGACATTTCATTTTAACACGTACTTTCTTCTTCAAAACAGAAAATTAACGGAATATCAATGCTTGAATAACATAAGGGTTTAGAACATCATGTAAAACAAACTAATTATTTTTTTATTTCTAAGCATCATAACGTTTCTTATGATTAACACCTCTACTTCACAAAATACAAATCATTGGTAAGAAAATTCACGAGGCAGGCTAAAATCATTAAATACGATCAGGATATTTTGAGCTCAAATAAAAAAAGCAAAGAGTGTGTATTAGAATCACTAAGCAAAAAATGTACTACAATTAGATACTACCAACAAGAAGAATGGGATAAATCTAAATATAATAAATGAATTAGGCACTAAAATGTCTTGTTGGCCAAAGAACGCTGTAATTGTAAGATTTATACATCTGAACTAAAATGTCAGTAAATGTTGGCCTTTTTAATTAATGTTCAAATTGATAAAATAATTATTGTAAACAACAAAGAATACAAATGTTATTTAGGCGTAAAATCTTAGTAACTCATTTATCAATACTGATGCTAAAAAACGATTTAAATTATATAGTACAACAATAACAATTTTGAACAAAAACACCTTACACTTTTCTTCAATTTGCACGAGTATATAAAACATACGTGTAATACACAAATCTCTCATACAAATCCTTTGCATTTCAAATGTTTTGAGATTTTGACGAATTTAATCTGATGTGGGGACCAGAGGATGGAGTATTGTGTTCTTCAACGCCATTTTTGTTTCAGTGTATCGGTATCAAATTTTTGAAGGGAATTATGTATTTTTGTTACGCAGAGAATGAATTCAGGAATATTGCAGTAAATGGTATTGGGGTTTCGTATCGTATTTTTTCGCATCAAAACAAAGAATGCTACCTGACATTCAGGATTTCAATAGAAATATTTACAATCAAATTGCTAAACCCGTATGTCCACATTCACCAACACAAAAACTCAAGAAAGCGTGCGCAGATGATTTTCTTCCCCATACGTCACATACAGTTTTTGACTGTTTTTGACTAAATAAATAAAAAATAAAATAAAATAAAAAAAACTTCGAGAAAGAAGCAATACATAAAAACAGAAATAAAGCATAAATACTGCTAAATATTTTACAGAATCGAATTAACTCTCATGTTTAGAAATTAAGTATGTTTTTACAACTATGTCAGGGAACGGCTGTTTTAACCAACAAATAAATTCTAAACAAATATTTTAACTGTCTCTGAAATGGTGCTCTAAGCGTTAAATCACATGGTCCTATTTTATTCAGGTGCAAAACGCATCTGATCTATTTTCCTGGGTATTCTTATAATATTTAGTGTCATTATTTACAAATATTCTCATATATACGCTTCAATGAAGTGATTGAGAATTGACACACTGACGTTTGAGTATGTTAAAGAGTATTTGAGCTTCAACTCGATGTGAATAGCTCGAAGTTACATTGCAGTCAAATGATGCATTACTTGCTTTATTTACCAATATTTTTACTTTGTCGTGAGAAAAAAAATAAAATCTGAATGCGACGCATAGTATTGGATAATACAGACTGGTGATGATTTAGCTTCAGCTCCGAACTCCCTATTCTCACTATTTTACGACCCAGTTAATAAAGGTCACAACGAGTGTTGCTGGCATATTTTGTTAGCAAAACATTTTTGCTTTCATGTAATAAAAACTGCGTGCACCAGTAAACGAGTTAACATTTTATTTGATAGGTTTTCTGACGATATAACTAAATCCCCCACTCTTTCAGGATCTAGCATAAACACTGCTCAAGACAAATGCCAACGTCTGGAGCTTTAACGGTACAGGTATTATTTGTAACGGTAATGTAATGTAATACTAACTGAATCTGCGCGGACAGTTCGCACATCTGAATTCGATTGCAGAAGTTTTCGCAGCCAGAGGGGGCATTACTTCACTTGCGGATCGCCTTATTAAGCCTTATTAACACAACATTCGCCTCTGTGAGGCTGAGTTTTTAATCCGCAAAAATATTTGCAATAGCGAAGATTTGAACTCGTGAACGTATGTCTCCCCGGCGAACACGCTAAAACCAGGGTTCATCACAAAAGCGGATCAGGAGCAAAGAGCTGCCACCGGCAGTCGGAGCGGAAGGCGGCAGCTGTAGCCAGAGCGTTAACTGTGCAACGTTGTGAAGGATCGAGTCGAAGGGTCGGAATGCTCAATTTCACGCAAGACATTGCGTAGTTTGTCTACACATCACCAAAAGATAAGAAGCAATCGGCTCGGCCACTAATAGTCCTGTGAAATTTAAAACTGAATGTCAATAACTATTTTATTTTCTAAAACTGGACATAAAATAAAGGGATTGCTTAGCCATTCAGTTTTTGATCGGTTAAAAAGTTTACTCCAAAGAGACATTACTCGCTTGATTATGCAGCAGAATGCGACACGTACGCCTGTGAGGAATGCGCTGCGGTTGTAATAGCTTGAAAACAACCTCTTATCATGTTGGTTATTACTTTGTCAGGTTATTTCTATTCAGAAGCTTAGTGCATTGGGATATGGGTTGTGAGATATGAAATTCCCTCATACTGTAGGGTTTTGCGTGATTCTTTTAAATGATGAAAACTGTAGTATCCAAAGACAATTCTTAAAATGATTTCTATTCAAGTCCAGGTGCAATTGCTGAAGTGCCGAATCACAAGAAGAATGTACCAAAAGCGAAGCCGTGTTGTTGTAGTCCAGAAGAAGTCCTAAAATCAGCCAAGTCGTCGAATATCCACTAGAATATCCACCAGAGTTCAGTAGCACAGGTCGTCGTCGTAGTTGCTCTACACACCTCTCTCGGCAATTCACTCGCCAGGATACAATAGCTAACACTGCTGCTCGCTATCTGCCCTGACGTCGGGTCGGAGCCCTCTTATAGCCCGCTAGGGCTATTAGTCCGCCGACTGCTGCGGAGTAGGGGCGGTGGCGAGTCCCTACCCGCTTGCTCGGGCGTGACGGCCGGGCGCGGCCAGGCCAGGCCAGCTCGCACCGGTTGCCTTCTTCTCTCGCCAGGGGCGGTAACGCCCCGCTGACGTCACTCGGCGGCGGCTCCTTTAAACGTGTGCGACCGGTCACGACAAAAACAATATTGCAAGTGAATCTTTAATGCAAATTTGTTCTAGAATCGCACACCGATTCCCTGTGCAATAGATAGTTTTTGATAGTTTCACTTTTGGATAGTTTGTAGTATAACTCTTAGATGAATTTATGTGCACAATTTATAACAATTCAACTTTTCCATTCCAAACCTCTTTGCCGCAGTTATTCATCGTTGTTATAGTCCTTTAAATACATTCCTAGACATACTTGTTTGTTTATTGTTATCTCGGGTAAGAAGAGGTTAAAATAACCATCCGAAGGCAAACAGAATTGACGTTTTGCGATCAGAGCTTGCAGGCTTTCACGAGTGCCTTCTATGTACGAAACGTCACAGTATGGAGCGAATAACAGCAGCGTGGATTGACCAATGATTTCTCATACCTATTAATTTGTTCTTTAAATTTCTCAAAGCGCTCCCACTGGATCTCAGCCGTCCTCTGAGAATCGTTTCAGGGAGCCTTGCATTAACATTCGCCTTGAGCCTTGCATTAACATTCCGATGCAATATTTCTCTACATTTCATACGTTCAGTTGCATTAAAAATCTTTACTTTTTAAAAATTAAAAAATATGAACATATTATATTCGTGCAAAAAAGCTTTAAAAAATTGTAGCAATTTTTTAAAAAATATTATTTAAGTATTTGTGGAAAATTGGAACGATTTAACACAAATTTACGCGGTCACTATTAGTATTTTCAAAAACTGTACTAAATGCTGTTAGGAAAACTGTCTGGGAATATTTATAGTGTGCTTAGAATAGTTTATTTAACAAGGAAACAGGAGTTTTCTCTTTTCAAAATCCTTTATATTATGAAGTCTTGATTGAGGCCAAATATATGGCCGAAACGTCGGCAATGTAAAGTGTCTGTTTTCTTTCTTGTGACCCAAACTCAAGAACCAGTAGACATATAATTACAACGGGTCAAGAATCATTGAATATTATCCTTTATATTGTTCAAATGCATCCAAACAAACGTACCAATTTTATGTGAATATATTCCCGAGCAAGAACGTTACCTTTTGTTAAAACCATTTCCCACTGAAAATGATATTTTCCGGTCACAACATGGCATTCTGTCGTGTACAATTTTATTGAATTGATTTATATTACAGAAACAACAATCGTATTTGTAGTTGGTTGTGTACACATTTTTAATTAATGTAAAAAATAACTGTGTTGAAGGAACGAATAAGTATTCACGATAACTCGTGCTTGTTTTTTTTTCGATGAAAGTAATGTTTTGTGAATTGACATATCCCTATTTTGTCTATTAATAATTACCTAATAAAATACCTATTTAATAATAACCAATAATAATTTTGTATAATATAAAATAATAACTAATTCTACCCAATTCGCTTACCATATTTCACTTTCACTTTACGGAATATATTGTGAGACAAACACAATTTTATGTCTGCTTCCAAAGTGACCAATTAAACCTATATCGAAAAATGAATACTATTTTGTTCTATTTTGCTTCGTTCTTTTTTCAAAAGCATCAATGAGTTTTTAGTCAGTACATATTAGATTTAGACATAGGATTCTGGGCACCGATTCCTTCACAAACATAATTCTATTTTTCGTTCACAACGTATAGCTTGATATACGTCGTTACTACTCGTGGTGGCGCTACACCACCCTGCTACATTGAAATGTGAATAGAGCAACATTACGATATGTAATATTTGTGTAACTGAACTATTTGAAGGTCGTTGAAATTAGTTTCTTGCTTGAAGTTTCCATATCCATAAAACATTACTGGAATTAAATCATTACTTTTTTTTAATTTATTAATCATTGTTCATGCCTTCGAAGGTTTTGAACCATACGTAATGTTTCTATACAAAGTTGGTAAAATACGTAAAAGATGTTAACTTATAATTAAATATTAAATTAATTACAGAGGAGTGTCCATGAAGGGTTCTCTAGCTACTCGAATTTATTTCTAAGTTGTTATTAACTGCTTTCTTTTCTGCTATTTTACGGAGGTCCATGCAAGTCATTTGAATGCTGACTTTTAATTCTTGGATACGGGTATGAAGTGGAACCTAATTTAATTTTCTTTGGTTGTAGTACAGGATGGTAAGTTTGTATAGAATCCGGTGAAGAATGTATATGCATTGTTTTGTTGGGCATATACAGAGTTCTTTTCGAACTTGTTCGATTGGGGATATACCAAAGTGCGTTTACCGCCCAACGTAGATACTTGTTTTGAATTATTTGTAATTTCTCTAAGTTGCTATGCCGCGCCTCCCAAATTTGACGAGCGTAGGTTAGTTAAGGTCTTATTATATTTTTGAAAATGAATATTAACGTGACGATATTGATGTTTGAGTTTTTAATAATTAGTGAGTAAAGTTTTAACGTTTTTATGAATAATTTGTTAGCTGTAATTTTTATGTGACCAAGTAAGTGTTTGTCAATGTGTAATTCCAAGTACATATTATTACTTGAGTTCGCGATAGTTAACGCACTGAACCGTACACCTTCTTTCCCTCCTATCCATTCTCCCGTCTGATGTTCCGGGAATGCTGCTAATCTCCTAGCAAAATGAAATCCGTGTGTCGACTATCACGCGTTGCAGCTGCGGTCCCAAAAACAACGGTGACCGCAGAAGATTTTTCACGGAGCCGACGTAGCAGACAACGGTCTTTGTATTTCCGCTCCAAGTATTTATTTGCTGAGCGGAGGCAGGGCGCGGCGGAAGAGGGAGCGGAGGCGACGGAGGGGGACAACCGGAGGTAAAGGGAGGGAGGCGGAATCACGCGGCCTTACAGCAAAACGCGACTGACACATTAATTAGTTAATCAATCAAATCTTTTATCACGCGTTCTATCGATCTGTCGCGGTGGCGCATGCCAGTCAGAGCCAGCCCGCCGCACAATGGGCGATGATTGATAGTGGCAACTTGGTGGCGCGGGTCACTCCACGCGCGGGTGGACGTGCCGCGCCCGCTCCGCGCTGCCGGTCCAATGCCCGCTCCGCCCCGCCCCGCCCCGCCACGCCACGCCCCGGCTCGCTCCCCGCACCCCGCCCCCCTCCTCCCTCGCTGTCTCCGCAACGCGCTCCCTCACCGGAACCGCGCCGCGCCTTGCCGTGACGCTCGCACGCTCGCCCCGCCGCAAAGCACAAGCCTGGGCCGCACCACGGGTTGCAGATCCAAAGAGTGGCAAGGGGCACGCAATGAATCCCGCGGTACTCCATTACGCGGCGACAAAAGCCTCTTAGAGGATCTTGAGCGGCCAAAGACGAAATTTATTGAGACATGTAAGAGTAACACGATGGATAATTAGCCAATTGGATGATTTTTCGGAGCAGGTCGACGCTAGAGTGACACGCTCTAAAGGCCAAGACACAAGAAGGAAAGAAAGAAGGAAACAAGAAAAGAAAGAAAGAAAAAGAGGATGCAACACAGAAAGAAAAAAGGAGAAGAGTGATTCCAAAAAAGAAATAGATTATTTTCAGTGTTATGAACTGAAAGACGAAGTATTTCATGGTTGAAGAGAATAAACTTTGACGTACATTAAACCATCCCGTTTCAAAATTGAAACGCGTTTCCTTTTGTTCCTACATTTCCTTACACTGATTTCAAAACACACCCAGAATGGCAATAGCGAAAACTACCTAATATAACTGGATTGCTTCAGATCATTCTCAACAAGCAACAAATACATTTTAATTTTATGTGTACAACCTGTTTTCATCCTGAAATTTCCAAAGAATCGTAAAAGAGTGATTAAGTTAAACTGAATAATGCCGTGGTTTTCAATCTCACATTTCAGACTAGTTTATTTGCTTATGTGAATACTAGGACTGGCGTTATTAGGCCCAATTGTAATTTCTCCCATCTCCCTTCATATTGCATTTAAAATGCGCAAAAAATACCAATAAATGTTTTCAGAGTGATTAAATAACATTAAAACATTTTCACATTTTAAATATGATTGATTGAAAAAATGCAACTTGTCTCCTAAGGAAACGTCGATCTTAGTGTTTATGTATTTGTCACACCAGTAAAACTATAAAATCTGCATTTACTGATGAAAATGAAAACATAGGTCAAATCTGCACTTGCTCAAAGCATCATGGTAAATTGGACAAAAACACGATTATTACGTGATAATTAATGCATGATTTTATTTATCGTATTATTTAAAGACTAACTGAAGTATATGTAGCAGATAATTACATCAATGGACAAAGCATTTATACAAAATATAAAAAAAACTCATCACTAAACCTTTACACCACATTTTACCAGAAACGAAATAGTTTTATTATAGTTATAAAAGTATCAAGAGACTTTTATCAAGTTATTAGGGTAATTTGACTAGCATAGGACAAAGGAGTAAGCGTAATATAATGAAACAATAAAGGCGACTGAGGATTAGAAATGAAATACAGTGCGATAGAGAAATATTGAATACACTAATATCGAATGAGAACAAAAGTAATTACGAAATATTTCATTTATGTTCATTAGGTCAAATTGACGCATTCATGCGAAAACAAAAGGTACAGCAGATTTTCCGCGGTTGCTATTACCAATTTTTCTCTTAAAATTTTATTTTCTGAACATAATGAGTAAAAATAACAAAACCGGGTACCGTAATTCGATTATCAATCGATCAAATTAGCATTGTGTGCGACTGGAAATACTGATGTTTCTGTACCTCAGCGTATACACCAGCAATTGGTTTCTCAATTTGAGGATTGTGACGTCGAGAATATACTACAGCAACCCACATTATTAATGAAGTTGGTTTCATAAAAAACAAATAAGGTAAAGAACGTCTAGGCAACCATTCAAACCAGTAATATGAAACGATGAAAATCTCTAGTCATGAATACATACGTTATTCAATTCTCTGAAGTTCAACGTACTTTTTTGGTAAATAAATGTCAAAAGGTATAATTTTAATAATAATAAAAATAATAAACATATTTTCGTTTTACAAATGCAGAATAATAGGGTTCAAATTTCCTCGCGAAATGTTTTTTCTCTAAAGCACACTTGCTCTCTCCCACAGAAAGGCGACACGCGTTTACACGTGCACGTGTGAAAACAGGTGCACACTGTCTAGTCTGGGAAATTATTTTAGAATCGCAGTTTCCCGTACACAATAAGGTTCTCAAATGGGCAATCGGGCGAGATCTAAAGACATATCGAGGGATTGCGTTCACAGAGGACAGAGAACAGTAGGTATTAGCATACCATATAGTATTAGGCATACAGATGCAAATGACGAAAATGAACATGTCAAGAAAGTACAAAAGATTTGAAGATAGAGCAAGAAAAGAGGAAGAAAATAGGCGAGGAAACAGGAAGAATCCCGGAAAGAAAATAGTAGGATAATGAGGTTAGTGTAGAAACGAGAATGAAAAAATGAGCAGAGAAGAATAAGCTCTAAAATGGAAGAAACAGGAATAATTCGAGCCAGAGATACAGAGACAGACAGACCTACAGACAGAAAATGAAAGAATAAGTGAGGAAACCAACAGAACGTACATAAAATGAAGACGGAGCGTGAATCGCGTGACGACAGGGTAAGCAACGCCGCTCCTCGTGTCGCGTCGCAGCGACGGCCGAGGCAAGGGAAACCAAAGTAAGACGGCAGAGGCGAAGCGGAGGCTAGGCGGAGGCTAGGCGGAGGCGGAGGCGGAGGCGGAGGCGGAGGCGAGGCGGAGGCGACGCGGAGGCGACGCGGAGGCGACGCGGAGGCGACGCGGAGGCGACGCGGAGGCGAGGCGGAGGCGAGGCGGAGGCGAGGCGGAGGCGAGGCGGAGGCGAGGCGGAGGCGAGGCGGAGGCGAGGCGGAGGCGAGGCGGAGGCGGAGGCGGAGGCGGAGGCGAGGCGGAGGCGAGGCGGAGGCGAGGCGAGGCGGAGGCGAGGCGGAGGCGAGGCGGAGGCGAGGCAGGAGGCGAGGCGGAGGCGAGGCGGAGGCGAGGCGGAGGCGAGGCGGAGGCGAGGCGGAGGCGAGGCGGAGGCGAGGCGGAGGCGAGGCGGAGGCGAGGCGGCGGGAGGCGAGGCGGAGGCGGAGGCGAGGCGAGGCGGAGGCGAGGCGGAGGCACGCTCAGCCCACAACTCTTGGCAGCCGCGGCGTTTAGCGCCGCTGGCACCTCGCGTCGGACGGCGGGCGGTTAAGGCGGCGCGTACTCCCCTCTTGTGTGATGAGGAACAAGCGCTGCGCTGGTGGAGCTTTGAGGCCGCCGCCGGAGCCGCCGCCTTCGCTTGGAAAAGTGGCGCCGGGCAGCAGGAGGTGCAGCGAGCGGAGGCCGAGGGAGCGCCGTGCCAGCGAAAGGGAAGCCTCCCGGGCTGGCAGCGAGAAGCAGGAGCACGTAGGGGGGGCGTGGGCGTAGGCGGCGAAGGCCTAGGCGAAGCGCAGGGGCTGCGGAGGAGGCGCGGGCGGCGTCGGGGGCGGAGCTGGTCGCCACAATAGCAGCAACCAGACAATGCCCAGCATTCACGGTGGCCGCCGGATTCGAACCAAGGGTCGGCACGGGCGCCCTAATAAAGAGCTTGTCGCAGGCGGAGGCAGGCGGACGGGGGGGGGGGGGGGGGGGTGAGTTCAAAGCGGAGACGCGGGGTTAATGGAGAAGCAGCGACGCGACGCCCGCGCGCACAATCGGGCTGCCGTCTCGCATCCGGCGGCGACCACGGCCACGCGCGGCCCCCCCCACGCCTCATCGAGCGCAGCGCCGCGCCACGCCGCGCCTCGTCGCCAAGTCACACACGCTGCGCGTCGCACGCCGCTCACGGCTCGCCGCATCGCCCTGGCTTTACTTCGGAAAGTGGCTTCGTCGCCTCTACGATGATAGGATGAAGAGATTGTGTTCCAATACGCTCCTACTAGAGACGCTCTCTCAAGTTGCTAGTACACCAAAGCACGTTTGCCAGTTGTTGGAACGCTACCGCTGGCGGAATCTCTTTTACTATTCAACCGAAGCACCTTCGCACTTGCGATAACGAAGCTGCAAAAATAAATAACTGGAAAGCGATTTCTACCTTTTCCCCAATACTGAAGATTAACCGCAGAGAAGGCAACTCAAAGTTTTTATTGCACTCTAATTACTACGGTGGTAGTAATTACCTTACATAATCTCATTACGTTATAATTATCTTACTATCGTTTAAAGCCACATTGGGCGAAGAACTTGATAATCAGTAAAAACTAAGAAGTTCTCTACGTGGATTAAAGAACATTTAATTAGACGCATGAGCAGATAAATTGGGTTCTTGCAATGGAATACATTCAATACGTTCTTATAACTGGAAACATAATGATTATAAGTTCAAGGCTCCTTTGGAGTCGTCGGGCGGGTGATGCAGGAATGGGCCAGGGCGGGGTGGGGCTGGCCGAATGAGGAGAGGTGGGTGAAGGGGGGCGAGGTGTTATATAAAATTGCTTCAATTTTACATTAGAAATAGATTTCTTACCTTTTCCTGACCAAAAAGTGATAAACCTGGACGTCATGTTATATCAGTCTTCGTAATATAAAAATGAAAGGAAATATTCTTAGATGTTTTATAACAAAATCGTGCATGAAGCACAGTAGTTCAATTTAGATAGTTACAGTATAGAAGAAATTGTCGAGAAATTATCCAAGTTTCATCATTCCATTCCTCACATGTGATCGAGAGCATTGGTCCAACTGAATAGAAAAGTCGGAAGAAAAAGTCGAGCCAGGCCGCTTCCTTTAAGCAGCGATAGGCCGCCACCGGAGACCCGTCCGCAGTCGGGGCAATCGGATTGTCGGTACGAGCAGCCGTCGAGGACGCCTCGCCAGGCGGAAACATACCACCGCAGTGGCTGTAAGCCCGTAAGGCCCGCGCGCGCCAGCGTAATTCGGTTAAGGGGCGAAGTTCGACCCTGCCCCTGCGCGGAAGGGCGCGGGACATCCGACCATCCCCGCGCCCACAGCCCTCTCGCAGCGCCGGCCCGCGCCGCCCGGCGGGCGAGCGGAGGCGATGAGCTGCTCAGGGGCCGCGATGAGGGCGGAAGCACGCGAGGGAGGACAGGAAGAAGAGGGGCCGAAAGTAGATAGCGGCGGTGGTGCCGGCGACCCCATAGGCAGGGGGCAGAGAAATTTAAGGTGGGCATACATTGACTTGGAGGCTTTCTACAAGTTGGAAATGAGCGAACAAAGCAGATAACGAAATTACATGGACAAGAGGAAGAAATTGGGTGAAACAATAAAGTGAAACAATACGGTCGCGAGGAAAGGCAAAATGGACAATGACTGAAAGAATTACTAGTCTGGGGGAAATGAAGGAAGAATGGCGACAAAAGATTGGAAGTGCATAAGAGGAGAAGGGACATAAGAGGGAAGACGTGAGCGCCGATGAATGTCGGGGCGACATCGTGAGATCATGAGGCAGTGTTACGGCTGACTGAAGAGATATAAAGAAGTACAATGTTGGAAACGCAGGAGAAGAGGGAATTAGGATAAGACGAAGATGTCAGTTTCAGAGGAATATGCGAGGATGAATCCGGCGAGGACACTTGGACGCGTGGAGGGCAGTAAAGGCAAAGCCGGTATGGCGATGGGCTGAGCAGTCTGAAGGCCGGAGCAAGGGAGGCAAGGCGGGGAGTGGAGGCCGTGCTACGACAGGAGATGCTCTCACGGAGGTGGATGGCGGGTGGGGCTCTGGGAAACGAGCGGCCTCCTCGGAAGGCGACAGCTTTATGGCAACGCCGACACGCCCACCCTCCTGCGGGGCTATCGCCCGAATCATAACGTAAACATACGCGCGAGGGCCCACGCTACAACGCCCAGCACCAGGGCGAAGGGGGACGGGGCGAATCTAAACAAGGCCACTGTCTTCGTCTTATCTGTATTTGATGACTGCCAATGCAGCACGTGCAAAGAAAGAGAAGCCTTTGGGATACACGATGCTGTCAGTTTAAACCAGTATATGTTTTAAGAAAGCTTTTCTTTCTGTTATATAAGTTAAAGGATGGTTATTAGGTCAATAAAAAGGAAAAATAGAAAAGAATATCTGATTTACAAATCATTTGCAACTTCAGATCATTAAATGCAACTGAATATACACAATGCCAACGCTAACGCAATACTATTGTGAAATATGCAAGTGAAAAATATATTTGTTGGTCAATGAAATAGCAAACTGAGTTCTAGTTGTAACTTACAGAAGTTTTACTAAGAGCAAAAATGGAATTCACAATGAAACAAGAAATCTCGTTATATGTTACACTCCAAGAACTCGGGAAATGAAACAAAACTACAAGGTTCTACAATTTTTCGAAATTAAGAAGTGCCCATATTACTATTAGTCTTATTTTTCATTGTAAAATGGAGTTAAATGCGATTACATTTTCACTAATAACTTTGTGCAAAATTGTTATTACAAACTGAAATGTATCTTTAAAGCGCAGTCTACAGTGAAACCAGAACAGAAATAAACGCAGTAACAGAGTTTTATATCCTATACTGAGGCATAATTGAGCATCGCACTGCATTACTCAGTTACAAATTCACTATTTAGATAAAGGAGAATACAAAAGTCAATTAAGGTAAAAGAATGAAGTTCAAAGAAAGGAAGAACTGAAGTGATAGGCAATGTCAGAGACTGATAGGGTACAAACGGATTAACAGTCAAGCAACAGGATTCGGGAACGAGATTCGATATAGGTGGACGACGATAAACCCAAGCGAATGGCGAGTACATTCGACAGGGCGGAGATTGCCAGAACGGAATCTGTTGTTAGAACGCAACGAAGAGCATCAGTCAAAAGGGGATACAAGTGGGTGTATGTGCCAAAGGAAGTAAAACTTGGTCGGCGCGTGGAAGCGAGTGGCATGCGGCGCGGCACGCCAGCCTGGAGGGCGTGGGGAAGGCAGCACGGCGGAGGCACGGGCGGAGGCGAGGGCAGGTAGGTGCGGCGCAGCGCGGCGGGTGGGGTGGAGCGGGGAGGGGCGAGCCGGGTCGGGGTGGGCGGGGTGGGGCGACACCGGGCGGGGCAGGGAACAGCGGGGCAGGGCGGGAAGGGACGGGGCGGGGCGGGAAGGCGGAGAGGGGGGCCGGGGCAGCGGGGCGGGGGAAGGGGGGCGGGGGCGGAGGGGGCGGGCGGGGCGGCGGAGACGAGGGAGCCACCGCGCACGACCCGGCGGAAGCGCTCTACCTTCGCCCTGGGCGGGCGATACGGGGGCCCCGCTAAGGGTTTTGTTTATATGCACTCCCCCCTTACGACCCGCAGATAAGGCGCAAAGAATATGCCACGAGAAATTCCTAGCCGAAACGTTCTTGCGACAAAGGGCGCGACGAGACTGCGGTTTTCATCAACGAGAGAATAGGGGGCATCTCGCTTATAAAGGAAAACTGCCTCAAAGGGCCCAGGCGCGCAAGGCGGTGCTGCCGGAGACACTGTATATTACGGGGAAGCATCCACTTGACTGGCAAATAGCTGCGGGGGGGAGGGCAGCGATTAGCAGCCGGGAATGCTGCGGAGGCCGCCAATTCGATTACCAATTTACCCGCGAAGCCCCTCGCGCCCTTCCTGCCCCTTCTCCGCCCCTCTGCAGCGACAACCGCCCGCTCATGACGGCTCTTTATTCTCGCGTCGCTGTCCCTGACTCGGGGATTTCCTTCGTCGTTGGTGTGACGGTGGTTCTCATAGCCTTCACATCTGCGAACACAGCGCTCGATCCTAATATCATTATGATATTATTGCTTTTTCTTCTTTCTAGATTCACTTATCTGTATTATTACCACCTTTCTTTGCATTAGCAATCCGTGCGTTTATTTACTTTTCTGCGAATATTATCTCGTATTATCATTTGCTTGATATACATATTTTACAAGTATTGCTTTGCGATACAATAGGTTTTACATTTTGCAGGTAAATGTTATGAAAGCTAAGTCTATGAAGTTGTATTTGGTTTAACGTGAATTATTCGGAACATATACTGAGTAGAACCTCGTTAAAACCCACTTATAAGCAAAACCTCTTTCTATGAGATCTTCCGAAACTCAAAGTTAAAGGTACTTTCTTTCCGCGACTAACAAGAGACCTGCATATACGTTTCCCCACTTGTAGAAGAAAGAATATTGGAGATAATGGCTTTAAGTATCTGAATTTCGATGGATCAGAAAAAATCGTAAATGTCAATATCGGAATAAATTGTCATACTATCTAGCGGAGAACAGTAAACAAGTAACGTAACCTTAAGTGAGGTTGTGTGAACTTTATGAAAAGTTATATTAGCATTTTTCAATTGGCCAGAATTCCCATCTATCAGAGACAAAAAAAAATATGTCCGCAAATGTCGCTTATAATGGGGTTCTGCGGTTCACAATTATATCACAAAAATCGAAGAAAATAAAATGTCTGTAAATTTTTATAACTAAAACGTTTTTGTTTATTTTAACTTAGGTTTTATTGCTTTTTAGAAGCTACTGTAAAATTGAATGGAATGAGCAATAACTTACAATGAAAATAAGATGATCGTGACTCTAAAAAATCCATCATTTTTAATGCTTATTAATATTATTATAATCCTTCAACAATTTTAGCGGAACTTCACGAACGAATACATCTAAAACAATCCATACTAAGTTTTAATTATGCAGGAACGTAGTTTAAAATACTCCTTATGCGATAGATGCATTAAGATGTGGAAACTTAAGTAGTTTCACTTTCATTTCATTTCACGCGTCGAAATATCAAAGGTACGATGCACACAGTTTTTAAATGTAATGAGAAGTAGAATATCAGATTTATGTATTTAGATCAAATACTCAGGAATTTTTCCGTCATGCAGCCTTAGCTCTGTCTACTCATCCGGAAAACGAAGAAACTACAAAGACGACACTCGACGCCGTGAGGCGTCGAAAAACTGATCATCCACATCACGGTCAGCTAACGCGGGAACGGAATACCTAATGAAGCACGACGAAAAGCGGGCGACACCCGGGCGAATTCCTAATTTCACGACGTCGGCACAGAAATAGCTCTTCCCGAATTGCGCAGCCGTCCCCAGCTCGGACGGGGCCGGGGCGGGGAGCAGAGGAAGCGGCTGCGAAGCTGGAGACGGAAGCGGAATCCAATCGGTGCCTACGGACAAAGCACGCGAGGACATGGAAAGGCGTGATGATAAAACAAGGGCACCCGAGAGAATATAGAGTTGAAGTGTGAATTGAGCGAAGCAGAATTTAATCAGCAACGGGGATGAGGTATCGTCTGGAAGGGGGATCAAGATGATGAAGTGTAAGTTGATGACACCGGATACTGGAACTGTATAGGAGAATGTTCAGCGCGTGGGGAAAACCAGAGAAGTATTGAAAAGAAAGGTACAGAAAGAAGGCATGACAAGATCCGTCTACTAGTGTAACCGTGGCGGCGGGGGCCAGGGCGTGAACAGCAAGGGCAAGCGAGGGCGCGCCATCCGGCGGGGCGCGGAGGGGACAGCGCGCCTACGCGGCAGGCAGGCCCCGCGACGCCGCCGGAAATAATGGAGGCTTCGGAACGATCAAGTGTCGAGACGAAGCATTCGGCCCATGCGGCACTTTGTCTCCGCCGACGCCCTTCGGCCGAGGAATGCGGCGCGTGTCCGGCGGGCGCGAGGCGTCTCAACAAAACGCCAAACAGCCCCGGGCCCCGTGTCACAGGGCCCCGCCCGCCCCCGGGCCCCTCCGCTCGCAGCTCGTGCGATAAATGGCAATGACAACAGACACCGTCCATCTGCATCCCCGTCCCCGACCCCTGGCGCCCTTAACGATTTTCCCGTAATGATGCATTCGCATTTTAACGCTACGAATATGCCTGTCTCTGCCCTGAGAAAGTCCGCCAAGATAATTGGACGACGAAACGTGAACAACACAAAAAACTGATAGCACTGTTCTAAATTGTACACACACTGCTTAATAAAAAGCAATATCAAATTAATTTGCAGTTGCTCCATATCGTGTACCATCCATTCCCATCTGTTCTATGGTAGGCCTATTGCAGGAAAAGCTTGCTTTTTAAAAATAAAGATACTCAAACCACATCGACCATTATGCCGTTGAAAAGCACCTTGATTCAATAACCAGTATATCAACTCGTATTTTTGTGAATTATTGCAACATTTCAAGCACAGAAACATCTACCCTTCATGTTTGTTCTTTAAACGTCGATTTGCAGTCAGAATTAAACTAAATACGAAAATAGACTAATTTTTTAACGAAAAAATTGTCTTATGTGTATGAATGCAAGTTCTTTCAAATCTAAAGAGTTCAAATGGTCTTACACTATACATATTTAAATACCACATCGTATTTGTATCACACTTACGGCCATAGCATGGAATACCTCCCGCGTCAAATGTCTCATTGCATACTTGTTTACTAGGGTTTTCAACGTCGGCGCATAGCGAGCACAGTAGTTAGCACTAGTAATAATAAATCAGTAGCGCAAAACAAACACGCACGCACGATAAACGTTCAACGATAAAGCATCTGAAAACGTAACAAAAATAGATCGTTCATCAATGTATTACTATTCCACGCGGCAGGCTTTAGTATTTTCGAACAATGCTACAAAGCGGTCACAAAGCGCTTTTTGTGGACCTGGCCCACGGATATGATTCAATGTGAAACATGCCCAAAATCTGCGCGAACAAATGTGCGCGGGGATCGCGATCATTGCGTCACGGCGGCGGCGGTAACGGTCCCAGCGCCAAACTCAAATCCAGTGTGCCACCCGCTATTGCGATGGTTGCTAACGCGATTCGTATGCTCAGTCCCCAGCGTGGGGGTTATCATCTTTTTGTTGGAAACATTCCACTTTTTGGGAAAAACAGACGCGCTAAGCAAACGTGATCCATGCATCAAACTCGATTTTTTCGTACGCAACCTGGGATGCTTCATCAATGGAGAAACTGATCGTGTAGACACAAAAGCGTTGTGTTGAATGTTTCAGACCTGTAATTGTTTTGTTTCATGGACATTCAAATAACACGTGCTTAATGATGATTTTGTCCAAACAATAAATGATTATTATAAGACATGCATTTAGGCACCCTGACAAAAAGCTGGAATTTTAATTTCTCGGATTTGCTACGTAGTAGTAGTACATTGTATATAGTATTACATTCAATGGTTGGAAAATATCGAGAATCTATTTATGTATTTGGAAATCATAGTATCGCGGATTCGATGGTATATCGGTCAGCATACCCGACTGTTGTACCCGAGTTTGCGAGTTCCCGATCGAAGCTGTGGATTTTTAAGAGCTAAAAAATCCTTCGGAGGGGAAGTAAAGCCGGCTGTTCAGTGTAGTACATTTACTGTATGTAAAAGATTCTCAAGCCTTAAAGAAGCCTCTGAGCAAAATTGAGATCCGCCTGTTTCGTCGCCCAAGTAATACCTCCTTTCTCCGCTAGGTGGTGAAAGGAGCGTAGCGTAATTTGCGTGGTTCGACGGAAGTGCGGGCCTGATGGTCCGAGTCTCGCCACGTAAATACGGCATTAACTAATATTAGATTTGAAATAAAAATAACGTTTTTCCACATCCGAGTTGTAATAAGGAAAAAAACGGAATTATTAATCGTGTTATGTTTAAATATGACCTACTAACGAAATTATCCGCATTTGATGGAAATATTCATCACTAAAAATATCGAGAATTTATATTTCAATGGTCAGACTGTATCAACATTGGTTTCGTCGCCACTTTAATTTCAAAACAATAATTTGTTTAAATTTAATATAATTGAAAATCGCGTTAAAATTCCCATTTCTTCCTCATTAAAGGATTTAATTTTTATTTGCTCCGCGCGCTTGGCAAACATCCGCGAGGTCCTGCGCGAGCGGACGGGACGAAGCGCGTGCGCCCGCGCTGGGCGGTGCTTGCTAATCCGACGGGCGTCACATCGCGGCAGGGCGCGCGCTCCCGCAAACGGCGAAGGCCCTTTCCATCGCGTCCGGCGGCGCTTCGGCCCCCGCCACCACCAGCTGCGCCTCGGCTTCGAGGGCCCAACTCCGTGACAAAACGCTGGAATTTTAATTTCTCGGATTTGCTACGTACATTCTATATAGTATTACATTCAATGGTTGGTTGATTAGTGATTAGTAGAGCCCGGAAGTTTGCCAAAATGCCTTTTTATTATTATTGTTACAATTTTATTACTTTTGACAATAGGAAATACTTAACTGCACTTTTGGAGTTGTTTTAGTAGCTTTTCATTTTACTTTTTTTCCTATTTTAGCTTCTGATGCCTATTTTTGCCATTTTGCCTTATTTGTGCTTTTTTGCCATATTTGTGCCTTATTCTACCCTTCTCGTCATTATTTTGGTTTTTCCCCTGCTGGCACCAATCTCTCTCAAGATGAAATCATACCTGCAAGCCTGGACAATATGAAGGCACGGTCGTGTATTGTCTATCTGTGGACATGGAGTCACGTTGTGTTAAAAATCTAAAAGGGAAAGGAAGATCATACCTGTGAAGATTTTTGATATTTTTCATTGATCATTCATGCTAACCGACTTGTTCGCTCACGAACACGTCCTATGTTTGAGTATGGCTTCAGATCGCGTTTGAGGACAGAGCTCTGTACATGATATCAGTTCCTTCTCCCTTCTCAATTTCTTCTTCTTCTCCCTTCTAGCGACTACGCAAATGCGAAGAACGAAATCTATAATTCCATTGTCAGTGATAGAGTTTCAATATCGAAAAGGGAGTCCAAAATAGCATTTCGTAGAGACAGTGCCTCGAGTTAAATAAATTCGTATTCGTCATACCGAATGATCACATTCAATCAATATTATCAAGAAGAGATGGTTTCATTGGGCGTGTATATCAATATAAACAGAAAATATAAATACGTTAAGGAAGTGCAAACATAAAATAAAAATAAATCTATTGGTATGACAAGGCAACGAGAGAATGTTCAATTCAAGAAAGTACTTATGCTACAGGAAAAATCGGCGACTTTCAGACACAAAAACACGTTCCGTGGCTCCATGGTACCAAAAAGTGTATTTTTTTACTACAATAGGTAGTAAATAACTTTCTCGTATACGTAGTGTTATCAGATTTCACGCTTTGGGAGTTCTTGATAGCAAAAAAGTGGATTGTTCCTCTGCCCATCTGTCTGTGAACATCACAAGTGCATATCCGTAAACTACCGATCAGAGCAGCCGGCCGCTAGAATTCTCCTCCATACAGCGACTTAATTCGACCTATCTAACAAGCTAGTGTCGAAAATCCTGCCACCGTCGGGACTCGAACCTAGGACCTCCCGGTCCGAGGTCTATCTATCTGTACTCGCACAACAGCCTCTAACGGGGCTAAGGGTTAAGGGATTATACTGTTACAAAACATAAGATGAAATGTGTGTTGTTACATCACTTGCTTTTCTTGTACACTGTTGAAAATATGCGTGAGTGGGTACATGTTTGGGTGTATGACTATGACGTTTGGGTATATGACTCCATCCACTGCTTTGAACGCAACTGGGAAGTTACGCGAATGTGAACAGCTATCAGCTACGTTTTATGGAAACTTAAACACAAATACATCCAGGACGAACGCCTCAAGATCTTGGGAATGTTACTCCCGTTTAATCTATCTCATTCAAATGCGGTGAGGTGAGTCCGATGAAACGAGTCATACTCGGTTCTAAGCTCCCATCTTCAGAATGTGAGTAAACGAGAAACCGTCTCTTGTTCAAATTATACGACATAAAACGAAATAAGTCATAATAGCATTTCAAGGATGCACAAAGGTGATAAATAAATAAGGCCACAAATACTATCATGGACACATTTTTTTAGGTCGCTCTTTGACAACTTGGTGATATAGATACCACTGTGATTATTTTAACTGTGGGAGAAACTGTAGGAGAAACATGTAAGGCCGAGACTGCTACGGCCTTTCAGCCTTAGCGACCTCGGCTATCCAGGCCGGTTGGGCACAGTTTATTCTGCAGTTTTATTCGCTACTATACTTGTAATATAAAGGCACTAATACTCATTAGTTCATATCTTTATCATTTTGCCTGTTCACACATTCGTTCAATCAATGGTAAGGCATAGAATAAACTGGTCCAGATACATCCAGATAGCATGCTGTACCACCACTCCAGTGTTAGTTTACTGCCTGAAGAGATAAAAATCATTAAGAACGAGGTACGGATCGTAGGGAGAGTCGCTAACTTTTTTTTATTATTTATTTAAGGTCGCCTTATAAACAGCTAGGTCATTGGCGACCACAGTTACAAAAATACAGTATTTACAAATTCACACACTAGTTACACGTTTTCATGGGATACACATACACTAATCCTAAATCTAGATGTTACGTAAGGCAGACACTGTATAGTCATTAGCTAAATACTATTTAGAATATTAAATTTGGTGAGGAGTTCGATAATTTTCTTTTGACCGGGATAAGAATTGAATATACAGTAGAGATTATCATTGATGTTAAGGTTTGTTCTCACAGTCGCCATCACCTGGCAATCAACTAGAATACGCTTCGTGGAAACTGGGAGTCCACAATTTGGGCAAGGATCAGGAGTAGTCTTTTTAATTAGGTAGCTGTGACTGAGTTTAGTGTCCTATACGGAGTCTGGTTATAACCACTTGATGTCTTCTGCTAAATCTAATGGAAGTGATGGGAGATTCCTCGATATTCTTCCTAACTGCTTGTAATTTGGAAGGCAACATTTTCCAGTTCCGGTCCCAAAGCTTCTTAACTGCAAGTAAGAGGTACTTTTTAAGGTCAGGGAGTGAGCCGCCAGCTTCAGTACCAATTTCGGGGAGAGAGATTGCTGCCTTCGCTGCTGCATCCGCTTCTTCATTGCCCTGGATGCCTATATGAGAAGGAAGCTAAGCTATTATAACGCGATATCCTTCAAGGAAGAAGTGATAAACGCGAACTTTGTTTGGCCTCTTCAGGTGAAACATTGTCGACCATTTTCTATTCAGACACAATACGGTAGGTATTAGGTTATTCACACAATAATATTTTTCGAGTGTTGCTACGTGTTTAATATTACAAAAATCAGATGAAAGAGATATAAATTGAAAGCAGAAAAAAATCGCAAAGTACACAGTACCTGCAAGTTATGAAATAGTTGATTGTTTTAAATGTGGCACATTCCATCGGTCGTAGGAACGCTATATACATCCAATACTCCATTTTATTCCAAGTTATTTTCCGATGTTCTACATAAATATATCAATGGATCAAACAAATATTCAGTTGCTGCATCCATATCCATCACATTCAGTATAAAATCCGATGAAACTAGACAGATAAAAGCGAATGCGTTTTCATGCAACAACTCACAAATTGGAAACAGGTGTTTTGTCCCTTTATTTTCATAATAGTGACATTTGATATGAATAGGTAGTGAGAGAAAAAGGGTGACAGACACGTTTGAAACACGATAAAAATAGAATACTATTTTACTTTATATAAATATCTGAATTCAACAGTTAATTGGGAGGAGTAGAGTAGCGTATTGTATTTTACGTAGTAATAGGGTGTACTGTACTGTTTTGTTGTCATTGCGTTTACACTATCGGTTTTTACGACAAAACGTAGCTGTATTCTGAACGGATCCGTTTATTTCACGACCTAAGACAGTGATATATTTTATGTGCCAGTTTTCCTTGTGTTCTATGTTTATGAAATTTTTCTATAAAAAAAACTATTTTTTACACATATTTCTTAACTTCAATAACAAATTACGATGTTTTAGATATAGCTGTTTTTTTTTCGAGCGATATTATGATAAAAGTAAATCACGGAGAGATCGAAATTCTTTCATGTACTCTTACTCTTTAAAACTACACAAGGAAACAATAATTTAAATATGCGTTTGGAACACTTATTTCGTAATTCATATTTTACTATTGTTTTAATTCTAAAAATTAAATTTTCAACAGATAAAATAAACGTAAATACCTAAAGTAAAACAACAATTAACAGTAGATTATCAACGATTGAAAGCCATCAATACGAATGATGGAACCAAAGATGAAGTGCCCAAGCCGAAATTACTCTCCCACCTTCTTGTCTTCAATATTCAGCATAACATTCTGCAACCAGATCTAAGAAATCTTATATGTTGGTTAGTTTTAGGAAATATTATTCGTTTGCGCCGCGAAGATGAAGTTACACAGCTGCAGAATTCCTTTTTAGTGATCTTGAAGTCAGTAATTACAACGATTGCCTATCATTACCATTCTTACGAATACATTCACGAGAAAGCTTTCTGTTCACGATATCGCGTTCTTTCCTTAGGAGCAATTTCAGCAAAAGATGTGCCTATAATTTCTAACTTTATCTCTAATTAACACAAAACCGTTCTATTAACCGTTCTAACCGTTATAGTTGCATGCCTCATCATCTTTAACTTAACGCGGCCTCAGCTGTACAACGACAGCCATGAAGTGCTAGCACGTTCTCGCAACGAAATAATTAAATATATTATCCGAAGGCCGAATTGCGACGCCCGCCGTCAACAGTTCGCGATGACCGTCCGCGTGCATTTCAACGGTACGCGCTGAGCACAATGCGCAGCCAAACAGATCATTCTCCGCACGGTTCCCAAAGAAGCTTTGTGTGCGGCTGCCTGCCAGCCGACGTGTCGGCCGTCAACACACCATGCTCACTTGTTACTCGCCAACTTCGCTTCTCTGACGCCTATTAAGGAATTAGCGGGAAAGGCTGCGCAAATACCAACACGGCTTTCCGATAAGGGTTATACGCCACTACATTCGCAGCTGTTCATTGGACAAACAAGAAGCCCCGTTTAGAATGAAATGTTGAACAAGGATAATTCCCTTGGAGGGCATAATATTGAGTACTCTGAATGGAACCTTTTCCAAACACATCGATCGTTCCAAAAGCACACACTGTTTCGATAACAGACCTTGCGGTTGGACTCAAACCGCACGACGGCACACTCGTTTGTTGCTTCTCTGTACATTAACACGCTCGCGTCCATTTCCTACGAATACGAATTCAAGACGCAACAATAAAGCTGTTTTAGAATAAATAGCTTACGTAGAACTGACAAATTATACACAGTTATAATTTTAAAAATAATTTTATCGAACCACTAGATACCGAACGCTACTTAATATGTCCAACACACTTTGCCAGGCAATCGATTTTGCTCATTACGCAGCGCAATCAGAAACGAAGTCGAGATTTAAAAAATATATGCCTTGTCAATTATGAGATAATCCGTTTTTGTTACATTTTCTGCCGCGTTAATCGTCCTGCGGCGAAACTAATCAATACTCCTGGCAGTGGGAGGAACGCCAGACCCAGTCTACATGTTACAAAACTTTCCGGTTCTCGGTAATCTATTGCTAGCCGTCAGATTTCATATGAAAAGCACATTTTCTAAATTTAACGTTCACATTTCCTGAGAAGCGTAAAGCAAATATATGTTAAAACATGGGAGGAATTGGACATTTTTTGTATTAGTCACAGAAACGCCCTCAAATTTCGATTATTTCTAGATTTCTTATGAACACATAATGTTATTTCGGCTTCGCATACGAAGCATATCCTCATAAACATGTAAGTCCTTTTATAATTTCACTACAATGGAAGTACTTACTACACTTGGAGAAAAAAAACTATATGAAAAGAAGAGTATTTCATTATAATTATGTTATGCCCTACGCTCTTCAACAGAGAGACTGCACATAAAAATGAATATAATTCAAATAGGAAAAAGGACACCAATAAGCACGCATTAACTTGTTTATGAAAAATGATTTGCATCATCAATTGTCGAATTTACTCGGGAATACTGCGAATCTCGGGGCCCAATTTCCGCGAAACGAAAGCCGTCTGCTGTCAGCGCAGAGCTAAGGCCCGGGGAGGAGGAAGCAAGCGGACGAGGCTTGTGCTCGCTCCGCGCACCTCCCCCTCTCCCCCTCTCCCTCCTCCCCCAACCATGCGCCTCCGCCTGCGCCCTTTCCTCCCGCGGCGGGCGCGCTGTGCCTCGAGAGGCGTCGTCGCCTGTCCGCTGCACACCGCGCGCCGCCCCCGCGCCGCCCCCGCGCCGCCCCCGCACGGCCCACGCCGCCGCGCCGGTGGCACAGGCACGTGCGGTATGTGCGTGTGTCGTCCTGGGTCCCAGCGGCGGCGGCCCTAACTGCCGCTCTCTCGCCGGCACCGCCTCCGTTTTTCCCCTCCGCAGCGGGCCCTCCGCGTCTGTCACGAACGTATCACTCGTGGAAACACGGGATGTTTATAATGATTTTGTAAGCTTCCAGGTGTGCCTTGTGTCTTTATAACAAGTAGGATACGCATACCCCGTTCACGAGTCTCTGCGTTGGATTTCAAGTTATAAAGAAAATGAATTTTCGCCCACGCCTGCGCACATGAACACAAATACACACACACACAGCCCCGGTCGATTTACATGCAATAACCTTGCAGCAGATAACTAATGTATAGTTTTAGACATTTCGAACTAACTTTGCTGACAGAAAATAAAAAAATCTGTTATTCACAACAACACATGCTGATATTGGCACTTCCCTTCAGTGGCGGACATTGACGCTTCGTGCCCCAAGAGTGTGTTGAAAGCGTCATTCTCTTTTCTTTCTCCGGTTCTTCTTTACTTTCTCGCCTTCCTTCGTAAGAAGAGAAAGTATTGAAATCGTGTACCGGAAATCGGAGATTTTTCGACAAAAAACTTATTCCCGAGCCTTGGTATCGAAACATTTTCTTCTTTCCTGCACCTTTCTTCGCAAATGGCGCTATATGAGATCATTGGATAAATGATTACACACGTCAGTCATGAATTTCGCTAGCATTATCAGAGGCAAGCGATTCGAGCAGCACTATGTACTCATAGGAACGGACACATCACGGAAAACCTGAGAAATCCTGCAAAACATCCACGTCCGGAAACACAGAATATGTATGATTTTGTAATTCGAGGATTTGAATTCGAATTCGATTTTGTAATTCGAATTAGATTCGAGGTTCGCATTGACGGAAATACACGTTTTGGGGGTTCCTGACATCCAAGAAATTGTATTAATCTCTCGCTATCTGAGAAGAACCTTAACGCCTCTGCCTTAGCTGGGATTTCCCCCCACAACGATGTTTTGCGATTTTTTGACGCCGACCTCAACGGCCTGCGAATTTGGAAGTGGTTTATTAATTTTTGGGGGCAGTTGGGGGCAGTAGCACTCTCGTTATTAAAGCTACATATTTTTTATCTACGCAATTTATTCTTCTGTATTGGATCTTTAAATACTTTCATGTACTACCTTTTTAACATATTAGTATTTTTTTCCAGCACGGCTCCGATTTTTTCTATACATTTTTCGTAGAGAAAGCACAATACACTGAATTTTTTGTAATTAGTAATTTTCTCTAAATCCCTGCATATTTAAAAAGAAGATAGGTACTGTTTTCAAATCTCTGGCGCTTTTTGATGAAATATATTTTTCGAGCGAAAGCTGAAATAAAGGAAGATACATGTAGCAAACGTTATAATGTATCGTAACCCCTACAATTATAGAAATTACGTGCTAATGTAGTTTCACTAGTCATTATTGTCAATTAGCTATGTTCACAATGGTTATAGATGGCCTGGATAGCCGAAGTCGTTAAGGCTAAAGGGCCGTAGCTGCCTCGGCTCGAAGGGTCGCGGTTTTCAATTCCGCCTGGGGTGAGGATGTTTGTATGAGTTGTGTTGTCCTTATGTGTTCTCCCTCCAGTTCCCCCTACATTTTAGAAACCCAGTGGTCGCTAAATGACCAATATATTGAAAAGCGACCAAACAAATGGTTATAGATCAGAAGATGATTTTCGTAATTTTACTTTTTCGTTTCTTATTTTTATTCAAAATAGACAATGTTTATTTTCTTATCAACACCGATGAATTTCATCACAGCACTAAATTTCTTGTCTTCCCACGTTTGTTTTCTATTCGCAACCCCAAAGTTTTACCATTTGCGCTGAATTATTCACATCGTAAATTCCAAATCACCTCCTCCCTAACGTAGAAATTATTTCTTGCAACACCTTGCAAGAGTTTGCTTGCGCTATTTCCTCCTTTACCGTGAATGGTTTTAGACTCGGCAGGTTTACATGCTTGTTTTGACCACCAAGCACCCCGGCCAGAGCCAGTTAAGCGCGGGCGTCAGTTGAATGGACAGCGATGAAAGCTTTTGGTTCGCAGAGCTAGCTAGTATGAAATGGTACTTTGTTCCATTCCGAGCACTTGCAGGTATGAACTTTTGAATTTTCAGTCATACAATAATTGTTTTAAAATTAAATATGAATGAGGGTTTTCTAAATGAAACTGTAAATTAGTAGTTAAATATTGTGAATGTAGTACCTCTCAACCAACACAATGTTAAATATTACAAACATTGCAAATGAGTAGAGTCCACCGCATTGCGAAGCGGTCCACTACATAGCAGGTCAGTGCTATGACGAGATCTCGAAAAACTTATTCTTGTAGAAAATAGGAAACGCGCAGTAGTTTTCTCCTAGCATTTCTTGCCTCAATACGATTTTTGAAGACCTTTTATAACGATCAAAGGAGCGCATGGAATAATATAAACTCACTACCTAGCTATGTTTAATCTAAATACTTTCCAAACTCTTCAGATTTTCCTTCTGTTTTTCTGTATTTTTCTCACCCGTAGATCTGTAAAATAAATAATCACATGCTCCTAAATTTCTCGATTGCCAATCTCAATTTATAAGATGTTGTAGAGGATTACAGCATGTAAAGCCATTTTGCATACTATCCTAAAATAAATAAATTAGGTTCTAAATTAATTGCCAAGAATTATAGGAAGGCTAACGCACGATGAAACTTCAAAATCATTCTTTTATTTGTCGTGAATCTTCTTCAGACTTCGGAAACGTTTCGTCCACCGACGACATATCTTCAGGGATTAAATATATTTCAGCGTAGACCGCAAACCATGGCTGCTTATGTGAGGAACTTGAAAACGATACACGAGAAATAGCTCCCAAATTCTGAAATTTCCTGAAATCAATGGAAGAGATCTGGCAAAATGTGGAGCCAAAAAATATCATTTATGCATCAGTGGCGCTGTGCCACAAATATATTTTTATTCAATTACGTATGCAAGAACAGTTTTTCCCGAATATATTCAGCCCCAAAACTCTACAGTAAGAACCGGAAATTATACTTCTAATAGTTCAAGAAACAATGCTCTGTGTTGTGACAGTTACTGGTGACTTCTCTTGTATCATGGCCATATAGTTTGCCTGAGGCTTCTTCACCAGCCGAAAATGTACATGAAACGAATATGTAAATGAAATGACCATGATTTGCAAAAATTGAGGAGATGATATCAGCTGATGCACCCATCAAAAAGACCGAGCTCATACTCACGCTAGGGACCGGGAAAAGAAGATTTCAGGAAGAACAATCGTTCAATATTTATATTAGAGGGGCGAAAACAACACACGAGAAGACTTGACTTTAATTGGATTAAATGTAGACTCAAATACTGCTCAATTACTTTTTATAGCAAATCACTCGATTCGGATATTAAATGAAATAATTATTATAATACATTATGTAGAATTTCACTTACGATGTTTGGGCATATTTTAAGTAGTAGAATTAAATTGAGTAAGCATATGAATAAGTAAAAAAAAAGAAAAATGTCCCAAATGTTTTGTCCAAGGATGCATTTTACATATTTCATACATCCAAAACTAGAAATTTAGTCATCTGTAACACGCGTATTCGCCTTAATAAATCATACTGCTGCACATGGTATATGGTCTACACCTTTTGCCAATAATAAATTCCCACCCTTTATTGGCATTTACATTTATGCGCAAAAAATAGTATAAAATAAGAATGTATTTACAAAAAAAGTCATTTGATTTACCGCACCATCAACCACCTATAATTGACCATTTAAATCGAAAAATGGACCTGACAACGACGAATCGTACAATCGGCAAGGGAATAAACGATTAACCATTGAAACGATCATTACGTGAACATTGGCACTACTAACGGTGTCACAAAATATAAAATGTACCCCAAAGAGAAATTCTCCATGTAATTCAGACGTAAATGTCAGAACATTACATATCAGAGATTGCATCAGACAAAAACATAGCCTCGGAAGCACATCTCGTGCCAAGTACATGGGCATAAAACGCGCATTATATTGCCTGGGGAAAAAGGTCGCAGGCACCCAGCCATTAACTAAATGGTCCAGAAGGACTTAATCACGTCTCACGGGAAATCACGCAGTCAGTATTGTTTCCCAACGACCAAACAAGTGGTCGATGCTTTAGAACAACACTGAATCCCCCGATTCCGAGACAAGATACGACCTCTCACTCGATCGAAATGACACTTTCCAGCTATTCAGTAGAAAAAATATCGGATGTTGTATGAAAACATCGCAATATAACTGAAGCCAATATACGGAAAAGCTGGTAAATTATACATAATTTTTATTTTACTTCACGGAACATTTTATACATTACGAATGACAATCGGAAAACAAACTGTATATCAGTGACAATTTAATATTACGAACGACGGAAACTCAATAGCACGCAAGTACACTCTCTCAAGTACTGCGCTTCAATTCTGTTTGCTGGTTATCTTAGTCATTCATATAAAACAAACTTCCTAAGTGACAAAATTTATTTTCCCTGGGAGATGATATACATTATCAGAGTAAAAAAAAAAATGTTTATTTGGACGGTTAAAATATTTGTCAAAATTAAAAACAATTTTTAACATTGGATATGAGTTCAGCGACCCCCGAAACTGTGGGATATCATTTTCACATTGGCTCACAAGCACAAAGTCGTACGTAGGTTAAATGCCGTTTCAATGTCAATCTTTTGGTGGCATGGGTTATTATTACGCAAATAAGCTGAAAGTTTACACAACTCATATTTTTGCAGTCTGAACCTTCCAAAGGACAGGGAGCAAGAAAGTGATAAAATTCATTTTTAACGGCCACGCATTCTACCACTAACACATTTGATCATTTTAATTACAAAGACAATTACAATTACACTGGCTCCAGAATAACAAAATATCGGAATAACGAATGCCGAGATCGGACATTTACACACAGCAAATTAAAAGCACCAAAGTTTCGTGTCAGTTGTCGGTTGAGAGCATCTTCCGCATTTGCCATCTCACGCCCTCTCGGCACACATCTATTAGCACGCAAGTTAACCACACGCTCCTCGGGCCTCTGTTCGCAGTTTAGCGGCGGCCGGCAGCGGATGTAACTCGCGGCCCAGAGCCGACACGAGGGGCGCAGATTCCCAAGAGAGACGACGCGGCGCGGCGCGCGGGGCTGAGAGGGAGCGCGAGGACCGGGCGCGGCCGTGGAGACGAGCGCAGGGGGAGGCAATTCCCGGCCGTTCCCGCAACGGCCGGAGGGGGGGTCGGGCGGTGATAGGGGGCTGGGGCGGAGGGCCGGAGAGGGCGCGGGGCCGCGGCCTTGTCCGTGCGGTCCGCGTCGCGGCCCCGGGCGACGCGTCGCCACGTCGTTCGCAGTGTCAACAGGCATCAGCGCCAGGTACGGCAATAAGCGCGCTGGCCGGCCGGATCAAAGGCGAGAGCGGCGCCGCGCGGCGCCTGGGCGCAGGGCCCCCCCCCCCCCCCCGGCCGCCGCCCCGGCGCCGCTTCATCGCCGACGTCGCAACGCGTTGCCGCCCGGGATGACGCTGCTACTGACATTGACGCCCACGCCCACGGCCACGCACCCGCGAACGACAGTGGCGATGACGCCCCGCATAACTAACTGTCGCCCTGTCACTGGGTGATCTCACTCTGAGTAGAAAGGAAATAATAAAACACATATGCGTATTCAGCGGAAATACACATTTTTTTAAGACACTCCGGGTGTGCACCTGACAAACTAAATGTACCTTTAAATGTAACCTTATACTTTACGATAACTAATAAATGACCTTTTTTTGTATGAATGTATTATGTTGAAACAAATATTTTAAAATTAATCAATTTCAGTTCTATGACGTTTTTAATAAGAGGGTGACATGATATTTGATCATCTCTGACCAAGATGTACCGAGATCTGAGAATAAGCAGGAGATACAACATTGGTTATCACAAGGCAATATTTTGAAATCCCAAAACCTCTGCAAAAAGCATTCGCCAATTCATTTACAGGATCACTTTATCCAATTTGACAGGTTACAACTAATTTCCATGCTGATATGCAATCTCTTTATAGGCAGTGAAATATCAACTGCCTTGGGAATAACCCTAAATATTTTCTGATCAGCAGAAACAAACACGACAATTTACAATTTACCGTTACTATTTGAAATTCCGGACTAATGAAAAATGCTGTGATCTAGAAAATATTCAGTAAATTATGGAACACATGAAACGTACTGTATCAATATTTAATGATTTTCTTGGAGTAAAAACGCTTCTAATTAAATATAACACGCCCTTATACTTGCATGAAGCTGGTAATAGTGTAAAGTGCATTCATATATTAAGCTATAAGTAGAATAGATTTTCGTTTGTGGCTTACAAATAATTCGGGAGAGCCATTAAAAAAACAAGGGGCGAAAGGTCGTGGCGAATGGTGTCGGTTAACGAAGGCGCGCTCTCGCATTCGAGCCGCTCCTCTTTTAAGGGCGCTGCCTCTGCCGGCCCTCCAGCGAAACGAGCTAAAGAGGAATAAATCCATTACAATCAGAGGGTGAGTTCCAGATCTGGAGTGTGACGAGTTGCGGGGGTGTCTCGGACTGACACACAGTGTCAACTGTTTTCGAAGTAGGGGCACAACAATTCATTTGCTTTGACATGTAACTTGAGTATAAGCAGCAGGATAATTCTAGTATTTTCCTCGACTTTATCCATACACTAAGATTTATGACATATTTAGTCATCTGAAGAAAAAGTAGCCCTGATGAATGACGGTAAACTTTTGAGCATTACTGGTATTTACTATTACATGTGGCACATCATCTTTCTTTGATGCCGTGCCTTGAGTATAAATATCGAATATTTATGTATTGATTAACCAGCTAGTCCTTCATGAAAAGCATAAAGTATCAAGCAAATACTATAAAAGACTGGAAAACGTTGACGAGGTAAATGACACCCAGACAATACTTCCTCAAGCCCCACACAAAAGCATCATTTACTGGATGAGTATGAAACTCAACCATTCCAAATAGCTATTACATTATATTATGATAAATATGATAACACTATATCAAAGGTTTGGTACCCATTATAAAGTCCTAAGGCCATGAGAGGTGGTTGAAGGTTCAATGAAGCCCGTCAATCTTTCCATCGGGTCGCCGTTCCTTTCGACATTCGATTTAATGAAAATACCTACCAGTTAATTGTATGTTGCTCTCTTTGTAGGGCTTTTACCTAGTTTATAATTCAATCTGAGTCATCATATCGGATTAAAAGAAGTTGGGCAATGAGTATTGATCCTCGAAGATGGAGATATCCCGGCACTGTCCGTCCGCAGCGAGGCGATCGTTACGCTGCGTCTAACGAAGCGGCTCCGTTGCCGACGCCGCTGGCGACGCTGTCCAGCGCCGTCCCGGCACCACCCGACCGCCAGCGACTCCGTGCCGCCCTCCTCCCACCTCCACCGCCCCCTCCCGCCCTCCGGACGCCGCAGCGCCACTCTGAGGCTCGGATTGCTCCATCCCGCTGTTCTCGTAGAATGAGACATCCCGAGGTGGCCCTCTACGATTTCGCTGAATTTTGGATACGTTGAAAGCGATTAAAAATAAGTTTCACGTGCTTTTTTTCCCTTTTACAGCAAACAGACGTTTTAAATGAGTGAAATCACTCTTAAAAATAGGAGCATAAAGAGGTGATTTCACAATTTCCCACAGAAACGCAATTAGAAAATATATGAGATCAAGGCATTAGAAATTCATGTATAATGCGTTTTTCTATTCGTTGATGAAGGACAGTTACCAATATAAAATCAGATTCGATAAATTATTCCTGACAAAATCAAATACAAGAACACAAATACAATAATTTCTTTAAAAAAGTATATAATTCATTAAAACGTTATCGATGAATTTTCACATTTTTTCAGTGTTTTCGGGGGTGACTTAAGTCGTAAACTACGTCGCCTTTTCCACGTAAAATAGTTTTCATAATTTTCAATAATAATGCCTATCGAACATTTTCAATTAAACATTTTATAAGAACAACGAACATTTCGTATTAAGAATGTAGGCAGTTTTTTTCGTTTAACGGATGAAATCAATTAGTTTCGTCACTACGTCGGTAGATTCTTTGGCGGCCTTAGTGTGTAACAGCTGCTGACGCAGGAGAATTGTTAATATTTGTTCTTTCCGCCTGAATCTGACAAGAAAAACTGAGGTACTTATTACTTCATCCCTTAGAAAATATAGAAAATTCACAGAGGGAACCTTAGGATATTTCCCGTTATTTATTTGGAGTGACCTTAGCTCAGTCACCGATTTCCCGACCACTACATGCGGAACTTCTGAAGGATATATAATTCGATCCAAACGTTTGCTGTTTTGTTGCTATAAAAATTTTACAAAATATTTTAAGTTACTCCCTATTTTCAACCCATCCATCGTGCATTTTTCCTCTTTAAAACTCAATTTTTAATCGTACACTTCGGTCTTCATCTAGAAAATTTCTCATTTACCAAGTGCAAATTACAACAGATATTTAACTCTGACTCGAATCCGAATACTCGTGGAATTCATAGTGAACAAAACGAGCTGATATTATGAATAAAAGCCTTTTTATGACTTATCTGTAGAAGCTACATTCGCCCATTTGCTCCAAGTCGTTCATCATTCATCACCCAGTTACAAATAACTGTTCATCATTTTCCTCATCATGGTAACGATATTAAGCTTCAATGGATGGGACTAGGACGGGGACACGGTATTTAGAACGCCTCTCAATACAATGTATATGCGACAGATAATGATAAAAAATATTAATATCTTTCCATAAAACACATTTTTCTCCGTGACCTACACTCAATGTATTACAATACTTTAGGTACGCGATAAAAAAGTTCGCAAGTGGCAATCAGGAAAAAGAACAACGCTAGAACTCGAATGATTTATCAAAACGAACAAAGGATGATTTAAGATTTGATAACTTGTAGATATTACATACAAGACAAGCTCCTCTCTCTCTTCTCTGTTGTACTACTCATTTCCATTACTATGTCCAAAGGGTACACATCGAAAAACCGGCTAACTGAATCCGATCCACAGACAATCTTCTGGGAATCACACTTCATCAGCATTACAAGCAAATTATTGCTGTCCGAGTTCCTGTCATTCATCACGACCGTTGAGAGCTCTCTCCGCCATTCCCAATTACACTAGACACTACGTTGTTCATTTGCTCGTAAACATTCCAAATGAACTTTGCTAGTATTGACCGCATTCAGTGTCGGTCATTACAATTCTTTCGATTACGCAGACCTGCGAACTTAAGTTTTTGTTACAGTGTATCGTGCTTTCAAAAGCACGGTCAAAAATCAAAAATCTCCCTAAAACTGGAATTTTCAGTCCATATTGACGACACAAAAACTGATTTCTATAACAGCCAAAGCAATTCAATTTGAAGCCTATCAAAATCACGGTTGACATGTATCGGTATTCAATCTCGTTCCGCAAAATCATTGGTCAGTGTAATTGCCTTCACTTAACAAGTAGTTGCATATAACAAAATTTGAAATTCTTATAAAAGTGGAAAATTCCAAAACGAAATGAACGATTTATAATTTAGAAATGTTTGTCGAAGTTTCATGGAATCTCAGTTTAATCATATTTATAATTAACATTGCCGATTCGGAGACGCTTGACTTCATTCGGAGAAACGTAAAATGACGCTAAAAACACGCTTAAATGTATAGTACATCAATGTATTTTATTAAAATTATTATAATTGTAATCTTTTCGAACCTACCGTTCGAAGATAGTCGCAATAGCACGCAAATATACGCACTGTAATAAGATGTTGCCTTTGTTTACTGGAAACAAAAGTATTCTCCGGCCGACAGCACGCTACAGAAATGAGATGTTCTGCAAATCCCGTTTCCTGTTTTCCCAACCGATTAGCTCCGCCCTGCCTCGTCTCTCCGCTCCACTCCGCGCTGCGCTACGCAAAGCGCCGGCCTCATGGATCCCGTCCCGGACCAGGCTATAAAATGTATTGATACAAGAAACATACGTCACCCCGACTCCATTTTTCTTTCCGTTCACAGAGCTCAAAGTCCTTTTTATGTCTCGACAAAAAAATCTTCCATTTGTGTAGAGTTTGGGACTATTCTATATTTTTCGCCTTTGGCTCATCGAATGGAAACTACTGCCCCATCAAACAATATTTGCGCTAGCAACGCGGCGCGTCGTAGAGAGAAGCGTGTTTATCATGGGCATGTCGATACAACGGGAATACACTGCCCCAGGAAATGCGAAAGGGGCGGGGTGCGGGGCAGGGCGGGGGCGGGCAGGGACGGTCGCGGCCAGCTCGCTGGGTTGAGGGGGGGCGACGGGGGGGTGTTTCGCGCGCTGCAGCGACATCATAATACCAAAAAGGAAGTAAATTTGATCGATCGCTTTAAAGATACGTCGCCATGAAAAATGGACGCTATATTTCTCCTTTCAGTTTCTCTTTAACTTAATCAAAAACCAGAAAAATATTTTCTGTACAGGGCATTCGCGCGCTGGCGTTGGCGACGGAGGCGGTGCTGATGACAACGATGGCGGCGGCGGAAACGATGGAGGTGGGGCGTTCCAAAAGCATTCTGCGACCCTGCCGGCAAGGGCCCCAGCCATAAGACATGTTTCAACTCCGCTTTCCTTCTCTGTTCGCCCAGCGTTTCCATCTCCCTGTCACCATCCGCAACATTCGCCGCCGTTGCCCGCTTCGCTTGCGCTGCTGACAAGCAATGGTTTGTCAATACTGATAAAATCGCGGTATCGAAATTGTCCTGACATTTCAGCGGCGCGAGGACTAAAAGGAAGCGCGGGCTGGGCCGGGCTACGTGTGAGGCGCGCCACACAACAGCGAAGCAAGGGTTCTGCAAAACAGGTTAATGCCAACTCACCCAAAGCTACAAGTACTTTCGCCTTTATCCCAAATCAATTTTAATCACGAAGACAAACCACTGGAAATGAACATTTTCATCCGCTGGCCAGTGATGACAATTCCCGTTCACTGTTGAGTCAATATGGAAAGGCTTTCCGCGGCTTCAGCTCATATATAAATACCTTCTATTTTGGTTCATAACTGACTCATATTAATAACTGATAGATTGATATTTCCGAGCACGTCAACTGCTATTGTCATTGACCCCGTTAGTGTAGAGAATGTTTCAATCCGGGAGGTGGCGGTGTTCTTTCCCCACTGGATGGAGAATATTGTTTGTTCAAAATTTAGGATATCATTGAAGATGAGTGGTTAAAATTGTATAAAATCACGTCAAGAAACAGCAAGATTACTATGAAAATGTATATAAGTGCATATTAATTGGTCAATTAAAGTAATTTATGTATGAGAACAGAGGTAGAGTATGAGTAACGGACAGAGTCCAGAGCGTAAAAGCTATTATTAGTTGTAAAAATGTCAATTCTATGAAGTCAGAAAAAATGTAAATAGTAATGTTATATGGGGTAATAAGGGTTAAATTAGATACCACCATGAGTATATGTGAAGCAGCCAACTCGTGAATTTGTAACTGTCTTTAATTGCTTCATTATATTTTTTTTCCTGTGGTTTTTACCCGAGGAAAAAATTCTCCCTAGGAATAGAGGAGTCTGTAGCGTCATAGACTTGACTCCTTGCTCCTGAGTTGCAAAGGTATGGGGATGAGGGAGCCAAATATAGGCTCCCGAACAAAGGCACCCCTCACGGAAATCCCAGACGCCGGGCACAGAATGCAGCGTTGGTGGCACTCGCTTCAAGACGAGTGCGTGGGGGGCAGATGACGTAGGAGTTCATGTGACTCGGGCCTATATTAAGGTGCGTCGCAGGACCCTTCGGGGGTAACGATTCTAGTTTCCTCGCGGCAAACACCGCAAAACTTGTCCGGCCAAGTCTGACGCGGAAGTGCTGAAGGCACGAGTAGGGGTTCGAGGTTCGGACACGGTGAAGTATGCCTTATACTTCAGGGCAGATAGTCTGCCGAGGCACATGAGGTGCCCAGTTGCGAATCGGCCGAGTTGGCTACGCGCAGGCGCGGCCGAAAGGCGCGTGTTGGGAGAGGGGGTCTGCGGCAGGGAGCTCCGACAAACGCCTTAGAGTGAGGTTTTAGTTCCTGTAAGTAATTTATTGTAAATAAATTGTAAATACCCAGTCGTGTCTGTTTCTTTGTGGTGTAGATCCCTACCCGCGACGTTACAGATGATCCTGCTCCGGCATTCGCCTGGTTTTCATCGGAGAAACAACGGAAAACTACCATTCATATTAACAGGCCGCTAGAATTATTCTCCAGACAGAAGCTGAATTCGATCCAGATATAAAGTTGGAGTCGACAATCCGCCACCGTCGAGACACGAATCTTAGTACCTTCCGGTCAAAGTCGCAGTAGACCTAGGAGAAATGTGGCTCTAAGCTAACTCAGCCATATTGATAATATAAAGTCTGAAATTTAAAAAAAGTCACGTGTTCCTTACCTGGAAAGATATGCACGAGTGTGAATATTCAGATCAGAATATTCCCCCGAAATGTCGGAATCGTTTCACTCCTTTCCAATTTATAATATTAAAATCGTATGTTCGTCCCTACTTACGTCTCCCTCAAATTCAATTCAAATCTTCATTTGATATTTTTCTATGTTTATTGTAAAGTAAGATCACTTTTATTGACTTCATTACTACCTTTAACTCACCTCATGGACTCGTATCCTTTACTGAAGTGTCGCACTTATTGTTTTCATTTAAAAAATAATTTCATTAATAAAAAACATCTGAAAACGTTCCGAAGCGTAATCGACGAAGAATTTCAATGTGATTGTACGATTTCCAACCTTAATTCTCAACTTAATTTTCTTTGTAATTTTTCTCCATATATCACTTGAGGGTTGATATTGTCTGCGGTCCATCAGCGAAAGTCAACACTTGATTAAAAGTGCTGTACTGATAAGCAATACCATTGCACAACTCACTCTCTCAGGACAAGACAAAAGCATTTAATTTCTAGACGTTCTTCTGTCCTCATCTTAATCGCCATCTCTCTGTCTGATTTGATCTTTGCCTCTCGGTATCTCTCCAATGATCTCGTACCTTCTCGAGAAACCTCGCACCACAACTTTGTGCAGTGCTTCCCTCGTTTCGTAGCCCTCGCGTGGCTGCAGCAGCAGCGGTCGCCACGCGTTCACTTGAATTACATTTTTTTACAGTAATGACCTTCACTAACTCGGAATCATGAGCCCGAGGGGCACATTGCGACTCGGCGAAACGACCGTCCGCGCTGGACACGCGTGGGAGCCCGAGACCCGTCCGCTCCGCCCCTCCATGTTGCATTCGGCATCACCAACACTCCCGTTCTCCCTTCGCATCATCACGTGACCGCTCGAGAAATGTTTGGACTCTATTGCATTGTACGGGTATTCGTAAACTACATTATCTGCGGCAGCAAATTCGCACTCTTCTTCCTTTTTCATTTACCTCTTTATTGCCTTCTATTATACCGTCAAATTATACAAGAGAAAAGTAACAAGAGTAATCAAACGAAGGGATGTAATATCGAACAAAGCGGAACAAAAGGTAAATTGTGACGTTTCTGGTTAATAATTACAATCAAGTGTTGCATACTTCCAGACTGACTGTGGAGAAGTATAAAGCAGCGACCCAATGGGAAAATCAATATAATCTGCATAATGAAAGAACTTTTTTGCGGTTAACGTTTATTAGAAGAACGTCACTGAATTCAATAGGTGTATTGCCTTATTACTGAATGTTCACGCTCTCAACACGAAAACATACCTAAAGGCAAAATACTGATCATGCAAATGAAGAAAAAGTCAATTTGACGTATTTGGTAGAGCTCACCTCATATGGTAATATCCTGCCTACAATAACTCAAGGAAAAATCATATGATCGTGCAAGAAGTATTCCCATTTTAATTGCATACGCACTTTTTATTGGCGATTAACTCTTTCAGCAGCAAATAGGTTTGAGGAAATACTGTATTCCTCCAAATGGTGTAGGTGAATCTGGCTCCGGGAGCACGTTGTCCGAAAAGTGACGAGGCGTCCGCTTTCTTTCCCAGATTTGCTTTTATTCGCGGCCCTCAGGGCAAGAAGCGCAGAATAACCCACAGAGCGTCGCATCGCACCGAAGGCCACCGCGCGGCGGAGGGCGGGGGTGGGGGGGGGGGGGGAGGTTTCGGAGGGCCCGGGATCGGCGACGCCAACGCCGCGGTGGGCCAGTAGCGCGGTGGGCGAAAGGGCGCGGGAAAAAGTGTGTTCTCGGGCGGCGGCGGTGGTGATGGTGACGGCGATGGTGGCGTTGGCGGTGGAGGAGGCGGTGACAGTGGCGGTGGCGGTAGCGGCGGCGGCGGCGGCGGCGGCGGCAACGGCGGTGGTGGCAGCGGCGGCGGTAGTGGTGGTGATGGTGGCGGTGGTAGTGGCGGTAGCGGCGGCGGCAACGGCGGGGCGGCGGCGGCGGCGGCGGGGGACGGCGGGGCGGCGGGGGTGGTGGCGGCAGTGGTGGCGGCGGTAGTGGCGGCAGTGTTGGCGGCGGTGACAGTGGCGGCGGCGGCGGCGGTAGTGGCGTCGGCAGTGGTGGTGACGGTGGCGGTGGCGGTGGCGGTGGCGGTGGCGCGGCGGAGGTGGTGGCGGAGGCGGCGTTGGCGGCGGCGGGCGCGCGGAGGTGGGAAGTCCGCGTGCCGAGGAGCCGCCCCGTCGCGCTGCCCGCTGAGAGCCGCCCGGTTGCCTCGCGGCTGCCGCCCGTGGTTTTTGCCCGCGTTCCTAAAATAGCCACGGGAGATGTCTTCCTGGCCGAGATCGAAGGTTGTGTACCGAAGACAATTACTCAACAGAGCTTCTAGTACAGTGTGGTCGCTACATTGCGTGTTTCAGTGGCGTGTTTCACTAATTGAAAACATTTCTCCAAATTGACAATTCCCAGGTAGATTCACAAAAAATGGAATTCGCTTTTACTTGTGGGTTGGGAACAACAATTACCGCTGTTGTATCTTCTCCCTGTTTTTGTAGAGTGAGAAAAACTCAAGGTAACTCTAACAAATGATATACAAATGATATGGGTTGTATCTCGTGTTAGCATCTATCAAGCCAGCCGATATACAAACTCTTTTGTTTTGCAATTTGCAAATACTTGTTTATAAATTTCATTCTTTGTTTTCTTTTATAGTGAATTTTAAATTATATTTGTGACAAGAAACGAAATATTATTGACTTTATTCACTGATAATAGTTTACTACCGAGCATGACACAGTTTATTCACTGACCATTTGCATAATAAAGTATACTTTCGACCAACTTCACTACAAAATTACATAATTTCAATCGTAGAACTGACTAAATTACAAATTATAAGCACGCTATTTGTGAGAATAAAGTGTATGCCATGAGACCAATAATGTTGCGAAAATTTGCTCAAATGACATAATCATCATTTAAAAAGGAATGCGTTTGTTCACACCCAAATTATGAAATTTGCTACAAGGTTTGTGGAATATGTTGACTGTTTCATCACAACTGTTCATTTGACATTGCGTCCGTAACGTCATAAAATTATTTAAGCCCTGAATCATTTCGACAGCTACGCAACGGTTCTATTGTGTTCTAGAGCCATGTCCCCTTCGACATAATATTGCAAATGGTCGCAAGAAATAAGAGTTGCTACAAGCTCCACCATGCGACAGGTGGCTGATAGCGATAATGGACACTACATGTCACTTGCGTAACCTACACAATTGCGCTCTGAATGATCGAATTAAAATTTTAAATACAACGGTTAGTAGAGGAATATTCGAAAACATGACAAGGTGAAACAAGGCTAAATACCGGGATAAACTGGCAAGAACGAAGGTAAGCTTTTAAGCGTGACGGTCGTAAAGCCTGATTTGGTCGAAATGCAAAATGGCTTTACACAAGGGATTGTTGCAAAATTCCACGGAGATCATCCGCTACGCACAGGTTTGAGTAAGCGGTGAGACAAACGGATAAGTCCTGTCTAATCCACGATTTTTGTAAACATTTTCTCTGTAAATGCGCATTAGCCGAATTCAGCGGCGCTTCTTTATTCGTGGCCGTGAATGGGGTTGGTTCAAGCGCCAACATTGCACCAACGGTTTAATGTAAATATTCACCCAATAGCAGGAGTTAATGGTGATTCTAGAGGAGCTTTTACGGCAACTAAAATCAATTTAATTTGTGATATATTCGTACAGAGTAGTTGTTTACGTTTACTGCTGGGTTCGCACACATTCTTAAAATTAATGAAAGCATCCATTATTAAAACAGAGCAATAAAATTACTTGTTTAAATTACAATACTCTTCAACATAATATTTTTCTTGTTATAACACTGCTGACAAAACGACTAAGTGTGCATGTCAATAGCAGTACTGATGGCCGATTTAATGAGTGTTAGGGCTTTCATTTTAACCACTTGTTAATTCTGAAACACTTTTGACACCGCACTTCTTGAGACAAGTGTAAGATTAATAAAATTATATTAAAAATTTCTGAAGAAGGTACCGATTATCCTACGGAAGATGGCAACGAATAACTGTTAGACCGATTTCACAACATTATCGTTTATAATACTAATAGGTTATCATGAAAACCTACCTTCAACAATTTAACAAATTCAACATTATCAGCAAATCGTCGAAAGCTAACTGTTATAATGAAAAATGGTTCAGAAAGATTGGAAAGGATTCTTTCAGACGAGTTCCGATTCTAACAAATGAGACCATGCCAGGAACGCAACGAGTTTTCATTGGTATCAGAATAAATCACGGGTGAAACTATAATAAACCCCCGGACGTTCGTCATTGTGTGCGTATCTCGACCGCAGTAAATGAGCAACGACTGCCAGTGGCAAACTAGAGTTATTTCTCACGGCGCGTTTGCTGGCCCATAAAGTGAACCCAAGCAGCTCGAAGTCTTGGCGGCGGCTGTGGGTGGCGTCCCGCGGCCGGTGGGATGGGGGCGGCGACTGGTGAGGTGGGGGTGGGGCGAGGAACAGAGATGCCGGGGGCGGGGCGTAGAGAAGGCTTCATAAGTCGGCGGTGCCCCGGTAAGCGACGATTCCGCCGCTTGCGCCCCCCCGTCCTGCTTCTCCGCCCCGCCACGCCCTCGCTACCGTAGCAGCCATTGCTGCTGCGCCTTTTCCGGGGTAGCGGCCGCGCGGCGGCGGGTGGGGGCGGCGACGAGCGCGGGGCTAGCGGGGAGCGGGGAGCGTGGGGCGCGGGGTGCGGGCCGCGGGGCCGCAGAGGTGGCCTCGGCAAGGGCCACGGGCCTTTGCCTGGCGGCGAGGCGCACCGCCCTGAAGCTCGATGTCGCGACGACGCTGCGATTGCTGCTCAGTAGGTGCGGGTGCGGTCAGAATGAAATGATTGCCAGTCATTGCACGTTCTTTGCTAAACCACTTTATTTCACTAACAGGAGAACTATTTAAATAATACGGAAATAATCTAGTTTATTTGTTTCACAAAATACAGATAAAACAGTATGTGACGAAGTATGGGGAGAAGTGTGCACGTTTTCTTTACTCCTCGAATTTCTACCCTAGCCCTTATACTACATTAAGTTTAATTATTAATACAAGTAACAATGAGGGTTTTCGGCAAGATTTCATTATAAGAATACATTCGTTTGCATGTAACAACAATTATTTTCAATGGAAAATTAATTTACGTACAAGTAAAAAAGGGCATGATGAATTTAAATAAAAAATATAAATTCTAATTGACTTTTTTCATGTAACGCAAGTACTTGAAAATTACGATATGGTAAATCAAAAACTGACAATACAGAATACAAAATGTAAATGCCGTGTTCATTTATTTTAACACACATACGAATATATCTAGTTTGAAGTTAAGAAGATAGCGATGTTCAAGTGTGGCAACTTCTAAAAATAACCCTCAAAATTCCGAATGCTTCAGAATCACATGGAAAATTCAGCATAATTTACAAGAAAATGTTTCATAATGTGAAGAGGAAGAAGGAACGTCTTCTACAAATTATTGTTTGGAACTCTAAGAATAAGACGTTCTCATATTGTGTTCGATTGTTACAAATAAATCAATTCCATTAATACGTGTTCATACTGTTGGTGTACGTTGGGCAAAACGATAAGAACATAATTTATTTCAAACCTATTTTTTAGAATGTTTTTTAATTTTATTTGCTGACAAATAAATCCCAATTAGCTATCCCACAACAAATTCTCTATGAAATGCAGAAATCATCACGGTGTCATGCTTGCGGTATTTCATCAAACATCTCTTTGAACAACGCACGACCGCACTCACTAAATTTCATATTGATGCAAAAGCGTGTAGTGTTCAGTGCTTCATTTGGCATTAAGAAATATTAGCAGAAATAAAATTATTAATTTAAATTTTTCGTTAATTTTATTGTTATGAAATTAATTACAATTTCGAAACACATCTCAAAAACAACTAACGTGTTCATAACGTTCACAGTTTATTATGTTCATTGATAAGTAAGAGATTATATTATTTTTTTCAAATTGTCACTGTAATGATCACTACAGAACTATAAATAACATGACAATGATTAATAAATAAAATTTATTTTAAAACTAGCAAAAGCACCCTGACTTATTAATGACAGTCCTCTACACGGTAAGAAAAGGAATGAATTCTCTTTATAGTGTATTCCCGTCTTACCCTGTCCTGAGCTGCCTTGACCTGAACTGCAGTGTCCTTTCCCCGTCTCGCCTGAGCTCTCCCTGCCCCATCCTAACTACCCAGCTCGATCCAGTCCCTGCTCACCCTTTCGCCTCGATTTGCATCACCTGGCCCCGTCCCGCCCGACTTGCCGTGTTTGCTACGATTATCTTTGCTAACACCATGGGTGGTTAACTGTAAACAAAACGCATTGTTGCATACTCCTGGTAAACTTCCAGTAACAATTCTGACATTTAATCACTCAAAGCATAATTGCGTTATCTGAGCACTAGACACGTAATTGCTTTATCTATTACAAAGCACTTAGAAGAACAATTTATGGACTTTAAAAAATGTTTCATTCACTTTGGTGAATTTCCTGAACGTTTTCGGAATGTTCACGAGAAATGGAGCATGCATACATTTAATTTTAAAGGGAAAAAAAGGAGACGGGGATAGTTTTACGAAATCTCATGCAGACACAATTACTCGTTACTACGCTTAACTCTAAAATGATTTTTGAGACGAGCTACATATTTTATGCACCGACAATATATCATTGATATTCTTCAACTTACCAGCACACTTATCGCAAGATTAGGTATTAACGCCAAAGAAAGGAGAACACTCACCTGAAACATAGGAAAAGTTCGTAAGCAAAACATTGTAGATTTCAATGTATTTAAATAGCGCGCCCGGAAGCAGCAAAGAAGTCGAATTTCTAGAAAACGAATATTTTTAACGGGCGACTGATTATACCAAACCATCTCAAATAATGATTGTACATTATAAGAGACTACATGATTTTTTGAGACAGTATAATTAAGGGAAACGTATACACGGCTACACAAAATCTGCAATCAACAATAAACACTACAATTTAAGTTTACTGAAATCTCAACATGGGATGCAGTTAATCAAATTAATGACAATCTCAGCAAGCGAGAGTACTGTCCAAGCGTTCTTTCACGATCAGTCTGAGCCGAAACGAACTGCCAGCGTTGTGCCATGCCGTCACCTTCTTCAAATCCGTGTGAGGCAGGACTTTTCCGAGGTTGACGGCACTTCTTCCAGAGATATCAGAAGGCCTACCACTACTCGGAGAAACGCTGTCCGGCTTCCCAGGCCGCTAGCGCGGTTTCTAAGCGAAATCAAACTTAATCGCGCGAGTAATCCCAATGTACACTCACAATCTCCTGACGCTAGCAACAATGTTTCCAGCGCGCATGTATAATTTAGAATTAGGTAAAAAAATCCAAATCAATACATATGCATCTGGTGAAAAGGAATGAACGTTAGGGATATCAATAGGTGTGTATTCAAGGACATTTACCAAAACAACAGAATATGAAACAAGAAGCATAGGTGAAATGTGAGTGATGAGAAAGAACGATAGTACCCGAAATTATTGTCGACACTTAATCAATAAGGGTGGTGTTAAGAAATAAGAGATGGCTTAAAATAAGAACGAGTTCAGCTGAAAGAAGATCATTTTCAATTACACGACATTATAGAGAGGGGCAATAAAAGACTACCAGCTAGTGGTGGAAAACGTGTCATTTACATCAGCTTATTACTATGCATTTGAAATCGAACGTATAACAATTAAAATAAAATATCTGACATATTACTCAATTCTTATTTTCAAGATTACCCGATTTACACAATGTTGGTTTGTCGATCTCTATTCACTATCAATGTATCATTTGTTACAGAAATTCCTATTTGCCGTGATGGTTGAGTTAAAATACGCAAAATATACGAACAAATCTTCGTTCGATTTCAGTTAAATGTTGATGATACCACGAAGGGACGTAAAACCAGGAAAACAAAACTGATTAAGAATTTATTTGTCCCCTCATTTCAAAACAGACTCCTTACGAATTAGAATGTGTAATTTATGGAAAACTTGCTTCATGAGTAGAAGAATTTTAATCCAGGACAATTCGGACCGCACTCATTCAGGAGAACACGCTCATATATTAATTTATTAAAAATACAATGTAACCTTCCGTAAGCATCACTGTGTTGTACTTTCCTGTTATACACGGATATTAAAATCAATATATTTCGTGCATTGGGAGGCAGAATTTTAATCCAGTGTTTTCTTTTTATAGAAACGTTCGTTTGTTTTCGTAATCTTCTTCCACGTAATTAGCTTAATACACAGTACGGTGTAGAGTACAATATACAGTACATTGAAAAATTTCAGTTTAAATTTCATGAATGAGTTGCTTACTGTTGTTGAATTCGACTTCAAAATGGCATGCACGTAAAATCATTACAAAAAAAAAATAATGAGACATTTACAAGAAAAACGCGCAAGTAAACGCACGCACCGCGCGAATGTTTAATAAGCAATTTTAACATGTGTTTCGAAACCTAATTGGCATACAAAAATGAAATAAACACTATTCTGATAATTCCCGTTTCTCTTTTCCATTAAAAACTCAAATGGGGTGGATCAAAGTAAGCCACCGGTATTTCAAGCAGACTATTTTCATCTGTTCACACCATTTTTCGCGCAAGTTTGAAATCTCCTTTTTGGGAGGAGCTTATTTTCATGGGCTTCCTCCCGCTACTAGTGGCAGATTTCTTGCCCTACAGCGCGCACGCGATTCGTCGCCCTCCCCCAGCAAGGACGAGCTATTAGTCATCACTGTCACTGCAGCCTTCGCTGTCCCTTTCGTCATTGTCGTCCTCAGAGGAACTGTCCCGTAAAGCAACAATAATTTTGTCCACTTCTTCGTTCATGATCATGTCTGTTTTCATATATTTCGCTTCGATTTTCTTCACGTGTTTACACTTCTTCGATCAATACGGGCAATACTCAGAAAATAATATTCGGCATACATTGTCTTTTACTCCCAGAGTGGCTTCGTTTAGGAACGCGATTCTTAATGTAACCACCAAACTAATTTGATGGAATGGAGAACGTGAGGTAAGAAGGGAGCTTTATGTTGAGGCCACTGTACCTGCGAATTATTGTCGTAGAAACGAATGATTGTTTTGTGCATAGGCTCTGGAAATTGTTTTGATTTGGGTAGTTGACACTTGTACTGCGCGTTGGGTCAGGCACAACAGTCTGCCTGTGCGTTGAGACCCCGCCCCCCTACCGGCCTCGCTGGCTGGAATACAGTACGAGTGAGAGAGCTATATGTTCAGGGGAAGTTGATGGAGGAAGTCACCCCCCCTTGCGCATGCGCATTCGAAGGGAGAATACAAACTTGTTCTACTGTAGTATAAGCGTTCAATGCTAGGACACAACAACTGCTCTTACATTATATGAAAGCTAGTGATGCTACAACAGCACATACTTTTCGCATTATTTCTAAAGTTTGCGAAATATTATAACACTACTTAAACCCGCAAAAGGGTTTTGAATCAGCAAAAATTCCACGCAGGATTCGAACTCAGTAAATACGTTTAGCAAGCAATTAGCATAACCCATACTGCAATCATCCGCGCCAGCATGTCAACCTTGCTGATGATTGAAAAGAAAAGATGAAATTTGCAATTTTCGAAACATCAAAGATTTAAATAAAAATCATACGTGTTTGAGTAAAAAACTAAGAAAAATGTCAATATTATACTAAAAATTACACAAAAACTAGCATATTTTCAAAAAAATTTACATAACCATTTAAAAAATCTGATTTTTAGGAAGAGAATCTATTAGGAAAAAATCTATCTTCAATATTGTAATTGTAGGAAGATGAAGAATTTTTTTTACTTATTGCAATTTTCGAAAATTTAGAGAGTTGAATGACTGGGACACTTTTATACGCGTACTTTGCTCTGAAAAAAAAATAAAGAAAAAATATGTATATGAAAATATACTTGAAATATCATACAGAACACTAAAAAATCGAAATATTCGTTTGAATTTCAAAGGGCTGAGACATGAGGAAGATGGTTCCGAGAATTTAAATGTTAGTGAATATCCTGCCTACGATTTAGCCGCTAGCGCTGTTCAAAGAAAAAAATGAGAGGGAGGGATGTTTTGTCGTAAACCCTATTTCGGTATCAAAGGACAAAGGCGAACTATGACTCCATAACGTGTCACCCACAAGTCTACAGCGTAAGTAGTATGCGAGAAGGTAAAATAATTCACAGACTATTTTGTTTTGTTTTCAAAGTACTTTCTAAGAAAACAAACGACACAGGACGATAATGATTTTTAGAACACAAATACCGGTCGGGATTCAAGTCGAAAATACAAAACTGCGTTTAACCGCATTTGAGCGATTTACGTCAGCTATCAGAATATACGCAAGAACACAGCGCTAGTCAGCTGCGAGCTCCATCGGTTGTCAAGCGCCAGAGGCACAGAGCTGGAGAGAGTATCGGACGAGTCTCAAGCATTATGGGCCATTCTGCAGGGTAACGTGCAGAATATCACTCCTAACACCCATAAAACTGTCGCTTTATGATCATAAGTTTCATAGGAGAATTATTGAAGCGAGGATTGGGTAGGTCGAGTAAAATGTTACGGTTATGCGAGTAAACATTTAGCAGAAACCACGATACAAGGAAAAGTTCCGCCGCTGTATCGCGCAAATAACCAATAACGTGAAACATCCGACGCGATGCAACAATTAGCAAGTTCATTGCTTTTCACCGATCAAGTATAGAGTTACTACTATTATCAATTTTTAATCGGGTAGAATAAGGAAATACGTCTGAAGTACATGATGAATTTCCAACAGACGTTTGCGAATAAATAAACATAATTTACTGTCCCAACTTTCCAATATATCCAGAGCAAACTAGAGTTTTTTAACACTTCGAATCCTATGATTAGTTTTATGATTATACATGAGCCTTCAACCATATTGATAGAACGTTAGGGTTATTAAAGTTATTGCGATACACTGAGTTGTTGGGCTACAGATGTTCTGGAGCTCAATTTTACTTTGAGATGTTTGCCCTAAAAAGAACCATGTTCTATGAGCCTAAACGAAAGCGATTTATTCCTTTGAGTAATTTGTGTCCTCAAGATGAAACATTTGATAATTCAAACGTTTTCTCGTCCCTTTCAGGTTCAAATTACGTGTCTCCCACAGCATATTACTGCTTAATCGGAAAACGCAACCAACAGTTAGAACAGTTTAAAATTATTTCAGAGGAAAGTACAAAACATATCAATATGAAAGAAAAAACCGATGTCGTCTTCGTATTATAAGAAATGGCATTTGCTTGATTTTGAAAATGTTGCTAGAAAGTGTTCCATCATAAACGGAAACATTTTCTAGGTATAACAAATATTTCTGCGAACTAAAATAGAAAATATTCTGAAATACGATTTTTGTATTAGTTGATATATCTTCCTTCTATACTCGCGATATACCGTCTAGATATCCATACAAATGCTAATAATGCAACAAAAAGTAACTTGGAGAGTTACACAAACAGGAAGTGAGGGAATCAATTCGATTTTAAGGAATAAAATGAACAAATTGAAATGCAAAACCAAACATTTGAGATCACGAAATATCATGTTTTCTTTCAAAAAGTTTGTTGGAAAGGTTTATGATATAACTCCACATTACTAGCATTTTTGTATACTTTTTTCAAATTAGATTTAATGAATCGCAGTTATGACACTTATCTTTTCCTGTAAAATAACCATCTACATCATATATTGAAACAGAGATCTCCAACCGTCCCTATATGAACGCGCAGAAAAAGGGAAGCGTGTGCCCGGAGGCGAATTGCAACTCAAAGTGTAATCTATCCTGGCATTCTGCTGCGATAGAATACAAAGGCAAACCGACCTGACCGCACCTTTCCGGAACAAATGCCCGAACAATTTCAGAATATGAAACGTAAAAAAGCTGGAAACGGGGGAGCGACCAAATTGCCGAAAGGAAAAGAACGGTGGCAGAATGTGTGCAGGAAGGTCGATATCGGGTCGACGGTGGGTCGACCGCGTGCCTCGCGCGAATATGAAAGGCGGCCGCGCCCGCTCATACGTCGGGAGCGGTGGCGACGGCGGCGATGGCGGCGGCGGCGGCGGCACCGACCCGTCGCACCGGACGAATACGAGGCTTCCTCGAGGGGAAAGAGGACGGATCTAGAGGGCCACAACAGCTCTCGGGGCGGTCTGCTCGCACAACCCGCGCCACCCACCCCGCCATCGCTTGACGTCTCGCCGCGTCTCGTCTCGTCTCGTCTCGTCTCGTCTCGTCTCGTCTCGTCTCGTCTCGTCTCGTCTCGTCTCGTCTCGTCCCGTCTCGCAGGCTGAATGGACGGGCACGGCGAAAGCCCCGCGGAGAAGGAGAAGCGGAGGAAGAAGGCGGGCGGCGAGAGGCTGAGCGAGGAGGAGCGGCGCAGGCCCCGGGAGGAACACGCTCAATATTCCAGCCTTGTGCGCGGGCTAGCCCGGAAGCCGCCAGTCACCCCTTGATGAAGAAGTGACGCGCCAGTGTCGGCGGATCCGGCCACGCGGGGCCAATGTGTGATGAGCCCCGGCGTCAGAGGGGCTCCGGCCCTGCGGCCGAGCCCTCCCGCCCCTGTCACTGCCTCTCCCTTCACCTCCGCACCCGCCTCCGCCTCCGCGCCCACCTCCGCGCCCGCCTCCCCGTCCGCCTCCGCGCCCGCTTCTGCCTCCGCCGCCCGCCTCTGCCTCCCCGCCCGCCTCTGCCTACGCCTCCTCGCCCGCCTCCGCCTCCGCGCTCGCCTCCGCGTCCGCCTCCGCGCTCGGCTCCGCGCTCGCCTCCGCGTCCGCCTCCGCGCACGCCTCTGCCTCCGCCTCCGCGCCCGCCTCCGCGTTCGCCTCCGCGTCCGCCTCTGCCTCCGCCCCCGCCTCCGCGCTCACCTCCGCGTCCGCCTCCGCGCCGCCTCCGCGCCCGCCTCCGCGCCCGCCTCCGCGCCCGCCTCCGCGCCCGCCTCCGCGCCCGCCTCCGCGCCCGCCTCCGCGCCCGCCTCCGCGCCCGCCTCCGCGCCCGCCTCCGCCTCCGCTCCCGCCCACCCCTCCACCACCGACGGGCACCCGCCACCATGGCCTAGGCCCCGCCCTCTTCGGCCGGAGGTCGCAGCCCGGGAGTGGTTGGTGGCCGCTAGGGTGGCACTAGGGTTGGAGGAAGTGGGGGGTGTGGCGCAGCCTGGGTTGGGTGTCCTCGGCATTTGCTTCCCCGCCACCCACCAGGCCCTTCCCCCGTCGCACCACCCCCGGCTTCACCGCACGCGTACCTGATCGGGATTCGCTCGCCAACTTCCACAGCTGCACGTCTGTGTAGTTCAACGCACCGCTGAAAATATAATTGTTGTGAATCCAGGAACGATGCGGATTCCATTTTATTTATTGAGTCAAAGAAGAATAAAACATGTAGGTGACGTACGGAGGAGAAGTACCATCTTCGCACGTTTTCGTGAGCTCCAGAATCTTTTCCCAACTTTTTAAGTATAAATAGTTGAATAATGAAAAAAATTCAAAAAAACAAACGATCGTACAAAACAACAGCAGAAGTTCTAAATTATTATCTGGTATAATATAGTCACAGATCTAAAGTACTTACAAGTAGCTCTGGAACTAATTCATTTTGTATTATCAAGGTTGTAATATCTTTATTTATGGTATTAATGAATTCACATTTTGACATATTACAGCAAGTGCCATAAATGTTAAAAAACAAAAACTTCAGTTAAGTGTACTATCAAAATTTAACGTTTCAAAGTAGTTCATTAACGCCGATGGTCGCGCAAGCTTTCCAAGTTCATGATGTCAATGCACTATAAGTCATCACACTCTAAAAGTATCAGTAAGTTCTTGAATTGAATCAAGTATTGTCATGGATTTGAGATAGGGACGAATAGTTCGTATTAGCTGGACCCATGCGAACTTTACAAATAAAAGTCATTAAAGTGAAAATAGCATCATAATGGATCCCAACTCCCAGCGTTTCTAACAACCTGCGCTACCAAGTGAAGGCTTTCTTCCAAAAAAATGCAATAGAACGCTCAAAAAGGTCTCGATTTGTAAATTATGGCATGAGGAAAATACCTCGCGTCCCTTAGAAGACCGAAAACATTGTTTTAAAAGCCTAGCCGATTCCGAGTTATGCACGATGGCATAGCGCGTTGCAGCGTTAAGTATGTTGCCGGTTGCATGCGCATCTGCATTTTCCTTTACCATAATTTGCGAACTTGTAATTTTTCGTCGTCAATCTCTTTGGTCTGGGACGTCCCTAGGATGAGAATATTCCCTATCCAGTACCAGCAAACGCATTGGGATTTGTGACGATCGTTTTTATAAAAACAATGGTACACAACCGGCATCCTTCTTTACCTTATTACAAAAAAGGATATTTTATACTATTTTTATAAGGACAGAAGAAAAGCAAAATGTTTATACTGGTGACATCAATGACTACTATGAAATGAAATACATTTTAAGAAAGCGTTACACAGAATGTATGATATGCTTAAAATTAGTTGAATTAAAATTTATTCACTCACAAGCAAGATAAAAAAATGACATCCCTGAAAGAACGGTTGCTTATGTTCGGGACATGAATCAAGGGGTTGGAACACAACTTTAGTACACGAAAAAGTAACAAACATGCTGACTGCATCAATCCTCCATACGACATTCGTTCCACATTCACTCAACACGCATGAAGATTGAAGAGAATGGAGTGTCAACGACGAGAGTTGGAATCCAGTGTCCCCAGCGGCGCCGGGAGCCGAGATGGCCGCGCGCGCGGACCGGCATGTGCTGGCACGCGGCAGGGTAGCGTTGCGAGCAGTATTACGGTTTGATGCGGCCTCCTCGGCCCTCGCTCGCCCATCGGCCGATCGACCGTCGCTCTCTCTGCTGCGATGTGCAATAGGGCGGGGCGTTAATCCTGCGGGGCGTCGGCAGCGAGCGGGCGCCCGCCACAAGCCCGCCCCCGCCCCCGTCCCCGCTCCCGCCACTGCTCGCCGCCTCCGCTCGACAGAGTGCCGCCCGTTCTCGTCTCCGTTCATCCCCGTCGCCGTTGTCCTCACCGCCAACTGCATCTGCTCTTCACCGCTTCCTAAGCCTCTCCTGCTGTTTCCTTCGCTTGCGATGCACTGCTGTCGCCGTTGCTGGTTCAAACCTTCTGCAGGCCACGCTACTAACCACGCATTTCTTTCCGTCTGTGTTTTTTTCTGTCTTCGCTGCCACTTCATGTTAAATGTCACTGCCGTATCCACCACGTTGAATTCACCTGCGCTATTCGTACACCTCGATTGCCTCAGCCTCCTCTGCCCCAAGAAAAATTCGCCTTCGACGTTCCCATGTACATTATTGTATTGCTTCCAGTGTTCGTAGATTTCTCCCCTGCTCTCCAATTATAATTCCAGTAAATCTGTTAATCAAACTTACATTAACCTGTCTTCCCCAATGCAGCTTCGATCTTCCTATAGAAGTGTCTCAACCAATCTCTCTGCTCATGCCTCCTCAATTCTATTGCTCCAGCCATCTCCATTCTGTGATTTCTCCAATGTGCTCTCGCCAGCGGCGCTCTGGCACAGAACGCCTAACGCAACCTCTGTCGACTCTACCCCACCACCGCAGCCGCCTTCCCAATCAATTAACAGCTCGCGTGCGTAGCTGTCTTATATGCTGCTTGGTACACGGATCTCAACCCATTCCTTACCATACGATTCCATTCCCATTCTGTTGCTACATTCAGCAACCACTAACTCTCAGTCAAGTTACATCTAACAGTAATACTGGAATAATGAAATCATGACAATGTCTATGACTTCTAAGATTATGAAATCATACCACGACACTAATAATAACTGCTTCTATCTAGCGGCGCCTTCTATCTGTATTTAGCAAACATTTTTTTCTGAAACTCTCACTAATTATTACTCTTAATAACATTCCATAAATTACCAGCGTATTGTTTTAAATCTAAGCCAACAGCAAAAGCACAAAAAACGTATCCCAAAAGCTCTTTTGTGAATACCTTGGTAAAGAAATACATCCATAATAATTGAGTAGAACTACATAAGCACATACATTCTCCATTATTTGTAACTTTTGCATTATTCGAAAATTCAAAGTTCCATGAAAATTACAACTGCGTTATTTTTAAAGAAAAATTCATAGAATAAAATGGATATGCTTTTAAGAATATACAGTTTTGAATATTGCCTTCACTTCAGCAAAAAATACGCCAAAATTCCCGAATTTAATATAACCTACACATGACCTTCTTTAAAAATCTATTTTTTTACAACGGATCTCATTAAGGGAAAACATCTCTATCATTAGTATTGTAGTTTTGGGATGTTTACATTTTCGATTTGCAAATAGAGAAAGTTCGCCGGAAATGGGAGTAGCGTCATATTTACAAGCATACTTTGCTCTATTCGAGAAAAACTTAAAGAAAAAATTTGGAGTCTTTTTTGAAAAAAATAATAGTTTAAAAATTGTCTACATTTCACTCAAAATTACGGAAAACTACTGTTTTCGAAAAAAATTGCGCAATCTTATTGAAATATCTCTTGGAAGAACAAATTTCATTAAAGATAAATCTCTATTTTCAACTAATTGTAGGAAGACGCCAGAAAAATTCAAACTTTGGCGATTTTTGAAAAATCAGTTCAATGAAAATGAAACCTGCCGTCCTTCCTTCTGCCGGAAGAAACAATGTAATCAAACATTCCAAGCTATTTTTGTAAAAATTTTGAAAATGTTATTAAGGCTTCATGCAAAGTGCCAAAAAATAAAAATTTCCGTTTTAAATTTGCAACACCTCCATAATTTATGGAAAAAATCGCCGGAATGGTTTAGGCGCTTTGACCACAAACGGACGGTTAGACTCACTGATATTTTGCCGTCAATCAATTTTTCGGTATACAAAATACACAAAACGTGGATTCTGACAGGGGTTAGAAGAAGTAATTTACTATAAAGAGAAATAAAATTTATCTTTTTTTCTATATCAGGACCCCACAATATGAGTTTCACTGTCGAAAAAATTGCAGTTTTTGCAGGAGCATTGCAATTCTCTAAATTATGTAAACAGTATACGAGAAAGTAGAAAGTTTAATAAAATTTATATGCAGCAGAATATTAGATATAAATAGAGGCTGGTTACAGTCGTCGGCAGTTTACGTCTCAAGAACAAATTGGAAACATAATAATATCATCAAATTTTATCATGCAAAACCGATCAAAAACATACAGAAGACAAAGTCATCAGGATTTTACGCAGGTGACGTGATTTTATGAAGTACTTCCAATAGACGTCCCAATCTCAGTTGCATCTCCCATTTTTTCCACGCAAACGATATAATTGGAATATTCTGGGACACGCATTTTGTTCCTCTACCTGGCCACCTGCGACCGTAATTGGTTCGTATATGAAAATATTCGGGAGGTGCTAGGCCCCAGGCGTGATAAAAATGACACTCTCAAACAGCAACGGTTTATTTGAATATCGTAGTAACAATCGTGTGCTGCGTTGCACACCAGGGAAGGAAATTTAAAAGAACTGAAAAACGATATATAAAATGTGGCGATTACAAATTCTAGAGTGAAATGGTGGCCAGGCAGCAAAGCGTGCAGTGATCAAAGCGATGGAAACGTGCATGTACTAGGTTTGTTTCTGGTCGAAGTATTTCCCTTGTCTCTTCATTTGTTTACGTTTTACTGCGCCCGACTCTTTTTTCTTTCATGGGCAACTTTATTTTGCATGAACAAAACACGAATACCGTATCTTTTACTACAATATTAATAATGGAATTTTGTAAAGCGTGAAATGGTCGACTGCCATTGAACGAAGTCACCAGTCCTACAACTCATTTTGAATTGTATCATTTATGAATTCTGGAAACCGAAAAATCAACACAGTGAAGCGTTTCAGACAGAAACATTAACTAAGTCTCATCCCGAGCAACTCATCATCTATTTATCTGAATGTTGGATTGTTGTAAGGATAAAGATATTAGACTCACAGGTTTTTACTGGAGATAAACGTTTTAAACGGTAATATCACCTTAAAAAGCGGGGTCCAAACATGTGATTTTACTATTCCGCATTGAAAAATAAAATATTTTCGAGGAAATGCAATTTCAAAATTATGTGACCCATAAACATGAGAAATTCACCTTAGTACACTTTTTCTATTCGTTAATTCGAGAGGTAAACTACTCCAATATATAAATAGGGTTTCAAAATATTACCTAACATAACCAAATAAAAAAGCAAATATTCTGAAAAAATGTTATTCTTCTCTTTAAAATAAAACTTTTCAATTTTTTCGACAATCATGATTTTGAGGATATCTAACTTTAACGTCAAACACTAATTTTCGCAAAGAAATGTGGTTTTAAACATATAACCTCATCACCACTAAATCTGAAGATTCGTCGGAGACCTGCAGGATACGTTTGTTGATGCAGAAGTGCATGGGTTATTGGGGAATGATTGGTCTTTCCTGGCTCTTGGATTTCTGCATCTTGCCGGTCCATTATGAAATCCTAGACTCCTTTACACATCCAACCTATTGTCGCTATAGCGAAGAACAAACATTGAACAACCAAAACAAGACGTACTACATAAAACCCTATTTGGGTTAGTGCACATGGCCCTACCAATGCAATTTGGCGTTGATATATCAAGGTTTTCCTCAAAGTTCTCCAATTAAAAGACTGGAAACTCGTTGCAGTACCTCGTTAATTTACAAATTCTAATCATGAACAGAACAACATAGTTTGCTCAATGATGACTTCATGATTGTGAAAGTTTTGCAGCTTCACACTACAGTGTTTTGTTGCTCGCTTACTAACGTTGTCACTAAGCAATCTCTTGTGACAATACCACATTCTACTCAAGACTCACGTTGTTCAGTGTATTTTGACGCATCTCACGCATTTATTGGTTCACGAGAACGGTTAAACTCATTAAACTGTTTCATTTACTGCATGTTAACGTGAAACCTGGAATTTTCAATTCCCTCCCTGATGTGCCACACGAACGGCAGTGTGTGTTGATAATTTGTAGGTATTATCTTAAGCGATGTAACATGCAGCCAGTGTTCATCTGCACGTAAACTGCCGCCCCCTTACCCTCACATATGTAAATATTTTTGGAAGGTGCATATTTCATCATGTCCTCTACATCATATACATTTGAAGTGAGTGAATCATTTCAAGAGTAAAAAGGTATACACTAGCGTTGTTCATCACATTAGCAATAAATAATTCCTTTACCATTTTGGCCTTAGGAGCACAGATACCCGATACAGTATTACCAGGAGCACCCGCAAAAGCATTGCATAGATTTTTATAATGTACAATGTTAAACTCATCGGCATTCGAATAAACTTGCGATATTATATATAGATACGCAGTGCATACAAATATCAATCGAAGTATTTAATTACACCTAACGCTCGTTTCCCGGAAGGATGAATGTATAGTTATTCAAATTACCTTCGAGTAAATTATGATACTGTCATTGATAAAATATTAATAATCATTCAGCTTTTCCTAGTCTCTGTCGTGACAAGCGGACAAATCGACACTGGAAACCGATTGTATGACGTAAAGAGGCAATATGGTGACGGTAATAGGGCTGAGGCGGAGTGAAACAGTCGTTAAGCGCTTATACAGAGTGTTCTGTGGAGCGCTGTCGAAAAAGTGTACTTAAGCTATTTGAAGAAGAGACAAGTTTCATGTGACTGGAGGGAAGTGGTGATGAGGAGAGGAATGCTGAGTATTTCACTATTTGACTTGGCAGGAGTAGTAGGATCTGGATGAGTGTGAAAGGTATGATTGTTAGGGAGACAATCGGGGGTATATATTATATTATTAAGAGAGGAACAAGAACAATGGAGGAAGGAAGGAGAATGAAGGGCGGAGGAATTTTTGAACAAAGATCCTTCCAAGTTGAAAATATAATTCTATATAACAAGAGTCATAATTAAGTGTTAAAGCTGGGGAGTCACATTGGATTGAATTGTGCTAAATAACTTTTAAAAAATAATGTTAATAACGGCAGAATTCAAGACTAATGTATGTCAAAATACATCGTTTCAAGGATATCTGAAACATTGGAATCAAGATATCAATACCCTTTTGACATCTTTGGCTATGTGGGTACGTCACTAAGTGAATTTGAACTGTGTAGGTACATTAAGGGTTAATAAATGTATTATTATAGTTATATTATTACATATACTTTCACTCACTTCCAGGAAACCACGTCAAAGAACGAGCAGCAATATTCGGCTTCCGAGTCAAGTTTACATATCCATACCGTATGTGACCTGTATCACGTCCAGAATCCACGACCACAGAGCCGCTGCAAGGTCGTCCCGCAGACACGCCCATATTCCTCGAAAAAAAATTAAGTTCGATGAACCACTCAATCCGGTAGTACCGACACAGCGAGAAGAGAAAAAGAGTTCAGAGCAATACGCACATCACACAACGACGGAGCGCTACATCGCATAATAGGCCACAAAATCCATTCTTTCGAGCTTCTCGCGCAGTCACTGGAAATATTAATTGGACGCCAAACATAAAAACCGAGAGAAAATCCAGCCTTGAGTTTGAAGTTCCGCTTGACATCAGCGCCTCCGGGCAAGAGAGACAAAAGCAACGGATGCTGCCTCCGAATCCGAGTTCTCCGTCGGAAGGAAGGCGCCGCATGAGCGGCACACGGTCGCAGCTAATAAAATCGTCGCGCGTCATTCATCTTCCGCGCGAGGGCCGCCGCCTTAATCACGGCGATTCGGAGGCGGCGGCGAAGGCGGCGGCGCTTTCGCACAGCGAGCGAGAGAGGGGAGGGGAGGGGAGGGGAACCGCCACCTTGCGCGGCGACCCTTCTCAAGTCTGTTGTCGTGTTATTAATTAGCAGGGCGGATGCGGCGCGCGGCGGGGCGTCGAGCGCCGGGCAGACGCGCCGGAGCGAGAGGACGCCCCAGGGGGGCGGGGAGCAAAGCTGTCCGGAGATTGTCAGGAAGAAGGGAAATTGTGATCGCCTCCGACGGCGACCCCGATACAGACGAGCAGGTGAGCAAGCGCGTCGCGTCTGCGCGTCGCCGCCCGCGGCCGTCACCCCGCCCACTCGCGCCCCCCGGCCCTCTCCGGACCTCTCGTCCCTCACCGTCCTTCTCAAATTCGCCTCCTCGCCTCTGCCTTCAGCTGCCATCATCCTTTCGTCAAATTCTGCCTCCTTCCTGGCCCCATCACACTTCCCTGGACGTCACATCGGCTTCCGTTTCCACTGCCATAGACTCGGCGTTCCCACCTCACAGAGGCGGCCGCCGCCACCGCAAGCTCTTCCTCTACCCCCGCCGCCGTCACCGAGACCGCTCCCTCCCGCGGCGCCCAGAAAGCGTACAGATGGTGATAGATGACGCGTCAAGACAGATTGCCAGGAGCACTGCCGCCATACAAGTTTATTAGTTACTTAGCCTGCCCCAGTGCGGGCGCCCGAGATTCCGACGCGGCTGCGGGAGGCATGCAGGGCGCGCAGCGGGCGGGGGGAAGAGGGTAGGCCGCCCCGGCTGAGCCGGCCCAGCTCTTCCACATTCTGCGCCGCCCAACTTCCAGGCTCCGCGCCGCTGCGTGCGCCCGCTCACCAATTAAATATGAACACTGACGGTACAACAAAGCGTTCACCGGGTCAGGCGGTGAAAGGGGATGTCATCAGTCTTGTACACCAAACAGAGGTCTATACGTCAAACACGAAATAAATGTATATTTGTCGATTTTGCATGGTACAGGAAATGCCATTGACAGCATATCACAACCTTCTCCACGCATTCTCACAAAGTAGCATCAGTTAGCATTTAGTTTATAAAGAAAGTAAGAAGGCAGTATGTTTATGAAGAAAAATGCAAATATTGCTCTAATATATCTCCAAATTGATCGTCAAATATTTAGAAAAGTGATCAAGGAATAGAGATATAAGTGATGCGTTTGTTGTATTGTAATTTATATCAAAACTCTTCGAGAAGTAGCTATGATTTGACGGTCTACGAACTGATGAATCCCGTTACATTACGGTGGGTAGTAGTTATATAGCACATTAGTACAAACTGAATAACTCACGTATACAACATTTTGTCTCATATATTACAGTACATTTCACGCTATGGTTGTCTCACATAATTGTTAGTTACACCGCGAAAAGTTTAATGTGGTTTCGAACAGATGCTATCATTTCACTACATTTAACATTCAGCATAATCTTCATTACTCTAGAACTTCTCTCAGGCGAGAATTCGCAGACCAATCTGCTCACTCCAATCCCATTTTTACCGCGGCGTCAGTCGCCCTCAGTAAGACATAGCGTGTCACAGGTACGCAGGAGGGGTGGGCGCCGGAGGAGGCGGCGGCTTTGCGGGGGCGTTGTGGGCGGCGATAGCGCCACCGTGAAAGCCGCTCGGAGGGCGATGACTGGTGTGAGTGCCAGAAGTATGTGACCTCGCGAAGAATGATGACTTCTGAACTTCGCTCATCTTTTGCGCGTGTGAACTCGCGGCAAGTTCGGATCCCTCCTTCCCTCCGGGCTGCCTCTCCTCCAACCCGCATCCTCCCCTTCCCGCACCCGTTTTCCGCAACCTGCCCTCCCCCGCTCCGCCCCTCAATGTACCTTCCGCCTCACTGACTGTGAAAGCCGTAATCGTCCTTTCAGAGAGCACGGCGAGCGGCGAAGGCGCGCGCGCGCGCGCGCACGCGCACGCTGCTCGCCGACGCACTCGTGCTCGCTCGGTCAGGCACGCCAGCCGCTTTCGCAGACCCAAGCGCACCGCGCCATTGCTCCAATCACGCACGCTGCAGAATCCCCTGTGAACGTGCTCGGCCTCGGCGAGGGGGAGGTTGGACCGAAGGTCCGGCTGGGACAACGCTCGTCCGGACGGTTGCCATCACCTCGCATGGGGGACTCGATATTTTGATTTTTTTTTATTATGAGTATCGGTTTCTATACTGATGAATCGATAATGTAATGAAGCGAAAGCTAAAATTGCAAAATCGGAATGGGGAAATGTGATATCGGTGTTAATAAGAATAATCAATGATAGTTTTAATTTTTTCCTTGAATTCCTTAAAGAGAATGATCGTTGTTATTTTTACGATTTGTCAATGACGTCAAATCCTTGACATACAAAAAACGCGTAAAATGTGTAATGTGTTGGCGATTAATTTCATATCTATTGTCACGCAACAAAATGATCTAGATAGACTTCATTTCTTGACAAATATCACTAAAAAATGAAGCTCGAAAAAATAATGCTGTAATAAATAAACGTATCTGTTTCTAGAAAACGAGGAATGTTTCTTTGAAATTCATAAGAAGTGATTGTTAATTTACTCATTAATTTGAGTGTAGAGGACTTTGAAGTATTTAATCCAATGAGGGTTATGACTGACGACTTTAATGATGACATGGTAGCGATAATGATAAAATAACGTGAATGATCGAGAAATAGAAAAATGAGAGACGAGGAAAACAACATAACCCCGTCTACACCTGCGAAAGCTCGCTTTATCCACCTGAAATGCCACAGGGATTCGCAGGGAATCGTATCTGAGACCCACCAATGGAAGGCATAAGCGCTGGTACGCAACAAGCACCCCCACTCAGAATGAATGTGAACATACATGACGAAACGTCAAAATGCACTCGATCAAGGAACGAATCTCGATTTCATAAAATATACATTTGGATTCTTCATTATACTTTTATTCCTCATTTTCTTCAGTTCATATCTCTTCAATACGTCCATACGTCACATACACTTTTTTAATGGTTTTCTATTACTACAAGAAATAAACTAATTCGCCGGACGCTGTAAAACATTCATCCCATACGCTTCTTTATCATGAAAATAATGTTGGAGGCAATGGACGTAAATGTCGAATCGCAAATGTACAATTGAACTTACAACAGAAACAAATACAAAGCAAATTTACTGTCTAACTGCATCAAGATATCATTTACCATCCCACCGTTATGATGCTTATTATGAAAATAATACTTAGTCATGCTAGCGACATTTTCAAAGTTAAGTATTGATTCAAATAATCTGTGCATGGGTTCAATAATAAGCGATTTTGAAACGATAATCTATTGATATCGGGAGTATTGAGCATCAAGTACAACCTATTTAAATAAATACGTTCTACAATTCCCTACAATACAAGCTCGTTGTATATTAAATTCGAGTTATACCATTTAATCAAATTAACATAGATGAGAAAGTTTACACCGCATGTACAATACCTTGAGTACAGTCATTCGAATTCATTAACGAAATAAATATTTTCAGTTTCAATGTGAAGCGAATGATTTGGAGTCTCGTACAACCATTTCAATGTATTACACATACAAACTACACAGATGTTTACTTGTAAAGGGTTTTACGGTCAATGGTTACCGATTCCACGGCCATGAACATGTCGGAAACGTCGTGAAGACGATGCATCGATGTCGCCTCGCTTAAAAAAACAGAGTTCGCATACCAGCGATGGTCACACTCGCGGTCAAGAGGTACAGAGTGATATCGCGGTCCATACAAAATATTTCTCAGTGGTCTTGTTTCCCATCACTCCCAACTTGAAAAAAATCTGAGATATTAAACAGCAAAAACATTTTTTAACATTTTTTAATAATTTACATTCTATTTCGACATTTCAATAGATGTCTATATAACATGACTCCAATATTAGTTTGTAATTTTAATATGTTACACTTAAATTGTAGCACTTATTTAAAAAGAACAACCGCCTTAAAGAGCATATTTGAACAATATTACTGCGAGTGACCAACATGCTTTTAGTACTATAATATATTTCAAGATTACAGAAAAATGTAATTATTTTGACTGTGATTGTGACTAGTATATCCCGTTCCATAAAACGAAAAATGTTGTTTGGCTTAAACACTCAACAAACGCTTACAATGGTCCATCGCGCAGACTCAAACTGTCGGCCGCGGAGGCGAGCACGACGTTCGCCAGGCGTGGTCGCCAAGCATTGATTCATTATTTTGTGTTTCCGGGCGCGCCTATTGCCCCTGTCCTTAGCCTCGAAAGTGCTGTGTAATGTTTCTATAGCTGTGAGTCGAAAGAAAGTTCAGGCTGGCTAAATAAGCTAGGTATGGTGATGTCTCCCTCTCCCCCAGGCGTGGATAATACATAGAAACAGGGTCCAGGCCTGAGAACTGCTGGCTGGCAAAAGGCGGTTCAATATGACCTTAAATATTACATACATACATACATACATATTGTGACATTTTCCGTCGGTGGGGGCGCGCGGACGGAACTCACTCAGAAGACCACTACAAAGGTGCAAATTTTATTTTCTCTGATGGAAGCGGAGGTACTGAGAGCAGAAATCTTTCCCGTGTTTGTTCGCATGAACTTAGACAAGACACGAGACGTAACAGATAGAATAACAATTTAATAAAGCATTGACCATCAATCATTGCAATATAATCCCATGAACATATTCAAATAAAAAAATCAACTCTCTTAGTGATCTGAACTTATTATAATACTGAATATTTCTCAATGGGTTCTTTTAATTCCTAAAACTACTTCAATGTTCTTTTGAACATCTAACCTCAAAATTTGTAACATATTTCAGCCGCCGAAAAGTGTTTATTATGACGAGGATCCACTTTCCCTTTATCCAATACTCTCATAAATAAATAAATAAAACATTAGTGGATTCTCTGACCTCATTTTCTAATCAGATAACAAAGAAATTGAACACAATTTATCACATCGTAACAACATTCAAAAATAAGATATCAAAACTCATTTTAACGACAAGACTTATTTTCACCTTAATTTTCTCAGAGGGGAGTATGTGACCACCAGTCTTACTATTCAACAACAATTCTGGAATTCAACAACGCCAATTTTGCGTGATGATGAAACGAGCTCTGAGCGTGATGTCATAGTGTGAAGCGGCTGTGGCAAATTCGCCGCCCCATCGGGACTCGAACCCAAGGACCTCTCGGTCCTACTCGCTACAGTGGCAGCAGTTGTTGCACCGAGCTCACTCAGCCGGTGCGTTGCCCTGGAAGCGCCTTGCCTGCGTCCCGGGCTGGCCCCGCCCCCGCCCGGCATTCGCCTCACGGGCTGGCAGGCGGCGCGGCGCGCCCCTCCGCGCTTCGTTACCTCCCCCGCATGCGCCTCCCGACTTCGCGAGCAGATTCATCTGCTTAAACACTGCAACGAAAATGCCTCGAGTTGCTCCCTGCGCTGCATGCTGGAACAGGAACTCCATTACGGAATCAGCGAGCGTGCCGGTGACAATCTGGGCGACTTGCAGCTGCGTTTGTCGCAAAGTGGTTCCGCTCACGGAAGTTGCCGCTTCTGCGCGCACGCGTCCGGGCGCTCGATGGCGATTCTTCGCTCCGCGCCGTCGCCACGCCGCACTCACGGGCAGCTGCGCGCGCAGCCTCACGCCCTCTTCCCGCCACAATAACGCAATGGCAACTACGCATTCTGGACCAATATGACCGGCAAAATGCATTGTGGGATGCAAAACGATGATGACCGGCACAAGAAAATTCTAGCGGTGATCATTTAAAGATAAGCACAAACGTTAACATATGGAAGAACCAGGTGAAATAATATATGCAGAATGATACTGCATAAATGTTTCTTGGACATGAATGAGCATGACAAAAACATCTATCTGGTATCTGGTATGAGAATATAAATATACATGGTTTGTGAAACTTTACCTCGAAACACTCATCGCATGTTACATTGAAATCTGAGGTGTAAAAAACTCTTCAGATATGTTTTGGTTATTGTAACATATAGAATATTACAATAATTAAATACAGAACTTGAAGATTCATATCAAAAGTTTCAGACAAAATACACACGTCGAATATTATTTCTGGGCTGAAATAAATTTGCTTATTCGTCTATCAACATAGTTGTGAATTTCCAACGACAAGTTCTTCTCTTTCCATACATATTACATCGACGATTATACAGAAATGGAATGCGGCGAAATCCCTCGTAAAAGGGCGAAACTCATGCTGGCTTAAACACGTACCGTGGTTAAAAATCGATATTTACGCTGAGTAGGGATGGGAGAGCAATTCATTATTATCATTACTTTCCTACGCCAAATTTCGACCCAACAGGGGGACAAGCTGTCAGTAACAAATAGACAGACAAGCTTGATAAAATTATTGGGTGTGTTCTGTATCCCGCTTGAAAGAGGTCTGTTTATAGGAAAAACCGCGAACAATAAAAACATTAGACACATTTGCGTCCAAAACGTTTCATCAAACGCAACGAACCACTGACTAATCAGATGCGACACCGTGTAGCGTGGCGTGTATATGCATTTAGCGCATTACATGTGGTCGAGTTACCGAATAACATCGATAATCAAGTTCGTTCCTGCAACCCACATGACGATTGCCAGGCGGCAATGCCGATCCGTTTTTCCCCTGATTCCTTTCTCCATTAGAATCAAGTGCTTATTCACGCCGTTCAACTGTGGGACACTTCACTTTCCACATTTTAAAACAAAGAGGAAGTGATTTGTCGCATTACACAGTGTGTTTAATCCAAATTAGAGTTCAAAAACAGACAAAAACAGTAAGCAAGATTAACGTTATAAAACATTTCCCGGAATTGTAAGAGTTTTCACTCACACGGATGAATTCTCATTTTTGAAAATTAAGTACTAAAAGCTTGACATATGTCGTTTTGATATACATCTCGTTTAATTATCATCATTGAATTTACTGGAATGATGCAGTGAGTTCTTGGTTTAAAGAACAGTTCCAATATGTGAACGAATGTTATGCCATTTAAATTTATAATATTTATTCTAAAGCTTCTTTGCTGGCGTAAATTACTAATCTGTGGCAGGCAGTGACATCCACCAACAGGTTTTCTTACAATTTAAACTATTAAAGAAGCACCACCCTGAAATATTTAGAATTTGTTTTTTAGTCATATTTGGATTGGATCATATCAAGCGATTTTTTTTTAATTACGTAAATTAAATTTCTCGAATTTTTTTTGGAAGAATTATATATTTACTCCTGTATTTGAAAGCGATATAATACCAACGACGATTAGGAAGTGTTTACTTTTAAATATAATACTACTTATCCATTTGAAAATTCTGAAAGAGAGTGGTATACAAACTCACTTTTCACATACAACGGAACGTTTATGTTCCGGATTTACTGGGACTGAACCCCTTCTGTATTATCAAATTGTCTGCAGTTTCGAAATGAACCAATTAAAAAGTTGGTAGGCATCTTCTAAAATTGGTCACAATGAATTCTGATTGATTCAGGAGTTGATAACAATAAAACCATCAATGTAAAATTTTCGGACGATTGCTTTTGCCAGAATTGAATCCGGATTATCGACGGGCGATTATTGACGTCCGAAGTATTGACATTACCGTTCTTTTCTGAGAAACACAGTAATGTGAGTAATCTGTATCTCAAATTTCAACGAAAATATTATTTACAGTTGTCAAAATAATATGATGTCCATATGTTATGGAGGAATGTATCACTGTTCAGTACAGATTATATATCGTAATACGGATTATATTTTATGCTAGCAATATCAAAACACATTCAATTTTTTTTCTGTTGAGTGAATACAATTTGAACACCGACTACAGAAAATCACTTCTAAAATTAAGCAATATTAGCGTCAATCAGGAAACTACGTAAAACGGATCATATTATGAATACCAGATGGACACAACGACGAGTAATACTTCCAAATGCAGAGGCATTTTTTCTTCGATATACGCACATCTCGACGCTTAAAATTCTACGCTCTCCGAGGAATCCCAGCACAAAACCGCTCACTTTTGAAAGTCAAAGAATATGAAATTCGCCAGCCGGAGGACACATTTAATCAGAGCAGCTAAAAAGTCGTTGAAGCCTTACGTGACGGCGAATTCCCCAGACGCATTTTTTTTATTTCAAGAAGCAAGAGTCGGCGACCGACGCCGCTGCAAATTCGTGTTCCGGCGCAGAAGCACGAAGCGCCAGGTTCAAATAAAGCTGATGAAAGACAAATTAATCGCAATAATTAGACGCGATGCTGCAGCTGAAGGGCGGCCGAGCGAGCTGATGAATGACTCTCAATTTTTCGCGCGCCGCTGCCCACCCCGGCGCGGGCTCCCGGCCCCCGCGCGCGACTGCGCGCCCGCCCGCCCCGCGCCCCCGCCCCCGCCGACGTCCCCGCCCCCTCTCCTTTTCGTCGCACCCGCGCTCATTCGCTCGGCCCTTGGTGTGTTCTCTCACATGAACTTTACGATTCCTCTTCTTGCAACCTATCTTATAACCTACATTTGTTACAGTTTTCCTTCAACATATCACCGGGAGCAGTAGCTCAGTGCATCAACTGATGTCACTGCAGTACCTCTGACCGGGAGGTCCTAGGTTCGAGTCCTGACGGCGGCAGGATTTTCGAAACTAGCTTTTCAGCTAGGTCGAATTCAGTCACTGCTTAGAGGAGAATTCTAGCGACCGGCTGCCCTGATCGGTAGTTTTCCGTGGTTTCTCCGATCAACACCAGGCGAATGCCGGAGCAGTACCCTACCAAACGGGCCACGGACCGAGCGCGATCTGTCCTTCCTCGTCCTTGTCTTATCCTCTCCCCTTACACTCTTACTCTAACATGCACTACACTACCACATATTCCGGAAGACCGGACGGGAGCTAAGAGCTTGTCCTGGCTGGGGCGGTGCCCCGCTGGTGAGAGAGTCCTGGTTAGAGGGAAACTTCACTAGCCGACGGTAGGTCGGCGCCGGATCTCGCCATCCAGTTGGGGAAGACCACCGCCATCTCCCGAGAAACAAACATGCACTACACTAACGGGAGTAATGACCAAAGCAGTTGACGCGCCCGGAAACACAAAAAAAAAAAACAACCCAAAGCTTCAACATGTGTCTTTTTCCCTTAATTAATAGAGTTTAACCCAGAGCCAGGCATCGTGGCTATGTCTGCAGTGTCTTTGACCCGGAAGTCCTAGGGTTTGGGTCTCAACGGTGGCGGGTTTTCGAAATTAGGTATATACCTAGATCGAATTCGCTGTCTGCAGAATTCTAGGGGACGGCTGTTCTGATCGGTAGTTTTCATTCGATAAAAAACAAGCGAATTCATCAGAGTACTCTAAAACCGGAACACCCATCGCACACGGTCTTTCTTTCCTCTTCCCCTAACATACTCACTCACATTTTTATGCACTACACCACTAGATGTCGGCAGACCTGTTGGTGCTGGAGGCTGAAGCTACTGTCATGCTGGAGGAGATACATGGTAGGGCCAACATGTAGATCGGCGCGACGGGATCTCATCATCCAGCGTGGGGAGAACACCGCCACCTCCCGCTATTAAAACACTCACAGCACTAAAGGAACTAATAACCATAGCACTTAGCGTACTCAGAAACGTGAATCAATCAAACATCAACCAATCCTTCTCTCCTCCAGCGCCTTTTCCATTTCAGGGATTCTTTTCTTCATTTTTCACTTTCACTCTGTTTTGCAGATTCTCTCTATGGGAACAGGCAGCAACGTAGCTTGGCTTCACGACTTCTCCATCTCTTTCTAGCCCGAAACAAGAGTGCAGGCGGAACTTGTTTACACACCACCACTCTTCTCATGGTTCAGATACCTCTACGAGGAACACAAAGGAATCACAGAAAGTGAAACAAACATTGCAATTTATTGTATCTATTTTGCATTAAGTTGTGTACGCGTGCTCAAACATTTATGTTTACTCTGTCAATAACAGTGATTTAGAATACTAACTTCGTTCGACATGAAGGTGAAGTTGAAATATCAACTCTGGATAGCTGTACACAGGGTTCTCTTAATGAACCAACGAAAATACACACAGGAAGTCACGCCGAAGGAATAACAATATATGGTAAGAAATATCTCTAAAGGGAAACACTAATTTACGTCACTGCATCTTCAACTCTCATCTGCATCTCTCTCTCTCTCTCTCTCTCTCTCTCTCTCTCTCTCTGTCTCTCTCTCTGTCCTCTCTTGAAAGAAAACCACTTTTTGGAATAGTATATAATTAGAAAGATTTTAAATTCAGTAACCATAAACATCCTCATCTGAATGAGCACAGGAAATGCCTTAACAATACAGTCATGGAAATTTCTATTTCAGAGAACCAGGTGCCGAGGGAAGGGTCCTCAAATTTTACGAACGGTCGACTCCGTAGTGGGCGAGCAGCTCAGGTCTCCGGCCGCCAATCCCAATCTCACGCATCCCCTTCCCTTCCAGCGCGGTCCGTACGCAGACCGGCCGCGCCAGAAGAAATGCTTCAAATTCCGAATCTCAAATTTAATACCGCGCGGTGCGTTGCGCACATAAAACGACGCATTTGGTCGGGGCGGCGGCCGCTCCCATGCCGCGCGCACGGCGACCGCCCGCGCGTCTCCGCCAGCGCCGGCCTTCTCATTTGCCAAATGAGAGGGGACGTATGGCGCCCGTAAACAAAATGCGTTCCGGGATTAGATTATCGATTCGTGCGCGTCGACAAGCGACCGGCCGGAAGTGCGGGTCGGAACTTCGAAGAGTCGTCAACTCGGCGACGAGCAACAGCTGTAAACCCCGTCGCCCGGCTACCGTGCGCAAAAAAAATTAATCAGAGCTTCTTACTATTAATTAACGCGGACGGTAGTTTGTTCACAAACTTGGCGAACACGGTGATTCGGGCGGGCGAGGCGGGATTGTGGGGCGAGGTATATGTGAGGTGTGATGGTTGCGGAGCGGGATGTTTACGAGGCGGGGTGACTGAGGAATGTGGTGGATGAGGAGTAGAGTGGCTACGGCATGCGGCCCGCTCCGACGCTAGGAGCCCGGCGGAGCGACCCGCGCCAAGAGCAACATGCTCCCGACAACCGTGTGGGACTCGCCTCTGCAGTCGCATGTTCAGTGCTTGACTCAAATTTCTGCGAAAACACACGAGTCTCCTTCAACACGTACCTATAACGCGGATTACTTCCCAGGGCGACTGGACACGGCCAGAGAAAGGTGCGCTTGAAGTCGACATCTTACTAGGAGAGCCGTCTGTCGAGATACAACATATACTGACAGAACAGAAAAACATCTTGAATATGCTAATGAACGTTTGATTATATGTAGTAAATAAAGGTTACGCCCAAACAATTTTTGTTGAACAATTCAAAAAATTAATTATAATAGCGTATCCACATGAGAAATCTCTACATTTGGAGTCTTCTTTTCTCTCTTATCGGTTTGAAGAGATAAATATATTACAGAAAGATGTTTCAATAGAATTCGAGATATCGTTCGTTCCTGCTATCGAGATATTGCAACCCCCATAACCACGGAGTAGACGAACCCAGAGAACTCAAACTATTAGAAATTGAATTGAAGGACCCAAAGGAATTAATTTCGAATATTATTGTGATAAGAGGGTAGTAGCATGTTTTATGGACCATGAGCACAACTACAAACAGGGTCTGGAACAGACAGCCGCATTGTATTTAGGGCCTTGTGACCAGACAGGTCTCGGACACACTTTCTCCCTTCAACCTTTTATCCTTCCGCCTGAGTGGCCCGCCGCGCAGTACTGAAGTCGCGATTTCTGTTGCGATTCGAGGAGCAGCCACTTCGTGTCCTCGAAAATAATCTGAACGGACTTTAATTGAAAATGCTGCAAGAGAAACACGCAACAAAAGAAGAAGGAAAACAAACATTAATAATCTCGCGTATATTATCTGTAATACGAAAATAAGACAGAAGTAATTCTTTGTATGGAATACTAAGACTAAAGTTTCATACAAACGCGTCATATTGGACGAAAGGAGACGGCACCCTCCTCTAATAACTTAGCATGCCCAAGACGGAGTGTGAAGTATTTATTTGACGGTCGTTGGAACCCTCTGAGCTACCCAAAGGCTACTTTTAGAGCCGGCTAGTTCCACGACGCACCGTTTACACGTTCTGCTCGATCGATTTGAAGAAAAAGCATGCTGGGCTACCCACATCATCCTTGATGTCATCTGCGCTTACCTAATTTTGACGTTTTTTTCTACATGTATTAATATTTATAATGTGGAAAGGCAATTGGTCTTTTTATCATGGAATTCTCCTTTTTTGCCACCTCATTTGTTTAGAGTGGTTAGGAAAGCTGCAAAATGCATCTACACTAATAAAGTTAGAAGAGAAATAAATAAAATATGTAATAGACTTGACGCTGAATGAAAATTAGGTAAATGCTGGTAACAAAAATGTAGATCTAAAATTTAATAAACCTTATAATCACTTGTACTCAAAGTTCTATTTATTTTGCCCTAATTTTATGTGGGCATGAATTCTTCATATGCGATAATGACTTAAGAGAAACAATACTTGCATCCGCTGACGTTTGTGAGGAATCCCTCCTCCCTCCACTCCCCTCTTTCATGCTGTTTAACTTGAAATCAAACGCAATGTATTTCGTAACTAAAGAAATAATGACGTGCGTAAAACTAAAATTAGCACAAGAACTAGCAAAATGAAAGGATATTATTTCGGGAATGTCCAAGATAAAAAAAAAAAACAGAAGAAAATAGAATTCATAACTACCAAACGGCCGAAAGAGGATAGAGATGAAAGAGGAGTGGTCTCTGAAAATCAAACGGTAAAAAATATCCTACAATAATATAAAAATAGCCAAAGGAAAAAGTACTAAATGACATATCGCAGACATGTATGAGATAGGTCACCGGAACGATCAATACGATGTAAAGGAATGCCGGTAAAATATAGAGAGAGTAGGAGAAAATTACATGTTATGGTCATTTCGTCAGATTGGAGTATCTGACGGGTTCAGATCTTATTAACAAGTCATACAAGATAAAACTGAATGTGAGTCAGTATTCCTACTTTCAATTACAGTACTTCGATTTTAAATCTATCTTGTCCATCCATCAGAAGCTCAACATTGCAATTCACTGCAATTTTTCAAAAAAGTAATTCACATACGAGCAAACTAATTAACATGTTCTGGTCTTTCGTGTTTGAAAGGCAGCTCCGGAAAAGCGAGGTAGCGGTCGAGCAGCAGCAGCAGCAGCAGGTCTCCGCGAGTGCAGGGAGGCGAATGGGGATGGGCACCGGCGGCCGCAAGAAGACCTGCAGAAGGAGGAAGTCCCTGAGGAAGCCGCGGGGCGTGGCGGCCGGGGCGTGCTGCCGGGGCATGCGGCCGGACGTGATCGCGTCGCGCCTCACGCAGCGCCCTCGTGCTCACGGCGGCCGCCACCGCCTCTGCCCCAGCACAGCCTCTCTTGTCCTCCCGAGGTCCCTTCCCCCCCCTTAGCGTCTCTCCGCCTCCGCCACCGCCACCGCCGTGCCTGCGCGGTCGCTGGCGGCCGGTGGCGTGGCTGGCGAGCGCTACAATTTCATTTGTTAGGGGCGGTCTCCGGCCGCGGGCCGTCACGTGGAGGCTGTGCGGAGACGGATGAACGCGCGGCGGCGGAGAGGGCCGAGGGCGGGGGCGGGGCCGAGGGCGACGCGCACCTACAACAACCGGCCCGGGCCACCCTGGCAGCCCGCGCCACCGAACGCTCGGAGGAATGCGGCCGTCTGGCCGGCGTGCGCCCCCGTTATTGGATTCTCATTCGCGACACCTTCATTGGGCGCGGGTGGGCGGGGCGGGCCGCGTCTACGCCGAGCAGTCGGCCGCGCCGCGTCTGCCTGCCCCACCCCGCCCCTCGCTCACGCCGCTTGCCCTCCACCCGGCAGCGGCGCGGCGCCGCGTCGACGCTTCAATTGATTATGCCCTGCGCCAATTCACAAATCGAGGGGATTTGTCGGACTTGGCTCAGGGCTGCAACGGCCATTTTCCCCGCTCAGGCTTCGCGGTTAGTCCCTTGGCTCGCCGCCGCCAGCTAGCCTGCAACTAACCGCTCACACTTGTATTGACTTCCGTTTTATTCACGTGATAAAATATACAATCATCCAATTACAAAAAATATGTTCATTATTGATTTCCTTGTATGTACTCCAGTTCCTTTATTCTTCAGTGTTTATCATTCACTGAGGGTGGTTTTCTTAAATTGGGTTGCAGAAACGGTTTGGGCTTCACAAGTCTTTCCATAACAACATATTATAATCATGGTGTTACTGCTTCGTAATATTTACAGGAAGTATGACAATTTTCACATTATAGTAATTCAGAGGAGTGGAACAATGGCAACGCAGATTCTCTCGCAGTAATTTTAATATTATGAATTACCGAAAATTCAGAGTTAAACAAAAATTAGACCTGCGCCACTTTTAAGATATATTTCCTCTATCTGTGGAAAATAATTAAAGAACTTTGAAGCCTTTTTTGAGACAATAATTGTTCAAAAATTGACTCTATGTCGTGGAAAATTATGCGAAAACTACTCATATTTTCTAAAAATTGTACATGTCAAACACCAAAAAATTTTAAACTTTTGCAATTTTCGAAAATTCAGTCTTTAACGAAAATTAGACTTACGCCAGTTTTAAGCGTATTTTGTCTTATCTAAGGAAAACATTTGACCCCACAAAATTTGACTAGATTTAGCAAAGCTCGAAAATGTTATGGTTTAATATTATGCACGTCAAAAAATCAGAATATAGGTTTGAATTTCCCAGCGCCTCGAGTTCGGCGAGATTGATCGTGGAATATCAATTTTCGAAAAAAATCGCCTGAACTGTTTACCTGCTAGCGTTTACCACGGACGGACGGACGGAAGGACGGAAAGACGGAAAGACAAACATTCTACCATCACCGAGTTTTTCGGTAGCAAGGTTCAACAAAACCTAGATTCTAACTACACAATGTGATAAAGGAAGTAATTTGCTACATAATAGAAACAGAAGTCATCATCTTTTTTTATATCAAGGCCTCAGGATACGAGATTTCTGACGCAAAATCGCCTCTTTCCGATGAAACATTTCAATACTTTCTCTTTACTACGTAAATATGTCATGAGCGAAAGAGAAAACAACAGCATAGTGCTGTTTTCTAAACATAATACGAGCACACAAAACAAGAGAACGCAGTATCAACAGTTATAAAAGCATGTATCAAGGCGTGGTTTCATTGTGGTTAACCATACTTGCATATGTATCTCTATTAATGAATGTTTCCTTTGATTTATCAATCCATTGTTTAAATATCCTTTACACAACCAACATAACTCGATTGAACTAACATGAAAATTACGAAAGTTAAAGTTGATGATGGGAACTTTCACAAATTGACCGCTTTAAATTAGAAAGTAGCAAATACGAACACTACAAATATATACTCTAATTATTATTAAAATGTGTTTATATACCAGCAGTAAATTTGTAGTAATACTTGAAGCCTCACTCAAGTACTGAATGCATTAACAAATACTCCTTCAGATCCTGGGCCCGAAGGCATAAACAAAATATCATAAACTGCAAAATCAAACTACAAAGTGCATCGAGATCGTGCCAAGAAAACTATTATTACTATTAAAGTATTACTTGATATATGAAGTTTTCATTGTTTAAATTTTTGAGAATAAAGTTTCTTTATTTACTAGGCCCGTATCTGGAGGAAATCGCGATTTTCTCAAAGGTAGTGTACCAATATTCAGAGAAAAATACTTTTAATACGCTATTTGTCGTACAGAAATAATTGAAAATAACGTTTACGGTTAAGCTCATGGTTCCTAAAATATCTAACATGTAAAAGCTGATGGAAGTATTTCAATTATTTCACAAGCATGAGTTTGTGTAAAAAACAACATACAAAAAATATAATAACTGAATTGACTAAAAAATCACCTAATCGTTTGCAGCATTGACCACTTCTTTGAAGAAAATTGTTTCTGTACCAACACTTCTTCCGCTTTGATTCGTGTAATGTAAATAAATTTATTTTGAGTAAATAATTTCATTCGTTTTTTGACACAGTGCATTAATATTTGTTATAGTATTCGAACAACGCATATTTATAGATAATAACTTTTGTTATACACCGGACAACAGAATACAGACAACGAGGGCAATGGTTACCATGTACTGTTGTATTATGTGTTGAAACAAACGTACATTGAAAAAATATGTCTTATGATGAAAGATCGCTGATCTTAATTAATGTAAATATACTTTAAATAGAAATGAAATACAACAATATGGTGACGGAACAACTCGCGATTGCCAACGAATTTGACGACTACGTCCTAGCCTTTTACCATTTTTGTCAACCTCGATGCCTTATTAATCTCCATTGGATAAAGAACAAGGTAGCCATTAGACCTATCTTTCTACGTAATATGTCTTCCTCGACAAAGATATTGTTTCAACAGTTGAAACCATTGTCATTTTTGCTTGCGAATTTACCATCAATAAAGGAAGGTGGAACCAAGAATAAGAATCTGAGCCGGCCACCCACTCCGTTATCCCAAAAACCGCATTCGTTTTTCTCCCTGCACCAAACCCCTTTAACTTTTGTCAATAGCCACATTTTTTCGACCAAGCCTTCCCTCCGGGCAACGCGTGATACGGCTAGCGATAAGGACTCGGGCGGCGCGCGGAGCCATCGCGGGGCCTTGATGGGGTCGAGCGCGGTGCGTCGCCGGCGGCCGGCGCCTCCCGGGGGCACGGGGACCCCATGACCGCGGCCGCGGGCAGCGCGCTCCGCCCCGCGCCAAGGAGAATCCAATCTCGCCGGGGAAACGTTCTCCGGTACGGCGTAGGCTGATACACGCGCGCTTGTCCACACTGCTCAATCGAGTAAAAACGCTGAATCTCCAACAAGGCGGAACCGTTGGGGCGGACTCCGAAGCGAGCACTTACGGTCATGCGCGGTGAGGGGTGAGGGGTGAGGGGCGAGGAGCGAGGGGCGGTCGTTTCACGCGCGCTTCGGGAGCGAGAAAAAAAGTAAGGGAGCTACTTTAATGCCCCCAAACCTCTCCGGCAATCTGCAGAAAGGAAAGCGAGGAAGCTTTTCTCGGGAACTGGAGCACTCACCCGTTTGAGCGTTAGGAAACACGCAGCCAGAGGAAAAAGCGTAAGAGCAATATCGCAGGGAGCGGTATATTTGCATACCAGAAATATAATCTTGATGAGCTTGTACGACGAGCGTATCTCGCAAATGCCCGACCACTGTATGCACAAAATTCATTACAGCATTCCCGATTGAACTCATGTAGTAATTAACTGACAAAACCGCGGCAACGATTTCACCTGATCCCTGTGCAGTGCTAGACTGAAAATATCGGATAAATGCGCAAATTTTAAAAGTGTGGTTGAAAAAAAAAGCAGAACATTTGTCGGGAATTTGTTGGACACAAAGAACATTTATTAGGAGGAGAGTTATATTATGGAAATTAGCAATAAAATCACATAAATATTGGATTCTGAATAATGGAAATAGTGTGAATTTTTTAAAAAATTTGGGAAAAAATAATCAACAATCCGTTCACTTCAATGAATTTCACTCCACATTCTAACAATCAATATAACATATACGTGAATTCATTGCAACATTTTAAACTGAATTAGCCTGATAGTTTTAAAATGTTCCAAATTAACGTAAGCACCATGTAGTACTATGTGGAGAAAGCACTTTTTATTCAACAAACATCTTCAACTGAATAGACTGAGAAAACGTCAACTTGTCGGCTATTAAGTATATTTTAAGCTTTTCAAAATATGCCCGCGAATTTCTTAATACTGACATTCATTTCAACACCCAGTGTGTGAACCCATAATCTACTCTCCAAACGCTGAATCATATTTATTTTTTCCCTTTCCACATATCGTACAAAACAAGTTACATTCAAAATCATGGCAATGATCATTGAGTTCTTGTCAACAGAAACTTATTATTTTTCCTTATTCTCTTCAAATATTTTGCCTTGGCGTTTCGATTGTTATAGTTACAATTACGAGGGGGCCCGTTACTATTACGTAGGTGATACTTGTTATTAAACACTGTTCAATTGATTTTCGGCTTCTTCCAAGAACTAGCATTTCGGATGCTTGAGGGAATACAGATAACATGTCAACGGTCTCCTTAAACTTATGGTTTCATTCTTTCTTTTGTGTTCATGAATAGTAATCTCAAGCGGTTTCTGCTTTATCATTCTGACCAATATTGATAGAACCACACTCTTGTCTGCTCCAGCTGCCAGGGCATCAGATATTGCACAAAATCGCGTCTTATTTACGTACATTGAATTCCATTTCTTTCTGTTGGCGATAAAGAAAATAAAGGACTGATTTTAGCTTCACTTTCTATAAGCACCTATAATATAATTTCGTACGTCCCCGAGATTGGATTGTAAAGTTTGAGCAACTGAAGAAAGACAGCAACTCGGTTGCTTTTTTCATATTGCTACTCATGGTTTCAGGATATACAGCCAAAAACGATCTTTCGCAACAAAATGTGGGGCGAAATTGGATCCACATCTGGCGGTACAATTCCGTAGTTTTCGCGGTGAGCAATTCGGTTTCGCAGTTTAAGAGGAGGGGCGGCAATAGTTCTTACACGTTTGTGCTGGAAGTCAGAGCCAGTACAATCGCATACTTCGGAACTCGAAATTTGTGGAGGCAGAATGATTAATTCCTGGCCGCGACGCTCGCTATTTTCCTAGGTTTGAAACGGAAATAACCTCAAATTTATTATTAAATAAATTGAATTGTGTTATTCATTATAATGAATATTATTATTCTATATAATTATTAATATGGGAGTTTGATATCTTACTGGCATTTTTGATAATAGGAAACAAAAATATGAACGCCAATACAAACCTCTATCTTCAAATACAAATTTCGTGCTACGTTTTACCACACCTTTCAAATAACTCTTCTCAATAATTGAGTTATTCAATGAAAAGTAGAACAGAATTAAAGAAGAATGTCACAAGGACCACAATCGAGTTCGCAAAATGATTATCATAAGAGTACGTACTGCTTTTGAACATTGTGGTCCTCGGATACGAAAATGTACTATTGTCAAAATTCATACACTAGATGATTGGTGTGAAATGAACTACATAGAAATCTTTCAAGTTGAGAGTTTCCAATCGTCAACAGATATGAGATAATGGTGCAAATAATCACGCAACGGACATTTGTGCCAGTGTACATACGTAGTATCATTAGAGATTCAAATCGTCACAAAGCAACCTATTAGGAGCACGGACCTCATCTATATTCTACCATCATGTCGCAGAGTGATTGATGTGGGCATGGTGTACCCGCTGCGGCGCACACCTCCTGACAGGCGAGGTTATCTCGGGCTATCTGGATGCGCCGAGCACTGGCCGCTGGCTCTTACAGCGGCTGAATACGCAACAGAACTCTACCGCGAGAGGCTAATCACACAAGCGACAAGCTATCACTTATTGCGGGGATAATCTTATTCAGTAGATAAAACTGAACGATGAAGCGAAATATTGATTTTAAACGCCAAAATACACTTTTTGATATCTGCTAATGAAAATAACTTTCAGAGTACACCCGTTTGGTGCCAGCACGTGACGTTGGCTACAATACAAATTAGTTTCTTTAATTTTTTCGCAAATTGATAACAACAACAATAATAATAATATTTTATGAAAAAAACAGTATCACAAAGCTCCTTAAACAATATGCTACACAAATCGCTCCTTGTGCAAAATGAGATGGTAATACGAACTAGAGATTAGAAATTAAAGTCTAGGTGACAGTAGAATAATGCCTAGAGTTAATAACAATAATAATAATTATTATTATAATAACAATAATATGGTTTTATAAGGCAACTGGCAGTACATTTCTGTCACATTCGCCACCACCATGAAGTCCAAACACTTGCGTCAGTCATTCGTGAAATATTAAATATGCTTTGATGATCACGATACTCGAACATCACAATCTGCCTTCTTCACCACTCAGATAAAATTAATTTAAAAATGTAATACATTGTGAGAAAATCGGGATGTTTATTGAAAAGTAAAAATAGATTTCGGTGAACACCATCGTTTGTCATTGAACTATTACATAAATATCAATGTCCACGTGCGGCTTCGTAAAGGGGTCATACATAACAAAAGCCTTTGATGCCAAAACATTTATTTTGAATCCAACACAGAACGAATAAATCCATTATATTAATCTAAAATAAGGTGTGATTTAGTAATACCAATACTAAAGCACAGGGAATCTATATATTTCCGGAATTGTAGAGAGAGAGAGAGCGAGAGACAGAGACAGACCGACACAGAGAGAGACAAAGAGAGAGAGAGAGACTATGAACGGGAGCGAATCTGACAGCGAGAGTAAGAGAGCGAGCGACAGAGAGAAAGAGAGAGTGAGAGAGAAAGAAAGGGAGAGAAAGTGAGATTAGCGAGAATCAGAACACCTACAAGGCTGCGAAGTGCTCATTCGATTCGTTAAATCAAAATTTAGACAAAAAGTAAGAAATTCAGCTAAAAGTTTCATTTCATGGCTAAAAATTAGCTTCAGCTTGTAGTTTCTTTCACAGCCGATCGATAAAGCTTGATTTGCTCTTTGTTCAGTGCAAAACACGTTCATGATTCATGATGCAGTAGAGTGTAATTCACAGAGTAAAATAACAATTTTTCACACGATAATGCGTAAACGCATTGATGACATACCTATCAAGAATATTTTTTAATCTAAATTGCGGTTTAATAATATACAATATACCAGAAGAGGTGGCTCAGAACATCAACTGATGTCACTGCAGTACTTCTGACCAAGAAGTCCTCGGTTCTAGTACCGATGGTGGCAGGATTTTCTACACTAGTTAGATAGCTATGTCGAATTAAGTCGTTGCCAGGAGGAGAATCTCAGCGGCTGGTTGCTCTGGTTGGTAGTTTTCTGTTGTTTCTCCGATCAACACCAGGCGAATGCCGTAAAAAATGGGTCATGCAGAGCGCGCGATCTTTCCTTCCCTTTCCTTGCCCTATCTTCATCCCTTACACTACATTATATATCCCATACACTACATTATCTTATGCCGAAGACCGGTTGGGAGCTCAGTGCTTGTCTCAGCTGGGGTGTTGCCCAGTTGATGGGCGATACCTGGTTGAGGAAAACCCTGCTACTCGACAGGCGGGTCGGCGCCGGATCTCATCAGCTAGAGGGGAAAGCCCCCTCCTCCGGAGGAAATAAACATGCACTACGCTTACGTGACTAATGAAAGTAGCCATTAAGGCGCCCGGAATAATCAAGCAATATACAATATAAAAGTAAAAACTGCAGAGTTGTCTTCTACACTTATTGCATTATGTATTTCAATATTTCGACTTATTCTGATGTAATTCACGTATTTGAACAAATTGACATGTATACCTGTATCACTGTTATCAATTGCACTGAGTAATTCAATGATGAACAGAATGATAATGAACTGATTGAATTTTCAGATATTATATCGTCTCCTATATTATTCCAGTAGTATACATACCTCTTATGGCTCTCACAGGCAACCAGTCTTTATAAATGAGGTCTCTTAATGAAAGAAAACTTCACGGAGTCGTGACGAATTGCATTTTGATTTAAAAAATATGAGGATTTCTTTTTAAAAAACGCATTTACATATTCATGTTAAATGCAACCCGCAACACACGGTGAGATATATTGTTAAATAACTCCTAAACGAAGCGTTTTAGGGCCTTAAAACTTAAAACATTTAGGTAAAAGGCCTCAAAGAAACGATTATCGCAACGCAATCTACAGGATAAGGTACTTCTGAACATTTTATTACATTTTTTGCTAGTCCGGCGCTTATCGATATTATCCAATACCAACAGTACTCGGCACTGGAGGCGATCTTTGTTTGTGACGTCACGTCTAAAAGGCTTAGATTTCTCCAACTTATATGTATGCATTCTATGTACACTGTTGTTTACGGCGATTGATGAGGTTTATTTGCATAATCTTTAATTCACGATTATGGAAATAAACCTAAATATTCAAGCAACAACAATTAGAAGTATTAATAGTTGTGTGATAGCGATGAAGATTGCTTTTTATGTGTCCAGTGCAACCGTTTATTTATCGAATGTAAGTATTGATATTCTTTTCTTTTTCTGAAAACTTTGTGAAATTATCTACAGTACTCATGGACTTGGTATGGTACATCATAGCTACTAATCACTTAAAATTAATAAACTAAATTGTGCTTATTTTATTCTCATTCAAAATATTTGTCCGTTTGTATCGCTCACCCATCAAATTTGAAACTCTGCTAACTTAATTCAATATACATTCATGGACAGGGCAGTTCAAGAGGGGAAAATATTTTTTTAACATGAATTAAAAATGAAATTTGATTGAAGCAAAAGTTTATATTTCTTTCACAATATTGTTAATTGTTTCAGGTGTGGTTCATTTTAAATACGTACGTCATTTAAGAAAATAATTCATTTTGTTTATTTCATTTCATATCTTTGAAGGTGGGTGAACTTCACTCTGATAAAAGGGAAATTAGTTACAACTCGTTATACTATGATGAAAAGTCACGAAAGGAGCTACAGTGTCGACCGAAATTCAAGGAAGGAACCATCTCCACGAAATTGCCACTGTGTTCTGCGTGTGAATCCAAAAGATAGGCAGAAGGCTCACGAAAATTTGAGATGGGCATTATCAGAAAGCTTAGAAACTTAATCAAACTATGATGGAAAGAGAGTTCTTACATATTTTGATGTCCTTTATCAAAAAGAAGAAAGAAACAATACTGGCAAGGAATGCACGATTGTGTACAGTGAAAAGTAAAGACTGTGTCTTGTTAGGATTGGATTCTGTTTTACCTGTGCCAGTATTTTCTTTATCAGCAGTGATTCGGTGAAATTTTCAAGTCAGCGTGTTAAGTCTGATATTGCATTGAAAAACTTAACAATAGTTTCCCTAGAGTGATTAGCAAATAAATTAGTAACAAATTAATTTATATCTTGGACAAGTTGAGGCATTTGTGAGAAAACTCAGAGGACTATTCTTTTAGTACTTTTAGTATTGTAAATGCTTTTTTGAGCACGTTAGTAGAAGATCTATATTAGCAAGTTTCATTTATTATCAAACAGATCGATTTATTAATCATTGAAAATATGTGGAAATATATTTAGTACAATATATGATAGTCCAGATATTGCGTCTTCATATTATGTTTTATTGTTTATATTATATAAAATCCTCTCCAATATTATTTCAGTAGTATAGATGAGTTTTGCCCACACGCAACCAATCTTATTAAATGAGGTCTCTAAACACTCTTCACGGACGTTTTGCACTTTGACTTTGAAAATAAAGAGGATTTGTTGAAAAAATTATTCTAAATATTTATGTCAAATGCATTACACAAAATTCGGGCAGCATTATTAAAATTTATTTAGCTGAATAACTTCGAGAAAAAGCATTTTAGGGCCTTAAAATCTGGAAATTTAAAGCCGAAGGCCACAAAGAAACTTTCCTCGCAACGTAATCTATAAAACGAAAGTTTCTTGGATTCTGTTACATTTTACTAATCCGGTGCTTCTCGATACTACCCCACCTGTTCAGAGAGTGCAGAATCTGCAACTGTACGTCAAATAAAACTAATCACTTGATATTCTAGGCGATTAAATTGCACGAGTGTACCGCTCAGTTCGCTAATAAAGTTAAATACGAATATCGTAATATTCCCAAGAGTAGGGTAATACTTGCCCGATCCTGTATTTTTGCATGGACAATTTTTAGTAGCTTTCTCGAAAGTAAAAAGCTTTTGTAATATTTTTGTAACTGTCAAGGAAAACGAAAATCTAACTGTCAAGGAAGATTGTATAATTACTTCAAATGTTTTTAAGAAAGTGTTGTGAATTGTTCCAAGAACAATATAACACTGAAAAACCTTCCATTGTTTCTTATTTTTATTTTAAATTCTATAAGTACACTGGAAGATACCTTACATTTTTTAAACAAATAAACACGTTTCATTAACGTTTTTTCTTAATATGTAAGAGGAAAGGTAGGGAAAAGGGTAGAATTTGGAACCCATGCGAGAGTTCTCGCACGGGTACGCTAGTAAAACAGTTATCGTAACTAATGTTCCATATGGAACTAATTTCATAATGGAATTCAATGCTGTGACAAATCCCAAGTAACTTTCATATTGAAATACAAGTCTGTGTATCGCGAAAGACTCCAGCTTGATTAGATGAATACTACGTCAAGGCATGATTTCAGCTACAACGATACGGTGAAATAAAAATGTATTTTGTATTATTTTTAATAAGACTGGGTACAGACGAGCAGCTTTGACTACTACAGGTCAATAGTTTATAATCACACAATCAATCGAAAAATTCAAAACAAATTAATACATCATAAAATGAAAATCGTAATGGAAATATAAACCAAATTACAAAGCACATTATTTTCATCAGAATGTAAAGAACAATAGAAATGTTTCGAAATGTACAATTTTGTGACATTTTCAGTGTTTAGGAGCGACGATAAACGTTTCTAAAAGCGACGAAATACGTTTCTAAAAAGACACTCACTTCCTCGCATTATTTGCAACTAGGAATCCTCGGAAATCCAGAAATCAATGAAAATTAAACCTGCGCCGTTTGTTAAACGTCGTTTGTCCTAACCGTGGAAAAAACGTTAACATTTTGAGACTTTTTGAGAAAAAATCGCTTTATTTCAAGCAAAAAGATCGCGGAAACGAATCGTATGTTTAAAAATCGCTCACGACCTTATTTAAATATATGAATTTTTAGAATATATTTTATTAAGAAACAATATGAGACGTCAATAATACTCTTGCAATGTTATTTTTTTTTGCTGTCCCAATTTTCGGAAATTCACTGAAAATGAGGTCTGTATCGTTCTTATAAGCATATTTTCCTCTACTGCAGAAAACATTCAAGAAAAATTGAGCCTTTTTTTAATTAAATATATGTTTTGAAAAAAACTTGTATCCTGACCACCGGTGTAAGAGATTTTACTACACATAAGAACAATATTTATCTATTTTTTCGATATCAGAACACCATAATTCGAGTATTTCTGACGACCAATTATCACTTTTCGTTGAAGCATTTAAAACTTCCATTTACTACCTAATGCTGTAGTAGGCGAGAAAATAAAAGTAAGAATATATAACTACGATTGAAATAAATGTTACAAAAGAGAATTAAGTTTGTCATTAAACTTTCAGAAAGCAAACTGTTCCCCTCAAGGCTCTCACAAACACAACCTCGTTCCTAAGGTGTAAAATGAAAAAAAGGCGGACCGCGCCAGGAAAAAAGGTGAAATAAAAGTATCTGACCCTGAATGGGAGGACCGACTGGCGCGACGCATCTCGCAAACTTGGAAGAGAGAACTCCGTTAATGTAAAAATTAAACAGCAACGGCTGAACAAAACAGACCCAGACTGAAACAAAAGAACAAAACATTTTTATCGCGCCGCCTCCTGACTACATGGCGATCGCCGCCAGTTTTTAATTTGACGCCGGGCGCGACAACGCAGCGACGGACTGGGAAGAGCGGCGTCACTCGCATCTGCCGCACTTCGCCAGCCCTCTCGCCCACCGCCCGGCCCGGCGCAATCGCGCAGGAACGTGCGGGCCGCACCTCATTTACCGAATGTTGTATGCATGAAATCCTCTTCTCTCCGGACATACATCGGTTGATTGATGGGTTGGTTGGTTGGTTGATGTTGAGCAGAGATGTTGTCCGGGCGCGTCAATTGCTGTGGTCTTTAGTGCCGTAAGTTTAGTAAGTGTTTTTATCCCGGAAAAGGCGGCGTTCCTTCTTCCATTGGATGGTGAGTTCCGGCACCGATATACATGTCGTGTTGGATTTCCCTTTCCAGGTAACTTCCCCATCAGGGCACTGCTTAGCCAGGACAAGCTCGTAGTTGCTTCCGACTGGTCTCTCGTCATGTGTGAGAGTGGAGTGCATGTAAGTGTGTAAGTAAGGGAAGAGCGTAGAACACGGGAGAGAAAGGAAAGATCGAGCGTGATCCATGGCTCATTTGGTAGGGTAGTGCTTCGGCATTCGGCTCGTACTCATCGGAGAAACCATCTAAAACTATCAACCCGAGCAGCCACCGATACAGATAATGTCGAAACTCCGTCACCTAGGATCTCCCGGTCAGAGTAGCTGAAGAGGCAGCGGCAATTGCCATGATACCAAACATGGAAATTTTGGTTTCATTACAGTGAAATATATCTCCGAAATTGTCCTTCCTTCATAACTAGCCTGTCCTTGCAGGTTGCCTCCTTGTGCGGCTATTTACGTTTATTTTGAGTTCTTATACATGATGAATTGGAAATTTGATGGTTACCGAAAACCCTTAAATGATCTGCAAAATACACGATTCTTTCGCTAGTTATATCCTCATCTTACTATTTAAATTTAAAAAAATATTAACTGTATCAAGAGTTCCGAAACATTTGCGTAAGTGGAAGATATACTACTAAAAATCTTGCGGGTGAAAACTTTTCAGTGCATAGCAAACCGATAGTCTCTTGACAGGATAACATTTAAAGTCTTCTAATGATTATAAACAATTAGCAAAGAGGCAGTTTATATCATATGTCTAAGTATGTTTTTCTAACGACCTTAATATGTAACCGACAAAATAAATGATTCGTCCTTAACTGTCTTGAATGACTTTATCTTAAATATTCACAAAAGTCTTCTCTTATAAGCCCATCCTAATCTTATCGGGTATGAAGAGACTTGGTCTCCAATAATTGTTGTTTTCTTACTTTTTCTTTACTCTACGTACTTCCCGACTAATTGTGTTTATCTATCTACTTCATTTCGTTTCCTTCGTTCGTCTGGAGATGATCTCTTCCCAATTTCATTTGGGAATTGTACTGTTTCGGATTGTATTCAAAACGTCATATTTTCATACATTTTATTCACTTGAGCGATTTGCTAATTTGTTTTTCACCACAATTTTCACTAAATATTTTCACTCCACATGTGTAATATCGAATTATTTTCCATTATAATTACTTGGAAGTTTTGCAGATCTTCCCGCGACTACACGGATTAATAAATATTTGCGACATCAGAATGCCTTTTGAATGACGTCTACCCAGGTTTTGGCGCCAGAGAATTATTATCTCGAACGCCTAGCGCGCACCTCCTTCCGCAAACACTTCCCGCCTGATTCTCCCTTCCTGCACCAACCGCACTTCACTTCTTCCGCTGCGATTCGCACCCCATCCACGTCGGCCGCCGAGTCCGCACCCCTGCCGGTGCGTTCCGCTCTCTCCGCGCCGCAACGAATGGAACTTCAACATCAAATGTAATCAAAACATCAGAGGATAGTTGCTGATATAAATCAATACCCACGCCAGTATAACTTCACACTTCCGAAATCGATACGTCCCCTCCGCTTCCGGCGCGTTGCGCAGCGGTGGAGCCGCGGGGGGCGGAGGCGGCGGTGGCGGCGGTTGCTCGAGCGGGAGCGCGGCGGTGGTCGTAGCCGCCTCCGCCTGTTTGCATGCACCCGCTGCGGGCGCTCGTGCTCGCGCCCGCACGTTATGCGCGTGCTCCTCGGAAAGTCCTGGGCGATCCTCCGCCCGCTCTACACACCACTGATTGATTGATTAGTGATTTCAGATGCGTCAAATACTAAGGTCATTAGTCGTGTAGGTGTAGTGCATGTTTTTCTCCGCCTGTTTGCATGCACCCGCTGCGGGCGCTCGTGCTCGCGCCCGCACGTTATGCGCGTGCTCCTCGGAAAGTCCTGGGCGATCCTCCGCCCGCTCTACACACCACTGATTGATTGATTAGTGATTTCAGATGCGTCAAATACTAAGGTCATTAGTCGTGTAGATGTAGTGCATGTTTTTCTCCGCCTGTTTGCATGCACCCGCTGCGGGCGCTCGTGCTCGCGCCCGCACGTTATGCGCGTGCTCCTCGAAAGTCCTGGCGATCCTCCGCCCGCTCTACACACCACTGATTGATTGATTAGTGATTTCAGATGCGTCAAATACTAAGGTCATTAGTCGTGAGATGTAGTGCATGTTTTTCTCCGCCTGTTTGCATGCACCGCTGCGGGCGCTCGTGCTCGCGCCCGCACGTTATGCGCGTGCTCTCGGAAAGTCCTGGCGATCCTCCGCCCGCTCTACACACCACTGATTGATTGATTAGTGATTTCAGATGCGTCAAATACTAAGGTCATTAGTCGTGTAGGTGTAGTGCATGTTTTTCTCCGCCTGTTTGCATGCACCCGCTGCGGGCGCTCGTGCTCGCGCCCGCACGTTATGCGCGTGCTCCTCGGAAAGTCCTGGGCGATCCTCCGCCCGCTCTACACACCACTGATTGATTGATTAGTGATTTCAGATGCGTCAAATACTAAGGTCATTAGTCGTGTAGGTGTAGTGCATGTTTTTCTCCGCCTGGTTGCACGCACCCGCTGCGGGCGCTCACGCCAGCGCGTATGCGTGTGTTGCCCGGGAGCGGCTGCCCACCGCCGCTAAGACAAACCGGATCCTACGCTCGCTCTACACACCATTGCTTGATTAGTGATTTCGTACGAGTCAACGGCTTTATATCAGACTTTCAGTAGCTTTATATCAGACATTCTCATGCTGGTATGGTAGACACCTATGGATAGTTATAAGAACATGCTAGAATATTTTTCTTTGTTTTTTTAGAACGATGTAGTGAATGAAGCAAATAAATGGTATCCTTTTCTTAATTAATAATTACAAACAACATCCGTGCATGAAATACAGTTAAACTATTGAGTAAATCGTATGGGTTCAAATCTGACCCCAAACAGAGTCCACGTTAGTATTGGAGTTACAAAGTCGAAGGTTTAATAACAGTTCCTCGTTCATGATGAGGAAGGAAGATTATTTGATTGATTGATTTTTTCGTGTTTCCGGGCGCATTAACTGCTTCGGTCATTAGTCCCGTTAGTGTAGTGCGTGCTTTTCTCTCGGGAGATGGCGGTAATCTTCCCTCGCTGGATGGTGAGATACGGCACCAACCTACCGTCGGCTAGTGGGGTTTCCCCCTAACCAGGACTCTCCCACCAGCAGGGACAAGCTCTAAGCTCCCGACCGGTCTCCCGGAATATGTTGTAGTGTAGTGCACGTTAGTGTAAGTGTTTGTGTAAGGGGAGAGGAGAGGACAAGGAAGAGAAAGGGCAGATCGCGCGCGGTCCGTGGCCCGTTTAGTAGGATACTGCTCCGGCATTTGCCTGGTGTTGATGAGAAAGCACGGAAAAGTACCGATCAGAGCAGCCGGCCGCTAGTGTCGAAAATCCTGTCGCCATCAGGACTCGAACTTAGGACCTGCCGGTCAGAGGCGCTGCAGTGACATCAGTTGATACACTGAGCAACCGCTACCGGTAGGAAGATTATTGATTAAGTTCGGACTGCCTTTCCGAATTTGTGGGATGCGGGAAGGAACAAGGTACCACACATATGCATTACAAAATGAATGATTCACACCTTTTGGATCTTAATCAATATAATATTGAATCATTATGTGATGCTTACATAGCTATTCAGAACCGGAAGAAAGAAAATTATAGAGAAGTGAATTATCCGTCCATTGTGGCTAGGATCTTCATCCAATATTTTCCGAGAATTGCAGCTGATCTCAAGAAGAATCTAAAGCCAAAAAAATCAACATCATTCATTTACATGAACATTTTCTACACGGTCTTTGTTTACGAAACTTCTTCTTTTAAAATTCTCAAAATAATGGGTGAACTAAAAAATAAATATTCGGCAGATTTAGATGAATGTGCCAACTGTTTGTTAAAGACCTGTGAGCCTGCCATCATGCAAGCGTTAACTCACGTATTTATTCATATCCTTGCCGCACCGGAACATTTCCAGGTATTTTCAGAACAGCTACGATGAAGACGCTCTTCACAAAAGGCAACAAAACTGGAATAAAATTTATCAGATTTTTTTTCAAAAATATTAAGGATACATTTCACGTACGAATAGAAACATTTCAGAGTAAATTACAAGAGTTTTCAGAATGCCATCATGGATTATTCAAATTATTCAATTATTCAAATTATCGTTTCCATGTTGTCGCGGCAGGAAGTAATAAGAGCCAAAATTTATTGCTTATTTATCTTTGAAAATAGATTTTATTACATGGGAGTTTTTTGGTTTTTTCCCCTTTCAAAATTTAAGTAGTAAATGACTTAGTGTAGGGATCACAGAATTTTGAAAATTTTCATTATACGCAGTTTTTAACTGTTTTTTTACGTAAAATAAATAAAAATAAATAGATTTAGAACAACAGTTATGTAAACAGCCATATTTAATTTTCTTAAAAGCGTCCCTTCATTAATGGATCAAACTGAAGCACCTTAGAATATTGTTAGATCTTTCAGAGCATTTGACGTCACTAATAACAACATTCAACTTTCAAAATTACATTCGAATGGAATTTGTGGTATTGCTCTACTTCTGGTCATGTTCTCTTTGCTCATGACATAAATATTCTTTGCAAATACAGTAACTAGTACAATATGAGATGTGTTAAAATGGTTCTATAATAACAAATTAATAGTAAACGAAGGGTAAACGATTTTAATGCAGTTTTCCATTTCAAATACGCAACTGTCCACTCCATTGATTATCACGACGAGCCATTGACTCATGTCAAGTTAACAATTTTTTGTCTCTCTCTCTCAATTCAAACCAAAAATAGAACATCTATTTAAATGAATTGAATACAAAATTAAGTTCATTACGATACGCATTCAGAATTAGTTCCAGTTCAGTCAGTCCCTACCACTGTTCATTGTATGTATTTCGTAAATGTTCATTCCTGTCTGATGTATGGCGTAGTATTCTGAGGAATACCATCCTACAGCTCCCAAACGTTTAGATTACAGAAAAGAGTTTTACGAATAATGAAGTAAATAAGACCCATGTGATTGCTCTAAGCCTCTCTTTATTAAGCTAGGAATTCCACCATTGCCTTGCCTCTTGCTTTACGAATCAGTGCGTTTGGTAACAAATGACATAATGAAGGATGAAAAAATAATTTCAAAGAATATAGATGTCTATAACTATATCACTCGAGGTAGCAGTCATATTCATTAGGTATTAGTATCAATAGAACTACAAATCACCACAATAATTAATGCACATTATTAACGTACATTTACATTATTTTTCAACTAATTTCTAGATGATATTAAATGATTAAAATCATTACAATATATTAAGTGCCAAGTAAAGTCTTTTTTGCTCCAAAAGTTTCTGTACAATTAGAGACTACGGCGAGCATCAAAAAGAAAAGTAGTATTGATTTTAAAAATGATGTTTAAAAAATTAGTTACCATTTGTATTGTATAATTCTCAAAGACTAAATATGACTAGTAAGTATTGTATATTAGCTTCTGGGTCAGTAACTCCCATCTCGATCAGATTTTTTGTCCAGTTCCCCACATCCTTTGGGCAAATTTTGAGATGGACGCTTTTTTGTTTCTGGATATAAATGTTGCTCCTCTATCTGTGCACGTTTTCTAGAGCTCAAAGGGAAAAACAGTTACACAAATATTCGTTCTCCACATTCTCGCGGCAGTACGTCAATTTCTTCACGAAACGGGACGATAAAGGCTAATAGCTAAAATCTGTTGCTAATTTGCCTTTGCAAATAGTTTTTTTTCCACGTAGTGAATATTTTCTAATCAAATTTTATCACAATCTTTCGTTTCTGCATGTATTCAAAATTCAACTTGTATATGAGTTAGGGTAGGGAAGGAATATCAGAGCTCAAGAAAATGTGCGCAGATTGCACTTCTCATAACAACCAGTTTTTTGACTGTTTTTGAAGCTAAATAAATAAATAAATAGAAATCACTCTCGTTACAGACGAAATAGAGTAACAACCATAATACGGGTTCGTATCATGATAATCGGATACATTGAGATTGTGTTTCACATTTCCGGCAGGGCGTGGTAACCAGCCCCCGAGAAAATACTCGTAAAATAAATTAGTGCAGGGAACCTGAGGATTCTTGTCAATTGAGGAATGATGTCAATGCTACTCGTACCTTTTTCCGCCTCGCATAAAATTTTAACGCCTGCATCTTTTATGCGAGAATCGATGGTTTTGCGCTAGAAGTCGTCAATACCATACAGTACTTCGATATTCGCTTATAAGATAAGAAACGATGTAAGCAGTCTGACAATGTATTTTTTTCTAACTGACGGTTTAACGATGAAGACAAAATGTACTGCGTGAGTAACACGAAAGAAACAATATTTTCCTATGAATCAGAAATTATCTTTTCAATAATGGGATTGCAACATCATTAAAAATAAACAGTAAACATTATTTTTATATAAAAATTAATATCAATGTATTAAAAATGAAAAAGTTTATCCTCTATTCAATATTGTAAAATATAGAATTGATTGTGAATAAATTCAGTTAAAAGGATTACATTTTAGTGAATGACAAATTGACATGTTTTGATAGTAGCTATTTTTCTTATATTCCTTTATATCAATCATAAATTAAAGGCTACATAAAAACTACAAATTATACATTTAAGTAATCTCATATTTGATTGAAACACCTCAAATGTTTATTTTGAGATGTTACTGTAGTTTTTTTCATATAAATTAAGAGAAAATAAAGTGATACATGAATTCGTCTGGAATGTACAAAAATTCCTTTGTTTTTGGATAATACTTCGATGGAAATCTGTGCATTGTTATTCGTTGAATAAAACGATTCTTTTGCAATGAATACAGCAAAAGGTGGGCATCGTTTTAAAAAGAGGAGTTTAGTGTTAGGCATTACGAACAATGCAAGATTTGGTATGTTCAAAACTGTGGGAGGAAATGATGGTCCATGAATGGAGTAAAGAACAATATATGAAACAGCAATTATTACAAATGTACGCATATTCTAGGTTAACACGCCGATCGACATTTTCCCATTTGTATCAATAACGGTTAAAACGTATTCGAAAAGCAGGTTCAACGAATAAAATAATAGTATGAAGTGAACTGAAACTTTTCTCATTGTTTCACCGGCCATTCATACTCTGCCAGAGGAATCGCATAGAAGGACAATGAACACCCATGTTTATATGTAAATACAAACATCATCAGTACGTTGTGCGAACAGAACGGAATGGAATCTGTATTTTTATCTCGATATCGAAACCACAGAACAACACTCAGTGAACAATTCAAACGTACACATTTTACAAAACACGAGCTTCTAATTGCAATCACTTCTACAGTGCGATAAGGAGAGGTGCGAAATACATAGCTAATTAAATGTATAAATGCTATATATGGAGCAGGAACGATGGTGGGTAATTTGCTCCCATTACTGACGTCCTGCTCTCCCAAACGCGCGGAGATGATGAAAAGGGAATACGGACACCGTCAACCATAAAATCACCAAGTTGGATATCATATGTGTCTCCTTTGAAGATATTCCAAATATTTAGATGCAGTAAATTCGCCCTTGGCAGGGTTCTAACATATGATCTCTGGATGCTAAAGAGCACAGGGCACGTGAACTCTGCAACTACGCTTCAGCGGCTGCAATGCTCTCGAGAAACTTTTTCATTCGTTTCCAAAGTATAGAAAATACTAGCTTCGACTGTGGCAGGGTTCGACAATCCACTTGGGCCTGCAGCACTGCCGCTACGCCTCCCTGACCTGGCGGCCGAGTGCTGCATACAAACAGCCGGCATGCTTCTCCACACGCTCCAACGCATTCGGTGAATACCGACCGCCAACTTCTCGCCGGCGAAAAGTTCGGTACGCCGCCGATTGCGTTGGGCAGAGAAGGCAAACAGAAAGAGTTGTGGACTTACCGTTGCGAACTTCAACTAGCAACTTCTTAAACGAAAAGAATGTACTCATATAAAGTAGCATGCTTCTCTGAAGACTACGAGTCTACAATGGGAGGCTACACAAGAACTCTTGAATGAATTCAGGTAGAAGCCCCGACGGCCGAGGTCACCAAGGCACGAGGGCAGTTAAGTGGATGGAGAGTTCGAGTCATGGAACCGCATTGTTGTCTGTGTGTTACGTCATGATTTCCCATAACACCCCTTCTTTTCTAGCCTGTTCGGATGGGCACAATTTCCCAGTGCCATCTCCCCTGCCAGTAACAGTGTGGGGCTGGCGACACCAGTTACCGGCACTTCAGAATAAAGCAGAGCGCGAAGTAGACACGGCCATGGTCCCACTATCGGCTAATTACCGGGGCGAGTGAAGGGTCTCAGGCTACGCAAGTACAGACTAGTCAGTAATACCGAAAATACGGGCCAACAGATCACTTCAGTTTTAGAGTCGGGGGAATATGGTAGGTGCTGCACTTGGAGATTAGCCAGTCTCAGTCGGTGCGGGGGGTCGAAAAATCCAGAGGGATAGTGAACTGAAAGCATCACCCTTACGCAGTGGTTCATCTCAATCTCGAAACAAGGATCTAAAAGATACTGCTACTACAGCGTCGTTGGTGCGGCTCCAGGACTGGTAGTGGCGACGAGCGTTCATAGCAAAGATGCTGCCAGGAAAATATGCTCGCCGCCCAAACTGAAGATAAAAATCCTAAAAACAGAATAATGCCATATTTTGAGCACTGGCAATCGAGAATGGCACGACGTTTGTGTACGTGTGATCACGAGTTCAAAGCATTTAAGTGCTCGCTAACATGATGTCGTTTTTGGAATATCCGCGTAAATGCAGAAAGTATTTTCGCCTTGGCTGGCATGGGCCGTTAGCTTCACGCAACGGGTGGTGAACGATGTTTCAGAAGCCGAAGTGAGGAGCGGACTGTGGGTGAGTCACGTTTTGTGGAACTGTCTCCACGCTCCGGACTGAAAAAAATGGAGACCAATGATCCGGAAGCTCGAGGTGATGTAAGCCACGGATGACGCAAGACACGGGTTGTGAATCGCCTAATCTTCAAGGGTTTGTTTGGCTGACGCTTTCTGAGCTGTAACTAATGCAAGTATTTTCTTGTAAAAACATTGAATACATGTAGGTCGGTTTCCTGAGTTATGTCTGGATGCGTACTGTTTTTCGAGCTATAAATAACGCATGTGTTTTCTTGTAAACAAATCTTTAAATGTACTCCAAGTCTGTGAACTATTTTCTCTCTCGCGTCACACACAAGACAATTTCAATGGTGACACCGGTCATTTGGAAACACGAGGATAAGGCACTCATTTAAATCAGAATGGTGACAGATGAATTAAATGCATGGTAAGAGAAGCAACTAGTAGCCGAATGCACAGAAAACCAACATTACTGGCCACAGTAATTCAAACTCACTAAAGGAAGGAAAGCCAGTCAATTGAACGCAAGAGAAGTTTGGATACGTGCCATTATTTGATGAGACTATGTAAAAATATTATGCGGCGTAAGATTAAGTATTTTGGAGTTCAAACTGCAATCCAAGAACAAGGTAAAGGAACAAGTGTAAAGAAACAGCCATCCTTATTCCACAAAACCTACTTGGATATGACAAATAAGTATTTTGCAACAAGCTTTGATTTGCACTGAGAACAGTAAATGAAGGCTTTGCTGCTTCGTTCAATTGAATTATTTTTGTGTAGAATAAACTTAACTCTGAAGTTACTTGCCACACAATAAAATTCAAAATTACACCTTTCTTCACAACTAATAGAGTAAAAGACTTGATATGCTGCAGGGTGTTAAGTTTCTCTTAAAATATCAATCTAACAATCACTTGACATTATTGAGAGGAACTTTTTCTTATGTGTATCAACTGTATAGAACTGTAAAAAATAACGATGCTGAAAATTCTTTAATCAATTTCGTAATTTTTTTTACCGTACTACAAAAATATATAACTTCACATTTCCACATATTGAAAAGACACAAATTGAGGCAAAAAATGTCTCCAAATCCACAACACGACTGTGAACGTCATTTTAATGTTCCGAAGTTAACAAATCCATAACATTAGAAGACGACACGAGTTGTTTCACTGTCTCAGTAATTCGCGTAAGTAAGCACAAATGCATTTCTTTAAATACGCAAGTGAGCACAGAGACAGGACTATTGGTCCATTGACGAGGTCATAAAATGGCGATTCAGATGTTAAAGTGAGCAACGTGTTGGCTGGGTCTCAGAAAAAAGCATTTGAATGAGTGCGCAGGCAAATCGTGGGCTACAGGAGTGTCAGGAGCAGGAGTCTCTGGATCAAGGGCTGATTGCGTCGCGTCGGGCGGCTGGACAAGGCCGGAAAGGGGGGGGGGCGCGGGGAGAGCCGGGTCGGCGGGGTAATGGGGTGGGATGTCGGCGTGCGACACGACGCTACGGTGGAGAGGTGCAGTGGCTGTCGCGGGGATAGAGAGAGAGACAGAGGGGAGAGAGAGGACGAGAGCGAGGGCAACCGGTTAAAACGATGTATGGGAGGTGGCACAGGCGGAATAGAAGAGAAGCACCGGAGCATGAAAAGCCGGAGCTCGAAGGAGAGAGGCTGAGCTGATGGGAAAGCCTCTCAGCAGCAGCACCAGTGAGATGTGTGAGGTCGCAATGTGTGAGGAATGCGATGCAGTACAGAAATCACTTTACGATCGGCAAGCAGAGGAAGAGAAAGTGACCTGACAAAAATATGTGATGAGAGTACAGAAAAAAAGGAAAACGATGTTGGGCGCAGAAGTGAACCGAAAGAATAGTTCAGAGCAAACAAACAAGAGAGACGATGTGTTACAAAGAGCGGTGAACACTAACTACGTGGGCACAGACAGGAAGAGGATTTAGCGAATCACGACGACAGGCAAAGTGGGAGAAGTACCATGCAGGTGGGGCGGCGCGGACAGACGCGCGGGGCGGGGCGGGGAGGAGGGGGCGGGAAGGGGCAGGCAGTGGGCGGGGAGTAGGCGGGCAGGGGCGGGCAGAGGGCGGGCAGGGGCAGGCAGGGGGCGGGCAGGGAGCGGGCTGGGGCGGGCAGGGGCGGCAGGGGCGGGCAGGGGCGGGCAGGGGCGGGGCAGGGGTGTGCAGGGGCGGGGCAGGGGCGGGCAGGAGGCGGGCAAGGGGCGGGCAGGGGGCGGGCAAGGGACGGGCAGGGCGCGGGCAGGGGAGGGCAGGGGAGGGCAGGGGCGGGCAGGGGCGGGCAGGGTGCGGGCAGGGGCGGGCAGGGGCGGGGTGGGGCGGGCGGGGCGGGCAGGGGCGGCCAGGGGGCGGCAGGAGGCGGGCCGGGGAGGTTAACGCGCGTGGCTGGCCGTGCGCGACCGCGGCGATCGCTCTCATCGGCCGCAACCCGAGCGGGCGCGGAGGGGCCGCTCTCGTTCACATGACAAGCCACTTAACTAAGCCGGATTAAGGTGGGATATAATGCGCCCGCCGGATTTACCGATTTTGCATGCAAATTCTTTACTTTGCGAATTCCGAAGCCGTCGCCCGTCACCCTTTCCGGACGCGCACGTCGCGGACCAGATACCGAGAGCTCCTGCTTCTTCTCTCTGCCATTCCCCGCTTCCCACGTCTACCCTCGCCTGTACCCTTACTTGCCCTCGCTTCGCCTACGAAGTTTACCCCCTTCCTGTGACTTCTCAACTCATTCTTTTTTACATTTTGCGCCTTCTCAATCGCCGTACCCACTGATTATATTACCTTAGGCTTACTTTTCTAGTCTCAATTGGACATTTTTCAATTCTCTTTCGATCAATTTTCTTTCTGTCGTCAATAATATCCGATCTTTCACCCCATGAGACCTCTGTTTTCAAACCGGCGGTTCTCGCTTCATGCTCGGATCTATCGTTCGTTTCGGTTTACCGATGGTTGTGAGCGGTCTCAAAGGTGCTGTTCCAATGACTTCAACTCCACCTCATTCCCAGCAACCAGTTCCACGTCCATGGATGCGTTGATGCCCAAGACATTTTTTTTTCATTCCAAGTGTCCGTTTAATCATCGTAACATTCTTCATCAATCTTATGCATAATCGATCCGACCTTCATATTTATTCCATCTTCTTCATAATTTATTCCTTGTTAGGTTTGCCTTCGCACCGAAGTTTTCTTTCACGTCAAGAGTCTGCACGAAGCACTTTTCTCAATTGGTTCTCGCCTCACGATTTTCACGCGCCTGCTGCTCACTACATCGCAGTCGTAATGGAGTGGCCGATCCGCGCTAATATGACTACGCAAATTTCCGCTCCTCTGCCAACGGAATTCATACATTATGCACCACAGAAGGCAGAGCTGGAATATTACGGTGGGCAAGTTACGAGGTAATAAGAACTCATTATATGGTGGTTTGCATGCCTAGAATAGCGGGAGGAATTTCATTCAGAGTTTGGATCCTTACATTTCGTCGGATTGGAATATGTACTTCACGTAATATTCCAAGAAGACAACGTAATCCTTAATATAACATCTTCGTCGGCAATCTTTCAATATGACGGACTGTACTAACCGCACACCTGACTTTGAAGATTCTAAACGAACATTATATGGTAATTTCGACTCAAGCCAAATCACTAGATGCTAATTCCGACACTTCAAAATACGAAGGGGATTCTTCAGGATATTTTAAATTTCTGAATATCCACACGGAATTGATCATACTAGAAATATGATGAATGACCGTGCAACTTGAGTTTTGAAAATGCTAGCCTCACCACTTACTGACACCGGGTCAATAACAGACGGAATCTGAAAGTCTGAGCTGTTTTAAAGCGTTTGTCATCTCTATTGTTTACGAGCCACAACACATTTTTGTTCAATACTGAATATGAACCCTTTTCGGTGTAAATACAACATTGCATTGATACACAGTTAGTAGGCACAGAGAGACGCGATTATCAGTCTTCACATCGCTCGTTGTTCTTTCTCATTACGTAAAGACCATCAGTTCTTCAGAAAATAACTATTAAGGTTTCATCGCAATATTCGTAAGAATACTCAAACCATTATTAAATAGAATACGCATGCTCATGGTTCGAGATATGACAATAATATTAATTATGATAATTTAATAAAACTACTATATTTTGTCGACAGATATTTTGTTCAATTGAATTCTTGGCTGTCCGGGATTAGCCGCGTCATGGTCGATGGAGCTGACGTTTCGGCCATCTTGACGACTCCGGCCGCGGAAGCCTACGACTCTAGATATTTTGTTCAGTTTATCGGCTTAAAAAATAATATCTATCATATCTCCTTCTTCATCGAAATTTAACGTACTTCTTTAAACTGATGATCACTCTCAAAACGAGTGAAAATTTTATTTTAAAAAAGGTTTTTAACATTCAACAATGTAAATATAATACAACATAAACATAATCAATAAATGTTTCATTAATATTAACGACAATCAAAAATTAATTTATTTCTCAGTAAATAATCAAATCTTCATTATAATATAACGTTTCGAAAATAGATGAATTCCTGTCTTCAGACAATTTACTTCAATAAAATGATCAAAAAGGTATTATTCAATCAGGCAACATATGAATAAATCTAAATATTAAAACAAATCTCATGTGAATAATTTAACAAAATACATTTTAGAGAAGATAGAAGCAGATGTTTCAATGTTTTGTCCATAAATTTTAAAAAACAAAATATAAAATAGAGGTTATCATATTGGAATTAACGTCTTCATCCGTTAGGATACACTGACGTCCCCTGCTCTCAGTTTTATCAATTGCTCTTGAACACCCTAATGCGCATACATCAGCCTCCCACTCCTCGCCTCTCTGAAGTTCACAGAGACCTAGCGGCACTCTTCATAGTCAGCCGCTTATCACCGAAGGGCCCATAGCGACACTTGGAAATGATTAGATTTGAGAAGGAAACGTGACGGACAAGTGGAGCGCACATAGAGGTCCATAGACCCATTGAAAGCGCACTGTTTCCAGGTAGAGCAAATTGTACTACTATCCCCCAACCAGAGCGGGGGAAGCGAGGGAAGGAAAGATTTTTAATTTCTCCCCTTAGTACGTAAGAAGAGAAATTATTTTAATTGTAATCCAAAAATCGGCTGATTTTCGACAGAAAAACTTATTGCCGACCCTGGTAACGAAAAAATGAATAAATCTTATTCCTATATGTAGTAAATGATTTTCCCTAACATGCAGTGTAGTGAGAATCCATGTTTTGTGTGTCCTTGATACCAAAATATCGATTGACGGCAAAACGTTTGCACATAAATCTTTCGGAGGATTTTCTCCAAAATTGATATTCGCCCATAGATATAAACGTACACGAAGCCCTGGGAGTGTGAAATTAATATTATGATACCGGGGAATACTTTGCATGCAACTGCAAAATATTCACAATTTCCTCAAAGTGGCTTCAATATTTTTTATTAAACTTTGTTCTCAGAAAGAAAGTATCGGAAAGCATCCTTAAAAGAACTGGACAGTTCTTTTTTCCGTTGAAATCCCTGATATTTCGAAAATGGCAAAAGTTCGAAATATTTTCGACGTCTTCCTACAACTACAATATGAATGATAGAGATTTATTACTTAATGAAGTATGTTGCTCAAAGACAGATCTTGAAACCAAGTCCTGTACAATTTTTCAAAAATATAAGTAGTTTTCGCGTAATTTTGCGTAAAACATAGGCAATTTTCAAATAATTATTTTTTCAAAAACAGCTCTAATTTTTCCTCAAAATTTTCTCCTCGTATGTAGCAAAGGACAGTAAACAAAAATTGGTGCTGGTCCCATTTTTGGCGATCGCGGTGTATTTTTGAAAATTGCAAATAAATAACATGGCAAATGTACAATATTGATGATAGACTAATTTCTTAAACTCTGTTTTAAGCAATCAGATCTTTAAATTAGGTCATGTATAATTATTTGAATAAATAGGTTTTTGCACGTAATGTTTGCTTTAATTTGCTTCAACTTAAATCTCCCTACAAACGGTTCCAAATTATTTCTTTATGTTTTTCCTGTGATAGAGTAAAGAACAAAAAAATGGCGAAGGTTATATTCTCGTTGAACTAACTGAATTTTTAAAAACTACAAAAATTAGAAATATTAAGAGAAAGTATTTGCTGTTTTAGCACCGCTAGTTAATTAGATAAGTAGTGGTTTGCGAAAGCTTCACTCGTGCCACTACATAGGAAGCTTCAATCATTGCTAGGCGAGACGACCCGCCTCGGCAATCATACATTAGCGATCTCGGTTACCGATCCAGCTTGAGAGTGGCTATTCTTGGGGTTGTAGAGGCACCGCTGGATTTTGAGAATTTTGGCTGCACACCCTCATATTAATTTTAATTTGCCATGGACCCACTAAGCGGCTCTAAAGATCCCCAACGGTCCGTAGGAACTACTTTGGTAAATCTGTTTCAGAGAGTGTCTTAGTGATGTGTGAATGAGCTCGAAAATATTCACGAGCTGAATGGTTAATACAACAAAGGCGAAATAATTAAAATGAACAAAGCCGCAGAGTAACATTTTTAACGCCACGAAGTCATGATGAAGCTATCCCTCTGAAATCGGTAGGATGGTGAAGTTACTGAAGTAACACCATCCCACAGTTCCCTACGCTAAAAAAGTATGTGTAATTTCGTGAGGGTAGGAAATAAAGTAAAATTCTAAGCGCAATCGTTGAAACCCTGTCTAACTAATAGCTCCTTACTGTACTAAAAACAACCATTTTATAATAACAATCATTACTGGTGACAAAGGTTGTAAACAATTATTACGATGGTAAACAATTTCATCATCGTAATAATTTATAGTTGCGTACACATGTTATAGAAAAGCTACTACTATATGTGCATCATTATGTGGTACAACGAAAAATTAGAGGCAGAATAATTTTTCATCGTACACAAATCATATAAATTGTCTTAATCATCTGACTACTATTCTGGTGGATTATTTATTACAACGTCCTAAACTGCATTGTTTAAGCCAACATTTAATTCTGTAATGCAATCTTTATGTACTTGTTTGTAGTTAACCATGAAAATTAATTAATTAGCAAACGAGAAAACCACTTGCACTCTTTAACAATCATTATTTGTTAGACCAGAGACAGAAAGGAATTAAATGAGGTCATTATACACATAAAAAAAAACTCAATTGGGATGCAAATAACAGTTGCATTGCCGTAGTCACGTGCGGTCAATATTCGCAATTAAGTCGGTGAGCATAAAAACTCAATACAACAATGACGCAATGTCAACACTTGCAAAATTCCTATACAACACGTGAAAACTCTTTCAGGCACGTATTGTCAAATTTCCTTGAATAAAGTTCTTATTGCCGAGCTTGTGAATGCCAGATTACATCATTTTCACCAAAATGTTGTATGTTGGACAATGTGTCCCAGAAGGTACAAGGCAGTAAAAAAAGAAAGATGACGTTAAATCCTGATAACTGACATTTAACTTTCACAAAAAATAATAAACACACTATATTACGGTTTAAAGAAGTCAATTATAAATTTTGTTAAATCGATTACACATGAAATTGGCGATAAGTGCCAAATTAACGTGCAAGTAAATTGATGTTTTTTTCAGACAACTGATATATGTCTTTGAATCACGGGCAGAATGAATCACGACTTGTCAACTGACTTACAAGCAGAACTAAATTAACAAGAGAGCATACAACCAAACCTAGAAGCAACTGAAAATGAAGAGAAGCAGAGGTTCTACGAACATTATTTAAAAGTTCATACACAAGCAACTTACATTCGTGATGAGAGTTTTCAGCTAATGATCCCATTTTATACGAACGCTACCCGAAAGTGCTCCGCAAGTCCTCTTTTCAGGCGCCCAAAAGCAGGGGGTGGCAGCTTGGCGAACGCCACGGCGGCAGGCCGTCCCGGCTATTGAGGAATATAGGCTTGGTCGAGTTGGGAGAGGGAGAGGGGGGGGGGGGGGGGTCGCCGTCGCTCAAGCGCTTTTATTAACCATCTCGAAACCGCCACCCGGTTGGCGGCGTATCCCACGGGCGGGAAGAGAGGGGTTCACCTCGATATTATGCAGCAATATCTTTATCGATTACTACTCCTTGGACCGCCCATTTGCATACCGATTTAAAATATGCAGCGAGACCTTAAAATATGCGTTGCCCTCAATCTCTTTGTTCAATCTCGTTATGTTGCAAGGAGGGTGCGCGGGACAGCGTCAAACTGCCTCGCTCTTTAGCTTATTTATAACGATGAATATTCGTGAGTGGAGGAAACAACGTGCACAAAAGAGATGCAAATGCACGGAAAGGTGGTACACGAGTGGTAGACAGATATTTTTGTTGGCCAATTTTAGTAGAAGGATTTCTTGAAAGAAAATCGGATATTTTTTGCGCTGTCTGGACAGGTTTCTTTTTACGCTGATATAGGTATGTGTCATTGCATATAGCGTAGACACTTTCACATTCAGTTAAATACAATCTTCTCACAAAGGTCAAATATTATTGCAAATATGAAATTATTCGAGCCTTAACCCTGATCAAACTTTGAGTAGTTACAACTGATGGAATTTTAATATAGATATAGGTTGCTACAATACATGAAATTTTTAAAATCCCCTTATTAAATTCAAAATATCGTATATGTATATTTTAATCCACTTAATATTACGTGTCAGGAAACATTTAATATTGATAAATAATTTTGATACAGGACGCTCATGACTCCACAAGCTTAGCTACAGAGAACCCATTCTTTGAAAGAAAGAATTATATTAAGACAATATTTTCGATGTGAGGTTCCCAGTGAATTACTGTAATAATCCGATGTATTTGGTAAATATACTGCCCACATTCATATCTGAGTTCTCACAACTGTTAACATTAACTGAATGTCAAACTTCGTTAAATTGAAAGGAGTACTTGAATGAATGTATTTCTTCGCCATTCCCTGAAGCAGGAAGAAGCCTCAAGAAGAAAAAGAAAAAAAAACCTGAATGAACGTATTTGCAAAGGGTACTGTGCCTGCCTGGAAATGTACTTTATAATGCAACTGAATCAAAAATCATTGCATTTTTTACTACTGCAAATTTTCACACTACACTAAAAGGCGCGCACACGCACGCACACACACGCACGCACGCACACACACATTATATATATATATATATATATATATATATATATATATATATATATATATAGAGAGAGAGAGAGAGAGAGAACACACACACACTCGCATCTAACAAGCCACAACGGTGTCATGTCGCCTCAGACTGAAGCACCCGCACGCAACCCGCTATATACGTGCAGCAAGCGGTTGGCAGGCATATTTTTGGAGGCGCGAGGGTGTCAAACGCAAAATAAAATTTAAATAGACTACGGAAATTACAGACGATCTTCTGGCTTCCACAAGTTTTAAGAGAACGCTTGAGAACATGTTATAATATTTTGTGATAGAAACCTTGATTGAAAGGCCCGCTTAGTAAAGTATCAATTGACGTCCGCAGGTGTCTGAGCGACTGGGATGTACAATACTGGATCGAGGGAAACGATATTTACCGTTACGTAATTGAACACTGCATCTACGAAAAATCGGAAGTTCAGAACGGGGCGCCGCTATTTTCTGCAGAAACAGACTCACCTAACTTTTTCTGGCGAAAATTACGGCAAAGCTCTGAATAAGCTATATCGCAATTCGCATTGAAAGTTTAAAAATATAATTTCAAGGTACGTATGGCATTTGTTATATATTCCTTCCTGACTAGGACGATGTGAGATACCGTATATCGTCACTGCGACACGGGAATTGTTTTTAAAATATTTGGCCTTCGGGCTTCAGAAGGCTGAGCACCATTGGTCTAAAGCGAACCACATCGTCGGGCAGTAAGGAGGGTGACACTGATAGTGACAGTGGCAGCTGACGGCTGATAGCTAACGGCTGCTCATGCACCAGCGCCGCTGCGACTCACCCGTCGAAGTGTATCTCGTCGGTTCGAAGTAAACCAAGTTTACGACAGCATGTTATAGGATGACGCTACAACGACCAGGTTTATACGGCTATCGGTTCAATAACTTGCCGCTTGTTAAACGGATTCTGAGTGTGAAGGTTTATGGTAAGGCCCAGGTCGATATCGATGGAAGAAGACCAACAACAGCTCTTTCTACGGGTTCGTCCACATCGTGCCCTCTTGCCACTTCACCTCCGCAGGATCGGCCGTTTCCACTTTTTCTTCTCTCCTCGACCTATCTTTCGGGCCTCCTTCTATTGATAGTTTTGCCAATAACCTCAGCTCTAATGGCGCTAAATTTACGGCGGTCGCATACCACGACCCCGACGCCTCAGGATTCGTGACCGAATTTCCCCGAAGAGTCGATCACAGCGTAGCAGACCCGACGTTCCAAGGTGGCTCAAGGGGGAAGGGGTCATAAATATTCACTTCTTGCGGCGATAGAGAGCAGGTGCGGTCAACGGTCAACCTCAAAAATAATTTAGGAAAACTGGCCACTGACGTCCTATATACCTCATCTTTGAAGAACGCACAATTTTTAAAATCTTCATTAGAATCCTGACGAACATTATTTAATAATGAAGACTACCCATTCTGTGCATTCACAATTAACTTAACTACTTTATGAAAATGCGATTAATACACGAAAAAATACATTACTTGCTATCGTAGTATATTTATAATAATAATAATAATAATAATAATAATAATAATAATAAATATCCAATAAGAAAGTATGCTAAGACAGCATGAATGAATAATAGTTTATTGTATGCATAATAGTTAATGGTAATATGAATGCACGGATATAAACTAGATTCTAAAACTCTCAAAAGATTTTAATATACTATAATTAGTGCTTTATAACATAAAATTACAGTCAATATTTTCTCAATCGTAACAGTACATTCTCTAGAGCTGTGAAATAATGCTATTTGTTCCGTGATTTTCCTAAATAAATAAACACTGTTTCCTTAAGAGAAGGCACGTATAGTCTCTCTAAGTTGATTTGAAAGCTACTTTCAAAACAAATAGCATGCAGTGTAAGAAAACTCTCCCTGCATCTAACCAGCGAGACAAAACAAATGATGTTCGATTGCAAAGAAAACACCATGCCAGCGAGATACCGCAACAGTTATTTATAAAGTTGACACACGATACACATAAATAAAGGAGAAAACAAAAGTCACTAACAGGGGTTCTGCAGCACGCGAGAATAACTTCATACACAAATGATAAAATAATTGAGGTCATTGGGCTTTGAAATATTTGTAACATTTCGAAGTAGAATGACTTTTAACGAGTTTCACTATAGGTATTCGGTAGCATTACCATGAACTTTAGAACTTTATCTCTATCTACCCTAATTGTACCTGACATTATGGAGAAACCTCTGACACAGTAAAATTTTCTAAGATCAGATATACAAAAAATATTGATTTTTTCTTCAGTCTTTTAAGCATAGACTCAGATATTCCAGGCTTATTCAGTGAAGTTGGTAAAACGGTCAACTGTAGTAAATAAAATTAAACTTACAGTTGCGTCTGAGGTTTATGAATTTCTGCAATATGAATTTTAGAAGTTTGACGGAATTACAACTCAGATAGTGGAGTTGCTGGCGACCCTTTACGCACTACACAGAATCAAAGTTTCTAAAAGGCAAAAACGTTTGAAAATTGTTAATACATAACAATAACACAATATTCAAATATTGTATACGTAATAGCAAAGGAGAACAAAAGCACACAGGAATGCTGAAGAACTCGGAAGAAATGTAGCTAATCCCCAGAAGAGTATTCAACATCTGGTATGACCTATAAGATGTGCCTTCTTCGAATCTCAGAAACCCAACTCTTAACATAGTATACCAATCTATTAATAAAATATTATTTATAAACTTATAAATTATAACTACAAGGGGCACAGAACTCGAATGGAGAGTTCCCTGCCTCACCGCTAGAGTACGAAATACGAGTTTTCACAAAGCAAATTCTACATAATAAAGCTGAATTTTAACATACCTCTCTATAAACAAAATGTATGAATTTTAATCAAGTGTATCAGTTATGAAGAATATTTTAATATTATATCATAGAATAATTCTTATATTTTACCGATTATTGTAGAAGACATTATAAACTTTTGAAAACAAAAGATTTATAGAAAAGAATACGAAAAATATAGTGTTATTGCAAATGTTTTCTGCTTCACAAGTAATATATCGTGATAAAAACTACTTTGTAAGAATCATTAATTTAAAAAACACCGCGTTAGACGAGTCCAAAACACGTAACGAATGCAATTCTTAGTAATTTATTAAGCATGTCCCAGAAAATCTTGAAATGCCTTCGTACTTACAGTTGTACTATGTACTTACAGACGTATTACAAAGACGCACACATTTTTTTTATTTACAGAATGCATATACACATTTACATACGTGCGCCAGGAGTGCATAAAAAGCTGTGTGCGTGCCACGTAGTGATAAAATCGTCTGGCAGTGAAAAATGACTAACTGCAGAAGGCAATGAGGTGTAGGCGTAAGCAAGACTCGGGCGCTGACAATGTTCTGTAGATTACGCTAAAGATTTGTACTAGGGGTAATTATTACCCAACATTAATGGAAACATTAATTCAATCTCAGAGTGAATTCTTAAGAATTATAATACAAATTTGTATTTCAATAACAGGAAGGCTTAATGTAAGTAATACGAGGGCAAATCATAAACGCGCTCGTTTGTTCGGTAGAATGAAAATTTTTAAGTAGGAGGAGACAAGCAATATATTTATATCGGTTTCATTGGCTTCCTTGTAGCGGAAATGTGGCAAAATCGAAGAGAGTGCGTGAGTGAGTGAGTGAGTGAGAGAGAGAGAGAGAGAGAGAGAGAGAGAGAGAGAGAGAGAGAGAGAGACACACACACACACACACACATACAGACGGGGAAGAGAAAGGATCATTATTTAGACACAAATACTTATTATAATTGGCATAATATTGTAAATTATAATATGTATTTAAGTTAAAGTGTACTTAGAAAAAATATTGGTATCATCCTCTTTAATGCTCTCTCTCTCTCTCTCTCTCTGCTCAATCTGTATATCTTATTTTTTTCTTACTGTTACCTGACGTGGACAGAATCTGGAAAAGAATACAGGATGCCCAAAGAATACAACGCAATGCAAGGGCTAAACATACTAGTGGTTGACATATGTTGCTCAATACAGAAACCAATAAATCTTCCCCTTCTATCCAAGTAATTTTTGAAAGGGAAAGATGGGATATCGCGGGATGTAGCTTGACAAGGTAAAGTGATTCGGATTGCAGACGCAGGTGTAGCGTCTATCGGTCTTCGTTTCTACACCTGCTATCCTCAGCAAACAACACATTCATTATAGACAAGTGTAGAAAAAGTAGTCTTTTCACTGATTGAAAGGTTTGTGTTTCAATGCAATGATCGTTACGAGAAGAAAAGGATCCTCCGCGGCGCGCAGACCACACCACAGAAGCTGGAAATGAAACCTCTCCATGTTGCTTGCGGGGAGCGCAGCGTGGAGGAGAGGAGCGATGCGGACAGAGACAGGGAGACGAACAAAAAAAAAGAGATATCGAGATCTACTGTGGCTAAAAATAAGAAAGGAGAGGGGAGTTGTAAGAAATAGTAATAATAATAATAATATCAATAATAATATTGATAATATTAATAATATTAAGAACAATAGAAAATGCTTGTGCTAGACGTGTAACACAGAACGAACAGAGCTTGGGAAGGCGGAAAGATTGGGAAGGTAGAAGCTAGAAAAACAAGAAGCAAAATGGAAAAGGCAAGAACAAAATGTCAAAATAAAAGGATAGGAGAAACATCGAAGAATTGAAAAAAGAGATAAAAAGGAACGAAAGATAGAAGTAATTTAAAACAATGAAAAGCAGAGGCGAACGAGAAAAAAAAACGATATTTGGCAAAATACGTGACGGAAAAATGTCTGCAATTAAAGAACGGATGCAGAGAGAGAGAGAGAGAGAGAGAGAGAGAGAGAGAGAGAGAGAGAGAGAGAAAGAGAGAGACGAGGTGAGATGAGGACCTTAAGGTGAAAGATGTAAGCCTTAGATAAAGTTGGAATGGGTGACAACAGTGAGGAGGACGAGGTAATCGAAATACAGCACACTGTCGCAAGGAAGCGCAGTGTCACGGCGAGGAAGAGCGGAGCCCGGGTCGAAACGCGCCGGGGAGACGCTGTGCCCGCCCGGGACGGCGCAGGGCGGCGGCATGCGTGGGAGGGGCGAGGAGGGGAACGAGGAGGACGGGGCAGCGGGGCGGGGTTGGGGCGAAGCCGGGGCAGTTCCGAGGCCTCCACCCGAGCGACCGGGAAATATCCCGAGCAGCCAGCGCCCCCGGGCGCGCTAATTAAATTTAATATTGACTCCGGTGCGCGCCGCCGCCCCCGCTCCCAGCTCGCTGGCCCCGCCCCCCGCAGCCCCCGGCGGGGGCGGAGGCAAGACCCGCGCGCCTCTGCTCGCACGTCAAGGCGGCGGCGGGTGAGTGGCTGCGACCGAGTTGAAGGGATTCAGGGCGGTTTCCTTCAGAAGGCCTGCTCCGTCTACCACGCCACAGAAGCAAATGCGCTGGCAAAAGAGAATCGGTGAAGTCCCTTGCACTGACACTGACACTCCCACTCCATTGTACGTTCAACACACTACTCTCGAGACATATTCCTTCCAAAATCAAGGTCAATTAATTTCTTTTTTTATATTTTATGGAAACTGTATGGCATGTTAGGCCTACGTCTCATTACATTACACGTAACATTACAATGCATCATTAGTTCTTACGGATATACAGCATGGTCAAAATACCACCATACGTGTCGCTAAATACGCTTATCAACTGTTCAACGTTATTAAGTACAATACGCCATAAAAGTCTGCATGTACTATACCTTACAGTTTACAGCAAATATTTTGCATTTAAAAAGTATTTTACATAACCATTTTCGATTTATGACTGTGTAAATGCATCAAAAATGACTGTGTGACTGTTATGACTGTGTAAATTCATCAAAATAGTAGAAAAAATACAAAAATCCATGGTTTTCAATAAAAAATTATAAAAAGTTATTTTCTGCTTGTGTCGATTCTGTTACGTCGTTTTACTTTTTCGTAAATTCAGAATAAATTTTACTAAAAATGTAATTTTGTAGGACTTTTACGAAAATGTAATTTTGCGGGAAAAAGTGTGGATATTTCTACACAAAATCCATTTTCTGGATCCCCGAGACAAAAAAGTTTTTCTTTTTCCTACACGACGTCCTAAATTACTTTCTCGTATGTACTTAAAATACACTTTTTTCTTAATACATGTGGCTCCTGATATCAAATAAGTGTTTTTTTTTTCTCAAAACGTCTGTCCGTTTGTCAGACCGTCCACCTGCGCTTCTGTGAACGACACTAGCACCATATTCGTACACAAGATTTTCACAAAAATGGATATTATCCGATCGAACTGACTGTTGTAGCAGCCTCTCGAATTTGAAATGGATCTTTTACTTTTGGGCGGTACTTTACATGAAGCCCCTAGAGCATTTTCAAACGTTTCTCAAAAGTAGTTTCAAAACTGTAAAAACGTTTTGGCTCCAATATGGCAAACTAAGCTTATAAAAATGTCAGAGGTCTGATTTACAGTAAAACCTCTCAAATGTCAAATATTGCACAAATTCAACTTCCTTTTCGATGCGACGGGGGCGCTGGTATATACTTCATCCGTTCTGAGTGCTACAACGCATAACTTTATGGCGGAGCCTACGCGCTCTAGTGAAATTCCCATTTGGGACAAATATTTTTGAGTTTTAGAAACACATTTGTGAGTTAAAATAATTGTAATATAAAGCTACGAAACGGTTACAATTCATACGAGAATGTATGTGAGTTTTTAGTTTCTAGTGAAGGAAACCGCTAGTTTCTAGTGTAGGAAGATTTACTAGAGGATTCTAGGAGGTAGAGAACTCTTGTCAGTTGTCCGGAGAAAATTCTAGATTAAAATATGCGAATAAATATATAAAAAAGTCATTGTCCTGACTACAAAAACAAAATCAGATCAATTAAATAAGTGACTTTCATTCATTTTAAGGCAAAATGAACAAGACACATGTGAAGAGAACAGATGCACGAAGTTGAAAGCTGTTGCCCAGTGTAATTGAGAGAAACCACATGGTTGCCTCATAAATATAGGCTGGAATGCAGTAATTAAAAATTGCCATTCATTTCATAAAGGATTTTTACTAATGTGGCCAACATTTTAATGATATAGTAAGCCTATTCTAATTCATTGTGATCTGAGGGTCTTTGGGCACTGAAGAAAATCAAGAGGTTTTATCAACTTTTTCGTTGCCAAGGCCCGACTACAAGAGTTTTTCTGTCGAAAAATCGCCGTTTTCCTGCACTTGTTTATTACACTTTCTCTTCTTCCGAAATAAGATAAAAAGTAAAAGCGGATACATGTTATTGTTATTGTAGTAAATTACATCCTCTACCACGTTGTGAAGTCAGAATTCAGGGTTTGCGGGTCATTAATACCGAAAAAACATGTCTATCCGTCTGTCAGTTCGTCATCCCTGGTCTAAACAAAAGTCTAGCGTCTAAACAAACAATTTTATCCAAAACTGGTGTTCCCCGATTGTTCTGTATGAATTCGAGGCCCTGTGAGTTTGAAACGATATTTTGATTATGGGGGGGGGTACTTTACATGAAGCAACATCATTTTCAAAATGTTCGCAAAAATAACTTCAATTTTTTTCATTAAATATTTTTGGGGTAGTGTCAAAGGCACTTAAAAATGGACCAGGTCTACTTTTCCTTAAAATCTTTGAATTTTCGACAACTGCAAAAGTTCAAATTTTTTAACAGTCTTCCTACAAGTGCAATAGGAAAGATGAAAATTGTTTCCTGAACGTAATATGTTAGAGACAGATCTTGATATGAGGTCATGAACAATTTTTGAAAAATAAGAGTAGTTTTTTCGTAGTTGTGAGTGAAATATAGACATATTTAAAACAACTTTTCACAAAAACTGCTCAAAATTTTGTCTTTAATTTTTTGACAGATAGGGCAAAAATGCTTAAAAAGGACCCACATCTAATTACTGTTGATCCTCCTGAATTTTCGAAAATTGTATGAGAGAAATAACGTGAGAAAGCACTAGTTTTCTAAGTGTCGAAAATGTTGAAATAATGGTGCGACTGGTGGAGCAGCCGTAATGTTCCTGGCGTGTTCGCTCGAAGGATCTGAGTTCAAATCTCGGAGCGGAGTAAAAATCGCGGCTGGTTGGAAACACTTTTGCAGGTTGGTGAAGCAGTATAATATTGTGTAGCTGTTACAAATAACGTGAGAAAGTATGCACTGTTGTAACATAACTAGTTCGTATTATTAGTAACGTTAACATTATCTTAAATTATTGTGAACCAGTGAAAAATTCCGCACATTTGAACTCGACTTCACTTCAGAGTCGCATCATTCTTCATTCTTAAATCTCTACAAACGATTGCAAGCCGTAAAAATAGCTGGTCCGGCTTGCATTTGAACTTCAACGCGTACCGTGATCTCTCGACTTTTGTGCACGCACACAAAAAATATATTTCATTATTGAAACATAAAGTTTTGATGAAAAATAACACTTTTATCATTTAATTCAGTATAATGTGCGTCCTCTATCCTTACAAAAAGGGTTTAAAAAGTCTCTTCTGTTTCTGAAAAATATTAGTAGGATTTGCCTCAAAATTATCGAAACCATTAATATTTCGAAAAATGTGAGCATAAATTGATTTCATGATCTAATATTGCAGAAATTTCATGAATTAATATTCAAATAAGAAATAAATACCTAACTTTAATAATGAAGGTATAGGAGGGTGTCGAAATAGTGACGAAGTTTGAAATTTTCGAAATTACGGTGATTTTAATGAAATTTTGACCTCAAAATTGGTCATTTTAATTTTATCAATTAAGTGTGAAGTTTATTACAAATATTAAATAAAACGAACGTTAAATTTGTACCATTTTCAATCAGTTTACAGCGCAAATACAAAAGTATCTATTGCGAGAAAAATGACTTTCCTTAGTTATTCCACCGAATATAAGGGAGATGCCTCGGACAGTTCACGGAGGTACATATCGTCATAATCACTCTTAATCTTTAACGTACTCACATCACTGGCGGATACTCTTTGATCATGTGAATGCTGACACATTGTTAACTCTCCTTCATTGCAGCAGGTTCTCTTGGTTCTACGCTTTTCTACAGTTTCGTCAACTCGGAATTTTATAAACGCTCTTTTCAATAAAGCCACAACGCCCATTGATTCTGCATTACTTTCGCAGTCGTGCCTCCCGGTAAATACAAACAATCCCAGAATTCGGGGACGCAATGAAAGCGGTGCCCTGGCGTCATGTGGAATGCTTACGTGTCCGCCTGCGTTAATCCAATAACAGAGAGAGGCCGCATCCGAACAAAACAAAGAGACGGGCGAATGTCAAAACAAATCATTACCTGCGAAACGAAGACAGCGGCTGCGGGGGATGAGCGCGGGGGAGGAACCGGCGCGGAGCGAAGCGCAAGGGAGGGGGCGGGGCGGGGCGGGGCGGCGCACAGGAGGACAAAGCGCTCTGGAGGGGGGAATCCTCTTCCGACTCCGCCTCCGCCGCCATCGAACGAGCTCAATGTTTATAAATGTAGTGTGCTGGAGTGGCCAGGCCCAACCATGGGTATCGATCCCAGACTGGGGCTCCAGAGAGACTGTCTACGGAGCTGGGTGTTGAACGGGGTCGTTGTGGTGCAGAGGTTTAGTAGCACGCCGAGGGGACCGAGAAAGCAACACCGGTGGGAAGATACTACCTATGAACAACGGAGTTAAAGGTGTGGAGAGGATGCAGTACGCTAGCGAGTTTCCACGGCGGGAGAGAAAAAACAGAATTTTCAAACCACTAAATCGGATTCTGCACAGTGAAGCACAGACATGACGGTGACGTGTGTCGACACGTCAGAGATGTTGACGTGGCTAGAACGAATGGATTACTGCACGGTGAGAGAAAAGGATTTTCAGAGACTGCATGAAACTAAAATTGATGATATCCGATTTTAGTTATTTTGAAAATAAGCTTGCGCTGAATGTGCCTTAACAAAACATCCATTCTAAAGTAACGAACGATTGTGTTTGGACGCACATAAGAAATATAACTCTTGTGTGTCGGTTTAGATATTGGTGTTACGTTGTCACAAAAAACATTCTTAATAACACATGTGAAAATACAATACCTATTTTGTACAAAACATATTATGGTTCAGCATCTAAAGCTTTCAGTACATCAAACTGTTCACTAATTAGTTTATATGTAATATCCAAATGCTTTTTATAATACTTCAAAATACTTCATTTTGATTCATGTATCCAAAGCAACTCATGTAATATCTAATGCGAATGGTCATTGAGATGTAGTAAGCAAAGGATTGAACGGGTTGTATTCAAAACCTGTGGATAATGCATTCTTATAATTTTTCCAAGGTAGGAAAGCAATACTACAGTCAGAAAGTAAAATTGAGGCACAAGCGGAACCGGTACTGTTCCGAGATGGAGGTGATGTTTACACTAGGAGGAGGTTGCAGATTGAAAATTGTCACAAGAGTAAGATTTTCTCATTCCCTACCTTTCCCTCCAGGGTTGGACACCCGCGTGGCGTGGAGGGCGTGGATTTCTTTATTTATCGAATGGACAGCAGGGAGTCTGCCCTTCGGCAGCTGCTCCGCATCCGTGAGATTCGACCCAGGCTTCTTTGGAAACCTAACCCCCACACGGGTCTGGGAGTCTTTATCGAGCAGGCGCACCTCGCGGGCGGTCCCCTAATTGCGCCTGGGATTTGACTCTCACTTTCTCCGCCAAAATGTCGGTCTGAGTTAACTATATCCGAACTGTCTGGTTGGGAGAAATTGAGATCTCATTAGAGAGGAATGTTGGCGGAGGGATTTCATTTTGCCGGGCATCCGCCAGGGTTCATTTACACGGCACAAGCCTGACATGTCCACTGTGGATTCCCGCTCTTCGAAAATCCACGCCCCTCGGCCGGGCTCGAACCCGCGCACCGGAGGTTCAGAGGCCAGTCAGCTCACCCCTCACCCTCCGAGGCGCGCGAGGGCGTGGAGTGCCGCAAGGAAGGCGCAGCCTCACGCAACACAGGGGCCGAGGCACCGCCGTTGCCGCTTTGTTGGCGGCACGTCCCGCTCCAGGGATCGATTCCGAAGGAACGGCGGAACGACGGCGCAATGGAGCGACGGAACGACGCAGCGCCCGCATCGCCTGCCGCCCCGGGCGCAAACGCCCCGTCAAAGACGCCGCGTTCGAGCACTCGGCGTTGGCCGCGGTGCCTTGCGAGGCGCGCGCCGCTCAGACGCGCCGCCATCATGAAACTCTGCTCCGGAGCGTCACGCCCACATATTCGTAGTAGACATTCGAATATACCGTGCAACTACACAGCATGACAGGTTCCTCAGACATGTACGCAACAGGAAGCACAAACCAACGCCATCGAAACTTTGCCATAGCTGAGACGCAATATTTCTTCAAGCACGCGTTGCCAACGATAATTATATATGTAGCTGCGCATTATAAACATGATACATTTTACCCCTTTCAGTGTATGTCTCCGAAAATCGGTATATTGTTGAGGCATTGTTGATATTTATATTTTACGAATAAAGACACCAGGTAACGTCATTTTCAATATTTTTATTGATACGATGAGTGACCTTCGATGGGTTAGCCCTCGACTCCAAACTCCCAGAAGGAAGACAGAATTCGATTTAAGGTCGAAGCAGCTCACCTTAGAAAACTAGTGAAACGATGTCAAATCGACACCTTGAATTGTAAACGACTTCTCAGAGGCGCAGCAACACTATATTGTAACGATACCGATTATCTCATCTTTACACAGGTATAATTTCCTTTTAAAAGCTGCGTCGTAAAATACGTGGTCGAGCATGTTTGCGCCGGTTCCTGGGCGAAGGGCCAATTAGCTACGCGCAACTGCGACTTTCTGCGCCACGGCGGCGCCCAGAAGAGGGAGGGGTTCGTTTAGCTAACTCACCCCTACGGCCGCAGTCTCTCCCTAAGGATTTCGAAGAACGTCGCGGCCCACACAGTAAGTTTATTTACACCAAGTGCTGTACGAGTATAGAGTTAATGTATTTATTAAAGGGACACTCGCTGTTTGAACATTTTCCCACTTTTCCACTCAGATTAATTATAAGACGTCATGACCGATTGGCAGAGAATATAGTGAGGCGAAGGAAGCTCTGGCCAATCACACAACCTTTTTCAAAATTTTAAAAGACCTAGAACTTTCGGGTAAGAAGAGGGGAGAACGCAGGCCTGGGGTAAGCTCGCTAGCGCGGGTCACGGAGACGCTCTCGGGCATCAGATGCGTTCGGGCGGGTGCTCCATAGAGAATCAGTCGGGCTGTTGCCCACGAAGTTAGACGACATGAGACGGGCGAGTACCCGAGTATCTTGTTTGGGACTATTGCCTACAAACGTTTGAGTTTGTTCTTAATTTGATTGTTAAGTAGAGTTTGTTTTGTTAACCTTCGAACACTCCGCTATGCACCAATGGAATTATTCTCTCTACCCCATTCTCTAGTATTGCACGTTTTTTCTTAATTACGTGGCGTAATTTCGATTAAATCGGGAATATTATTAACCGATAAATATCACGCGGTCCGTCTCACAATTGGAAGCTGAACTGTCGCAGCCTCGTTACGTCACGGCTGTCGAGTTGGAGGGCGGACGGCGAACCACGGCCTCCGCCAGCAAAGGGATCCGGCCAGTTCAGGGGAGCGCCCTGACCCCAACCTCCGGACGAAAAAGAACCACGACCGAAGAAAGTGAATCTTCACAGCTGGCAGCGCGTCCGTCTGCAACTAAATGGGGATATCAATGAAGCGCCGAGCCACGGCCTTCAGCAACGCCCCTCAGGCAATATCAATAACAAAGACTTGTTTGATTAAAATTGGAATAATTCTCAGGAAGCATTGGCCGTGCATTGGCCTCTTCCTAATTAATGTTCATCTTCAATATTTTTATTTACAGTAATCTTAATTTATAAAATTTTATTGTAGTGATTTTGTACTTAGAATTAAGGGTTAGGGAAGGGAAAGTAGCACCGCTGAGCTCAGGAACAGTCTGTTAGCAAACATTTTTAGTAATTTGGGTAATTCTATTCTAATTTCTTTATTTTGATTAAATTTCATGTATTTTTATAATCTTTCTTCTCATTTCGAAAAGTAGCTACGTCCATCTACCACCCCTATTTCAGGCTCTCGCCGCCTCCTGAGCTAGCCGGCACCTTGACGCAGGTAAGAGGGGAGAAAATTTACGTTAAATCTGCTTCACCCAATGTGCGGTCGAAGACACCGCCGTCGCAATATAACTGAATTATTCATTTAAATGACACCTTATTACTGAGTACTTCATGACTAAACTCTAACAACTGACATCCGAGTCCATTAACTAAATGTTAGGTCCTTATCTTCGTAGGTAGAAATTAATTATGTAAATATGTTTGTGTAAATTATGTGTCATTAAACGAAACATATCTGCAAGCGACCTAACACCCGTTGATCCACCTTACTTAGCGGTATCACTGAACACGGGTACCGCAGATTAAAATAATCACTCTCCTCCTTTAAAGAGGTTTTTTTGTATTGAAACAACTACATCGAATGACCCATGATTAGAATTCATGCATCAAAACAGCGATTGTTATGAACACAATTAACAATAATTTCCTATGACTCGAATCACAATCAATCAAAGTAATATCCTGATTCACACATGTCAAGATGATCAATTTTATGCTACAGAGTAATTGGTCCATGGTTCAATAACAAAATCGCGGAAATTGGAAATGGCGAAATGTTTGAATAGCAGTACATCCACTGTTTTCTCAAAAGGATTAATTTCCACTTTTTCAATTGAATGGGAACATACTTCAGAAAAAATTCTTCACACAAAACATGTTCAATGAATATCTAAAAAATACCACATAAGATGTATCCAAATATTTACAAGTAATTGATAGAATGTCATATAAAATATTTTTTACTCATACTCAATGTTAAAAATGTTTTTACTCAAGATAGTTGTTAGTAGGCAATGCTACAGCAATCAGAGGCAGATGAATGCTTCGCACATAAATTTTGTTGGGAATGTGAATAATATTGTCGCCGAAATTGAAGGGTTCCACTTCCTAGTATATAAAAATTACTTAGAAAATGCTTATTCATTGACATTAGTGGGATTATGTATAAAATAAAACGTTATCAAGCCACAGTGAAGGGAGTTCAGATAATCACGAATCAAACGATATAATTCTCGGTGTTCCAGGCGTTATAGTACTCCCAAATTTTGATTGTCTCAAATTCCACGAATGACAGTATGACAAATCTTGGCCACGGCACTTTGGTGTTGATCTCCGACCCGAAGGAAATTCAACCCCAAAGACGCCATGACCTTTCTTAGAACACAGTCCTGCGGCCTTGAACCCTCGGAGGCCGAAGACTCCCAGCGAGGAAGTGCGGCCGGCGGGGGCAGCGAAGTCGGCGGGGGCGGGCCGGGGGCAGGAGGGCCGGAGATGTGGCCAGCGCCTCCGAGGGCAGCGGGGGCGGCGTCCGGCGGCGGGGCGGAGGCGCTGGCGGCAGGCGCCGCGCCTCCGTAAGCAATGCGAGGCCGCAGACTGTCAATGTTTGGTTGCGGTGCACTAATATTGGCGAACAGTCGTGTTTGCGAGAGTTGGCTGGCGAGGGTCGTGCGATACTGCGCCCACCCGCCGCGCCTGGCCGCCCCGCGCCGCGCCGGGAGGGAGCCGACCTCGCCCTTTGGGCGCGCCACCGCCGCCAACGCCCCCCTTGCCCCCGTCTGTGGCCGCGGGGCCCGCGATTCCACCCTCGATCGCACACGCCGCGACCCCGCTGCCCCTGGCGTTCGCCCCCCCACGAGTCCCCGACCCACGGGAGGGGCCCAAGGACGGAGATCTGAGGGGAGGACCCGCGCATGGGTCACGTGATTCGGCGATCCCTTGATCACGCAAATAGCAGTTAAGATTGTTTCTCACTCAGATCAATGAAGGAATGCGTAAACGAGAGACACACTTAGGATATTCTTGATAAAAAACTCGATAGAACAACGTTAGATGTCAACTGTTGAATATAACGATAGTAAAAAGCTACCATAGCGAACTTGTGGAGCAATATCAGCAGATACTTTATTTTTTGTAACGGTTACGGAAAATTATAATACTACATGAACCTACAAGTATGATTTCGACCCGTAATTTTTTTCTCCCCGCTGAGATCCGAACACAGATTCTCAAAATTAGCTCGCTATTCACGTTACCACTACACCACCAGAGTCACAGTCAAACCCGATCCTCGCGATGCTTTAAAAACAAAAGATGAACAAAAGTATTTGCAATTTTTAAAAATTCAGAAATTTTAATTTTTATTATTTAAAGATCTAGTTTTTAAGAACAGATTTCATTAAGGAAAACCTCTCTGTCTTCAATATTGTAATTGTCGAAGACGTCGAAAAAAGTTTGAATTTTTGCAATTTTCGAAAATGTAGTGTTGTGTGACTTGTGCCTTTTAAGCGCCCTTTATTCTTTTCGGGGAAAATTTAATCAAAAAACTTGTACTAATTTCTTTGAATATGTTCAAAATGTTGAGGTTTTATGAAAAGTACTCCCAAAAACAATATATTGCTTTCAAACTGCCTTGAATTTGGTCAGATTAGGGTTCAAGCAAGTTCCATAATATCAATTTTGGAGAAAATCGTCTGAACGGTTTAGGCGTTAACGTTGACCGCAGACGGAGAGACAGTCGATTTGTCGTGAACCTATTTTTCTGTATCAAAATTCCACAAAATGTAAATTATAACACGTGTTAGAAGAAGTAATTTACTACAAGTAGGAACAAGATTTTTTTTCGATAGAAGAGCCCTGCGATGCGAGTTCTTCTGTCGAAAAACCGTCGATATTTGCTGAATTATAACAATATTTATTCTTTACTATATATGCACATATAATGGCAAAAAAGTAGAAAAAGAGGTAAAACGTGTTTTTGAGAAATATATAAAATGTCCCATAAATACGCAAAAATAGCCCCAGAAGTCATAAATGAATATGATTTGTAAATTAGCATTATTACAATATTAATCTTTTCAATGATTGATTGGACTAATTTTAAGAAGCTTATTTGTATTATTTACAGTAAAATAAGAAAAGTAGAAAATATATGTAGTAGGATATGGATCACGGGATCGGTCAATTAATGAAATACATTCGTTTGCCAAACAAAAAAATTATTTTATTTTTTTATTTATTTTTCTTCATGTGTGTTCATTATTTTTCTTCATGTCTTCATGTATATATTTTTCTTTCATGGCAATTGTGTGTGATTTCAATGTTGTTGTTCAGAAAAGTTGTCCTTATTCCTTGTGATTGTTTTTTTTTGTTAGCCCTGACGAAGGAATTAAATATTCTGAAACGTTGGCAAACTAATGTATTTCATTAATTGGTCGATCCCGTGATCCATATTCTACTACTTATCAACGGTCGTGATTTCTACAATGGAAAATATATGTTCTTAATAGAATTCATTCATAGTTGTCTATACATTTTATGAAATGCTGAAACAAATATTACCAAAGTACATAACGTAAGTTCACCTAAATAAATAACCTACAAGCTCCTGTTTGAGTGAGATATTTCTCAGCCGGTGTACATGTTGCCCACCACATTTAAGGTGGATCTGACGCATTCATCAGTAATTACCCAACTTTGGAATGAATGTAGTCCTCCATGCCTGTTCCTTCTCTGGAGAGGGACCGTGAACGAGACGGGGAAAACCGATATATTTTGACGAAAGAAAATGAAATGTTCCATCACAAATGTACTACGTTATTCAGATTCATTCACTGCCTTACCCAATATCATTTTATCGACAGTGTTCCGAAATCCAGCAAAAAAGTAGTTGGGGTGTAATGTCTCTCAATTTTACAATCTGCAAAACTGATTATGTATTTTATGGGAGTTAATTAAAAATAACGCCAACATAGGTATATTTTGTATCTTCGTTATAGCTGCGCTGTTAGAAAGCATACACCTCTATGTATATTTAATGTTCTAAGTTTTACGTTTTAACTCTATTTTTTAGTATCATATGCCCATATTTGCTTTTCCCAAACGCATTCTTCGACCCAGATTGACATGAATGATGAAATGTCTGTCTTTTCAAACACATTTGAATATTTCCATTACATAAATAACTAAATAAAGGAAACCAAATCGTTGAAGACAGAATTGAGCACGTACGTCCTTTCCTATGACAATACTGTATTTTTTGACAAAGTTAGGAATACTTGAATAGCTGCAAACAGAAAAACACAGTTCATAATATGGTCATGAATTCTTCCGTTAACAATATCACAGTCTACAATTATATGATAAATAAAACACGGAGCGAAACTGACACCTAATTATATTCAGGGCACGTGCGGTTAAAAATGTTCATATACTCACCAGAATAAAAAATGAATTCCACTTTAGTATTGGCATCGCCAGGTGTGTGTACATGAACGCGTGTTTTGGATTTCGTGTATCGAGTTCATTGTTGAATTTTCCTTCATTCTGTTGGGATTATCTAGCTTCAAACTCAGACTTTCAAAAGCCATTTACTCCATAAAATTCATTTCAGACCATCTGTTCATTTGTCATCCTATTAAACCTTGTACACGGACATCGCAGTTATTTCATACTTATCTTCAATCAATACGAGAAAACTTAACTAACTTTCACAAATAAATCACTTCCGAGCAACGCAGCATCTAGCAGAGGACAGTCACAACACACTGGGAAATGCTTATGTCGGAGTACACTATAATCACAGTTTTCCGCCAGCAATTAATTTCTTGCCTGGAGCTTCAATATTCAAAATCCATTTGCTGAAGCAGATTTTACTCACTGAATTAAATATCCCTCGCAAGTTCGTCATTATTCATCGACATCAACGATATTGATAACTCGACACCTCTGCGATAGCGGAAAAGCGTCACGGCAGTTAGCCATGCATCAACTGCCCTAGCACCGCTCACCCCACCTCCCCGTCGCTCCTCCGCCCACAGTTCCCGTCGCCATGGTCTCTGCCGCCGCAGCCCGATCACGCCTCAACCCCGGCGCTGCCATCGCTAGCGCCAATCCGGCCACTGCCACGGCCGCCGTTCCCCGAACGACCGGTCGCGCGCGCCCAACCGCGGGTTCCACCTCCGCCCACGGTTCCGCCCCCGGTTCCGCCCTCGGCCCCGCCCTCCCCCCCCCGCCCCCCCCCCCCCCTCCGGCCTACCGGCCCCTCCTCGCCCGGCCTCCCGCTTGCGTCCGCACTTTGACTCACAAATTCGCGCCTTCCCTGCCTCCCCTCCTCTTCCGTTGCCGGCTGCCACGCCACCCCGCCTCGTCGCTCTGCCCCGCGCCTACCTCCCCGCCGGCGCCTCGGCGAGCGCTCGCAGCCTCGCGGCGCCCCGCTAATGGAATTTGATAAACGCCAAATTAATGCCGCGGAGATGGCATTAAATGTTACCGATGCTGCGGAGGCAAAGAAATATATACTGGTGCGCGCTCGCGGTGTTCAGTATACTGCTATTTTTGAGCGTTCCATTCATCATCGAGAGAATCCCATTATTCCCAGCGGCAGTCGGAGTACACCCGCGAGGAACATTTTAAATCACCTCCAAGAATAAACTCACAAATAGCAAGTACCTCGGCGCCGGACTCTGTTAATTACGCACATATATCAACAACCGCACTGTCTTCGGAGAGCACGAAAACAGTAGAAGGGATTTGCTTTGGGACGAGGAGCATCGACCAATGGCCCTTATGAAAAACCATTCCTACTATAGAACGCGAATGAGAAAAGGCATTGCCCCTACGGGTGCCTGCCAATTCACCAACCACCGCGATCTACCACACGCAACAACGTGCTGTTCATACGTCAAGTATTTAAATATACATGTGATGCGTACCAATTTGTGAATCTATCGCTGTATTTGTTACATTTCCCCAGATGCTTCTAGGTGTTTGGGCTCCTGCGGATTCCTCCTTAATACTATTAATAAAAATACTACAATTGCGAAGCTGTCTCTAACTGGACAATATTTTTTTTTAAATAATTCACTACCTAGGACCGCAAAACTAGCGGTATCAACTTTTCAATACCACACTGATTTTCGAATACAGGCTAATCTCATTTTATTATTTCGAACTTCCTACGCTACGACTGCCATTTAACTTCTGCTCAAATGCAAACATTCGTCTCACGCACCATTGGCCTACATCACAGACAGTATGTAGATTCGCACCGCACTACTGAAATTTATTTTTTTAAAATCATTCGTTCTGAGTGATCTCCTTGGTTTCCCCATATCTCTGGTTCCGCATGTGCACGCTTGGGCTAAGACTGTCCAAGTAGAAGAATGATCACCACCCTATTAGCATTTTCTTGTCTTCTTCCCCGCGATGATTTTTCTGACGCCTCCGGCATCCTTGTAAAACCACACATTCACAAACTCCATATCACTCACCCCTAATCATGTGTTCTCTTATTTTCATGTCTGTGCTTTCCGCTGTCCAAATTCTTCGTTCTGTACAGCGAGGGCAAAGATCCGATACTTCCCAGGATGCGCCATTCCCCTTTCTTCAAGAATCGTCCTCTCGTTCTCCACTGTCCCCTTGTACGCCCCACTGCCTGCCCTTGCCGTCCCCGCAGCCCCGCCCCCGCCCCGGCGCGCCACCGCAACGGAACATTAGTCAGCAGGCCGCTCCTAAACAGCGTCTCGTTGTCGGGCGACGGGGCGCGCGCGCGGGCGGGTTCAGCGCCCCGGGCGAGGGCCGCGCCGCGGCGCGCGAAGCGGCCAAGGGCGAGGAGACCCCGCCACGCCAGGACGAGCACGCCGCGGGGAAAAGAACGAGCGCTGCGAACGCGAGGCAGCAGGGCCGAAATGGAAGCCAATACCGCGAGAAACTACATTAAATGGTATAGACAGGTGCAATTGCGGCAGGTCAGTCTAAGTTCTGGTTTGAAAAAGGAAAAACACCGAGTAATATTATACACGCAATATCAACGCTTACTCAAGAAAATTTGCCTAACGTATGCACAATTTAGAAACGAGTACGAACTTGGGCAAAACCCAAAAGAAGTCTACGTTTACTAGATGGAAGTTAACAAGTAGGTGCTTAATACTTTTATTACTTATCTAGCATTCGTTTTGGATTGTAATAAAATGATATATCACACCATAGAATAAAATACCACTTGAAGTTCGATGTTTTAGTTGTATTCTTAATTTGTACTAATGCATATGAGTGAATATCTATGAATGAGATGTGTCCTTTTCTGTCATACTCATACACATTTTTGCTTCATTATACCAAAGACAACACTTACGGCGATAATGCTTATCACGTGAAAATTCGAATTTATACACAAAAAACTGAAACAAACGTTTGTATAATGAAGTTTTTCTTCTGTGCACATAAGAGAAGTCAAGAGACTGGTGATTGATCGCGACCCAATATAATACAAGTCAACGCTAAAAAATTGTCGCTTAGGTATTGGCGTAGTAAATGATGCAATATACTGAAATTCAGGAATTTTCGGGATTGCAAGTTGAGTTCGTAGTTAACCCACACTTTCACAAGGTTTTCGAAAGCCCTTTATATTGCAGACCACTACCTTACACTATTCTGGAGGTACTGTTACGTGTATCAATGACGAGTTTCTTTTTTAAGCAAAAAACAACTTACAGGGCGCTTTTCTTAATCGACAATAAAATATACGATTTCCTGTAAGTTGCAATTTGTCAACATTAGCCAACAAAATTTCTGACTTTTAGAACTTTACAGACCAAAATTTTCTTTTTTATCACGTAGTCACCAATATCAAGAATATTTTTAATGACAAAAATAAACAAATGTAGATGACATCGCCTACCATTATATACAATGTTAACATCATTAAGCCGATACCAAATATCCAATCTATTCAGTCCTTATCGGCTGTGTGTTCTTCAATGAATTTGGTCATACCATCAACTTACACGAAATAAGCATATATAAAAGAAGTATAATATGTCTATAATAAGTGCACATCTTAAACTACGACTCACTTGTTTCAATTGTTCTTGACGAACGCCGGCTATTAAGAGTTGCTTGTCACTCCTCTATTTGCTTACGTTAAGTTCATAACAGTACGGTATAACAAAAATTTATTAAATCACCCCAATTGAAACGTCTAAAGGATCATCTTTCTCTTTCGAGAGTAAAGAAAGAGCACTTTCCCAGCTCGTGGCGGAGTGAAATTCTGCGCCCCTTGCCTCCCCCGCCCTGCAACAGTGCCGGCGCTGGGCATGGGCAGAACGGGCGAACGCCCGGGGCCCGCAAGTCAACGGGCACGATGATGCTACTCATGAAAAAAAGTAAAATATTGAAAAAAATTACAACTCGAGAAAAACGTTATCGTCATTTTATAAGCCGCGATACAATAATCTGATATTTCAGAACATTTCCAATAATTTTTTTTACCATAAATACTCAATTACAGTCATTACTTATAAGCAAGGACTCTATGAAATGAATCAAATGACACTAAGATTAAAATAGGTTCTACTGAAATTCATATTTATTATTTCATGTGTTTAATAAGTGATTTTATCAAACACTGACTAAACAACAATTGTTTTAGAGTTTCAAGCTCACCGAGGAAATTGTTTTATTTGATCACTAAATTAATTTACTTCACTTTTTTGTTGAAATAAAAGAACTCGTATAATTTCACGATACAACTTAATTTTTCATTTTTTCTCGACGGGAGGGGGCGTTGCCCAGGGCGCAAAACGGTCTAGCTCCGGGGTTCCCTTGCAACGAAGGGCGCCCGCGCCGACGCACGCGAGGGGACTCACCGGCGCGCAGCGTGGCGGCGGCGGAGTGTGGAGCCGTGTCGCGTCGTCATCGACCAAGCCGCAGCGGCGGCAGCAGCAGTGGCAGCGGAGCGGCGGCGGGAGCAGCAACGCCGGCTCTGCAACACACAGCGCGCTGTGGTCAGGGCGGGTGGGCGGCGACCTCACTTGCCGCGCCGCTCGCGACACACGCGCCACGCACTGGCCGGGCGGGCCAAGAGGCGACGATTTTCGGCCGCTGACGGGAGAATTGTAGTGGGCAGCTGCTCTGATCGGTGGTTTTCTGTGGTTTCTCCGATCAATACCAGAAGAATGCCGAAGCACGTCCCTAACAAACGGACCACGCACGATCTTTCCCTCCGCTTCCTCTTACAATCTCATCCACTACACTACCGCATATGCCGGCAGACCTGTCGGACGTTAAGAGCTTGTTCCAGTTGGGGCAGTAAAATGCTAGAAAAGAGACCTGGAGGGCAACCCGACGTATAGGTTGGCGCCAAACCTTACGTCCTAGCGACGAAAGAACACTGCAACTGCCAGAGAGATAACATGCATTTTCCTCTGTGTATAATGAACTAAGTAGATGGCGCGCCCGGAAACAATAAATTCTTACTCACGCGACGCACTGCCGGAGGAGGCGTGGTAAACAACACATCACCACCTTGACGGGGTGGATCTTTCACACGACGAACCACCAACGAAGATTAGACCGAAGAAGAATATCATTTATAAGTAGGTTAACGAAAATAGTCCGTCTTCATGGTGAAGGATGTAATGCAAGGTGGAAGGAAATAGTTCAACAATATCAGCTGATGCGAATCAATAATGCACCAGCTCATCACATATAACAGAACACATTTCAGCACTGGAATATCATAATAGGAGCCGAATTTGTTGGTCACGCAAGAATGGAAAATACACAAATAACTATGTTCAATACTGCACACGGAAGATGAGGCAACTTCCTCTCGACAGGACTAGAAATCATCAAGGATAGGGAGTAGTGAATAGTATACGGTCGATGTAGAAGGAAAGAGTGTAAATCTGATAAAACCAAGAGAAAATAGGAATTAAACGGGAAACTTGGAGACAGAAACTGAAAGGGATCGTCGGTATGGAAGGAAAGCACTGTAATTACAATGCAGAAGATTCACATGGAAGCATGAACAATGGTCACAATGCAATTAAATACAATTATTGACCACGTACTAATTAAAAATTGTGAAAGATATTTACATCCACAAAAATATTAGGAAAATTTTATAAAATAACAAAACACAAAAATACTTAGAACACAGAAAGGAGCGACTAGGCGGTGATGAAAAATCTTATAAGTTCAGTAAGTGTATCGAGCTATATTCGACCAAAAGAAACCTTTGCAACCCCCCACACACTATTGATTTGAGAAAGCGACAGGTAACGAAAAGGTAGGCATTAGAAGATAAGGTATGTTAGCAAGAGCAACTGAGCGTCTTTTTTTAGATCGCGACTTGAAGAACAACTAGCGAAACGGCATGTACTCAGAAAGAGTTCCTTTGAAAATAATAGTGAATAGTTCATTCTTTTGGTACCAATTGAAAATTCACAGTGAACTGATAAAACTAACCAGTTACAAATAAAATGGTACAACTCTCGACTATGTGAACAGACGGATGGTCCGCTGTGAAGAGATACCTGTGAACAGACTGTGCCAGTGAATCAGACGGATGGCTCCGCTGACAGGATTAACTTGTGGTCTTACCTACAGTGTTGCTAAGTAATGTACTACGACTACATCCATTGTGCTGTAAATAGAATAGATTTGCTGATCACGATTATCAACCAAATTAAAAACGTGCGAGAAAAGAAGGGTGAAAAGTAAATGACCCCTTAAAACCCAGTTGGGTTTTAAGGGGTCATTTACTTTGCATCCCCACCGCCCTCATTCCGTTCTTTACCACACTCTAGGTTCTCTTTATTCTTCCGATTCCCAATTTGTTCCACTTTCAGCATATTCTTTGCTCTTATCCGTTTCGCAAACAGAGATGATGTTTGTTTGGTGCGCGCCGACGATTCTATATGGACAACCGAAGGAGCGATTGCATTGGCAGGAGGGTGCACGAGGTAGGAGGAGGTCGGAGGCGGGAGGCGGCGGGGTGGAAGGCAGCGGAGAGGCGGAGGGCGCGGGGGAGTGCAGCGGGGCGCGCAGTGTAGTTGCCCGCGGCATCGCGCCCTGGGCCGCCAAGACCTGGCGCCGGATTGATCTGTTGACCAGCGTTGCTAATGGACTGGTTGGTGACTAAACAGATTAGCCGCGCCCGCAGTGATTCGGAGCACCCACGAGACCTCCCCGCTTCGCCCCGCCCCTTCGGCCCGTCTACGCGCCCTCCGCCCTCAAGCAACGCAACCGGCACATCACCGGACATCATCGTTCTGCGCAAAGTTTATACATTTCGCGACCACGGACGTTTCCCGTCCTATCACAAAATACGCCAGAGCTGTGCACTAGCAATTTTATCTCTGTATAATGAAAGAGATTGCGAAGCATTCGAGAACAATGAAATTTAGAGTAAAACATTTAAATGAATAGACTTCAGTCTTAAATTTATGGCCTTTTTATTTCTGTTACCCTGGAGATTTTATGAGAGCGTCATTTGGAAACATTTTTCAGTGAAAATAGAAAGCAATGATATTAATCTTGAATTTACAGTGCATAGCAGCACAAGGAAATATATAATATGTCACCACGTTTCACAGTGAAGATAACAAATGAACTCATATCATTTCAATACCTACAAAACATCATTGGAAACTTCCATACTTCGAGAACGTCGCCCCTTTTACTCCACTGTAACAAAGGCGTGTAATTTGCGAAAAACCTAGGTGAACTCAACTTCATCACTATGCTACAAAACACCACAGAATATTTAATTAATGGACAAAGACGGAATATTTAATTAACGTGTCACAAAAGGCTGGGGTTCCACCGACCATGCGTTCTTCAATTATGAAAGATCCGCCCAGCACAATTTCGCACCGCTCTGTGTATTCCAGCGGGCGACAGGGTAGTCACCCTGTTGGTGTGGCTAGAGGTTGCCCTCGGCGGTATGCAGCGTTCAAGCTCCAAAGAGATTCTTTTGACGCTCCGCACAGGCAACAAGCGACGGGGGCGTGGTCTGTGTTCAAAATGTGGCTGAGATTTACAAACTTTTTTTTGTTTTCATTGCTTAGAAGTGGCCGCCCTTTAACCAACAACTCGTTACAGCTATAATAAGAGCGTGCCAACATAAAATGCGAAAGGAACAAAAAAAATGTAATAAATGAAATTCGTGGGATTCACAATATTTCGTTTAAACCACTCATTAAATAAAAATCTTTGTTGGGGAAATACATTTTTCTCTATTTTTATCTATAGTAGTGTTATGTAGTGTGTTTTGTATTACAAAATATTTTCATTCGTTAGTCCCACAACCAGCAGCTGGTACAGGAACTATATCGATGCTAATTGTTCGCGAAGATGCACGTGCTGTTCAGAAACAAAGTTCTCAAACAAAATGATGAATTACGCGACCTAATGCAATGTCGGGACAATATTCCGGGGGTATTTAGGCACAAATACAGAAATTGTTCAAGATATATGTACATTTTGTGTGGCAACAAAAGCATTTAAAATATTAAGGCAACTTCCCAATTCTGAAGGCTCTTGATCGTGATTTCGAAACATACTGAGAAAAGAACAGACGTCCAGAGTAATTACAAAATCGATATACTATTTTTTAAGGAATATGAGCACGACATTGTCTGGTGGTGTAAAATCGTAATTATGACCAACTTCTTTATGGCCCAATTTTGCCGTCCAAGTCGACTGGTTTCGAAGCACCTCTCAAGGAAACAGCAAAATCGAAATAGCGGGCGTCGTTAAGAAACAAATTAGTACGAACACAATAACAAGTGTCAGCTCCGTCCAGCGAAGTGTCGAGGACGATCGCAACGGGGCTTCCGATGCGTCCAGGGAGCGTGCGTGGGGTGGGCGCAGCGGCCGGTGCGGAGAGCCAAGCGGGAGACGTCGCGTGAGCGGGCGCTGGGACCTCTGCCGGGTCTCCACGGTCGGCGCCCGCGGTCGGTCCCCGTGGCTCCCCCGCATCTTTTAGCGCCGCTCGGGGGCCGTCCGCCTCCGCCTCCGCCTCCGCCTCCGCCGCCGCCGCCACCGCCACCGCCCCGCCCCGCCACCGCCACCCCGCCGCCACCGCCCCGCCCCGCCCCCCGCCCCGCCACCGCCCCCCGCCGCTCCGCCGCCCCGCCCCCCGCCCCCCCGCCACCGCCACGCCCCGCCCCACCGCCACCGTCCCCCCGCTGTCCCCGCCTCCGCCAGCCCACTGGACCGTGGGGACCACCGCACGACTCCAAAGGACCCGCCTGCCATCGCACCTGTGTGCGTCCGCCCTTACGTCGACGCTGCGGCCGCTAGGGGGAAAAGCCGTCCGGAGACGTACTGTTTGTTTTCGGAGAGGAGCCGCTTAAATTGGATGCTCATGTATGTGATGAATCGGAACGCATCGGTAATTCATGATAGCTTTCTCTGTCCTCGTTAGCGAGAATTTTCAGTTCCGCTCAATTAACAGGATAAAATGAAAGAATGGAAGTGAAAATAAACAATCTCACTTCTCTATGCGGTTACTTCCGCAAGATGCTGCAAAAATGGAACTTTTACAGGTAACATGAATGTAATTAAATATTTTCTATAATACGTGCACTACATAATATTACACCAACGAGTAATTAAACGTACAGCAGAAAATTTAGAGAGAAAAATAGTGCGTGGAAATTGATCAACTTCCTTTCATTCTCGTCTTTCTCAGCGTCATAAAGAAAAACACGATCCTGAAACGCATAGAATACCGCGTTCAGTATCATGGGGTGCATTATTTGTTAGAACGGTATAATTATAATGACACAAAATACAAATAATATGTCTTGTACACGAATCTCATATATATTTCCTATACAACTTCTCTCATTTCACGTTAAGCGTATTTCTAAAACGATGAGTCCTTGAAGACCTGCAGGGGTTCAACAAAACAGCTTGTTTCACTAGTGGGCGGCGAAGACGTATCTCGGGCTTCGTCCCCACTCCTGGAGTTACAAAGGAGTCGGTGTGTCCGGCAACCGGGGCATTTTCGTCGCGCACTACGCGGCAACGAAGGAGGAACGCGGAGTATCCCGCCTTCCTCGTGTCTCGAGCCGGTCTCCGTCGCGCAGCGGCCACGAGCGTCGCTGGCAGCGGAAGCCGCCGGGTCGTGGAACGGCGAAGGGGCGGGGCGGGGGGGGGCGGCAGGAACCACTGAGTCGCTTTGATCGACCGCCGCAGCCACCGCGCGGGCGCGCCGCGCCCCTAACACAATTTCACGGGGCCGTCAGGCCCTCGGCTCCGCACAGCGCGAGTCTGCCCACCGCGCGCGCCCCGCCCCCGCCTGCCGCCGCCCGCCCGCGCCGCCCACGCGCCCCGCCCGGAGACGGTCGGCGCCATGATAATTGGTCATTACTGCAGCCCGCGGGCGGGATAATTACTGTGTCTGTGTTTGTCCCAAGATAGAAGCGGCGCGCGGCATGGGAAGCGGGGCGAAGATGCGAGGCGGAGCGGCGGGAGGCGAGATGCAGCAGCGGCGAGAGAGGCGGAGGCTGCGGGCGCGGGCGGCGCGGTGCTGCGAGGGAGGCGGCGCGGTGCTGCGCCTGCAAATTGTCTGCGCCGTGCCGTACCGTGCCGCGCCGCTGCGGTTTTCCGCCCCCGCGCCCTTGGCGTGCCTGCCGCCGCTGCCCGACCGCCGCCGCCGCGGGACGTCTTGGCGGCTGGTGGCGGTAGAGGGTCCTCGCGGCGCCAGGTGCTCACTCGCGGAGATCCAAACACGCCCCGCCCCACGCCCCACCCCGCCCGGCCGCCACTTTACTTCTTCACTTGGACGCCCTGACGCGGCCTTCCTGCCCCCAGGGCACTCCCAGAGCCCAGGCACGAATGCGCGATGCTTTCTCGGCGCCTCTCGAGTCAACATCAATAAAATGCGGCCCACCCATATATAATAGAGGAACTATTCCATTGACTGACGAATTTTCTCAAATAGTGACAAAAACCTAAATTAAGCATAATTGGATACAGTATTACAATAAACACAGACGAAAATCTGATAAACACTCATTCTTATACATTTGAACAAGATAATATCGTCAAATTTAAAGTGTGATTATTCAAAAGCCAATTCCAGCCAAGAGCGATCACTACCATTTAGTCACTGGCAATGATGTATAATGCACAGAAAATAATGATAATGATAACGATAATAATATTAATATTAATATTAATAATAATAATAATAATAATAATAATAATTATTATTATATCTGGAAGTCGTTTCATATACACTTTGTCCACATCGTCCATTAACCAAGAGGCACTATGGATATTACAATGAACTAGTGTTTACATTGACAAGAAATGCATTGATTGACAATGTGGAGAGATGGCTTGTAGTCCTATTCACGTTAGTGACGAGAGAAAAATGAACAACCAAAATATCACAATTTCGCATACAATTTAACCAGTCATATTGAACTTTCACAAAATGTGACCCAAGACAAAAGAGAGGAAGTCTGCTTTGCAGGTAATACAATAAAAACCCTTTGCATTGAAACTGATGGGACAGTGTACATTATTTCGTTACAGACTTTTCGTTCTATGGAAAGCAAAAAGAAAAAGAGCAACATTTGATAAGAACCTTTTATGTTCAAATGATTTCAAGCGTCTCACAACATCACTCTCTCTTCTTTCTTTTTGTTTTTTTATCGCATTTATCAAAGAAATAGCTGAAAAATTGTTTCACGATATTCGATACTGAGTATCATTATGGTAAGCGAAGGGATTGCAGCTGCCTCTTGGAAATTTCGGCACCTAGAAGATACATTTCGGAGCCTTTGAAAACCGATCATAAATTTTTTACTGACATCTAAGCAATGATGAATTGTTTCATAATAGAATGCTTCGTTATAAAGCGAACGATGGTATGAGTTACAAGGTAAATCAACCAAACTCAAATAATTTATATAATTTTAAAATAGTTATTAGAAGTTAATACCCATATTAACAATTTCATATTCATACCAAACGACGGGGGTATGCCTACAGCATCACTACTTTTCTACCTTTTCTTTTATTTACAATGATTAATTTGAGTCAAAACTATTCTAGTTTTATTAAAGACTTCGTGTTTGTAAAACGAATATTTTCACAATTTCAGTTTACCAAACTTCGATAAATTTATTTTTAAAATATTAATTGATTCTCCATTTCAACTTTCTTTTTCCATCATTGTATTTCCCATCATCAAATTCCATTGACGTACCAACTTCCCCAATTTTATACGTTCTTAATGAGGTTTCGCGCATCCCTGTAATATTTGAATCTACGCGTGCAGACGAATACACAAAGGAACTTTTTTCTTTAAAACAATAGTAGCAACAAAAACGTTCAAAACCTCACGTTTCGCAAGCTACATTAGCTTTCTCATTACACAAAACTAATGTTTCAAAGGCAACGAAACTGTACAGCAGAATTTAACAGCACGACTGCAGACGAGTTCTACCGTTTTTAGTTACGATGGAACTTCTATATCAAAGACACATTCATTAGGTGAAAAGCTTGCATCATACAAATAAAATGCAATCATCATTTTTATTCGGGCATTATCGCCCTTGTTTGGAGCGTGGGATGATAAAAAAAACACAGTTCAGATTGGAGCGCGTACCTGCCTACGTGAGATGAATAAAATGTTTCAGCATTTTATTTTTTAGCAGTCACGTTTACCTTCGGCCAATGGAGTCCGATAATGGAATCATACACACTGACAACGTTCTAACAAGAGTTTTTAACAACCGTGAGGTAATCTCAGAATTAAGTCGTTTCTAGGAAGCACATTTATTATGAGTTGTAATGTTGTATGATTCAAATGTATTTTCTCACCTCATGCACTTCAAACGCACATATTTTGTTTTCTTTAAGATTGTCTTACAACGTAAATCGCTATCATACCAGTCCGGTTACAAGAACATTAAGAATATTTACGAGAGAGTATTTAGGATATTGGGAAATTTAATATACATTAAATGATTTTTCACCATATTCCCAAATTACGCATTCGCATTATTTAAAAAAAATGTGAACTCATAATCTGATCTCGACCAAACTGGTGTCAGATTTACTTAGTCGTAAAATGCCAAAATAACGAACGTAATGAATATTTTTGTGCTTGTTGCTGGAGAATACACGCGAATATACTGCGCAACCACTACATTACGAACGTTTCGCTAGGATCTTTCTTTAGCCATCTGGTATTGATTAAATGATATTGCAGAGGCAGTGAACAAAGGGAACAAGTTATGTAATTAAATGACAAACAGGGTTGGGCAATATTTAAATTCTTGTATTTGAAAAACGTATTTTAAATACATTTTGTGTTTGAAAAACTCTTTTTGAGAGTTTGGACATGTATTTTGGAGATACATTTAAATACATAAAATAGCTGTATTTATAAAAAGAAATACTTAGAATACTTTAATAAAAATAAAGTTTCTGGATCTTATTTTTGCTTTCATTCCAACAAACAATTAATTCCATTCAAACAATTAATTCAGATATACCTGATTTTTTGTTTATTTTTGGTGTTTTTTTTTGTTTAATTACATGAAGAATACATATTACATTAAATTGTATGACTGTCAATTAATTTTTTACAATATGCAGTTGCAATAAAAATATACAATACAATTGAATTTACTGTATTTTAAGTATTTTAAATATCTAAAATACGTATATATTTAGCAAATCAAAACTTACTGTCATTTTGGGTATGTATTTAAATACTTATTTACAAATAATTTTGGGGAAGTATTTAAATACTCAATTTGTAGTACTTTCCCCAACCCTCATGGCAAAAGTATCACTGATTTACTATTTACGACTGGCGTCAAAGGAGTTGTAATGCTTCATTTCGAATAAATGGATAACAAACATGGTCCTTAACAGTAATACAAATAAAATGAATACAACGATGCCAGAGGAAAATGGAACGAAAAATGTTAAATATGTCGCCCCTAGGCAAAATACTATCTACAGAAATTAGAAAAAAGACTAAAATTAAAGATGCAGTACGACAAGACAAAATAAGCAAATGGCATTGGGGAGGACGTATTATAAGGCAACACCAGCAACGACGGGCATACACTACAACAACCTGAGACCCTCGGTATGGGTGGAGAAACCAGGAGAGACAGAGGAGAAGATGGACAGACGAGCTATGCAAAGCAGCTGGTCCCACCTGGACAAGACTGGCCCAAGGGAGAACAACATGGAAGCAACTGGGATATGAACAGCAAAACGAAGATGATGATCCACAGTGCTATTAATCGATTTTAGTGAAATTGAGTGAACTTTAGTGAAATTGAATATCAACCTACTGTAACCCTGATAAAGTACGAGGCCTTTGCCCTTTACGGGATGTTATGGGCTAATAATAATAATAATAATAATAATAATAATAATAATAATAATAATAATAATAACAACAAGAATAATAATTTCAAATAAGGTTCGCCATTCATTATTATAGAGCCTAAATTAACCCAAATTATAGGAATCATGTCTCAGGGTTGCATGTATCTCAAAGCTGCATCACTGATTCTAATTGTACAAATATACTAACTTCAGGAGGGGAAATTAAAATCAAATACACTTCTAGCTGGTTGCAACTGCAAATTGAAAGCAAAAAACTAGTGAAAGCAGTTTGTATAGAATCTATAGAGAAGAATTTTGAGTAGAACCATTCGCATTCAATTCCATCCAATATTTTATACAGAAAACATTTACCGAAATGTTGGTGCGATATACAAATAAGTCAGAATGACAAACGTGACTATCCATTCATTTGTAGAAACGAATATGGAAGTATTTTACTTCCTGCAGATCGGACATTTGTTCGCAAAGTTTCATATTTTGGTGCATGGAAGTCTGTCAATTGCGATTGTCAATACAATTGTATTAGTATAACGATTCCCTTTACAAATCATTTATCTCAAAAACTTCATTTTATTTTAATAATCATAACGTGGTTCTCAGATTTGGGGAAGGTGTTGTACCTTGAACATATCTGTACATTAAACACGAGTACACAGTGTTTAAGACTTCGCCTGTTGGGGTAATCTAAAACAATAAACAGTAACTTGTAGATAATGAGACCACAGTTTATAAACACAAAATATAAAACTACTTTTATCTATAAAGAAAAATCACATCTATCAATATTTTTTTTTTTTTTATTATTATCATGACAACCAAATTATTAATACCTACACCTTATAAATTAATCCTACATCAATTAACAGAATCGTCTTCTAAAATTCACTGGGAAATGTAGTTATTCAAATTATCGTTCTCCATGTCGCCGCTAGTATTATTCCTTTATGAAGGACAGATGAGGGAGTCCAAATCTATAGCTGATTTACCTTTGAAAATATGTTTTATTACATCGGAGAGAATATTTTGTAAACAATCCTTGCAATAAGCGGTCATTTCTTCTATATTCAAAATTCAACTGGTATACAGCTTCGGGTAGGGATCACTCAATTATGAAAACGTGCACAAAATTAACTTCTCCTCATAGCAAGTAACAGACAGTTTTTAACTGTTTTTGACGTAAATAAGTAAATAAAAAATAAAACAAAATGTGTTTCTTATTCAGACGACAAACAAATGCATATTGATGAGTACAATTCAGAAACATATTAACAATGATTATTTTAGAACATGACAACCTCCATTACTTTCCAGAACGTTCCTGACCAACGAACACGTACTGACAATGAATAAAACAGATTTCTGGAGACTGATGGCGGCTCTCTTTTTAATTCCCGAGTGTTTCGAGTGAGTACTTAAAGATCTTCTGAATGACGCCCATTGCTGAAAGAACAACAGGTATAGTCTTGGTTTCTAGGATTTTCCACTGTTCCTTCACAATATGGACCTTTCTTTTGTACTTCTGGATCTTCACCTGATACACTGTCGTAAGATTGCTGGTATCGATGACGGCTGTATCCACAAAGCATACTTTTTTCTCTTTTTTTTTTAACCCGGAGCGTTATTTCAGGTCTGTTGTGGTGCATTGTTCGACCTGTCAGTACACTTCGGTCGCCATACAGTTTGTAGCTGTTGCTTTCAAAGACACTTTTTGGATATACTGTATCACGGCATGGTGCTAAACCACATATCTTGACAAGTTGGGCATGGATAATTCAGGCCACCATATCATGTCTGTTCTTCTATTCAATAGGGGCTAGTACACTACAGCCGGAAATAATATGCTGAATAGCCTCGCCGCATTGACCATAGGCTCGACAATCATCAGAAGGACATCCTGATCTTTGATTATGTATTTCAGTTAATTCTCTGTTGCAATTACTTGGTAGTGGATGACAACCATGAAACCCCTCATTTTTGGTATACAGACATCCAGTTCTGAATCATTTGTAGGACATCAATTTCGACATTGTAACTGTTTATCTCATCCAAATATCTACCGTTATTATTATTATTATTATTATTATTATTATTATTATTATTATTATTATTATTATTATTATTTTATTATTATCTAAAAAACTGCTGATTAGGTTTATGTGAAATCTGACCAAGTGTTGTACCTTGAACGTAATCAAAGTATTGTGCCTTGGATCGTGTCAACGTATATCTCTGATCAAATTAATACAACCAAATAACTATTCATTGCATTCAATTATTTTTTATGACTATGATAAAATATTTGTGTAAGTGTATGTGCGTGTGTGTCATTTAGACTCAAAACTACTCAACCGATGTAGCTTAAAATTTCAGTCTGTCCTTAGTATTGGAGTTAGGAGTGTTTACAGATTGATTTGAATGAAATCCAATAGAACGGGAGATCTTTTAGTGTTCAATGACGAATGGCTGAATGCACATTTCAATTTATGTGAACAGCTGCGGTGGCTCAGTGAGAGAATTCTGCAGCGTCGCTGACCGGTAGGTTCTACAGTTCGTGACCCAACGGTAGTGAATTAGGTTGAATTCAATTAGTGGTAGAGGAACCAAGCAGCCGGATGCTCTGATTGGTCGTTTCTCATATGAATACCGGGAGAATGCAAGATCAATACCTTAATAAACGAGTCATGGACAGTGTGCGATATTCCCTTCCTCATTCTTGCCTCCGCCGTATCCCCACATATACTACATACATACACGCATATACACAATACAACCACACATGTTGGGAGCTTATAGCTTGTCCGAGATACGGCGGTGCCCCGCTGAAGAAGATACCTAGAGGGAAAATTCTGCAAGCCGAGTGTGCGTCGGTGCTAGACCTCACGATCTTTTGTGGGAGAAACACCGTCACCTCGGGATTTAACATTCAGCACATTTACGAGACTAATGACCAGAGTGGTTGACCGGCCTGGAAAAACTAAATAATAAATAAACTGTTGTTGACATTGTATTTCGCTGTTCAATATAATTTTTATTTGAATTTTATATCGTTATAAATTTTGTGGTCCAAAATACCATAAACAGAGGTAAACAAAATCTGGTATACAGTTTGTAATTCAAAATACAGGTTGTTGTGCCTGGGTCCTACTGTCAACATTTTTTCATTCTCGCACTTATTTCGTATTTCGGTATTAAAAATACATAAAAAAGTGTGTCACTATTGCTCAAAAAATGTATTTATAAGACATACATATCTAAAGTTTGACTCAATATCATTCTTAATATTTACAATTCAAAAACACCCAGCAGCAATTTAAAAGGCACAAAAGGACCAAGGATGAACAGCTTCCCCTATATGTACTTAACATCAAACTGATCAAAATACTTTTTTATTGGTTTTAAAGTCATGAGCAGGGTTCGGATTCTGATGACCTAAAACGTTTTTTTAAAATGACCTAAAATGACATCAAAATAAGAGGAAAATGACAAATAAAATGATCGAAAAATAATGGGAAAATGACCTATTTAAAAATACCAAAAGTGTGTAGGAAAATGTTTGCATATTCAATGAATTTTACAATTTTAAATACAATTTATTTATTTCAAATTATATTTAATAAAAAGTGTTTATTTTGGTAGGAAATGTAATCCTTAGCTCCCATCTACCAACCGTCATTTTTGAAAGGTCGAGTGATCTGCAGTAGTGAATTTCGTCCTGAACTGATGATAAAATAAAAAAAAATTGTTTTAGTATATCATTCATTGTAAATTCATGAAACATTCACTAACAAAAACACGAAAAGGAAATGGATAAAAATGACGCGAAGGTTAAAAATGACCCCAAAATTTAAAAAAATGGCAAAAAATGCAAAAATACCGAATAACTATACATTTCTATCACCTGTATGTCGTGATAAACATTCACTTACAAGTTGACCATGTCTAGAATGCACCAATGACAAAATGACGTGTCATCAGAATCCGAGGCCTGGTTATGAGCAATTGCTAATAGAATATTAGCGCACCGCCTACTCCTACCCATCATCTCTAGTAAAATGTGTAGTACTGGAATGGCTCATGGCTATAATTTGTCATGTTTGACTTCACAAACGTCCAGCTCCACAGAGTTGTGAGGCTGCGGACGCCAAGTCACACAAAGGTTGTGAATCCAATTCTGTGGCCACCTCATTATCACACAAGCCCACCGCAAGCGCTGGCACAAGCCTCGGGGCGCACATGAAGCGGCGACCGCGGACGACGGGGGCGGCGAAGGCGGCGACCGCTGGAGGACTGCGGGGCTGGCAAGAAGGACGACCGCGGGCGAGAAGGGCGGCAGGGGCGGGGCGGGGCGGCGAGGGCGGCGGCGCGAAGGAAGCCTGGTAATGCGCAGAGGCCTGCGGCGGACACCCACATGATGAAGTGACCCCGTTTTTCTGGGCGCGTTGACAAGCGCGCCGCTGCCGCCGCCACCGCCGGTCGACCGCCCGGGCCGGCCGCAAGTGCGTCTCGATCTCCCCCGCTTCTTCGCCGCCCCGCCCATGTCCTCGCGCTCGCCACGCGCCCGGCGCTGCCCCCGGCTCCTTCTCAACGTGCCCGTCATCATCATCCTCCACGCCTCTCGCGTCGCCACGCCGCTCCGCTCTCAGCTCCAACATCTTTTTTCGTGTAGCTCCCGCCCCCTAATCAACCTTCTTTGTATTCTTTACGGTCTTTTTCACATCCTTCGTCTAGACCACGGCTTCTAGCTTTCTCGTGTGGACTTAAGAGGACGCACTTTAATGCACATAGTTTCACGGCACAAGACATGCATTTTTCTCTTCGCCTGCATTGTAGTTCCTTCCCCCTGAACGTGTTGTCTCTCGTGTTTTCCTGTGGTTCCCCTCTCCCGCTTTCCCTGTGCGGGGAGCGGACCATCGCCCTCACGGCCCCCATCGAAATCACGACCATCGGTCAACATCGGAACGTCGTTCACGTCATATTTCTCACGACATATGGAGACCTTGGGGTCAGAAGAAATAAACGAAATATCGAACGTTCTGACGACGATGTCGCCGTCGTATTTGATACCAAGAATTCGTTCTCTAGCGCAACAGGAATACCGGGGATATTATAGTTTGATAAAATAAATAATTTCATTAGAATATGTTATTATCATTATTATTATTATTATTATTATTATTATTATTATTATTATTATTATTACGTTATATATTGACCTTTATTTTATGCTAAATTGTCACCAGTGTTTTGAATAATCAGAATTATTAAATACATTTGTTACAAATTTGTAAGGCCATACTATGGAATGAATTTATTGTGCGAGACATACCGACAGAAGTGTCTCTCCAACAAAGTGACAAGTTGTGGACAATTGAGTATCAAATAACGGAAATATAACAGGGCTAAGGAACCATTCGAAACATTGATCCTCTCGGTATAATGAATTTGCATAAATAAAAACGTATTGAACAATAAAGCATGCCATTCAGGAAGATTTTTAGTTCCATTAAAAAACAATTAAACAGCACCGGGCGAGCAACGCACTGCGGTCAGAGCGAGGATTTGCACGAGGCTAATCTGCCGCGGCTTCCTTCCGCCCTCATCGAGGGCGTGGGGCGTGTGCTAAGGGCGTGTGCTCTTTGGGACCAACCCGCAGTGCCCCGGGCAAAGCGGTCGTGCATTTACAATTTAACTCGACTGATGGGCAGCGGAAGGCTCACAATCAGCTGCAATGTCATAAAGTGGATACGAATTATTTGTATGTAATGATTTATCGAGTTTTAACCACTTTACGCGTTAAAGCGAAACGTGTGACGCGAACGAGATTAAATAATACAAAACGGTACAACATCCGCACATCGTACTGTGTTTATCTTCAATATCTCTTGTCTGCATGACAAAGTTCAAGTGATGAAACATTCGTTAGAAAATTTCGGCTATTTTGGAAGTAAATAAAAAAAATAAACCTGCCCGACTTTACAACAAGGAACAAAATATATCTCTCGCAAATATTATTCATTCAGATGTGTTTAGTTGAAAATAAATTGAAACAAAATCTTTCCGAATACCTCAACATGCTCACGGTCAGACTATCAGCACGTGCTCACGGACTGTACGCTTTTCACACTTCATTAGTCTGACATACACAAAATATATTTGTAATTAATATTACTATATACATATATGTTATAAAAAACTAGTCAATTTCCACGAAAGTACAACCAGTGTATTTTCATTTTACGTAAATTATAAATTAAACAATGACTCAAAGATTGATAACTTTTATATAATAATTTGGAACAGTGTTTACTTTTAATAAATTCAAATTCATTTGTGGATACTTAAGTGGAATGCGTGGAAATGTATGCGCGCTTGTGTTGAACGTTGCGTACGAAGTGAGTCGTTCTGATGAGAAAACCCCCTCCCACATGAAGAACATGCTTGTGGAAGTTGCACTAGTTGCTCCATGTGGTGCGGATTCTCCTCGCCTCTCCATCAGAGAGAACGGGGAAGGCGGCGAACTTGAAAAGTTCCCTTCTCCCGTCCATTTCGCTACTGCTCATAGACGCCCAGTCGCGAAAAAAATAACCTGGACAAAAGATATTTCGTGAAAACATTTGTAGAAACGCGAAAATACCCAATTAAATAAATTTCCAGCACATGTATTTCACAAATGTAAAGGAGCAATGATGCATGTTGAAAGAATGATAAAGAGTTAAATATAAATGGAAATATTGGAAAAGATAATTGTATCACTAGTTAAGAAACATGAACTCGCCTTCGAAGAAGAGAACACTTCAAAGAAAGAATCCTGTTTTTTTTAGAGAAAAAGCATCAGAAATGTGTCACAAAGTACTACATTTATTTGAATCAATAGTGGGCGTTGGGTTTCATGACCTAAAAAGGACAGTTCGATTTTCATTAAATCAATACTTAAAAGGATTCATTAACGTGTTACGACTAAGGGGGCCCATCAATTGCTCCTTCCCTAGAGCTGCACTAGTGCCTCTCAAACGTTTGTGACATGGAAGCATACACTATACGACTAACAAGCGATTTATACGCAACTGAACCAACTGAAAAATTATCTGAATAAACACATAGGAATTGATTAAATAATTATCAACTTATAACACGAAATGAATGGCCCATCTTTGCATTCACTTTCTCGCACAGGCTATGTAAAATAGGTATGCCAAAGCCAAAACCAGATGAGAAGCTTCGGGAGGCGCTCAGAGCCCTTCACTCGCGCGCATTCGTTCGTTCCGCGCGGCGTCGGCGGCAGCGACTGCGTGTGCGGGACAATTAAGACATATTTACAGCGCCCTGAGCGATCCGTTGACAAGCGCGCAGAGGGACGCGTCGCCGCGCACCACCGCACCGCACCGCGCGCTGAAAAAAAAGCGCGCCCGCACCCGCGCCCGCCCGCGCGCGTCTCGCGTATAAAAAATTGCCAGCGCAATACGCTTTCTCGTTTGTCTGTTTCAATGTCGGCGGCGCTGACGCGCGCCACTCGCGCGAGCCCCTCATCTTAAATCAACGGGGAATGATGTCACATTAGCGCTGCAGCAGCGCCCCGCCGACAGCCGCCGCCGGACTGGAAGCGACAGCCCGGCGCCCGTCAGCACATTGTTGGCCGCCGCCTTGTTTTGTTGGGACACATTTCACGCCCTCGGTCGGACGCGCCGCGCCGCTCCGCGCCGCTCGCAGGCGCGTCTCTCCTCCGACGGCCCGGAGCCTCGGCCGCCGCCCCCCTCCGCGTCCCACTCCCGCCACCCCCCTCTTCGCGGCCGGACGTCGCGTATTAGAAATCCCTCTGCAGCAGCAGGGCCCGCCACACAACGCCGTCGCGGATGATTATGCAGGCGTCAGTGATTCCGTCGTGGTCTCGGCTGATTCAGTGTGGTCGCGGAATGGTTTACGATTCGGTCGCCCACACACCGCGCGGTAATTCAGATTAGTGTAGTTTCTGAGGACCTTACATGTCAACCATCGTCGTCCAGGCGCTACCAATTTCGAAACGAGATGAAAGAATTGTCTGTAGCAAGATTTTCCAGAGAGATTCTGTCGAAGATCCTTTTAGTGATCATAACCCTTCATCATTTATATACTGTATTCCTAAACACAATGCCGTTTACATGAGGATCGTTTACGTAAGGACACAATATCGTTTACTAACGACACTGGGCTGCTACTGACCTAGGCTAATATCAAAGATTCATGTTGCTCGACACTTCGAACACTTCAAAGAAGCATGTATTGCATAATGTATTGCTTGCGTTGTGGAAAACCGTTTCCTACAAATATTCATAAATAATTATTTAAATACAAAACACTGTAAATGAAATAGCACAATAAAATTATATTATTTTCGGTCTGATGTACTATTCCGAAACAAGGACGCTCTTCCACCCGTAAGCAAAACTAAATTGAAATAGTCTCATCACAGATCACGATCTCCGGGTACAGGCTGCAGGGAGTAAATATGTCGCATTCACTTGACTATACACTAACAGAGATTCTTGGTTTTGTCAGTGATGAGGATTGGTGCATATGCCATTTTCAGTAATACGATCATTCAGAATATTTCGTCATGCAGAATTGGCCATCTGACAATAGACATACCAATTACCCATCCTATATTTCTATCACTTCGCGATATCCCATTCTCCCTATCGCTGCGCGATAGAAAACACGCGTTCAGCATGACTTCCTTAACATGGTCTCTTCGCCATCTCCGACCACTCCCTCCGCACCACGATGCACTGTTTCCCGTGCTCCAGAGAGAAGCCCAACGCGCCGTGCCGCGCCTCGCCGGCCCTCGTCCTTCGCCCTTCGCCGCGCGCCCGGGCGCTCGCCCCGCGCAGCTCGCTCCCCGCCCTCCGCCCTCCGCCCTCCGCAGCCGGCCGTGCCGGCAGCGCTGCCGACGTCCACGCTCTTCCCTGCACGTGTGTGGAACTTTCGCGAAGCTCGTCCGACCGCAACCGGCGACCGCGGGTGAGGGGCGGGGAGCGCGCGGGTTCGCGCGGGGCGGTGGACGTGGGCGGGAGCGCGCCGGGGACCGCGGGCCGAGAGCCGGGCCGGTGCGGTGCGTGGGCAGGACGGCGAGTGGCCGCAGTGGCAGATGCGCGGACGGGCGTGATGGTTGGCGGACTGCTGGATCGGCGGATCCCCGATGAGCCAACAGGGACGGCAGAACGGCTCATGTGGATACTGTTAGGGATAACACCACGGAAATAGACAACAACGGTTAAGAATGAGCGAAATGAAGAGAGAAAATAAAGCGATGGGAATATGGGTACATGAGATAAATGAGATAGTAAAAGGGGGTCAATTAATGATTGAATACCTACGGCATGGCAGGTAGAAACATGATACGGTGAACAAACAGGAGATCGAGCTGGAACGATAGAAATTTGAGAGGGACAAGGGAGACTACCCGACCAGGATAAGCGTTTATGCAGTAGACGGCTTTGATGGCAGTTGGCATGAAGATGCACAGACGAGATGGTTACAGAGCAGAGCCTGATTGATTCATCCTGGAAACTTCAACTGCTATGGTCATTAGTTCCGCTAATGTCTCCCGGGAGGTGGCGATGTTCCTTCCCGCTGTACGGAGAGATCCCACACTGACCTACACGTCGGTTTGGGAAGATTGCCCTCTCCAGATATGTCCCGCAAGCGAGGAACCGTCCCATCGCGTAATGTATGGGAGGCCATTGAAAGCATGCTCAATTTAGGCCTGCGGACGATCATTTAGACAGGTTCCAAAAGATTTGAGCATGGTCGAAGACCGCATCGCTCCGCAGTACTCTTCCGTGAACCAGACGAGCAGAGCGCTAATTAAAAATGAAACGGAAGTGACAGTTTAAGTGCATTTTGATTGATTGATTGCCTGATTGATATTTTCGTGTTTCCGGACGCGTCAACTGCTTTGGTCATTTGTCCCGTTAGTGTAGTGCATGTATTTCTCGGGAGATGGCGTTGATCTTCCCTCGCTGGATGGCGAGATCCGTCGCCGACCTACCGGACTCTCCCACCAGCGAGGCACCGCTCCAGCCGGGACAAGCTCTAAGCTCCCAAACGGTCTCCCGGAATATGTGGTAATGTATTGCATGTTAGTGTAAGTGTGTGTTTAAGGGGTGAGGATAGGACAAGGAAGAGGAAGGACAGATAGCGCGCGGTCCGTGGCCAGTTTGGTAGGGTACTGCTCCGGCATTCGCCTGGTTTTGATCGGAGAAACCACGAAAAACTACCGATCAGAGTATCCGGCCGCTAGAATTCTCCTCCAGACAGCGACTGAATTCGACCTAGCTGAAAAGCTAGTGTCGAAAATCCTGCCGCTGAGGGGGGCGGCCGGTGGAATGGCTCAGAGACTGTACTGACTTTTTTCTGCAGCGTTGCCGGCCCAGAGGTTCTAAGGTTCGTTTCCTGGTGGTGGTGGATTTCGACGCTAGCAACAGTTTTGATCTTGGTTGAAATCACTGTCTGGAGGAGAGTTCTATGATCAATACCAGGCGAATTTCAGCAGTACTCCAACAAACGAGATATGGACCGCGAGCTATCGTTCCTTATCTCTTCTAATATACACAAAGTACAAAATTATCAGACATGTCAAAAAATAGATGCTTAGGGTTTGTCCCGGCTGGCGCAGCGCCCCTCTGGGAGAGGTACATACAAGTTGAAAAACCTCACAAGCCGACGTTTAGGTCGTCGTCGGATCTCACTTCCCAAAACACTAAATTCTCTTACTCCCTCACTCCGCGCGCGGTCTGTCCTCCTTGACCGCGCAGAGATGTCCTTTGGCCCTTGTCCGCTGGGGGCAGCGTGGATGCCGGATCGCGCCCCGCCGCAGAGACCCGATGGCAAGCCCGGCCCAGCCCCCGCGGCAGCCCGGGCTGTCGGTGCGGCGGCGCTTTCGCAGTGTTCGCGCTTCCGAGCCACTGGGCCGCGCCGCCGTTATCTCCGGCGGCGGCGGTGGCGTAGGCAGTGGCGACGGTGGTGAAGGTGGCGGTGGCGGTAGCGGTGGGGGGTGCGGTGGCGGTGGCGGTGGCGGTGGCGGTGGCGGTGGCGGTGGCGGTGGCGGTGGCGGTGGCGGTGGCGGTGGCGGTGGCGGTGGCGGTGGCGGCGGCGGCGGCGGCGGCGGCGGCGGCGGCGGCGGCGGCGGCGGGGCGGGGAGGTGGCGGTGGCGGCGACGCGCGCGCGGGGCTTCTGTTGTGCGGCAACTCCCGAGATGCGCCACGCGATAGCGCGCTCGTCTGTTCGTAAAATGTGGACAATGTTTCTTGCAGGGTGCGGGAGGAAGCCGCTTGTTCCGGCGCAGGGCACGGGCCACGCCGTCAGCTTTCTCGTGCATACGCTTACTTCTCGGTGCCTACCGCTAGCGAAAGAGAACGCATTACGCAACGTAGAATGTTCGATGTACACTCAAGACATTCACCACTGTAAGCATCTATAGTAAATCAGCTGTACCTTAACATGACTATTATTGTGTTATCTTACACATAGACGAATGAACAGGGGAAGGGACAAAAGGCCATTCCTGATGGCAGAAGGCCTGACAATTTTGAAATGGGCCCCTGTAGAATTGAAAATAATTGCGCATTGTGAATCCACTTAAAAATTTACTTAAAATTGTAAATAAATTGCTTTAAAATTCAAGAGTGGAAATACAACCATGTTCGTTTTCAATTAGTAAAAAATAATGTAATCGTTACATTGCCCGTGTTTTTTGCAATAAGTCCCTTTATAAACTTTATAGTATATATTAAGTGTACTAAACACAAAATATGGAATAAAAATGTGAATTCCTAAATTTTCCAAAAACTAGGGCAATTTCGGAAACTACATAATTTTGCTTGGAGTGTATTGGGTGAATCCGGGGCAAAACGTGAAGAAACTTTAAAACCCATTCCTCAAATGTGGCCAATTCTGACTCCTGCATCGAAACCAAATGAGCCTATAACAATTAAAAAGGTCGAAAAATCAACGAATCCATTCCGAAAAATAAGGCAAGTCTGTGCCGATTACCCCTACAAGTGCCGAAAATTCATTACAAAAATTAAAAATAGACTGGTACATGTCAAATATGAAATACGAATAAAACAGTTTAATGATAAATACTGCCCTTAAGTATAGTTGCCCCTTCTTGTTTTAGGTTGCGCACGCCTCTGTCCTACCACGTTTAGAGAAATTCCTTTTTACAAAACAGTAAACCACCAATACTACAATAAATGGTCATAATCCTTATAAAAGGTACGGTGAAGAATGCAATTGACCCTCAAAATGTGATTAATCTTTATATGAATAACAAATGTCTTTTCCAAATTTCATACACATCTAATAATGCTACAGTTGGGGCTTTAAGTTAGCATAATTTTGGAATTTACCAATGAAAGTGAAAATTGTGGCCTACAGAAGATAACGTCAATTTGTTATTCATTTTCCTAAACGTCCCGTGTTCTGACTTATTTTTTAGAAAACCAATATGCCAGCTTTATAAATTCATATCATTACAGCCTTGCTTTTAGGTATATTTAACTTAAAACCCTGATTTTAAGAGACTCCCGGGTCGGTCCCTATTTCAGAGATCGGCAGGACGCATCGACCGCCGGTTAGCAAATCTGCAGCGACCTGGAAGAGCGCCGGCGATTGTCAACATATCGTGCGGCAGCACATTGTCTTGTTGAATCACGTTTACCGCGTTAGCCGGTGCCAGCTTTGTGCAGGAGCGCAAGGGGATCGAGCGGCGTGGTACAGGCAGACGTGTGGTGAATGTGCGGGGGGGGCAGCTGCAGGGGGAATGGGAAATGCGAATGGCGGGGTCAGCGGGCAGGTAGGAAAGGGAGGGCGGGGTAGCAGGGGTGGCGGCCGCGGAAGGGCGATGTCCTCCTCAGGTGTGGAGGGGGAGCGGAGATGAGGGGGAAGATAGGAGCGGACGTCGGCGCACAAGGGGGAGCGGGGCGCCGCCCTCGCAATTCCCGAGCTCGCCTTCTGGCGGCGCTGACCGCGCGCGCCGAGGTCCGCTGACCGGCCGCAACGACCGCGCCAGGAAATGCAAACGTGTTACCTATAATTTACAATTATATGACGCGTCCGCTCGTCTCAGGTAACAACCCTATCACCGAGGGGGGGGCGAAGATCCCAGATAGCGCAGAACACACGTCTCCTCCCGTGCGCCGTAACTGGGGCGTTCATCAAAGACGCAATTCGTGTCACCGCATACGCAAGGAGAATCGTGTCGAAGGAGGTAAAAAGCGACCGTTAAACTTCCCAGGTGTTAAGGCAGCAAGCGAGTATGAAACTGGCAATATGCACTTCAGCTTCTAACTCGTTTCCATGCGTTTTTAACAATTACCTGTTCTCAGCATTTCAGTCGGAGAATGTAGACCAGATTTATGTGGCCCATCGAAAAAGAAGTCGTTGCTCACCAAATTGTGAGAACATTTTACACGGCATGTTCAGAAACGTATACAGAAGGGTACAACAGTTTGAAATGAGTTTTGATCATCTTGTGATTCATTACAACAAATAAGAAACATTTATTGAAATATGTACTTACACGTCCAGACATTCTTGAAAATTTTCACACTCACCTAAAAAGAGAAATAATATTATGTTATTCACATTTTATGTGACATTTAACATTGACAATGTTTCTGACAATTGTTTTATTTGACACTTAACTTTCGCAAACTAAAACATTAATGACGGTATGTTCAGAAAAGTCACATATAAATACGGCTCCTTAAAATGATGATAAAATAATGAAAACTTTAAATGAAATGCTTTTGTGAGAAAGCAAACCTTCTCATACGAGGTACGAGAACTATTTCCTAGCAAAGAACAGCGTTAATACGAAATTACTGTGTATTAGTGTTTGCACAAGTGTTTCTACATTGTAAAGCAACTATGAATAAAAGAAGTATTCACACCAAACTGTAGGCTAAATCCAAATAATAAAAGTATTCTTAAATGTTTTTTCGACAATTTTTTATTAGTAAACGCTGGGCAAATATCTCCAATTGTCGTATGTGTGCGCTACCAACAGACAGTTCATTCTACTTGTGCCAGTTTTACAAGAGAGGCAAAGCACTTAACTCCTCTACACGTGGTTTGATATAAACAGGATAGCTTCATGCCACATTATAGGTCAGAATAAGCTGAATTTGAATTATATTCCTCTGTTAGGTTAAGAAGAACCTCCTCTTGGCAAAAACGTGAATTTAGGAAAATAATGGAATGAGATAGTTTTGATAGTATATGGCTCAACCACCGCACTAGTCTGCATTCCATGAACTTGTCATTTCAGAATTTGCTGTTTCCAAATGCATTCTCATGCAGTGCAACACTAATATTCTGGTATTTACGTAGAATGAACATATCAAAAGCCACAATGACAACCATTTATATCTAAAAAAAAAGAAATTCATGAATTAATATCTGCAATTTGATACGTATAAATTTATATACCAATCTCCACAGAGGAACTACACTAGTCGCCTTTTGATGTCTAAAATATGTGTAAAATAGTATGGAGTAGTTTTTCTCTCTTGGAACCCTGAAGCGCAAGGCGCTGGCGGTGGATGTGAAAATAGCGTTGGTTGTGACGTGGGCGGTGTCAGTGGCGGCGGAGGTGGAAGAGGAAGTGGTGGCAGACGGAGCGTTGATTGTGGAGATGTCGACAACATTAGCGGAGTGGATGACGACGATGATTCTACGACTACGACTACGACTACGAATACAACTACTACAACTACTACAACTACTACAATTACTACAACTACTACAACTACTACTACTACTACGACGACGACGACGACAACGACTGCAACGACTGCAACGTGTGCGACGACACCGACAGCTCCGACAACAAGTGTGGTATGCCAAGTCTCCGTATCTCATACCGCAACTTGGAATTGACCCATCCCCCGCCGTAATTATCTCTCGCGAAATCACTCGCTGAATCGCGCGGAGCGCAGGCCCGAGATTTCCGTGACCGACGAACAGAAGTCAGCCGATGAAGTTTTAATCACAAAGAGCGCGCAGTCGTCCGCGATGCGGGGCCCTGCAGCAACCGCGAGTAAGGGGGGAGGAGTCTTAGCGAGGAAGCGGAGTGCGGCAGAGGGTCATGTTGGAAGTACGAAGAACGAGAGGGCGCAGCCATCAGAAAGTACCTGGACTTTCAGGATGAATAGGCAAGAGGCGAGGAACAAACGAAGCCGAAAAGGTGTGGAAATGGAGGGCGTGCAGTGGGAAGAGAACAGACGGACAGGGTGCTGAGGAAATGCTACCATAGTAGTCCCATAAAATACCCAATGAGCGCTGGCTGCGATCAACGGGGGACAGGGGTTCGTTGCGTCTCGAGAAAATGCCGATTAAGTCCGCATTCTTCGCGTACACGCGCCGAAACGGGAGAGTAATGCTACTATCATGACGGTGATAATGGATATGATGCACGATATTAAATCGTAACGTCAAAACAAACACATCTGCAGTGTTCGTCGGTTTCAACTTCGTACATCAGTTATAATTTTATATCGTAAATTATAGTAAAATCATGTGAATACATTATTATTAACATTTATGTCTTTTCGGTAAAGTTCTCAGAAGCTGCCTACCGTATTAAGTTGTCGGTATTGCTATTCATTGCCAATGACGTGGAGTTCAAATGAAGACCAATACGAAGGCAATTAGTTGATGGCTTTTCTTTATCGCCCGCAATGGGAACATCCGAGATGGCGTTTATGGTCGCCAGTTTTAGAACACATGTGTAATACTTCAGTTTATACAGAGCAGGGATCCACGCACCCTACTGCAAATAACACTTAGGCCGCTGCTACTTTATTAATACGGACTACATTTTGAAACAGTGCAATCTATATACTGTACAGTCTTCTGAAGTGATATGAATATTGCTCACAATGATATAATCGATGAAGATCATTCCTAATATTTCTATTCTGCCTCGCGCAAGAGAGTTTGTTTTCATTTGAGTGAAAACAATGCACGGGTATGAATCAGACAATTTTCCACATATACACACTATCACAGGTATTGTTACATGCAGTGTATCTACAGAAAGAGGCCGCAGAGTAAGAAAAACAGTAATTTCCATCTTCTGACAACACAAAATAACTGAGAACATATCCAAAATGTAAGCCACATTTGCAGCCGAGGTTACTAAGGCGATCGCGCCTTAGCAGACATACTGCATCACCTTCCTAGACCCCGCCGATCGGCCTCGTCTGGGAACTATCGCGTCTAGTCATGGAAACATCAACTTCCTTGCCTTGTAATGTAAATTTCTATTTTAAATATTGAAGTGATTTAATTATTTTTAACTGAAGAATTAAAAATGTACAACGCAGAAAGTAATGACAACAACGAAGACAGATCCAAGTGATGTTTTCGTAATCGTGCGAAAAGTACATTGCGCGTGAAGAGGTTTTCCTGGGGCCTGTCTTATGCCTTGTCCCTCTCTAGCCGGAGGCTCGTGAACTCCCTTTCCGAATTCCATTCTCTCTCACGCGCTACGTGTTCTCCTCTGCGCCCCCCTCCGCCACTTGGTGTTCCTAACTCGTCTCGCACACTGCGCCTCGGCCGCCCGCACCCCGCCCCTCCCCTCCCCCCGCCACGCACAGAGCTCCCTCCAGTAAATCAAATAGTGCAGCGCACGCCAACTCGATATTTACTGCGAGCGCTTAAAATTCTTCCCTTGCGGTAGGGCCGCAACGCCCGAAGAATTACATTATGTACGGGCGTACGATCCGTTTACGCGTGATGTGAGATTTATTAATATGCTAATTATACATAAAAGTATGCAGAATTCGCTCGTGAAACTTCATGATGTCCCCTATAAACCTTGCGGCTTTTTACTAGGCGAAAGGTGTATTTTCAAGTCGCCAAGCGACGCGGGCTGCATTTATCTCCACTAAAATACGTCATTTGGCGCGTCTAACCGGTGGGAATCTGTCGGCGGGGGGAAGTTGATGGGCACTTGCAGCGCGACCCTTGCATGGCAACGCGGCGCGGACGCCGTGCGCCGGCCCGCTGCCTGGAGCGCTGGCTGAGATCAACAGGGGGGGGGGTCGTTGGGTGTCGGGAAAATGCCGATTAAGGCCGCATTCTTCGCGTACACGCGCCGAGACGGGAGAGGCGCGCCTCTCGTTCTATGCATGAACGCTTAATTTTAAAGCGACGAAATGAAGCAATCACTCTCCCGCCAGGGCTAGTCATCCACTTGGTTCCCGAGAAAGCGCGCGATCCAGTCACAGTGATCTCGTTGTTCCAACGCCGCGCGCTGATTGTGAGCGGCCTCCGCTCGGCGAGTGATACGATGGTAAACACACCCCACAGATGGGATAATTTTAACCCAGCGCTTTAGGGAAAGGAAAATGAACCAACGCTCACAAATGCACTACTAACGGGACATCAGCCCTCACACAAAACTTAGGATCTGCCGTATCACACAAACATACTTCACTATAATCGGCACAAATTTTCGGGATTTCCGATCAAACGAAAGTGATGTTTAACATATGTATATTTGCAAAGCAATAAGTGCATATACAAATATACTACATATACAAACACGCACCGCTCATGCGCATCACTCACCCAACTGCGCGCCAGAGCACATAATCACACATACATATACATACAATTTCAAATATAACCATGACAATAATCAGGACGTGTCCGCAGTCAGAAAAACCGCATATCCAATGAAATCTCTCAAATCTTTTTTTGTCTCCCTTTACTGCACAGAGCAAAACTAAAAAGTATTTGTGGTGCTCTTTTTGTCGTTGTTTTCTTTTTTTAACTAAATGCGAGATGTACGCGCGTACATTAATTAATTTCCAATTTGCTCTGAAATGTTATTCTACGTTGTCGTTCGCTGAACGCGAATGGGAAAGAAAAACAGTTGCAAAAGCGAGTTTGTTGATAGCCCGCTTCTCACATCGTGCATTCAATTATTATTATTTTATATTATTTTTTAATTATATTTTCATCATCGGTTCGCCTTCCATGGCGAAATTTGGTAGAGACACGCACATCCCGCTCAATATATTCAAAGGGATTTGAGGCATTTCTCGTTCAATCTTTTGAATACAATGGACACTATCACCTAAGTACCCTTTCTAAGGTCACAGAGAAAATGCTAAAAGAAAATAAACCTAAAAATTAAATAATTAAAAAATAATCAGAAATAATTGAAAATGCAAGTTTCTGCTCAGAGATTTTACAGTCAGAATTCTTTTCAAAAGACGCTATCTTTTATTTTCAATTGAAACAAGTATATAACTCTGGGCTCACAATGTTTTCACCCTCTTAAATTGTGCACTCAAATGCTCGTGTGTCCCAATAATGTTTGTATGCTAGTGTGTTCGAGTAATGTGTGTATTAGGAGGGGCAACTTCCCATCGAAGGGATCAGTGTGATATTGTAAATTGTGGATGACGGTGAGCAGATTGCAAAGAAATTATTCATTTTAATTACCAATCATTCTTGCTATAAAAGATATAATTCGTGGTTTATGTTCTTATTGTGTTAACACATAAAGATATTTTATTTTTTTCGTTGTGCTTACTGTGACACGTACGAATTACAATGAAGCCAGGACCTCCTGTGTATATACGTCTACAACTCAATTGCAACTAACAGAAGACAAGTCAAAAATTAAACCATTACTGCGATAACAATTAAAAATCTAAATATTGTTCTATCTGAACCGTTACAATCTTCGAATTGAAACAAAACGTACTGCAAATGAAGGCATAAAATAAAACATTTTTAACTCTGAAATCCTTAGAAGGTTTATCAAAATCGTTTTTGATTTTTTTCAATTTTACTACAATATTGTGAAAACGTGCCACTTGGATTTTGTTCTTTTAACTATTCACACGTAGAAAAATAGTCGAATGGTTTTTTCTAGGTGATATTTAAACAAGTAATTGTTATTCAAAACTTACGCTTGCATCGTACATATTTACTATTAGCTGATCTTTGTCATAATACATATACTACGTGGTGAAAATGTGAAGACAATTGAGGTTTTTCTGTCTGTAACATATTGTTGTGTTGTAATTTTATGACAGAGCATCATGGACCATAAAAGATTACTTCGGCCACAAGTCAGTTTGACATGATACAACATACAGGAGACTGTAGTTATATGAACCTGCACCTTCAAGTTTTTGAACATCGTAGAGCAAATGAGGCTTAAAAATGGCGCAGACCCCTTCGAACTCTCTGAATTTTCGAAAATTGCAAAACATATTATCATTGCAAACTTACAAAGAAGAGATATACTAGAGAAAAAATCTATATCAACATACAACGATAGAGATTTTTTCCTTCATGAAATCTAACTTTAAAACTAGATCTTGAAATAATGGAAATGAAAATATCTCAATTTTGGAAAATTTCAAACGCACATGATCAACGTTTTTAAGCGTCGGAAATTTGAGTTTAGTCGTGTGGCTAGTGAGGGCTTGATTTCGAATCTCGGGAAATAAACAAACATGTTGCTGGTTGGAAACACGTTTCCAGGTTTATGTAGTATTATATTGTGTAGCCGTTACAAATAATGCAAAAAGGTACGTGCTGTTTTAGCGCCTCTAGTTTTTAGCTGTTTTTAGTAGGTGTGTTTGATTTATTGTTCTGTAGTTCACTTATTATTATGTCACTGAGCATTGTTATAGCTGTTTAAAATTTGGAATTTGAGGATGGGTATTTTTACGTTATTATTTAATTTGTGTCAATTATTTGTTTGCGGGTTGAGTTGTGGTGTGGATGAGGGTGTGAGAAGAGATTGTTGTATTGAAGTTGTTACTGGTAAGTGATCTGAAGCCATGTAGCCATGTTACTGCGGAATACGACTCTTCTATGTTTATCATACTTGAATGAGTAGAAGCTTTAGATTCCTTGAATGATCGAATAGAAACTAATTTGTTCATTGGGAACAATGATGCTTAGTTTCTTGTTCTTTATTAACAATAGTAATTGTGTTCGAGCTGAGTTATTGCTTTTACATCTCCACTATATCTGTTTTGCATTAAAATAAGCTAAACTTATTGTCAGGCGTGGATGAAGTTTATTAATGAGATATGTTGCAGATTTTAGTGTGGCGTCATGGGAGTAAACGAAACAGCTATTTTGCAAGGTCGGCGGAGCGAGTCGGCTTATTTAATTAGTAGGTAATTTTAATGAGTAATGGATGTTTCTCTATCAGCCCAGTGTGAATTTCTCCTTCCGTGACTGACAAGTGAAGGTTTTTAAAGAATACTGACAAATTCTTGTTGGCTGGATCCTTATGTCTTTCTGTGTTGATAAGATTTTTGGTTATCTCTCTACAATCATTTATTTTCTCTGGTTGTATTTTTACTCAGATGTTTATGAATTGAAGTGAGAATCTTTCAGTTACTTTGGTATTGATTTATTTGCTGAAATTCGTTATATTTGCCACAAATATTGGCCGTATTTTGACTGATTCTGACATCTAGGTGAGATTTTATTAATGAAACAATCTATTTTGATTATTCGAATCTGCTTGACTGTTTAGTACATCATATCTATTTTGTATGGTGACCGTGTAGGTAAACTGGAGTGCGCTGGTTGTGTGGGCTTGTTACGATTGCAGCTATTATCATCAGAAGAACGCTTAAGATTTTGCCCCATTGACCTCTACCGTTAACTCGCGACGTGTCCGTGTTTTGCTGGCTCATCGAGGTCTGTTCGTTTGGTTGGGTTTCCTTTGTTATACTTTCACCAGCGACGGTTTCAGTTGATTTGATTCATTTGGTAAAAAACTGTAAAAACTGTATATGACGTATGGGAAGAAGATTAACTGCGCGCGTTTTCTTGAGTAGCAGAATCCCATCCCAAAATTGTAATTATAAATAGTTGAAAGATGAATGAAAGTTACAACAACAATAATTAATATTATTATAAAATTAAAAAAGCGGGTGATTAGCAACATTTGTAAAACTCGGCATTTTCGTTCCGGAGTTATAGAAAACCTATTCGCAACAGTAAACGAACAGATTTTTGAATTTTATGTATTGCTCACAATATAAAAACTCACCTTCAGTATTACTCCTACCACTACAAGCAAAAAGAGAGGTCAACAAAACGTGCGCATAGTGAAGCTACATTTATGTCCAGAGCAAAACAAGGGGCCATCTCAGCAATTGCTTAATGGATCACGGAAACTGGACACAAACTTGATTGAGAGGGTGGCGACACATAACACGAAAGCTGAATACATTACTTGTCACAGGCATACTGCATTTATTTTTATTATACAATACAAATGTAAACTAATCCATTATATATCATTGTCTTGTTAAAATAAACATTATTTTTCTTTTTGATCAGTAGTGTCTCTAATTGTATAGAAACAGTTATGCAGCAGTAGATTATCCGTACAGCATCAGTTAGTTTAACTGAGGTGGAATAATCACTGTTTAGAATTGTTAGGGCATTATTGATGAGCTGCCCGGCTGACGGACAGAAACCACTGTATATAAATTCGTAGCACTCACTAGCTGGATAGCTATTTTCACATATCACATCACAGTGGCTCGTTCACAGTGTTTCCAAACATCACACGATTTTCAGTGTTCGAGCGGTCCGTTCTGTACGACAGACAAGCGCGGAATGAAGTAGGTAAATAACCGATGCTTTTACCTAACTGTAACTTTATCGTAGCGTATTCAATAACAATAACGTGACTTCTAAAAATTATAGATGATTTTTAAATTAAATGAACGGCGACAATCTTCATTCATGTTTTCATTTTACAGTATAATCTTTAGATAATAAGCAATATAATAAAATACCACAAACGTAAGTCAAATTTAATATTACGTCATGTTCTTGCTGCTTGTAGTTTGACTTTCACACTGCGGTTGGACTCGCAGATTCCCATTCGTATCGGAGAGGTGGCTCAGTGCGTCAACTTATGTCACTGCAGTGCCTCTGACTGGGAGGTCCTAGATTCGAGTCCTGACAGTGGCAAGATTTTCGACACTAGCTTGTCAGCTAGGTCGAATTGAGTCGCTGTTTGGAGGAGAATTCTAGAGGCCGGCTGCTCTGATCGGTAGTTTTCCGTGGTTTCTCCGATCAACACCAGACGAATGCCGAAGCAGCACCCTAATAAACGGGTCACGGACCGCGCGCGACCTTTCCCTCCTCTTTCTTGTTCTATCCTGACCCCTAACACACATTTACACTAATATGCACTACACTATCACACATGCCGGGAGATCGGTGGAGGGCTTAGAGCTTGCCCGGCTGGGGCAGTGCCTCTCCGGTGGAAGATAACTGATTGGGGTAAACCCCGCTAGTCGACGGTAGGTCGGCGCCGGATCTCACTTTCAGCGGGGCAAGATCACCACCACCTCCCGAGGGAAAAGTTGCACTACACTTACGGCACTAATATACTTAGTAGTTGACGCACACGGAATCACTAACAACCAACCAACCTAACATTCGTCTCCAATCCTTTATTCCTATTTTCTGAGTACAGTTAATGTTATATGAAATCACTTGAAATACAAAAGGAAAGCTAACAATGAGGTAACTAAGACAAGACAATATGCTGGATCACTTCATTCATGGAGAAACAAATCTTTCAAATTGGAATTAAAGAGATTTTTCGAAATGATAATTGTCAAACAAGACAATAATCTGTATGAAATACCAATTTTCAAGAGAAATCCAGAAGGTGACAGCAATGTGAATCCTCTTAAATACATTTTTTTAGCATTGACGTGAAAATATATTTTTCTGCAGCACTGACATGTCTACAATTAATAAGACTATTGGGCGAATGATACTGTTACTCAATGGAAAACGTGTCCACCATTTACTCCATCACGTTGTGAAGATGGGCAATTTCTATCAAAAAAATAAATTACGAACAAGTTTACGGAAATACATCTGGTTCGCGCATTGTCATGTGATTCTTCGTAAAACAGCACGTATACGTATACAACCTGTATCACATTTATATGTATACGAGGTGCTGTTTGCATTTCATATTAATAAATCAATATGTATTTATTATTTGTGATCTGATTCTCGTTTTGTGTCAATACAACACTTTGCACCTGGAATTGTTTGTTTATAAAAACATTTTGTTGGTGCATTTAGTGAAGAAGCGTTAACTCGCAAATAATTTAATAAAAATACTATAATTCATTTCCCAACATCAGATCTCGAAAATGATAAAATTTATTTAATTTAAATAATTTTCCCTAAGAAGTAGGTACATACCAATGAAGTATTTTATTAATCAAGATAAGCTAAAATACAATCTACGAAACAGTAATAGAGTAGAGAGTGTTTCGGACAAATTAGTGCACAAATGATGAGTCGTCATACCAGTATGGACGCTAGTCTTCCGGTTACTCACTATTTCAGGGAGAAAGACTAGGATTTATTCACGAAATTTGTACCCATTAACTCCCTATACCTGTCAACTTCGTTTCTCCACTTTTTCTAACACACTCGTGTCCCAAGAAATAAGAACTACGTTAGAAACATTTCAATTAAAAAAATGCGAATGACACTACTTCTTCTTAAATCGCACAAAACAATTGAAATGAATACTTAAAATCTGATATTGTCCAAAGAAATGCCATTGATAGTAATGATTAATAACTTCGTTCTCTCGAATTGCATAAAGTTCAATATCGAGTCCCATTTAGGGCCTAAATAGAAACCATTCAAATTTTCGAAAATTGGCTATCAAAAACTGTTCCCTAGGGCTCATTTTATTTATTTTATGTAGTATTTTCAGAAATGATTGATTTGATATCTCAATTGCAGTGACGAGTTAGCAGACATATCTATGCAGGAAGGGGGCAATACAACGATGAATAGAACTGTGACGTGTTGATTAAGATAAAGTGGTTGCATAAAAAATTCAAAAATGTATAAATAGTACATATATTAATCTACGAATATATGAATTCACAAACTCCTGTATCAGTTCTCCTTAAACTTTTTTCCGGAAAACTGCTGAAGTAACTGATAGTTTGGCGCTATCATTTTGAGGAACATAACCCATCCTAGTAAATCAATATTTAAAACTAAAGGAAAGCTAACAATGAGGTAACTGTAAGACAAGACAATATGCTGCATCACTTCATTCATGGAGAAACAAATCTTTCAAATTGGAATTAAAGAGATTTTTTGAAATGATAATTGTCAAACAAGACAATAATCTGTATGAAATACCAATTTTCAAGAGAAATCCAGAAGGTGACAGCAATGTGAATCCTCTTAAATACATTTTTTTAGCATTGACGTGAAAATATATTTTTCTGCAGCACTGACATGTCTACAATTAATAAGACTATCCATATAACATATAACCCATTCTAGTTTTATGTTATTATATCATGTTGCTGCTCACATAGCATGTAATCGTATTCAATTCCATCGCTTTTTAAAATTTATTATTATTTTTACTATAATTTTTCATCTTTCAACTATTAATAATTGAATTGTCGGGAAGGGAGTCTGAAACTCAAGAAAGCGTGCGCAGATGATTTTCTCCCCCATAATTCACATACAGTTTTTGACTAAATGAATAAATAAATGAATACCCGCTAAAAGGCAGCCGGTACGGGAATGGGCGTGTGCCCCTTTGGATGGAGGCTCCAACGCGGCGCTGGGAGCGCCACCACGCGCCACGCCGCGCCGCGCCGCCGCCCTCCCGCGCGCCGGGCAGTTCATCTGCGTTCTAGTTCGCTCAAATTACACATAACAATGGCATTAAGCGGGCGGCTCACGACGCCGGGTCATGCAAGACGGGGCGGCGACGGCGGCGCAGGCAAACCACGGGACCGGAGGCGGCGGCAGGCGGCGGCGATACTGCACAAGCCAGACACAGGCTGCGGACACTGAATATGATCACACCATCTACGCCGGAATTATGAAGCAGTCCGCGAAACAAGCTAAATGTTTCGGGTAGTGCAATTTGCGATCGCGAGAAATCGAATGATGGCTGGTACATGATGAATATACTCGTAAATGTATAAAAGCAGGAGCCACAGAAACGTTTGAGACAGAACAAGTTGCTAAACCAGCGAGTGAAATATATTTAAACATACTGAGGAAATATATTCCTATAAACTATAAGAATCTAGAATTGCTGAATACCAGAATAATGCTACAATTAGAAATAATTATTCAAAATATAATGATTTAATGAAGTCTAATGAGCACAAAAATTCTGAGAGAAACAATACAATTAAACTATTTGAAAATTTAACGGCGCTAAACGAAGTTATTGGGAAGAATAAATTAGGACAAAGCTGAAAATGACGAAAAGTTCGATATATCAAGGCAACAAAACAGAACATCGATTTTGTTAGTAGTGACAAGAACAAAAACGGCATGGTATGTGGAAGAACCGAAAAAAGAAAAAAAGAGGAAGTGGGAATAGATGATTAGCACCGGAGAGCGACAGCTGCGGTAGCGTGTCATCGGCCAGACATGGGTGGGGTCGCGCGCCAGTAGGTTGCAGCGGAGGACGATACACCGCGCGCGGGGCTGAGCGTGGGCGTGGGCGGTGGGGGGAGGGCGTGGGCGGGCCTGCGAGCTCTTTCCGGGCAGGCGGCCGCTCACCGGTGCAATTGATGGCTCTGGGCCGGCTCGCGCATCTATAATGCAGCACCCGCCGCCGGAGTTCCGGAAACCGTATCACAATAAACACGGGGTCCACAGCTCGGGAGCGCACGCGGAGAAAGGCTCCCTCGCTTGCTCCTCCCTCTCCCACCCCGCCCCTGCCTCCCACCCCACCCGCCCTCTTTTGTTCCCGTTCCGTCGCCCTCTATTCGTAATGCCAACCTCTACTTCGTCGGGCACGAGATCGCCCGTGTGCGGGATTCAAATCCCCAACCTTTCGCCATTACATATTCCACTCTTTGTATTCATCAGACGAAAATGGATTTGTTGTTTGCCTGCGAAACGGGTCCGCCCCTTCTTCCTACGGGAAGGCACATCCGACTATAATCGCGCGGCTCCGGCGGGCCCTCTTCGTTCGGCCCTCTCCGCCGGCTCCTCCGATAACGGAGGGAAGCGTTTGACCCAGTGCGCGGAGCGCGCCTATTTCACCGCAAAACTGTCGAGGGCGAAGGGCTGCGGGGGCGGGCGGGCGGGTGCGAGTCCGCGGCGACGCCGTTCCCGCAAGATAAAAAAGTCTTCACGTAGTCTTTACTCGGGGCATTTTCGTATGTAGCGGAGTGTGTACACATCGCCCGATCGCAAATAGCGCGTCTGAATCGGAGTCGATCTCGTGCGCTGAATGGACCGGAAGGCAGCCGGGGAGCACCGGAGACTCCGATTTCCTTCCGCGCTCCCCCCGCGTGCTCCACGAGCGGCGAGGAAAGGTAGCGGATGTAGAGCTCTCGCAGGTGGAGTGAGAACGAGGAAAGAGGAACAGAGAGAGGAGAATAATGGAGGATGCGTGGGAGAAGTACAGCGGAAAGGATCGCCAAACACAGAAGGAGAGAAAAAGAAAATTGATATGACTAAAGTAAACAAAAAATATTAGAATAAACTGACACAGTGGAAAAAAGTGAGTGTGACTGTACCAGACGATGTTTGGAAAGGGACACCGAAGAGAGGACGCGGTTGATAACAGTAATAATTTAAAGAGAGACAAGAGTACGAGTACTCGTAAAGAAGAAAGCACAAATGTGTAAAACGTAGAAGCCGACAACCGTAGTAGTCGCAAAGGTAAAGTAGAAAGCGTCGAAAACGAAACAACAGCGTAAAGGCGACGTCTACGAGCGACGGGAAGGAGAGAAGGCGCGGGCAATGAGAGCGGCGCGACGCACTGAAGGGAAGCGCCGTTAGCTCCGGAGGCGCCAGGGCGTAGAGCAGAAAGGAGAAGAGGTCCAAACCCAATTATTGGTCTGCAAACCCCAGCGCCGCCATTGCCCGGGGCGGCAGGGGCGGCGGCGCCTGGGCCCTGCGCACCGCGAATACTTGATTCTATTTAAAAACCGGCAGAGTCGTCTCAGCGAGCAGATAAGCGTTCGGTAATTCGGCGACGCAGGCATTAATGCAAATCACACACGCGCGACGGTGAACGATCGAAGAAAAACCTACCGCGGAGGGAAGCCCCGTCGCCGCTGCCTTGGGTTGGAAGGCTGGGCGAAAGGGTTCAGGGCGAAGCGTTGACGAGGTGCAGGGACTCATATCCCTTAAAGCGAAAGGCGACGAGACGTATGTAAACTGCAGAAAGAGAAAGAATACGAAGATCTGATAGACGAAACTGAAGGGAAGTACCCCAGAGGACCGCTATGATCTGAGAACGAGATCTGAATTGACCGAGAGGATCTATAATGATCTAGATTAAATACAGACGTAATATTAATTAAAGAATTTTAAAATGTCGCGGTAACAGCCAACATCCGGCGACGGAATAAAATGTTATAACTCAAAAGTCACAAAACAAGAGGTGCTGTTTGGAGATCTTCGCCCATTTGGAATCTTGTATTTAATTTTTTTAACATTTTGTACAAACATGAAAGTAATTGAAAGACAACAAATATAATTTCGAGGACAAACGGGACATTTTTAATAGCACACGAAAAAAAAATTGTTTTCCGGACTGATGGGCCGTTATCCACTGGAAAATGTTTTTCCAGGGAAAACATTTTCTGTCTGAATATGGGCTATCAGCCTGCCAAAACATTCATTTTGACGCCGGCCACGAAAGCCTACGTTACTCCACAGTACACAGAAAATGTTGTGGAGAGAAAAAAAAGTGTAAATGAAGGGAAACAAGACATCGAACAAATAAACTACCCTCGAGAAAGGAAAATAATAATAATATGAAAAGACGTGGGATTAGAAGAAACAAAGCAGACGAAAAAAGAAACGGAAAGATTTGTAATGGAGGCAGAATCTACAACACAAAAGCGCGAAGAAAACGGAAATGAATGAACGAGATGGACGGGAATAAAGCGGCTCGGCAGCGACGGGCGCGTTATCTGCGTTGGGGAGACAGCTGGCGTGCGGTGGCGGCGAGGCTGCTAATCCCTCGGCAGGGGAGTGCCGACGCGGCGGCGCGGGCGGAGCGCGCGAGTATTCTTCGAGACTAAAGCGACGCTGCCGGGGAACTCCACTACAGCCTGCCTGCGGCGCCACGTCCTGTTCTGGAAACAACCGCCAGCCGCGCCACCGTCGACTCCACCGCGCTCGGCGATGGCGAATGCTCCTTGGAAATAAGATCGTAAGTTAAAACTGCAGGGAACCTGCAAACTTCAATAGCGCCACTCTCCAGAGATGAATTACGATAAGCCTGGGGAAAGTGCTAAAAGTTACGATGATGTAAAAATAAAGATGGAAAATGGCAAAAGAAGAAAAGGCAGTAAATTCTCACTTATCGCAGGAAAGAGATGCTGTAAGAATTCAAACGACAGGACAGTGACGCGCCGGGATTAAAAGCAGTTTACGCGGAGACTCTCGTCAAAGCTTCTGGAAACAGAATGGATAATCACAACCCAAAGTCCAGAGGCTCGTCGTAGTACACAGATACAATCGATTTATTTTCATGGTAACAATCTATGTAAAGTTGCTTTTAAAAATAAAACGATATTGATAATAAAAACAGAATCACTGCGACAGCATGAAACAAAATACAAATATTATTATCCAGCGTGATTGTGACAGCAGACAACATTGAAAAAGCATCTTTTATATTGCACAAAGAATGCTAAGAAATAAAAACATAAACAATAATTTGATTGGCATAAAAGAACACGGCAAGCACGTGAAATGATGGAAAAAACACAACGTGCCAACCATGATTTTGTGTTCTATTTAAGATGGCATCTACACAACCCCCCGTAAATATACTACCACTCGTTTAGTGAATAGTCACTAGCAGAGTCGCGCCATCAAACAGCTTAAAATTAAAAATTTTGTACACTACGCTTCTGAGTTATGTATTGTAGTCTGTAATCTACACTTGACACCTTTTTGGACCAATTAGAATTCGGGGAGCGGTTAGCCCTTGTGTGTACACTTCGTAGCGTACGTTGTCAGAAACGAGCCGATGGCCATCGGATTGACAATGCCAGTGGCAACGTTCACCTGCAATCCATTTCTTTCTGTTGCAACTTGGAAGTGAGATGTGTGAAATCTTCAAAATGTCTATCCATGAAGAATTAGAAATGTACCCTCCACGAGACAGATAGTTGACATCATCTTATATACACATATCCGCTCTGTGATCAGAAACAAATATCCCAGGGTTCGTAACGATGCTCCGAAAGTACGTTCATGTTCCGGTTCTACATATCATTGTGAAGTAGCATTGCATTTTTATTTGTGTGTGAAAAAAGCACAATCAAAAATTAATATCTATTCTCCGTGAAAGACTCACACCTACATGACACATTAAGAGCAGTGTACTTTAGTTACACGCCAGATTTTCCTTAACTTTCAATCAACACGCAGTGTCAGACTTCACAACAAGGCCAAATGTAAGTATGTTATTTTTATAAAATATTTGTAAGCTTTAAGTTTTCTATATTATTATATTTATTATTATATTTATTATTATTATTATTATTATTATTATTTGTAAACTAATTGTAGGTTAGTGCTCATGTCATGACGTCAGCATCCCCAAGGAATGAGTCAGTTGCATCCGAGAAGATAAAAGGTCACACAGCGCTGGTCTACAGTTAATGAGAATGGCAATTATTTAAATATCAGCCATGTCTCACAAAACAAGTTTAATTGGTATAAATACTTCATTAAAAAGCTAAAAATACAATTTACATGGATGATCTCCATGCAAAATGGTGGTTATTTACACTAATTACGATCATATTAAAATTCAAAAAACTCACAGTGAAATACTGTTACAATTCAACAAAGTAGTTGATAAATGACGACAAATCACCATAAAATGATTTGCTTTGGGGTTGGCGTATACCAATTCACACCGAGCAAATTCTCCAACACGTGTACGGCACTGGAGACGTCCAGCAATACTTTCATTCATAAAAAAACAGACAAAAATAAGGCTTGGACTCATCCCCACACGTCTACTGGCGACCGTGAGAAAACTGATTTCTGCCGATGGGCCTGCCAAACACGAGGCACCGTGCCGACCCCGCCCCCCGCACTGCCCACACGTCCTCCTCCACCCGCCCAAAAGACGCACTAGACAAAACCGCATAACAGCGCATTTGCGAATATTACGCTCTTACTGCGTTATCCACCAAGGCAACAAGATTTAATCCCATATTCCCAAGCGAAGCATATTGCGCATTCCGGAAAGCGCAATTTGGTCACGAGTTGTAGGGGCGAAGAGCGGGCGGCGAGGGAAAATAGTTGCGAGCGCCTTCACCTCGGGCGGGAGCGGGGCGCAGCGGGGCGCGGGGCGGAGTAGAGGGTCCCCGTCCCCGTCCCCGCCGCTCCCCGCGTTGCTGCCGCCCGCGCCGGCGCCGGCGCCGCGACCCGCCAGGCGACCGGGGTCTTCCGCCGCGCACAGGCCCCGCCTCCGCAGCGACCGACGCGCCACCACGCGTTGCCACCGCGCGGCGAGACCAGGGCCGGGCCCGCACTAGCTTCCACTTCTTGTTAGCAAAGCCTTGTCGGAGGTTCCTGGCGAGGCGTCGCCGAAACAAACAGCCCATTATAGAGATTGTGGCCCCCACAATGGTGCGGAGCACGTGCCACGAGGATGGGCGCGGGGACGAAGAAGGAGGCGCGAAGCGGTGGGCAATCGGCAGGGCGCCGGGGGAGCCAGGACCAGCGGGAGCGGAGCGGGGCTATGTGTAGCGGGGCGGAGTGAGGTGGAGCGGGGCGAAGCGGAGTGGGGCAGGGCGGAGCGGGGTGGAGCGGGGCGGAGCGTGGCGGAGCGGGGCGGCGCTGGCGGTGACGGGTCGAGGGGCGCGGCGCAGCGTGGAGCGGCGCGGCGGCCCTGGGGCGAGCCTGATGAGGAACGCCGAGTTGGCAGCGTTATTAGAATGTCAATAGCAAAACCTCGTCAGCGGAGGGCACGGCGGCGCTCCGAAGACTGCAGCCCGCGGGGGCGAGGACGACGCTGGAAGCAGCGGCGAAAGCGGAAGGGGCGACGGAGTCGGAGGCGACGCCCTTTCCGCTAATGCCGCCTGTCGCGGCGACCGAGATGGCGCCGGCGCGCCGTGGGGTTGCCGGGCTACCGGGGCGGAGACGCCGCCGCGCCGCTGCCAGCTGTATTGGCGGTGGCTGCGGCGGCGGATTCTATTGCCGAGTGACGATCCCCGTCGTTGGGCGCGCCACCCTGCGCCGGTGCGTCGCCCGGTGTATTGTGCCGTATTACTGCATCTTGTAGATACAGAACTCTCTGGAGGGTTGGGAATGCGAGGGACATACGGGGTCTTTGCAACCCTGCTCGCTTTCCCGCGCCGGGCTCGGGGCGCTCCTCTCGTCTTCCGCCCCGCTCGGTCCTTCCCGCTCCACCCCTTCTCTCCCATCCCCCACTCCACCCGGCACGACACGTGTCGACGCTCGCTATTCAGAGAACACGCTGCCAAGCCGTCATAATGCCGTAGTCGGGATGTGAAAACCGCTATTATTATACGACATTATCAACTGCGTGGCCGAAAGTAAGAGGCAAGGAGCAGCAAGATTCCTCTCTCTTAGAGAGAGCTAACCCTCTCATCGAGCAAAGTCTGAGATCAACGATTCTCGGGAAGCTCTGCTGATATTCCTCCCTAAGGAGGCATGTATGATAGTTCATACTTAACTTAGACTTTTACGGAGCAAGGGATTACATTTCTCTTAACAGTTTTGTTAATACAATTAGAAACTTTCAAGAAATACGGAACTTCTGGGACCATAAAAGCAATTTGAATATTTTCGCGAATTCTCGAGGTTCGCGATGAACACTAAAAAGCAGGTCTATGCTTTCAATTCTTCTAATATCTTTTATAAATCCTATGCTTTAATCATATAATATTTATCTCGTGATTTCTTTGTGAATAACTCTCTTTAAAAGAATAAAATGACATTAGTTGAAATGACGTTTAACAAAAACTACAATTATTTAAAAACGAAACGAATGGGATTTTCTATATAATATATATTTTTATATGGCAGTGGTATCCTCGAATATTATAAACAATCAACAAGTATTATTTTAAAACAATTATTTTATTACCATCAATGTACTAAAAGTCACGTTTCGAGACACAATGTGGCAACATCATCAGGTTGTCTCTAATCAAACAGTTATAACAATTAAAAACGTTTTTCCTCGTAAAAATGTAAATATGAAATTACAATGGAAAATCAAAATTTAAAATTAGAAATGAATTGTAAATACAATAATCAAAAAAACACAAATTGTATGCAAGAATAAATACCCGTAAAGAAGTACGAAGCACAAGTCTTACATCAGAAAAAGAAAGGAAAAACAAATATTAAAAAAAACACAAGCTAGCAAATATTCAAATAAAAATCAACAGAAAGGACTCTTTCTAAAATCAACCCTTTCGAAAACCCTCCCTTTCTAAAATCAACCTTCAACGACGAAACCAGATAACCAAATGAAAGTAAAAATGTGATAGTGAGGTTCTTGCTTTGTGATTTTCTGGAACTGCGTAATGACATTATTGAAACAATTTCTTTAGAACTGTATTAATGACAATACCACTGACATGACATTGATTATAAAAGTTAGGGCACATGCTGTCATTCTTTTAGCGTGCTAAATTATTCTACCACACTTTTAAAGAGAATGGCGCATATGGCCCGTTTTATCCTCAATGTCAATCACCAGAGCTATAATCATATTAAACGAAGTTTGTAAAATGGGTTACTTATTTCTTTACAGCTTTCTAGCGAAACAGGAGTTTTTAATCAACTGTCCTGTTCCGCACTAAATTAAATGTTATTTCCAGGAAATCAAACGGCACTCGCGGCAGGTGCAATCCGCTTTACTGTTGGCGACACGAATAGGTTCATTAGAAAAAACAGTTATGGTATTATATTACCGAAATTATTTTCTGTACATTATCGGTAGTAAGCAGATAGTCAGGAGCAAGTGAAGATAAAATAAGTAAATTATAGAATTCAGCAATCCCTGAACAAAACTAAAACGCATGCCACCTCTAAAATATTACATAATTTTTTTTTAACATACAAGAACTTGTACCTCTACTATAGTTTATAAACGCATCATGTATTATGTACACCAAGATCTGTATTGCACCGCAAACCGTAAAAATATAATTATAATAAAGGAGCACAAACAAACAGACTAGTCAATGGAAAAAATCTTGCGCAATTCGATGAATAGATTGAGGCACAACACTCGATTGGTTGATTAATTAGCGATTCCGGGTGCGTCAAATGCTAATATCATTAGTCCCTAAAGTGTAGAGAATGCTTTATCGCAGGAGGTGGCGGTGATCTTCCCCCGTTGGATGGCGAGATCCGGCGCCGGCCTTCGTCGGTTTGCCGAGATCTTCCCCAACTCGGTATCTCCCACCAGTAGAGCTCCGCCCCAGCCGGGACAAGCTTTAAGCTTCCGACTGGTCTCTCGACACGTGTGATAGTGTAATCCATGAGGGTGTAAGTATGTGTAAGTAAAGGCTGAGGATAGAACAAGGAAGAGGGAAAGATCGTCCGCGGTCCGTGGCCAGATTTTTATGGTACTGCATCGGCATTCGCCTGGTGATGATCAGAGAACCCATAGAAAACGACCGATCAGAGCAGCCGGCCTCTGGAATTCTCCTCCGGATATCAGCTGAATTCGACCTACGTAGCTGTGTAACTAGTGTCGAAAATCTTGCCACTGTCAGGACTCGAATCTAGGACCTCCCTGTCAGAGGTACAGCAGTGACATCAGTTGATGCTCTGAGACACCTTTGTCGCTACACAACAATCGACCCGGAACTAATTTTCTACAACTTGCACGACTGTAAAAATAGTGGAAACACGGTATCTATGCATTGTGTTGAAAATTGCATTGCATTCTAATGCATTGTGATTAAAATTGTACACAAATTTCCGTTCAGCTACTTGAAATCTCGAGTAAAAAATCATTGTTGTATATTGAAATTCTGTGGATTCTGATCGTTACCATCTTGAGATTCTGTTCGTTGCTAACGCAAATCACCTCGTAACCCATGTCACATCGTCACTCATTCGCCGAGAACGAGAAGCCAACATATTGCCATCTCACTTACTTCACTATCTATTCCAGTTTCAGCATCATAATGCGATACGACGTTCTCAAACGTCCTTAACCCAAGTAGATAATAGCTTTGATAATCTTCTGTTATAAACACGACGAAGGATGGAGAATTCACGACTGCAGGCGCCTGAGCAGCTGGGGCGGACAGAGTTACCACCAAGCGCGCCTTTTCCCTCCACCGAAACACTGTCCCCTCGCTTGCACAAAATGGGCGATGTCCTGAGCCGAACTTTACCAGAGTTTTCCGACCCCTGCCCCGCCCTGCGAAATCAGGCTGACCAATCCGCTTTAGCTTCATTTCAGGAGGCAGGACTATTCATCTTGAACATTACAAAATGGCAGTGATGGCGAGTTATATTATAGAAAATATTTGAATATAAATATTAAATCAACCAACAGTTTTACATAAATTTTGTATATACATTTAATTACATAAATAAAGGCATGCAATTTCCCAGTAAAACATATTTTAAAACTGTTATAAAAAGGGTATTTTGCAAAACATAACATTGGACAACGACTATTAAAGCTCCATGTCTACATTTCGTCGTTTATTATTGTAATATTTAATATAAAATGCAAATAATTTGCATTGTATGCATTATCTAACCTAGTTATTTTATTAGAAAAATTAATAACTTAAGAAATACGTTTTAGAGTAAGTTTCACAAACACGTCTCGAGATAGCAGCTTTCAGTTGTGAAATACTTCATCAATTTCTCAGATGACCCAATTAAAAATACTATATGGTCACGGATATTAATATTGTATTTAAATAGTTTTGATATGTAAAATACTAAATAAACTTGAGTATTTAAAGTTCATTTAGTCACAATGAAATTTTACTGCAGACATTATGATTGGTAAGTGCGCTGTAAGCAAATGAATGATTTTGATCTTTTGTTTTGGGGATCACAATTAATTACCTCTTCGATCTAACGTTAGGGTGATTGCATTTTACATGGAGTTCTTTACCGCAAATATTAAAAATCATATGTGATACCTAGTCTTTGAGGATTTTTGCGTGAGAATCAAAACCGACATATGACTCTTATATAACATTTTAATATCTTAATGTTTGCAAAGGTAGAAACACCAGCTTTTGTCTATTGCGTAAACATTGGAGGAACACACACACACACACACACACACACACACAATCATATCAATATATTACTTACATGTAATTTATGTATGATTTCCGCAATGAAATTAATATATTTATATTATTATAGCAATATATTTTACATTACGATAATTTTATTTTCGAGAGACGAGCAATGCACACAAAGTTTTTACGTCATCGAATTTTAACCCACTTCTTCTAGATAAGCAGACCTATGCAAACACTGTTTTGCTAATCCATTAAGAATCACTAGAATTCTCCTGTCATAAATTATTTCAAAATTGTAATTGTTAATAATGTTTCAAAATTTTGTCAAACTTGAAATCTGTGTCACGATAATCGTTAGAAAATGAATAGGGATCCTCTTCTGTAAAATATTGTTGCAAAATAAAATTTTCTCTATTTTCATACATTTTTTACATTTCATACAAAATTGCCAATTTATTGGATATGTGTTCACTAACGCATCTTCAGTAATATTGCACTGCATATTTATAATTTTTAATGAATTGTTAATAAATATTGTAAAAAATAAGAAATTTAAATTTTTTTATTTGGGAAAAATTTCATTTAAGTTATAAATATTTATAAAGTAATTTAATTAAAGTACTATAATATGAATTAAGGTTGAATTTTAAAACTATAACTACAATATTTATTATTTTTGAAACGCATTGCTACTATATTACAATGTAACGTTTTAAAATGTACTGCCCATTGATTGATAGTTTGTGTTCGTATATAGTATATCTCACGCAGAGACGATTTTACAAAGAAAATCTAAATAATAACGAAATAACCTCAAATTTATAATTCATTGGCATTTGGTGCACCTTCGGCGACCACTTTATCTGGGTCGGAAGAAGGAGAAATCTGTGCTATCGCTGTTGGGTTCGTAACCAAATCTTCAGGGTCACCATTGCGTTCCTTTTACTTAAGTCTTAGGATTCCGAAAGTGATACTAGATATTTCAACATTAACTTGAGAATACATGTTGCATACCATGAGAGAGAAATGATGAAAAAATGTCTGGAGTTTTAAAAAACTCTGCCTTTGGAATACCATCAGAAGTCTACTGGCTATTATAATTACAGTTTCTGTCATTCGTCGATAAACTCCCGAACACTTTCCGGTGAATTATGTTATCGCCGCTAAAGCGAAAGTTTTCCCAGGTTAAGAGACCCACATATGTTATTGGTGGATCGAAAATAGATTTTAATTGTGGAATTGACATTACTCATTGGTGCAACATACAAGAAATGTGAATTTACTATTTGTGATAATTTTCTCTTTTTACTTCACTCCCGTCAATTTTTCGAAAACATAATTCAATCATCTTTTTTTACCTAAATACAATATTTACTTTTCGACCTGTCAATTCGGAAGAATAGTTTTTTCTCAATGAAAAGCGATCATGCCGATAAATGGACAAAGTTTACAAATATCATAAATGCCAAATAGGTAATATCTGATATTTGTTATCTAAAGGACTCAACTCTGAAAATAATCAAATTTTCTTTCTTTTCATTTCAATTTTTTCAAATAAGAACGTTACTTTGCTTTTGGTTTGGTATTCCGGCAAGATCTTAACAGATCTTGCCCCGCTTACTTGTGCCAGCACATAATAATAAGGCTGCTTCATCCAGTATCTTCCACTTCGGTTTAAGGTATATTATTAATTCTTAAGCAGTATTTTACAGTTCTAATGCCCCTTTTTTCCAATTCTCACACAATGTTTTTCCTCTATTCTTCTATTCTTCTGCCCTTCATTGTCAAATCGATGACGAATTTACAAGATTTCCTTGGCCTTCCTCGTTTTCTTCTTTCGAAAGGGATTCACTCAAATATAATTTTTGATATTCTGTCAGCATGCATTCTGCAGCATACCAATGGAGTTGTTTGGATTCTACATTTTCAATCACTTGCCTCTCAATTATTATTATCTGTCTAATCTCTTCGTTTAGTATTCTATCAAACAGTATGCTGCAACATCTTCTCCAAAAATTCATTTTCATAGCAGTTAACCGAGTTTATTGCATCATTTTTAATTCTAATTTCCGATTCATACGTAACACAGCTCTCCACCATTGTCTTGTATATTGTCTCTTAGTTTTCTTTCGAAAATGTTTGTTTTATAAAATATTATGAAGTCTACTAATAATTGGCCTTCCATAGCTTATTTTTAATAAAGTCAATATTATTAGATCCCCTGCTCTAATAATAACTCCGATATATTTAAATTCCTTTCCTACTGGAAATATACCTATTTCTGTTCTAGATCATATCGAATTTCCCTACAACCATGTGTCTTGACTTTACATTATTTATTTAGAGCCTCCGTTTTTTATGTTTTTATTAATTTCTGGATTAAATGTTACAGATACAAAAAAAAATATTTCTCTACCTATTTTTCAAGTGATACGCTGACTCCAAAAAGCGGGAAATCGCTTATGTATGAATTCAAAATGTTTTGCAGCCGTTCTCGAAGTCTTAAACGATGACCCACCAATATTTTTAGTTATTTGGATTATGCCTAATCAAACCTTTCAACATTTTGTTTTACCAGTCTTGCATAACTTATTGGTGTCTCCAAAATAATGTAACAAGTATTTCAACGTCAAGTAAGGGGTAAAGCTGTTTCTGATGAAATAATATTATATAAATAAAAGATCTTCATCTTCATCTTCATTACTAGTTTACCACTAGTTCATTGTGAGAGAGAAATGAATATTTTCTAGGATGAAGAGAGGGCACGTGACCCTGAGTCTTTTATTTTGTATCCGCGGTTGGGATGGATTAGTAAAATAGTTGTAGCATACCCTTGAATGAATGATTGAGAAGAATATTTAATAATGGACTTGTTTATTAATCAGTATCATTCACAACAATGTAGCCTTTCAGAATGTTATCAAATGGGCATGATAAACATATTTACTTCAACTAATAATCGAATATTTATTATATAAATACATGGTTTTAAAAACCAAGAATTATTTTTTTCGACTTCATCACTAACTTATTCCTTAAAATTTATCTGCGTGACGCATGTTAACAAACACTTCACATATTACATTCTCGTATACTTACGTATATACAGAGTAATATACGTAGTATAGATAATATTATATAATGCTGCGCGAAAAAACTGCGCATTTTCTGCGAAAAAATCATTGCAGCGCTCTGGTGACGAAAAAACGAATAAAAAAAATTACTAAATTAAGAGAAAAGACCTCTAACCCGCGGTGTAGCCATAATTCCAGTTTTGTTGATCCGTGATGCAAAAAACAATTGGAACAAAACGTCCGTCTGTCCGTCTGATACAACTCAGCGCCTAAACCATGCATACGATTTTTTCAAATTAAAGAAACCCTGTCGTTTCGCCTGAGCTGAAGCTATGCGATTTTGAAATTGTAAGTACTGTTTACTCTATAGTAAAATACGCTAATAAAGGTAGAATATGTCCAATTTTCACGGTTAACTCCGAATTTTGAAAAATCGCTAAAATTTGAATATTTTGCGGCGTCTTACTACAACTACAAAACTAAAGATAGAGATTTTTGCTTCAAATGAAATGTGTTGCTTATAATTAGATCTTTTAATAAGGTCATGCAATTTTTTTAAACGTTTTAGTTGATTTCGCACAATATGGCGTGCAATATTTGCAATTTTAAATTTACATAAACAAGATTTTCTCAAAAACGGCTCCAAATTTTTCTTTAAATTTTTGGTTGGGGTAATGCCAAATGCAGCCTATCCGATGACATAAACAAGATATTGCTCTATTCTATTGTTTTTTAAAAATTACACAAATGTAATTTTTTGAAATACCTCTCGGGCTGTTAATATGAGCATTTGAATAGATTTGTATAGATTATTTAACTTGTGAGTAGAAGTGCTTCAAATGACTTTAGAGGAAGTTTTTCAAAAACTCAATAGATTCCTGTGAAAAAGAGCCATTTTGAACCGAAAGTTGAAAAATATCAAAATGTATTTTGTGCGGCGATAGATGTCAGCTGGAAAGAGAACAGCAAGAACCTTATGTGAGCTGGCAGAACCAAACCAGTCCACACAAAGGAAATTATAAACATTTGCTACGAGAAAGTCTGTCCATTCTGTAGCACCTCTAGTTCTTCATATTTTGGTAGTAGGAAGTGTAAGCATTTTTTAAATTTTTTAAAAGCAAAGAAAAAATTTCAGCTAGAAAACTTGACAAAGAACAGTGAGACACAAATAAATAAAGTAAATTAAAAAAGACGTAAAACTCGTATTAGGGAGTGGGAAGAAAACAAACGTACCAATGTAAAAACCAAAAACGCCCTATGAACAGAAAAATATGGAGGAGTAATGATCGGGTAAACGACCAGTAATCGAAGTACATCAAATTCTTTCCGCAGTTTTGTAACAGTATCTTCTTGCAAAGAAAGGAATGTTTAGAACATTCTCGACATCGTTATTAGGAATTTATTTTCATTGCTCGTCAAGTAAAAACCCTGATATCGTGCAGGATTTGAACACGCGTTCCTCTATTGTGAAGCCACGCACCTAAGCGTTGCGCTACCAACACAGACGTACGTAAGCATTTCCGTGAACGTACTCAATTAGAATCTTACAAATTTTGTCTTCAAACTCATTGCTTTTCCGCACTTCTGCAATTTAAAATATTAAATAAATTACCTCTAAGAGACAATAAGAAAGCAAAGAAATCTACGCGCACTATAAAATAGTTAATTCTACTTAAGAATGTTTCAGTTCAGTACTATGTAATTTTTCCTAGCAGGCGCTTCGGCCTAGCTGACGCTCAACCCTATCGCCTCTGCCCAAGGTGAGATTATTAGACGTGATAACGTTGGGCTAGCGGACAAGTTTCGACACGGCCCGACATTCAGAATCAATTGCTGCAAGTAAATACTATAATCTAAGAAACATTTATTGACTTCAAGAAAAATCACCTATCATTACGCAGTTATTATCTTTTGTTCATCTACTCACATTTATATAAAAATAAACTCTTATTTTCTCGTGTTATTGGTAAAGTTTTCTTAATATATAACAAATGTTACACTATTACCACTTCATTCGTTTTTGAAAACTCTCAAACGACAACCGTAAATGCATACCTTAAATTATTGAAAGGAAAAGTATTAATTAAAACTCACACATAGTCAAAATAAAAGTTGCATGAACAGGCCAGGACGTGAACTCGAGTCTTCAGTTCTTCAAACAAGCACCTGAACTACATGACGTCCTCCCCGCAGTCACTTATACAATGTTTTACATATTAGGATGTGTTGACGAGTGATACTTGTTGAGTTTTCTAGCTGAAGACAGGAATGTTGCTTGCAACGAAGAAACAGTAAAAAGTACGATTTCGCAAAATTGGTTTTGAAACGTTTTAATAGTAAGAAAAGAAAAACGGTTTCATTGCAGTTTTGCATTTCAAACCATTCTTTAAAATTGTAAATACTGCTTGCACTTTTGCACGAAAAATGCTTTCATTTCAAGAAAGCCTAAATGATTGTTATGCAAGAACGAATTATGGACAACAAATTTCATTTGAAAGACAAATCTGTTTTCAATTTTGTAGTTGTAGGAAGACGCTTAAAATGTTCAAACTTTTAAAATTTTCGAAAATTCAGAGTTAACCATGAAAATTGGAACTATGTCATCCTTCTAAGTGTATTTTACTCTATTCTTACCAGAAAATTAGGAGCCGTTTTTGAGAAAATTTTGAAAATGTCCGAAAGGCTTCATGTAAAGTACCCCCCAAAATTTTAAGATTTTCAAAATTTCCAAGCTTCAACTACAGCAAGAAAAACAGGGGTTTCTTCAATTTGGAAAGGATCGTACGTGTGGTTTAGGCGCTAGTAGTGATCACAGACGGATGGACGGACGGTTTGGATAAAACCACTTTCTCGACTCCAAAAAGTGTATTATTGTTTAATCGCGAAATCGATTTTCCGCTGTATTACATAACTTTCTGTATACTACGTATACGCACGAATATACTACGTATATACGTCACATACGAATATACTACTTATACTACGTATATTCGTGCGTATACGAGAAAGTAAAACAGAAGTACAAGTTTTGTTTTGTGCTGAGATAACGAATTATCATAGTTCAAAATCCATCTAAACGTGTTACAGCAGTTCAAAAGGTGAGATACAAAAAACAGTACTGAGAACTTTCTGCATTACTGATTGTCATTTCAAGGTGAGTTTATTTTTTACATAAATGATTCATATTGCAAAATATGAATGTATTTATCTAATCAAGAAAAAAAAAAGAGTAATTTGTCACAATCTGGGCACGACGTTGTGTAAAAGTCACAACTTTGATATCAATTACTTAAAGGTCCAAACCTTCCCTCTTATTGACTTACGTAAATGATGACAGCGGTGACAAATATCAAATGCGTGGGGAATACATGAGCCCAAGAACCCAACTGTAAACGCATTTTCGGAGCTCAGTGGTCAGAGCAACTGGTCGTAAATCGAACGATGCGGTTTGATTCCTGTCCGAAGGAATTACATCTTTAGTACTCAATTAATACGGTTATCAGGTCACAATATGGATATCACTAACAACAGGATAAACATTGCCCTCATATTTCATTTCCCATAAAAAGTGACAGAGTTGTGACAAACTTTTTTGGAAGTGAATGCAAAATGTATGTCAAAACGTTCACTATCTTAATTCCAAGCGAGGTTAGGTTAAATTCTTACTAACTAAATATAAATAAATACACATTTGTATAAATATTTGTAATAAAGCGGTATCAAACTAATTAAAATTATATAGTATAAAAGTTCAGCAAAGATCTTATAAGCAATAAATAAATACAAGTATTTTCCGCTAAACATTCTTATCTTTTAATTCTCAGACTTAGGTAAAACAGAACGCGGAACAGAAGAAAAAAAGGCATCGCGCAGAACTCGATCCTCAATACCTCCGATTTAAAACCGGTGTCAAACGATTTCAGCTACAGAGAAGTTATTGGTCTTTCAGTAATCTGCAAGCCTTAATGTATCTACAATACGAAATATTTGTTCTGTAATTTCTCCATTTTCTCTGAGGTAACATTTAAGACGTAATAGAAATCATATTCTCTAAACATATTCGTTCTCAAGCAGTACAATTTCTGGAAAATGCAATATTAGGGCAACTGATGTTTTTAACAATACATGATAATATATTTATTTATCTAACTCCGTTATCATATTTATGAATTTTATAATAAATTTAATATTTAGATTTAAAGAACGACTTTATCCCAGACATTTTGAGATCGAATTCATTCCTCCTTGTTTTCCTATATTGAGATTAAATGACAGGTGATTTGTGCATTGGATCACCTACACAAGCATAGCGAATAATCATTGGATATAACTAAATAATTAAAATTCCTTATTATCTTTGTGAAAATTGGGACTGATTGAATGCTAGCCACTTAGTCTCAGTCTACCCCGCACTAAAGATAAGCCGTATCAAAACATTCTTTATTTAAAAATGGAGATGATAATAAAAACAATATTGATTTCTTTCACATGACCACGTCAAATCGTACTTTATTATGTTTTGGAGTTCATACATTTTGAAATGTGGCTCCACCTACCGAAGACTTACATTAAAAATTTTAAGAAGACCATAAAGAAATAAAATTATCAATTATTACAAACAATTAGGATGCGTTCTGTTAGCATTTATCACAAAGGCACAAACACAAAATGGTAATTTTAATGAGTTCGTAATAGTCTCTAAGGAACTTTGTTAAACGTGTAAAAAAGACATATTCCTTTCTCAATTAATAAAAGAACGAAGAAATTACCTTTATTGCAAAATTTTATAATAAACCACAGACTTGTTAAGGATTCTGATTATCTCTAGAACTGTTAAATATATAAATTACTAGTGATTATACAACTAGGTACAGACTTTTCATATTATTTCTAACGATTACATAAAATATGATAATGATATTGCAATCGAGACACTGTTAATATTTGAGCTATCTCTTCCAATTTCGTTTCGTCACATTGCTTGGAATACAAGATACCAGCACACAATCTTAATATAATACATTATCGTTTACAAAAACAAGTTTGTTCCTCTTTGCAAGAATTTTGGAATGTCTCTCTCGTGATGCTAGTGATTAATGTGTTCTAGGCATCAGGTAAAAAAAAAATACATATTCGCCAGGATTTGATCTGGCGTCCATTCCTCTATCTACTACCGTGTAATCCACAGGAGCTATCACAGAGGTACCTTACAGCACCGATGAGGGTGTTGTAGAATGAATTCTATCTTGAAATTTATTGTTCTTATGATGTACAACATTTACTTCAGGGTTTCAGCAAACTCACATTCTTGATAAGAATGTGGAATTATCAACGCGATACTATTCTATAGTTGATTCTAGTTAGAAATATTTCGATTCGAAAGTCTTTTGTGTAGGGCTCATGAGTAGCTTCTATCCTCGAACTGCTATCTTGCCCCCCTCCCATATCTTCAAGGTGATCTCCACATTACGCGATAAGACTGAACTGTAACTCGTCGTGAAACACCAGTCTGAAATGCAGAACCGCGTAGTATTAAGGAAGTAACTATGTGATTTTAAAACCAATTACACAACTAAGAAATTTCGGACAAATTTGCATTCGTTATTCATGAAAACTTGTAACCTAACTTGAATGATATAATGCTAACAATATTTTAATTATCTGCAAATAGTTGATTGATTGCTTCTTAAAGAAATTATAATGCTTATAATGTAAACAACGAAGTAGTTGTACTACAACAACATACTTTCTTCTCTAATGTCACTGCTCCCAATATTATACTATTACATGAATTGGGAAAAGAGTTTTCAACAAGTAAGATCTCTATTTTCAATTTTGTAGGTTTGAAAAGTTAACTTTTTTCCATTTTCAAAATATATAGAGTTCCTCGAAAATAGGACGACCAGCGCCTCGGTCAGATAGTACAGAACGGAGGTTTCTGGTCGTCGTACTGATAAAACTGGCCCTTTTTACGGCCGCTAAGTCTTTTCAAAAATTAATATTAATTACAAAATATTGGACATATTACTACTGAAATCACACCATAACAGAAGAAAAAAATTATCTTCGTTTTCAGAGGTCAATCCTTTTTAAGTTTTTTTTTTTGGAACCTTTTTAATAAATATACTGTGATATATAATATAATATAAAATGTATAATATAGGGAATATTAAATATATTAATATAATATAATTATATTTTAATAGAATGCGAACTTTTCTCTATAGAAAGAAAGTACAATATTTTTACTTTTCCTCATGCGTACTTCAGTACCACATTGTCATAATAAAACTGGAAAGGACTTACAATTATTCGAGGGAAAGAGCCTAATGTCTAGAAGTAGGACAGTTTTAAAGAATACTAGTGATGCTAAAACAGCGCGTACTTTCTCACCCGTATTTTCACGGAAACTTATGCTGAAAATACTAAAAGTTTCGAAAAATTGCACATGATCTTATTTAAAAATCTTATCTTTAAGGAAAAAAGTTTCATCAAGGAAAAATCTCAAATTTCAATATTTTACTTGTAGGAATACTTACGAAAAATCAGTTTTCAACGAACATGGACCTGCAATATTCTCTTAAATGCACTTCCACTATCAACCATAAAATGTAATAAAAAATTATGGAGCCATTTGTTTGAACACTTGAAATACGTCCCAGGGGCTTCATGTAAAGTACCTTCCCCCCTAATTGAATATCGGTTTCAAATTCAAGGCGCTACGACATCAGCCAGATCGATTAGGAGTATCAATTTTGGTGAAAATCGGCTGAACGGTTTAGCCGCTAGCGTTGTTCAGGGACGGACGGACAGACATTTACCGTCAGTCGATTTTTCGCTATCAACCACCCACAAAACATGGATTCTGGCACACCACGATTTGGAGGATTTTTCTAAATTTAGCAAGTGGTTTATCCATTTTTTCGTCACAAGGCCGTGTAATATGCGTTTTTCTGCAGACAATTCGCCGTTTTTCGCGTAGCATTACGTAACTTTCTCTACTCCTTAAAAAGAAAGTGCAATTGATCAATATATGAGAGAATTTAGATTATGCGTTCACGGAAAATTTTTATGCTTTCACTGCAAAGCAATTTTCTAAATTTGGAAAACATTTATACAATTTTTATAACTTCATTTGTAAATTAGTTATACCGAGAAGAAGAGTAAAAAGTTCATGGGAAAATTTGAAACAGATTAGTAATTGAAACGTTGAAAAACCAGAGATATTAATCAAAGTTACATTTACTACAGTATTTGTAATAACGGTATAGTGTATTCGAAGAAGAGTGTAAAGTAAAAAAGAAAGAGTTCGTTTTCAGAAAGTTTCAATAATGCAATATGAGCATAATGTAACATACCCTCCAGAAATATTGGATTCTCATTGGATTCAGAATCCCAATGAACTTGCTAGTATAATATCAATTTTGAAAAAGAATACATTGATTTAGAAGTCAGTAATGTTTTAATTTTTGCGGTACCATGCGTACACAGGTCCTTTTCTACAACGAGTCTAAAAGTAAATACATGTTCGCAGAGTCTTTTTGGAAATATTTTTTTGGAGTTCGTGATTTCAAAAGCCGAATTTTCCTTCAAAACCCCTAAATACCATTTTTACTTGATATCATTGTTTCTGTAGTGTGCTGCGCATTCGAGAATGTAAAATAAAGTAAAATATTTAATGAAGTCTTAACTCAATATTAGGCCAATTATTTTCCGTCACTGTTCCTCAGCTTAAAAAACTATGGAAATATTGTAATGAAAGAACATTATTAAATTCAGTGGTACTCAGTTTAATAAATATGTTTATTTTTCCAACGAAATAGAAAGTGTGAATAAATATGTATTGGCTACAATGAATATCATTGCAATATTGTAGAAATCTCATTTTTGATTAAATAAATTTCCGTTTTATAATACTATTTTGCCCAGGGAAATAAAGTCCTTAGGTTTTATTAGGCAACGATTATTGAAAGTGCGAATTCAAATATGTGAAATTTTCTTTGACAATTGGAAGTTGTTGTTTTTTGTATATATTTTTAATGTCTCTTTTTAACTACTAGGTCATATAACGACCACTGTGATTTTTTATGTTTGGGGTTTTCTGTAGGGAGAATACGTAAGGACATCACGAACACACATATGTCGAGGCGGAACCCGGCCTTCAGACAGGAAGCTACGGCCTTGTCGTCCATTTCCTCTTTCTCTCTAGTAAACCTCTGACATCATATATCAACATCAAATACATCGAAGATATCCTTAATTCTCCATCATTTGAATTACGTTTTCCTGTGTCCCTGGCCACGTGGGGATAAGTGGAAATGAAACCTCTGACTAGGTAGTAAGTTGGCCTCGAGGAAGCCAGAAAGACATATTTATAGTAATATCTACTCTTACTACCAGATTTTATCCCAAAGTTGCATTTTGAGTGCAAACAGAGTGGCAGAACACTTTCAAACTCACAGGATCATAGACCCTTGTCGTGTCGTCCGTGGCTCTAAGCCCGAGGCAAGAATGTTATTCACCTTCGGATCAGGCACTGCCACTTCTCGCCTGGACATCTCGTGCAGTTACCCACCCCCTATCCCCCAGAAATGAAGAACAGACCTTACTGTAAAGCATGCTCCTGTGCACTGCGATAATGAAAGAGCCGAAGAAGGCATAGCTTGTTGACTATAGAGGAGATGCTGGCTACTGTCCTCCGCAAACTCTTTAAACTTTCTTAGCTATGGATTTATAAATCTAATATGCGTGAAGGGGATGATTTTAACATGCCTTTTATAACTAATTTTGCGTTTTGGTGTAACACTGTCTTAGTCATTTATTTCATTTTAAAATTAGTCATTTTTACTGTTTTCCTCTTTTAATCTTGTAATTAATAAAAATATTTTAACTGACTTTTATACAAATTTTCAGAAAATTTTGCGAATAATATTGCACTATGTAGTTGAAAAGATATTTGAGCACAATACACAGTTCTTTTATATTATTAAAGAAGGTATGAAGTTTCATTTCGTGAAATAATAAAGACTGTAGTTTAGTTTCAGATTTGAGAACTTGTGATCTCATTGAATCTCTTGTGTTTTCCGTGTTGATCTAAAACCAAATGTGTTTTCAGGTTCGATATGCATTCAAGTATTGGGATCTTATGAGCACAAATTATTTGTCATGCGTATATCTTACAATGGCTAAAATTATTTCACAATTAATCATTAGAAAACAAGGACGGTGTGTTTCCTGTGAATAAAACCAGTTTCGTACTTCAATATCGATAACCGTGTCAAGGTTTCCGGATGTTTGAATTGCAGGAGATCTGCTTGAATCGAACTAAACACTCCAGAAACTGGTTCTGGGGTCATACAAAACCTAACATAAATTGGAAAGATAATACGATTCGGAAACACTGTGTTCCGCTTAAATATTTTAATTGGAAAATTGTCCGGAATTGAAATTTTTAACTAAATATTCAATCTCTTGAAAGTTTATTCAAACAAGTTTTGTTTCTTTCTTAACAGCTCGTTTTAAGAAACTTACATTGATTCGTAACATTTTAAGGTTTTCAAATTTATTATTTTTTTACTACGTAGGTTATTCAAAAATATTTAAGAAAATATTTAACTTCAGTGTAGATTTCCACAAATTAAAAGAATTAAAATTTGCTGTTTATATTATTAGCTATTTATTAAAGATATCAATTATTACAATTTTGCTATTAATATATGCAATGTGATATGTTGAAAATAATTAATTATGTTAGCGCCTATTCATATCAGATTTGTACTGTTGCCTGTATATTACCTTAAATAAATAAATAAATAAATAAAATATCACTGGGAAGGGATAGATATAATCTTCTCAGCAGTGTAACAGAAAAATAGTAACTTTTGAAAAATATATGAAGAATAAGACAATTATATTTTCGAAATATTTCTAATAGAGGTTCCTAGTTCCTTTTCACTATTATCACTATAAAATTGCATCAATTTTACAAATAGTCTAAACAATATTAACAATAGCAATTTTGCAATGATAATCTATTTAGGACACCCGGCAGTGATTTTAATTGATTAACGAAAACACTGTTTGCATGCACCCGCCCATATAGAAAAAAGGGCGATTACATTTTCATAATGCGTAATAAAATGTGTGTATTGCCATTTCCTTAATAAAGGCGTAATAATGTCAAAATACAAGTTTTAAATACGTGAACATGAATTTCAATTTGCTTGATAGGATGTCTATATTATGTAAATGTATTATATTGTGTGTTTCCAAAATGATTATGTAATAATTAGTGTTCCTTGCTTTAGAACCATTAGCATTTTAAAAAGTTTGTAAACAAACTTTCAATACTATTAATTTAATCTACCTACAAATTTCTCACAATATTAGATACCATAAATTAGAGTTAATTTTCATGGTAAAGAACTCGATAAAAATGTCACAGACCCATCCATTGACCCGCTCCCCTTGGTTCGTCAGCGTCCACGGGGTTCAGAACCAACGTCAGTGCAATTGGCGGATGATCCTCGCGCGCGCGCACCAATCCGTTTCGTTTCTGTACCCTCTCCTGTTACCTCCTCTACTTCCTCTCACCTCCCTCTCCTGTTACCCCTGCTCCGTTGGCGGGCAGCGTCACTGACCTCAGAAATTGCTCCGCCCTTGAGATAACTAGGAGGAAAATCTTCGAGGAGGAAGGGGACGTGTCTGAAACTTGGAGCAAAGCCAATGATAAGGCGGATACGCCTCGACGCCAGGATTGTCAGTGTCCAGCGATGGTTGTCAAGCTGTGGAAAAGCCAGATTTGGCCACTGGGGCATCGCCATATTCTGTGAGTGGGTATACCAGTAGAAAACGCCACTTAGCCCAGAGACGCGGTGGGTGATTGATTAAAATTGTTGTCCGTCGAGAGTTGTTTCCTGTTCTATACTTCTGTGACAAGATTGAATCATTATTAGAAAATGAGTAGTACGTCATTTTCTAATGCCAGTAACAAAACTCCTACATCACTCCCTACTATTGTGAAGGCTGGTCTAGCCAAAATGATCTCCGATTTTTACCAGTCACTTTACAAAAATTGTCTTTGGGGAATCTTCATACACTTCATACAAGTTTGTTTTCTAATGCCAAGAACATCAAACCCCACACCATTTACTAATAGTGAACCACTATTATCACGCATATCTTGTTCATTGGTTACTGAAATAAATATCTATAGGAAAATCAGAGTTATTTAACCTCGGCTTTTCTCACCACAGTCAGATGTGTGTGTCGCGTGGTGTGTGCTGCTGCTGCGCGGCCATCTTCTCCGTCGATCTGAGGATCTTCGCGACTGCTTTAGTGCAACTGCAATGACGTCACCGCTTGATCCCTTTCGCACCGCGATCGTCCCTGTTCGAATGGAGTCGCGGACGCGCCGCATCCCCTACGCCTGGCTTCCCGCTCATTTTTTTTTAAAGGAGAACGCAAGAGGGGCTTCGTTGGAGCAGAACCTCAAGAAATGCATCAGACGTGCTCTGTATAATAACCATACAATATTATAGTTGTGGCAAAATGTGGTTCGTCTCATGTTCGGAAAGATCAAATTAAAAGTCTCCATTTCGACGGTGATTAGATTACATATATTCCTACTTAGACAAATCAGCTTTAAGCCATAACAATTTGTGAATCAATAAGTTCATAATGTGTACAGTTTCTTTCACCGATGGTAATATAATAACCACTATTCTACGTTCCGTAACTAATTGGATGCAATGAGGGAGGATATGGATTTTCTGATCCTCTACAGCAGAATTGCTCCACTGTTTGTACCAAAATAGTTTGAACTTAAATAGTAAAAAACAGTTTGAACTTAAATTTTTCACTACCAACTATGTAAATCTGTGTACTGTATTATCGTTGTATCATATACCACCCCCAAACCTTCCCCACACATCAAAAACATGTGGAGCCCCTTCAATTTCTCCTGCGGTTTCCGACGGCACAACATTTGGTGCGAGGAAGATTCAGGGCACGGATTTCTTTAACCGGGTTTCAAAAGCACCACACTTCACACGCCGATTTTCATTTCACTTATCCTCAGAGCCAGCCGTAAACGCGAGAACGAGTCTTTTCAACATGCACGCGACGCCTCGGAGGCGTTTTAAACGTCGCTAAGACTCTTCTGCTAAAGAGTGATCCCTTCCCACATCTCTCAGGATAATCCCACGAACGGTGAGCATCCGACATAAAATATTCGACGCGTCCTCAGTAAGAGCCAGGAGAGGGAAAGCGTTGGGTGGGGACGCGAAGAGGAAGATACAGAACAAATCAAGGCAAGAACAGAAGAAGAAATAAGAAGACAACACGAATAGGAGTAAAATGAACGGAAGGAATATTGAGAGATAAGATGGTTTGTATAATCACAGAAATAGTGGCAGAAAGAAAAAAATAAAATAACGCGAGGAAGCATGACGAATGTAGATAATGCTACAGAAACCAAAATAAAAAAAAAGCCTGAAGCGAGGAGAGACATCACGTGATGAGTTGGTAAACGAAGATGGCGAGGACACAGACCCGAAGGAAAGTTGAAGACGAGAAGTGAGGCGAGGTGAGCCGAGGAGGCACGCACAGAACACTCGAGGAGAAGCAAGGATTACGTCCGTCCCGACTGCCATGGGTCACGGCACTAAGAGCGCCCGAGGAGGCGGGAGCGGCAGAGGGGCGGGGCGGGGAAGTTCCTCGCGCAGAACGTCGCGTGCGGGCCAGGGCAGCTCCCGTGCGCCCGAGAGCCGCCAGCACTCGATATATCGACAGCGGCAGATTACCACACCCTGCCGACTCGCACAATCTTCCCGGTGGGCAACTAACCGTACGCTTCCCGCCTGTGACGGTTCTATTGATTCTAAAAATCCGTTTGATATGCTCCGCTACTCCTGCGAGGATTCGCCGGCGCAGCGCCCAGCCGCCAGCCATGCCGCAACCCCAGCCCATCCGCCGCTTTGACAGACGGCGCCGAAAGAGGTGCAGCGGCAGCGCGCAACGCATCAATACGATGCAATGCGACACGGGTATTGTTGTCGACAGCGGAAGGGATGTTCCGTCTCATCCATGACAAGGACTCAAGGTCGCAGGTTCCATTCAGGACGAGAGGCGATGAAAATCCTTCGAATTACTTCGTAAAGAGAGTATAACCATTCTCTTTCACACCCATGTCCTTCAGAAAAGCATAAAAGATCCCTACGACGGTAATACTGTTCCCGGAAAAATTCAACAGCCATTTCTTTCCAGAGGAAGATTAGAATTTAATGGCATTGATATGCTCATATAAAATAAAGGTTCGTTGAATTCAACTGCCGTGTGGTGAATAATATGAAAAACAACGTTAGGATATGAATGTTATTGAGACAGTTTTAACCAAATATGCAGTTTCAAGAATATTGCGAAGGACGCTCATTTACTAACAAACTTTAAGGTAAGAAACCCTTGGGGTAATGTAGTTTTAAGGGCGGGTTCATTAACGAAAAACAACAAAATCAATGCGAAAGAAACAAAAATAAATAAAGAGATTAAATTACAAAAAGTCAGATTAAAAAAATGTACATGCAAAGACGAAGAAAGAGAGTCGAAGAATGAGCATAACAAAATAGTGGAGAGAATTGAAAAAGAATAGACAAATCTGCAATGAAAAAAATTGTAAAATAAGCCGAAGCATCTAGCAAGAAAGGCAACAAATGAGCGAGGGTGCAACGCAGAAGGCAGACGACCAGTCAGCAGACCGCGGCGCGGAAGTTGGCAGGAGGGGGGCAGAGGGGCAGAGGCAAAGGGGGCGGGGCGCCCGTCTCGCACGCGGGAAGACGGCTCCCAACGAAAAAATACCCCCTTGGCGGCGGAGCGGCGAGCGCCAAATCGGGTTATGACGAGCGATTAAGCGCGTTAGCATCAGGCTGTTGCGCGGCGGCGATACGGCGCCCCGGGGGGGCCGGGGGGGGGGGGCGGGGCGGGGGCAGAGGCGGAGGCAGGGACGGAGCTGGAGGTGGAGGGCTCGGTTCCGCTGCGTTCTGAGCGGGCGCCGCGCGAAAGGCGTTTCTTGCTCATTTGCAAAACAAATCTAGTAAATATTTTGCCCTTCCGGTCATATAAAACGAAACAGGATGCATTCGTAAAGATAAGTAGTCCGTGGTTCAGTGAATTTGCACTATGCATATTGACGCTGCAACAAAACAAACATTTCCGGCGGACCGCGTCAGCAGTCAACCCAAAAATTACTTTATCCGATGCAGAACCTTAAATAAATTTACGTTCCGTTGTCGGGCGTGAACATAGAGACGCAACCCAGAAATTACGACTCGAAACAATGTTATTAGAAACTGTGACGTTTATGGAGAAGTTAAACAGCCTAAGTCGTAAACAAAATATACGACTGCTGTGCTAGAATCAAACATGTCACGTAGTATGTTTATTCGTTTGAACAAATATTTTTTGGTAAACTTGTTGTACTGATTCCGTACCATTATTAACGGATGCTCATCTGCAAACGATAAAAAATACAGTGAGGAAACATTTTTAACTTTTGAATATAAATGTATCAAATGTATTCTAAACTTGGACTTTAAATAAGTCTGAAGATGGGTTGATCTTTAACACACCAAATGTAATAGTGACCCGAAGTATAAATTGCAATGTTATGGAGAAAGAAAGCAAACAATAACGGTACCTGTAATGCTCCACAGAATGTGGCGAAATGCAGAAATTTAGATTAATTTATCACCGTTTCCTACCTTCGATTCGTAGTGTGTTTTATCGCAATACGACATGCACCTCGACACAGCACTTCAATTATATTGCATTTTTATCAAAATGAAATCAAAATTGAGCAACGATAATTTATTAAGAATAGCAAGGAAAGCACAAAACGTCTAAATCATAAAATCGATGCAATAAAATACTCCACAAGTAGGTTCGGAAATGTTCTATTGAAGAGACCAAAAGGATAAAGAAAACCGAGGAAACAGAATCGTCGAAGATTAAAGTGCGAGGAATACATTGGCATGTAACCGATAGACATTCAGCTTCCATTACACCATCACAGGGGTGATGGCGTTTACACCTGCATCAACACCCCGTTTCTCTTTGTCTCCGAGGGTAGAGCGGGAGACCTGCAGCAGCCTCCCCGCGTCGCCTGTCGACGTAGATGGGGGACGAAGCGGGGCGGAGAAAGCCGTAGGAGGGCGAGGACGAGACGGCGTGGGCGGTGGCTACGGCGGGGAGACGGGAAGGTCCGCTCGGTCAGCGTCCGGCCGCCCTCGGTCACCCACGCTCTTCGCCCGATGCGTTTCCACCGACCGCGCCGCGCCCAATCGGCGATTCCATTTGTTTACTTCAATCAGGAAGGGTAAACACGGACTTCCGCACAGGCCCGAGATCATCTTCCCTTATTGCTGCCTCTTTTGTCGGAGTCACAGGAATCCTCTTCAGATCCACCGGTTACCTCATTTCGTTATCAGAGTATTCAAGATCGAAAACTCTGTCTGGAATGACACTCGCTGGTGAATGGGAGCAATGCCATCTGCGTTTGTGTGCACACATTCACTGCGGGTGAGAATTTCTACATTCCATGTGGGTGAGAAAAACAGAAGGAGAAAGAAAGATTGCGAGAGAGAGAGAGAGAGAGAGAGAGAGAGAGAGAGAAAGAGAGAGAGAGAGAAAAGAGGAGGTAGGCGGCAGATAATACAAAAAGCGAAAAAGGAGGAGTCAAGCAGAATGAAATTTCAGAAAGACGAGATTACAGAGAAAGAACGAAACGAGAGCCGCGCTAGTTAAACGGGACGCGCAAAACACGTCAGCACATCTTCACATGAAGAGCACATTTACTCTGTTGGCTTTACGAATCGCCACACAATGGAGTGGTGCAAAAAAATATACACTTAGAGGACGGTCTGTACAATTTGTCACAGCGGCGGTGCGCCTGCCACGCGCTCTGCCCGCTGCGAAGGGCCGCCGCCGCCGCCACCACCACCGCCGCCGGTACCGCCGCCATCGCTGCCCCCACGAACGCCGCCACCGCCACCGCCCCCGCCCCCGCCCCCAACGCCACCACCACGAACGCCGCCACCGCCGCAAGCGCTGGCCGCTCGCGCCGCCCACGCCGCCAGAGCGCTTCTGCTCGGCCGTGCTTCGCGCCCGCGGGTAGCAGTACAGAGGGAGCACACGTCCAGGATGGCGAACGGCGGATAAACGAAAAAGGGATGTACGCGGGAATGTGGAAAAGGTTTCTCCAAATGGAAGACTAACAAGTAGTAATTGAAACGAAGCGCTAAGAGAGAAAAGCGAGACAAAGGAGCGGAAGGGCCACGCATAAACTTGAGAATGAAAAAAAACTTGTATGAGTAGGGTATCGTGTATATAGTCTGAGTGTTCCAGAGAATGTGCGTAAGTCTAGATTTAAGTTATAAGCAAAACATAACTAGTGGTTCTACAAAAGCATATACATTTTTCAATGATTTGTATCGGTTGCTTACTATCATGTAGTAATTTCTCTCTTAGCAGTACTTCATCCACCACTTGAAAACTTCTAACCAATCGAAGAAACATTAACATCTTTATTTTTTAATATTACTGCTACTGACTATATTATATACTACTGAATTAAGTCTACCATGCTATATACTTAAAATATTATAGAAACAAATATTTTGAGATGGATTTAAATGTTTGAAATCGAAATTCAGTTTTCCAAACTAGTTGATGTCATTCATACAGAATGCAAACTATCGTTTTCGTAATTATTAAAATTAATCTTCTTTTAAATTTAATTTACTCGGAAACAAATTTATATTTCGAAAAAGGTGCAGATGAAATATTTAAAAATCTAATATTGAGAGATTTTGAACGAAAATCAGATATATTATATACTATGATGCAAGCTTTGCTCTAATCGAGCAAGAAGTGTATAGATACTGAGTCGATTTTGGGAACACTTCCTTAACATATTTTCTCAAACAGTCAGGATTTCTCTGAAAATTACGCAAAAACTACTGATATTTCCAAAACAATCTACAAGACATTATTTAAATTCACCATTTTTATAAGCGTAGTTTTCTCCTCTCTAGCAATCTGCCCTTCTCCAATTAAAAGAACCGTTTCAAATTGGCAGCAATATCAATATCAATCGATCACAGAGTATCCATTTTCGTGAAAATTTTCTGGATGACTTAAGCGTTAGTGTTGACAGACGTTCAGGCGGCCAAATGTTTTTAGAATAAAAACACTTTTTCTCATTCGGATCTCCAAAAATGTGTATTATACGTACACGAGACATTAATAAACCACACACGAGAAATTAAAAGTACACTTTTTATCAGGGGACCCACAAAAGGGTGTTCTTCTGTCAAACTATCGACACCTTTTCCCGCAGCATTATCTAAATTTCTTTACTGGACATTTTGGGGACAGTAATCATTAAAAAAGAAACGAACTAAACATTGTATACAATACAAGAAAAATAACAAATACTATGAATAAAAAATCAGTGAGAAGTACGCGATAAATACAATATTTTGAGAACGATATTAAGAAAACATCTACAATATGTAAAGTGACAAATGGTGAAAGTGTAATAAATAAAGTAGAAAAGAATTCAAGTGCGAGACAACGAAATACGAAACTGGTATTGCATAACACAAAGAATTTTAATTTACAAAACTGACGTCTTTTATATTTGTCAAAATTTCACCATTAACTGAAAAGAAGAGAAAGTAGAGGAAAACAGCACGAAATGAAAAAGATGGGTCTAGAAATACGTACGGACGTCTAATAACCGACTAATACCTGAGGGAGTTGAAAAGAAGAGGCAGCGCCAGTGGTTGGTTGCGGGCCGGCGAATGGCTGCGGGGAGTGGGCGGGGCGGGCCATAGATCGCGGGGTGGGACGGGGGAGTGGGCGGCGCGGGGCGGGTGGACGGCGCAGGGCGGGGGCGCGGGCCGGGGCAGCACGGAGCGGGGCGGGACGAGGCGGGGAAGACCGGTTGGGGAAGGGAGGGGAAGGGGAGGGGGATAGGGAAGGGGGAGTGGGAGAGGGAAGGGAGAGGGGGAAGGGGAGGGGGATGGGGAAGGGGGAGTGGGAGAGGGAGGGGGAGGGGAGAGGGAGAATGAGGGGAGGGGGAGAATGCGGGGAGGGGAGGGAGGGAGGAGGAGGGGAGGGAGGGAGGGGAGGGGAGGAGAGGGGAGGGGAACGAGGGCGCGGCCGGTGGGTGTCCGGCGCTCCGCAAAAGGCGCGGCCGGCGCAACCGCAGCTGCGGCCGGGAAAGAAACCCGGTACAATTAAAAGCACAAAGGGCGGCCGCGAAAGAGCCTGTCTGCAATTCCGCCCCCTTTCTCCCAACCCTCCTCCGCTTGCCCGACCTCGCCTCCACTCGCCTCCCTCTATCCACGTCCGTCTCCTCCCGCGCCCTTCACCGCCCCCGCACCTGCCCAACCCCATCCCCGCCCACGATCCCACCCCTCCCTTCGGCATCTCTCTGCAAGAGGGCGTGCTGTGCGTCCGTGACGCTCGTCATGCGGTTTTGATTTCCCCCCGCTTTCATTACTGTTAGTCGCAAAAAGAAACATCAAATTCATTTAAAACCGCGCTTGCGCGGCGAAAATAATTTTGGGCCGGCGTCCGAAAGACAAAACGCGGTTACACGGCGACAAAACAGGCGACGTGCAACAAACGCGCAAGCTGTGAACGCGACCGTGTGCTGTAAACATGTACGGAGAGAGCACTTCAGAACTTTGAAACGTGTTCTCAAGTAGACAACAGCCGTGGTTAAGAGTTCACCGAACTGCAATGTAACTAGTACGAAGGACTCCGATGCGCATAACGTAGTACCTATCAGGAATGGTAATAAAGAGACATACCAGATTAATTATAGCATAGACACTGGTTTTTGTTTTTATAAATTAGAGCACTTCCATAAAATATGAATATCCTATTAATTATCCTTAAATTCCAACGGTACCATTAATCATTCTGATACCATCGCATAAATTTCGTTTAGAGAATAATAATTAAAAATCATGTTAAATCACGTATAAATAAGTACTGCACACGATAATGAAAAATCAGCAAATTTTTCGGTGCTTTGAAAAATGAACCACTGGCATATGTTGCTAAGCCTGGAGCTATTTTCGCATTACATATTTCAGAGGGTACTTTCTCGTGGGAATGCGAGGGGCAGTATACTACCTGCCTGAAACCAACCAGAATAAATGAGTATGCTCGAATTAGATAAAATTAGTACACATGAAATGCACATTGCAGGTGATTGTGAATCGTATAACTATTACATAAGGTACGTTGCAAACATTATTTTGATATTCACCAGTGACATTTTCACTCATGAAAAACGACAATAAAACTGTATAACTTCTAAATTAAAATGAAATATGTGATTACGTTTAAAAACAATTAATAGTATGAAATCTACTTTCAAAACGGCAATATAAAACGTGTTTCCCATCCTATGGTATATTCATTCACCTCAATGTCATTTACATCGTGTACTAGATCACTCGCATTACGGTGAAGGAAAGAGTTGCGTGGCACGCGAGAATAACACAAAAATAATGAAGGAACTCCATACAGATTAGGTGCGTTTAACTTGCAAATAACTTCCATGTATGTATTTTGATTTTTAATAACTGACAAAAACGCAACAGGAAAAGGGTGCCTGTTCAGTGTTCTGAGAATCACTGGTTCACCAAAACATTATCAGATATACTGTCAGAATTATTTTCCTGAAATTGCCGCGACCAGCGGCAAAAAGAAGAACAAAAAGTGTTCTTACTGCGTATTACCATATTGCCGCAAAATATTACCTCAAAAGGCAAAGTTATAAATTGCGTGCGTAATGACAGGTTTTTGAGTTACCAATAAACAAATTGTGTCGACAGGGTACGTAAAGAAACTGTCCTCTAGTAGAAAACTGTTCACAATAGCGTTTATTTTGGTCGAGTTAAAAGCAGACGAGAGAAAAGAGGGAGAAACAAGTCACGCAGCACGCCAGTTGCTTTCGGAATAACTACAATGTACCTGTACCGAAAACGGAAAGAGAATGTGAAAGCTTAATTTGAATTTTCATAAAAGTAACGACGTTCGTGTGGACAGGTAACATTAAAGCAGAATGTTCGCCAATATACCGATTCATTTACGTATTGCGTCTACGTTTGTGCTCCTTTACATTTTGTTTTTAGCCTTGTAAAAGGAAGAGATAGAATCCACGAGTGAAAAAGCTACATAACTCCAATGTCACTCTTGAAGGTTGAGAAAGTCTTCCTTGGATTAATCAAGTGAATATACTACGTGCAGGAAGATATTGCCAGATACGATTTAGTACAATAATGAGGCTCGGGTGAGTATTGAAATATTTTTATTGCACTATTTCCATTGGTTTCGAGATGTTAGTAGATAACAATTTGTGACCAAAAAATAAGATTATAGAATTCTGCAAACATACCAAACTTTTTGATGAAATATAAATGGAATAGTGTACATATCAAGGAGCAATCAATGTATATGCAAGTTTGGGTGTACACTTATATATACGTATTTAGCGCACAATACACTTAACAATATTCAAATATTGCACATATTGAAGTTTGTAAACTGTTCAATATAATATGTATTATATCTTGGTGATTCAATACATTATCTGCGGAGTGAACAAGTCTATTTACCAAATAAGTATGCTAAGAGTCCAAATAAGAGTATGTGTATTAAAAGAGTTGAATGCACCAAATCCCAAGGAATTCCAACCCAGGAAAAGTCTATTACGGGAAGTACAATGAAACAAAAAGAAATCAATGACATAACAAAGAATGAAAACCCTTTTCACTGCACCTTCTGTAATTACTATTGTAATCATGTATTAATCATGTAATCATGTAATTACTATTGTAATCATTTCTGTATTTTGTATTGCATTTTTTGTTTTCATGGTATATTTTCTATTGTATAATTTTGTGCTATATCCTCATCGAATTTTCTGGAATCTAAACTGTATATACACCGGACTGTGTATCCTTGTAATACATTGTAAACAATTGTAATCTTATACATGTCGCTAATGACCATGTAGTTGATGCGACCATAAATAAATAAATTAAAAAATGTACATGTACGATCACTTTCGCAATATAAGTCTTTATTGTACCCATTGAGGACGCTGATCACACTCATTCACTCCTCACAATCAACTTATAGGCCCCCAGTCTTTCAAAGAAAATTGTCCAAAAACAATTTTGTTAATATATAGCCATAAACTAATTAATTGCATGTTAAGGATTTATTTGTCACGTTATCAATTTATACTCTGATTATAATGATGAACTATGTTAAACGAAAAAAAATGGTTTCCTTTGGTTTACATGATAGTGATATGTTTTCACAGGAACTGGTTACATATGTGACAAACAACAGTATTACTTGGAAGTGGCCAACACAAAATGTGTAAGATTCTGTCATCCACCAAGTTGTCGTTACCTCATACGTCTGGCAACGAGATCGATGCAAAATCAGTGGGTCAGAATTTTTTGGGTACAATATTCATAATTTTAATAATCCAATTTTGCCATGTAAATGGTCACATGCTGAGGCAATGCAACATGTAATCCTCCATTTTCATCCTAGCAACATCCCATGTTTACTACCTAGAAATGCTACATCTTATAGAAAAATAGTAGCCTTGTTTTATGATTGTTAATTTATTCCTGGCTGTGAATAAGAACCCAGATAAAGCCCACAATCGACATTTCGAAATTTTTTGCACAAGTCAATCAATAAAAATACAATGAAAAAGAAAAAAAAGCTCAAATTAGAATAAAGAATAAAGAAATCCCAACATATTTTTACTTACTCTTCGTACGCATACACACATCTCTTATTAATGCTCCTATCTTTCTACCCGCTCATGACGGAACCACACAAACCGAGATTAACACCCCTCTACACGACCATCTTCTCCTGCTATGAAGCTACCAACACCTCTTGCCCTACCTCTTAACCACGAATTCGATTTACTGAACTGTACACAAAAATTCAATTAATCTATAGAAGAGGTGTCCAATATTCGAACCGCCTGTCCCATAATCCAATAGTCGAATCGTCCAACTGCCCAACCATCCAAGTGTTCAACCATCCAATCGTCCAAACATTCCATTTTCAACCGGACGGGGCGAAAGGAAGTAATCCAATCGCCTTCCCGTTCAACCGCCCAAATATCAAACCAGTCAACCGTTCCTGGCCCGGGGTTAAAGTCCCGATTTTCCCTGGCGCCCCCACCCCCCACGCATGCGGCGCCGCAGCTTGTTGATGTAATTACTTAGACGAGACTTCCATTCATTTGATTACAGCGCGCCAGGCGGGACGGTCGCAACAATAGCGTAAGAAATGGCTGCCAGGGCCGGGCGTCGCGAGCGACTGGGGGCGTGGGCGAGGGCGAGGGCGAGGGCGAGGGCGAGGGCGAGGGCGAGGGCGAGGGCGAGGGCGAGGGCGAGGGCGAGGGCGAGGGCGAGGGCGAGGGCGAGGGCGAGGGCGAGGGCGAGGGCGAGGGCGAGGGCGAGGTGGACACACGCGCTGCAAAAAGCGGGACGCTACTGAGCGAGCGGCGTCCAGTGTTCACAGCTGTGTGGGAGAGCCATCATGACTTACAGCCCATTTCAAAAGAACGCATGTCACATATATAAAGGCCCACATCGTATTTTCGCTGACTGAAATGAATAAAAATGATATGATGCTAAGGACGACACAGAAGTTAACTGCTTCCACTATTTGACTGATCAATGATGCAAAATAATGTAGAAATGTTCGCAAAAAATGAGAAGAAATTCAAAACCAAATTCTGCAACTATGAATCTCATATGAGAGTGGATTGAATTGCCTACTCTTTCGATATTTATAATCAAATGTTACACAGAACCCCAAATTCTAAATATACAAGTAGTCACGGCTTGATTTCTGACGGAACACGTCGGAACAGCGTTCCGGTACCTCGGAAACAAAATAGGAAAAGAAAGAACAAAAGGCAGGGGACAAATACTTGGCAACCTCGAATTTTAGTTCCTCTGTTAACTCAAAATTAAATATTTTTTTCAGATATCTGTATCATTTCTCGGAACGCACTAAAATTATTAGTAAAATTATAAAATATTTTTATAAACTATTTATTTCCTAGTACGAGTATTATCATTACATTCACATAGAGCCAGTGCTACCACTGTTACTAATTGTTGTAATTACTATTTCACTAATTGTAGTAATTACTAATGGTTGTATCTCTGTTACTAATGGTAAAATTATGATTTATAATAATTATATTATAATATAAATATGAAACTAATTCTATTAAATTAATAATTAGTTCTGGCCGCGTTCCAAGAATAAAAATGTTATGAGTCAAGCACTGGGTGCGGTAATCAGGTAACCTGCGTGTGTCCGTGTGTCAGTCCGTCGATTACGGCCAGTCCTTTTCCGGTCCACAATTCGGCGCAAGAGAGGTGGCAATCGAAGCGTCCATTTCTACTGAGAGAAATCGATTTGTCTTCCTCTCGGCAAGACAAATTGATTTTTATGGGCACTGCTTCATATAACTTTCTATGTCCGAGGACGAACGAGCGAGGGAACTGACAGATTCAATGCCCAAAATGTAAATCTATTATGTTAAATTGCCAAATACAAATAAAATATTTTAACAAGATCAATCGGAAGCGCCTCGCTAAGGAAGTACTTCTTACTTTAAAAGAGTTATTACAATTTCTCAATATCGATCCCATTTCTCTTACATTCTATATTAATTGAGAGACATATTAAGTAAAATGTTAATAAATATCACATTAAACATCCTGTAAATGCTATAATAAGTACTCAAAAAACTTCTTGCATAGTGCAACAAGAGGATGCATAGTTGTTAGGGTGAAACTATTAATAGACAGGAATAGGGAGACAGTAAAAAGGCTATTTTTAGAGTACATAATTGTTTTCGCAATACCTTTCACGTCATTCCCAGAGCACTCAGTAAATATATGCTTTTATCATCTATCTGTATAAACAAAACTAGAGTGTGTCGGCCCGACATTGCTCAGGGAGAAGTGTCGTAGTGATCTCGGACCGAAGGGTCGCGGGTTCGAGTCCCGCCTTGGGCATGATTGTGTTTGTGTTCGTCCTTTCACCCCTTACCATCACCATATCGTTTGATCTTCATAGTTACCATACTGTTAACACTAATAGTGGTCGCTAATGACCTATATGTTAATGCGACCTTAAATAACCAATTAAAAAACACTAGAGTATGTTCCGGTGATTTCAAAATAACTAGCGTTTTAGAATCTCATTTTCTTATTTAGATAATATAAAAGCAATTCAATTGTTTTTACGACTTTTGTCTATGACTGATTGTCTCTAGAACGGCTGAACCGATTTCGATGTGAATTTCACTGAAAGGTAAGGTAGTATGTTTCATCGACAGTTTTATTCCAAACTCAATGAAACTTTGATCACGTGACGTTCAAAAGAAGAAAAACCTTTTCGTATGTATGAGATTCCGTCAACATTACTCCTATCCCCCTTTTGCTCACCCTTAGAACAATATTTAAATGTGCACTTTTTCGCATTCCCCAATTACCTCCAAAATAGTGAATAAATTCACCAAGATGAAAAAAAGTTTCTAAAATACCATAAAATTGTACTACTTGCATTTAGGTTCATTTCAATAGCACAATTAAGTTAACAGAAGGTGAAAATTGTAACAGAAAGATTGCCGCGAGTACGCAACAACGCATGTTTACAGCTGTCCATAGCAACGATGGAGGGTGTTAACAACCTTCATCCGAGCAAACGTGGCAGGACGGGGCAGGGCGGAGTGGAGTCAGATGAAGCGGGGAGGTATGATGGGACAGGGTTAGGAGGGAAATGGTAGAGCTGGGTGGGTGGGACTGGGCAGGACAGACCGTGGTGTATCAGGACAAAGTAGGGTAGGGCAGGATACACCATCCACAGAATCCCTTCCATTCCCATATCTAATAGATGTTTATAATTAATAAACATCCAACGCAAAGTAATACAGTACGTTATTAATAACGTTTAGAAGAGAAAAAGAATAAAGAAAATACTCGTCGGTGACGCTCTACGGCGCGAGCGCTCGACGCCGTTCCGTAATTAACACTCGAAACTTTGCTATTTAATTTCTCGTCTTTTATGAGGTGCATTGTGCTGTATTTACCATTCTACAACACGTCGGTCAGTCCCTCTAGTGATTTTTTCCTAGAGTGTAAAATATTGTTTTGTGGAGTGTTATCCCGTCCATTGAACTTCGAGGAACTGAAAAAACTAGAGAAGAAGCGTCTTGCAAAGACGAATACAAAAAAAGCCATGAAAGTTTTTTGTCTCCGAGTTTAGCCGAAAAATAAGCTCCGAATTTTTCGTTACTCTCTTACGATTCAACGTGTTGATCTCTCCCGCGAAAAATGATGGATCAGTTCCATAAGATCGCTTGGGAAAGAGCGAAATATGGCGATCATTCATAGGCGAAGTTAGCTGAAAATAACAGAAAACTAAGCTCGCCCATTTCAAATGATTTAGTGCTGGAGACCACAAATTTGAAATGGTTTCATTTAGGTTAAGTAATGATCACACTTTATGGCAACATTTTTGAAGCACAAATAATCATATCAGAGCTTTTAATATCTCCTTCGAAATCTTTTTTTCTATGTTAGTTCAACATTTATCATTTAATGTTGAAGAAAAAAATGGCTTTGTAATGCTCAACTTCAGGAATCAAATCACTAATAACTTATGAGGAAGCTTATCAATTTCAGTGAAATGAGGCTTCCAGTGCGGTTATAAACATTGCCTCTTGTCATTGAACAGTCTGCGTCTTGTTGGCCTTTCAGCACACACTGACCCGTAACTCAATGAAGGACAGCACAGACAGCAGACCTGTACTTGATGGATGAAATCGATGAGCAGTCATAGACAAATTTATGGCTCCAAGTTACGTCCAGCAAGTGCTTTGGTAATTTCCACGAATCTCGTAGAGTAAAGCGGAAACCCAAAACAGAGTGCGTATGTTTGTCTTCTTGACCTTCACCGATCGAGAAGTAAATCATGATGCCCTTTACTGAAACAATATAATTTACTCTTCGATATATAATCTGTAGGAACACGGAAGATAAGAGAAAAGAAAGGTAAATTAAATGCGAAGGAGAAACTACTGACACATTAAAAATGAGTTTGAACTGGAATTTGGAACTTACAATGTATTGAAACACATTGATTAGTATTTTCTTTGTAATGCTTTTCATGTAATTTTGGAGGTTTCCAGCTAGGAATCACAGAAGTTACACTTGTTAATCCTGACCCACACAAACACAGCCGTGATACTTACGTAGTAAGGCAAGATCTGTGGAGAGAGCTGCAAGGTAAGAATACGAGCGCGGGTTTATTGTGTGTGAAGCACGAGACCTCATTTGTTACAATTTGTGCCTGTCACGTCATGAACTTCCTCACGCCGGGAAGAAAACGGAACGCACATGAGGCTTATGCGTCCAAAACTAATCAATCTGCGCAAAGGTGAGAAGCTTGGCTGACGTGGGTGTTACCACGTGTGAGAAAGGCTGTTGTGATTTTTCAAAGAAGTTGAGCCTAACTTCAGTTAACTGGAACATTTTCCGAATACCCACTTCCTTGACACATATTAAAATATTGATATTTTCTAAAAAAAAAAGAAGCAAAGATATTATTTTGTAAACTTAAATGCAAAAAACAAGAAATAACATTTTAGTGTAAAAATAGATTTACATATTTACAACTCTTCTACATTTTCTTCTTAATAGTTTGCATTACAATATACTACCTATAACTTTTCAAGTATCACAATTTAAAATTTGCGACGATTGGGAGACAAAATCAGTTTGAATGCGGAGAACGATCTCTCAACATCTGTTGACGTGACTGGCAAATATTATAGAAGTCTAACATTAGCAACGCTGAAACCTTCTCAGAGAAAGGCTATACCAACCAGAAATAAAAACTAGGTGCTACAACAGCACGTACTTTCTCACCTCTATTTTCACGCGAAATTACGCGAAAAGAACTCAAATTTTCGAAAAATTGTACATGACTTTATATACAAATTTATCTTTAAAAATAAGATTTCATTAAGGGAAAAATTTCTTTCACAATTGTAGTTGTAGAAAGAGTCAAAAAATATTTGTACTTTTGTAATTTGCAAAAAAATCAGGTTTTTCAACGAACATCAGATTTGCACCGTTCACTCAAACGTCTTTCACACTATCTAACAACGAAATTTAATCAGAAACAATGGAGCAGTTATGTTTTTAAATTTTGAAAATGTCCCAGGGGCTTCATGTAAAGAACCACTCAAAATTAAAATATCGGTTTCAAATTCAAGGGACTACATCAGCCAGATCAAATGAGGAATATTGGTTTTGGTGAAAATCAGCTGAACGGGTTAGCCGCTAGCAATTGTTCACAGACAGACAGACGTTTTGCCATTATTCCATTCTTCAATATCAAAGTCCCAAACAACATGGATTCTGACTACACAACGTTTTAGAGGATGTTTTTTTTAAGTTAAAAACGGGATTTATCCACTTTTTCGTTACTAGGACCCTGTAATTAACAGTTTTCTGCCGACAATTCGCTGTTTTTTTCGCGCCGCATTACATAATTTTCTCTCTACTCCTTAGCAAGAAAGTGAAATGGAGAACAATCTGTTGGTATACTCTTAGGAATCATCTCGTATTTTAAAATACAAAAACGTGAATTGAAGATTTCGTAATGAATTGTTACGTTGGATCATGGCCGATTTTCTGACATCTTAGCATTGCATATAAAAAATAGTAATAAAAGGTAAAAAAAGTCCAAAAATCTAAAAAAAAATGTATTTACGGGAAAAGGGCATTTATGCTAAAAAAGAGCAAAAAGAAGCATTATAAAACTTCGTCGTATGTCATCATTTGACATGATTCGTGCACATATATTATCAGCCTTTAAATAAGTTCACTAGTATAAAATAGGCATTTCCCTATACATCCCATGTCTAGTGATGGGAGTACGTCATGCTCGCCACATGTCTCTCTAACGCCGAGGCGTGGGTACAGGGCCTAGCAAAGGAACACCGCCAGCTGGCAACAATCGAATTAATCCGACCCGAAAATGCCAAATAAATAAATACGTGCATACGATATTTTTCTTTTCACGTTTACGCAGTATAGAGAAAGTTACGTAAATCTGCAGAATATAGGTCAGATGTTGACCGAAATACAGTTTTTCCAGGTTCCTCCATTGTCGACAGAAAAACTCGTATGATAGGTTTCTAATACCGAAAAAAATGTACACATTTCATAATTATTTTATTGTTGAATACATAACATTTTTCGTTTTATTTTACATTTCAACAATTCATTCCAATGTCTTCTTCAGGCTCGAGATTTCAAATTGAGATAACTGAAACTACGTATTCCGTTACGGCTACGCTCTTCTCGATGGATAAGCTTTCAGTGTTCTTTAAATCTAGAACGATGGTGACTTTGCAATTTTACTGTACTACCATTTATCATGGCAAAAAAATCATACCCCTTTATGCAATCAAACACACCCATAGACTCACGCTGTTACCCGCAGATTTGATTGTGAAAAACATCTCTGTAATAACAGACTCGGAATTTAACGATTAAGTTATAATCACAAAATTTAGTTATCTTGTTTTTTCTCGGTAGGTTTACAACATAATTTTTGGGAGATATATAGCAGTTTCACTCTTGTCGAATATGAAGAACACACTGCATTTTACAATTTCAAAAATGATTTTTCATGAAACATCAATTCAGTATTGAAATGAAATGCAAGTCAAACAAATTGGAGTTTGCACCAATAACAACTGATACTGGGAACTCATTATAAAAACGAATCATGTCAACAGTCCCCAAATGTATGTGGAAGAGTTCGAGAACCCTCAATCACTCGGTTAACTAGGAAGTTCAACCGAGTTTCTGCAGCACATTTCAACTACCGTACCGTCTTGTCACACAAATTCTACAAGGAAGTGCTTCCAGCAAGATTCTTCTACAAATAATTAGAATAATACCTTTCATTTTCGGAATACAAATGAAATGTCAGAAAGGAAACGTCAGGAACGTCGTCGATGGAATTCGTAACGGGTTTACAACTAATGCAGTGAATGCTTCACAAATTAATGACTACGTACTTCATCCAGGAGGAACATTTTGAAGGTTGGACACAGATAGCATTGTATGAACATGGCAAACGTTTATCTCACCATTTATATTACTAATTTCCAATGCGCGCAGAAATTGATAGAAAACTATGGAGCCTCTGGCCATGCGACAGGTGTCTATTGTTTCGATAGAAGACCGTTAGAACTCAAGAAATATTTCACCAGTTTCAAATATGACTGAAACATGAAAATATTTGATTGAGTTATCCCGCCTATTCTAATTTTGCGCGCAGCGACTGCATGCTCATACTCAGTGCGTCACTGCTTACATCACAGCTAACGCCAAGCGATAGCAAGTTTCCACATAAGAGGCCGCCTGGCATTAAATATTTGTTATTCAGGTGTTGCGCTAGGGAACAACAACTTTTTTATTCTTGACATGGAAAGAGCGATGTATGACATATACACTCTATCATTGCAGTATTCATGAAGACTTTTTGTTAGAAGATTTAATGTTGCAGTGTTCGGGAGAGTATTTTAATTGATGTTCTAGAGAAGTGCGTGTGCTGCTTTCCGAAAAACTATATTTTTTGTTTTGTTCAGTAGCATCGTTACTGCAGCAAGCTACTAATTCAAACAAAAGCGGCTCTCGGGCCGGGCGCCGGCGCACAGTGGTGCATTTTGGCGATTTCCTGGCCAAAACCTCTGAGAGCTATAGTATGTTTTTTACGACGACGAAATTTATTTTGGATTATCTTTATAATGTAAGGGAGCTCGTAACATAATACCAGAATAATGCACTTCTTAAATCTGTGAAATATAAATATATACTTTCTATATAAACTTGGTTAAATTTTATCAATTCACAAAATTGATTGTAGAAAACCGTAGGGATTACTTACATATTAATTGATAACATTTGGCATAAAGAAGGCTGGTATTAATGCCATCTCATGCCCTCTGTCCGAGAAAATTCATATACAGTATCCGAAGAACGGGAAAGGAAGATCACATTTTTACTAGGGTACATTTCTCCCTACGGTGATATTTGGCTCAGGCAAATGAGACAAAGCATATTTGTTCAAGAATTTTAACTTTCTTTTGGAAACATCCCTCAAGTTGGAAATGAAGAAACAGAAAATCTCAACAGGCGATTAAACATCTCCTGGACTGGGTGCAGTCTTGAACATGTTCGCGGAAATCCATCTCCATACCGCCTTATACTTTGTGAATAGATTCTATGCATGCATTACCATGAATATTCGATTATTTCTGAGGAATATTTAGATTTCTCAAAAAAGCGTCATGCTGAATTACTGTCGTTGCTATTACCATAAGCTTGTTGGGAAGCTCTACATTCGACCATTTTTCTTTGAATTGCATTTGAATAAGTTTCTTGACCATATTCAAACTGTAGTTGCAGTATTATTTCATAAAAAATAATATAATACTAATTTTATAACAATAACAATCTAATATGAATAAGTGTTGGTATGTAACTTAGGAGTTAAGTAAACCAATATTACTTTACCATCAATTATATTTTTGATTTATTTCTTAAAGGTGGTATGATGAGTTTCTTTGATATCACGTACGTATTTGACCTTTCATCGAGCGTACACCCTTCCTTAAGACGAGCTTTGATGACACATATTATGTAAATATTACTTTATGTACAATTTTAATGAAATAAAGTGTGCGTAATCCAGTCGAGAAGGTGTAATATGTACATAAATATTATGTTTATGTAATATTAGTGAATAGTCATAATCTGTTACAAAAATTAAAAAATATTAATTTTTTTGTTTATAATATTAAGTCAATTTGTTATTTCAGTAAAAGGGATCAAAATTTTCCGCTAGAAACAACATTGTAAAAGCAGTTCCCGTTCTCAGGACGGATCTCGACAAGTCATATTCGGCGGTCACGCGTATTTCACGAAAAGTTAATTCTTTATATTTACTAATAGGGCAAGTTGGGGCATGATTTTATAACTGGATTCGAAAGAGGTTAGATTCAGCTAGTAAATGAAATTAGAAACATCGCGGAATTCCGCGAAATTGGTAACTTTCAGCCTACGTGAACTTATGAGTAATTAAAATTATTGTATTAATTTCATGCATTTTAATAATTCATCCCACGTCGGTATTATGCATTATTGCATTATAAAACAAACATGAAAATACTCTACAAACCTTGAGGAAGAGAATCCATACTGCCAGTTCTCTCTGCACAACTTTGTATGGCCACCACTTACAAATAAAGACGGTCTCTCTATGTTACTCTCGCACTGCAGGTCTACCGAACGCCGCGAAGGGTAAGTTCGGGTGACTACTGCTGCCAGGGGAATTGACCCAAAGACACGAAGGGGGCAGAAACAGATGCCCCCAAGTATACAGTGTGTCGTAGTATTTGCAAAAGTTCAGTAAACGCGATTTCATTTTTGAGGTTTTGGCCAGGATTTCGGGAAAATGCACCACCGTGCGGCGGGGCGCGGGCCAGACACCACGGGCGACACCCCCGATGCGACGCGGCGCTCTTTCCCTTTTGCGGGCCGTCGCCGGTACCGCCATTCCAAGAATTCGGATCCGATATTTCTCGGGCCAGCGCGCGAGGGCCAAGGGGCGTGGGGGCGCCAAGGTGAAGGCGCCAGCCGTGTGGAAGCAGGCGCCGGCAGCCGCCCCGCCCCCGTCCGTCCCGCTCTTCCTCGTCACGGCTCTCACCCCGGCGTCCTCCCCCTCACCCCACCTCCCCTCGCCTCTGCCGTCTTCGCCCCGCCGCCGCCGCCGCCGCTCTCCCCATCCTTCTGCGGGCCCAATCTGTGCCTCGGTCTCCAACTGCTGCGCGGACAAATTACCGCCAATTAAGAGCAAAGAGAAGACGATTGAGGGAAACGAACGCGGAATCCTTTTACGACCCTCTCTGTTTGGTTGGCACCGAGCACAAAATCTGGTCACATGTTCCTGAAGACACTGTAGGCATGTAGACGCAATCTTTCCTAACAATACTCGGTTTGTTTGATTCATTGAAATTACAGTGTGGTTAATGCCACACGAAGAGGAGGGTGTTAATGCCAAATATTAAAGAAAAAAGTTGGAAAGAAGAAACAGTGCAGAAATGACTCTCTGCAAGCGGGTAAATTAGATGATGAAATTGATGACAAAGGAGTGGTGGATAAACAACAGCAGTTAAAAGAAAATAAATGTAACAAAAAATAAAACAAGACGAATATAAAAATGTAGAGGGGGATGGTAATTATCAAAGATAATGCTGCCCAACAGCGGATCTGAATTAGAACAAGAGAGGAAGATGAAGGCGACAAGGGATAAGAAAGGATGATTCACAGACCGGTGAAGAGATTCTTGAAGCATGCGACAAGAAAATGAGGCAGAAAATCTCATAGAGATCGCGGATGTCGGAGTAGGACGGCGGAGGAACGACGGAAACGATTCCGCGAAGCAACGGGGACGGCGATGACGACGGCAACGGTCTGCAGGGCGAGGAGTCGGCAAGTAGGCGAGGCGGGGAGGCGGGAGGGATCCCTCTGAGCGCTGTCCGGAGCGGTGGGCAGCCGCGGGGGAGGCTGGGGGCGGGGCGGAGTGGGGGTAGGGGAGTGCGGCGCGTGCCCCGACGCTCGCGGCATTCAGCCGGCGGGCGCGCATTCAGGCGCTCGCCAATTGGTCGCGCAAATTACATTAGCACTTTTACGCGGCGGCTCCCGGCGCAGCAAACGCCGGTTTCCCGCTGGCGCCTCGGGCCGAGCTTCATTCAAATTTTGAGTGACGCGGGATGAAAACACCGTCAACTGTCGCGCGATTGAAGGCCGCTGCCGCTCCGGCGACGTCCCAACACCAATGCAACACTCGAGCCGTTTCATACAGTCGGGCAAAGGGATTAACAAGAATGCCAGGACATCACGTTGATAATGAACATGTAAGATATGATTGCGTAGGCTTCCGCGGACTGAGTTTGTATTGTCTAGGCTATCCGGGATGAACCGCGTCTCTGTCGTGGTGGCTGACATGTTGGACGATGTGTCAGCCGCTCCGACAGACGCGGTTCATCTCAGATAGCCTAGACAATAATGAAAATGGAAGTTCGGACCCATGATTGTGTCGCCCAAGGTAATGGTGTGAGGCAAGTGTCGATTCAACAGACACTTCGTTGCAAAAGTTTCAGGTGTAGATAAGGAAATGTCTGGTTTAAGGTAGTACGTGTTGAAAACCATTCGTTCTTCGCTAAAATCACCACAGAGGCCTTGTTCTATGTTACCATAACTTCATGTACGCTTGAATCAGCCATAATTGCCGCAATGGGTATTATATTGCTTCAATAATAAATGAAGTTCATATTTTAATAATGTTCAGATAACACTCTTTAAAATTATGACCGCTGCAACAAAACTATTTCATGAGCAACATTAACAAGCTACAGAGATATGTGTTGACTTTCATCTTACTGACGATCTAACATTAAAATTAGAACTTATCTAGTTGCTCACAGTAGCGAAAATTTTGGTAAATAAAACCACACAAAATGGTTTTTCAGAAAGTAGCACACAAACTGCTCAAGAAGAACAAAAAATACTGTCGCATAAAATTACAATAAACTAAATATTTCAACAAAACCAGTCTTCGCGAATACATAACTTAGTACATAGTATACTAACACAGTACTTTATAATAACATATAGTAGATTAAAATGTATACAACGTATCTAACATAAACAAATACATAAAATAGTATATGGTATAAATAGCATTGTACAATCGTTCAGTTTATTTGGATGCGTAGTATAACATTTCTTTACATACTAAGAATATTAAATGTTTGTTCCACATCGCAACACGAGAATAGCAAATATTAAATGGCAAGGGGTCTCTTTCTTGGAATCTTGAGATCCCATGACGTCAGTTGTGTCAGCGATCACTGACTATAAGAATTCAGTCGGTACTCGCAGTATGAGAATATGCAGAATAACACAATGAAATATTTGCATTTATCTGTCAAAATCAATTATATTTAATTGTTTTTACAACTTTCCTGATATGCTAGGTGCATAACGAAATCTTCAAACAGTATTATGAAATGTGCAAAGTACTTTTATTGAATTTTTTTTAAAAAAATCCACAGACAAATTAATTTTTACACAGTCGTGAAAACCTTCGTCACTAATACCAATTCCAAAAGTGACAAATACAAAGAAAACAATTGAATTTAGGCCAATAAATAAGCTATCCACGTGTGAAAAAATATTAAAAGAAGTAGAAAAAAGCTATTGAAAGAATATATTGAAACAACTGAAATTATAGGAAATCAACAGTCAGACTGCAGAAAAACAGTCATCTGAAACTGCGATACAAGCAGTTTTAGATGATTAGATGATTAGTACTATTGCAGTATAGAAAGCAGAGCTTATCTTCTTGGATCTCAAGAGGCCATTCGAAACTACTCACAGAACAATGCTTATTTAGAAAATATAAAAATACGGAATGTGGTCCAAAAGTGGTTTATATCATATTTAATTAATAGAAAGCAAAAGGTAAAGTATAATAATTTTGTTTCAGATGATATTAACGTAGATATAGGTGTTAACATGGGTCAGTTTTGGGTAAAATTTTTAATTTTTTAAATACAATAAAATTTGTTAATGATTGTAAATTAAATTATTTGTTGATGATACTTTATAACGGAGAAACAAGGGGTTAATTTAAAATACACGAATAAATAAGGGTAAACGAATTAAATTTTACTTAGTGGAAGAAACAGAAGAGGAACTACATTATTCACTTCTGACATAAAGCAAATACAACTTGTATATAATGGGAAATATTTTGCAGTAACTATAGATTATAAATTAAATGTTAAAGATTACGTAGAGTACACAGTAAAGAAAACTGGGAAAAATATTTTGAACAGAATTGGGGCATATATAAATGACAAAATGATTATACAAGATGTTTGATATATAAATCAATAATTGCACACAATTTTCATCAGTGTGCAAAAATACTAATTCGAGCCTGAAATTAAAAAAAAAAACAGAAACAACACAATAGAGCCATGAGGGTAATAATTCAATGTAATAAGTACATGTCAGTGCTATACTTGCAATAAACTCTGAAACTTGTCAATAAAACAGAGAATTCAATATAAAACTCCTATTTTTATTTCTAAATTAATAAAACATCAGAAAACAAGAAATTTAGTAAACAAAATCCAAAGAGTAAAAAATATAACGAGAAATAAGATAAGCACAAAGTTTAGTAATAAATTTAAATAAAACTGCAGTTCAAAAGTAAACTTTTTGATAAAGGATTTGAATTATTTAATAAATTACGTTAGAAAACAAAAATGTTGATAAAATCGAAGAATTTACAAGAAAAAATATAGAAAATTAATTTCGTAAGTAGTTAATGTAGTATACCTATAAATATGAACAAACAACAAATAGCGGAGAAGGCTACAAGTAAATAAATCAAATCTACGGTTAATAATTCTCTTACAAATAAAAAAGCAGCTGCTGGATGTAGTTGCATATGCAATATATGTTTCATTTTCAAAAACATCCAAATGATTACGAAAGATAATACTGCATCAGTAAAGAATGATTTATAACCCATCGGCGAAACACGCTACGCTGAATAGCAAAATATCGCCTCATTAACATGAAAACGAGAACACAATAAATATGGTGAACCGAAACGACATAATATCACAACTTAAAACAACATTGTGCCACAACTCTACCAATGAACGTTCTTCGTCCTCAGTGACTACAATCTCATATACCGGCATTAGCATCTACGTATATCCTAATACACTGGATATGATTTCATAAGTAATGAAAATGCGTCAGATTTGAATTACAGTAATGTGCGATAAAGCGACATCGTGTTTATTTCGAACACTGACTACTGGAATATAACTTCAAATAAAGTTGCCCCCAGAGGCTACAGTCATGAATTCTGCTCATTTACGAGAGACGGTAACTCCAGGACAATTCTAAATATTTGATACTGATGAGTTCTTTTTTGGAATGAGAACGTCACAAATTAAACAACGCACACATACATGTGCACTTTTCAATTAGGTATGAAAATGTTGACACTTTAAAGACCGACAATCTTTCCCCCGTACCAGATACTGTTTAATCATTTTTAATGGTCCTTCCTCTCAGTAAAAGAGACACGCGAAGTTAATTTGTTTCGATGTGAACCAAAACAAGTGAATATTATTCAATGTATTATTGCGATTATTTACTGTTTGATTCTTTACAGGTCGATTCTTAACAGGGTAGACTGAGTTAATGCACTCACAATACACAGTTTCAGACATTTGGATACCTTACAGAAAGCTACTTTGTTGTGGTACCGAGAGACTCCAGATCTCGTCCAAACTACACTCTTTCCTCACAAGCTCATGTTATTGCACATGTCTCAATGACGAGTTTTTCTATTAGGGCTTCCAAATTTGTAACTTGCAGACGAGTATTTATTTCTTTTCTAACACCATTCTTGTTAGTTTTCTTTCTTCGTAGTGTGATTAAAACCATATCTAGTTTTATGAGTTGGGGCTTGCACAGGATTAATAGTTGCAAAATAAACAACAATAATAAAGCCAGAAGAAGAGGGTCTTACAATAGTAATAAGGACTTGCCAAAAAGAATCCGCGGCACGTTCATGAAATAATTTAGATACATTGCCATTCCTTCCTCAACACTTTCTCCTTCGCCACTCATGACGACGGTATTTCACCGCGCTACTTCACACGTTGTCTTTGGTACCATTGATCATTCGTCATTACCTTGTGATTGCTGTCCTTCCCACGAGAATCAATACCTCCTTTCACGCCCCCTCCCCTGCCCGCGCGTACGTCGACGCAACTCGACTGGTGCGAGCCGCCTCGCTCTTCGTCCCACGCAAGCCACCGTCCGCTGCTCTCGCCACACACGCGCCGCCCGGCCGCCATCGCCGGGGCCGCGGCCCGCCCACCGCCCACCGCCCGCGCTCGCCCGCCGGGCGTGTCCGCGCGCAATCCCTCACGCGCCGGTCCCCCGGGCGCGTTAATTCTCGGTCGCGGTGCTAACGATCCTAAACGGCCGCGCGATATTCATCATTCTACGGCGCCGCGGCCGGGTAAACTTTGCCGTGCGCGCGGCCGTACGCGCCGCGCCGCGCCGCTCGCTCGCATGCGCTCGTGGGTGTGCGTCGCGCCGCTGGGCGACGCATTCCTGTTTCTCCGAATGACTGCACTTTCTCGGCGGAACGAGTATGTGCGCACACTTCGTGAACCACTAGCGCTGTTAAACAGATTACGATCAATGGGATTCACTGCTGGGATTTCTTTCTGGACCAACAATGGCATGATCAGAGTGTTACGTACAAATTTACCGTGATTTTTTTATTTCAAACGAAATCACAGTAAAAATCCACTGGAAGTATTTTGGAATGATGCAAATTCATGCACTGAAACGCGTGAAACCGCTTAAATTTGGGGATTGCAAAACCCTTATGATCCGAGTACACAGCTTGTCACCATGTTGGCAGTATTATAACAGTACCGTTGAATTAAAATATAAAAATAACTATTACTTTTAAATAATAGGTAATTTCATTTTTTAATTTAGAAATTCCTTTGATAACGAAAAATGTAAAGTGATTTAAACGTATTTTCATTTTATCAATACATTCATACATATAAATTCCGATGCTTCACTTCTATTATCTGAAATATAAATCTGTTAAAAATATTTAATTTAGCATATTAATGATTCTTTATGACACATGGAGTTATAACGTACGATTCTCCTCTCTAACGTTTTCTTACCAACATGAATTGAAATAATCTTAGGGGATAATCCATTCCTAATATTTTACTTCCTTACTGCCAGGAGAATGATTTTTTATACGTAACCTATTTTTTACTCTGCTGGCCAAAAGGAGAACAAATAAAAGGCAAAATTTAAATTCTCAATTACATATAATTGTAATGAACTATCAAAATATTAATTAAAAATTAAAGAATTTGTAAATTATATATTTTTCCTGCACAAATAATTTGTTTATACAGTAAACTCTCTCTGAAATAATACCTCTCATAAACGAAAACATCTTCAGAGCGGCCATCTTTCTAAATGTAGAGTGTAAACGTGTTTTGACAGAATCTAACACACAGAGGAAGCATCTCTTGATTTTTGGTCGCTTCTACGCGAGTCCGTTATAGAGAGGGTTCGCCGTTACGAAACTACTAAAAATGATGTCCGATCTCGAAAGTACGTGAAGATTACTACAACTCACTTGTGAAATACGGGTAATCGCTCCAGATATATTACATTCTGCCAACGGATAATCCATGTGCACGTGCACGTTTCAAACGTTCCGACTTCAAAATCAACTTGCCAATTTTGTTGTATTTACTTTTACACAAGTGTACATTAAATTTCTTCATATTGGCAGCCCTCTAGCCCGTACCAACATGAGCTCAAACCTTCTCAGACTCTTAGAATTTGTGAGTGCTATCAGTAGCGCGGTCTTAATGTCACAGATTTAAGTGCTCCCATTACATAGAAATTTAATGCAAACATATTTAAGAGCAAATACAACAAAATTAGAGGCTGTGGATTCAAAAATTAATAAATCAAAAAATGAAGTAATAATGTGATAGTGTACGGTCCAAAATATGTGAGAAAATATGTTGAGGTTTCGAAAGAACATTAATCTTTTTTAAAAAAAATATTTTTTCACATATCTGCTAAATTTTTCCTCACAGTTCATCATTAACATTTACTGTTTGAGAATCGTATGCCAAATAATGTCATGGTTTGAAAGGCAATTCTCAATTACAGGAAGACCATTTATTACTAGACAAAGAGGATAAAAAGTCAACCATGGACTGGCTTTCTTCAAACATTTTTGTGCAGACGCTTCTATGCGAGAGAGGCAAAAAGATCACACATTAACTCCGGCACTTCAGCTTGGGTGCACGAAATACAGGAACCTGATAGCATATTTTAATACACTTTTTAGCCAACTTTCATATCCCATTTAAATTTCAACGCGTCGCCTCTTTTTAGATTTCCTTTCAAAGAGCTACACATTTCCAACCCGCAGTGTCTATTCCTAGGCATGACCCTGAATGTAATGGTACAAAGGCTGTCGCTTGCACTAGCACTAGAATATCACGCGTCAGCTTCAAAGGGCCTCGTCCTCGTCTCGTTGCGACGGTGGAAAACCTGCTTTGACGAGAGCGCATCTGCCGCGTGGCTCGGTTCATGCAGACGGACGCGCAGCCCGAATTAGCCTCGATCGCGCCGGCGCGGCGACGCAGCACACGGCGGCCTTCGAGAAGGGAGCTCCGCCTGCTGCCGACCGGTCGGCGCGGAACGGCGGCGGGGCGTGTGTGTGTGTGTGTGTGTGTGTGTGTGTGTGAGGATATTGAGGGGAGGTGCAGATATCGGGGAGGCGAGCAATGCCAATTGCATCTAGACAGGTATCTCTGACTCACTTGCGACGAAATGACCATCTGCACCCATCTCGGCCTGCCACCCACGCCGCTCGTGATGTACTTCCGTTTTCGACATGGGAGGTAGACACTCAGTGGAGATCGCAATCAGGACCGCTTCCCTTCAAACACCTCTGCAGTCCATCCATCTCATTCTCTCCTAATAGGTGTACCGGTTGGAGCGAATTCAACAGACACAACGCAGGTGGTACATGCCGACATTCGACAGACACAATGCAGGTGGTACAAGAGGTCAGACTAGCCTTGGTACATCTACGACACAATTATCACCTCCGCCGCTACAGACTGCTCTGCACCCCAGCGCACACCGCTCACGCTACTCACATTCTTCAAGCCGTACTGTTTTCCACAAGAGATTGTCAGGCGCTTGTTGACGCAATCACTACCACTTCCCCTTCAAACACCGCTATAAGACACCCTCCACCTCCATCTTATCGGTCAATGAGTACCAAACTTACCGAAGGGATCCAAGTATGGATTCGATCCCGGCCGAAAGCGGTGGATTTTTTGGGTGTAAAAGTTCAGAGATGTGCTCGCTGACGATTACTGCTGAGTATTGATTCCCATGTCCACCGAGTGGTGACCTTGCATGTCGCAAACAGTAGTGCATCTTGAGTGTCCAGGGTAGCAGGTTAATAATACCTTAACAGTCACTTGACGCTCGAAGCAAAACTAAATCCTCCATTCTACTTTCAAACAGAGTTTGAATTGGCGCGCGGACACATTTATATATGGCATCAGTGACTGAAGTATCCTGCGACAACACACATCAACATTTGCGCTAGTGCCACTGGTGAATAGATTGGCAAACTACTCCAAGTACAACCCGCATGCTTAGGCAGGTCTCGGGGAAGGAATCGGAGACTTCGACTGGTGAGACCAAGCGAAAAGACATCCGGCTCTAAAAAAAATAAATACGAGTATCTAATTACGCGACCAGAAATTCCGCCTGAGTCCGAAGATTTAGAGTTCAGACTAATAGGTCTGGTTCCTTGTCAGAAGTTTGTCTTTTATTTGTATGTTATGACCTATCTTGGCCCACCTTTGAAAGTTATAAATAAGCTGTGAATTTTAATGCCACTTGATCATTTGCTTGCATGTTAACTTTGTTGTACGATTGTTACAGTAGCTACTGTTAGGTATTGCCAGCAGCTTTCTTTCTGCAGGGTTCTCTTTCTCTATTCACGTCTTTTCATTGAGCTTTATACGCTATTATGCCTTAACATTCCCCCTCTTCTTCTAGCTGGAGGGTTTTAACATGAGCAGCAGGACGCCCACAACATTCGTGCTTCTTTAGCACAAAGCATCGACTCGCATTCTGCGTCGGCGCGACCAGAAGCGTAGGCGCGCAACGGTCGCTATATTTAGACAACCGCACGCTTTGTCCACACACCCGGTCGACGCCGGCTTTGCCTTGTCCACCTCCGCCACTTCCTAGCCACCCGGTCGTCGCGTCGGAGTGCGCCCGGAATCACCTCGCCACTTCCCGCAGCGCCCTCCACTCCACCACCTCGTTCCGCCACAATCGAACCCCCTTAGCACTCCTCATGAGCCGGGCAGATGGGATCGCTTGCGGTTTCCTCTCCTTGTCTCACTGTTTTCGCTTCGCACTGCGCATTGCCCTAACACCCATCTCCAGGCCCATTCGTTTGTATCCCTCTGCTTTGCCTAACTTTGCTCTACCTCACGTTTCCATCACCATCTCGTAGTACGGGTCACTCGTTTCGCATTACAACAACTACCTTCGCTTGCCTCCATCCACTGCAGATCGTTTCACTCTATGTTACCCACCGCGTGTCGCTCCGTCCGTTCCTTCCTCTTTTCACCACATCATGCATTCCCCACTGTGTCTTGGCGCATTGGCGGAACCAGACAGAATTTTGGGGAAATTTCAGTTTAGACCCCATAAATATTTTTAAGTAGTAATTTTTAACTTATTAACGCGAAATTAAAAGTACGAGTATATTTATAATGTGAAAACTGGCTTGGTTGTGAAAAGACATATGTATCGTAATTATTTTGAATTGAGTAAAATTGGAAAAAAATGTTGGTTTGGGAAGGAGACCATGCCGTCCATAGCCCCCCCCCCACACACACACACACACTGAATCCGCCACTGCCTCCGCGTTCCAGCCGAACCGTTCTCCCAGCTCCGCCAGCGGAACGTCGTGGCCGGTCGGGCGTCTGCCGCCGCCGGCCGCGGCCCCTGCCTCCCCCGTCCGCCACCTTTCGCCGCCCCCCCCCCCCCCCCCCCCCCCCAAGCAGCTCTCGCCACCGCCCGCGCCGTCACCGCCACCGCCGCCGCCGCCGGCGCGTCAATCGGCCGTGGAGAGGCAAAGGTCGGCGAGTCGCAAAGGTGAGGGCGCACGCCCGGGAAGGGCACGGGCGCCGATCACCCGTGCGCCCCGGCGCGGCGCCGCTTTCGCGTGCCGCCTCCCGCCCCGCCCCCGCGGCCCGCGCCCTGTCCTTGACCTTGCGCGCCCGCCGCCGCCGTCAACGCGTTATTTTCACACCCTTAAAGGATGTGCATTGACTGCGCTCACACAAAGGTCAGCGAGAGTGAAGTGGAGCCTTGAAGCAGAGGAACTTCAAAACATTGGAACAATGTTTCTATCAGGCTTGGTAGGAAGAAAGGTTAAGGAATATCGCAAGAAATAATTTTATTGGGAATCTAGACGCTAGAACTGTGCATCAAGTAAATAATGACAGTGTGTGGATGTTCGGTGCAAGAAGTGCCAGAGAAATGTCGGAAAGGCCAATCGAAATCTGCCAACATTAGCTGAGAGTACTAAACGGGTTCTACGAAAACAAAGATATCCCTAAATTTACATGGATTTAGCCAACCTCGACAACGTGAATCAAAAGAGATTGAAGCGCAGGTTACCAAACGTTCTTGGTTACGGGAAGGCATTTTTCCTCCCTCAAATGCTAACCCGACTTATAAACTTCATTAGACTATTAGTTCATACGGTCCATCTTTTAGCTCTTTTGTTTTACATAACTTTTTAAGTTATAAAATAAGAGACAATTCAAAATCCACATGAATTTATTTTTTCTAGATTAACATTAAATTACATCACAAATAGCTTTAAAAACATTGCATGTTGCTATTGAAGTGCGATCTATTGTCAGACGCCTGATCATGAAATACTATTGTTGGTTTATGGACCTCTGAAAGCAGCCTAACCTTCCCTCCCCATAGAAGATACTACGCTTTAAAAATAATGGTTTAACTTTGATTTTAAAACCACTACTTTTCCTGTGTCGTAATATAGTTGTTAGGCACAAAAGTCTCACACAGGTCATTCATTTCAAATAATTCCTATTTCAATTAGTCTAACACTCTGTATCTTGCCATTATGGCATGTTAAAGCCGAGTACAAACTTGACCAAAAAAACACAGATGTTTTGCACGTGTTCCGAGCTCGAGCTGAAAATGCATGTGAGTGCATGAACGTGGTTCCTCTCATGAGCGCATTTCTCGCCTATTTGAATGGCCCCGTTACCCCAGAGCGAACCCCCGCCGCCCATGCCGCCCCCGCTGCCCCGCCGGCCCCGCCGCCCCCACCTCCCCCGCCGCCCTCGCCGCCCTCGCCGCCCTCACCGCCCCAACCGCCCCCACCGCCGCGGGTACATATTTGCGCAGCGCGCCCAGCAATGCGCGAACCGCCTGCACACATCAAATATTTTATTGAGAGAGATTATGTAAAGACGATGGGACGTCGAGCGGCGGGATGCTTCTACAAATTTAGAGAACAACGATTTTCGAACGTCGGTGCTTGCGGGAGTATTCCGCCGCAATTTGAAAACACGAGCTTCGTGGATATTCCATTTAATAAAAACTAGTTTAGCAAAGCGTTTCAATTTCTGCTTCACGGATGTGTGCCTAGTTGAGAGCCCCAATTCACAGTTTACACATATTTATTTTGGACATTGGTGCTATATTTCTCGTATTGAAATCATGAAAATAAAATATTGCGATAAATTTTATCTATGATATCAACCCAGGGGATTGCAGTGGGACGCCAAAGCTTGCCAGCTATAGAGTTCTGCGTATTTTGAAATGTGCATTATAAACGGGGATGAGAAATATGCACAGGTCACAGATTCGTTCAACTAATCCCATCGATATACCTTCCTCAAAGAATATATTTTAAGCTCTGTAATACTTCCAAGTACAACTACGAGCAGTTTGCAACATTAGACGTCTCTGGCATTCCAGTTTCAAACTCTGTCTGTCATTGCAGTCTTCTGCAGTTCATTTTCTTCTTCTCGTCGCCTTTTGCTTTTCTTCTTGGTAGATTAGCCCTAGGTCTTGCTCACCTAAAAAGTCTTTTAATTTCAGCGGTATTAGTAACGTTTAGGTTCACTTTTGCTTCACATCTCTATTCTTCATTTTTATTCTATCCGTCAATGCCAACTCATAGTTTTGCGAGAGCCAACAGGAATACCAAAGAAAAGACGAAGCCGCGTAGATGTCAACTTTTAAAACCAAAGCTTTAAATAGTGTGAAATATCTTTCTAAGACGTCAATAAAAAAACTTAATTGTAATGAAAAACACTAGTTTGATTAATTATTTGCAACTGGCACTAAAAAACTGCTGCTGACCCCTTTGTTACTATGAATTGTTTTTACAGATATGGGATTCGATCAAATGTTACCACATAACATAATGGAGGAAATAAATAAGTGTAAATAAATAAAAATGTTTAATTAAATGAATTCTTGTGATATCACAATGAACAAAGGATACCTAGGAACCATCAAATTATCCCTAGAAAGACGTGTGTTCGAACAGCATCTTATAAGCAATGAGAACATCTAATTTCATTGGTATTCTTTGAGACATGAGTTATATGATATAGATTTCAATATAGTTCAATATAGTGATTTCAATATAGTTATTTGTTGTATTGTGATATCACACAATTCATAGACCAAAATGTTTCCTTTTACAATTCTCTTCGTTTTCTTTTTCCCTACATTTTTTAAAAAACAGTCCCACAACGGTATAGATAATGAAATGAAGACAAAAAATTCACGTATTAAATACTGCAACACAGCACTGAGTGGTAATGATCTCTCGCTAAAGTCGTTTCCTCGCATGCCTTTAACGTTTGTTGAACACGAATACGAAATGTAAATAACGACGAACATTTTAGAGGTGAAGCGTCATGTACATTCCACAGAGACATGACTTCATGAACACGGCTTCTGCGCATTCCGTTGAAAAATGTAACATGCATAAGCCACGTCAACCCCGAACTCCAAATGAAGCCAGCATGTGTCTACGTAAATTGACTTGACAGCCTCCATATGAATAGCCAATAAAGCGCGCAACCATTAACCAAAGCTCGCAATCGCTCCTTCCGCTCCAGTGCGTCTTGGCCCGGGCGGTAGGCTGCGGTGGGCCGGGGCTGGGGTGGGGCCGGTCGGAGAACGGGTAGGTGCGGGGCGGGCGACAATGGATGGGCAGTGCAGCGGATGTGGCCGACGCCCAGGGGACGGGACGTGCCGTGTAATCGCTCTCATTACCCTTCGGTGCAATGAAATAAGCAAGAAAAGGTGTTCATTCAACGATGATTTCGGAGTATGAACACTGTTATGCAGCACAACACCGGCTCTGTACGTACGGGGTCATATGATTTTTCTGGCATCGTGTGGCTACAAAGTTACGGTCTGAAAATCCCAGTCACGGGAAATATAAACTGTGGTATTAACTTTAAGCGCGGTCCTACCGTTACATTTGTTCATTTCTGATAAAAGGACACTCTACTAATAATCATGATTAATCCTCAAAGCTATTAATATTTCCCAGAAAACAGTTACAATATTTCAGAAAGCTCTGATCTGCATCCACGAGTAATTTATTTTTATGGCAAATGTGTCGATGCGGATAACTAAACACAACGCGCAGAGAAAGTAAACTTTAGTTTGGTACTATTTTCATCCTCTCTCCACATATTGCTATGTAATAATAATGCCCAAATCAATGAGAACTTGTAACGAAGTAAATCCTATTAATATTTTGGGGTTTGACTCTACCAAACGATGCTTATCCCCTTAAAATAACATACACATAAAGAACATTTGGAAACACAATAAAAAAATCATAGGACAAACCAACATATGACGAATGCGTTTTATTTAAAATAAACTATTTCACGCTATAAGCAAACCAAAATTTCGCACTACGAAGGTATATCTTTCCAAGGCAGGTCTCCGGCACAAAAACTAACATCATCGCCTGGGAATAAGCCACGCAGCTGGGCACGCTCCATTTCGCAGTTCCCCACTCGACACTCCCCGCCGCGCCGAGCTGTCAGATGCAGACGCGACTTAAACTGACAGCTCGCGACGTCACGCTACAAGAAGGCGCTGAAGAAGGATGGGACTAATTTTAAGGTAGCTGTCGTTTTCGACAAGGGATTGTGGAGCTGCTTAAAATTAACTTAATAGAACATTCCTTGCATAAAAAGCGAATTATTTGAAACAGATGTCTTGATAGTTACTTCTGAACCTCATTAAACCTTTTTTTTTGATAAATTCAGACACAGAATTCAGATAAATTCAGTATTTGAAAAGACGTCTTTCAGCTTTTGAAGGATATTATTACCCACAAATAATTTAACACAAATACGAATGCAAATACTACATCGAAAAATAAGGAAGCATGCGTTTTTTGCTGTAATTTTATTTCACAGCCAAATGATGCTTTCAGCAATTGTGTTTTCTTTTTTTCCCCTTATTTAAGGTCGCTTTACAACTATTAAGGTCACACAACCACCACTGTAAGTAACATTGATTTTGTACCTTTGGGGGTGGGGGTATCGATAACGGTAGCTGATCTCGGATACTCGTTAAAGACACACAAACATCCATGCCCCGGGCGGGATTCGAATACACGGCCCTTCAACCATAGCGACCTCTGTATCTAGGCCAGCAGCAACTGTATTATTCCTCCAGTTTGAAATATTTATTATTATAGAAGAAGCAAAAATATTTCTATCTTAAGATCACTGATGTCAAATGACAAACCACAGAAAGTATTGATAAGTAATGTATCCGGCTATACTGAAATGACCTAATCACAGGGTTAGAAGGTTCTCACTGACCTGTGATGTAAAAATGTGATAAAAATGATTTAACGAGCCATCACCTGAGAAGTTACGAGTTTGAAATTTACACCTTACTATTCATTAAGATGTTAACAGAATTTAAAACTAAAAGGAGCAGGGATGAAAGGAGGAAACGGGATTGATTGAGGAAACTATATTTAATAAAGTACGAACAAATTGAGAAAATATGAAAATAATACCGAAATAACATTTACAATAATTTTAAAACTTCTACAATGCTTTAGCGATCACGACAAAATAGACATTTGGCCGTCAGGAATGAAAACACTTGCTTAAATGTTTCATTTAGGATGTCGCTGTCTATTGAATAAATAAAATCAGCAAATTAGTTCAAAAAGGAGCAAATACGAGTTGACTTGAAATGTAGTTACATACATGCAGCAGGGGCACTAGAGGGTTAATTCCTCTAGTGATTTTCGTAATCCACTGTATTTGAAAATGATATAAAAATCCGAAAATTAAAATCAGGAAATTAATAAGTACCTAATGAAAACAAATACGCAAATATTGCATATTTCGAGTACCATAAAAGCTTTGTGGGAATGCAGAAATCACATACACACACAGAAAAAATCAACTAAAGAACTAAACTGAAATTGTTCTAATATCCATTCTTTAATTTGGCGACGTCCCCACAACTCTGATTCCATCAGAGCAGCCCAGCATGCGGTTCGACCCTCCTGTCCTCGACACTCCTTCATAAATCAAGGGTAAGTCATCGCCGAAAGCAACACGACGAGTCCCGCCTTTTCTTTTCTGTCACCGCCAACTACTTCACTCCGCCGACCCACATCATTCTTTCACCGGTTTCTTTCTCGCGTAGCGAAATCACGCTACGGAATGCTCGGTGTGCCCAGCCATCAATTTGTCATCCACCGGAAGCTGTTTGTAGGGTTGTAGATATGTCTCTTAAGTTGGTAAAGATGAAAATATTTTCGAGAGATTTTCGATGTGACGTCGCAAGGAGGAAGCGGTCACATTCGCCAGACGGTCCACGAAAGAAACGGTATTTTGTAAGATAAGATGAAGAAATACTACCCATACATTCACCTTAGAAATATCTTCCACAAACCACGACAAACGAGCTAAAAGAAGATGAAAAATATCGCAGTGCATTCAGATAATGGTTTGAGAGGTCTCCAAAGGTAACGAAAAACGGGAAGTTGCGAGACGTGTGGCGAAGGCATTCCCCACTCGTCTTTTTTGCATCTCCTACCTTACCCACCCCTGTCCTTACACACACGCGTTGCATCGCCCATCACATAAATCTTAAAGTGTCCCGTTGATTAGGCTTCCGTCGAGAATAATCCTCCCAATCCCAAGAGTACATTGCGAAATCCCACTGTCCGCGAATTGCAGATTTCACACATCATCGGACCTAATAGAAGGCAGCTTTGCTTTAAAGTGAATAGACCGGAAAGCCAGCGGCTGTTAGGGCTTTGGGCTGTGGGTCCCGCCTCGGCGCTCGCTAAGCCAGTTCCCCTAATAAAAGCAGCAAATCTATACTACAAGGTCCCACGCACAAAAGCGTCACGGCTCCTCGAGCGCGAGCGCAGGGGGCGGGGGCGGGACACGGGGCGTGGCCGAGGGAGGGGAGGGAGCGGGGGTGGGGCGAGGACATGAGCGGGCGCGGGGAAGAGGGCGCGGCGAGGGCGAGACATGGAGCAGGGGTGGTTGTTAGGACGCGAGTGGTGACGGGCATGGCGGGGGGGGGGGGAGGGGGCGAGGTGGCGCCGTGACAAACCTTTCAAATGGAAGGGATGAACGCCGGCGATGTTAATGCGACAAAGGAGACGCGCGTGAATAAGTGCTAAGACAACCTTTGTCGCGGCGCTAAGCGTTAATAAATCGCGCAATATCAACATATAAATCGCTGCGAGCCAAATCGAATGATTTATTTTCTTCTGCGCGTACTGTTAAATGTAGTTTTACGTGCAGCTCGAGACTCCCACGTTTTACAGTCCACACGGTTTTTATAGCATTTTCGTTCCGTCTGAGTGCTGAGCCGGCGTCTGTGTGCACGTACACTTCCTTTTCACTATATCAAAAAAGAAGTCGTGCAAATAAAAAGAAATTTTACCATTTCTCTTCTAAATTGATCGAGCTTAAAGGGATTAATGTGGAAAGAAAAAGTGAAATGAACACAATTCGAAAGCAACGGTAGTGTATTGTGGTGAACATCCAGTTCTTTTTTTTTAATTTCCATAATTAAATTATAAGGCACATTAGAGACGTCAAAGGAACATACAAAAATATTTTCCTAGTCAATGAAAAATATCGCTTTAAAAAATCAGCAAAGTGTAAAGTTTAAGAAAGTCAATATTACTAGAACTGATATGTAAATGCTCGTTTTTATGAAATGGAACCGTACTTAGAAAATTGCTTCCCGTAGAAATTGCTATAAAGAACTAAAACTTCTCACGTGAGTTAAATAAAATCATGAAATCTACAATATTAATAATTATAAAATCATGAAATCTAATCAGCAGAACTGATGAAAACGACAGGACTTTAAATGTGTTAACACAAACCGACACTTCTAATAGGTACACATCGAAACGAAATCAACGTCGACTGCAGCTACGGGCCAGAGAACCACATCATTCTCCAGAATATTCATAGAAATGTAAATCTGGAGCGTCTCACGTTAATGAAACTCAACAGGAAACGTGCTCTTTTCTCAGAGATCCCACAACACCCTCTCGCGATTACTCCATTACGCTTCCGAGAAAACGTCGAAATAGCCTGGAGGGGAAGCGCGAGTAAAGCACGCGAGTTAAGGCGGCACGGCGCGGGCGGCCGGCAGGAGACTCGGCGTCGCCGACGGGGGGAGGCGCAGACGCGGGGAACGACACGGCCACTCAGCCGGAGGCGGCAGGAGCTACATAGGATATGTGGTAATTGGAAAGGTTCGCCGAATGTTAATATCTCCTTGGTTTACAAGCTTGGATTGTTTTTATTCCGGTTCGGACGAAATTCCGTTTGTCTGTTCTTGCTTGGCATCGTTCTGGGGAAAAGATGTTCACACCGAATCAGAGTCTCTCTCAACGACGCGGCCAGACCATAGACATGCTCCCGTTCCTTGTATGTAGAATAAAAGTTAACTTGGAAACTAACACAATAAATTACTAGACGTACCGAAACGTAGTTATTTCATACCAAGTAGCGCACCGTGTTAACAAATGAACAGGTGCAAAGGAAAATGTCGTTTAGGGCACCAGCACAGTCAACATCGTTGAGATTTGATTACGGAGCAGCTATATTGCATTAGGACAGTGCGAATGGCAAGCTCACTTTTACGAATCTAGAATTAAAATGTCGTGCGTATTAACGGAATTCAGAGCTAATGCTGTCATTTCTATTTCCATTCCAAGGTGTCCATCTATTTCCAAGGTGTCCAAAGAAGCAATCTCTATGATAATTATAGCCGTGTTTAAAAAGTGAAATCTCTATAGTACAATGAAGTGTCTGAGGAAGGTTAAAGCCCTCCATTCACAAAGGACCAATCCGATCTCTTACTCTATAGATTACCCGGACAGTTCCCTTCAATAGCAAAGAAATATACTTTTGTGATGAGTAATAAAAATGGACGTGTTATGTTTTCAACATGTGCAATAAGCAATTTATTATTCCAGAGATAAAGTATATAACCGTGTGTAATATCTAATTTTACTTTAATGAAATGTTCAGTAATATGCAAAACAATAAATATGTTAGATTAAATCGAGACAAATAGTTTGATGAGCAGCCACAAGGAACACCCTGGAGAGTAGATAAAAAAATGTTACCCAGAGGTGAAAAAGAGTTAATGCATCAGCATATAACTGGTCATTAAGAAGAGTCTTTAATCTTAAGAATAATATAAAAATATGTATTACTAGCGTACCCGTGCGAGAAATCTCGTATGTTACAAAAAATCACCCTAATTTTTCCTAAGGGTATCGTGAAACTCAAACATGGGAACATCGTCCGTTTCCATCGTAGTTCCCTCCACAATTAGGCACACAACACTTGTATGCCAAGTCTAAACTTTAAATGAATAGTTGCACTACACGCATAAGAAACAATCTTAAGGTATCAAACATCTAATTATTAACTTGTTGCTACGAGAGCGAATCTTGAATTAATAAATATGCAAGTCAGTCAGTGCAAACCACAGAAAGCATAAATAGTATAAAATGGAGAAATCTACGCCTTCCAAGCGTGTCGTCACAAAAATGGCAACCAGCACCAAGGGCAGAATCGTAGTTCATAGAGAAATACATATATTCTGTATTCCTCCATGTATAAGTATCCATAAGCACCGAACAGGCAAAAATTTAATGGAATGTACTAATACATCGCATCCTGAGATTACGATGAGCAATGTTTCTTCGAGGACTTCGACCTCAAAATTTTAATTTTTAAGGCCCTAAAACTCTTCGTTTAGAAATTATTTAACGATATAGCTGACAGAGTGCTGCGGGTTGCATTTCACATGAATATTTAGATGCGTTCTTTTTACACAAATCCTTCACATTTTTAAAGTCACAGTGCAATTCGTCACGTCTCCGTGAAATTCTCTTTCTTTAGAGACCTCATTTACAAAGATTGGTTGTATGTGAGAAACGCAAAGGTATGTGTACTACTGAAATAATATAGGAGACGATATTCACACAAATCTTGCGCCAAAACGAATAGCTTGTAATAATTGTCCGTGACATTTTGATGATTGGTATGGGGATCATACAAATACAATCATTACTTATGTGGCCTGTTCTGAAAATAGAAAGTGGACTTGACTTGTAAGTTGCAAAGAATGGCAATCAACAATGTTATTAGAAGTATTTCGAAATGAAATGAAGAGATGAACAAGTATATCGGGGTTGACCCCAATTCATTATCCCAATTATTTTCTTTAATTTATACGTCAGCAAACGTCTACGAAAACAAGGTTCTTTCCCAAGCTGATTCACCTCTCCTAACATGCCAACCGAAAGTAATTCCAGTAAAGAACAATTTGGCAGAAGTAAATTATATTTCGAGTGATGGAATTACAGGCCAACTTGATATTTCTTTTACGGTGTTTAGTAATCCATTATGTTACACAAATTTGTATTTTATGAATGTTCGAAATTATGCTCGTCAAGAGCGGTTGACTTAGCTTAACAAGTTCGTTGCGTGCTGTTAGCGGACATTTTAGACATTAACAAACGAAAGAAGTTTACCGGTAAAATTATTGATCGAACGACAGTGGAGAGGGAATATGCCCGTTCTCAAGAATCAACCGTCGTCGAGAGAAGTAAAACGACACTTTAACTAGTAAAATTTGTCAAAGAGAAGTTGATATAATTTTCATGAGGCATGGGAAACGGAACGCGCAGCTCATATCCAAGGCGGAGGCCGATAAATTCTTGAGCCTTGGTAGCAGAGGCAGAGGCAGTGGCGGGGGCGGGGGCGGCGGCTAACTACGATTTCATGGCGTCGGGGATCGCATCGACGGCGCGCGCTGCCCTTTCCGGCGCGCGGAGGCACGCGACCGGGGCATTACGCCCGGCGCAAGGAGGGGCAGGCGGCCGGGGCGGGGGGCGGTGACAGCGCCGGACACGACAGCGACGCCAGTCGTCGAGGTGCGATGAACATGCGGTCACGGCAGCGACAGAAGCGGCGGAGGTCGCCTTGACACTGGTTGAAATGTTACAGAAGTGACTACAATGAGAGAAAGGCCTGGGCGTAGGGGCAAACAATGAGGCACTGCGGGGCGGTCAGCAGCGTAGATGTAGATGGCAGTGAGAAAAACTGCCTTAAATGCATACCAGTGAAATCGGGGAATTTTACGGGATGGCATAGTGGCGGTCCAAATGAGCTGATGTCAGTATAGAAGATTTTAGGCCACGAGTAAAAGACAGAGAAGCTAATGTCTAGGAGGGTGATTGCGCGATATTCGGCAAAAAAATACGGCGTGAGAAATTGCAAAGGGCCAATTCCAAACACTCATAAGGGCAGCAGCGGAGAGTGTTCGCGGTATGCAGGATGCAACTGGTTAGCAATAGCAATCCGTTGTTGGTAGAGACGCGGCGTCGACTCCAACACGACCCGGCACAAATGATGCCGTCGCGACGGCAGCAACTACGGCGTCGCGGGTGGGTAGGGCAGCCCAAGCGGCAATACGGGCGCGAGCCGGGGGGGGGCGGTGGCGGCGGCGGCGGCGGCGGCGGGGGGCGCAGACAGCGAGAAGAGCAAACGACGCAACGCACACTGCGAGTGGCACGGGCGGGACGGCAGGGCAAAGGGGAGAGACGTACGCACTTTGTGGGCGCTCGCCCATGTGCGAAACGCACCTCGTGCGAGTGCTGCCGTACACACTAACCGCCCCCTCTCCTCGACTCCCCTTCCCAGCCGAGCCGCTTCGTAAATGAAGTGCAGCACAGCGAGCAGATGGCTCCCTTCACTCGCTCGTCCTCTTAATCACCCGCGTGCCAAAGACTACACGCCCGACAACGCAGTATATGAACCGCCCGGCGCCGCCGCCGCCGCCGCCGCTCAAAGCACAAAGACCCCCGGGCGAGAAACAAAGAAGTGGCGACCGCTTCGAGGGGAGGTCGCGTTCGACTGCCGCATCACATGCTAACTTTCTCGGGAAATATTTGTACTTCGAGATAAACGCGCTGCTCAGAGTGGGAGAGCTGAGGAGCACACGTACAGCGAACGAAGGCAAAAACTTTTCCGTTTCTCTCGGAAGGCGAAACGGTGCATATCTCGCGTCTACGGTTCCCCCTTGTTGCATCGCCTGCTCGCCGCGGTTTATTTTTTCCGGTTTCGAATGCAATACGAATCCAGGACGCGGAGCTCGTTCCTGAGTGAAGAAACTGCAGGCAGCACAGCACACTCACTGTCGCTCGCCTAAAGGAAGCAGCTGGAAAACTCGACATATATTTGGACTTTACCCTCAATTTCCGGGGTCACTGACTCAGCCTCAGTTAATTTCCCGAATCGTTATTAAGGAACTGAAAGATGACCTAAACCGAGTAGACTTTTCTTCGAAAGAATTACCACTACGTTTCCTCCTCAGCTCTTTCGCTCTGGTTCACCGAGAAGTCACTGTGTCCTCGTGAGAGGAGATTTATAGCGCACAGAACACTGCGCTAGGCGCGTAGACGAAGTCATAAACCACCTGAACTGACACTCCCTCTGGGGAAGTGGAGCGAACGCTTCCGTCTTGTGTAAAGTTAAGAGAACTAAGAAGGTCGATCCTCCTTCCAGAAGTTGAGAAACGTCACCGAAAATCATTAGGGACATAGAGAGAAGAATATTGATGGAGTTCGAAGAACGGTGTCCCACCACTGAAAAACACAGATGAACATCGAAAAAGGGATGATCGGATATTCTACGTGTGTACCAAAACTGCTAAAATTTGTTTTTAAACAATACTACGTCGTTAGATTACTTTGTGCATTATTTGCCTCAAAAGCAAACAAAAAGAAGGTATTTTTAGCATTAAGCACTTTTAATGTTTTACTCATTACTGAACACGTGAATGAAAAATTACAATAATGCCCTTATTTTCTCAACTTAATAGAAAAAAGTAATGAACTAGCACAGAAAAAATGAAGTCGATATTATTTACCGAACACTACACAGAATGGGTTTCCCAAACCCTTCGCCCACGTATTAATAAGCCTCCGGTACTGGCTTTATTTTCATTTGACTAGTTGCGCACGTGCTAATGACGATGAAAATTACATTAAAACGACTCATTCTTCCATTCGGAACGCGACAGCGTGCAAGAAATTCCTTCACACAATTATCTTTCATTTTCTTGCGCCATTCCCAGCGGCCCGTTCGCTACATCGAATGAACCCCTTCTCGGGGAAGAATCCCAACAGCGGCGGAGGTGGCGGGGGCGGCGTCGGGGCGACGGCGAGGCCGGCGGAGGCCGCGGCAAGGGTGGCGGCGCCCAGGAAGTCATTAGCAGCGTGCAAAGCAGCGCCGACAGGGAGCGCTGGCGGCGATTCGGCGGCGACGGCGGCGGCGGAGGGCGCGGCCGGGGCCTCGGGTCCTGGGCCCCCACCCCGCTCCGCTCTGCCCTACCCCGCCCCACCCCGCGTCGCCTCCACGGCTTCCGTCTCGTGCCCTGTCTGGGACCCGCCCGCAATTTGCCATCGTGCTTTCCGCCTCGTTCTCGCCTCGATTCCACTGCTGCCATATCTCCGAACCGTCTTTGGTGCTTCAGCCTTGCAGCCAACTTGCCTACTCACAAACACCTCGTGCTTTTTCTTAATGTTTGTATGGTTCCCCTACACCCGTCGTTTTCTTCCAGTTGTACTTATCCCTCAGATTCTCATTTGCGTGCTTCGCATGTTCAAGGAAGAGTTGCCTCTCATCCATATATCTCCTTAGTTTCCACTATCACTTCACATTTCTATCTACGGCCGAACACCTAAAGCGACCCCATATTCTCGTCAGAATTAGGTTATTCCGGAAATAAAAAATGAATCGTTCACCTGAAAACCCTGCTAAACGACGATTCTTTAATAAGATTTTGGTACCAATAGAAATCTCTCAACGTGGCTGTGAAATTGTTCATTTCAATACCCTACTAAAATACCTGGAAATTGTAAAAAATGTTCACGCAATTGACAAAACCTGCTAAAAATATATACCAGTAAAACCTGCTAAATAATATAAAAACCATGGTCACTGCTTACGATAAAGAAGCAAAACCTATCAACTTTTACCTCTAGAGCATTAGCTTGACGCACCCAAAAACCGAGCAGAAAATTTTTATAACAAATAGAAGAAAAATAGAGAACTCACTGACAATGAAGTACGATTGACAAAAAAACTGATTTCTTCCCAAACTTCCAACCAAAGCTGATTATTTCTTGCGCCAAATTTACTTCGTCATTACAGTTTCTCCATTTGCCCTACATTGATGATTGACCCATAAAACGAAGAGTGACTCGTCTAGCATTTTACTTAAAACTCAGTATGTCAATACATCAAATCAGATTGCTTCTGCAGTGTACAACAGCCTATGTGATTCTGATGGGATTGCTACAGCGGCCAAAACAATACTAATACTGGTTGTTACGTTTACGCGTCGGTTACTGAATGAAGAACCACCTGAGACTGAGGCAACCGAGTTTTGGTTCCCTACTATAGGACACGCTGAGAGTATGTTCGGAAATGTGGAAAGGCAGTTCAACAAACTCAGTGTGCTTGAGCACCCTGATACTAAGCGTTTTTGATATATTTTATATTGTTCTCACATCCTAGTTCCTTGTTATATTATAATATTATAACATTGCACATCTTGATAATCTGACGGAATAAAGTGAACGTGAATGTGATCAACTTGATCACGTTCACGAGAATATGATCAAGACGATGGTTGTCCATGCAGATGCATAATCTGGCCAATGTGACTTCCACTTCCAAAACCTGCTATCATGAAATTGAATGCTTTATATTTCGAAAACCTTTGTGGTCAGACCGAGATTATACACAACTGACCATTACAATCAGCAAATTTGTTTTAATTTGTTGCGTCCAAGTTGCCGCAACGCGTCTCCAAGCCCCTTGAAGGGCGTTGAGTGCTTTTTGCGCTGGGGAGTAAACCTCCATTATGTTTGTGCGCATTTCTGGAGTAACCCTCTATTATCCACTTTATTTGTCTTACGTCACGTCACGTGGCACTCAGTTGTCAAGAGGACCGCCAGGTAGCATCTCCGCGTACGCGCCTCCAACTACGCGCTCCAGCGTCACTACCCAGCGGCCACATTTGGAAAGGAAGAAGGATAGGGGTAGGGTTTAGGACACTTTACAGGGGTTGGACTAGCCCTTGTGAAGCCGCAAAACTAGTTTTGTTAGAACAAATTTCACATGAGATTCAATGGGAATTGAACTCGAACCGTAGTGGTGAAAGGGTAGCAACTTTTCTACGCACCATGAGCAAGCTTTTGATTTTTGGTAAAAAAAAAACTGTTATAACTCTTGGGGAATAGCCGTAAGTAGTATTTTCTTATTTGCTCTGTTACGTCTACAATGCGTTTAGTAGGGTTTGCAAGTGGACGACCCCAATATGTCATAATTTCCTCCAAACCTCCAAAATTCTCCAATAAATACGAACACTCTTGGCGCTTTCCTCGCCCATTCACCATCCCAAGTCGTGGAGACAAGTGGCGACAGCGAGGGCGGAGGGCGCGGGCCCCGGGGAGGCGACGTGGGCGACGAAGGGGGCGGGGGCGCCGCTGCACGTGCGCGGGAGCGCCCTGGGGCGCGGCGATCGCGCCGGCGTCCCCAGAGACGCCGGGGACCGTAGTGCGTCGAGGGGCGGCGGGGGCGGGGCCAGGAAACGTACGTCGCCGCGCAGCTGCGCAACCCCGCCGGCAGAGGGCGCGGGCCGCGGCGCGGCGCGCGGGGCAGGTTGCGGCTGCGCGGTAAATAAAATATATCTCGCTAATAATACGACGTGCCGCACCGCGCCCGCACCCGAACACAGCCCCGGTGCGCGGCTGGGGCTTGTCTTCTCGGGGGCCAGGGCACGCCGGCCCAGAGCGAGGCGCGAGAACGAAGGGAACAGAAATGGGCAGAAAAGGATGAAGAGACTACCACAAAGGAAAGATTAAATTAAAAAAAGGAAAAATGTGAAAATGCTTAAAGAGAACAAGCATTTCGTTTTCAGGTAAGAAGATCATCTGCACAGAAAAATAAGCGTGAACGGTTATAAAAACGGGTACAGTGGAGTGGAACAATGTCACAAAGGAGATCTGGAATTGCAAAAGAAAAGTACTAAGAAAGAAAAAATAAAGCTCAAAAAGATATATGCCAGAAGTGGCCGGTAGAAAAATTGAGTGTCCAGGAAAACGGCGTCACGGGCGCGCACGTTGATGGGGCTCGGCGCGGAAGCAACGGGGACGTGTGGGAGCGAAAGACGCGTGCAAGCGCCGCGGTACGAACCGTGTGGAGGCAGCGCGTAGCTGGGAGCAGGGCGGAGCGGGGCGGGGCGGAGTGCGAAGCGGCGTGTCGGCGGGGAGGGAGGGGAGGCGCAGGCGGCTGGCGGCGCGCGCCGCTAATGCGGCCATCTGTGTGCGCGGACGCCCGCGAGAGGCCCTCGGGGAGCGGCGTCGCGCTGACTCGCCCGCCCCGCCTCCGCCCCGCCCCCACCCCGCCCGCCTCCCACGCCTCGCTCCTTGTTTGTATATAATTCAGCCTCGCGGACAGGTTACATCTGCCGGCTGCACGGCCGCGCCCTTGCTATCGCTCCGCCTCCTCTTCCGCCCCCGACCCCGTCTTCCCTCCCCACTCAGCGTCGGCCTTCCGCCGTTTGCGCGGCCCGTTCACTTGCGCTTCGCCTTGTCGGTGCCCGCCACGCCCCCCCCCCCACCGCTCCGCCTCTAACGTGCCGCTCCAGCTGCCCTCAACGAGCATCCATTGCCCCCTTTCGTCTCTAGCGCCCTACTTCCTAAGCGTCGACCCCCTCAGCCGCATCTCCCGCGCCACGCCCACCCGCGGCGCTGTCCCCGCTGCGTCTCGCGCCTCACGCGCTGCGGCGGGGACGGGCGCGCGCTCCGTTAGATGGTGCGGCATCCCCGTAGGCCTCGCTTATCTCCTCCTTCCAGCGCACGGGACACCGTAAACAACAGCCCACCTGTCATATATCCACGAGCTGTCTTTTGTCAAATAAAGAAGACTCACAAAATATACGAGCGTCTGCCACCGCTGGTCGTGGACGTCGTTCCATCTTTTTATGGAAGCAGCCTACCTTCGAAACGGCTCGTGCTCTAAGACATTAAGGAGTCGTCCGTTTCTCTTTGGCGAAATGCCGCAGGCACAAAAACATTAACAACGGAAGGCAGACGCTGCAAAGCGGTATACTATAGACCACATCGCGACACTGAAGGGCGCTGGCTGCACGCTCAGGCCGAGCCGCTGCCGCGGCTGAAAAAGTCCGTGGGCGTTAGGCTCGCGGCGCGAGGACGAGGAAAGGTGGGCGGGGCGAAAGGAAACTCCGTCGCAATCTGCGGTAGCGGCGGCGGCGGCGGCAGCGGCCGCGTTCCGGATGCGAGATCCCTTTGCGCTCGCCACTACCTCCGGCCCCCCGGGTCCCACGTGCCGCGTTCTTCATTTTGGCCGCGGTCGAGCCGCGGCAGAGAGGCGACGGCATGGTTGCGGCTGCACACCGTGTTGCCACACCGGACACTGGCAAGTACGTAGTCGACGTGGTCCTTGGTGAAAACGTTGGGCGGAAGTAGTTTACAAAATACAGCGGCATTAAGGTTATCAAGGTTATGCGCTCAGATCATCTAGTAGGTTAGAGAGAATGCAAATGTTGGGAGATGTGGAATAGGAACTTTGGTCGGCACAATTGTCAAAATTGGTGGAATCTAAAAAGGCAATGGGGAACGGCAAGTCCTAAAATACGAAACACAGAAAGAGGTAAGGTGTTGAAAGAATACGGTGTTGAAAGGAAAGGCCGTCATTTAATGAGAGTGAAAGAAAAATGATCTGCAAAAATAGGGAGAGTAGAGACCGAAACGTATTTGAAGAGGCGCTGCCAAAGAAGCCAGGCCCAGCAGTGGCGGTGACGTCGCAGAGAGAACAAGACAAGCACGGGCCAGCGTAAAACTGCGGCCGAGAGAAGTGGCGAGGCAGACGGAAGGCAGCGAGGGCGGGCGAAGCGGCAGCGTACCCAACGGTGCTAGCGGGAACGGGGGCGGCGGCGGGGGCGGACGCTCTCTACCATAAATGATGCACGGCGCCCAGGGTCGGCAGATGAAGGCCGTCCGGGAGCCTGGCTTTGCGGCGCCGCCACCTAGCTCCCCCCCCCCGTCCGGCGCCCTGGGCCCCGCAGGCCGACTACCTTTGGGCTGCCGCCTGTGGAATTCCTTTCTCCGACAGGGCCTTGCATCCCTTCTTTCCCGGGAAACTTCGTAACACCGCCGACGCCGCTCACCAACTGTACAGACACAATAGATCCACCGAGGCGTCGGATTTAGTTGGGGCACGTCAAAAGTTGCGATCTGCACAAGGCAATAGGTCGAAAAATTCGAACGTATCCTTTTTTTGGCCTGCAGAAATGTTGTTCTGACATAATGCACACCCTGATGCATGCACTATATACTAATATTAAATCTAAGATGGAGACAAATTTAAACATTGCAATATTGTAGTCAGTTACGATTACGTTATTTTAAACGGACATAGCTACTTCAGTCATCACAAACCCAACAACTTATCAAAAAAACTAGTGGTGCTATAACAGCACATTTTTTCTCGTATTATTTGTAATGGATAAGTAATATTAAAATACTGCCACGTGTATACTAATTCATCAGCCATCTACAGATAAATACACTCTTTTGGAAAAGAATCGGAGGTGATTGTAATTTGCAATTTTTGAATGCTCACTTTGGCTTTTCCGAAAGAAATATGAAAGATTTTCCAAATGGTGATAATCGAACTCCGGCCTTCAGATGTGTAATATAGCGTTCTTACTTTCTCACTACCCTTGGTCAGATCAAGAGATCGCCTTAAGAATTACTATACAATAATTCACAAAACATTCTGTAGGTTTTAGTCAATATTACTCCAAGACTAATCATACCTCATATACGTGCCCAAAATAATTTAAAGAACTAATAGATTCCATTAGGAGATAAATCTCTAGCGTCAATATTAAAGGTGCGGGAGAGGTTAAAGAAATCAACTTCTCCAATTTTCGACATTCCAGAGGTTTTAAAAATTTCCATTCGAGAATTAACCTTTACATATTACTTCCACATGCACAAAGCAACGCCTTGCTCCTGCCTTATGAAGCTAATAATGATCAATTTTAGCAATTGGTAGGCGACGCTTAAGTCATTATAAGGTACGACACACAACTCGTGGCTTGCTGACATACACACATTCTACATTTGTCTTACCCGGCATACTCGCTCAGCATATAACTCACAATAAAATCGACTGTATCGAGCAATGGGCCACAAAGAAATATGGAGAAAGATAAAATCGCCAAAATGACACAAGAGCAGAACGTTAGTATATATACGCATTTCAGTACTACTTTTAAAATCTTTCCCGGGTAACGTTATGAAGCTACGTGTTTGTGCTACGTTGTGAGTCTAGGGCAAAGACGCTATCGCGCTCTTTCGTTCCCGTAGAAAGATGCAACAGCAAGAGGGGCTTCCTTCAGCACATTAGAATGTCCAAGCAGAGGTAGCTCAAGAGCGAACTCGGAGTTGAGGCTTCGGAGGGGAGGAGGCACGCTGAGTTGAACTTCACCCAGCTGAGAAAAGAGCCATCGCAGAGTGTCTCTAGATTCGATGATTAGTGATTCCAGTTGTGTCAGGTCATTTCTCCCGCAAGTGTAGTGCTTGTTTTCTTTATTGCAGGAGGCCCGGTGGATGGCGAGATCTGGCGCCGGCCTACGGCTTCGGTTTGCGGGTATCTTTCTCAACCAGGCATCTCCCACCAGCCGGGCCCGTTCCACCCGAAACAAGCTCTAAGCTCCCAATTGGTCTCCCGACAAGTGTGGTAGTATAGTGCATGTGTGTATGTAAGAAAGGAGTGAGGAGAGTATAGAACAAGGAAGAGGAAGGAAAGATCGCGCGCGGAACGTGGTTTCCGGCATTTGCCTGATGTTCATCGGGGAAAACCAGGGAAAACTACCGATCAGAGCAGCGGGTCGCTAGAAATCTCCTCGAGACAGCGGCTGAATCCAATCTAGCTTTGTAGCTAGTCGAAAATCCTGCCATCGTCGGGACTCGAACCCTAGAACCTCCCGGTCAGAGGTACTGCAGTGCCATCAGTGGACGCTCGGAGCAATCCTTGCCGGTATCTTCCTCTGCCTCTGGGGGGTTTCTAAGCGCCGCTAGAAGGCAGCCGTGTAAGAGGCTGTAAGGGTGGCAAAACCAGTAACTTAGACACAATGAGAATTAACTAGTGCTACAACAGCAACTACTTTGTCGTATAATGTGTAACGGTTACCTAATATAAAATATTGTGATGATACTAAAATCCACTAATACGTATTTGAACACATTTTTATTGAACAGATTTCAGGAGAAAATCTCATGAACAGTCACAATACTGACGATTTTTTTATTGGTGTAAATGTTAGATCAATATCAATATTTTTGAAATGTTATACAAAGTACAAGAACATCAGAAAAAAATTAAAAGGGGCATTTTGAAATTTTATCTTCACATGAAATACTCCAAAAAATGTTAGGATAAGATTTTATATCAACTCAAACTAAATGTTTTACATTACACATCGCCACCGAATTCACAATCAAATACGCATTTTTTGATAAATGAAGACCGTGTTTTCATGTTTCCACATTTCAATTACGTATATTTCTCTACCATCATTTCCAATTAATGCTTCAACAACTTTAAACAAGGTTCAAGAGATATTACATTAATGTGCACATACATATTTTATTTATCCAAGATCCATGGATATGATTATTGTTTAATTTGCACTCAAAGCCAGACCAACACGCCCAATGATTTAGTAAACGTTTCGTTACGCTGTGTGAGTATAGTCTGACGCTAATTGAACCGCAAAATCAAAAGAGGATCGAGTACCAAATGTTAAATTATTCAAAAAATATGGATTGAACCAGGATGTGTATGACATAAAAATTATTTACACGAACAAGACTCAAGTATCTTTGTAGTTAACTTTTGTTTCATGCTCACTATATATACACAACGTGAGCATTACGCTTTAAATAGAACCCACAAGTACAATTTCTTGAAGTTTTGTAGTATACACTAAAATATGTCATAAAAACCGTTAAATTTATTATTCCATGACCCGCACGTGTTCTTAGAATACACATTTAGTAAGAAATTTTTTTTATTAATATACGATCATAGATAATACGACTACATTTTCTGAAGAATAATTGGAGAGTATTTCATTAATACAAATTATTTATTTAATACACAAATTTCACGGACTTCTTTGGAATGAATTGTACGGTTACACATTGTACCAAAATATAATGAAGATGCATTAATAAACACGATTCAATTCCATGAAGTAAAATGTATTCGAATATTACAAGAACAGAAACATGGCCTTACTTTCTTATTGTCTTGCGCAGGTGTCCCGCAGACTGGCGGTCGGAGTTCTCAACACCACGTCGCATCCACTGGCTCGGTCTGCAACCAGGCACGCAGCGCGAGAAGGCGGATGGCGGAGGGCGCTGCGTCGCCAGAAAAGCGACAGCGGAAAGTGGAACTCCACGGCCCTCAGTGCGAGCCAACCACCCTCGCCCTCCGGGGCCGCCGCGTCGCGCCCCCGTCCCGCGTCCCACGCCCCCTCCAGCCGCACCCAGAGGGAGAAATATGTCCCCCGTATCTAACGCACGTTTCATACAGCCGGGACGGGCAATATCCGGGAGCGCAGCCGTACAATCTATTTTTATTACATCTCCATACGTATCACTTTCTGCACCGCATCACTGCCGGGCGCGCGGTTCGCCGGCGGGCGGCGAGGACAGACAACGGGGACGGACGGCGAGGGCGGGCGGAGAGAACCGACAGCGGGGGCGGGCGGCGAGGACGGAGAGCGGGGGCTGGCGGCGAGGGCGGACGCGGGGGGGAGGACGGACAGCGGGGGCGGACAGTAGGGGCGGGCAGCGAGGGCGGGCGGCGAGGACCGACTGCGGAGGCGGGCGGCGAGGACGGGCGGTTAGGGCGGACAGCGGGAACGGGCGGCGAGGGCGGGCGGCGAGGGCGGGCGGCGAGGGCGGGCGGCGAGGGCGGGCGGCGAGGGCGGGTGGCGAGGTGGGTAGGTGGGGATGGTGGGTGGCGAGGGCCGGCGGCACGCGGCGAGCGGGGGCGGAGAGGAACGAGCCCAGGGTCCCTCCCCTTCGCCGCGGCCTCTTCTTCATGCGGCCCGCCCCCGGGCCACCGAATATCTATCACCGCGAACTGGTCGCCGTCCCCGCTTCGCGCCCCGCCCTCGGCCTCGTTCCCACTCGCCGTTAGAGGCAGCCATCGGCTCCGACGGCTGGGCTAACGACAAACTGGGGAACTAAGGAAGAGTATTCTTTAGGCACTTAGGCATCGCATTGTCTCGGGACAACGATAGAGTAGGTAACCCGTGGAGCAACTATTATCGGGCCAGTATCTCAGTTCCAGTCTCGAGAATTACAGTCCCGACTGAAACACGGGTTTTAATACCACTTCAGCAAAACAAAGAAAACACATGCGTTGGAAATAGTGCAAATTGGCAAACTTTTTATTCAGATAATTATTTTATGGTAATGGAGTATGCTTGAAGACCATGAATCGCAATTTTCCCACTTTTTCGTAACAAACTGTCGGGCAACACAGCATTTTTGAAAAAATTATATTTAAAATTATGCGCTGGGCAGACGCAAGGATGTTTTCTGTCATTTGCGTAGGGCGTGAAAACTCCGGCCTTGCCACGAACTTGGAGACGCGTAGCTAAGCGTCAACTGCACTTTGAATGTATTGTTTTGTAATACACCACTCCACTCCCGAGTATTTTGCCTATTTGTCGTCAGCGCTAATATCGTAATAACGTCGAGGCCTGCCTCCGGCGCGCGCCCCCGCGTAGCTCCGCCTCTTAACGGGGCGAGTAAAATGCTGCTGCGGTATGTGCTGACTCCTGGACGTCGTGACTTCTGGACGAATTACCCTCCTGAAAAGGCGCGGCGGCGGCGGCAGCAGCTCTGTCAGCGCACACGCCTTAAAATTAGTCACGTGCTGACACAATTAAGAGACAGAAGAAATCAATGAGTGGATGATGATCGCATTACATGGAATTTGAGAGGTTAAGAGTTCCAGAGTTCTTTTCCAGAGTTCCTTTCTTTGGCCCCGAGTATCCCACACTAACACGTACGACACGGCAGGGGTAGATTCTTTTGCGGAAGTCTATGCGAAAGCGAGTATTCCTTCTCAATCAGGTTTTAATACATTTATTTATTTATTTATAAATATTCACAGAATTCTATATTCAACTGACATCAGTCGTGGCTAATTACATGAACAGCCCTGAAGAAGAGCACGATGGTCAAAGATTTGGCAACACAACTTTCGTGTTGGAGAGCGGGGAGTATTCACATTTGTACAAACACGAATGATAATAATGTGATGATTGAGCAGTGGTGAAAGAATGACAGAAAGGAGACAAACCCCAAATAAATCTGCCCAAATTTACCATGGGATACCTGGAATTTGAATCCTGATATGGAAATGAGTGTCGCAGCCGTATGGACCGTTCTCGTCCCGCAGCGAAAGCTTTCAAACTCTTCCAATCCAGCAGGAGTGCCACCCATCGCCGTAGCGGGGCTGCCTCAGAGGAGCACCGGAGCAAGTGGCCCAGGCGCCTGGTGGCAGGCGGGCGAACTGGAGCGGGCGTATGCCGGTCGGCACTCCTCTCTAATGAAGTGGTTGCGCGCGGGCGGGAGATCGTTTCCCGACTGCACCCCGCGGTCAACTTTTCCAAAGCTTTTTACCTACCTCTCCGAAAAAACATGGCCCCATTGCATCCCGTTTATTTTTCCTCGTGAATTCAAGGAAGAGCTCACCCAGGTAGCAATATTCCCAAGATCGCTTTCATGTTTGAAGGACCGAAAGAACAAATGCTTCTCTTAACGTTCACTTTGTATTTTTCCTGTATTTCAATGGTCCGATATAGTAACGAAAGCTCGTTATTTTGAAATTCATCTGTATAGAATGTTTTTGAATGATTATTGAATCTGTTTTTTACATATAACACCGACTGGTCCAATTGCGAGGGAAAAAGAGACCTTGGTCTTCCATTAAAATACGCAAAATTCAAATAATTTAATAGTTTAACTATTAGTAATAATAATAATAATAATAATAATAATAATAATAATAATAATAATAATAATAATAATAATAATAATAATAATTTAATAATAAATTAAAAATAAGCATGACAAATTAAATAAAAATAAACAAACAACATGACGGCCACTATTCACTGATGGTGTTATGAAGCCGGAATAGGGAATCTCCCTAATCCGTGAAGTGAAGAACAAAATAAAATAAATAACTATAACAGAAATTTGAAATCCTAGGATTTTGTAAAGCTCGAAACGATAAATAGATTTTCAGCGAAGAGACGTCGTTTTTAAATAGAAAGGAATAAAATGTTCATAAGAAACAAAATGGATAACATGAACATACATATTCACTTTACAAAACAAATCTATAAAAGCAAATAACGCTCTTTCTTTGAAAACAAATATAACATCCTACACATATTCATTTCAAATTAATTAAAAGTCCATGTGTTTCGGATATTTCAAATTGACTTACAAATATTAGATTTCTAGTTAGCTCTCTTAAAAATATGCATAATACAATTGATTCAAACTATTCAAATGTATTAATAGTGCGATTTTCACAAGCAAACTTCTGAACCTTCCAAGAATTCGCAAATGTTACATTTCTTTTACCTTCTTTTACAACTAATTTTTAGAAGCAAGATACTTTTTCATTGAAATTGAGTTATAAAAAATATTTTTAAACGCTGGAATGTTCAATTAAAAAATGTAACTATCGCATAATTTCCCATCATTAATGACATTTTTTGTAAAATGAAAATAAGATTTTTTAAAGTGGTCCATTTTTTTCTCTTCGAATAAAACAAAAAGCGTTCAATAATATAGTACAATTTTGTGTTTCATTGACACCTGCGAAACGTCGAAAATTGTAAAGTTTAAGTTTTTTCGAATGTGATCTACATAGCTCTTGAATGAAGGAAAATATTTTCGCTCAATGCTTCAATGTTAGACATTTACATCATTCTTATTAATTTCTTAAATCAGTTTTCGAATATTTTGAATTATGTAGTGCTAATCTTCCAACATTATCAATGTTACTATTTAATAGTTGTCACTCAAAAACATTGAGACTCCTCAAGACCACGAAAAGGACTAAACTTAAAGCAACAAGAAACACTTCAATGCACATTTTTCATTACCTGATATTTTTGTTGTCTCGTTTTATATTTGACCGAGCCTATTAGATGAATTTCTCATCATAGGCTTTTTAAACTCTTTAATACGATAAAAAACAGAAAACAATACCAATTTTAAAAATGATTTCAATTATAATGGTAGCCTTTAACAAATTTTATATGGAGTCAGGTTATTTACCTCAAAAATCCTTATCATGGAATATGTGTTTTATAATATTGCGTTTCCAAAGAATGACATTGAATTTGGCTGACAACTGTCATTTCATAACAAATTTTACTCAAATAATATGGTAAGTACCTCTTCCAGGAGGCATATTTATACTCGCTTTTCATTGTCTTATTTTATCTGCTGCAATTTAATTGTGTTTAAGTCTTTTTAAAACATGGTAATGTTTTATATTTATTAAAGAGGTAAAAATCACCTGATGAGGGATACGCATTAGTTTGCTAAACGTTATTTATGTGACTTTTTTGGCACATTATGAATAAATGGTTACTGGAGTTATTGATTCAGTGGTGAGGTGTAGTTGACATCTACATAATTGGAATGATTGAAGGCGTTGTCATTGTCAACAATATTTATACTGGAGTTAGTTTTGATTGACTGAAAACCATAGATAATACTGAAATCAAAATATTAAATAACGTTCTAGAATAGCTTGCGCCTGGCAAACTTTGGAAGGAAATAACGTGTCACGGAAAATCAATATGTTTCCTCCATTACTTGCCATACGATACCATCAACAGTTAGATCGATGCTTTATTTAATGGATACAATTGAGTTGAGTTGGTTTGTGTAATCGTGTGCAATGACAGGGATGCACATAAGCAATGGATAATGAACTACATTACATCTAGTCGTCTCTTTCTGTTATGTACGGTTCAAATTTGGAACGTGATTTGACAAAATTGTTAATCCCGTTAATTGTCATCCCGTTAAGAAGATTTGAAAACTACGTAAACTTACCACAGCCTACCTTAAATATTAAACATCATACACATGTATAATTCATAGAAATAAAGAATATCTTCCAGTTTTCATTCTCTCGTGGATTTTATAATGAATGAATATGTAAAGAAGAAGAAGTGTAATTCGAAAGGTTTTAGTTCCTTTATATTTGTTCGAAGATAAATACGTTTTCGGTATTTCGTGACAAAAGTATTATACTATATAATTTACATTATATTTTTTATCAATGAGTTTGTAAGTTAAAAATAATATTTGTCGTGATTATTAAAAATCTAAACACGTAATCCATGTTAATATATGGGGCAGCATTTACGGTGAGTACTTTTTACGGTGATATGGGAGCAGCATTTACGGTGAGTTAACTCCACTACATGAGACGCCAAAAGACCATTCCTGTGTAACATTAAATCGAAAATAATTTTTCAAACGAAAACAAGTTATACGAGATCGAGTGATATGACTAAAAGTTATACAGGCAACGACTGAAAAATCATAATAATACACTTAATGATATGAACTACTACAGAAAACGCATCTCGACAGAAGCCCAACCAGCTGTTAGTGAGAAGCACGCAAGTGTTCGCCATTCCAGCGAATCCAGCACCGCCGCCGGCATCCATTGAAACAAATGAGCAATTAACGGTTTTTAACGCGTGGCTCATAAATCCGCCACAAAACAGAACGTCCATATGGCCGACCTCGCAGTTGAATCGTCATGGCACGCATTGAAAGAACGACGCAGCTAACGGTCGCCCGGGCGACGGTTTGTTGTAGATATTGTATCTCAATTTGCAGCGATTATCTGGCGGTTGACCCGAGGGAATGCGAATGGACGAGCGTGCATGCGGGGCGGGGGCGGGGGCAAGAATGCCGCCGGCCGCCGACTCCGCGGGGAGCGAGAAACAACGCTCGATAGCCATGGCGGCTGCAGGGAAACGGCAGGCCGTTCGGCAGCGCGCTGACAAATCGGCTACGCGGAAAGGGCACGGACTCCCGTGCCGTCCAGAAATTCCCCGCCACTGTGCGGCACTGTTTGTTCCCGTGTTCGGGTTTCATAGAAGTGCCCTCAGCACGTCGTTTGAATAACACTGAATGTACAGTGCGATAGCGCGCCTGTGGGTGAGTGTGGGTGCGGGCGCGTGTGTGATGGCCACTGCGGCTGGGTGTGCGTGTGGGGATCGAGAGCCACGGGCAAAAGGCGATCACGCAGGCGAGTGATTCCGAACGCTTGGCGCGCGAAACACATACTTCGAGGGCAACATGGGTCTGGAAGTGCGAGTCCATTCTAACAACCAGTTAACGACAACATCGCAATCTGCTAATGCCTGCGATGGCCCATAGAAAACCAGAGCGCTCTGTTCGCCGTGGCTGTCATAGCCACTCTCTCAATCGACATCAACTCTTCCTGGTAAAATTAACTTCTCTCAAATAGAACGTATGGAAACACTACTATCATTCACATGGGATACAGGTTCATGTATTAGAAAGAATTATCACATCGTGCCACAGACTAACAAACTCTTGGAAACAAATAGCGGCTAACAACATTCGAAGATTCTTATTTGTTATTATTTAATTTCGATCTAGTAGGAGTGGTTAATTTCTGTAGTAGCTCAACTACGGGGAAGAATGAACCAAGTGTTGCTGTTTGTAATTTTTAAGTTTAAACCCCTAGAAAAAACCATGTAACCAAAAAGTTCTAATTATTTTTCTTATTAAATTACTTTCATTAAATATTATAAGTTTTCAATTGTTAAGCTGAGCTTTTTGAAAATTACGAAAAGTTATAATGCGAAAAAGGCCCAATTTTCCTTCTCGTTAAAAGTTTAAAAAAGTGTATCTCTGTGTGAAATAACTACAAGGTTATATTAAAATGATTTGGAGGGATCACAGGAATAGTAGCATTATGCACACACTGTCGAAAAATAAACTTCGCGATGTATCGTGAACGCGTCAATCCTCTTCGAATGCGACGCAGAATACGTTCCCTTATCAACCATGATAAAATTGATAAGGGATTTAGTCACCAATAGCGGTTGCGAATAACTATTTAAAACAACACATTGCAGTGAGTTCAATAATGCCTCCATCAATATTCTTCGACTAAATCATTGGAGAGGAACAAATTTCTCGAGACGCAGAGTCCGGCAGCTGTATCTCTAAGCCAAATAACAAACAGCGAGCCAATATTGAAAGGAAATATCGTTGATTCTCCAATATCACTCACACAATAACAACGAAGCTCATAAACACAGCTTCTATATCCGAGTGAAGGACGCAAGCGGACGGCGAAGGAGAGAGGAGGCGAGGCTGGTTGTCACGAGTATCTTCCGACCGTTGAACTCAGAGGGCATTGATGTCCTCAACAACTTTTCGTTGAAACCAACCCACACCAGGACATCTGCCCACTCTCCAGGTTTTGCTTATTTTGGTATAGGAGTCGAAATTCCTCAAAATTGAAGAAAACTCTAGGAGTCAACAAGCTAGATCAAAAAAAGCTTGCTATTGTTTTGCCAAATGACTTCAGTGTTTATCGACAAAAATTAACTTAAATACACATAAATAAAAAACATACATCGAAAAAAGAAGAGATGCAATGTCTATTATATGTGTATTATCAAGAACGAAGAAAATTATAAGCATCTAAATTTACTAATCCCTTGTGTTTAAACGTACGAATAACTAGAGAAATGTATCAAATATTCATTACTGCTGGAATTTCATTTTTATTTGTCAATAGAGCCTTGCTTATTTGCATTTTATCTAACAAAAATACTTTCACCATAAAACGATATTTAACACTGCCATTTAACGAGCTTGCTATGGTGATTACAATGAATATAGCTGTCGCTGACTTACCGAGTCATAGAGTAACTTCAAAAGATTGACAGACTTTTCCTTTTTTGTTGTCCTAACTGATTATACCAACTTCATTGCTGGCTTAACGTTCTGCCTACGTGTGCGTAGAGCATATGTTTATTTTCCCAACGCTTGCCAGCTAACACTGTTAGATTGTGCAACTATACAATACTACCTGTCGAGAATGGCATACATTGTCAAGATTTAGATGCAACATGCAAGGATATGCAAAGAGCATTTATAAGGGAGTATATCATTAAAGCATTTAATGTACAAGGAAAGAAGGAAAATGTCTCTGCCTTTATTTCTTCAGAAATGAAAATTTAAACTCAACTATTCTCGCACCCTTAGGTACAACAATATGAGTCAAGATGCTTTGTACGAAATTGCCCTTTGAGACCAAAAAGTTTGCAACCTTCAATTGAGTGGATGTCTCTGAGATTGAACTCTTTGTCAACCTGCATTTGAACATCACGCGGGACACTTCGACGACGAACTCGAACTTGACATTGTCCTTTATCCTCCGGTGATTATAAATAATCCTACGCTGGAGCTCTCCCATGGCAGTTCCATTGACTCAGTGTCATAATATGCGACTGGAACTTTTTATTTCGAAAATTAAAAAGTAAATTAACTTTTAAAAAGTACATTAATTTTATTAATTGAAATATTACAATGAAATTTTATAGGAATGTATTTTGCAAAAGTATAATATCTTCTTCGATGTCAATATTTAAATATAACCATTAATCCATTTCATATAAAACAGTCACTCAAATAAAACTCAAATCGAGAAGAAATGCAGTTTATCTTTTCGTTGTAATTAAAAGGTAAAATACATTGTAATTCAAATCAGATAATATAATGTGTTTCCGTAATGAAACAAAACATGTAGGAGATAAATACGCTTATTACGAAATACTTTATCAAGTCTGTAATTCTAAACACTACCTACAATATTACGTGGTTGATGACACTTAGGATCCACAAAATACAAGTAAATTTGATTTTCGAATATTTTAGGTTCACATTTACAAATTCAAGAAAAATAAATTAAAAGAAAATCCAAATGTATTCCACATTCCCCATGGCTCATTCTCCAAAAGACAAAGCCATTCTTCTACATTATAACATCGCCTTAGATATCCTCTGATATTTACTTTATATCGGATCGTGCTGGCACAGCACACATCTCCATGAGCTTGCAGAGGGTTAGTCCAATGCTCGGCGACGTACACGCTCACAAAGATTAACACGTTCAGCTTTTGTGGTTCCTTGATCTTTTGAGATGGGTTTCAACGAGACATGACCGGCACGCCAGTTTACTCCCTCGAGCCCATTAACCCCGGATCGAGCGTGCTGTTGATTACAGGATCCTATACGGCGCTCTCCCGGTCACGGAACCACACAAAGTACTTCTGGGGGAGGCACTGGACAACCCGGACACATTAGGGATCTTCCGTCAATGAAGAGGGCGATGATAGAGCACATTATGTTGCAGCCAATCGCCTTCTAATCTACCTCACACGCAAGCAGACGCGACGAAGGGACGAACATATCCCGCTCCGGCCACCTCGTTCTCTCGAGCTGATCCCATTGTAGCATTTCACAACTCATGTGTGTCAGTAACACAGCGCTTGTGCCGGGGATGTTTTGCACTTAACGATGCTGTAACCCACTCTGGCGCATAAACACCTGGAGAATGTAACAATGAAACAGAATGGATGTGACCATTTCCGAAGTTTTAAGACGCGGTTCTCACACAGCAACAACACTCCGAGGAGCCATGAAAGAACCCAACTTGCCGGCGAAGGCAAGGTAGAGTCTACTTCCAGATAAGAAACAATGTCATATGCGAATACAGGTTCTAACATACTGACGAATAGGCGTTCTCATCAACTGTGAATGACGTTAAAGAGTCAAAACTATGGATTATTTTTAAAATTCCAGGACGCACATAATCCTGAAGAATCGTTATGCATCCTCCTCCTTCCTGTGACAAATTACATAATACCCAACTTGGCACAAGGAGTAAGATAATCGAGATACCAATTGAAGAATGAATATGTTAGTCTAAAGTAGACCTTTAAATGAATGATATTGAGGAATTTTTAAGTTTCGAGAAATTCGTCACGGAAGAGCCGATAAACCGAAGAGGCAATCGACTATTGCATAAGACTTCAAAACATTTTTCGTCGAGTTAGAAAGAGGTTTCCAAATTTCCAGTTTACATGAGAACCATTTAAAATACTTACTTCAATTTAATAATAATAATAATAATAATAATAATAATAATAATAATAACAACTAGCGTAACCGTGCGAGAACCCTCGCAAGTTAAACCTCGCCCTCTTCCCTATTTTTTCATTTCCATATTAAGCCTGTAATATATCTTTTTCTTCACCACCTTGTTATCCTCCGTCACTTCTTCTGTATCCTACTTGATAACAATACAATACACCATTGTCAATACAGACTATTCATATTTAACGTTATTACCGAATAGAGAGGAACACCCGCGTAATTTAATCGCGTAGAATATCAAGTAATTGGTTTAATTTCACATACAGTTGCAGATTCTACAGACTCTGAATAGGTGGGGGAGAATCGACAAGCGTCGACCCAGCAAAAATGTAATAAAATGTTTAAGAAGATTTCATCCTGTAGATTACGGTATGAGACGCGTTTCTCTGAGGCCTTCGGCGTCAATATTTTAGTTTTTAAGGACCTAGAACGCTTCGTTGAGGAGTTATTTAATGATATAGGTTAAAAAAAAATTTAAAAAGTGATGGGCGTTGCGGGTTGCATTTGATACGAATATTTAAATACGTTTTTTCATCTAATCCTTCATATTTTTAAAGTCAAAGTGCAATTCGTCCCGTTCCTGTGAAATTCTCTTTCTTTAGAGAACTCAAAGATTGGTTGCCTGTGAGATCCGCAAAAGGTAAGAATACTACTGAAATAATATAGGAGGCGATAATTTCAAAGAAGTCTTCCATCATTAGATGATAAATGATATACAAAATAAAGTTAGCCCTTTTGTCATTTTGTTCCACCTAAGGAGTGACGAATGATGGGTACGATGACGAATGTTAACTGCGTATTAGTCAATGAATAATAATTCATTTTAAAAAAGCAGAGAAAGAATCCTATTTACAACTAACAAAAATCAGTAAATTAGTCTGGACTAAAACAATAAACGTAGGCTACATCCACAAAAATTGAAACAATAAGGTGCACAATTCATATAAAACTAGTGGATCATATACTTTCTGGTATAATTAATATCCAACACAAATTATCATAATGATGCACATATCGTCCTAATAACATATAACCCACCGTTTCTCCCGATGTTAAAATAATATACTCTTCCCTCAATTTGTTCTATAACATCGAATTTTTTTAACATTGTTCTTTTGTTCTAGCACTTGACACAATCTTCCTTTCATGTCTCACCCGAATTTTACATAGTAGAGACGCACATGCCTTCGAAAACCAATACATCATTCTGTGTGGTAGTTGACGAATCATGCATAATTTCGCAATAATGTAAGTTTTACAAACAGCCACATTCTCTTTCATTTCACCGAGAATATTTAAAACGTATGGATTAAAATAACGCCAAAAGCGTTCACCGAAAAGCCGCAACAACGCACGGAACATTGTAGGTACGCGACTATGCCATGAATATTTGAAACTTGCACGCGGACTGTCATGAATATTTTCACCCGTTTTAATAAAATGCCGAAAAGCGGATTGTACTACCGGGGCTTATCGAGAGAAGAGGGATCATGTCAAAAGGTCAAATTATTTTCGCAGCAGTGGAGCTGACGCGCCCCACGACATCGCCAGTACGGAGAATTTCCATCAAAGGTTCTGTACGCAGATCCACTGCCTGCCCTCTTCTGAAGAATGCATTATTTTACGGGTAAATGCCGGCGATTGCTTACTGGCACTTATTAATAAAAATAGCATTACAGAAGATGTATATGACCGCAATATTATTTACGAGTATTTAAAAAAATATTGAACTAAATAACCATACAGATAAAATACATCTTCATAAGAAGATAGACAATTCTGATATATAAAATTGCGCACCCACAATAACAAAAAGTAACTTGGATTTAATATTGTGTATAAAACACAATAATAATATTGCGTACATAATACATATAAAATGGGTCTAAAATACATATATTATTATTGTGTATACAATATGGTATATAAGAGGACTTGTGTCCCATCTCAGTCATAGCTTTTCCAAGATCTTACTTCGCATTTGTTTGAACATTTCTGTACATCGTTTGAGCTACAATTACAACTAATCACATTAATTTCATTTTCACTTCATTGTACAGGTGGTACAAAGTTAGTGGTAACTTAACATTTTATGTTTAATTACACAATTCAAGTGAATTACAATTAAAGTTAATTAGTCAGCATTGTGTAAATTGATCGCTTAACAAAGGCATCCATACAAATCAACAAAGTGCAATGGAAAAGCACAGGAAAAGAAATGGAAAGTTTGGAAGAATGTGGCTGGATTCTCAAATAAATGGAGCAAGAGAAAGCAAGTTGCCAAAAGAAATGCCTGATGAATGTGAAAAGCTAGAAAAAGATAACAGATCTTTACTAAAATTAAACTACTAAATAGTGCACTTAAGTCAATAGTAAACTTACAAACTAAAAACTTAACTAAATTAGATATTCACTAAAACAACTGATGATTAGAATTACAGGCACAATTCTTACATGTGGCAAATTTATCTACGGTTTGGTTGAGGACACGGGAAAGAACGCAATTACTCAAAGATTTCATACAAGTGTGAAAGTAAAGATGCTCCAACATCACATACTTTCTCGTATTATTTATAACTGCTCCGCAATACCGTACAACTATATGAACATCCAACCAATAAACATTTTTCCGCGCCTAGACTCGAACGCAGGTCCATCAAAATAAGTCGCCATGCGCTTTACCGCTACAACACGCAGTCTCTCGGTCGCACACACGTTTGCTTAAAAATATAATGGTATATCCCAGGCATGTCAAGGTAACAAGCTTACTAGAGCTCGCGAACACCGCGTCCAGAGGAAATTGGCGCGAGATTTAAAAGTAAAGTTTGTACAAATGCGAGGGAATGCTACTTCGCTGGATACCTGTTCGATGACAATATTTGGGAGAAGTTACTTGTCACAAATCAGTAGCAGTTATTGTCACAAATCAGTAACAGTTATTGTCACAAATTTAGCTATATTAATTCCTGTTTTCTCTTTAAGGCAAAGAAATGATCCATTAAAATGAATTAATCCATTATAATGAATTAATTGAATCAAAAGAATTTTGATTTTGTAATTCTGTACACTGAAGAGTGATATAAAACGTGAACTTTCTACGTTCAGGTTAGAAGTTTTTACAGACAAATAGTCTTGTCTGTTAAAAGAGCTGTTCGGTCGTAAGAGAGAATTGTTAACTTATAGATACTTGTTTATTTATTTTACATTATTGCTAAATAGAATAAGTAACTGGATGATTAAATAACACAATACAAAACGAAAACAAGGAAAGAATTCGCTATTCAAACACATTCCGGTCACTTAGCAAAGATGTTTATGTAAGGGAGAATTTTGAAAGAAAATAAGTTTTAATTAGTAGTAAGTAGTGAAGAATACATAAACATAATACAATTCTCGTATATTTGGTAGAAAAAGACTGACAAACATTTTCGCGTGAATCCACTACTCATCCATCACCTCGTACCACTCTAGCTTGCGCGTGTACACTCCTTTCTGGATTTTAAGGGGAAATGAGTAGGGAGTCAGGGGAAGTTGCCTGTGCCCGTAGGAGCTCCGGGCTCCCCAGGCGGGCAAGGAGCTTGTGCGGGTGCGGTTTGACGTGCCTTGTCTATCCTATTATTTCCAACATACAATTTTTTAATAATAACGGAATTCAACGAAAATAACACATGCGTCATTCTTTTAAATGTGTTCTACGCTATTCAAAGAAAAATGTTTAATATAAATGTTTAATCTAATGTTTCTAAATTTGGAGCGAAATTTTTAGAAAATTTTGAAAATGTTGAGGCTTCATGTAAAGTACCTCGAAAATCAAAACGTTTCAAACTTGCCTCGAGTTCGTTTAGATCTATTTGGGAACGATTTTGGAGAAAATTGCCTGAAAGATTTAGGTGCTAGGGTTGACCTCGGACAGACAATTTTGCAATCAATCGATTTTTCGGTGTCAATATCCCATAAAACGTGAATTTTGACCACACATGGTGTTAGAGGAAGTAAAATACTATACATAGAAACAATATTTATCCACTTTTTCGTTACCACGGCCCCACACAAGATTTTCTGTCGAAAAATCGCCGTTTCTGGCGCACGATTACAATATTTTCTCTTCTTTTGAAGTAAGACGACAAAGTAAAACGGTGGACCTTCAAGGAGAGAATAAAGTAGTAGAAATATCTAAACAAGAAAAATAAAGCGTCGCAGGAGAGGATGTGGCTAAAAGGAGCGTACGAGCGGAGCAAAGTCAGGCGCACGCCAGCCGCCAGCCCCAGAGCCTCAGACTCACGCGCGGCGGACTGTATCGCAGCCGTATATCATATCCCGTTAGGCAAGCAGCGGGGCGCGGAACGGGGCGGGCGCGGGGGAAGGGGGGAGGGTATTTCCGGCGCCGCACCCCCGCCCGCAGCCATCACGGCGGTGGGAGGCGCGCCGAGATCGACTGCATCAAGGACCATCAGGGGCCGACTGTCTTCGCGGGGCGCAGCAGCTGCCGCCGCCATTCGGTTAATGATTATGGCGCGCAATCTTTTGGAAGCGGCGGGGAGCGTCGGGGCGGGGAGGCGAGGAGGCGGGGAGGGTGGGATATGCCGACGGGCACCCCGCGCCGCGGCGATGGCGCGGCGGCGCAGATGCCGCTCCACCCTTTCACACAGAGCGAGCGCCGCTCCCGCCGCACCGACTGCCGTCACTGCCACTTACCTTCCCCGTCACTAACCGTTTCGCCTTGATCCCTAGCGTTATCAAGGAGGGTTACAGGTTCGACTGGATGTTTGTATGTTTTTTATAGTTCTCCATTTTTAGAAAGTTGAAAATCATTCACAGTATTTCTTATGTCCTTTTGGTTCAAAATAGATTCAATTTAACACACGTATTTATAATTTGAGTTATATCAGCGTCTTTGGCTGAGGGTAATAAAGCTTCTTCATTTTTCTCTTCTAAATTGGACATTCAGAACACAGTTTGGAAACATTTGAAATCATAGTTTAAAATAGATTAATAAAATACTATGTTATGAAAATACATCTGCCTTATTTTATGCAAAAATGTAATATCTTTTGTCATTAAATAAAAATATTGATGAAAGAAAGTCTATTGTTGAAAGTTTATTGTTTCATTGGTAGAGATAGAAATTAAACATTTTTTAAAATGAAAGTACATATTTATTATTAGTTCCATGCACCAATTCATTTATTGGGCTCTGGAACCTCTCCTCTCCCTTGGTAATAATCTTTTCTACGTTAATATTGCTAGTGCATAAACATGCCTAGGGCCATTGACCCAGCCCGGTCCTCATTGCATCACACAGTTATCTTTTTTTAACATCTCACTAACGGCAGTATGTTTTGGATCCCTGCTTTGGGTTGGGTGGCCGTATCTCCTTATAATGCATTTCTTTAGAAGCCGAGCGGTAATTCATAAGGCAAGATCTACTCATCTCCACTTCAACAATGCTAAATATAACGCCATTGAAAACGATCAATTATAAGTAGAATGTCGTGAGGTAATAGAAAGAGATATGAGAAGATATGGTTTATTTTCAAAATTGGCCGCATGGTACAGTTACATTTCAGGCTGCAATTCTCAGAAGTTGACAATTTTTTCATATTCAATTACACAATTTTAAAACGAGTTGCAATATGGCAAAAACAGAAAAAAATATGTTCGCCGTTTAAGACATATATCACTAGTGGCAATCATTGGCTATAAAATTTGAGGCCATTCAAATCCATAACTAGAAAAATAGGTTTTTCATACGATTAACTTCCGCTTTTCTACTCTCCATTGGCATTGCTATTGTCCCGTAGTACCCTAACGTTTTTTGTTTACATTATAATTCTCACATAATTACAGTACTTTCATTCTCCATATCATTACAATTAAGAGGTCTGTTTTTCATCGCTATAACCTTGTTCACCCCGCCGCTGTCACCACCGTGTCTGCACCCTACGTCAACATCAGGTGCATCGATGATGTTGAACTACCAACACTTGCTGTGGCGCCGGTTGTTCCCAATACCACAACACGCCCGTGGCGTCTGCGCGCACGCCCCTTCCACGCCGCAGGCGCCCCTCCGTCGCCCCTTCCGCTGTCCACGCCGCCCCGCCCCGCCCCGCCCCGCCCCGCCCCGCCCCGCCCCGCCCCGCCCCCGCGAGGAGCGCGTTACGTGACCGCCCGGCTTGCTCGGAGCACGCGGCGCAACACGGCGCGGCGCCTAGGGACCGCGGGGATAGGCCTCTCCGCCGGGATCCGTTTTATATGTTGACCGCCGTTAGGAGGAAAGAAGTACTTCCCGGAGTAACGCTTCCTAAAGCCCCGGGCGCAGTTATTAACATAATTCACGCGCAGTATCTGGGCGGCGAACACGCGTTTTCTCCTTCACATTACCGCTAATCCTCAGATTAAAATGTACGACCGCATATATGTTGTCCTTTATTACAAAATTATGGACGCTCGTTTATCCTGGAATCACGACACACTTTTAAGAGGCCACAGAGGTCCGACAAGTTGCCACAAACTCACTTCCTCGATGCCCGGGCTGCCGCGCCAGGGCCACTGCAGGCGGGCTATCGCAGGCAGGCACTCCAAAGGACTAGGCGAAGGAAGCGGGCGGGGCCCGCAGGAGATGGGGCGGAAGAGGGAGGGGCGCGCACGGGGTAAAAATGAGGCCGAGGAGCTCTGGCCGGCGCAGAGCCGCCGGGCTCATTAGCTAAAGAGCTGCAGGCATCGAAACCAGCTGCGAACAGCGCGAGGGGAGGCCGTTATTTAAATACGGAACCTCCACCCCCTTTATTACAGCGCTTTTCACAACAAGGTCTATCAACTTTTAAGTGCGGTACAAACAACTCTCCTTTCAAATAATACGAACGTTGGTATCGGCGCTTCGCCGGCCGGCTGGTGGGACGAGTGAGCGGGCGGCGTTTTATGCGCATGACACCGAGCCGGTAACGGGCCGGCGGGAAAACAGAGCACGTGAGCCATTCCTGCAAACAAAACAAGGCCGGCAGTGGGCGCAGTGGGCGCAGCCGCGCAGCGAACGCGCAGCCGGTGCGGCCGACCGCCGCGGGTCCACAGGCGGTGGCCGCAGCGGTGACCGAACCGAAGGCAGCCAGCCGGGCGCACGGCGCTCGCCGCCCTCTTCCGAAGCCCGCAGCAGCCATCTAAAGCTAGCAGCGCACAAGCACCGATCTCAACCAAACCATATCGAAAATTAAAGACTGATTTGAGGCTGATTAAATGCTCTATTTCCGAATTTTAGGCTCTCACAAAATCTTTGAAGGATGAAACGAGTGATAGTAAATGACTGATTTATTCATATGATGAGGGACTAGTTAGAATGGAGCAATGTTCAAAGACTATAAGAAAACATTTTCCTTGTTCACAAGTGAGATGATATTGTAATGAAAATAAAAGATTTAAAAGTATAATTTCAAACACCTCAGTATCACACAAAAATTAATATTATACTTTTAGAAATTGTCGAACTTACACTGTAAATGTGTATTTTGCGAAATATTAAATATCAGACCGTGACTGTCGTCACTGAACTTCTTTTCATTCAATTTACTTCAGTCATTGATGATGTGATGATGTGATGATGTGAACCCGTTAGATTCGTAAAAGGGCAAGGGTCCTGTCAGAACATAGGGGTGGTTCTGCTTAGCTCTTAAGTTAAAACAGTCTTTAAGAGATTCTTCGGTCATTACTGGACATTATATTGAAATTGCATCATTATGATTCTGGTCCTACGAAGCAGTGAACCAGAAGATGAAGAAAAAAAATATTTTGAATGTCAGTAGAACAACAGGAATTTTCTTGAATCAGATGGACAAAAAACTACTGAATGTTATTAATTTTGGACAATTTAGACGCCATTATTCAGTTATTTTTTATGCATAACCCATCAGAATTACTACTGCATCTTTGGTTTTTGCATATTATATAAGATCAATCAATGCCCGCTTATTAATGAAAAATATAGAGTGGAATTGATAAATGTATGGCGATTTTTCATTATCCTGTTTGAGAATTAAATGCTCAACGAAAAAAGAAATAAGGAGATTTTTTAATCATGTTATTCAGATGTAGAATTAAACGTGAAAAATCGCGAGAAAAATTTCAAGAGTCAAAGCTACCAACAGCTTGGAAAACAGAGTCCATAAAATCATAAAATTAGTACGTTTAAGTCGTAAATGGAGTAAGGTAAAATGCAGGGAAATGTACAGGATATGTCAAGTTTAGAAATCTGACTAACGAACTCTAAAACACAAACGTCAGAAACAAGAGAATGATCCATAATTCAGAAATGTTAATGAGGTGAAAAACTCATAAACGTTTAATGTTCTACACGCCCTACAACGCGAGTAAAGAACACTCTTCAGGGTGCGTGCAGCGGTGTTTTGGTACACAATACGTTTGTCAGATAGAGTCGACACAGTAGTAATTATTTCATGGCATTTCCAGTTCGTATTACAAGCACCGCAAAGAAACACGACGCGATGCGTACTCAAAAAGCTGTTTACGTAGTATGTTCGTTTGATAGATCCTCATGAAGTATTTTAAAAGCGAATTCAAAAGAATGTAAAATTTCTGTTCAAGATAGTGAGAAAAATGGACGTTATCGATCTAATTTTTAAACAAAATAAGTTTAAATTAGTAGAGGCTGCTGAGGCCCCCTGTCAGAGGCACTGCAGTGACAGCAGTTGATGCTCTGAGCCACCCCAGCCGGTAAGGGTTATGAAATACCTGATAATTATTGAAAAACCAAATTAGCTTTATGGCTTCATAAAGGTTCTAATAATAAAAATGCTAAACGCTGAAATAATAATTCTTTATCTTAAGATAAAGAATTGTTTAATTAATTCTTTATCTTAAGAATTAATTAATTCTTTATCTTAAGATAAAGACGTAGTTTTTTCTACGTCTTTCTTAGAAAGACGTAGAAAAAACTACGCCGTTGACCGTCCTCCATTGATGCGCGACTCGAAACCTTAACTGATATTGTCGGATCAGATTAGACTCAGAGGAAATTATTTATGTTTTCGCCCCCGCGTTTTCACACAAGTTTCTCTGTTCTGCCACACATTCTTTAGTATAGAAGTACGGTCAGAAACATTTTAGAATTCGAGTGACAAAGTTTATTTAGCATCACAGAGTGGGATCCGGATCTGGAGACCCGAACATATCTTAAACGATAGTCTTTTTATTATAGTGTGAACAATTAAAATCAAGTTTTTTTGTGTACCCAACAATGGAATACGAAAAACGCCCAAATGGAACAGTGACTCGTAAAAGCAAACAGAGATCTGGAATAATAAGTAGTGATCATGAGACAGTGAAAATTAATTTCAAAGGAGAACACAACAATATACCTACTAATTCCAAAACACGGGTAACTGGATTTTATAATGTGCAAGAACACCTTTATGAGACTCCAATGAACTTCGATAATTACAAATAACTGCACACTAACTTAGTAGAATATACTGAGACAAACATTTTGTTGCGGCCCATGCCATTTCTGCATGCTTGCAAACTTTATGATTTATTACTAGGATCGTATTTATTTCTATACGTTGTGTATAAACAATCGATAGCTCTTAATTTCGAATAATACCAATAAAACCACACTAGTATTTTGAAAATTAGATACTCTTTTTATAATGAACTTCTTCTGCCCATGCAGACTTACGGGAAATAAATGTATCATGTTTTCGAACGATTAAACGTATTTAACCCAATGACTTACAGTTACAATCTTTGAAAATATTGGTTAAAAATATCCTTATATTTCTAATTTACTAAAGTAATAAGTAATATATGAAATTACAAAAGTTAATAAGTGGATCTCCGTGGACCCGACGATACAATTTATAGGACCAAAAATCATTATAACAATTATGGGTAAAGTGGAAAGAGAAAATTTGAGCCTTCCAGGTCTACAAAACTACAATAAGTAAATGCCATAGTATTAAGCAGCATTTTCGCAGAATATTCGGTAAGGACATCGAGTGATAAACTTAGAAGATGTCAATGTTTCAATTATCATTCCGCAAAAAATTACAATATTGCAGAGTCACGAAAAGTTTATAAGATGTAGTTAAACATAATTTAGTTAGATCTGTGTTTAAAGATGATTTTAGCTCGGTTTATTAAAATAGGTATCAGGTATACTATCAATTTTTAAGACAATAGGGGGTCGGAATTCATATACTAAATCAACACCTGATGCAATATATTTAATGTTTTCTGACGTTTTGCCCCACAGTAATAAAAAATGGTGTAAACGTTTCAGTCTGGTGTCACAGATAAGTGAAAAATATCAATGACCAACTTTGGAAATTAAATAGTAGTGATTTGATAATGAAAACTTCTTCAGTACACTTCTCGTTTAAGTTCATTCACTTATATATCTTTTAATTGCATTGTATAAGCACTTACATGTGTGTGTGTGTATGAGAGAGAGAGAGAGAGAGAGAGAGAGAGAGAGAGAGAGAGAGAGAGAGAGAGAGAGAGAGAGAGTACGCAAAGCACGCGTGTACGTGCGCCTGCGTGAGTACACGGGCGCGGGAAGAACCATCATTTACAGCCGTCCACACGCGTAGATCAGAAGGAAATATTATGAGGCAGAAATTACCCATTCTAATTTGCTGAAAATACCCGCCAACAGCGCATAACTAGGAATTATATTTTTAGAATAAACGCGCAGAATATAATTGAAAATAGTTCCGTGCAGAAAGAAAATAACATTTATACCGCTAATCTGAAATTTTAAAGCAGTCTCCACTCCACTGCATAATGAAGCTCAGGAGATAAGAGCTTGGAAAAGCAGCGTTACGGGATTCAGGAAGGGTGGGCGCGCTACGCCAACCGCCGCGACGCGGCTCCACTGCCTCCACTGCAGTGGAAAAGCCGCCCTCGGTCCCCCCGCAACTACAGCCATCACCGCAGGCACCAGCGGTCTCCATCGCACCTTCAACGCCCACGACGGACGCGACCGCCCGCCTCACGCTGGAAGGCCACGCAGTGCAGTCATCGCCCCCGCTCCACAGCTGTCACCGCCTACTCAGTCGTAGAGGACTGAGGACTTCGCTACCACCCACCGCCCGCTCTCCTTGGCACCCCTCCGGCCCCGCCCCCTCGCCTCCACCGCCACCGAGCGGCGGCCGCCTAACGAGGAAGGGAAGCTCGATAGAAGGCCGACATGGGCCGGCAAAAACCTAACTCCATCGGCCGCCTGCACAAAACCCGGCAGTCCTCCTTATCGACCAATATTTCAACGGCGGCCGGAGCACGGCTGCCGAGGTCAGAGCGGACCAGTAATCAATGAGCGCCACGAAAAATCAATGGTTGCTATGAACACCGGCGCGCGGTATGTAAATGGCTGCGAGGTACATGTGAGTTCTCGACGAAACGTCGTATTAAACATGGTTTATCGATGCCGCAGGAACAAGATATGATGCTATAGGTCGGTCAAGCCACGAAGTGAAGTGGGAACGGTAAAGAAAATGGCCGTGGGACTAGCATCGTATGGAAGGTATAAAGAACAACTACATGATGTTGCTCTTTGTAAAATAATGATGAAGAAACTATAGATCAAAAATAGTTCATGCATATTTTCTATTTCATTCACAATCACAAATTGAGTTGCGATTATGGCGGCGCTGGCGATAATTGTCTCAACGGCGGTATCGATAGTGATATTGATGATAGTCGTGGTGATATTCCGATGATAGTGATAAGCTGGTAGTGCACATTCGTGATAGTAGCATGTTCGTGCTGCCCGGGTTCCTGACGCGACAAGGACGGCAGCGACAGCGGTGACGGAAGACAGGCGACACGTGCGTCGTCGAGTCCCCACATCGATCTCAGGTGGCGCTCAGCCTCTCTTCGGCACTCACAGAGGGCTATTGAACCTCGAGCCTTGCCGCGCGCGGGGGCGGGGGCAGGCGGGGTGGAAGGAAGCACGACGAGCAGCGTGGGCTGACTTGGAGCGAGGCGGGGCAGGGCGGGCAGAACGGGGAGCGGAGCAGGCCAGGCATGGAAGAGTTAGCAAGTTAACATTTTATCCGGCGAGCGAGAAAGGGCCCGGCGCCAGCGCCGGCGCCGGCGGCGTCCGCGCTGCCGTTGGCGTCGGTGCTGGGGCCTGAGGTCGGGCGAGGGTGTGGGCCTGGCTGCGGGCCTGGGCCTGGGCCTGGGGTTGGGCCTGGGCCTGGGCCGCCTGCCCTTGCCTCACTCCGGCCTCGCTGCGCCCGGCCGCGCCGGGGGCATTGTGTGGCGAGGGCAGCAGCCGCTATTGATAGAGCAGCGGAAGACAGACGGAGGCGCGGCGCACGCGAGCGGGCATGGCCCCCCCGGTGGCCCCGCCCCCGTCCCCTCCCCCGCCGCGAGCCGCCCCTCCCCCGCACCTGTCTGTCACGTCTCGCGCCGACGTCGAAACAAAGGCTCGCCGCGGAACAGGTGCGCCGTGAAATATTAACACGGCGGGGGCGGGTATGTGCCATGTTTAGCGCGCTCCGCCACTTCTCCGGGTCAACACGACAGCAGCCGCCCGGTCGCGCCGGAGAGCGATGGAGCGGGACCTGCGGCCGAGGCGGAGGCAACGGAGTGGCCGGCGCACGGGCGGCAGGAGGCGCGGGGGCGGGGCGCGGAGCGGAGCGACGGGGAGTGCGGGGGGAGGAGCGACAACGCAGGGACAACCATTAGCGACGGCCACTGCGTCACGCAGCCACGCTGAACGCACCCCGCAAGCGAGGACGCCACTGCGGGCGGCACGCGATTCGATATCAGGGCGAAGGGACGAAGCCCGCCGGCGCGCCGCGGGGGTAGCGAGGGAAGCCTGGCCTTGATTTCCAGACATTAGAGTATGATGAACGAAGCTGGACGCCACAAAGAGAAGCGAGCGACTGATAAATTGTAGGAGCTTTTGACGGGCACGCCCCTTCTACACGGTCTCTCGAGCCTATCATAAAAGATACGCATGAGAATTTTATATCAACTTTTCTTTCTAATTTTAAATTATTGTTTGAATAAGAATTTAAACAAACTGAGTGTATCTTTACAATTTCTTTATAATCATATACATTTTAGTGTCTCATTCCAATACAAGTCTATTTCCTATTATCCTTAGAAAGAACACGACGAAAGTTTCTATTACCTAGAGCAACTGTATCTCAGTATCGAAATGTTAGAAAGGCGAGATGATGACAAATGTTAAGAGTTACTTTACTGATAAGTTTTTGGCTATTAATAAATATTAAAATATTACTCAGACATAAAATCTCAGATACTAAAGTCTAGATTATATCTGTAAAACACAATTTCCGTTAGCTAAGCTACTACGTAGTCCACGTTTCGAGCTAACTTTCCATTATCATTACTCTGTGATGAAGACCGTAACACGTCGGTCGAAAACTTGATATCATTGCCTAGAGCGCGGTTCCGACAGTGAAGTTCTAGAAAGTGCAAACCAGTGGCGAAGATAATTATTCTATGATTAATTTTTTTACACCGAAAATAAAAAAGCTTATGAAATAGAAAATCTATTAGGTCCTATTCCCACACAGTAGAGCAGCAAGGTAATACAGTAATAATTTCCACAAACGCTAACTTCACATCTAATTTGCGAGATTAAGAAACATCTATCCACTTGACTTCCTACGAGCGCTTTTCGATCCTAAACGGAGTCCGAATACAAGCAGCTCCTCCTTCAACAACACATAACTCCATCGGCGCGCAGAGTGATCCTGCCACGCCCAGAATAGAAACCAGGCTTCCTTCCTGTGGGTATGAACCGCAAACAGCAATAACGAAGTGCCCTCTCGCCCGGCCGATATTTTAGGAGAAAAACTGTCTCGTCTGCGAAGACTGGGTAAACCCGCTGCCAGAAATAGCGACGTGTTTACTGGCAGGCGGCGACGGGGCGGCGGCGGGAGCGGGGCAAGGGTAGGGGGACCTACGAGCGAACGCTGCCTCCGCCACCGCTGTTGCTGCTGCGCGCTCCCTAAGTGATTGAATGCTCGTCTTGAGGCATCCTCCGAGCTGCTCCCGCTGCGCCCCAAATCAGATCGCTCTCTGCCCGCGTTCGCGCCGCACCACGCCTTTGCAGCCACGCCGCCCCCTCCCCCCGCCACCCAACCCCGGCATGCTCTTCACCCAACACTGATTCGCTACTTCTCCCTCGCACTCCCATTGTTTTAGCCTATTTTCTGATATACGTAGTGTATCGTAGAGAAAGAATTGAAATGGTGCGATGAATTGGGGAAATGGTGAAATGAATCGATTTCGAGATTTGACGAAAAGAGAGAAAAGGGATTTAGGGGATCCTTGAAAACATAAATGTTCTTTGTTTTCTTCAAAATGTTTGTCAGTTTGTCTGAAAGTACTAGCGCCGAAACCGTAAAAAGAATTTGCACCGATCAATCTAATGTCGCGGCCAATAGGATTTCAAATGCATCTTTTAAATTTTGTATGTATTTTACATTAAGCCCCTAAGACATTTTTGATTTTTTTCTTTGTTTTCTCTCAAGTATAGCAAACTACACTTACGGTATATGTTTAATTTTCATTAAAACCTCTGAAATTTTAAAAATGCAAAATTTTAAATTTTTCATATAAATATTAGATCATCAAATCATTTCATGTATAATTTTTTCATAATATTAGTTTTTGCATCATTTTCAGTTTCATCGTGACGATTGAATATTCTTTCGCCTTCAATATTCAAGCAAGAGATTCATTTTCTATACTATTTTCCTTACTATTGGATATTTATATCACTTTATTTTGTTCAAAATATGAGTCGATATTTCACGATGTTTTGAATTTTATGAAATATCAAAACCAGCGGAATTCTGAGAGTACATTCCAAATGGCGTTTAACTAACGTGTTACTTAGCACAGTTGGTGGCGAGCTGAGTTTAAGGTATCGTTTAATAGTCGGTAAGAGGCGTGTTACTGTAAGTTTAAGGTATCGGGTTCGAATGCTGGGCCGTGCAAAATGTTTTTTTTCTTTCCTGTACATTTTTTAAACTGAAAGCACAAGACACTGATCTCAATTGTAGAAGTGCGATTTACATTAAAACTTTTCAATTTACAAAATTCATTTATTTCTCAAGAAAAAAGTAAAAAAAAGGCATAACGTAAGAGGGAGACGTATAATATGTATAATTGTATTAATAAGAATACAATAAAGTACAAATATACTAATTTAATTCGTCTTTGGGCGTCGTTGTGTTGAGAATTGGAGAAGAAGTGAAAGAAAGAAGGGTGAAATGTTACTTGGAGAGAAATTGCTATGCTATAATATAACGAAATACAAGTAATTCGGGAAAGTATGTGTTGTTGCACCATCAGTTTTTATTTTTGAACCAGATCACTTAGAAATGGCAAGATTCCTTCTGAATTTATTTTCTTCCTCAATACAGTTCTTCTAACAGTCTGTGATACTTGCGACTCTCCACCTAATTACACTCACATATCTTTGACCCCGATGAATGAGCTGATTAGTCAAGAAAACTTAATTTTACAGGGGAGCAAAAACCAACTTTAAACTAATGCTATTAATAAGGAATTAATGATATTCAAACAAAACCTACACAAAAATAGTTTTGTTTGAATATCAACTTCGTTTCAATGTCCTTAATCCTTGATTTGATTCATTTAAACGTTTTTTGCTCTCCTGTAAAATTAAGTGTTTATGACTTATTCACCGGGATCAAAGATATACGTTGCGCAATTTCTTTCAGATTCTCACATTTTTTTCTTAAAATTTATGCATTTCATCCATTTCTTTCCCTATTCCAATATTTCCCCAACAATTTCTCCCTCCAATAATTCTTTTCCCTGTGGCATTTCTTTTTCCCCTCTGTTATTTCCTTTCTCCTTCGCCCTTTCTCTGCGTTATCCCTCGTCACTCTCTTCCCCGTTGGCTGCCGGCTAGCACGCTCCTTCCGCAAGATCCCGTCGCCCAGGGCGGCGCCCCCGCCTCCGCGCCGCCCGAGCAGAAGGGCGCGCTCGGAATGAGCAGTGCGAGGCGCCGGGGCGCGCCAAATTCCTTCCTCGAATAGCGTATAGACACAAGTGCGCGCTACGTTACGCGCGCCGTGTTAACGAAAGCGCTTCCGGCTGGATTGTTCGGCGCCCGCCCCACCCCGCCCCAGCCCGCCCCGCCCCGCCTCGCCCCCGCCCACCCGCGCTCATCCTCATGCAGGGCTCCGAGCCCGCCTCCCTACCCCGCTCCGCGCCTCCGCCCCTGCACCTGACTGGCTAATGGCGCGCGTTCGTCGCTACGGTCCGTTTCCTTGCCCTGGTTAGTAAAGCCATACGGCACGCCAGAGCTGCTTCTCGGGAATCAAATATACGGCCATATACAAGCTTAAAGAGTAGTGAATGATTAGTAATGATTCAGCATCAAAACGAAACTTTAATTTTCCTAATAGTCTAAGGAATATCGATATGAAGAAAAGAGAATACTGTTATGTGCCCTAGAGCAACAAAAGTTGTGCAATAAACAAATTAATACATTCAAAAATGAAATACAGGCAAAAATTCATGATTAATAAGATGACTTACATAATTTATAGATATTACATTAAATGTCATAAATATACTTCGCACGCGTTTGTTTTAAGATAGATGAGAATTTTCATTTTCAACAAAACTGTCACAGAAATATCCAAGGAATATTTCAATTTCTAATACAAATCGTAGTACAGTTAGAAGATTTAACACCTTCGGAGGAATTAGATGCTATATACCATAAAATACTCGGAACGGACAAAGGAGGGTTTAAAAGTAGATTTACGTAAACCGCGAGCAAAAACGAGAATGAAAGTCGAAACGCCATTAATAAAACTGCATTAATCTGAGACTCAGAGATGCAATAAGTGTGCTGAAAATCGTACTCAAAAAAAAATATCCAATACCCCGATAGTTCTGAAAATGCATTTGAAGAAAAAATGTATTTATAATACAAATCATCAATAATTCGTTTTATGTAGAAAAAATGTATTTATAATACAATTCATCAATAATTCGTAGTATATATACATAGATTTTGAAATTATATACACGTAGACAAAGAAAATTGCTTTAATACATGAAGACAATCACTCGTTTCTGTGTCAGTTACGTTTATATAACCCGGAGGACGTAGGACAGCTTTCGAAACCAATCAATAAACATCACCAGATTGATTGATTTTTTCGTGTTTCCGGGCGCGTCAACTGCTTCGAACATTAGTCCAGTTAGTGTAGTGCATGTTTTCTTCTCGGGAGATGGAAGTGATCTTCCCCCTCTGGATGGCGAGATCCGGCACCGACTTACCGTCGGATAGTGGGGTTTCCCCCTAACCAGGACTCTCCCACCAGCGGGGCACCGCCCCAGTCGGGACAAGCTCTAGGCTCCCGACCGGTCTCCCGGAATATGTGGTTTGGTTTGGTTTGTTTTTTTCGTGTCTCCGGGCACGTGAACTGCTTTGGTCATTAGTCCCGTTAGTGTAGTGCATGTTTGTTTCTCGAGAGATGGCGGTGGACATTCCCAGCTGGATGGCGAAATCCGGCGCCGACCTACCGTCGGCTAGTGGGGTTTCCCCCTAACCAGGACTCTCCCACCAGCGGGGCACCGCCCCAGTCGGAACAAGCTCTACGCTCCCGACCGGTCTCCCGGAATACGTGGTAGTGTAGCGCATGTTAGTGTAAGTGAGTGTGTAAGGGGAGAGGATAGGACAAGGAAGAGGAAGGACAGATCGCACGCGGTCCGTGGCCCGTTTTGTAGGGTACTGCTCCGGCATTTGCCTGGTGTTGATCGGAGAAACCACGGAAAACTACCGATCAGAGCAGCCGGCCGCTAGAATTCTCCGCCAAGCAGCGACTGAATTCGACCTAGCTGAAAAGCTAGTGTCGAAAATCCTGCCGCCGTCAGGACTCGAATCTAGAACTTAGAACCTCCCGGTCAGAGGCGCTGCAGTGACATAGTTGATGCACTGAGCTACCGCTACCGGTCTGAATTTAAAGACATATTTAGACGCAAGGTATGCACTTCCTAGTGTACACGGCCATCTGTACATGAATTAATCTCGTGCGTCCTTTATTGAAGTGACATTCCCCGCGTGGAAAGCGGCGCACGACATATGCGCCTCTGCGGAGGCTGGCGCTCAGTGGCGGTGACAGTGCCGAGAGAGGGGCGGAAGGGAGCCGATCCGAGCGGAGCGGAGCGGTCTACTCCGCATTACCCATGCGACAGCCTGGCGCGCGATGCCTTGAGAGAAGTGGCCCAGGGGATCGATGCCGGCGCCCCCGGGGCCCCGGGGCCCCCGCTCACCTCGCCCTCCCCCTTGTCTACCACCTCCGCGGCTCCGCTTCGCTCACCACGTCCCCTCCGCTTGTCGCACACCGCCTCGCCCTCCCCGAAGCCTCGCCCACCGCCATACCCTCTATTTCACTCACTGCCTCGCGCACCGCCTAGTCCTGCCCCTTGCTCCCCACTTCTGCAGCAGCCTCGCTCACCACTTCGTCCTCCGCCTACCCCACAGTCTCGCTAGCCGCCTCGCCTGCCACCTCGCCCACCGCCTCGACAGCTTCTTTTGCCTCGTCTTGTCTAGTCTTGCCTTGCCTTGCCAGACCACAGGCGTCGTGATGTCTGCACGGAACGGAAGCTTGGCATGGATCGCACAACGCTGCAGAACCTGGCATTCGTCTGCAACTCAACTGATCATCCGGAGCATATTTGATATGAAGCTCGGTAAATACGATTCACGATTCTCGAACACCCCCTTTTAATCGTTGTTGCTTCATGCTTTGCACGTAATGATCGTTTTATGTAATTCGGCTAATGTTAGAATCGCAATGAAAAGTGTCGCAATTCATTACGTTCTCGTCTTTTCAATGAAAATGACACAAATTTAAGAATTTTAAGAAAGGAAAATCTTATCTCGCTCTTCCGTTAGTTGAAAAATTTGTGAAATTATTTTTGTTTCAAAAGTAATCCATAGTCGAGCAATAATAAAGAGAATATGAAAATATGTACTACAAAATATATTACACGATGAATGTAAGAATGTAAAGTAATATTATACACGCATGGTTTAGTATTTCACCAATATACGATGAAGAATTTAAAGAGAATTTACCGTATGTAGCCATTTACGTCATCATCCATCATCACTAGGCAGGGAGTAGCTGAATCGTTCGACAATCCACGCCCTCTCTAAAGTAGTTACTAACGAATCCACTAGTTTTATTAATTGACCAATTGACATAAACGAGTTGTGATATTCAGCTCTGTCTGGCTACATAAACAACTACACTGTTCTACTTTCTGAGGCTTGCCAATTCTCATTTCACTTTGCCCACAAACCTTCTCGTCGACATAATTAGTCTTTCCAATCATCTTCACGGTACTAGTATCATCACAATGAGTCTTCCCCATACTGTCATGTCACATGGGCACGGTAGGAGTCTTCTACTTGTCAAGATCTTGAATTCAGTCCCTCGACACACTCCAGACATTACCATTCATCTTCCCAACATATCTCCTTATTTTACGCAACGCTCCGCATCCAATCTCACACATCTACAGCCCATCTCACCTATTCACGCACCTCTCATCCACCTCCCCCCCTCTGGTTTACCCGGGGCGCGCTCCCCCGCGCACTTTCTCACCCGCACCTTGACTCCCACCGAGACGCAGGCTCCACCCCAGCCGCACCCGCGTCGAACGGCGTCGCACGGAAGCGCCGCGTCGATTACACCCCCTCCGCGCGGCGCCACGCCCCCACCCCGGCCGCCGTCCCCGCCCCGCCGCTCTCCACGGTCTTCGTCGCGGGCGGCCCCCTTCCGTCTCCCGCCCTGCCAGCGGCCGTTCGCACGTCGTCCAGGCGCGCGCCCTGCCCCGCCCCTCTCCGCCCCGCCACTCAACGCCTGCCTCAAGGCAATGGGATTGCTATGCAGTTGCCAATGAAGACCGCCACCAAACTGACGTTCTATTTGATGCGATACTTCTTTGAAGAAAAAAACTCACGGTTTATATTCGTTTTGACTTTTTCATGGTAGGTATCGTTCAACTGCGACGTCGTTCCAAAACGTTTCATTCACTAAAGAAAGAATACGATATCGTAAATGATGAAAAAAATTGTTATGACGGCAGAAAAAAGTGATTAAGAGATATCCATCGTAAATCAGAAGGCTAATATATTTACTACTTCCTTAACACAAACCTATTTTTTAATTTTAAGAATTCGGCATATATTACATATGCTTGAATACCTTCACGTAACCGTATCCTGAGACCCTTAAAAGTTACGTTTTTGAGGATGCATATCAAACTTTTTTGTTAATATTGTTTATGAATCATAATGGCTTCAAACCATTTCGTCATAATTACAATTATATCAGCATTATGATGACGTAAGAATATTGAAACATTAAAGGAATATTCCCCACCTTCACGAATTCGATCAATAAATCCTTCGATCGATAGATAAATTTAATAATAATAGATAGACGTATTGATATCGTATTTATGAATTCTTCGAGGTTTTGAGAAAACAAATACATGGAAAGGAGACTATTCACGAATTTCCACGCTTCTTCTTGCATCATTGTGATACAGTCAAATTAGACAAGTAGCAGGCACTTTAATTTATTTTTTCATTTCCAAGCAATTCGAACCCTACAAATGAAATCTCGTGTATTTTGTAGATTTTATTAGTTTGATTTAGTATGTTCATTTCCTTCTAATTAAAGATAATAACGTAACCTATTTCGCAAGTTTCGTTCAACCTACTAACTTTTTATGACGTTGATAAATCGTACCCAAATCCATATACAATATTTGAGTAACTTCTCGCGTGTGCAGATGTGCGTATGAGGGATTTTCGTATATCACGGCTACACCACTTTCCGTGCACCAATCGAAACATATGAGGTATCATTCGCTGCGTCTCGTTTTTCTCATGGAGAACTGATAATGTGTTTTCAGATCCGGCCAGAAAATTCAAAGAAATGTACAAAAAAGTGTTTTTGCATGTTTTAGCGCTGCGATCTTTGTGAGTAAGCCGGGAATTAAACCAACGCCACCTAAATAGATCTATGTAGTTGGCGTTGATTAAATTCCAGTACCCAAAGGCATTCTTCGGTCAATACGCCATAATTTTCTTTCAAGATGTTGGTATCACTTTTGTTGACATCTTTAAGTAAACAAATGAAGTTAATTTGAACAAAAGAGTGAATCGCCCGGCATATTAACTTTCACGTTATCCATAAGGCCTATTACTATATTTTTAAAAATAAATTTGCAAAAACCTACGACCAGTATTGCCTTGGAAGTTATTAAATTTGAAAAAATTCAAGTGAATACAGAAAAAACGTGAGTAAATGTTAGAAAATGAATGAAAGTTCGACTTCCCACTTTTACGTTCTTAAGTGTACAAATACCGATTTTCAAATTAATGTGACCCAAAACTTATTATTAAACACCCTACTCACATTAACATACAAAATAATCGGCTTTTAATGTTTTATTAGATTCGCATTTGAAACAATGAATAGAGCAGGAAGCAGAAGAGGAAGTAAACACAAATTAGACTGCGTTTGTGGAGTTTCAGAAACTAAAGAGAGAAAAATATGGAAGTGTTAAGCAAATTTGGGGAAGAATCAAATGTAGTTGTAGAAAATTTTGCGACAGAAACTTCTGAACTAATTGAGAATGATGTGCATTAGGATTAGAGAATAACCCAGAAGAACAGTTTACATGTGATCTTTGTGCATTATTGAGCATACTAGCAAAAATTGTAAAAAATGTAGCTGTACTGAACTATTTGCATCATCAATGTCATCCAAGTATTTTTTACGGCGAATATAATTTTGAAATTTCAATATTACCAGTTCATACTCCGTATGTAGGTAACATACAAGGTCAGTCGATGTTGGGAATATTTGAAGGGGCGTATAACATTATCAGCTACTACGATTCACTGTTAAGTCCAATGCCAGATACTGTAAGAACCTACTTGAACAAAGCTACGCATGAAAGAAATGGAGAATGAAATAAATTTTCAACACACGAAAATACTTATAAAACAGTTTGCGCGACGGCGACGGCAACGGCACATTCAACTAGTTAAAATATGTTGAAGAGTTAAAGATGTGACTGCTGCATTACGAATCTGAAAGATTCTTCTTTACTAATTTTCAATTATAATATGAACTTTCTGAATGAGTTTTGGGAGCGAGTTTCATCAAGCTTACGAATTGTAAGCGTAAGAGTACAGTAGCGTAAGGTATTAAAGAACATTAAATGTGTACAAATGCATGTTAGTAACAGTTGCTCCAGCTAAAAAAAAGTAGTCTATCTGAACACACATCGGTTGGCAACGACAATAGCTGAAGTAATACTTCAATCCTCAATGGGCCATGTTCCCACAACAGAGAATATTACGAGATGTCTCAGAATAAATGTTTCAAATTATTCGTGCTTTCAGTGAGGTCAAAGACGCAATATTTGCGTATGACTATGTGGCGTCAAACCCAAGTGCAAGATTAGCTGCATATGTAACGGGCAAAAGTTACATGTGTTACTACTTTATGAGAAATCTCATAAAGTATCTTTATCACATCTTCAGTATCGAAATGTAATCATCTTTGACCCCATAATACGCCATATTTTCTTGAAGAATTATTCTATGTCCATTATTCTTATTCTTCGGTACAACTTCGTTTGGTTAATTTTCAGTCCTTCGTTTTAAACCTCCTTATTGCGCAACACTCAACTATAAAACAGCGTGCACACGCCCTCAAGTTACGCAACAACCGACTCAACACACATCAAGAATCCGCATTAAGAAAAACCCAGCGCGAGAACACGCGAAAACGCGTATTCGTACGTTTTATAAGTTGGGCGAAATGAGGCTTTCATTAAAATGAAAGGCGACGAAGGCGACGAGCGGCTGGCGAGGCGGGAGCGCCTGTGTGCCGGCGCCCGCCGCTCCGCACTGCGTCGCTGGTTGCAGATGGCGCCTTCCTCGCGCCGCGCCGGCGGCCGGGCGACAAGGCCACAACAGACGCCTGGCGACCCACCCCCACAACTCATCAAATATTTAGGACTTCACTTCGACACAAAAATAACCTGGGAAAACCATATACAGATATGAAAATTAAACAAGCAAGAAATAAATTACTCCAACTCCGACCACTAATCAACAAAACACAAAGCCCTGTCACACACAAACAGTACAATATCCAAAACTATAATTATATCACTAATGCTTTATGCATGCCCGATATGGACAAACGCAGCCTCCACAAATGTCAATAAAATTCAAGTAATGCAAAATAAAAGTTTAAGATTAATCACAAATGCCCCCTGGTTCATAAGTAATAAATAACTTCAATCAGAATTAAAAATTAAAAAAACCAACACACAACTTCTACCAAAACCTAACAGACATACCAGCAGAATTCCATTACAAACTACAGAAAAATGCAACCCACGCCCGAATAAAAATTAGATTTCAGTTTGAAGCCTTCCTCAAAATTTTAGCCAACCATGATTCGTAACCCTGAGGTTATCCCGTAGAGTATCATCTTTAAAGTATAGATTAAGTTAGTTTAGATATTTTAACTAGAACAAGTTTAAAAAAACATCTGTCAAGTGATTGTACTGAACGATGTAATCCGTCTAAAATAAATAAATGTGTTACAAAAATAAGAAAATAAAAAAGACCCCTGGCGCCGCGAGTGCAGGAGCAGCGTTGGCGCAAGGAAGCCCGCCCCGGCCGTCAAACACCTCGCGTTTGCAGCGGGATCAAAAGTGTTTGTAACGCTGCATCACGTAATTAACGTCCATTACCAATCATTAACAACAGCATTTGCGTCCGTAATTCCGTTGGATGAAGCGGCACCGCATAACCTGTAACTGAATTGTACGTGCGTTTTACTTACACTGAGCGAAACTCTCAGGCTGAATATTACTTTCCACTTTGTATAAAATATTCTTTCAAAAATAAGGAAGAATAAGGCTAATCGCCTATTTCAGAAGAGGGTGAATAAATGAGGCATTCCCACCACCTGCTCCTACCGGAGCAGCATCTGGGCCGAGATTGGGCCGCATCTATTCCACTTTTTCCAGTACTTCTTTACGAAGGAAAAGGAGCAATTTTCAGGGTGAGACCTCTCGTGCAGTAGAATACCGGAACTAATGAAGTTAAAGGAGCTAGGCGATGAACTCCTACACTCTTTTTCCAACGGGGAATGTTCATTGGGAAAATAAGCGACACACATCATATTCCCGTAGTGGCCATGCATTATTACTCTAAGCACTATTTATTTTGTAATGAAGGACAGACATTTTTATGACTAAGCCACTCGTTATTTCACTATCTTACAAGGTATATGCTAATAACAATGACATTAACCTAAGAATAAAACCCATCTTTGTTTCCTCTACGTCACAAAGCAAAACCGGTTTCTGTAAGAGCATTGTCATTAACAACAGTTTCTTACCAAGTTTTCATTATACATCCGTCCCAAGATCTTCCTTCATCTCCCTCAGACAATACGCCACCCAAGCTCCCCAACGGGGCGGCTGCTGCTGAGGGACCGTACGGCTGAGCTACCCGAAGCTGGAAGTGTCGTCCGCTGGAACGTCGTTTTATGTAGCGACATGAGGGAAAAGACAAGTGCGGCAATCGGAAGAAGTCTGCGAAAGTGTCCATTGAACCGCGCACAAGAAAAGGAATTTGTGTGAAAGTAAAGCAAGAGCTGATGGCGGAAGAAGAAAAGTGACACGGAAAGAGAAAAGGAGAATAAAAGAGGCCAAAAATAGAACATGAGACAAAAGTAGAATCAGCGTAAGCAACTGATGGTGTTAGGTGCAATGGTGCAAGTGTTTCAAGTTGCATGCCAATTTTATATTATCTTACATCAACAATTTTTGTCAATATAAGTTAATGCTCCATAATAAAATATAGAAATATGGGGGATATAAAAAAATCCATTTCGTTAGCGTACTTGCATTGGAGAAGGCGTCTTAGATCCGAACACATAGCTTCTATTTTGTGAAAATTGTCGTCAAAAATTGTAATAACAGCAGAATTTGCTCATCTACTGAACGATGCATTAAAAATACTAACGAAGCAATTTTCAACTTTCTTTCCGACGACACCAGACCAGTTTTGGCGTTGCCAAGCGACTGTTGCGAGATCATTGGAAATGGAATATATAGGAACGGGGAATCAACCCATCACCATACCTTGATTGTGGAACAGGTTGAGAACTGATCGCGCGCTATATATGACGTCTTACTGAAACTACTGCTCTGGCATTCGCATTGAATTGACCACAAGAAGATAGAAATTAGAAGAGAGAATTATCGAGCAGACTTCAACCTAATTACTTAGCTCTGGTCGAATATCTCGCCAGGACTCGAAGTCAGGATCTCCCGGTGAGCAAATTTTGAATTGCGAACACCCGACGCTAGGCTACTGCACTCGATAATAAAACAAGATGATACAGGTTTAATTTCTTAATTTTCCCGAGATGTTGAAGTAATAACAAAGCGAACGAGACATTTATCAGAATTTTGTACGCTAAGGTTCTGCAATTTTAACCCATTAGCGAAATTATACACATAGAAATTATATCGTTGTAGAATACGTGTGTAACTAGTGTACTGCTTATGATCAAAGATAATTCTGAGAAGAACCGACAGAGTGTTTATGGGAGAGCACATTTCCTGGCATTCTTTTGCACCATGAGTGCATATTTCTTACGCCTTGGAGGTGACTCCACCCCAGTCGCGGCGTCGAGGCAGTCGACCCACCTTCTCGCGTACGTCCCCGGTCTGCCCTTCCCCGCCTCTTCCGTGCTGCAGTCCACGCCCCCGCGCGCACATGTACATTCTCCCCCGCATACTTATGCAAGTGTTCGCAACACGTGCTGCGCCGTTCCGCGCTGGGAACGTTGCCCTAGAAGAGACGACCCACACCAGCGGCGGCGGCGGCGGTGGAGGAGGCGGTGGCGGCGGTGGCGGCGGGGGCGGCGGGGGTGGCGGGACGGCGGGGGCGGCAGGGGCGGCGGAGGCGGCGGGGGTAGGGGTGGGGCAGGAGTGTGGCGGGGCGTGGCGGGGTTGCGTGAGTGGGGCGGCACGGCGCCGGTGTCTAGGAGGGAAGTCTGGAATACAAAGGGGATGGAGGTCACCAACTCCCCAGAGGGCGCTAGGCGCCAGGCGCCTTCCCCGTGTCCTCCTCCGCCTCTTTTCCGGCTGAGCCGCTGGCTGGGAATACTCCGGCGTAGAGGCGGCCTTTCGCGAGCCTCGCTTCCGTCTGCAGTTTGCTTTACAATCTGGAAGGCTCCAGAGGTGCCAGAGATGTAGGGAAGATGAGACGGGAGCTAATGACGCGCAGGCACCTGCGGTCGAAAGCGATAGGAACGCTACAATCGGTGCTCGTTGTCGCTCCCTCTCCTAATTACCAGAACAGTAGCCTACGATTTTACTTTTCGCCTTATTTCGTAAGAAGATAAAGTATTGTAATCGAACGCAGTATATATTGTGCAGATGTCATCGTCGTTCAACTATCTGAAATTTCGAAAATTGCAAAACAGAAAAAATGCGAGAAATTACGTGTTGTTGTAACACCACTATTTTTTAAGCTTATCACGGAACCTAATACGTCCCAATGAGAGAACTTCGGCCAATTTTTACATGTTTTTATGTGCCAGGAGAAAGAAAACACAGAGTGAAAAAAATGTATGAATTAGATGATATTTTCCATGCATTTGTTTATAATGAGAGTACGAATACAAGATGTTCAGAAAAAACTTTAAAGACCTGTTACGAACATTAAACGATATCAAACGATTAAACGTGTTTCCCACATTATTCCAGAAATAATAATAATAACTGGGATCAATCAACTTACAAAACAGCACTTTTAGAATATATTTTTATTATTATTATTATTATTATTATTATTATTATTATTATTATTATTATTATTTTGAATATTTCTAAAAATTCATTTTGTAACAAAAAATTCGATTTAGGAAGAAAATCCGAATTACTCAAAGCATATTAAAGATATATTATACGTTATAGGATAATATTTTCCACGCCTGAAACACTTATGTTATACTTATGAATGGGAATTTTCTCTGCAAAATACATGGCGTTTATTTGCAGTAAGTGCAATATTTTATCACTAAAGCTTCCGTATTCACCTTAGATTTTTGCAAAAAACGGCTAAATCTAAATAAATTGCAGGCATTCATAAATGAGAGATTTCTATGCCAGCTCATTTCCCTACTCTATCAAACATACATGTCGAGAGGTGCATTCGTCTTTACTTAAGCCCTTATTGCCTTTCTAATACAAGGACACCATCGAGGAACACAATAGGGTCTGATTTTAAGCAATTACAGTATTAGAAACATGAGAACATCTTTAAGTACGACGACATGAATTCTTTGTTGTCTTATTCAATTATCGGTAAGATTTCCAAGAAGCACAATGCTTTTGCATACACTTTCCGCAAATAACAATTGAAAGAACATTTCGAGAATAGCGCATTTTCAACCCTTTCTGACGTAAAAAATGTTTCCAATGGGTGTTTCACAGAATAAAAATATTACGGAAGTACGCCTGTGTGACGCGCTCGTCTTTACACTTCCATTACTCAAACAGAATATTGCACCGATACGAACCCAGCAACAGCAAAACATCCAGGGTTAAAACAGACTGTCTTTTAAAAGACCAGCAAAAAAACGGAGCTCGGAATCCACCTCATCAATTTTCGGCATTATCGCCCGACAGAGTCGCCAAAGATGCACTTCTCCCTCCGCCTGCCTCTCAGAAGCCACTCCGCCTCCTAACGAGAGCAGCAGCTGCGCGCGGTGGCGCGCCGGTGCGTCGGCGCTGGCCGATCAGTTGCGCCGCCGCTAACTAATCGAATTTTAACTATTATTACAGGTTTGTTGGTTAGCGGCACCGCAGCACTACGACACGGCAGCGGCGGCGGCGGCAGCGGGACCCGGAGGCAGAACCAGCAGCGACGGAGGGGAGTGGTGCGCACGGAGGGGGAAGGGAAAGAGGGAGGGTCGGTAAAGGCGAGAGGGAGAGAAAGAGAGAGAGGGGTGACGGAGGAGGGGGCGTTATAGCCGTAATAAATGCGGCGGGGCTCCTGCGCGGCGACCGCAACGGCGCGCGGATCGCGCGGCGCGGCCGCAGCGCGCTAACGATCGGCCGCGCATAACTAACCGAGCGGGCCTCGGTGGCTGGCTGCGCCCCGCCCCCTCTGCCCCTCCCTCTCCGGCCCGCGCCACCTCGCCGCGCTCCGCACCCTGGAGCCTCGTCTCATTGCCTCACCTCGTCACTGCCCCCTCCCCGAGCTACACCTCGCCACCCCCTAGCCCCATCGTCTCGTTGCTTTGCCTCGTCAGTTACCTGCGTGGTTACCTTATCCTTCTGTTCACTTGTCTCTCATTCGTGATTCTGTTGGCTTCACGTTTTTGTTGGTATTTGCCACCTGGCAATACATTGCATTACGTCTCATCCCCTCGCTATTTTGTTAGAGCACATCACTCTCTCGATTTGTCTTTGTGTTCTATTTTCTCGTTCTCCCTCCCTAGCTCTTGTACGTGGTTCGGTTCTTCATTTTAACCTGCTTTTTTGGAGGGGGATTCCATCTCGTCTGTTTGTATCGTTTTTTTCTTAAGCACCGTAGGGTCATTTCGCATCTTTCCCGTGGCTTCCTCTACCATTCATGGTCCATTAGCCTCACGTTATCTTACCAAGTACATTTGATCTTTCGGACGTTGACAAAATAATTAGCGCATCTTCACATCATACAGAAAAGTCATTATCCATGATCAGTGATCCATGATCTGATATATTTTTTTTCGGTTCTGTCGTTTTACTTAAGTGTTAGATACTTTTGTCAATTTAATTTGTATCCCATTAGAAGAAATCTGGTGACTACTCTCTCTGTAGGTCCACTTTCGTCTTCTTCCAAAAGCGGAGAGATTGTGGTTGCGCTAAGGTCGAACTGGTGGCACGAACTCGAAATCAGGCAGATCCTTTGTGAAGAACAAAGTATATTCAGGGACGGACATTTAGTATTTGGGAATTGCACAAAGTACTACCACTGATCTTTAAAGAAGGTCGATGATGCATCAGAGTTCAATGTAATATCACAACTTGCAACTGTAAGGCTAGAGCGTAATTCTAGGGTAAAATTTAATCGAACAATTAATTGGTGTCGATTTAATTTTTACGCTAATATCAAATTTTGTATGCAGAGGTTTATTCTATGCAGGAACCTCATTATACATTTGTTTGCGAAAGCCACTACTCGGCAGTCAATTCCGGAAAGTGCAGATGAGATTTTCCACTTCGATTTCGCTCCAGAGAAGTTGAATAATTGATGAGACCACTACCGAGAGACTAAAGAGCATCTAATACAGTGGCAATCTAGGGGATAGAAATCTTCAACAATTTATATACATGGAGATAACACAAAGAGCTGAACAAGTCTGGACCAAAACACATTACTGTATAGAAAGATAAAATGTATTATGTACTGGCACATTACTACTGGTCGATTGTTAGTCATAATTGTGTGGCGGTTGTGATACAGAGCGGATTATTACTACAAAAACAGTGGCATGCTGTGTTTCAATATTTTGCGGCCTCATTTACTGAGAGATCATGCCTCAAACCGTTCTCGATACGCAGACTTGCTGAAGTGGATCAGGGCACCAACTGCAGTGCCTCTGATCGCGAGATCCTGCGGTTGAAGGTCCGATGGTGGTAGGTTTTTCGCAACTGGGTGAAATTCAGCAGCTGTCTGGAGAATTGTAGCGACCGGCTGCTCTGATAGGTAGATATCCGTAGTTTCTCCTTTCAACGCCAGGCGAATATCGAAGCAGTACTCGTAACAAACGAGCCACGGACCGCGTGCGACCTTTCCTTGCTATTCTTTGTTCCTTCTTTATCCCTTACTTACAACCGGGAGCGGTAGCTCAGCGCATCAAATGATGCCACCACAGCGCCTCTGACCGGGAGGTCCTAGGTTCGAGTCCTGACGGCGGCAGGATTTTAGACACTAACTTTTCAGCTAGGTCGAATTCAGTCGCTGTCTGGAGGAGAATTCTAGAGGCCGGCTGCTCTGATCGGTAGTTTTCCGTGGTTTCTCCGATCAACACCAGGCGAATGCCGGAGCAGTACCCTACCAAACGGGCCACGGACCGCGCGCGATCTCTCCTTCCCCTTCCTTGTCCTATCCTCTCCTCTTACATACTCACTTACACCAACATGCACTAAACTACCACATATTCCGGGAGACCGGTCGGGAGTTTAGAGCTTCTCCCGGCTGGGGCGGTGCCCCGCTGGTGGGAGAGTCCTGGTTAGAGGGAAACCCTACTAGCCGACGGTAGGTCGGCGCCGGATCTCGCCATCCAGCGAAGGGAAATTCACCGCCATCTCCCGGGGGGAAACATGCACTACACTAACGGGACTAATGATCGAAGCAGTTGACGCGCCCGGAAACACGAAAAAATCTATCAATCTATCAAACCTTACTTACATACACTCCTACATGCATAACTAACACACATGTCGGGAGCGAGCTTCATCCGCTAGTGGGAGATACCTGGATAGGAATACCCGCAAACCGATACGTAGGTGGGCGCCGCATGTCATCATCCAGCGGGGGAGAACACCCCCATTCCCTGTGATAAAACATGGCCAACAGTTGCGGGCCTAATGGCCATATGAGTTTATGAGCCCAGAAACACGAAGTTTTCAATCAATGTCGAAAAGCCAGAAGTATTTCAGTAATAAAGATTTAGACGATTTGAATACTTCAATCAACTGAAACTACTTGAGAATTTTAAGGACACCCCTGACATGGTTCGAAATATTGTTCAGGAATTCCTGAAGTAAGTAATTTTGATCCAATTTTTGCATGAACTTTTCGAGAACCGGAAGATGAACAAATAAAATCTGTCGAATGTAGAAACGTATTGAATGTTTCAAAATGCCAGTAAAAAATATTTATTATCGACCATTAATACAGTGAAAGATCTCCACCTTGTATCAAATTTTGCCATTTTCATAACAAAGATTAGAATAAATGTAAGTGTAAGAATATTATTGTTATAGTGAAATAGTTCCCGTAAGTCAATTTCGAATGAACTTCGCGGAAATCGCGAGAAAAATAAATCAAACATTAACGTATTAAAAATCTTACAAAAAATTCAAGTGCTAAATAGCTTTGAGAAATTTTTATACGTATGTCCAGTAATATCTTACAATTTTGAAGTTAAAATCTGATCAAAGCAATTCTGATATTGTGTAAGACCTGCCAAAAAAGTAAGTTTAGAGAGAGAATCGGTGACATTGCGTTCTGATGGTTTATGGTGTGAGATAATATATTTTCCTTTTTTAATGAAAAAACAATAAAATGAACAAAATCAATGGATCGAAAACCCACAAACTATATTACAATTAAATATTTAAATTAACTCGCATTTCTTCGATTAATCAGGTCGTACAATAAAATATTTTCGAATAGAGGAATATCTCTAATCGACAATGGATCTTCAAGAGCGTAGACATAATGTTTTGACTATTAAATCCTACTTCAATTCAGTTCTTTTTATTTATTTATCTATGACCAAAAGCAGTGGAAACTGTATATGGCGTATGGGAGAAACAAGTGAGTTAAGACTAATGTGGTTCGAAATGTGAACAAATGTAAATAAAATGAAATAAGAAATCCACAACGGAATTGATTCACAAACATATTTTGAAACACAAACTTGATAACCAAAATTGAATTGAAATTCAGAGGACGTTTTCGTATACAAACTCGACTGCAGATAAGAAACGTTGACTTAACTTCGTTTTGAAGATATAGCTCAACTCCACGACGAGTTATTAAAATGTTCCAATTGATGGTATTGTATCGAATTATTGGGCTCTCCCATACGGAATATTTTTCAGAAACCCACTTTACATTATTTAATATACATACCTAAATAAAGATACGAGTGGCTAAAATGAGAAGAACTTCACGTCTCATCACGTCAACATATTTTCCCAGAAAAATTAAAGATTGTAAAGGAAGTTATAGTAAATTACTATTAACGAATGTAGGTTAGTACCGCGTTCGCTCTCCAGCTGAAACGGACAATACAGTAAAGTTGGACATGCTACGGACAATGTCGGGCATCTAAATACCTGAATCTATGAATCTTGGGGACGTTTGGCACCCACCGCAAGCCCCATCCCACCACTTAACGCCCTACTCTACGCGCTGTATGTGCCGCCCACCGCTCTCTGCCCACCGATCTGCCTCGCCTCCGCCTAACCCCCCCCGCGCTGTACCTGCCGCCCACCGCTCACTGCCCGCCGCCCGCCGCCCACGGCCCACTCCTGTTCGGCGCTCCGCCAGCGCTCGCCCCAAAGTACTGCGGCGATGACCATTAAGGAGCCCCACCGCCTCCAACAAAGCACAGCCCACCTTTAAACGACGCTCCTGCTGCATCATACCATTAGTAAATAAGATTCATGGGGGCTCGTCGGAATTCCATTTCAGCGAGAGGTTGGAGGTAGGTAATTCGTATAATGCACGCCGCACGGGCGGCCGCAACCAGCCGGGCCGGTAAGTGGGCGGGGGTGAGGGTGCGGGTGGAGTGGGGTGGCAGGGGGTGGGAGGGCGCGTGGAGAAGCGCCAGCAAAGGCAAGGGAGGGGGTGTGGACGCCTCCGGAAGCGCGGGGAGACGCCCGGTCCCGACGTCATCTGGCGCTCGACACTCGCAGCGGGGTCGTCCACCGCCGCTTCGCCAGATTGCCTGCCCTGTCCTCGGGACAAAGGCTACTGCCAAGAGACCGCACGCCAATTTCACAATGGACTTCTGGTTTCCTTCTCGTTTTTTTTTCTTGCGGAAATTCTAAAGAAAAATGCGCAACTAGCGGATGAAAAGAAATATTCCTGCAATTTTGACTGGCTAGAAAGCATTAAAAATGTATTAACTTAATATTTCCAGCATGTTAAGTGAGTAAATTAGCAGTTGTCCATAACATCACTACTTATATAGCATGAGGTCAAAGCCGTAGTATGGTGGTTAGACTCCCGTGTTACGCCTCTGGGATCGCGGTTTGCATCCCATTGGAACAATAGTCACCATGGTTAATATTCATTAACAATCAAGCACACTAAATGTGAAAGACATCCGCTCGAGAACGAATATAGGAATTAAAGCATAGAATTTCAATGCTTATTTTAAATAAACGATGCTTGAATAAATTAACAACAAAGAGGCAAAACACGAAAGAAAAAAGAGCCATTAAAATACTGTTTCTGTTATGAGACAAATTATGGTTTTCTGGTTAGGAAAATATTTTTTAAAAATACATAAAGGAGTGACTCCTTCTCCTCCAATCAAGGATTAAGAGATTTCACATGTTGCGGAAACAAGAAAGTTGATTCACCTCTTGCGTCGACTTCCAATGTAAATGTTTCCATAACGCTTTTACCCAACGACTTGCTTTAAGGTTCGTTTTCATGTATCCGCCTTTTATGATGTAGACAAGCATTTCCGTAGGAAGATATTTTATCAGAATGGTGTCCTCTTATCTTTTCATTTCTTTTTATCTTCCCTTGTACAACTTCAACATATCTTTAAAACTTTATTTAATATGCCTGTATGCACATTGTTCTTTGTACGTCCCCTAGCTCTGCTATTGAGCGAAGTTTCTTTATCAAATTTAAGTGAGTTTCTCATCGACATTTTCTTTCCGATGTTTTTCTAGTCGCTTATGACAAAGCTGCCATCCAGAAGAGCGATCGCGATCTACATAGAGCTTTTAAAAAAATAAATAAAATATCAGACTGATATAACATGAAAAGAACTTCATAACCAATTTTTTTATAATTTATTAGTTTCATATTCTCTCACATTCTCAAAAATTTTTAAATATTTTTTTTCTTTTTCTTTAACGATTGATATGTTTTGTTTTAGCCCCTTTTAACGCTATGTCGTTAAATCATAGAACAGCATTTCTTCGAGATGAAAAAAAATTATTTTCTCTCAAAGTAAACTATGTCCATTTCATGTCTTATTTCAATACTAATAACCTGTGAAAATAGCAGATTGTGGGCCAACCCAACAGTAACCTATTACAATATTTAATAATATACATGAATACATGCATGCAATCAACACACCTCCTTGCCAAAAATGATTGGAGCAAACCAGGCAATTGCATTTGTCAGTTCCCCAAGGCGCTTCGAAACTTTCTTCCACATTCCTTCTCGTCAAGGTCGAGTCGAACCTTCGTTTCGACCTCCAGCGTGCCTTTCGGAAAACAATTCTCCGGCCGCGAACGGAGGTGGCAAGTCGGTGCGCCACAAGTGGCAGGGCGTCTCGCAGGACGCCTCGCCGCCGGGGCCCCGCCCCCGCCTCAGCCCCCGAGAAAGAACGAGCGGGGGAGCGGAGGCAACGACTCGGGCCGACCGGCCGCGGCGCCTCGGACGCTCCTTCCTCCGGTTGCCTGTCTTTCGAGACTCTTCATTCCAGTGCTCGTGGATTGGGTTCGTCATCTTGGTTTCTTTGCTCCACTCTCTCGTACAAGGCCGAAGATCAGAAAAGCTGGGTGGATGACTGGAGGATTAGTTTCTTCAACTGATGATTGATTAACTCATGTATACGAGTATGTCAACTGCGAAAGTCATGAGTTCCGTTAGTGTATTGAGTTTATTTCGAGACCTAGTGGAGTTCTTTCCTGGTTGAACAGTGAGTTTCAGCGACAACCTACACGTCCTATCGTGTAGAATTTTCTCCAGGCATCTCCCCCAACGGGGTACAGTCTCACCCGGTCTAGAACTGGTCTCCCCCAACGCATGTGGTAGTGTAGTGCATGTAAGTAAGTGCGCATGTGGGGAGAGGACGGGACAACCAAAAAGAAGGAAAAATCACGCACGGACCGCGACCCGTTTCTTAGGATACTGCTCAGCCATTTCCCTGGTACTGATAGGGGAAACTACCGATCAGAGCAACCAGACGATAGAATTCTCCTCTTGACAACAGCTGAATTTGACATAGCTGTAAAGCTAGTGTCGAAAATCCGCCATCGTCCGGACTGGAAATCTAGGGCCACCCGAATCGCTGCAGGTGCAGCGGCAATGCCGGCTCTGAGCTAAACTCAGCCGGTGTTTAAATTGAAATGTTGTTTCATTAGAGATATTGAACGATGGGCAGGAATGGATGGAAAATGATCAAGTTGGGAGGGAAGAGGAAGGGATACGATTAAAAATTTCTTTTTGTCTTTGTTTTTATGTGCTTCTTCGTCTTGTGTGCCTGGCCGGCGAAACGCAGGAACGTGTTGCGAGACGGGGCGCTTAGAGAGACGAATCCTCGTTCGTCTGGGGAACACGCAATTGACACGACATGGAGGGGCAGTAGGCGAGGGAGAAGGGAAGTAAGCCGGCTGTTCCCCAAATTTTACGTCAGGAGTAGTAGACACAGGGCGGTTAGATACAAATGCATTAAAGACAACGTCCGAAGTTGGGGAAAGCTAGTCTTATAACTAAAGTTTCAGACAGTCACTGAAAGAAAAAGGAAAATAAGATATGAGGTTTAGTAACTAACTCACAACACACGGGAGAAAACTTGAAAAAGTAGTCAGCTGGATTTGAAGGATGCTTCTCTCTTCTTCTAATATCTGTCGCATTCAGTAAAATGGGCATAGAAACTGGGAAACGATCAAGACCAATGAATTTTCTTCTTGTTCATTTCCATCTAGACATTTCTTAGAAGAATTCGTAATTCTATAAGATATTCGTATCATATTGAAATGAAAATATCCAGAATCATGACAATAAAATCCAGAATAGCAATCTAATACTTAAGAACTGAAAAGTCTTAGAGAAAATGTTCAACAGTAAGATTTTAATTACTCATTCTTCGCAAGTTCTATCTGAACATTAATAAAACTTCAACTTGATATGAAAAATAGAAACATTACAGTTCTTCTTGTTCTTCTTCGGCGTACAATTCGATTGATGGCGTGAAGCTGTCTTTCACGAGATTGAGTCATGTGCTAGACGCTTTAGTCAGTGGTAGTTCTTCTCGTAGCGTCTTTGTTGTCACCGGCTTAGATGATTCACTGTTTCAATTGATGTCACTAAAGGACCTCAGATCAGCAGGTCCTAGGGCTCGAGTCCCGACGGTCGAAGGGTTTTCGACACTAGTTAGAGAGTGTCGAGTTCAGCCGCTGTCTGGTGGAGAAGCGACAGAGATTTGTAGTTTTTCATGGTTTCTCCGACTTCAGGCGACTGCTGGACCACTATCCTAAAAACGGGCCACAGATCTTTCCTTCTTAACAATTGTCATATCCTCACCCCTTACACGCACTTACGTACACACACTTACACTCACATTACACTTACACATATACGCATGTTACCACACATGTCAGACCAGTCAGGAGTTTAGAGCTTGTCGCAGAAGGGGCTGTGCTCCGTTGGTAGGAGATACCTGGTTGGGGAAAACCTCGCTAGCTAAAGTGTATGTCTGCGCGGGAACGTTATATATTTAGCATGAATAAGTTTTTAATTTTTGCGATTCCCAATTAAAAATTTTAGTACACAAATCGACTTACAATTCAACAATTTCAAACAATACAAAATTCAATTTTACATCAAAAGCACAAAGCACTGAAAGCAGAAAGTCGGTACATTACCCATTTCTGCTTTTATCAAAGAACGGGTTAGCAACTCACCAACTGCAACAAAAGAATACAACATATTATATTCCACTTTTGTATGAGAATCGTTAATTGCATGCAAACAATACAGCGATGTTAATAACAACTGGCTTCCTGATGTCACATTAGCAGACTGATCTTTGTCATGCTAAATATAGATTGATTACACCAAAAAATGCTGGATATTTTTAGAGAGGAATGAACTCAGTTTTTGAAACACTTCACAGTTACCATGACTTATCTCAACTAATAATGTCAATTGTTCGGGAAGGATTCCGTTTCGAAGTTTTCCGCTCACTTTCTTCTCCAAATTATCCTACATGGACATACTAATATGGGGTTACCTGTCAACGCCGTTCATTACCTTCCCGTTAACACACGCTTCGGAAATATTTTTAAAAAGTGAACAAAATTTTTTTTAAAAATTAAAAAAATTTTTTTTAATGAGAAGTGTATTAAAAAAACATCCATTTGTGAATGAATTGGAACATACCATAAAATATTACTAAATACTATTCATCCATATTAAAAACTTTATCTCATTTTGAGGTTAATAGCATGATTGTTATGAACACAGTGAGTGATAATTTGAAACTCACAAGAAGATAATTTGAAAGCCATAATTCCATGATCATCAAGCTAAATATTCTAGATCGATTCAAGACCATTGTCGAGACGATTTTCTTCGCTGTACAACAATTTATACTGTGAAAAGTATGTATCTTTCCATAGAGTTTTTAAAAGAATCCTGAATATCGAGGAAACTAGGACACAATCGGTGAATACAATTGATTCGAGAGTCGTGCGTACACCAAATAATCTGTGGTTCGTTAATAGTTTCAAAAGTCTTAATATGAATTGTCAAATATAAACTTTATGGGCAAATCGTCTTTCGAAAATAATTGACGATATGTATTGTGACGGTCACTTCGCCACAATAACCATCAATTTGTATATGAGGAACCTGAAAGGCGCAGGGAGAAACGTTGGTTAGTGATGGCATGTGAAGAAAATAATTGGAATATTATGGCAAAATGGAGATTTATTCAATCCTCAAACGAACAGAAAACACACAAATAACACTTGACATTTACTGAATCAGTCGTCTCAGCTACCTTCAAAATTATTGCATGAAACTTCAAAATTTTAAAATTTTAAAAAAAAACTTTAATTTAAAATTTTTTTTTTTAATTAAAAACTATTTGAAAGCCGAACGTTAAACATTGTTAAAATTCAACTACTGATTTTATTTTCTCTCAGTTCGTGGCTTTGAATCTGTAAAGTATATTCAATTGCAACAAAAACGTTCTAAGTTATTTCCCTTCCCAGTTCTCGCTACTAACTTGGCGGTATGAAGTATTTTCATAGTTTATTTTCTCTCCCTCTGTCCCTCCCTCTGCCCCTCTCTCTGTCCCTCTCTCTCTGTCCTCTCTGCCTCTCTCTCTGTCTGTCTCTGCCTGTCTGTCTGTCTGTGTGTGTGTCTCTCTCTCCCTCCCTCCCTCTCCGCCCAGAACAAAACCTTGTAATACTTGACGTCCGCCGTCTTCACGCGCCGGCCACCGGAACTGTTGCGTAGATCGCGCGCGCTCGCGCCGCCGCTGTACGCGAGGTAACGGATCAACTCCAGCCCACCACGAATCCCCTTGCGTTGCTTTCGGCACGCTCCCGTACGCTCTCCCGTCTTCGTCCTCGTCCAGTCGTCTTCTTAACACGTCCTTATCCGGTCTCCTCCCGGTCTCCTTCCGGTCCGCCTCGTCCGTAGCACCGACACTTCTTGTACGCTTTTATCACGATTTGGGCTTTCGTGAATTTGAATGTAGTTCATGCGCTTATAAATGGAAATACACGTCGTTCGCAAGAGCAGTTGTTTCATCAAAGGTCTCTTCTCTCACGAATAACATAATTTGCCTTGCTAACTGTTCTCGTATTTCACTTCGAGAAACTCGGAATTCTTCGACGTATTACGAATGTTGTTACAATTCATTCGAAGCACTGCATATTAAAATACTGCTTTTTCTAACAATCTAACTTACTGTGCGACGAGTACTTTTAACTACGAATCATTCGCACGTTCTCCCTATAGAACAAATCACAAGTCCGGTACTTTATGCCTAGATCAGCATATCTTTTTCGTACTGGCCTCTGGTCTCTTGCTTTCTCCTCGCTGACGTAAGAGCTATCTCCCTTATTGCTCCGGTCACTCGACAACACCGTCTACAACGCGCCCTACTTTACGCGGCCAATCAAATAGGTTCGCAGATGCGTTCGCTCTCAGGACCAACATGTAAGTTCCCAAAAACTAGTATTAACACAAAAGAACGAATCTTGGTCACTGAAATATTTCATGGCTTTTTGGTTGGCCGTAATTAAAAAGTCTTTATTGAAAAGACCAGTGGGTCGTGTCTTTATAGATTATCTTTATCAAAATTATTGTACACAAAAGAATCTATTTTTAGTAATCAATATTTTAACACTATCCTGAATCCCATTACATTCATTATTTTCAATTCATAATATTTCTATATATTCAAAATAAATGAAATATCGCAATTCAAAATAACATTAATTGTGTTTACTGTCGCTAAAATTTCTTCACATTTTAGGGTAATTATATCCTAGACATAAGCAACACACCATATAACCGGCTCGAATTAAAGCATCAGCTGCGTTAAGTGAAATTTACGGCAGTAATAAGAACATCAATTCTATAATACCGTATTACTCAATGCCACGCGCACCGCGGCGGTCTGGCACCTATCAGGAGAATAAGCAATCTGTTATACCACAGGCGTAGCCATGTCAGATCATACCTCCAGAAGCGTAGTGGGAATTCTCACAGCAGAGCCAGAGGTGCTCGGTAATCATGCTAGCACGCAGTGTCCGTAATCCTCTGTGTCGTCTGTTTGAGAGATGAGCCGCCACGCGTGACTTGACGTGCAACAGAATTACAATGTAGAGCTAATATGTGTCAAATCTACACTATCCATCTTACTCCACGAACTCTTGAAATGGGCTAACCATAAGACAAAGAATTTACAAATTCATGTTATGTATTAGATATTCACGTAAACATAAACCCGGTGCAACTAAACTACCTTCGTAATACGTGTATACGTGATTCGCAAGACATATCAGGAAGATTTCTTGACACAGGCAGTTCTAGAAATACTTGTGATCAAAATATGCGCAACAGTGGCGTATGGGAAACTTCCTTCCCATAGATTCTAAAAACGTCACTTTGGTGGTTTCTACCATATTTGTGATCTTATTTCAGTATGAAAATTTTAAGTTCTTCATTGCAGTATGTATACCCACTCTCACAGAATATGGGTGATGCCAAATCTGGCTTCCCACAGCTGGACACATGCTGGACATAACCAATCCTGGCGTCGGGCGTATCCGCTCTATCAGGGTTTTTGCCCCAAGTTCAGACACCCCCCTTCCCTCCCCTCAAGTTTTCCTCCTAGTTATCTCAAAGGGGCGGGCAATTTCTGAGTCAGTGACGCTGCCTGTAACGTGAGCAGGGTAACGGGAGAGGGGGGGGTGAGAGGAAGTAAGAGGAGGTAACAGGAGGGGCAAGAAACGAAGGATTGGTGCGCGCGGGCCGGATCACTCCGCCAATTGCACTGGACGTTGGCCTGAACCCGTGGACGCTGACGAACCAGGGGCAGCAGGTCACGGAAGGCTGTGACTTTTTTATCGAGTTCTTTACCATGAAAATTAACTCTAATTTATGGTATCTAATTTTTGGAGAAATTTGTGTCAGATTAATTTAATAGTATTAAAAGTTTTGTTTCTTACAAACTATTTTAAAATGCTAATGGTTCTAAAGCAAGGAACACTAATTATTACATAATCATTTTCAAAACCCACACAATATAATACATTTACATAATATAGACTTTTCCCTATCAACAAATTGAAATTCATGTTCACGTATTTAAACTATTTTGACTTTAAATTACCTTTATTAAGGAAATGAACTTTACACACATTTTATTCCCATTATGAAAATGTAATCCCCTTTTTTCTATATGAGCAGGTGCATGCAAACAGTGATTTCGTTAATCAATTAAATACCTGCCGGTGTCAAGTAGATTATCATTGCAAAATTGCTTTTTAATATTGTTTGACTATTTGTAAATTGATGCAATTTTATAGTGATAATCGGTGAAAGAACTAGGGAACCCCCATTAGAAATATTTCAAAATAATTGTCTTATTCTTCATATATTTTTCAAAAGTTACTTTTTTTCTGTTACACTGCTGAGAAGATTATATCTATCCCTTCCCAGTGATATTTTTATTTATTTATTTATTAAAGGTAATATACAGGCAACAGTACAAATCTGATTATGGCTGAATAGGGCTAACATAATTAATTATTTTCAACATATCATTGCATATTTAATAGAAACTTAATATTTGATATCTTTAATAAATAGCTAATAATATAAACAGCAAATTTTAATTCTTTTAATTTGTGAAATCTACATTGAAGTTAAATATTTCTTAAATATTTTGAATAACCATGTAAAAAGAATAAATTTGAACCCCTTAAATTTACGAATCAATTAATTTTTTTAAAACGAGCTGTTAAGAAAAACAAAAACTTGTTTGAATAAACTTTAAAGAGATTGAGTATTTATTTAAAAAAATTTCAATTCCCGGGAAAATTTTTCCAATTAAAATATTTAACTGAAACAGTGTCTCAATGATTATTTTTCCCAATTTATTTGGGTTTTTGTATGACCCCAGAACAGTTTCTGGAGTGTTTAGTTCGATTCAAGTCTTCCAATTCAAACACCCGGAAACCTTGACAGTTGTCGATATTGAAGAAAAAACGTTTTATTCACGGAAACACACGTCCTTGTTTTCTAATGATTAATTGTAAATAATTTTAGCCATTTAAGATTACGCATGACAAATAATTTGTGCTCATAAGATCCAATCGAATGCATATCGAACCTGAAAATACATTTGGTTTAGATCAACGGGAAAAACACAAGAGATTCAATGAGCCCGTTCTCAAATCTAAAACTAAACAACAGTCTTTATTATTTCACGAAATGAAACTTCTTTCTTCTTTAATAATAAAAAGAACTGTTATTGTGCTCAAATATCTTTCAATTACATAGTGCAATATTATTCAAAATTTTGAAATTTGTATAAAGTCAGTTAAATATTTTTATTAATTACAAGATTAAAAAGTAAAAACAGTAAAAATGACTAATTTTAAATGAAATTGAAAGAAAATTTGTTACATAAAAAAACAAATTAGTTATAAAAGGCATTTTAAAAAATCATCCCTTCACATATTAGATTTATATCCATAGCTAAGAAAGTTTAAAGAGTTTGCGGAGGACAGGAGATCTCCTCTATAGTCAACAAGTTTATCCTTCTTGGTCTTTCATTATCGCAGTGCACAGGAGCATCTTTACAGTAAGGTCTGTTCTTCATTTCTGGGGATGGGGGTGGGTAACTGCACGAGATGCCGTGGAAAAGTGGCAGTGCCCGACCCGAAGGTGAATACAATTCTTGCCTCGGCTGACCCAGGATGCCCCGACAAGGTCTTATGATCCTTGTGAGTTTGAAAAAGTTCTGCCACTCTTTTGCACTCAAAATGCAAGTTGGATAAAATCTTGGTAGTAGGTAGATATTACCATAAGATGTCTTTCTGGCTTCCTCGGGCCAACACTACCTAGTCAGAGGTTTCATTTCCACTTATCCCCGTGGCCAGGGCCCAGGAAAACGTAATTCAAATGATGGAGAATTGCGATATCTTCGATGTATTTGATGTTGGATATATGATGTCAAAGGTTTACTAGGAGAAGGAAATGGACGACAAGATGACTTCCTGGGTTCGAAGGGCGCGGTTCCGCCTCGGACATAGATGTGTGTTCGTGATACCCTACGTATTCTCTACAGAAACCCAAACATAAAAATCACATGGTCGTTATATGCCCTAGTAGTAACAGAGACATTAAAATATATACAAAACAACAAATACCAATTGTCAAAGAAAATTTCACATATTTAAATTCGGACTTTCAATAATTGTTGCCTAATAAAACCTAAGGACTTTATTCCTGGGCAAATAGTATTAAAAAGGGAAATATTTTAAAAAAAATAAAATTTTCATATAGGTCAGCTAATTCGGTTGTATTTATAACAATATTCATCTCTCAAAATTTCCTACAATATTGCAATGATTTTTCATTAGCCAATACATATTTTATTCACACTTTCTCTATTTCGTTGGTAAAATAAACATATTTATTTAACTGAGTACCACTGAATTAATAATGTTCTTTCATTACAATATTTCCATAGTTTTTTAAGCTGAGGAACAGTGACGGAAAATAATTGGCCTAATATTGAGTTAAGACTTCTTTAAAATTTTACTATATTTTAATTCTCGAATGCGGCAACTACGAAACAATGATACAAGTAAAATGGTATTTGGGGTTTTGAAGGAAAAATTTCTGGCAAAAATCGAACCCCAAAAATATTTCCAAACTCTGCAACATGTATTTTTTTTTAGACTCGTTGTAGGAAAAGGACCTGTGTACCATTATGCCAAAAAAATAAAACATTACTGATTTCAAATCAATGTATTCTTTTCAAAATTGATATTATACTAAATTCATTGGGATTCGAACCCAATGAATCAATATTTCTGGAGGGTATGTTACATTTTTATATTGCATTATTGAAACTTTCTGAAAACAACTCTTCTTTTTACTTTACTCTTCTTCAGATACACTATACCGTTATTACAAATACTGTAGTAAATGTCACCTTTTATTAATATCTCTGGATTTTCAACTTACAATTACTAATCTGTTTAATTTCTTAAAACTCTTACTCTTCTTTCGGTATAACTAATTCTAAATGAAGTTAAAAAAATTTTATAAATTTTTTCCCAAATTTAGAAATTGCTTTGCAGTGAAAGCATACAAATTTTCCGTAAACCCGATAATCAATTTTCTCTATATTGATCAATTGCACTTTCTTCTTAGGGTAGAAAGTTAGTAATGCTCCCAAAAACGGCAATTGTCTGCAAAAAAACGCATATTACAGCCCTTGTGAGAAAAAGGGAATAAATCCCTTAAATTTAGAAAAAAAAATCCTCCAAATCGTGGTAGCCAGAATCTATGTTTTGGTGGTTGATAAAAAATCGACTGACGGTAAAATGTCTGTCCGTCCGTCCCTAACAACCTTAGCGTAAACCGTTCAGCGTTTTTCACCAAAATTGATACTCCCAATCGATCTGGCTGATGTCGGCGCCTTGAATTTGAAACCGATATTCAATTGGGGGGTTACTTTAATAAGCCCCTGGGACATTTTCAAATGTTCAAACAATACTCATAATTTTTATTACATTTTATGGTTGGATATGAAGTGCATTTAGAGAATTTGCAGGTCTCATGTTCGTTAAAAACTGATTTTCATAAGTATTCCTACAAGTAAAATATTGAAATTTGAGATTTTTCCTTGATGAAACTTTCCTTAAAGATGTTTTTTAAATAAGATCATGTCAATTTTCAAACTTTAGTATTTTCAGCATAAGTTTCCGTGAAAATCACAGGTGAGAAAGTCCCGCTTTTTTAGCATCATAGTATTTTTTAAAACTGTCCTACCTCTAGACATTAGGCTCTTCTCAATAATTGCAAGCCCCTTTCCCAGTTTTTATGACAATGTGGTACTGAAATACGCATGAGGAAAAGTAAAATATTTTACTTTCTTTCTATAGAGAAAAGTTCGCATTCTATTAAAATAATTATATTATATTAATATATTTAATTTTCCCCTATTTTATACATTTTTATATTATATTATATATCACAGTATTTAAATTTAAAAAGGGTTGACCTCTGAAACGAAAAATATTTTGAAACGATTATGTTCTATTTAGCATAGGTTTTTTATATTTAACTACTTTTTAATGAGACGAAAACCCTTTGCCGAATGAACGTATTAGGTACGCTGTCAGCTTACAAACGTTGTGAGTTCGAATCAAAAGGTGTTTTTTTTCTTCTGTTACGGTGTGATTTCCCAGTATTTTGTCCAATATTTTGTAATTATCAATTTTAAAATACTTGGGGCCAAAAAGGCCAGTTTTGTCGTCCATAAATTTACAAGAAGCCTCCGTTCTGTACTATCTGCCCGAAGGCTGGTCGTCTATTTCGAGAACTCTATATTTTTGAAATTGAAAAGTTAATTTTTCAAAACACAAATTGAAAAGAGATCTTACGGTTGAAAACTCTTTTCCCAGTTCATTAATAGTATAATATTGCGAGCAGTGACATTGAGAAAAGTATGTGCTGTTGTGTACAACTACTTCTTGTTTACATTATAAGCATTATAATTTCTTTAGAAGCAATCAATCTATTTGCAATAATTAAAATATTGTTAGCATTATATCATTCAAGTTTAGGTTACAAGTTTTCATGAATAACAATCAAATTTGTCCGGAAATTCTCTTAGTTGTGTTTTTGGTTTTTAAAAAATCCATAGTTACTTGCTTAATACTACGCGGTTCTGTATTTGACTGGTGTTTCACAGAGTTACAGTTCAGTCTTTCGCATAATGTGAATCACCTTGAAGATATGGGAGGGGCAAGATAGCAGTTCCGGATAGAGTACTTCAGGAGCCCTACACAAAGACTTTTCTAATCAATATTTCAAATAGAATCAACTATAGAATAGTATCGCGCTGATGATTCCACATTCTTATCAAGAAAGGGGTTTTGCTGTAACCGGGTAAATGTTGTACATCATAGAACAAAAAATTTTCAAGATAAATTCTTCTACAACACTAATCGGTGCTGTAAGGGTACCTCTGTGATAGCCCCGTGGATTAACGCGTAGTAGATAGAGGAATGGACGCCAGATCAAATCCTCCCGAATATTTTTTTTTCCGATGCCTAAAACATTTCACTATCATCACGAGAGAACATTAAAAATTCTTGCAAAGGAGGAACAAACTTGTTTTTGTAAACGATAATGTGATTATATTAAGATTTGTGCTGGTATCTTGTATTTCAAGCAATGTGACGAAACGAAATTTGGAAGAGATAGCTAAAATTTAACAGTATCTCAATTGCAATATCATTATCATATTTTTTTGTAATCGTTAGAAATAATATAGAAAAGTCTGAACAAGTTGTATAATCATATAATTTATATTTAACAGTTCTAGAGATAATGGGAAACCTTCAAGTCTGTGGGTTTATTATAAAAATTTTAATAAATAATTTCTTCGTTCTTTTTTTAATTGAGAAAGGAATATGTCTTTTTACACGTTTAACAAAGTTCCTTGAGACTATTGAACTCATTAAAATTACCATTTTTGTTTGTTTTGTGATAAATGCTAAAGAACCATCCCTTTAAATTTTTTGAAAAATTGATAATTTTATTTCTTTTATGGTATTCTTAAATTTTTAATAAGTCTTCGGTATAGGTGGGGCCACATTTCAAAAAGTATTTAAATCAAAACATAATAAAAATACGATTTGACGTGGGCATGTGAAGAAATCAATATTTTTATTATCTCCATTTTAAATAAACAATGTTTTGATAGGGTTATCTTTAGTGCGGTAGACTGAGACTAATTGAGATTCAATCAGTCCCAATTTCCAAGAAAATAAGGGAAATTTTAATTTTTTAGTTATATCAATGATTATTCGCCTGCTTGTTAAGTGATCCCAAAGCACAAATCACCTGTCATTTATCTCAAATAGGAAAAAACAAGGAAATGGGAAATTTGGATCTCAAAATGTCTGGATAAAGTCGTTCTTTAAAACTAAATATTAAATTTATTATAAAATTCATAAATATGATAAGGGGTTAGATAAATAAATATATTATCATGTCTTGTTAAAAACATCAGTTGCTAATATTCATTTTCCCGAAATTGTACTTAGGGAATATGTTTAGAGAATATGATTTCTATCGTCTTAAATTTACTCTCAGAAAATGGAGAAATTACAGAACAAATATTTCGTATTCTTAGATACATTAAGCTTGCAGATTACTGAAAATCTTCTCTGTAGCTAATCGTTTTACACCGGTTTTAAATCAGTATTTGGGGTCAGTTCTGCACGATGCCTTTTTCTTCTGTTCCGCGTTCTGTTTTCCTAAGTCTGAAATTAAAAAATAAGAAAGTTTAGGAAAATACATGTATTTATTTATTGCTTATAAGATCTTTGCTGAATTTTATACTATATAATGTGTAATTGTTTGATCCTTTTAAAAAATTTTATACAAATGTGTATTTATTTATATTTAGTTAGTAAGAATTACCTAACCTCTTTGGGAAATTTAAAATAGTGAAAGTTTTGAAAACATTTGCATTCACGTCCCAAAAAGTTTGTACAACTTCACTTTATGGGAAATGAAATATGAGGGGAAAAGTTATCTCGTTCATTAGTATTAGCCATATTGTGACCTGATAGTATTGTGGTACTAAGATGTAATTCCCCTTTGGACAGGAATGAAACCCATCGTTCGATTTGACCAGTTGCTCTGACCACTGAGCTTTGAAAAATGCGGTTGGGGCCGGCTCGTTATTCCCCACGCATTTGATTTTTCACCTGTCATCATTTACGTAAGTCAATATGAGGAAGGTTTGGACCTTTAGTAATTGATGTTGGTTTTGACTTTGTGAAGTTGTGACTAGAAATTGTGACTTTTAAAAACGTTTAATTGTGACAATTCTCGTTTTCTTTATTAGATAAATACATATATTTTGCAATATGAATCATTTATGTAAAAATAACTACCTTGAAATGACAATCAGTAATCAGAAACTTCTCAGTACTGTTTTTGTATCACCTTTGGAACTGCTGTATAGTTTAGATGATTTGAACTTTATAATTCGTTATCTCAGCACAAACAAACTTTACTTCTCGTTTTACTTCCCCGTATACTAGTATAAGAGGATATTCGTATGACGTATATACTTAAAATTCGTCGTATATAGTATAAAAAATTATGTTACGGAAATCATTTCGCGATTAAACAGGTTTACACGTTTTGGAGTCGAAAAAGTGGTTTTCATAAACTCCTCCATCAATCTGTGTCACTACTAGCCCAACACACGTAGATCCTTTCAAATTGAAAACCCCGTTTTTTTTTGCTGTAATTGAAGCTTGAAATTTTGAAAATCTGAATTTTGGGGGACTTTAAACCTTGGACATTTTCAAAATTTTCTCAAAAACGGCTCCTAATTTTCTAGTAGAATAGAGTAAAAAACACTTAGAAGGGATGGCATAGTTCCCAAATTTTCATGTTAACTCTGAATTTTCAAAATTTTAAAGATTGAACATTTTGAAGGGTCTTCCTCAACTACAATTGAAAACAGTTTGTCTTTCAAATGAAATTTGTTGTCATAATCGCTTCATAACAATCATGAACTCTTGAAATGATGGCATTTTGTGCAAAAGTGCAACTATTTTCAATTTTAAGAATGGGTTTTAAATAAAACTCAATGAAACCGTTTTCTTTTCTTTTCTATTAAACGTTTCAAAACGATTTTGAAATCGGACTTTTTACTGTAATATTGCAAGCAACATTCCTGTCTTCAGCTAGCAAACTCACAAGTATCACTCGTCAACACATCCTATTAAACATGTATAAGTGACTGCGGGGTGACGTCATTAGTTCAGGTGCTTGTTTTAAGAACTGGAAGACTCAGTTCACGTCTGGCCTGTTCATCAACTTTTTTTTTTTGACAATGTGGATTTTAATTATACTTTTCCTTTTCAATAATTTAAGGTATCATTTACGGTTGTCGTTTGAGAGTTTTTAAAACGAAAGAAGTAACAGTGTAACATTGTTATATAAAAAAACTTTTAATAATGGAAAATAAGAGTTTATTTTTATATAAATTTAGTGGGTGAACAAAAGATAATAACTCGTAATGATAGGTGATTTTCTTGAAGTCAATAAATGTTTTTTAGATTCTATATTACTTTCAGCAAATGAAATTGAATGCAAGTGTCGAAACTTGTCTCTATTAACGTTATCGTCTAATAATCTCACCTTGGCAGAGGCGATAAGGGTTTAGCTCAGGGTAGAACCGAAGCACCAAAATTACATAGTACTGAACTGAAACATTCTTAAGTAAATTAACTATTTTATAGTCCGCGTAGATTTCTTTGCTTCATTGTCTCTTAGAAATTAATTTTAATTTTTTTTAAATTAGAAGTGGGGAAAAACAATGAGTTTAAAACAAAATTGTAAGATTCTTATTGATAGTTACGGAAATGCTGCATTGCTGTTGGTAGGGCCCCAAACCTAGGTGCGTTTCCAATAGAGGAACCGTTTCTCCCGTACGATATCAGCAGTTTTTACTGACGAGCAATGAAATAAAATTCAATAACGATGTCGAGAATGTTCTAACATTCCTTTTCTTTCAGAAGATACATTACAAAACTGGAAAGAATTTGATGCTTGATTACTGGTCGTTTACCATATCATTTATACTCCATATTTTCCTGTTCATTTGGCGTTTTGGTTTTACATTGGTACGTTTTTCCTAATCCTAATACAGTATTACGTCCTTGTAATTTCTTTATTTTTTTGTTCACTTCTTTGTCAAGTTTTCTAGCTGGGAAATTTTTCTTTGCTTTTAAAATTAGAAAGCAAAACTTGCTACTACCAAAATATGAAGAACTAGAGGTGCTCAGAATGGGCAGACTCTCTGACAAATGTTTATAATTTCCTTGTGTGGACTGGTTTTAGTTCTTGCCAGCTCATAAAGTTCTTTTCCATTCCAACTGACATCATCATATAAAATACATTTTTTACATTTTCTCAACTTTTCGGGTTTAAAATAGCTCTTTTTCACAGAATCATTGGTTTTGAAAACTTCCTCTAAAGTCATTTGAAGCACTTCTACTCATAGTTAAATAATCTATAAAAACATTCAAATGTCATATTAACAGCGTGATTCAAAAATTACATTTTGTAATTTTAAAAACAATAAATGGCAATATTCGTTTATGTATCGGATGGCTGCATTTTGGGATTACCCAACCAAAATTTAAAGAAAAAAATTTTACCGTTTTGAAAATCTTGTTTATGTACATTTTAAAATTAAAATGACGCCCTATTGAGGGAAAACAATAAAACTTTAAAAATTGCATGACCTTATTAAAAGATCTAATTATAACAACCATTTCATTCAAGCAAAAAACTCTATCTTTAATTTTTGGGGTAAAAAAAAAATCAAATTTGTGAAAATTTTTAAATCGGGGTTAACGTGACAATTGGAATATTCTACCTTATAAGCGTATTCTCTATAAGTAAACAGTCCTTAAGAAATTTAAGAAAAAATTTGGAGCCGTTTTGAAAAAAATTAAAATGTCGAAGGCTACAAATAGTCCCCAAAATTATGAAAGTTTTTCAAAAACGTTTGCTTAGCTCAGGCGAAAAAGATGGAGTTTCTTCAATTTGGAAAAAATCGTTTTGCATGGTTTAGGCAGGTTGTATCAAGGACAGACGGACTTTTGCTTCCCAAATTTGGTTTTGATCCGGATCCACAAAAATGGGAAATTTTGGCTAAATGCGTGTTAGGACTTTTTCTCTTAATTTAGCAATTTTTTATTCAGTTTTTCACCAGAGCAGCATATTTTTCAGAAAATGCGCAGTTTTTCCCCGCATTTTATAACATTTTCTGTACTACGTATATTACTCTGTATACGTAAGTATACGAAATGTAATATATAAGTGTTTGTTTAAAATCGTCACAAAATAAATTTTAAAGGAATAAGTTAGTGATGAAGTTGAAAAATAATTCTTGGTTTTTAAAACATGTATTTATATAATAAATATTCGATTATGTAAGTAAATATTTTATCATCCCATTTGCTAACATTCTGAAGCTACATTGTTGGAATGATATTGATTAATAAACAAATCCATTTTAAATATTCTTCTATTCATTCAAAAATATGCTACAACTATTTTACTAAACAATGCCAACTGGATCCCAAAAAAAAAAGACTCAGGTCAGTGCCCCCTCTTCATCCTAGAAATATTTATTCTCTTCCCTAATGAACCTAGTGTAAACTAGTAATGAAGATGAAGTGAATTCTTTTATTTATATAATATTGTGCATCAGAAAAAGTTCTTTGCCCCTTTAACGACGTTGAAATACTTGTTACATTATTTTGGAACTTTAAAAGTTATCAAGACTGGTAAAACAAATGTTGAAGGTTGATTAGTGCATAATCCCAAATAACTAAAAAATTTGGTGGATATCGTTTGGGCTTCGAACGGGTGCAAACTTTGAATTCATACATAAACGATTTCCCTTTTGAGTCAGCGTATCACTTGAAAAATAGGTAGAAAAAAAATAGTTTTTTTTTATTAACATTTAATCAAAATTAATAAAAAAATAAAAAATGGAACTCAAAATAAATAATGTAAGTAAGACACATGGTTGAGGGAAATCTGATGATCTAGAACAGAAATAGGTATATTTCCAGTAGGAAAGGAATTTAAATATATCAGGTGATTATTAGAGCAGGATCTAAAATTGACTTTATTAAAAAAAAGCTAGAAGCAATTATTAGTAGACTTCATAATATTTTATAAAACAAAAAATTTTTGAAAAACTAAAAGACAATATACAAGACAATGGTGGGGAAACTGTGTTTTATGAATCAAATTAGAATTAAAAAAGATAATAAACTCTCGGGTTAAATACTAGAAAAAGAATTTTTTGGGGAAAGATTTGTCAGTATACTGTTTGATAGAATACTAAACAGAAAAGATTAGACAGATAATAAGTTGAGACAAGTGATCGAAAATGAATCAAACAACTCCAATGGGATGCTGCAGAATGCATGCTGACAGAATATAAAACTATATTTGAGTGAAACCCTTGAAAGAAGAAAACGGGAAGGCCAAAAATCTTGTAAGTACTCATCGATTTGACAATGAAGGGCAGAAAAATAGAGGAAGATGCCCGACGGAATAAAAACATTGGTGTGTAGATTGCAAAACGGGCATTAGAACTTAAAATACTCGCTTAAGAATTAAAATAATTACCCTTTAAAACCCCAAGTGGAAGTACCGGATGAAGAAACCTTGTTATTATGCTGGCAAGTAAGCAGGGCAAGATCTTGTAAGATCTTGCCGGAATAAAACCAAAACCAAAATTACGTTCTTATTTGAAAGATTAAATGAAAACAAAAAAATTTGTATTTTCTAAGAGTCCCTTTAGATAACAAATATCAGATTTACTCTATTTTGGATTTATGATATTTGAACTTTTCCATTTATCGCATGATCCTTTTTCAATGGGAACAACTATTCTTAATTGACAGGTCGAAAGTAAATATTGTATTTAGGTAAAAAGATGATTGAATTATGTTTTCGAAAAATTGACGGGGCTGAAATAAAAGAAAACAGCCAAAATATAAATTCACATTTCTTGTATGTACCAATGAATAATGTCAATTTACAAATTAAATCTATTTTTGATCCCCAATAATATGTGGTCTCTTTAACCGAAATCTTTCGCTTTTGCGGGGATAACATAATTCACCGGAAAGTGTTCGCGTTTATCGACGAATGAAAAAAATGTAATTACAATAGCCAAATAGGACTTCTGATGCAGTATTTAAAGGCGGATTTTTAAAAACTCAGACATTTTTCATCATTTTCTCTCATGGTATGACATGTATTCTCAAGTTAATGTTAAAATATCTAGTATCACTTTCGGAATCCTAAGACTTAAATAAAAGGAACGCATGTGACCCTGAAGATTTGTTACAGAAACCCCAAAAACGATAACGCAGATTTTTCCTTCTTAACCTTGCATTAAGTGTCTAAACGACCAATGAATTCTATGAGTTATTTCCTATTATTTAGATTTTCTTTGTAAAATCGTCTCTGCGTGAGATATACTATATACGAACACAAGTTATCAATCAATGGGCAGTACATTTTAAAAAGTTACATTTTTAATATATGAAAGAGTTTAAAATAAATATTGTAGTTATAGTTTTAAAATTCAACCCTTTAAATTTATATTATAGTACTTTTTAAATTACTTTATAAATTTTATAACAATAATTTTCCAAAAAAAATTAATTGCTTATTTTGTTTAATATTTATTAACAATTCTTAAATTATAAATATGCAGTGCAAATTACTGAAGATGATTAGTGAACACCTATCATAATTGGAATTTTGTGAAATGTAAAAATGTATGAAAAGAAAATTTTATTTGCAAACAATTTTTAACAGAACAGGATCTTTTTCATTTTCTAACGATTATCGTACACAGATTTCAATTGAAGAAATTTGAAACATTATTAACAATTCAATTTTGAAATAATTTATGACAGGAGAATCTCTAGTGATTCTTAATGGGTTAAAACAGTGTTATAGGTCGTTTTCTAGAAAAGTGGAATGTATTCCGATGACGTGTAAAACTTGTGTCATTGCTCGTCTTCGAAAATAAAAATATCATTAATGTAAAAATATAACTCTATAATAATATAAATATATTAATTTCATTGCGTTGGATTAAATCATAAATTACATATAAATAAAATATTGTGTGGGGTGTTGTGTATGTGGTTTTGTGTGTGTGTGTGTGTGTGTGTGTGTGTGTGTTGTGTGTGTGTGGTTCTCCAATGTTTCACACAATAGACAAAAACTGGTGTTTCTACCTTTACAAACATTAAGATATTAAAATATTATATAAAGTCATATTGTTTTGATTCTCCAAAATCCTCAAAGACTAGGTATCAAAATGATTTTAATTTTGCGGGAAAACTCCATGTAAATGCAATCCCCTAACGTTAGATTGAAAGGTAATTAATTGATCCCCAAAACAAAAAATCAAATTCATTCATTTGCTTACATACTTACCAATCAATGTCAGTAGAAAACTTTCATTGTGACTAAATGAACTTTTAAATCTTTTAAATTTATTTATTTTTTTTATCAAAACTATTTTATTACAATATAAGTCCCGACCATATAGTATTTTTAATTGGGTCATCTGGAAATTGATGATAGTATTTCCAACTGAAAACTGGTATCTCGGGGACGTGTTTGTGAAACTGATCAAACATTTCTTGTATTAATTTTTCTAATAAAATAACTAGATTAGAAATGAACGTGATTATTTGCATTTTATATTAAATATTAAATATAAACGACGAAATGAGACATGGAGCTTAATATTCGTTGTCAGTGTTATTTTTGCAAAAACCCGTTTTATAACAGTTTTAAAATATGTTTTACTGGAATTCATGCCTTTATTTATGTAATTAAATGTATATCAAAATTTATGTAAAACTGTTGGTTGATTTTATTTATATTCAAATATTTACTATAATAAACTCGGGTCACCGCCATTTTGTAATGTTCAAGATGAATGTCCCCCTCCCTGAAATGAAGCTAAGCGGATTGGTCAGCTCGATCCCGCAGGGGCAGAGGTCGGGAAAAATTGGAAGTTCAGCTCAGGACATCCCATTTTGTCAAGCAGGTACAACAAGCTAATCATGTGGTATAGGTGTATTGCTTTATGTATTTTATCTTTACTAAAAGTTCAAAGACTATGAACAGTACGTATTTCCAGGATTGACATATTTTCAAGTACTGAAGGATTTTTCTGGGAATTGAAAATGAAGACACACGAGGAATACATTCAATATGAGACAGGGAGAATCGCCAGAATTTGGAGGAAGGATTCAATGCTTATTTTAGTTATTTCCTATGTACACAAGAGAAACTCTCAAAGTACACATCTATTTGTATTCGTTACGTTTCTTTACCAGTGTCCAATGAAATTGTCGTTGTAATGACCGGCAATTACTGTGTCCGTGTATCATTACAAAAGAGAGCTGCTAATCGCGGAAAGTAAAATAAACCACCGCCAACACAAGGCTCCGGACAGGCAGTCATTAGCATTCTTCTGGAGATGCGGAATGTCCCCTACTGTCATTTGTCGCGTCCTCTAATGAGAACACTTAAACCCAAATCACACGCGGCATTGCATATCCGCAGTGGCCGCTCAAATCAGCTGGATTGTGCAGAGTATTCATCCCCCAAGTGGCATTTGGAATGAAACGCGGCATGTTCCCCTTAAATTCCACATTATGAACCGTTTTATTGTTGTATCGCGTATAATGCGTTGCCTGTAATTCCGTCACTCTAATGTAATGTCGACTACCAACGGAAATCCTTTGGACAAAACTGTTCCGAGGCGATGCAGACATCAAACGCTTCACTGTGTCTGTGTGCCTCGATCAAATTGTTCAAGGATAATCTCCTTCACAATAGAATTTCGAGTCAGACTCTCTGCTGTGGAATGCTAGCGTCAATAAATATTATGCACGTGATTAACATTATATTGTGCGGGAGTATTGTTACTTCCTCGCCCTAATTTGAATAATCTCCATAACCAAATTTTAGTAATAACAAGCAGAACAATGAACTCCCAGAAACAAAAAAGGTTTATAGAAAGGAAAGGTACGTCCACACTGAAAGGCGGTATTATAGCAACACACAGTTCTAGCAAACAATCGAATGTCATTCCCAGAGACTGTGGATTCCCATTTAGTTCACTAGAAAACTCCCCCAAAAAATATTAAAAAAACAACATTCTGGCAAAGATTTGCGAGAATCTCCAATACTTTATTTCGCAAAAAGTAGGAAGAAAAATAAAAATATGATCAAATGTAAGTAATGAAATCTTAAACATTAGTAATTTTTACGCATATTTTAATGTGCTCTACATGCACATTTCACACAATTACAGATTCTCAGAAACATTAGCTTTTTCCACAAGGGAACGTTATCTGCGATAATACGGTTTGCGAATAACTACACATACTCGCGCTCGTGCTTTTAGTGATACTGTGTAAATAAAAGTGAGTTATCCAAATAAGTATAAATCAATTTATTTATCCCTTCCGCCAAACCTTGTAAAAGAATACGAAAACCGTAACAAAATTATTACTCGCCTGCATTGAGAGTGGTGAAGAAACTTTTCAAATATAGATCTTCCGAGTTCCGAGTCGACTGTCGGCGACCACAATTACGCTTCGCTGTAACAACGTTCCGCAAAAAATTCCATAATTGAATCCAGATCCCACGTCCTACTTTCCATTTTAGCTCGCACTTTTACATCTCATCGTTCTCGGCTTCTGAATAAAAAACAGGGAAATGGAACAACGCAATAAAAATCAATGCTATCGTAGACGATGTGGATGGTACTGGTGGCTGCAGGAATTTGACACGCACGTCATTTCCAATGACGACTTGGTAAAATTGGGGTATATCGGAAGCAAGGAAAGGAATACACGAGACTTTTCACAGCGGCTGCGCCGTGTCTTTGTTTTATATGCGTGATTCGATACGGTTGTCGTCGTTGTTTGTACCGATCGCAAAACTGTCACGAAAACTTCCTGCTCGCAATTGGACATCAAAAAGACCGGCTAACCTGACGTCAATCTGACGAAAGAACGAATACAGAATGGAATGTTGCGTGCCAGTTGTAGTTCCTTTGACCCTACGGACATGACAAAAGGAGACAACAGGAATTTTAGACGCCTTCTTACTTTTCTCGATCTTGTTCACGAATTTATTTTTATAGAGGCAAAGGAAAAAGAACTCAAATGTTTAAAATACGTATGTATAAGGACATTTTGATGTGTGAGGCCACTCACATTATATGACGCAACGTTCACGGTGATGGTTGGATTTTAGTAAACACTTAACTTAACACACCCACACACCATCATCACAGCAACACTCAAATGCAGAGATTTCACACAAGTAATGCTTTGCATGAAAGAATATGAAAAGAAATTTACATATGTTCGTTTAGATAAGTTTGGGAATGTAAAAAGAGGAAAGTATGTGAAACCATATTAGTTTAACTGGAAGACAATGGAAAGGAATGAAAACGTCGAGCAAAATCTTTATATACAGTTTGTGAGATAACATATTATTTGCTATAATTCTTCACGTGAATTTTTATTTCACCTGGAAAACTTCAAAAGAATTCTCTCGAGATGAGTATCGAGGTGATTAAAAAATAAAATACCGTTTCCACTTTCAACTTCAGCGATCAAAAGAATATCACAGTTACATATCTATTGAAATCGCTTGACATCATTTCCCGGTACGCTATTTCTGAATTTAGGGATATTTTGAATACATAATTCCATGAAAAAAATATTGAAGCTTTTCCTAAAAAATGGAGATTAGGAAAACTGATAGTTTTTCAGTGTCTCGAATCTACTTTGTAGAAAGAAATCTATTTTAAAAATTAGATGCTTAATATTCTGAACATTTTTTTCAAAATATACGTAATTTTCACGCAATTTTTAGTACAATAGTGATAATTAAAACGTAGTTTAACATTATTTTCTTGCAAACTGGTCCATTGTTTTATAAGGTTATTCATTCGAGGGAAGCAATTATCGCCAAATAATAAGGTATAATGTGTTTCGATCTCTGTTCTATTTAGTTTTGATTTATGTATTTATTATATTGCGAATCCACTCTACCAAGAGGTCGGAAGCCTTTGCCCTCAAGGGATGTACTTGGATTAAAAATAAAAAATAAGGCAATAGCTCCGATTTTCATTTAAACCTCTAGATTTCGATAATAGCAAAAAATCAACCTTTTCAGTAGTGCTTTCCATATGCAAACAGACGGGTGGTCTAGTGGATATGCAGGTTATTCGTGGAACCTATACACCTGGGTTCGAATTCCAGCTCGTACAATTGCTGTTTAGAAACACTTTACGGGTTCAACTTGTATTATAATACTATTGGATCCGGCAATGCTTCGCTATTTCTGTGCATTACACAACACACACACCGGTCACGTGATTGTTAATCACGTTTTACGCTTCGCTGTGCTAAAATTCTAATAGATGAAAGACTATCTCGGAAGTATTCGTTTGGTCATGGTTGTCAAGTATTATATTGTTGAAATGTTCTCTCTCAAATATGGGCATGCTTTCGCTATGACACTATCTTGGAGAAATTTGATTTACTTATCCGAAATTCAAGTAATAATTCCGGCCGATATTTCACAATCGTAGGGGCAGAATACTTGTATACAGTAAAGACGCGCTTAATCCTTGACTGACGGCGACTTGCGTAGAGTTCACAGGCGCTTCAGTCGTCATAAACGAATAACTCATCATCAACAACGCCCCCGACTTGTCCAATTTAATTCAAACAACTCTTTAAGCACTCCCGTTACTAATACAACATTCACATACTCAATTCCCTTTCATTTATACACAGATAAGGTAACCGTTACAAATAATAAGAGAAAGTGTGTGCAGGTGTAGCACTACCAGTTTTAAAGAAAATTTCATTCTACATTGCAGAAATACACATGAGGGTTCGAAGGGATAGACGGAACAGTATTCGCCAAGGATGTGTCTCCCGTCAGGTCTCCAAACCAGACCCCGAAGTCCGCGAGACCAGCGCTCACCCCCCCCCCTCTCGCGCGGCTCAGACAGGTATTTGTTGCGTTATTAATCACGCGGCACAGCGGTTTACTCGCCGTTCCGCCCGCTGCAATGCCCGTGTCAATTGCGGAACGTGCAAGTAAATAGAAATGACTGACGGCAATAGACTGGTGTCATCATTTATCACAGCGCTATTTATTAGTGTAACGCGATGTAGCTGTTTGTTGAACGGGTTACGCCCTCGTAAGTCTTGCCTCATGCTCTCTCACTCCTCCATCCCTACTGTCGACATGGACCCCCCCGTCCCCAACGTCGCGCGCAACTCGGGCAGCCTTCTCCGACTTCGCACCTATTTACTAAGAAATATGCAGACAGGTTGTGTACTTGGTGGGGATTACATATGGGAATTTGATTTTATTCTCATTCACAATGCCGAAGATGTCGCGAATTCAAAGAAAATAAAAAAATATCTCATTCTATGTTTGAAATTGATTGATTTGCAATAGTTGTGGAAACGTAGACACTAGAAGAATCACAGTCCTGGATGAAAATAAGGCAATGATGTAAACTATACTAATAATAGAACCTTTCGCTCATTTACAATTGCGAGATACGATCAGTAAGGAGGAGTATAGGAATCGCAAACTAATTCCACACTGGTAATGAATTTTTATTTGAGATTCTTAATGCTTGACTATTTTTGATTCCGAAATTAATGCTTCAGATATTTCTTAAACGACTAGTTAAAACCGTCTTGGGTAGGAATAAAACCGACGGCTGAGAACATAAGACACTTTTTCCTAATTACGTAGACATAATAAAATTGAAACTAATACATTTCTTTCCCACCTTTCGGTGGGGAGTCTCCCTCCCAACTATCTTTACTTAATGTACACAAAAATTGTTATTTTCCCAGTCTCTCGAACCATCGCTCTCCTAGTGTGGTATGTGGTTAGTCAGGCCACGTCGGTCATTGTTCTTACTTTCCCAGACCTCAGTAGCTAGTGTTCACAATGTCTTCGACCGGGATAGTGATAGGTATATCAGGTTGCACCACTGATGGCAGTGGCCCATTGTGTTTCGCACAACAGGTATCCTATATATTCACTCTTTGGTTACATTGTCTAGGGAAACGAATTAAGCAAGGTGCGTAAAGCAAACATTCTGCTGTGGACAATACAAACTCTGCAGCTCCGCTGAAGCATAGCAAGTCCAGCGCAGTGGTACGATTTTCCTGCTCCGAGCCAGGAATCGCCCGATGCACCCCGCAGTCAATTTCCCCTCACACGCGCTTCCCTGCCCTTCAGATGTGGCTGCCTGAGAAGGCAAAGCCCAATTGCATCCCGTATGGGAGGGAAAGGGGGGGGAACTATGTACTAGTTTAGTTCTCATTCACGAGTAATGCAAATAGTTGTTCTCGAGGGAAAACGTGGAACACAGATGAACGTTGCAGAATCATCGGAACTGTGTATACTGAATGACCGTATTGGACCTGTGACTCATAATTATTTTAATTCTACGTATTTTTAGAGAAGACACCCTTAGAGCAGTCCCTGAAGTAAGTAGAAAACTATTTCATTGAATTAATCATTTTCAATACAGTTACAGTACATTTCCAAAATACGTTCGCCTTACTCTTTCTACGTCATCAGTACAATACAAGAGTAAGGCATAATAAACGACATTCAAAGAATCATTTGTTCTAAGAGCGATCTGGGAAGCTCTGAAACATAAGTGAGATCTCCTTGTACTCAAAAGCAAAACCGAACAGGACACAATTTGACTATGCATTTTTGGAGTGGCAGATAAAATGCATAGGAAATGCTGACCCCGGGTTGCAATCGAGAAACCTTCCTGTGAGCCTTATTGCTGCCGATCTCACCCTTCTCCCTTCAACACATCCCGGCTGTAGCGCTTCCTTCGCTGTGAGGCAAAATGGTGGAATTTCACGCTCGGAAGCAGAAACGAAGCCTGGCCTCTTCAAAAATCAAGCTTTCTCGGCAGGAAACACGTTGCACGAAAAATCATCAAATTATAATAGGACGTACACATGAGTTATTGTAATAATTAAGGAATACCCGGTGTACCTTGAAAATACTTTATCTAAAAAGGTTTTATTAGGTTTGTGACCTGAAAGGTTTCTTTCGTGATGCAAAAAGAACAATTGAATTCTCGGTGGCAAGTCAAACAACATATTTTTCCTTATTCAATTTCTCGACGAAGCCACGCAAAAGAAATATAAATCCTAAAAGAGAATTATCCTCTTTCCGACGCGAGCAAATTACGTGAGTACGAGCCACTTACAAAAAACAATACATGGAACAACTAACCTGTAAAAAATGAACTTTCAATGCAGAACTTTTCTTTTATTTGAAAATTACAACAAAAAAGGCTATGAAAAATTCCTTCCCTTACACACAGAACCGGAAATTCGAAGGGAACACGCAAAAATATTTTCGTTCTTGCCGACGATTTTATTTTATCTCTTCACATGAAAGATGATTAGAATAAAACGCATAACTTGAAACCCACTTTTCAGTTGAACAAACGACAACACGAAAAAGTCAATGAAATGCTACTTTTAAGTTTATTTGGAAATATCAATTCGCTCAAACACAAATTCAAACACTAAACCCGTCAGGATTACTAGGAACTTATAGACGAGTTTAGCTGAAGGTCGAGGGCATTGTATTAGGTTGCGGGAAGACGTATCTGACACTCTCTAAAGAAAACTTCAAAAACATTATTCAAATGTCTATTCACAACACACTGACGTCTGTAACGTTTTTTCTATAATTTCGAACATACAAATATTCTAGAACTGTTCTTTTCATTCTTCAAGTATGATTCTGAAGTCACGAAAGGAAGATTCCGTACCCAACATTACTTAATAAAATAGAAAAATCTACAAAAACGAATTTAAAAAGAAGATGAAATGAAAATGTTATTAAAAGTTCATAATAATGCTTATATTGTAAATAAACGAAATTGACATTGTTTGGCTAATCTGATAATAATACTCGCTGAATTAAAAACAAAATAAATGTTGACAAGCAATATTTCAGAAGGCAGATAAGTAAAACAAAGAAATAATGAGGAATATTTTTAAAAGATAAAATATCAAATGCAAAGTCAGATGTAATAGGAAAAAGCAATGCAACACGAAGATATTCATAACAAAAGGAAAAGAAAATGTACTCTATATGGATGTGAAGCCATTAGAGCTCACACGAAAAATAAGGATAAGAAACGAGACGCCATTGCTTAAAATGCTGGATTTTACATCTGCAGAATAAAGACTTTAGGCTCAACCCTCAAGTGACACATGGGTGCATTGGGGAAAGTTGCACATATACATAAACAACTAGGGTATTTTCAGAGGAAGAACGCGCAAGAGGTAGCCTACGAATGCAAGAAACGTGGCCAAAATTGAAGGAAATGGGGTAGAGATCGTATGAATTATGTAATTGTCATTTCTAGGTAAAAATATACACAAAAAACTTGTATTATAAGTTCTTGTAATAGCCAACAGTGATTGTCTTAATATCTTTAAGATGGGTTGGGAATTAGTAAAATTATTCTTTGGATGGTGGTGTTTGACCTAAAGATATCATTAGTTTCAATACACAAATTTTCTGCTGTCATAATGTGTTAAAATTAAAATATAAATGTTCATTTTACATTTCTTGAGAAAATGACCAAGTGTGCCTAAAGATGTGATTAACTGAATGATGAAATGTTGCTATTGAAACTATGAGAATAAATTAAATAAAATAATTTCCTGAAAGAAAAAGTATCGATCGTCGTTAATAAAATAGGGGTACCACCGATCCATTTGAACACACTCACCCCCCCCACACACACACACACACAAAGTAGGAAAAGTTAGTTATCTTGGAAGGCATCCTTTCTGGAGCAGTGTGGTGCGTGGACGTTGTTCCCACCCGTGTCTACCGGGGACGGAGGAGCGGGTGGGTCGATGTGGGGGCGGGAGTGGGAGTGGGAGTGGGAGAGGGTGGGCGGACGCGGGTGGTCGCGTGCCCTGGCGCTCGCCTGCCGCGCGCGCGTCCAGCCTCCCGGCCTGCGCGCCCAGACGCCAATACGCCGTAAGTACAACCCGCCGCGCTCCCAACCCTCTACTTGAACGGCGCGCCGGACGCGATTACGGGATTTGGACGCCACTTCGTGCCGCAAACGTGCGAGGCGCCGCCATTACTCTCGTTTATGAAACGCCCAAAGTAATTGGTTCGGTTCCGGCTATGAAGTTCCTTGGAAATCTGACCCCTTTCGGGGATGGTGATGGATAGCTCTCGGGAGCACCTCCCCTCCCCCGACTCCTTCGCGTGGACGGAGAAATTGTACAGGATGTTGGGCAAAGCGACCAACCGTGCGCCACTCGGGGTAGAAAATAGAATAAAATTCGTCTGAATTATACTGCAGTTCTGATTCTGCCTGGCTTTGAATGATGCTCGAAATAGATTGGGAATAAAATTGTTACAACGTATTCAATTGCGGCTTCTGTTATTTATTAGCCGTTGTAATTTCAAGTAGGCCTCGGGTTATTTTGTGATTGTAATTTCTCGATCGCACTCAGCATATAATCCAAGATATATAAGGTCTAATTATCTTGTTGTATACTACATTTGGGTGTAATAACCTATAATTTGTTACCATTTTTTATAGATTTTAGATGCAGAAAAGAAACTTACGATTTCACTTCCTTCTGTTTTAAGGAGGAGAAGGTAACAAAAGAAGATTGCAAGTGAAGTTCAATAAGGAAATATAAAATGGTAGCAGAAAAGGTTCATTCAATCAAGCAAGAGATACAGAATTTCCATTTAAGCAGACTGTTTCACTCCCAGAGTCTGAGCAATTAAATAACTTACCTCCCATTATATGGAATGGTATTTCTAAACGGTTAATTAATTTGCAATTATGACAATTTCCGAGGCATAATACAAGAAACATTCAACAATAAATGTGGTGGAAAAGTTATTTCAAGGATTTTCTCGTTTATACAAACACCCTGTAATTTATGGAGGGTTAAAGCGGGATCAAACGCGAGATCCCGAAAACTACCAGGAAAACACCACGCGTCTGCAACTTATTTTCGCAGACTGCGCCGCACGACAGGGTAAAAATCATTAATATTCATTCCCATCTGGAAGTTGCCAGCGAACTCGCGGAAGCGTTGTACACGCAATTAACTGGTTCACCTGTTACCGCCCCTCCTCAAAGCGACAACTAACATCAATTCCATTTTCCAAATAGCTTTAATGAAAGAACTTTTCATCGAGTTCGGCTCCGCAGGAATAATTCACCCATGACAAAACAACGTGAATTATCGTGGTTTGAAAAAGGGAGGGAGACAATCGTGCGACGCGCAGTAGAGCAGACAATCTGGCTCGGAGCACGCTCCGCGGAGACCGCACACCGGCACGCTAGCATTCCCCGATGCCCGCAACGCTCATCGTTACTGGAGGCAACGGGGATGGGGTGGCTGCTGAAAAGCGTGGGAGGGGGCGATGTAGATGCCGGTGGTGGAAACGGTGATGACACAGTGATCCTGACGCTTGGATATGCTGTACGGGAGATGAGGACACTCCATGTAAACGCGTTAAGCAATCGCTGGAGAGCATATACGATGACACCGTCGATAGGAATATGACAACAAGAATGGTTATAACGGCACCTACTTTCACGTATTACTGGTAATGGCAACTCAGTTTTATAAAATTACAAATTCTATCCTACTAACACTTCAGAATCGCTTCAAAAAATCAAACAATTCTTCAAAATTAACGAAAAATATTAATATTTCGAAAGAAGTGCAAACACATTTTGAATATATAATGCGGAAAAATATTACACCATTATTCAAACAATATTCCAACCTATTCCATTTAGAAAAAACCTCTAGCTTCAAGATTTAGTATAGATTCAAAAGAAAAAAAAGCGATTTTCTATATTCGCAATGTTTTAATGCAAATTGGCCCTATAACAATTTATTAAGATATCTTCGTTAGATCAAAAAATTAAAGAAAAAATTGCGGCTGGTTTATTCAAAAAAATAAAGTTTTTCCTTTCTCGTACTTCGAAAGAAGAGAAAGGTATGTAATCGTGCACCGGAAAACCGCGAATTTTTCGCAGAAAATCTCTTATTGCCGGGCCGTGGTAACGAAAAAGTAAATAAATTCTGTTGTTATATATAGTAAATTACTTCCTCTAATAATTTTCGGTAAACCCTCCGTATTTTAGAATATTGTAGAACGTTAACATTTCACAACTAGAAAATTGAATATAGAGATTTTTTGCCTTCCACAATGTCATTTCCAAAACTACAGATCTTTAAAAGGTCATCTAAAATTTTTTGAAAAAATTAAGTTTTTGCGTAATTTGAGCTTGAAATTAATGCAAATAAAAACAATTTCTCAAAAACCGCTACATTTTTTTTCATTATTTTTACTGATACAAGAGACCCTGAAAAGAATGGTGCTGATCTCATTTTCGTTGAACTCTCTAAATTTTCAAATGTGGGAAATTTAGAAATAATGCGAGAAAGTGTGCTGTTGTAGCGCCACTAAATTTTCATTGTCACGTTTTCACTCAAATAGTTTGAACTCAAATTACGCAAAAACTTTATATTTTGAAAAAGGTTCACGAACTATTTAAATGTCTGATTTTGAAGAACACAGTACATTAAGAAATAAACCTCTATCTGCAATAATGTAGTTGTAGGATGTAGTAAAATCATGTTTAACTTCTGTAATTGTCAAAAATTTAGGGTTTTACTGAAAATCGGAAAGTTTTATACGAGTACTTTACTGGAAAGCACAAAAAATGTCTTAACTTTGTAAGAAAGAGTAAAAAATATCAAGAAAAACTTTAGACTTTTTGAAATATTTCGAAAATGGTCAAAGCGCTTTGTGCAAAGGACCGAAAAAATAAAATTCTTTTCAAATTCGAGGGGTCGCCACGTATACCAAATCAATCGAGGTAGTACATCAATTTTTGGCGAAAAATCCATGTACGATTTAGACGCTACATTTGTTCATAGACAAACGGTGAGACGGACACCTGAGTAAAAAAATGGTATCAAGGAACCAAAAAACGTGGATTTTGATTACAATGCGTATTCAAGAAAGTAATTCACAAGGGAGAAAAGAAGTTCGGTATTAAGTATCTACTAAACGTGTTTTTCTGTAGAAAAATTGGCATTGTCCCTACCCTTTTACAGGACGTACTCTTTCTACGAAGTAGAGAAGAGAAAGTAAAAACCACTTTTCTTTTCGTATCAGGAACGCCTAAAACGCGATTTTCCGTCAAATTATCGACACTGATTTTTTGCAACAACTATGTATTATGTACACGCGAAAGCAAAAATTATTATGCATTTGCAGGCCAAAAAGATGTGTGAAATACAAGGCTGTGACGGGTGGCTAGGCGCTCGCGGGTGGAAAGAGGTGGAGTACTAGTTGTGGCAAGTACGACGGAGGTAGAGCTTGAACTGCGGGGCGAAGCGAGTGCGGGGGGGGGGAGGGCTTGCTTCGAGAGCAGCGCCAGCGGAGGGGTGCCGGTGCGATGCGGCGGTGCGGGCGGCGAGGCGGGCAGAGGGCGCGTTGGTGGTCGCAGGCGTCGTCACTGCTTTGCGGTCGCGGCTGAGCGGGGAGTGGCGAAATCGTCCTGCAGTGACAGCGGCGCTGATCGCCCTGAGCGCAGCGACGGCGGGCGGCTGGTTGCGCGTCTGGCAGATTGATTGATTTTTTCGTGTTTCCGGGCGCGTCAACTGCTTCGGTCATTAGTCCCGTTAGTGTAGTGCATGTTTTCTTCTCGGGAGATGGCGGTGATCTTCCCCTGCTGGATGGCGAGATCCGGCACCGACCTACCGTCCGACCGCTAGCGGGGTTTACCCCTAACCAGGACTCGCCCACCAGCGGGGCACCGACACAGCGGGGACAAGCTCTAAGCTCCCAACCGATCTCCCGGCCCGTTTGTTAGGGTACTGCTCCGGCATTCGCCTAGTGTTGATCGGAGAAACCACGGAAAACTACAGATCAGAGCAGCCGGCCGCTAGAATTCTCCTCCAGACAGCGACTGAAGCGTCTGGCAGAGGGTTGCGAGCGCGGTGCCCGGTCTCCGCTGCCAATGTCTGCGCCCGGGTGTATTTTCGTACATGGCTTCTCGTGTTTCATGCCACTACCGAATTACGATCTATCCCTTCATTTTTAAAAAGAACATTCCTAGATCTTAATTAGTTTTTGCCAGTAATTGTGAACGTATCGCACAAGGACATGATAGAGAATAGTGACATAACAAAATGGTATTCTGAAACAATCAACAAAACCATTTCCTTGATACATCCCTTTGGTAATTGTGTTTGTAATTCGTGATATGCCCAACGCGCCAACATGAAAATAAAGCAAGACAGTAAACTGCAATACAATTCTTAAACGAATTTTTCCATTCCATTACAACGAGACTAATTTTACAGTGAAGCGCTATGCACTTGGTGATTGTTGACTTGGTGAATATTCCCGTAATACGTTTCAATTTGACATTTTTACAATTGATTTTTTCAATGCGACACCCTCCACTCCTGACTCCTGATATTAAACTAGTTATTAATGACTCAGTTTACCATTTTCGCATGGAAAGTAGTACACTTACACTATGCAAATGAAATGATACGAACTATTACACCTACTCTACTCGATCGCGAGTATGCGTATTACTCCTATATAAGGAGTATCCAAATTACTCCTTATATAGGACCTACACGAAAAGTTTGAAATGTAGTTTACGGATAGTTGAATTTTGCTCGTACGGAATACAGAAAGTAGGATATTACATTATTTGAATTCTGCTTACTTTAATCACGCCCACCGATATATCGAATCATAGGACATGCTAGAAATAATGAAAGACCGTACATTAAATCTACGACGATACAACGAGAATGAAATTAAGTATCAATTCTGGTCCTCTCTCGTCACTCCAATATTTTCTCCCTAAGAGAGAAGAATAATTTATTTCCATCAATCATTACCGAAAGAATTGTCCTGGGCAGAGAAATTCCAGAGAGACATCTTCTTTAAACCTCCCAACATCGCAGCGCGCCCCGAACCGCGCGACGCGCGCTGTAACTTGTACCGGCTGCGGCGTCGCGCCACTCGTCCACCACCTGCCAGGCGGGACGATCGTCATTTCTTTGCGCAAAACGTGTTACGGGGCGTTCGCAAGTCATTTGTCTGCATTCCACCCGCGGCGGGCGATCGCCGGGAAACGAAATTACGAAAAAGCGATCTGTACTTAAAACATCAAAAACGGGAGAGGCTCTCCGTGTTGCGGTGCGCGGTCGGGCGGTGAGCACAGCGAGCGGGGGCGGTGCGTCCGAAAGAATAATGGCCAGCGGGGTGGCAGCGGTGGGCGGGGCGGGGAACGAGGAATGGGGAATGGCGAGCTGGGGGAGGCGAGCGAGGCGAGGGCGGGGGAGAAGGGAGGTGGTGCTGGCCAGAGCTGTGCGCAGAGCGCTGGGGATTGGTGGAATCGATGAGGATCGAGACAAATGAACGATTCACGGTAAGCACGATGTAACTGAACAGAGGGCAATGAAAGCGGAAAGAACACCAATGAAAGCAGAAAAACAAGACCAAAGTATGAGACGAAAGTGTAAGAAAATGGCATAATGAAAACATACGAAGTCAATTAAAAATGATACGACGATACTGAATAAGAATAAAGAGCATGGTGTTGTGTAAGTGCTTTTGTGGGCATCGATTAGAGGAAAGGAAGATTAGAAGAGAGAAGGGCTGCGCAGACTTTAAAAACAGGAGGCAACGGACAAAACTGAAGCGAGTTACAAAACAGCAGCACCTCAACTAAAGAATAGAAGCAAGACGGAAGAAACGAGAAAATGGACAGCTCGAGGAAAAGATGATCCCGAAGGAACGGCGGAGAAAGGGTGCGAGGGGGCGGAGAAGAAAGCGCTTCAACCAGTGCACAAAGCGACAGTTTGCTAATGCGCGCCGCCTGAGCGGCTTTCCCCAGCGTCGCGATCGAACGAAAACTGACAAACGGAGGCATTACTCTCGGAATCCGCCGCTAACCCACGTTAATGCCGTTTCTCTGCGCCTCGCTCCCTCCGAGGCGTTCCTTCCTTCGCCGCCCGTTTCCACCGAACGCCGCCTGCCTCGTGCGTTTGCTCCACTGGCAATCGTCCCTCCCGGTTTTCTTCTGAACGTTCCCCTTCACCGACCGCCGACAGGTCCACACGACCGTTTTCAGCCACCATTCAGCCCTTACGGTAAATATATTACGGTATTCGTCATTCTTGGACAGGCATACGTACGCGGGCAGCGTTCGCAGTAGAAACCAACAGAAAACCTTTCAGGGGTAAGCTGGCATTTGGTAAGGGATATGATACATTGATTATACAATGGGCGAAGGAAGAACACGCCACGAAACCGCGTTCAGGGCAACTTCCGTTATCAACATGCAGGCGGCGGCGCCGAGAGAACGAGACAAGCGGGGGCGTAGACGGCAGCGACTGCGCGCGAAGAAACGTAAACCAACAACGTTATTTCGCTGGCGCGCCGGCGCGTTTACGAGGAGGCGAGCGGCGGAGGGGGTGCGGCGGGGGGCGAACGGGAAGGAGCGCGGGGTGCGCCGTCGACTCGGGGTGCGGAACCTAATGGCTCCCCACCCCACATTCCCCCACGCCAAGCCAACCGGGTTTTCCCTGCGCCACCCCTTTCTCCGGATATCCACTTTCCTCTCATCTTGCCGCCCGTTGTTTGCCCCGACCTGCATCTTATCCTCGGTTCCGCCTCTCAAGCTCACAATCTTTCTCAAGCCTACAACCCAGCTTGTACTACTTGTACGTTGCCGATTCCCGGACATCACTTGTCTGCATTTAACAATTTCGTCTTTCTCTTTTGTCACTTTTTTTTGTACTTCGAAGTATTGCTTCTGCTTCACAGCATCTCATCATCTCCCTTCCTTTTCTCTGTTTCCCTCTTCCTCCCGTCCGTTAACAATCACACCCTTTGCGACTCCTACGTCACAGCCAATCAACCCAAACATCGGCAAAGCTCCCGAATAAAAATTTCGACCAGGATTCTTGGCCGTCGCAGTCTTACGAGAGTGCCGTGAATGCACTTGCCGTTTCCCTCCCCATAAAGTCTCTCGTGGATCCGTGCTCGCCGAGCGACGTGAACGTTACTTCAGCTCGTTCGCGGAAATTTTAACCGGAGCGGAGCACTTGGGCGAGCGGCAAAGGGCCGTTTTGCAGCGGCTGACGGCCGAATCAAAAAAGTCACCGTCGCTCGAGACCCGACAACGTATGACCCCACACAACAGACCGCGACTACACGCCGCGGAGTTTTCGCACAGAAAATCGTTCGTGCTTGGACTGCGCTCCACAGCTGCTTAGCAGAGGCAGGGCTTAAGTGAAAGACAGCACATACGGAACGTCAGTGGCTTACGAAAAATATTAAAGCATGCACACAAAGTTATAAAAATGTAGAGAAAAAGAAATGATGTCCATAGAAATAGGCAAGATAAGAGATTGTTTGGCGTTTCATTTCATTAGAAGAAAATTGATAGGGAACGCGGTGATCGAAACTGGAATGGATGGATGGTAAATTATGTATATACGCACTTCTTATTTCCAAAAGACGTGCATACTGCAACGGAAAAAACAGTTTTCATGATAACCCCGAACTCGTCATGAATAAAAGGGAAATGTCTCGCTAATAAGGCCCATTAAATTGAAACATGGAGAGAACTTAAGTATTCCAATTTTCTATCTGGTAAAACCTCGTCTTTTATTTTAAAATCACATCCAGAATGAACATATTAATTTCTACTCCGTACAGAACAAACACTGACACGTTTAAAAGGAATAAAAAGACAAATATTCTGATTCTGAGAATTATCAAATTATCATATGAAATAATTATTTATTTTTCGCAATGATGGCAGATGAACTCTATATACTATAAACCAGTGACCAAAGACATTAATCGAATTTACCAAGAATTCCTCAGCTATTTAACCATTCCGGAACAGTATGTTAAATATATATGTCGGCATGTATAGCAAGGGAGTAATCGCTGGGAATATTGCAATGTAAACGTGAGTACATTTTGAATGGTACCGTTCTGTCTTCCCCGAAAAGAAGAAAATTCTGTTTGAATTTGATCAATTTTAAATGTAGTCTACATATTGCCCAGTTTTCCTTGAACAAACATTCATTTTAATGCTGAAGCAAACACTCACATATATATAATGAACTTTTTTCATATGTATAATGATATTTCTACTATATTTCGAAGGAAAACATATGAACATCACAAATGTCACACAGAAAAAAATCAAAGACATCAGAATCTCCATAATAAATGCGCTGCAGCGCGAAAACATCATAAAACGCATTGTGTAAATCCTAAACGTGTACATTCGTCAGATGTCGACACGGACATTTTGAAAGATTACAATATATTCACTAACTGCCGAAAAGTGAATGCGGAAACGTACACCACAGAAGTGAATCATAGCAGCCATACGTCAGAGAAAAAAGCTCGCCCGAGGCCACGTGGGAAGCGGCAGATGGTGCGCTCTTTCACTCCAAAAGTCGGTGGCGGCGCAGGCTCTTCCCCCTCCTGACGATCGGATGGGTTTATATTTCACTCGGACGCTCACTTTGCAACATGCACGTTCCCGCGGGCGCGCAACCCCCGCACCGCCCAACTAGTGCACAAAGCAACACACACACACACACACACAGTTATGTACTATCCGAGCGGGACATGTGCAGGCAGGATGATATGACTCCTGTCTGTGCGAACAATAACGTCACATCATTTTCTCTTTGTCAACAGTATTACATTCCCCAAACAATTTGGTCTCTAAATGGCTTTTAAACGTATGAATCCAGGACCTCGATAGCAATATTAAATTCAGATATCGTTTCGCTGGGAAGAATCATAGGACAAAATGAGAGTCCTCTCATGCGGTACTAACTTACCCTGCACAACAAACATCAATATTCAACGTACGATCACCAAAGCAATATATTAGTAATATTGACGGCATATTACCAATTCCGTTAAGACTGGCAATATTATTCACATAAGATACCGTCACAAAATGTTTTCATTTGAAGAAACAAAAATTCACAAAGATTGGATGAAAATACAGAAATGAAGAGATAGGAGTGGGGTTTAGTACAAGTTATGAAAGCAGTACGTTCATTTCTGCAAGTGTACGCTGTCAAATTCCAATGGAAAATATATTTTATTCTCCATGAAGTAATAGTGACACTACGAGTTTCTTGTGTTTATTATGCTTGTAACTGCCACACTGTTGGATGCCTCTTTTTGTTGATTGAGTTATTTTTTTCTGTTCAAAATTGCAGTGTTACTGAGAACTTCGAATTCAAGTCATCAGCACATATAAAATTATACTTCTGGAAAGCATACAGACCAACAATGCACGCAGATATCTATCCAGAATATAACCCATCACAGGCAGGTTTTTTTTGTAATTTTGGAAAATTTCGTAAAGCAGCGGTGACTGCTGTGCCGCTATGGAGAAAAGCACACGTCCAGAAGAAAAGTCCTCTCGCCAGCAGAGGAAAAAGGTTGCGCCTCGGGCAGATGGCTCTGGTCGTGAGGGTTGCACGGGGCCTAGCTCCAACCGCGAGCCGGAAGCGCACTGTCTCTGTCGCCTGACCGTCGCCGTCTCTTGTTGGCCGCCTGGTCCGCCCGCCTCCCCGGCCGCCGCGCCGCGCCGCGACGTGTGGTTCGGGCAATCACGAAAGTTGCGTCCGAACGAAAGGGAGTCGCCTAATTACAGGGGCCGCAGGGCGGCGGGCCGCCGGGCGGCGCGGGGGCGGAGCTGCGGGGGAGGTGATGGGAGGAGTGGTCGAGAGTCACTCGCGGGAAGGCCCGTCCGCGTCGCCTTGCCGCATTGATGCCGTGCAGCGGAGCGGGCGTTGGGACAACTTGCTGCCCGCCCCAGCAACCTTTCGTGCCACGACAGCAGCGCTCGAGATGTGGAGTGCATTTCATCATTGTACTTTAATCAGGAGTGGGCATGTAGGGGTGGAGTTCCCCCCTCTAGCTCTTTTTGGAAAATATTATCGTCTTTCAGGAATATTTATTATATTTTGGGCCTCTCTGTACTTTTCGAAGAAGACATTAAGCACGTGGCTGGGGTTTTATTATTTTCCAATTTTCTCGAAAAAGGACGGGTAGATACTGATATCTACCTGTCCTTTTTCGAGAAAATTGGTCGTAAAGGAAATGTGGCGCGGCGTGGCGTCAGTCAGTCATTCAGGCTCTTTTCGTAGCTAATTTCTGCAGTACGTTGGATTTGACGATGTAGATACTACAAGCAGTGTCCTCTTGGATCACGAGTAATATTTAAATGCTTAATTGACTCTATTTTTAATAAGAAAGACGCTCAAACTACTGATAATTTTTTAGACAAGCATTTTTCTTTAAATACGCGGTAAGAAAATTCGATTCACTCGGCTTGAACATGTGATGAAAAAGTTTTTTATTTATAATAATGAAAATGTCAGTTTTAATTTCGGTCTATAACAAAACTACGAAATAGACGAACAATGGGGAAGCATGATGGAATCGATTATGTCATAGATGTACATTGTAAATATTACGTAGGGAAGAGACAGAACTATCAAATTTTGCAAATATCCAAAGCCAACATTTCGCTTTAGAGATATCAAACAAAGATTTCGATGAAAATTTAACAATTATTAATCAGCAATACTGTTCATATAGCTCTGATGTGTAAGAGTTTAAAGCCATTGTAACCATTGTGAAAACAATAAATTGTGTGTAATTCTATAATTGATTTTCCTGTGAATATGGACGCAATAATAATCAGAATACGAATTGCAATTGAATGACCTAAACTTAAAATGAACGCCTACCATTACACAGAAATTGCTTCTGAGTAAAGGGAACCCGCTCACTGCGTTTCCCAATCAGCGAACTGCTGGCTGTAAGAACGGGGAATTCTAATTTCTGAACACATTTTTTCAAATAACGAGCTTATGGTGCAGTTAAGCGAGTTAAACGTAATTACAAAAGTTAAAGACCTAGTAATTTCAGACGACTTTTGTTTGAAACATTTGGAAACTGCACGTGCCATTTAGCAAAAATATGCGAATATTTACTGAAACACTCACTAAAGCAGCTCGCTCGTTTTACCAAACATAGCTGGATCTCATTACCGTCCTCCGACTCTCAAACCAGAAAATAAAAATTCCCAATGAACTTCTCTAGTCCATCACACAAGAACAGGAATAAACGAGAACGCACGAAGATTAGGAATGAACGATCAATCTTCAGAAAAGAATTAATTAAAAAGAGAAATTGCTATTGTGTACGCTCGATTCCCGTTGTTCGTTGTCCGAAAGCTCTTCTATCCCACTTACATTTGTTCTTGACGCGACGCATTATCAAGGGAAGGAACAAAGTCGCATGTTTCGCCTTCCTTTCCTCCAATCGGCCTGAAATACCCTGCCTGGGCGGTGGGTTCGCAGTTCGTGACTCCGCGTAACAGGAACAGTCCGGTGCGGTGTGGGTGGGCGGGGCGCCCTGCTACAGGATGGCCGCGGGGACTGTGGGCAGCTGCGGGCAAGTGTGAGGTGCAGCGGGAGGAGGGGCCGGGGGTCGGGTTGGGCGATGCGTCCGCTTCTGCCTTTAAAGGAGACTGATCGGTCGCTGCCGGCATCCACCAGTATCTAAGTTTGCTGAGACATGCCGTGAGCGAACGGAAGATACATGGGATTGCGGGGGAAAGAGGAAAGAGAAAAGGATGGAAGGATAAGCAAGTGGAAAAGTGGGACGAGAAAGAGGAGAATAACTTGATGAAGAAGAAGAAAGAGCTGGATAATGAAGACATAATATGGATGCACATATAGATGTTTTACGAACACGGATGGACAGAGGTTAGAGAAATGATGGAGTCCTGAAACATCAGACAAGGACGTTACGAATACGAATGTAAAGAAAAAGAGGGAAGTAAAACACAAATCAGTAAGCAAGGAACGCCAAACTCTGGTTGAAGTGTCCCAAAAGATGTAATCAAACGAATCGACATAGAAATGACTACGAATATTAGCGAGACTAAATTGAAAATCAAGGAAAAAAACTGTCAGCGATTATAGATATTTTGTAGTAAAATTAAAAACTGAAATGGGAAATATTTTAAAACATTGGAAATTTTCAGGTCAACTAAGTGAACAGGAAAGTGGTAGAATCATGAATACTGCAGATGGTGTATAAGAGAACGAGTTACGGGAGATCACAGTGTTAGAAAATGACGGACAACCAGAGAAAAAAAAGGCGGTGGACAATAATATAAAATATATTTTAGTACGGAAACGAAGAGAGAGCAGAAGGAAGATGACAAAAGTGGAATTAGAAAAAGGAAGAAAAACAGAATACGCAAACATGAAAAAAATGGAGACAAACGAGAGAGTTGGGAGAAGGGATTGGAGGAGAAAACGGAAGAAGGGAGAGAGAGCTGAAAGAACAAAGAAGAAATAACAAGTACGCGCGAAATTCCCATGGGGTTGGAAGGCAGGGATCGGTCGCCTGTCGAGCGTCAGACAGGAAACTGAAGAGCAGCTCGTCCAAGGCCGATGGGCGGCTGAGCAAGAAGGCCAGCGCGTCGGGCGGGCGCAGGCGCCACGAGACGGGAAGTGCAGGAAAGGGCGCCGGCGGCCAGTTGCCAAGAAGCCACGGGGCGGGCCTGCCGTCGCAAACCGCGCATATCGACTCAACCGCGACCCCTCCTGCCCCCCTCGCCCACAGCCGTCGCCAGGTGGGCGGGGCTCAGCGCCTGCGGCACCGGATGCTGCGGCGGCGGCGGTGGCGCGGAACCACGAACGCGCGTGCCCTTTATGGCGCGTTATCGAGCACTTTTACGGCATCGTCTCCAGAAACCTGACCTGCTCCAATGACGGAATTCATGAACTGCCCAACGGGCGCTTCCACGAGCTTCGGCTCACGTGCTACATCTGGTGCGTAATCGGGCACGCTACGTGGAAACTCTCAAACCCTTTACAAAACTCCCCCCAAAACTGGATTTAAAAAAACGCAGTTACTGTAAATTCTAAGTATAAACAGAACAGGACACCATTATTGTTTTTCGACGAATAAACCAAAGCAAACAGTGTATGATTATTTTACATGGATATGATGAATAAGCTCATTTAAACAATTTACACAACGTACAGCGTATTAGAACAACCCAGGTCTTTTTCATATTTGTATTAATGAAATGTGTCCTGTGATTTCTTTTGCATGCACCACGGTCCGTGAATATATTTCATTTCTTCTCTTTATCTTAAAAATTGTTATTCCTCTGTTGTCTCTTTTTACCTTATATGTCTCGGGAAGAGATTTATAACACCATAATGAATAAGCTGACCTATTTTCATAGCTTTTCATTTCGAGAGACATTCAATTACAACACAATAAAACAATTGGTGATGTCAAGCAAACTAGTTTTGTTTTCATGTAACTTCTATAAAAAACTGGAGCAGTAACTAATTGGCTGAGAAATGTTAAAACATCTCGTCTGCATAGTACTAAATAATTACTACTACGTATTATATTTTTTGATTAAGATATTTATAGTCTCTTCATCGAGAATTGAGTGTTTTGCATTGCTGGCGCTGATATTGATAAACAAAATAATAAAACAAAACTTTGTATGCAAACTTAACAATAAAAGTACATGAAGTTTTAATTTGAGATGTATTCGTCGCAGTTTTCTGGTACATAAGAGAAAAAAATTGATATTTTAGAAGCTCTTCTGTAGTACAATGAATGTTTTCACCTCTGTTTCCCGCAACACATAACTTATTCACTGCTACAAACGATATCCGTATCTCGCAATTTTCCATTGTTGAGGTACTGTATCAGGATGAAAGATGCTTAGGGGCAATAGACAGTTTTGCACGTGTAGCGAGGTCATGTCGCCTTACTCCCGCACCGCAGGGGTTTCCCAGGCCTGATCCTGAATGGCTGACGCTCAGGGGATTAGGGAAGATTTCTGGAGAGATGATACAGAAGCACAAATGAGAAGTCTGCGATGTTACAACCAAATTGCATCACCAACGCCGAAACATATGCTGCCTTCTTACAGATCATAGCTGTCAGTTCAATGATCTCGGTATCGAAACAACGCTGCCACGGGATGTATCTCAGGCAGTCACATACAGAGAAAGAACAGTGCCTGTGGGAAAGCTCACAAAATAACAAAAGGTAATTACAGAATAGAGAGATACTTAAATAAGAGAAAAATATACTTCTCTGAAAAGCTTAAATAGTAGTGAAAAACGTACTAACACAACGCATCAGTCGCATATATTGAACATACACTACTGCCCAATACTTTGTAATGTTCCACGTGTTTACACCGAAGCCTATCCACTTCTTTCATGAAAAGTAAGTGGAACAAATTGTTCTCTGCAAGAAGAGAGCATAATGAAGATACATTCATCGGCTTCCTCATTTTCGTCTGAGAAAAGGCGTAGAAATACTAAAAATAAAATAATCCATTCGTTGATTCACTATCACAATAAACAGCCCTAATGCATTTTCGTGTGTATTTTTGGCGAGAACCTATTTTTCTCACGACGAACAGAGAAGGATTACCGGCGGAGATTTACTGATCCCAACCACCCTGGCAGGCCCCCGCTCCACCCGCAAGAGACAAATTCGCTAAGTGTGACCAGGGCAAACACGGCGCGAGCAAGGGGTAATCTGAGCAGGCCGATCCGTGGCACGGAGCAGGGAGCAACGCGGAGCCATGTCTCGTCGCCAACCCACCCCGGCGCCGCGACGTGTTCCCTCTTCCGTCTTCTGAGCAGCAGGCGGCAGGCGGGCTCTCGGGTGCGACTCGCGTCCACGCCGTCTGTCTGCGGCGCTGGAGACGGCAGAGACGGCGAGCGGAGTGGGGGTGGCAGGAACGGAGTGCGTCGAGGAGGTAAACGAAGGAGAAGGAATGCGAGGCAGCTGAGGCGGTGACGCTCCTAGGTTAGTTGGTAGCTGTAGATACGGGCACTGCGATGCTCACTGGAGATAATGCAAAGGGCAAGATCTTATCTACTGAAGAGATGTGTGTAAAGGTCCTATTTAGGGGTTGATGACAAGAGGCGATCTCGATGGCAGTACGAGCAGCACTGGTGGTACACGCAAGGGACACGATGTTACCGGAGCTGGCCTGAAAAATTAGGAGAGCGCGTAGGTTGGCTCGAGCCAGCCGGAGCGGCGGCTGCGATGGACACGATGATAGTAGAGGTGGCTTCATTTTCAGCTAGGTCGAATTCAGTTGCTGTCTGGAGGAGAATTCTAGCGGCTGGCTGCTCTGATCGGTAGTTTTTGGTGGTTTCTCCGATCAACACCAGGCGAATGCCGGAGCAGTACCGTAACAAACGAGCCACGGACCGCGCGCGATCTGTCCTTCCTCTTCCTTGACCTATCCTCTCCCCTTACACACACACATTAACATGCACTACACTGCTACATATTCCGGGAGACCGATCGGGAGCTTAGAGTTAGTCCCGGCTGGTGGGAGAGTCTTGCTTAGGGGGGGGACCCCACTAGCCGACGGTAGATCGGATTTCGCGATCCGGCGGGGGAAGATCACCGCCATCTCCGGAGAAAAACATGCACTATACTAACGGGACTAATGACCGAAGCAGTTGACGCGCCCGGAAACACGAAAAAATCAATGCTGCTTCAAGACTTGAAGACTGAAGAGAGTACGTAGGTTGGCTAGAGCCAGCTGAAGCAGCGAGTGCGGTGGACACGATGATAGTAGGGGTGGCCTGAAGACCGAGGAGAGCACGTAGGTTGGCTAGAGCCAGCCGGAGCGGCGGCTGCGGTGGCGAGGACGACGGCGCGGGCGGTGGAAGTAGCGAAGGAGATTCCACTCCCGCCAGAGGGGTCGCGCCTGCGTCCGATTCTTCACTATTTACTTGGACGTTGAAATACGAGTCGCGCGGGCGCTGCCGCGATAAAGGGCTGTTTCCGGCGCTGCCTCCGCCCCTGCGTTCCCTGCCTTCGTCCTCGCTCCCCCTTCCCCCCACTCGCCACCGCCCCTGGCGCCCGCCCCCGCCGGCGCCGCCCTGCAGACTGTTTGTTCCTGACTTGTTTGCGGCGGCCCCGAACGTCGTCTAATTCGTCGCGCGTCGCGCTCCCCGACGAAGACAGAGCTGGCGACGAGGTGCGCGGCGGCCGCGCTCAAGGCACTGTCTTGGCGGCGCGGCGGCAGAAAGACTGCCAGTGCTGCCTCCGGTGCCACGGCAGCCAACGCCCTAAAGGCCGCTCCGTCCACGAATTCTGGCAGCGACTCGTTAGACAATTTTCTTCCGAGTTTTGCAACACTAACAGTTTTTTTTGGGAATATTAATGTAAATCTCCTAGAATCACTTAATTCTATACACTCTTCTTATATAAAAGAAGAATGCGAGTAAAAAGGAGATAGTATGTATGCTTCCAAAATTGTTTCTCGAGTTGAATATGTGGGTGTAATCGAACGGTACAAGATGTGCTTTTTTCAATGTACAACTGACAATTTCCAATGGATATCAAAATAAAATGAATTCATTCCGTAATTTCGAAAGACATTTTAATGTATTGTTGAATAATTCTTATCAAGAGTTTCCTCTTTCTTTCTTTCTTTCTCTCTCTCTCTCTCTCTCTCTCTCTCTCTCTCTCTCTCTCTCTCTCTCTCTTTCTCTCCCTCTTTCTCTCTTTCTTTCTCAGCCAATGTAAACTTGGAAATATTTAATGCGCGGTTCTTCGCAATTATTACATTTGTCAACTGCAATTACATCCCACGTTGTTACGCTGCACATCCCACGATGATGTCCTTCACAAAAAAAGCGTATCACGAACCTCCACGAAAGTCTTCCCCAAACACACCCAGGCGCTTGGGCAGCGGAGAGTGCAGTATGGGGGTGGGCGTCGGCGCTCGGCCACGCCACCCCCACCGGCCCCCTGGTTTCCGCGGGCGCCTTCCCTTTGCATGCGTCCCGGCCCTCCGCCCCCCGCCGCGGCGACCGCGCGCACGCGTCCTTCGGGTGCCTTCCCACCCCTCCGCTCCCCGCCACGCCCCGCGGGATTCGCGCGCGCGTTCGCGCCCGTGTCCTCCTCGCCACGCACGCACTCGCCGACGCGAGGCGGGGGCGGCAGCGGTAGCTCGCCCCGCCCATTACCATGCATGGGACACGTCGCAACTGTCTAAACAGGGATAGACGCCGGCGCGCGGCCCTTCGTCGCCTTCGGGACGCGGATTCCGACAGCGATTTGCAGCAACAAATGACGGACGTGGACGCAATGCTAGTTCATTCCGTAAACCCCTTCGACACTAACTGAATTGATAATGTCGAAAGCACGTTGGCTGGGCATATGGGATACGTAACTAAATGATCCTTCTTTGAAAATGTCAGAGTTCCTGCTAATAACGCTTCCAAACCTGAGAACACGCGTTTTTGTGTTCTTTAGGCATGTATTTTTCCAATTTCACAATATTATTATTATTATTATTATTGTTGTTGTTGTTGTGGTGGTGGTGGTTGTTGTTAGTAAGATATCCGATTACAGTATTGTCCCGTATTAATAAAAGGAACAACTACGGTGGTTTTGAAGGTTACAAACATTTAACCTACGAGATGATTTAATATTTTGATGCCATAGTCTATTTTTATACATTAGTTTATTTTCAATGCACTCTTTATTTATTAAAATTATCTACTGTTCGGTACATTAACTGATTTGATTTTTACTCATTACCACAGGTTTCTCTTTATTTGTTTTGAACATAGCAGGCTTGATTTTTGATTTTACTTATTCAACATAAAGACAAGCACTCATAACAGAATCTACTTTTTTCACCTTTTGTTTCGAAAAAATCTTAACGACTGAATATTCATTTTACATTTTGTGCCTGTCGTTAGGTTAATTTGCTTTCAACATTACATATTTTCACGAATCATATTGGAAAATTAAATATTTTGCATTCGAACGCTGCATGCTGCTTCCTCATGTTTCTATCGTGTATTGTTAATTTCCAGGTATGGTCACTCTGGTAGTCAATTCAATCCATGTTTTCGTTTCGTCTTCCAACGCCTCTCAATTCTCTTTCGAGTGCATAGTACAAGATTTTTATGAATTTAGACTCCATGCAAGTTTTTTCTCGGTATATATTTTGGATCCTAAAGAAGCATTTTTGTTTTAATAATGTTATTTTGATTAACACTCTTTCAACTCCAGTACTCTCACTACAGGAATACGTTAAACGGCCACTTCGATTTGGCGGTCACCTTCACTAACGGCCATTTATTCGTGATACCAATTGGTTTTTCCGGAAGAAACTTTTAAATATTCCCTCTTTTAATTACCGACATTGTCCTGCCAATGGTGGCCAAGCTGATTTCGTAGATTGGACTTTATTAAGTGGCCACTTTTAGCGATTTGGGTTGTAATATAATAAGCAACGGAAAAGAACTGGACATTATCACTGACTTAGTATCCTTCTGCTGTGTCAGATTAATTTGAATACTAAAATCTATAGTCGCTTATGTTGCAGGGAGATTAACGCGTACAAGGCTAAGACAATAACATAAGGTGTTAATAAATGTGTCTTTATAACAAATAGTATGCCTTCCCATTTCGCAGCATTCTCATGAACGTTTGCTATTCCCTATGCGGAAACTTCCCTAGGGCTCGCAAAGCACGTGGTGTGCGCGAAACCAATCTGAATGTCATTCGCTGTATCATCGGACGAGGAGTTGGTTAGATGAGAATGTAACGAGAATTTCTCGAGGAAGGGAATTAGGGAGAAGTCAGTGGTGTGATTAACTAGCTTAAGAGGAAGCAAGGGCGTCTGGTTCCCTTGGATAAAAACAAATTTTGTAGTTTGAAGTAATTAAAACGACTTAACAGAAAGTAAAAATTATTTCATAGCAATTAACACCACTCCATAGAACTTGTGAACGCTTCCGTAACCGCACAACGTTGATTAAGCGGCCACCTTTGTTAGTGGCAAAATTTCCCCGAAAAGGTATTAGCAATCGCTTAAGATAGGTTTCACTGTACTTTTTATTTGAAGATTCCTGTATTTCGCACTTAGGAGTAAGATCCTTAAATGTAAAACAAACAATATAGTATATACAATCGTATTTTCGGAGAAACGTTTTAAACTTTCTTTATAATTTCGTAGTCTTCAATGTCCATTTCTAATTACATTCCATATTATTGGAAATGAAGGGGACATAAACTCGAAATACATTGTTAAGATATTGTCGGGAAGTTTGCAGCAAACGTATAACTAGGATCACCGTACTCTGCACACAACCTCCACGTTAATTAATATTGCACGCAGCGAGCACGGTAGTTGCCATCTATAAATCGTCTCTTAACCTGGGATACCAATGTGTGTGTATAATGCGTCACTTCAAACTAATGTAAGTATAGGACTAGAGAGAATAGTAATGAATTACGGGAGTGAGTAAACCAATCAACGAAATTGACCAGTATATGCTTGCATTGCGCATTCGAGGGAAGAGTAATTTAGAACCAATTCTCAGTCAGGTTCTGTTTATTAACACATGTTGATATTCTTATGTTTCGGTTTGCTCATTTAATAAACAAGATGGTTATTTAAGAGTTTGTAAACAAACCGAGCGTTTTGGAATAGTCAGGATTGAACAGGACAACATTTACATACTATATTGCATACAACAATTTATCGGATATTCATAATATCAAAAAATAGTGACATTAACTAAAATTCGTATAAACATGTGCGGTCAATTCTTCTAAATTTCTCAAGTAATTCGACGTTGAAGAGGTGTAATTTCCTTCTCCATACAATGTCGATGAGAGAAAAATTAAGAAAATTAGATAGAGATAGCGATATTAAATAGAGCCAACAAAATATACCCATAACTTAATTTTGCGCCTGAATCGACCTGAGACGAAAATTCGCGGTAGAACAGCTGGCTACGAGCTCAATACGTCATCTTCCTAGTCATCAGACAAGGGAGAAAAAAGAAATTCCCATCTTGAACACGTCCCATCGGGAAATCTCGGCGTCCGACGCGCTGGGTGGCGTGGCGTGGTGTAGCAAGGTCCCACGCGGCAGTGACGGCGGCGTCAGAGGCGGCTGCGGTTGCCGGGTGGCGGTCGGCGGGGAGGGGAGGGGGCGAAAGCTCAGCGCGGGAGCCGGTCCGAGGCCGCGGCAATTCCAATGCAAACAATCACTTGCACAAATAAACGAAGAGCCTGCCACCGCGAACGCCAACCGCCGAGGGACGGCGCGCGGCGGCAGGCGGCGCGGAGTAGGGAGGAGCAAGAGCGGCGCTACGGGTGTCGGCGCGGGCGAAGGGGGGGGTTGGGGAGGAAACGCAAGCGGGGGTGAAGGGCGCGAGCAACGGGGGGGGGGATGGCGCGGGCGCGCGGGGGTACAACCGGGGGGGTTGGAGAGCGCGCACGTGGGTGGAGGGAGAAAAGGGATAAGCGGGGTGGAGATGGAGGCGCAAGTAGGAGTAGAGGACGCGGGCAACGGTGGAGGGCGGGGGGGGGGGGGGGGCGCGCGAGGCAGGGGGGGCGAGCAATGGTGGAGGGCGGGGGGTGGGCGGGGCGGGGGGAGGGCGGGTGGGGGCGTGGTCGCGGGCGGGGGGAGGGCGCGGGCCCGGGCGGGGGCGGGCGGGCGTTGGGGTGAGGCCACCGACGCGTGACGCTGGGCGGCGGGCCCGTCGCTGGCGCCACCAGCGCTCCCACTACCGCCGCCCCCTCTGCGCGCTGCTTGCCGCCTGATAGATAGCCGAGCGCCGCGCGAATTAAGCGCCACCCCAAGCGGCCGCAACGTGTACGGAGACGAGAGCAAGATGACCAAGCAGACACAAAGGGGGAACGGAAATGGGAAAAGGAACGAGTGCATCGTATTCTCAATAGAGGTCTGCTTCTATTTGAACGATAATTTTCAGTTTTTTCGTGCACGCGTACAAATGATCAACCAACTACCAAGTTAATGGCCATGAAAATTATGACAAATTTACTACTACGAAACAAATTACAAATCTGGTATCTCTTCATTTAGTCTCAAATGACCGCTTGAAGTCTTTAAATGCTTTTGTTTTTTAGTCCAAAGTGAATACTTCAATAACTATTTTTCGTGAAAAAAGAATGACTGGATGCAGTGCTGCTACGAACAGCAAGGTGTAAAACAGAAAGGTAATAAACACAAAAGCAAGCACTGTTAAGTACCCACGATAAGGAAAATAATACGATGGTTGGTATAAAGGGGCAATACTTGAGTGTGGTGCAGGTGCATGTACTTAATGAAACACATTTAGTTTAATGCATGAATCACATTTTGATTGAAAGACCGTCTTTTGCAGGTTTGGTCTGGTAGCGGCTTCCAGTGAATATTCTGAAAAAATATTGCTATATCCATTTCCTTTCCCCCACATCGACGCTTATCTCATTTCAGTTCGGAACATCGCTGTTAGTGTGCTAACACATGACAATGAATTGTGTAAGAACTGAATGCTTTGAGGCCTCTAAGGAATTTCATGCTCAGACATTTCTACATTTCTAGCTTGCAGACAGCAAATCTAATGATGATGATGATGATGATGATGATGATGATGACGAAGACGTTCAAAGCTGTTTTCTATAAAAATAAAATGTTTCTAATGACAACACTTCTTATTCAAAAAACGTAATTATATTTAACGGCCTTGGGTATACATTTTTAGGACAAATCGATACAATGTGTACAATATTTTAAACATTTTATGCCAAAATTTTCTCTTGTCATCAAATGAATGTACTAGAACGAGACTGGCAAAAATGCAAAAAAATAAATAAATTTTCTTTGTGACGAAACAGATAGAGGGAAATGAAGCTAAAGGGAAACTTCCCAGTAGGATGACACTAGAATTTAAATGGTTTGATTTATAGGAAAGTCCTCGAGAAAATTTTTATTCTAAAAAACTAGTGGAGCTACAACAGTATTCTTTCTCTCATTACTTTAAAATGGTCATCAAAATATTATAACACTACATGACCCAGTAAAGAGTTTCCACAAAGATGTTTTTTACTCTGTGCTGGGATTCGAACTCAAGGTCTTACATCAAGCACATCACTCGTGTTACACTTACACCACCAGCCTCTCAGCTAAACTCAACCGTCCCGACGCTTTGACAGGAAAGTAATTTGCAATTTTCAAACATTCAGAGATTTCCAAATTACAGCATTTCAAGATCTAATCGTAAATAACAGATTTCATTCAGGAAAAAATGTCTATCATTAATATTGTACTTTCACATCGTAATTTTATAGCAATTTTTAAAAATACAGAGTGCTGGCCAAAATTAGATAGCATCAATTTCTTGCCGGCTTTTCCAACACGATGAAAAAGTGTAAAGAAACAATTCGTAACCGTTTTAGATTTTTTTCATAAATTGCATTATCTTCACGCAAATAACAGTCGCCTTTTCTTTTCATGTATGTATGTTTACGTTAGACGACATTTTTGGAATCTGATTTTAAGTAAGGAGCTAGTTTAACCTCAAAACATAGAGCTGAAAAATGCACTTACGTGGATTTTTAATGTGTCTTGATCATATATATTTTGGAATTGTGTTTTGTCAAAACGACTAGAAATTTCTAGGCGAATAATTAAAATCAAGTCATTATGCCTCAAATTTTGAAGGCTGATTTAAAACGCTTAAACCGTAAAAACGTTCTCAGTGGAAAAGAAAAAAAAACACGTAAGGTTTATTTCTTCACCCTTACATTGTATATAACATTCAGTAAAATCAAAAAGAGTGTTCTCTCTATGAGTCTTTGTAGGAATTGGTTGGGTATGGGTTAGGGTAGCAGAGAGAGCAATGTGCGGAAGCTGAGTCATCGGATGAAACAAGTTGCATGAGCTAGCGTTTGTTTATTTTTCGGCAAGCATGCACAGTGTAATGCAGACGTGGAAAAGAAAACACGAACGCAAACGAAACACAAACACTGATCGGGTCTAGAGGAACACAGTAAAAAGCGTGATGATACGCAGGAAACAAAGAATCATAAAACGCTAAAACTTCGAAGTGAAATTTATTTCCTCGAGTAGCTCGTGAGTTGATCATTTTCGTTGTGGAAGAAAATGTTTACATCTGTCGTTTAGCATTTCTCGGTAAAAACGTAATTTCGGAAAGGAATGTAAATTAACCAAATTGATGACCTAGAATACGTAAGTAAATTAAAAATATACAAATAATTAATTATCCCGAAAAAGAAAAACAAGAAAAAATTAAAAAGTACATCTCTGAGTCATTTTGATTTTTTCAATCATCCCCCTCGTCACTATACACAAGTGTGGTTAAGGTGGAATTTTTTTTAGTTTTGTGATTGGCCTAGAATATTCACAATATACATATTTCCGACTTATCTTTGTAATGTAAATAGCATTCTCTGTTGGCCATTGCAAATAACATGATCATGTATACATGTATAATATTTGAGTTTGTAAATCATTTGTTCGTAAACACAAATGGAATATATAAACTATGCATTTTAGAATACTGCAAACGGTCGAAGCCTCTCCATGACAGAGATCCCACATCATACACAGATATTATTTTCGAAGAAGCAGCGTCGTGCAGAAACAGCGCACGTCTGTCTCAGCAACACGAAGTTTGTGGAAGACGCATGCGCCAACTTTCCGCAGTGGCAGTTCTTCACGAATTTCCGAGGCACCTTAACAATGGATGAAGTGGTGGCATCTATGGTAGGAGCATGTGGACGGGGACATGGAAGGGAATGACAGTAGTAATGAAAACACCCATAAATGGTTACCGATTGAGAAAAGAGGGTAACGGAATGAAAATGATACTTGTAATGATGATAGTGATAACAATAATAATACAATAATTATAATATACGAACTACTAAGAATTCAACGTCATATATCATGATTCGTTACACGAAGAACGTCACCCTTCCCAAGAAATATGCAATTACCCTTTAAAAACACATGACAACAAGCTGGAAATGCAAGCAGTTTTTAATGCATTTTGAATATATTTTCTTTAACTACAGGCAGTCAAATTAATATGTTTACTTTGATGCGTGGAATATATCAGAATTCACATAGTTCTTTACGAACCAATTATCGTGAGGCAAGGCGATAGTAGTTCACGAGGTACTAAAACAAAATATTCTTAAGGATAGCACTATAGCAGAAGTTCCAACCTGCAGTGCCGTAGTGATAGTGCAGGGCACGCATGACACGCTGAGAATGGGGATAGATCCGAACGTTGGCGGTGGAATAGTGGGAACCGTAGCGATGCTCACCACGCGAAACCGCTCGGCATGTGTTACGGTTGTGCAAAGAACAGCACTTCATCATCGTTACATTTATCACAGCGCTGGAGCAAAATTAAGAGCAACTCTGTGACAAGTACGGAAGCGTTGAATATTCATACTGAACTCGCAGTCTGATGGAACTTGTTGCAACTCAAAGAAAAGCCTCCCCATGGCGACGCAGGCATCTGTTTATTTAGAAGTTGCTCCGGATGGAACTATTAGAGACTCCCTATGCAGATACGTCCGCTAGTGGGTGGGAAGGATGGCAAGCGGAAGAAAGCATCTTCTCCAAGAAAGAAGGGAACAATTTCGGAGTAGTGAACTCACCAGCGAGTTTACTAGTTGCGATAGAGGTACCGACTTCTAAACAAACCGTTGAATGTTGAAATACGAAGAACATTCTAGAGCGATAGTTCAAGATATTGGAAAACTTTTGAAGACTTGGTATCACAAGAAGACGAAATGGACGGTAGAGTCAATTTACTAAAGCATTTAATAAAATATAAAAGCAGGATTGAAACATTAATAATTATCTTTAGGTTCAAATAACTCAAACTCAACACTCACGAGTCGAACAACACATCAAAAATTTGAAGAAGATAAATAAACTCTCCTCTATCACATAAGTGGAACTCAATACAAAAGTCACCAAGGTTCAGTTATCGTTGCTAATATTAGTAGAAACATGAATTGCAGTCGTAGTCATGGTCACTTTTCCCTTTGTAGTTTATTGGAGGGGTATGAAAGCATAGAAGACTAAAACAATGGTCAAAGCTAACCTTGAATTATTTCATGGACTAAAGGGACACGGTGCAGTGACGGCGGAAAGGCGAAAGACAATAAGCAAATTCCGACAATCTATTTCGTGAAACAGAGTGTGAAAGAATGCTGTTAACTTCCAGCGGAAGCGCACAAAAGTGGCATCAGATAGTGACACGAACTAGAAGAAAATGTGGAATCAAATCGTTTCTTCAAAAAGAAGGAGTTAACTCCCTAGCATTCAGGAGAAACAGGTACACGACATCACCCTGACATTATTTATCAGGCTAGTGATTTGTATTAACAAGAAATTTCATGTCCACAGTTAATGAATTCTACCATTATAGCTACAATCATCCCCATTATAGCCCCTTCACCTCATGGTGATATCAAGCATGCACTACACTTACACGGCTAATGACCACAGCAGTTGATGCGCCCGGAAACGCAATAATCAGTCAATTCGACAACAGAAGTGATGTTCACGGAACTATTCTGATTGATTAATGGATCCGGGCGCGCTAAGGTCATTAGTGCCGTAAGTGTAATATATGTTTTTATCGCAGGAGTGTAATTACTTTTTTATGTCGGTGATCTTTTTCTGATGGATGGCGAGATCCGGTGCCGACCTACTGTCCGCTAACGGGTTTTTTCTTAACCAGGTATCTCCCACAAGTGGGGCACCGCCTAGCTAGGGGAGCTCTAAGCTCCCGACCGGTCTCCCGGTATATGTGGTACAGTGAAGTACATGTTAAGTGTGTACAGTAAGGGTGAGATTGGGAAAAGCAAGAGTAAAGCATGATCGCGCGCGGTCCGTGGCCCGTTTATTAGGGTACTGCTCCGGCATTCCCCTGGTATTGATGGGAGAACCCACGGAATACTTGCGATCCGAGCAACCGGCCGCTAGTATTCTCCTCCAAACAGCGCCTGAATTCGACCTCGTTCTGTAGCTAGTGTCGAAAATCCCGCTCCAGTCGAGACTCCAACCTAGGACCTCCAGTGCCAGAGGCACTGCAGTGACATCAATTGATGCTCTGAGCCACCTCTCCCGGTGCGGAACAAAAATCATTAGAAATTCTCTCCTTTGTTTTGAGAGTGCCGAATCAGTTTATATGTAATGAATGTCCAATGAAGTGCGTGAACGACAGCTCGAGGGGGGAGAAGGGCACGGGTAGGCGTGGTGGGGGGAAAAGGGGGTGGGGGGTGGATGCGGGCGGATGCGAGTGGGAGCGAGGGACGGCGGGTGGAGGAGGGTGGAGACGGGGGCGCGCGCTGGGCTGAGGGACAGCGAGCAGCAGCACGTCCGTCGGCCGCGCGTCGCGTCGGCCCGGCGCGGGGGGGCGGGAACGCGGGGGATCGCCGGCGCGGCGCGGGGCGGAGGGGCGTGCCGCGGCCGGGTGACGGGTTAACCGCACCGCGGAATTGACACACGATGCAAAACTGCGCCAGGCATGCAGCGCGCTGCGGTTGCTTGTGGCACGTGAAACCGTTTGAAAGCGAACGCGCCGGCTGCGTTCGTCTGCTAAATAATCTGCAACGCGACCGCATCCACGTTTTTTGTCGACGCATTGACACGGTACTGACACGGTTTGAACTTTCGAACTGTCACTGGCACGTCACTGCGCTCCCTCGGCGCCACGCGCGCGCCGAACAATGGGCAGAGCGTTAGAGGTGCGCTGCGTCGACAGCGTTGTGGAGGCTGCTTTCTGCGCGCTGCGCAATGGCTCGAGACGCCCCGCTTCCCAGCTCCCGAACAGTCGCCACACGGTATTGCTCGTGGATTTCCTCTCTGTGCGAACTGAAATTACTTTCCGTCTCCCAGAAAATTGAAAGAAAATCCTACAAAAGACTCGGATCACAATCTCCGAAATATCTTCCTATATCCTCCTTTTCATCGATCTCTTAGGGTCTCTTAATCGAACAACTTTATTACTAAACTACGATTATTTTTACGGCGCACACGTAACTGGAATAATTGTTAAATGTGTTTTTTTGTTACTTATATTGTTCTTATTAGTCTGCATATGTCTTACAAGTATTTGAGCGTCTAGCGCTCTTCTCATCAGCACGTTTTTCATCGAACTTATTCAACTCACCATTGTATAATTGGAGGTTCATTTGCCCCACTCTTAATTCCCTTCTACTAGCCAGATTAAATCGTTGCGACTGGATTATTCTATATTTTGGAGCGGCACCCGTCTGCTTCCTACTCGTCCATTCGTGTGTCACTCGCAACCTCCCTCGACAGCGTTCGAGCGGTTGCGTTCACTCGGTTCGTTGCTCTCGGCAGCCACGCCCACCCACCTCCTCCACTACCCTCGGCCAAGTTCTTAATAAATGGATTGCTGGTGATGGTTTGCCGACCGAGGAACCTCGGCCGCCTGCGCTCGCCTTCGACCAAACTGTCAAAGAAACAAATTAGTCCCCGAATCCCAGAGCAGCCCTCCTCTTCCGTTCCACGAATTATAGACCTCTGAAGGAAGACCATTTCATATGCTGCCCATATTTCTCAACCTGCAACGGGGTCACCAGCCTCCAACTACTTTCCAAATATATTACTGACAAGAACGTAGGATCGTTTTGAAGACGACACAAGCGTACCAGTGGTTCAGTACATTTCCACGCAATGCATGACATCAAAGCGTTCCTTTACATTACTTAAATGACCAATTCAAATAATTTATTATTATTATTATTATTATTATTATTATTATTATTTAGTAGCATAAAAACTCACAACTGTTGGTTGTAGATGTTTTTAAGTGTTTTAATAAAACCGTATATTTTGATCTCGAAAACGTACGTAATTAATACGCAATAAAGATGAAAATGTTTCCCATACTTTCATGTTAAGTAGTGGTAGATGACTGCAATAATTGTATTTATAAATTACTTCCACAATTTACTCCTCTTAAGAACAATTTACATTCTATTAGGTGCGCTATATATAATTTTTGAATTTATGGAACTTTTCATACTCAAGGCACATTAGCAAGCCTCACTAGATATTACACGGATTGATCTAGCATGATATACTGAAGTGAACCGACATTAACCAACCAAAAGCGACAACACAAAACGAATTATCATCCTCTTAATAGAAATGTGTCATAGACTGTTATTTATGCTCCAAATATTATTATGTATTTATACACCGACATACGGACACAATATTTCATATTTCCACAAACTACCAAAAGAATCCGTTTCAATCTCTGAAATTTGCAACATACGTATTTCCTATTGCAAAGCCAAAGTCCTTTTATTACAAATAACATTTCTTCAGAATTCCACAACGCACACGCTAGAGGTATAAAGTGACCTATGTTTCTGCATAATGAACAACTGACCTGTCCATATATTTTACTGAATTTCGTTTGGCGATAACACGGGAGGTGGTATGAAGCATACGGAAATTAGCATATTTATCTTCTATACGTACATAATCCAACACAGAACAGTGTACGGTATTACAATACGTAAATAGGACACAATCAAACCCATGACTTGTCACAAAGAAGTGTAAAAAAGTATTATTGGCATTGAGGATCAAAGCGAATTTAAATAACTGTGTTCTATTTGGTTATCCAATGTTTTCAGTGCCGTGACAAATTAAGCGTTGGCACACACCGCGCAATCAGGGTGCAAAAAAATATGATCACAAATGTTTTAAGCAAACAAGCAGATTACAAGCCAAAATTCCAATACATCACGCATAATTCAGCGTAACATATGCAAGTTCGTTGTATTTAATACAGTCTACCAACGTATCGCGGTCCACAAAAGCGGTCTTCGAGAGAGTTATAAGCACTTGCGTCCCTGCCCCCTTCCATGCTGCCCTCAAAGGCAGCTTCCCAGCGGTGGCAAAGCGTTGGTCGCCTTACATCACTGATCGCTCTGTTCCATTGGCTTCCTTTTATCTCGTAACCGGCAAAGAGCTTTGGTCCTGCGCCGTTCACCAAAAGACGCCGGCCGGAGGCTTTCGAGAAGTCAATAAAGTCGGGCGATTAGGTGCATTCTAAAGCGAGATACGCCACACAATGCGCTACAAAAGTCAAAACCAACCGGAACGTTAGGAAAGAAATCTCTTACATCCTCGGCATTCTTCTTACACAGCGCAGCGAGCTTCGTTTAACAATAAATGTTCCGCTTAATTTCTTACATGAAATTCTTCTCATCGCAACTCTATTACTCAAAACATAATACATATACACTCGCTTAATAAAATAATCTTGTCAACGAAAGAGAAGTTTCTATGCAAGATGCTCCTTCGCAACGACGTAAAGTGATTTACTGTAATGTACATGTGGGACAATTGAAAGCGCGATGCATGCAGCACGGTAGCACACGATTTCGAGGCACACCAGCCAGAGGAAGGAGCCATTGGGACGGAGAGCCTCGGGGCGAGTCGGAGTTTGACGTCGCCTGAGATACTTACGGAACTGCGGGTAGCACATTAACAGACTGGCATATATGGAGACCCAAAATGTTAGTGAGAGAGTTACAAGTGATTGGTATTGTGAACTGGATAGGGCCCTAGTTAATTTTACTGATGGAGCTGTGACTTGTGATGTGTAACTTGAACATCTATTATATTGGTACCTAGTTTGGATACGGCTTTCTCTAGTGGATATACGGTATTTTGGCAAAGTGTTTCGTAGAAATTTGGATACGGAATATTGTAAGCATTTGGCGAAATAAACTTTGTTATTGTTGCTACTTGTGACTCATTTGGAATGTTTCTCTACCCATAATACAAAATCGGATAAAGAAAGAAGCAAGGTAAAAATAGCAACAAATATATATCTGCCACAGGATAATATCCAGCTAATATGAAATTATCGCCAGATTTCTACACATCTTAATTAGTAAAACAAGAAAGAAGGTAAGATTTAAATACGACTTAAAATAAAGATTGAAACAAACCTTATAGAAATGAATGTTCTACGATGTTGTGCAAGTTCATAAGAAATATAAAACGATCAATTTAAGACGTTAAGACAGAATAAAAAAGTACTTTTAGTAGTTAAAATTGCTGTACGTCTCTGTTCTTATAGACGCAAATATACAAATCCTCCTTAAACAATTCCTTGATGACACTGCCACCTAGTATATTTAAACTAAGAATAAAGAGAACGGCTCGGCAAAGGACAGCCGGACGATATATTGCCCCGCGTCACGAGATCCTTCATTAACGAAGGGGGCGACTGAAAGTAGCCAAGGCGGCGGTGGCGTCATGAGAGGGAGGGCCGACGAGGGGATTTCATCCCTCGCGCAGTTCCCTCCTCAAGAAGTCGCCTTCACCGCCCCGACCGCAGCGCTCATCCCCGCCCTCTTCACCACATACCCTACTTCCAACCCCACAGATAAATTCACCACCGCTCATGGCACTGTAACCGCCTCATACGTCACTGCGCCTACCATTTGTTGTCACTGCGGAACAACCGCCTCCGCCAGCCCGCTTCGCTCACACCGCAACGGCCCCCCACCTCCGCCTCCGCCGCCCCCAACGCTACCGCCGCCCTCCGTCACCACTATCGCCGGCTCCGCCGCGGTCGCGGCCGCCGTTGCCGGGCTTCGTGCTCGCTTAATCAATCAGCCTGATTGGATCCAATTGGCGACTCGTTACAGTCGATCGCGAGGGTTGGGAAGCCTCGTCTCGCTCTTCGGGCTTTCGGCGTCCGCCGCTGCCGCCGCCGCCGCCGCCACCCCCGTCCTCAGCCCCGGCCTCAGCCCCGTCTGCGGCCCCGGCCGCGCCCTCACAAGCGGAGCGCCGGGGCGGGCCGCGCGCACATCCGCACTCGGACGCCCAGGCGGCTGACGCGCTGTGGGTGGAGAACAGAAGCGGCGGGGGCGAAGGGTGAGGGGGCGGAGGGGGCTGTGGAGCGGAGCCGAGGCGGATGGAATGTTGCAGACAGCTAAACTCGATGAGAATTGGCACAAGCCAATACAGCGCAGTGCACACTAGAGAGAGGCCGTGAGAGAATGTCGAGATATTCAGTGGAGAGCTTTTTTGGTTGTGGTGAGAGGTGGTACAAATGCGTACTGTGACCCAGTACACGGACAAATCAAAATAAGATGTACAATAAAACTTGTCCGTATAAAATCTGATTTCAGGTCTCCTGCAATGTCACGCACCGGGAGATCGTAGGTTCGAGACCGGACGGTGACGGATTTTCGACTAAACTACATCGAATTCAACCGCTCCCTGGAGGACAATTCTAGCGGCCAGCTGCTTTGATTGGTAATTTCGATCAATATAAGATACAACTTCGGCAAATGCCGAGGCAGTATCTTAAAAAACGGGTCACCAACCGAGCGCGTTCTTTCCTTCCTAATCATTCCCTCTCCGTGATTCCATTGTCCTTACGCACACACGCGAGTACCTTTAACACTCTACAGTCGTTGTGTAGAACGTCGGATCTCGCTGAACATCAGTTCTAGCTGGGCTGGAACACCACCACTTCTCGAGATACAACATGCACTACACACAGACGTAATGACCATAGCAGTTGACACCCCTGGAGATACGAAATAATCATCCTGATTACAGGTATCTATTTCTACTTCAAAAAATAACAATTACAATATTCAGGGTCAAATTGTTACCATTTGAATGTGATAAGTAGGGACCGGCTAATATGAAAACGAGACTGAATTTACGAAATATGTTCCCATTTATGCAGCAAAAACTTCGAATACATGAATTAAAATATGCCTTATAAAATACCTTAAACAATCATGATACTGTTGATTATTATATTCATTACGCACATTCTTTCGGCACCAAATAATCATACATTACACAATTAGCATTTGAAGCACGTTTTAACACAATTCTGAGAACTGCTTGGTTGCCATCTTCATGCCATTAACGAGAAGTTCCTTTTGTTTTTGCATCCTGTTTCGCTTTTTAGATGCCCCCTCTGTGACTTGTAGGTGTTCAAGTCACATGTGTTGGTTCATTAGCGTTACTAATTTTCTAAATGGACTCGAAGGCTCATAATGCTCGAAACGCTCGTGATTTTTCTGTTAAATATATTGCATAATTTAAAGTCAGGAAATTGATATAAGCTACAATGTGCCACGTTTACACAAAAAACGTTACAAAATTCAAAATTAAATGATTTAAAATCAAGTAAAACCATATGAATAACGATGACTTCTTCTTCGCTGTCCGGGTGACGCCGCGTAGTGGGCTGAGAGGCCAAACGACTTAGAAATAGAAAACTCAGTTTAGTTGAACTCAGATTCGGAATCTGAGTCTTAAACGACTCAGCATTCCTAATCTGAAAGCGAATTGATACCACAGAAAATTTTCCATTATCTGCGTTCAACATTTATGGTTCATGAAGACGACTGCAAATTGGACGCAATGAGATTATGAAAATATTTTGTTTCTGTCTAAATTTGTAGTATTCAACAGACGCTGGTGTAAAATTAAAAAAAAATAATGTCATATACAATTATGGCCCCATAATTCATATTCCTGTATAATTAATCAAAATAGAAATCCGCTTGTGAAATTGAATCGTGCAATTTCAAACCACCAGTACAACCCAGAATTCCTAGATGTTTCCTGGGGCATGATTTTAAACTCTTTTTACGTGCCAGGAAGTAGTCTTCAGTCTTCTAATGTCACTTTATCTACTGAAAGCTTAACTTCCAAATTTCACTTTCACTTCATGGCACTTCCAACCGAGTCAATGCACAGCACAATGCTGCCAACAGCCGCAGTCTGCTCCCCCGCCCATCTTCGCAAGGTCAACCACCCGCATGCCATCATGCGGGCACCCCGTGCATTTGGGGAGGGCGAGACGGAGCGGGGAGGCGATCGAGAACGGCGCCGAGCAACGGGGAGGGGAAAGAAACTAAGCAGCCACGAAGCGAAGAATGAGTTCCCCAATGGTACAAATATGTGTAGTATCAAGAACTCAACGGGCTAGCAGCGAATTAAATGGGAAAGCGAATGTTTTCTAAACTGACTGTCATGCACGTGGGATTTCAGTGTGAAGACAGTAATGATGAATTAATACAAAAGAAATATTAATAAAACGAGAATTCAGAATCTGAAGTCTATTTTTTACAAGTTATATAATGAAAATAATTTTGAATTGGCGAGAGTTTCCTTGATGTTGGTACTAATATATGTATTATTTTATCGTATCATTAATTTACTTCAAACATCAATGTCTCATTTTTGTGAATCAAGTGCTTTGTCTTATTTCGTGCATATCATTCACCGCTTTCACAATTCTTTTCGACTGAACAATTGTGCCCATAATATGGTTTAAAGAAAACGTATTCACACTATCAAGTTTTTTGTTTTGTAAAAGTAAAAAATTCTACTCTTCTACAGGAAATAAAGACACCTTAGTCAGAATGTTTGCCTGCAGCAATTCTAAACCGTATTTTTTTCGTTTTGCTTAAAAATGTTTCCTGCCGATTATCATTTGAAATAAGGATCTCTAAAAGGAAGAACATTACCCATAAAGGAAGAACTTTCGGCATACCGCAAATTGACCGGCGAAACTCACTGCGACACCGTCCCAAGACGTTAGGTCCTCTCGGGCGCTACCTTTGCCTCTCGCGTACTTCTCTCGAAACAAAGCGGTCGAAACAAGTGCAAAACGACCAATTATTTGTCCTGAAGCGCTTTTGTTAAAAACAACTCCGCGATTGCAAAGGCTGCATTCCTGTATTGAAACTTCTCGGAAACTCCGCGGACCACGTTTCAACAGAATGAGCAAATCTGCATCCCTTTTATGTAATTATGAAAGCCAAGTTCATCCCCAAATACTGGAAGCGCCGTTGAAAACGCAAGAACCTTAACACTTTCAACAAGTTTAATGCTAATTCAAACGCAATTAAATTTGGAAAATACGCCTTCTTGAATCTCGCGATAATTGTGGAACAATATTTGCGTCACTGGTTCCATTAAGCAGCGATTGAAATAAAAAGAACAGATTCAAGGCAGAAGTACGTAATGGAACCAGGAAAAGGAAGGAGGAAATACCACGAAATGCGATAACTGAACCAACACAAAACGTACGTTTCACACCCAAGTGTATCAAATATTAAAATAGTCATTACTAATGCACGTTGTCTGATAATTGAAATAAGGCGAAACGCTTTCATAAGGTTAAATAAACTACCAGTTCAATAACGTTAGTACTAGTAACTTCGCAGCTAGTAGACTTTCGCTACAAGAAATCTCTTTAAGGAAATCATAAGATATGGCGAGAATATCTTCAGAAAAAAGTGTAGTGTTAGTACACCGTGGATCCGGTGTAATACACGAGAAGATGGTTCAGATGAATCCACTTTTTCATTCGCAACATATCGAGCATCGTATTCGCAGTATAAAGTTGACATGGAACGTTGAATAAAGAAAGCAGCATTTCTCCATCAAGAGCCCCGCAGTGATCAACATGCTCTAAACGTTGAACAACCATTGTGAATCAATAGGTATGAAAGGATTTGTAGTAATAGCAACAGTAGTACAGAGCGTTACAGCTGAGGAACGCGCACTCCGAACGCCGACTGAGGGATGCAAAACACAATTCCCGACGCCGCGATGGAAATGCCTGAATAGAACAGCAGCGTTAGAAGCAGTACTGCCGTGCGGAGAGTGGTTCGCTACAAAACGCGCACCAAAGCTTTCAGTGCACAGCTGCTGCTGTTGCTACAGCGGCGACGGCAACGGCGGAAGCACGCGATCTGTAAATCGCAAAAGTTGATGCCGCGGGCGGAGGATTCCAGGATGACGAAGATTCAAGCGGCGGGGAGGCAGTCGACGAAGCGATTTCTGGAGAGAGCGACGGAGACTAAGATCTCGGTGAAGACGCGGGAAAGGCCGGAGGGAAGTGACAGATCCCGTGCGACACGAGGGGAGAGCGAAAACAAGAGGCCGCGGCGGCGATGGCGTAGTAGTGTTACGCAGCGGCACCGCCGGCAGCAGCCTCGCGGCAACGCAGTGGCGGGGCAATGGTGCTGAGGATGGCAACGAAGCCGACGCCGAGGCGAGACCGGGCGGGCGACGATGGCGGCGGCGGCGGCGGCGGCAGCGAGAAGCGAATCGTGGCAGCGCGGGCGGCGGGGGCTGCGACAGCGACAGCGCAGCGTCGCCGAGGAGGCGCCGGGCGGGGGCGCGAGGCAGCCGCGGGAATTACTGGAGACGTAAGAATGCACCAAGTTGCTCTCCCGACTCATTAGCGTAATTGCGGGGGACAATCGCGCAGCGCCGGGCGCGGGAGCAGGCGCCGCGCCGCGGGCGGGGCCGCCGGCGCGCGCCGACGTCGGCAACGGCAGCGCCGCCTGCAACAGCAGCGTCGGCGGCGGTGGTGGTGGTGGTGTCGGCGGCGGCGTCAGCGTCGCGACGTTGACGCGTCGGAAGCGTCGGGGCGGGAGGGGGGCGGGGCGGGGGGCGGGGCGGCGTGCGAGGGGTGCGGAGTCGAGCGCCCGCCCGACCGTCCGCCACAATGCGTCCGCCGCGAGCCGTCCCGTGAAAGCCCCAGCCCTGTGCAACGCGCAACGCGGCGCGGCGCGGCGCCACGCCCACTCAGCTTTGGAGCAGCCGCCACCCAGCCAGCCAGCCAGGGCCCGCGCCGCGCCGCCGAGCGCTCGCCGGATACATTAATTACATTACCTAACATTATGTCGAGCTACATTACATTACGTCAAATTACTTGGCGTTACATCAAATTAACTGACATTATGTCCCGTTACATTGTGTTATACGACGTTATACTATGTTACGGTACTTACGATGCCTTATCTGCCTAAATTGCGTTTTTGCAATAGATTATCTAATTTCAGAAACCTTAGGAAACTAATTCTGTTATACTTCTTGACATATCCCGCTTTAAATTCGATCATCATTTGTCACTGCGTTTGTAATCTTTCGCTTTATAAACTCGCATATTTCGAGAAAATCTGGACACCCAGAACCCACCCATAACGAGAACTGATAATGGAATAAGGGTGGATTCGTCGGACATGGAAAGTGTTGGCTGTTTGCAACAATTGCACTGTGCATTTTCGAGCACGTTCTTTTCGAATATTACTCTCGGAATGTAAACTGAGAAGACTTTTGTGTGTTCAGTACCAACAGACCTTACAAGTTCAATAAAACCATTAAAGGAATACAAATACAAATTTGTATATTAAATAAGTTAAGAAATGATAGGAATTTAATGTTCACATTCGTTGAAGCCATCCAAGTGGTATGGGGGTAGAGCACTTTCTTTTAATATATGGTGGCATGCCACCATCCCCGTTTATTCCAAATCGATTTGGGGCGGTCGATTTTGGAACTGCTAACAATCATCGGTGCGCCATGACACGCTTGTGGAATATGAAGTAACTCTTCCTAAATTCCTATAAAAGTGGTGGAAATTAAATCTAATCAATCGCAAATCATATTCGTTCAGTCGGGAGCAACATAAGTAATGGTTAGACTAACTGAGACTAGTGTTGTATCGGTATCCTAGCGACGAACATGGGAGTAAGAAACGTTGGTAGCATGGCCCCCAAGTGGTGTCATATATGAAAATAGCCAACAACTTGGCCCATATCAAAGATGGGCAATGGACATATCTCAATCCCAAACAGCCCGGATAGGCACAACAGCAGCAACAACAGCCATTCATATTATTCCGTCCTCGGAAGGATAGCGTAATGGTTCGCGCAGTTGTTCTTACACATTTTAGGAATTCGGTACACTCGTGCGTCACGAATAACATTGCTGCATACCAGTATAGCACTAGGAGCAAAGTTAATCTGTCTGCAATAAGACTCCAAACTCTCTGATGGTACAGTCTAACTACTTCAGTATTCAACAATGCACCTACGCCAACACCAATTTTCATGATTGGTTCACATTAAAATCTTCTGTTGCCACAGCCGCATAAATTATCTAGTAATAATAAAATGGTGCAACTTCTATCATACTAACACTTCGACTATCACTTGGAAAACTACCAACCAAACAGAGTGCGATAAGTTGGAAAATAAATACTTCTAATGTAGGATTCGTGACTAATTTTAGTCCCCGGAAGACAATGACCTTAAACATTCCACCCTCCAGACCAGAGTATGACTCTTCATCTTCTCTGAAGCGATCCAGACACTTACATCGCTTCATTGTACACACAGGATGTAAAATTTAATGTAATCCTCATAGGTGCCAAAAAGCTGAAAAATTGAATACAATATAAAGTAAAATGTAAAAATTTGGACAAAGAGACAGCTAATGAATGAGAAAAAAACTTAACCAAGCACAATACAATATCTGGTAGACTTAATGACAACGTTGGTGCAAGATGTTATTGCAACTAAAGGGAAAACAGCTAGTTATTAGGTTCATGTTTTTACTAATTATTTTTACCTTTCTTTATATACTTTGACAGGTCCACATTTCTTCGTACCAATATCCAGTTTCAAACATTTAAAATTGAAATGAATTCTTTGAGAACATTATTTTGTAATAATAAACCGAATATTTTCATTATACAGCAATTGTTTGCAGTTTTATGCATTTCTCAGCACAGTGAAACTGGTCGAATTCTTACGCGAGTCACTTTATACAGGTAGATCTACCAACTATTGACCACTCCCGTAACCTGCTAATGGTTCACGATAATGGAATGCATTAAATATGTGAATTAACGGGTATATAATGGCAGGCGAACAACAAACCATCAATAGTATTTTGATATTTTGTTTTACAATTTTTACAGAGATGCACTAAATAAGACTAGATAAACAATAAAGAATAACAAAAAAAATGCTATGAATATTAACTGACGGACTAGTTCAAGATATTGGTGAAAATCTTCAACCATGAATTCTCTGCCCTCAAACGAGTTTTTAGTACCTCCTGTATCATCAACTTTAATTTACCGTTGGGCTGCCGTGTATCGGTTAATAAACTTTGTCTCCTGACCGACATTCTTGACACGAAAGCTGTCCGGGTATTTTTAATTTTCTGATGTTGAGCATCACTCCATTCTTACTTCGTAAAGCAAGCTTTAATTTGCCCTTGGTCTGCCAAATTACGAAATCGCGTCAAATTATTATTTTGACGTAACCTCCCCAGACACTTGTAATACGCCTCTGAATAAGAGATACCAATTTATTTTAGTGGACTGCACACATGTATTCAGATCATTCCTCACATGCAATAATGCGCTTTCAGTTTAAAGAACGGCGAAATACAAAATAAGTTCTACTTTGCAAGGTTTGGGGGATCTCGAAAAATATCGCTGTGAGATCGGCAGATCAACGACATTATTTTCTGTTTAGCTTACCGATTCCGTTTACGAATTGCGAAACGTGTCGGAATAACTGACGATTTATGACGCTATCTCTCGAAAGGGAAAGAACATGAATATAGAGATAAGGAAGAAGTGTAAAGAGATGAACACACCAATACAAACAATCCCGAGTAAAGAGCCCGGTGGGGGTGAGACTTGGCACCGCGTCAGAAGCCGCGACTCGGGAGCGCGAGTGTATGCGAAACGCTCCCTAGCAGACCTCCCGTCTCGGAGACTACGGCGCGCTACCTCTTCGTCGACTCGCCACGAGTCCTCGGTAACTCGACACGAGAATATTGAGTTTGGGTCGCGGCATAACCGCAGGGTAAAGGAATTCGAGCAGAAACGCGTGGTGCACCCGTCGCCCCAGCCACCGCCACCGCCGCCTATACCTTTAGAACGAAGAGAGAAATTTGTGAAACTCAACCTTCTTTTGTTTCGCTCTCATATCTCCGGGCGGTCCCATTGACGCTCCGCTTGCGTGGAAAAGCAATACTGTTCTGAGGTAATACATTTACAGAAGAAGTCGAAACTAAAAGGCTTTGCCGATGCTCCCACATCTTTCCGGTTTCTCGGAGTTCTGCGCCTTTGCTTCACGTAATTATGAGGATCGTCTGTTCCTTTGATGCTCAGGTGTGCGCGGCCTCTCCTTCTGGGCGGCCGCTGTGCAAACAAGCGTCCTTGGGAGGAGAATACACGCGAACAAAGCGCCTTGATAACTTATCTTAGCGTGTCTTTGCAATGCTTACCGATGAACAGCGTAGAAGGAAAAGTTCACGAACACCTTTTAAGATAGAGATAGTGTCAACGTTGTTGTAGGAAACGCTCCAGGGTATCCCCTCCCTCTTCACATAACAAATCGTTTGATAACTTATTTCCTTACACTATGAATTATTTCCCGGCAACCGGCATGGCACCGATTGCTTGGTAGCCGGTCATCGGTAGTCAGTTCGTTAGTCAACAAGCGCGCGCTCACAGAGCTTCTCCGCGCTGCCGAATAAGTTAAGGGAAAATGTGAAGTACCGTGATGAATAATGAGAATGAAGATGGGGCGAATGATAGAATGAAAGGCACGGGAAGCGGGAGCACTCTGTATTCCCGAAGCATTCCGCTGCTAGGACGTCTCTCTTTATATTGAAAACATGACAAAAATGGAAAGCGTGAAAAAAGTGGACAATCGAGAAACCTCGTCCATTCGCTTGAAGAGAAGCCTGCAGAATTCAATGCTGTAAACTTTTTAGACACGACAATAAAATGGTCATATGTGAATTTGATGTAATTTCCCTCGTATATTTTTGAAGCCATTATACAAATTGCTCGTATTTATTTTTTTGTTTCTCATATGAAATAATTGCCTTCCGTCAGTTTCTTCGTGGATTTTTTATTCTTCATTAATTCGATAATTCATCTCTCTAAATACATGTTTTTACAAATAAGTCTGAAAGCTTATTTACCGATGGTCCACAACAAACATTTTACTCGATCATTACTGCCTTGTATGTCTCTTGCAACGTATACGCAACACTGGCCAGCTGATGAATCACATACATTTCGTAAGAAATCAGGCGTCGACATGAGTCTGACGTGAACTTACAGTTGTTTTCAAATATTCAGAATTTAAGGTCTTTCAAAAATAATGTTGAGATACAGACCGTAACCAGCGACAAAACTGAGAACATGCAAAGTCTCAGAAAACTGCATTCTATTTGCCTGCATTATATTAGGGGGGATACTTACAGGACTTATTACGCAAAGGGAGAAGAGTCGGCCAAGAGAAAACTTCAATTTGTTTTTGCCATTGATTGAATACATGTACACAATATTGGTTTTCTATATGGAGTATTGGTTCTCTCTCTAGAGTACAATGCAATCATTCCAGTAAAGTGTATAGACGCCACTGGAAAAAACTTTCAGCATTGAGAGCAGCAACTCATGCGCAAACTTTTTCACCTTTTCAGACTCATTAGAGCAGTTCCGAGAGCGTCTATTGTGTACATAGCACCGTCACGAAATATAAAAATTAATTTGTAGTAACAGATAGATACAGATAGTAACAGATTAGTATCATCATACTTTTCTTATATTATCCGATTAATTTCGCAGGGTTTAATTAGGTGAACAAATTTCTATTACAGTAAAAAACACGAAAGTATGCTGTTCGTGTTTGGCACACCTTGCCAAACGATGTAATATTTACACTCAACCCAGACGCTAAAATCATGTTGTAGAAAGAGATGCCTGCTGTCAGCTAATGTTCAAATCACGTTTGCTATTACTACGAAATTTCATAAAAATTGAATGCTATTTAATTATTTCTTTATAGAATTTGTAAAGTTTTCATTGGATTGATCTTTTTACTGACAGCACTGCATTAAAAGTTATTTTTCCATTTTGCAAGTAAGAATATTTGCAATGAGATACTTCGTTCAACAAACAATTTTTAAATGTATTGTTGTGCATGAGACGTTACGTGCTTCTTGTATTTATTATACTATGAATTTTTAGAGGTCGAGAGTGTTATCGTTCAAGAATTGTTTAGTCTCACCCATTTTAGTGCTAATGCGTCAACGCAAAATATTAATAAGCAGTCTAGAGTCTACGTCATTACTAAAGATCAAAATGAGGCAATTTTAGAACTCCCTAGTTAAACACTAATCAGACGACTTGGATAAAGGTTTATAAATGACTATAAACGGTTTATTTCTCACTCCATTCTCCTAATGTTGGTATTACCAACTGTACGTTGGAAAACGTAAGACAATTGTCCGAGTGGGAGGAGTGTATGTGTTCTATAAGAAGTACTCCTGCACAAAAATGCATGGGAAATTATGATTTGCACAAACTAAAAATCGTTTTGGGTAAACCGCGACGACCGATGGCGGGAGTTTCACCGTACCAACTCGGAAATATGCCGCAAAGGGCGAAATGAGGTATGGTGAGGTTAGGTTTGGTTGTATCGAGTGAAATACACATTTAGAACTGACACAGTGGAACTCGAAACAACACACCTTGCCACTGGCCTATCAAATTTCCCACAAGCACTCTGATCTGTTTCACGCATATGAATCGCATATCCTATCGTCGTCACCGTAACGTACTTCACCTTCCCTAGCATCTCGTGTTGGCTAATGGCAACTTCATTCCGGTAAAGTCCAAAGTACGCTTCAAAACTGCTTCTGTTTCGGGCTTCCTCCACCCATTTTAGAGAACGTGAACATTAACCGGATAATTCTTAAATTACCCAGATAAGCACTTTAACGGTAACACGTACAAAAAAATTACATCAGATACCTATTTTATGTCGACTCTTCTGAACTCACTGCTATCTGTTTATCATTATCGTTATTCTGAGGTGACTGCAGTCCTAGAAGCTGCAATAAGATGAAACCGGCGAGTCGGCGCCACACGACCAAACAGCACAGACTACCCCCCTCCCCCGCCAACCCAGCGACAGCTCTCCCGCTCGCCCGCGCGCCCGGCATTTTACGACCGCCTAGGACTCGTTTTAAGAGTCGGAATTGATATGCACTCCGCGACTGCTAACTGGGCTCGTTTGAAACTTAAGTAATAAATGAGGCGCTCGCGTACCCGTCGGGAGGCGGCTGCGGCAGTGGAGCGCAGGCGCGGACGCAGGCGCCGTCGGGGGGCGAAAAGAGGCCGCACCAACTTCTCCAACGGACGACGCCCCCGCTGCGTCGCGCAGACCCGACGGACGCCAAACAAAGCGGCTGTGCGCGGGGGGCCGCGCGGGGGCGGCGTCCACACGACGCGAAGAGCGGAGCGGGGCGGGGCGGGGCGGGGCGGGAGGGCGGGGCGGGAGGGGCGGGGCGGGGAGGGGCGGGGCGGGGAGGGGCGGGGCGGGGCGGGCGGGGCGCTCGGGAGCGCTTCCCGTCGCAATGGCCTCCGAAGACCTCGAGTCTTCCGGAGCCGCCTTGCGCAGAGCTTGCACTATAAAATGCACCAGAAGGGGCTGCAAATGCGTAATTTACAGCCACGGTCGTACGGCCGCGGGCACGTGCTGCAGTTGGCCGTCGTAAGCTCTGAAATCGGCGCGAACGTTTCAGCACTTGTGACGAAAGTGAAACTGAATTCGAGTAGTGCATCCGTGGCAGAACACCTTAAGTTTATCAGTGTCATAAAATACAATTTAATTTGTACCTATTAAATTAAATATTACTCAACAGACAAGTATTCCAGTAGATAACAATATATTGTTAGCAAGCTAGGAATGAAAACAAAACACACCAAATAGAAAAGGAAAGAAGGGAGAAGAGTGGAAAGATAATGAGATATTAGAAACTCAATGACAGCTTTTTTCCACTGAATTTTACAATTTAATATTATAAATATTAATATTAATATTATTATATGTTAGCAGTTCATTAATGCAGATGGTCAAGAATCTTGATTTTAAATGTGTTAAGCTCTCATGTTCCAGTAATACAATTCTTGTTACTGAATAATTGTTGGGATGTAAGAAGTCATCGCTCTACCTTTTTTCGATTTTGATGCAATGTAGATCATTTGGGATGAATATTTTGGGACGATTTATGAGAAATTTATAATTAATTTTGGGGAAATTCATCATAGATGGTTCGTTAACCAGTAATGCAGTATTTTCATCTCTATGCAGAAGAGTTGTGTAAGCCAATGTATTATGGCTTATTAAAAATAAAGTGGTTGGAGTATTAAAATATCCGAATGGCTGCATTCTCTTTGATATGGTGAATTAATATAATTGTCTCAAGATTTTTGAACATTTAAATCTTTTAATAATTATTAAAAGATTTAAATGTTCAAAAATCTTCTACATTAATACATTCAAAAATCTACAACAATACTGTTGCAAAACATAATCAAAAATAAAAACCAATACCGCATGCTCTTATCTGTGTGAAACAGATTCGCTGTACCTCAGAATCGCAATCACAATTTCCATACTTTCTCGTATTATTTCTAACATTTGGAATTTTCGAAAATTCATAGTTCAACGAAGTTGAGACTGGCGTTTTTTAAGCGCCCTTTGCTTTATTAAAGACAAAAAATAAAGAACTATTCGGAGCTCTTTTTAAGAAAATAATTGTTTAAAAATTGTCTATAACTCACGCAAAACTACAGAAAAACTAGTCGAATTTTCGAAAAATGGTACATCACCTTATTTAAACACCAGGCTTTTGCCATTTTCGAAAATTCCTGTTTTCGAAGCAAATCAGACCTGTTTTTATCATTCTTTGGTCTATCCGAAGTAAAAAAGTTCGAACAATTCGGAATCATTTTTGAGAGAACAGTTTAGGCACTACCTTTAAGCCTAGACTGACTGAAGGACGGACAGTCGACGGACGGACAGACGACGGACGGACAGACGACAGACGGTCAGACGACGGACGGTCAGACGACGGACGGACACACGACGGACGGACAGACGACGGACGGACAGACGACGACGGACAGACGACAGACGACAGACGACAGACCGACAGACGACAGACCGACAGACGACAGACGACAGACGACAGACGAAAGACGACAGACCGACAGACGGACAGACGACAGACGGACAGACGACAGACGGACAGACGACAGACGGACAGACGACGGACGGACAGACGACAGACGGACAGACGACGGACGGACAGACGACGGAGAAACAGACGTTTTGCCCTCAAGCAATTTTTTGGCATCAAAGACTCACAAAACCTGGATTCTCACTACATCATGTATCAGAGGAAGTTATTTACTACCAGAAAAACAAGATTTATTCACTTTTTTACCAGGGTCCCACAACACAAGTACTTTTGTCTAAAAATCGTCGATTTCTGCCGCAACATTACAATGCTTTCTCTTTACAACGAAGTAGGAAGTGTGGTGGAAAAGTACAACTATTTGCTTCCTTAGTTGTAAAATCATAATTACTGCTCCATTTTAAAAGATTACACGGGCTCTAATGATGTTGTCATTACAATTGTAAACCTTCAAATTTATTACTTTCTTTTAATACCAATTTTTTTTATCATAAATATAAAAAACACTGAGTATGGACTGCCGATTCTTGAACACGAACGTACAGATACACGAGTACTATCCAGTACTTTAATGCTAGATATAGAACAATATTCCAATAAAGACTCTGTACATGGATACAGGTTTTGCTGAGTGAGGTTAAAAGCTCCGAGTCATAATACGTCAATATCTTGTCTCAAATTCTATAGTACTTGCTAGTACAACGAGCTTCAAAAGCGTCGGTATTTTGCAATTATCGACATACACAATCAGTATCGGGAAAATGTACACATCCCCGTTTTACACCCCTTCCTTTATTCTCGGCTATTATACATTCTAGAAACGGTTATCATAATTAAATTCTTCACGGGGAGCGTGTGTAATTAAGGAAGCCAAAGAACGCTTTAGCTGGCTCAATGAGCCATGGCATACATCGCGACACACCCCAAACAACTACCGTATGAATTTTCAATGTTGGAGCTCAATGAAAAGCCCCTGATAACCGAACGGAACTAAATAGTTTAGCAGCACGTGTTACACATCCTGCTGTTTCAATAAATGAAAAACTATACAACACTATACTCACTCCAAACTCAGGGAAAAGAATATCTAAACTGATATTAAAATGTTTTTTGTTACATTTTGATCATACGATAACCGCAAATTCGAAGAAAATACTCTAAGAGATAATACTCTAAAAGATACATGTAGCACATTATTTACATGAATCCTAACAATCTTAACCTCACTAAGTAAACGATTTAACAAGAAGAGTCATCAAACTCCATTAATTTTTTTTTTAATGTGGAATTGATAGCACACCTGAAAAGTGCAGTAGGTGCGTAACACGGAGAATCTTAACGCAGGCATCTAGATAATAAGTAATAAGATAAATTACCTTTCGAATATTGAAATGTTAGAGCTTGCTAACTAACATAAGGTGATTTCCATATTTCCGTGAATAGATGGGTAAGCCTCGGCAAGAACATGTTAACTCATAATTTATTAACTTGGAGAAATGCGTGTTGATACTGCTGGCGGATAACGATAGATAAGTTTTAAGCACAGGTTGCAAAATATATTATCTAAACTCCATAAGTAAACAGATTTAATACAAGAAATTGCTGGAACTTATTCCTTAATTGTAATAATTTGTTAGTTTAATGTTCAAAGCAAAACCTCCTCACATGATATATAAAAACATGGAGTAAATGCGGTGATTGAAAGTAACGTAGAAATATCTCAATGCACTGCAACGAATTAAACAACTTAAGAATTGGAAGCCGTCCACAGGAATGCAAATGCATTTCGTATGGCGTTAGGTCAATACCCGAGGGCGACAAATAAATACATCCCGTGCCTAGGGCGTGGGCGAACGAAGGGGCTGCTGACGGCGGGCCGTGGGCGGCGGAGGCGGAGGCGCGGGCGGGGCGGAACCGGAGGCGCGCCACTAAAACAATTTCGGCAAGAGCGAGGCGGCTTAGCCAACAGCGCTGTCCAAACAAGCACGTACTTCATTATGTTTACCGAAATTACAAGAGAACTGGGCTGGGAAGCGCTGCGCGGTGACGAGTTCAGTTCGCGGCCCGCGAAGCGTGAGGAGAGGCGGCGGTGGGGGTGGGGGCAGGGAGCGAGAGAAGCGGGTGGGGGCGCGGATGTGCGGGTCGACCGCCGAGGAGGGGAAAAGTCAGGCGTCTTGTTGGCAAACAGGCAGTGATAAATGGCGAAATGAGGGAGGGGCAACCCTGCGTAGACTGAGACTTTGCGGCGGACGCGAAAGTGGAGACGGGACGGGTACGCAAGATGGTGCAAAAAACAAAAGATGCGGCATGTTGCATCGTTGTATTTATGTGAAGTATATTCCCGGCCTCAGAGATTAGGAGGCGTCGAGGTTAGCGGAGCCGATGACTGCGGGTTCGAGCCTCTTACACAGCATATCTCATTCCACAGTGTGATGCTGGCATGACTGGCTTATCGCATCTCCACGCGTCCCACTGCACTATCATTCACAACCATAATCGTTCTCTTATTTTATTACACATGATTACTTGAACCATCACCCATCTGTTGAAAGCAATGGCAAATGGAACGTGACTCTTATTAGAACAGTGAACATCAGACTGGAATCAGTGGTTGGAATAAACGTTCCTCTTTTGCTTCCACACAAAAAAGTCAGAAAACAGAAAGCATAATAGAACATAGAAACAGTCTATACGCCAATGCTAAAAGAAGATCCATAAGAATTACCAACAGCCTAGGCAGTATATTCCTGTCAAGGATTCAATTACACTGGCTATGTTGCTACGGATTAAACTAGCAATGCTAGGAATGCATTCGCACACAGGATGCCAAAATTTCTAGGAAATAGAATACAATGTATGTGGGTTTCATCACAATCAGATAGTAAAACATAATTAATGAGTTCTATGATTTTCTTTTTTCGATTTTGATGCATCGTATGTCATTGTTGTTAGATACTTGAAAAGAAATTGACATTTCCGTGTGAGTAAATAGTAACAAATATTTGTTTTTAGTAGACAAGGAGTGTAAATTACCATTTACTTTCTCGTATACGTAACACAGAAAAGTGTTTTTTTCACAAACGTCTGTCCGTGAACAACACTAGCGCTTAAAAAGTACATCCGATTTTCCAAATAATGGACGATCGACGTTGAGCGGGCATTTATTAAATTATTTATTAAATAGGGACAGTAGTGTTTTTCATCTATGGAGAAAAATGAAAGTAAATATATTTACAACTCTGCCACACCTCTCTGCAACATCCCGCCCCTCTCTCCGTCTACCCTAACCCTGTCCTTTCTCATTCTCGTCCAGCTCAGCCTCAGCCCACACCCCCATGTTTCGCGATTTCCAAATACCTAAATGCATTACGGGGTTGTTTTAAACCAAGCTCTGTAAAAAAATTGAATCGCTAACTCTTTATGTATTATCTCGGCAGCTCAAAAATATTCTACAAAATTTATTTGAAATAACTCCCACAGTTCCATTGCATACATCTATACTACGATATATACGGAAGGTAAGTGAAAGCAAATAAATATTGTAAATAATACGAGGGTGTTTGTACTGTTATACGATCATTAGCTCACAGTTTACACAATATTATTTCGTGCAAACAGCTTCCAACCAACGATTTCTATAAAGTAATCCGTAATATTTAAAAACAAAATATCAATTTAACAATCTGAATCTCACTTAATGACAATGGGAGCCGACCATCCTATAGGCCACGATTCAAAAACATATCACTCAAGAACACTGCCATCGGCACAATTGTACGAAGTGTGTTCACGATTATGTTTATGACTGACACTGATGACTTTGGCACAAACCTTGAGAAATTAATTACCCTTATATTTGTAACAAAGCTTACATAAAGTAAGTTTGAACAGTGTATTTTGTGTTGAAGAAAATGCTACCTAAATTTTGTTCAATTGTACGTATTAGTGTCTTAGAAGTATTAGCGTATATATTAATAATAACAACAACAATAATTGTTTCACTGAAAATCATTAATTTCTTGATGTAACCACAATGCAATAAATCAGTTCTTACTGTTTGTTAGAAACGACCAACATGCGATATATCATTACAATCATTTCCGTTCTTATCTAGATCGTTATGTAAATGGGAGACCCATAGATCTAATCTTCTAGTACGCACTAACAGCAAATAGGGATCTCGTGTGGGCATGACGACGTGTTTTTCTCTTGAGAAACTAACTTTTCATACTTAGCGTGAACTGCTAATGCTAAAATACACGATTTTACATTTATGGTACTTGATAACATCGATTCAGGTGCAAAAGGTACTCTCTGGTCACAGAAATTACTACACTACTAAAGATATTGGCCGTAAACTCACAATGGGTAGTTAAGGATTAAACGAGATTCCAAGGAATTTTACTGTTATGGTTAGAGAAATCTATTTTCTCGCGTGACGAGAACGAATATAAGATAATTATTTTTGCGATATCATTGGTCTTGACAATCTGACGTGTAAACGGGAGGCAATCAGTAGACTACTTACTGCTTCAGCCAAAAATATGAGCCTAAGAGAATTCACAATTTATTTCTTACAGTATTTCTGTATGAAGAAACTTTATGAACAGAGTATTAAGGTATTACTAGTTACGACGACAAGAGGCATATAAAACATTGACAAAAGTCAGTCCTAAACAATGACATTCAGGAAAGAGCAAGATTGTAATTTTTATAAAATTTATTCTTATTTTCTTTTTCTTCTTCTTCTTCTTCTTCTTCTTCTTATTATTATTATTATTATTATTATTATTATTATTATTATTATTATTATTATTATTATTATTATTATTATTATCATCATCATCATCATCATCATCATCATCATCATCAGCATCATCCCTTAAAATAACGAATAAAGGCGTTCGATGTCTATTAAACACAAAATATACTTCAGATTACAGGCAGCTTCTTAAGGAGCTGATCTAGTGTTTGTGGATGCCTCTAAAATTCTTTCGCAAAATACAAACTGTTCCCAATAACATTATTTTTTGCAGCATTCTACAACTTCAACTACGTATATAATCCGTATATGCCAGTACTAGTAGCCTGCAGCAGCAGAAATATTGCTGACGAAAACAACACAAAATAATTTACCAGAAAGTAGCACGCACCTGCTCCAGAATAAAAACCCACAGTCTTTGTTAAAACATTTAAATCACTGCAATCTTCATGAATACTGTAATAACACAGTATAGTATATACACAGTACAACAGTTCTTTAATAACAAAAGTATCAGAGAAATGGCTGTTTGATAACGCAAACACGTGAATAGGAAATATTTAACGGCAGGCTGCACCTTCCTTGAAGTCTTGCAGTTGCATGACATCAACTATATCGTAAGTAGTGACGCACTGTGCATGACAATTCAACGGAAATATGCAGATGCAAATATTTGCATTTTCTAGTCAAAATCGAAACCATTTCAGAGATTTTGGAATTTCCCCGAGTTCCTGGGTATCTAACGGCATCACAGACACCGGTCAAGAGACAGGAGGCCGCATAGTTTCCTTTCAATTCGTGCGCGCATACAAATTAGAAATACAGACGAGAAAATAAAAAGTAATCAGTACTCATCATGTGTTTGGGGAAAAACGTGGCAACGGCCAGTGCACCACGAACCGCAGCGCAATCGCGCGGAGGCGCTTCTGTCGGCCGGGCCTCGCGGGCGGGTGGGCGGGGCGGGGCGCGGGGGAGCGCGCACGAGCAAGAGGGAGGACGGCAGAGATAGAGAGAGGGGAAGGCAGACAGGGAGGAAGCAGGAGTGTATGGCAGAGCAAACGGCGTCACGCGCTCCCAAAGCGCGCCCGTTCCGATAACGCCCAGCGCGTTTGCAAACTGGCCGTGCGGCGCGGGCGGCAGACGCGGCTCGGGGCAGAAGTCTTTAATGAGCGCGAATGCCGGGCGTGGGCGCGGGCGCGGGCGCGGCCGCTGCGGTAGCGGCGCTCGTTTGCGCCGACCATCGACCTCCCCTCCCCCAGCCTTCCGTCCAGCCACGCCGTCGCTACCGCTGCCATCTCGCGCGCGTGCATGATGGATGGCGAGCGCGGCCGTGAGGCGCGGGGCTCCGGGCGCCGGCCGCGCATCGCAACGAAACGCCCGCCGCATTCGCGTTCACGTGCCGCCGACGCCGAGCGGAGTGAAATGCGCGCGGGTGGGCCCGCGGGGCGAGAGCGGACGAGGTGAGAGGCAGAGCGGAGGCAGCAAAAGCGAATGTTACACACAGAGCAAAGAGATACCGGAAGCAAAGGATAAGCGCTCCGGGATAGTAGAATGGGGTGAAGACTAAAAGTGGGAACAAATGCAATTTGGGTTGCAGGTGCAGACGGCAATGTTGGGAAAGGGTAGATGGTGAAATAATGCGACAAAAATAATGATACAAACGCGCAGTGTACAGAGTAAAGTACTGCATGGCACGAAAATGCCTTAGAAACAGAACAGCAGAAAACCAACGAGTAGAATGAAAACTGGCATTGTAGTCGTTAGGCGGCGCAAGAACGCGGTGTTAACGACAGAAAAGGTAACAGGTCGAATAGAACGCAAAACGTGAAAAGTTCAGGCACGAATGAAAGAAGAGAAGACGAGCAGAACGATGCGATACACCGCTGATTCAGAAGGAAGATGCACAGAGGGCGTACATACAAGAAACGAAGGTGCCGTGTGTGACAGGATGGACTGGCTCTAGATCGTCGGTCAAACACAACTACGTGATTTGGGGGCTGCTGTCCGCCGCTCGCGCGTCCTCCCCACTGTGTGACCGCGGCCGGAGCCTGCTCCCCGCGGTCACCGCGCTCTCTCTGCCAATGTCCGCCCCCTCCCCTCGCCCCCCCCTTCCGCGTCCGTCCGCGCTTGCCTACAAATCCGGCGCCTCTTTCACCCCTGATCCCCGTGCGCGGTCGACGGGGGAGGAGCGGAATCATTGAGCACTTGCCGTCGTAATCCCCCGGGCTATGGGAGCGGCGTTCTGATCCCGCGCCCGCAGAAAAATTAAAAAGCATTAATGCTACAAAAAGCACCGGCAATGTTTTAGCGGCAACGTACTATCTACCGTATCGCTCCCGGATACTCGTGCCGTTATATCTAACGCGCCAACGTTAAAAAAGGACAGCGATCACCTTTGTCGCGTCGCCTTCAATCGTTCGAAAATATCAGTGAATGCATGTCCCTATATCGGTCGATTTACACGAGATGAGACATTGGTGCGGAATGGTGGAATTCAGAAAAGACGGAAAGGGAAAATGGAGTCGTCTACGCAAATGGTGTACATGCGACACTTTCCATGTCGCAGCAACAGTATAAAAGAAAGCATATTTCGTTTGATGCGAGACATTTTCTTCACTGCATTTGCAAAGTATACGTAATATGTTTTGTCCAAGAGTTTAAGATATACAACTGCCGTTTGGCGTTTCGTCATCGCTAGAATATTACGGAATGGAAGAACGAAGAATGAGGTATATGGTAAAATATGTCATCTGTGATGAAAAATCAATGAACACGAAAGAAACAGACTAAGCATTTTGCACAGATATCATTTCGTATCCCTGTTACATTTATTCATGGTCATCTGCTATTGAGAGATTTTACAAAATATAAAGTAATTGATGTGAAGTTAACGCACCGGCACGTGTAATAAGGGATTTTCTTCGTTAAAACTCGCTTTCATTCAATTTAATTACTGTGTAATATTTATTTACTCTATTTCATTGCGCTCTGTAATGCCAAAAATTAATAAGAAGTAATCACCCGGTAGTGAAATGGACATGTTTGGAATTCCATTAAGACCCTTCTATGCACTAGAGATTAATCTTTACCACTTTATTTCAATTCCAAAAATCCATACAAATTCGCGTCCCATACACAGAGTCATTTTCACTACACCTCTATCTACGTTAGTCCGCATCTGGTTGCCATTTACAGCCCCAAAACAGCACGTTTCCTGGCGGGCATAAGGAAGGATTTACTCAGAAGAATTTTCCAGACCCCTTCGGCGCACGTTCGTCCAGATATCCTCTCAATTAAACAAATCAGCGCGATAGTTCATTTAACACCTCCCAATTAATTAACTGCAGCGGACGCAGGGCGATGAGCACGATGGGCACTGCCGTCGACGGAGCGTGAGTGGCAGTGGTGGCGGCGGCGGCGGCGGCGGTGGGCGACTGACGCGGCCAGGCGCGAGGGCGTGGGTAATGGACGCTGAAAGCTCAGCGGTAGCGCGAGGCGGCGGGCGGGGGGCGGAAACCGGGAGAAGAGAGGGGGGAGGGGCGCAGGTGACGCTGTCCGAGCGCTTTTGGGCGCGGAGATGAAGCTGGACGTGAACGCAAAGATATGCCGCGGGGCAACCACTCCCGTTTTTTGCTTGGTGCGTTTTGCTGCGCGGTCAGGAATTGCACGCGCTACGAACGTGTAATGAAATAACGCGACGCCACGCGATTCATGATTATGTACGATCTTTTCAACTCGTCTTTGCTAAAACGTGTAACACTTTCAGCGTATTCATTCACAGGAGACTTGAATACAAATAGCGCAAGGTAAATGTAATGAACGTACACGTAAAAGCAGAGTCAGCTTTACGGAAAAATATAAAATACAAACATCTAAGTGCACAATTTTCCTACTAATTTGTCTAGCATACTTACACAAGCAATACATCACGCACCAAAAAATTTGGATCTAGTTCAAAATTGAATACGTTCAGCACAATAAAATAAAAATGAAAACATAAAATCAGCCTGGAACATTTTTTTCTAGTGCCTCTGGGTATTCAGTTATCAGCATGTTCCTAAAATGAAGAGAATATTAAAATGTGAACTCATTAATTTCACTTCCTTTTAAAAATGTCCACATGATATTGTTCCCCATGTTCCTAATCTCGGATCCAAGGTTTCAGCAATGGAAAAGTTTACAATGGGCCTAAAACCAATTCATACATAGTTTTTAGTAAAAAGAACACATTGTTCATTCTGTAAAACTTCACAATAAAAAATAAACTTTACTTCAAGTTTTGGAAAATATCTCATAAAATAACATACAAAATAATACTATCGCATCATAAAGTTATCACATAATAATAAATATACAAAATATCACGATAGATACCACAAAATATTACGATCGAGACTCTTTCGGTTCCATTCAGAAAGTACACAAGAATTCTTTTATGACTGCTGGGAAGGGACGGCTGAGATTATTTCAGAGCCAGATTTGCCACTGACTGCAGCGACTTCGTCCGCGATGTAGGGCTGGTAGCAGATTTTCGACAATAACTTCATTACAATTTAGGTGCTCTCTAGAGGAGAATTCTAGCGGCCGGCTGCTGTGATCGGTAATTCTCCGTATTTCTCCAATCAATACCAGGTAAATCCCCGATCAATACTCTAAAAAAGGGAATACGGAGAGTGCGCGCTCATTCCTTCCTCTTACTTGTCCTATCCTTATTCCATACTTACGGACACAAACACACACTATCACATTTGACGCAAACCAGACAGGAGCTGAAAGCTCGAGCGGTACTGGGGCGAAGATCCCATGAGGGAGATACCTGTTGAGAGAAATCCCTCGCAAGCTAACGTAAGTCGGCGTCGGACCTCATCATTCGAGGACGAGAACAAGGAACATCCGCACTTCCCCGAGATAATCATTCACTATACTAACGAGACCAAAAGCCATAGCAGTTGACATGCCAGGAAACTTCATTTTATCACGTATGGAACAAATTGGTTAAAAATTAAGAGAATTGTGATATTCCATTGTTTATGACAACGTATATGTTTCATACCACATTGCATTGTATGACATTTTGTTTGACCTGACCCTGAATAGTAAACCTACACTATCATTTCCGAAGGTTCCTCGTGTCCTCGGCTATGTGCAAATAGCATTCGGGCCAGCCTCCCACCCCGTTTCTGATAGGGTCTCCAAGTCGAAGAGAGTGGAGCAGAAAGAGAAAGCTCGTTGTGTCGGATGAGGAGAGATTGAACTTTGGCGGCGCGGCGCCTGAAGAGTTGCGGGCGGGCGGGCGGTGTGAGCACGAGGCGTGGCGAGGCGGGGCGCGGGCGCGGGCGCCGGGCCGCGCGGCGCGCGAACAAAGGCGCGGGTCCCGCGGAAAGAGAAGTCGCTCACCGAACGCCGCGGGGGTAGCGTCGGCGGTGGCGGAGGCGGCGATGCCTCACAGAGGCCGCTCGCGATACTGTGGCGACGCCCTAACACAATAAACGACGGAACAGACCGGCGCGCAGCGGCAGGGGTGGGGGCGCGGCGAAGAAGCCGGGGGCGCGAGCGGTGGCGCGGGCGAAGCGGGCGGGGGGGTTGGAGGGGGCGGCAGCGGGGCGCCCGCTGGGAAAACGCGCTCTGGGCCGACGCCTTCCCCGCGCCAGGATTCGCTTCCCTAAACAGAGCCGGCGTGCATCGGGATTCGGAAGGGCGGTCGAGCGCTGGGGAGGTGGGGGCGGGGAAACCGAAGGGGAGTGGACGAGCGCGGCTGGTAACAGAAGGCGCTTGCAAATATAGAAGCGTTCCAAGAGGAGAATAGATCTGGAACGAGTGGAGTCACACACCGACCGAAAGAAAAGAAAGGCGCATTCTAAGAATGAGAAAAACAGATGGAATCAGCACAAATATTTCTTTTTCGTATTGTCTAGGTACTATACAAGATAAAAAGACTTGTAAATGATGTGATTCGTAAGCATAGTGATGTCTTCTTCTGTATAGATAATTAAACACTTTCTTTGCGATCAAGATTCATGGAACTAGCTCAAAAGTTATTCATAATTTTGAATGTTACATGTCAACCTCTAATACAGGACTGACGCGAGAGATATTTTAAGTTTAAGGTTAATGTAAGATCAAACTAACCCAAAGTACTCCTGTTTGCACACAGTGACCTTTAAGAATGGGACCAGATTCAATTGGATAAACTGTTATTTCTTGTTTATGCGTGTTTGTGTGGATGGACTTCTCCATATATTTGTTTTACGTCATCAATGAAAACGATTCGATCTTATTTATGTGATTCATCAACGTCGGCAATAATAGATTCAGCATGTATTTCCTATCATTGTATTGAAGTGTACAAATAACAGACAAGTACAAGTGTACAAGTAAAAGACAATGCGGTCAAAAAAACAAACAATTTACTTCAGCTATGACACAGATCACATAAAATGGCAATGAGTTATGTCATACCAACAAAGAATGGTAAAAGACGGAATGGAAGCATTAATAGATTGGAGAAGTGCGCAGAACAGCCGCGCTATGAAGAGGGAATGCAAAAGATCAGCGTCGGGCGGCAATGAAACTAGAGAGCGCATGACGACAGCTCAAGCAGCGGGGGCCGGGGCGGGGCGCCTGTGCCTCGAGATTCGGGAGAGGCGAGCGGCTTTGGAGAGCGCCCGCGCTGGCGCCCACGCCCACGCCATCGCCCACGCCCGCACCCACGCCCACACCCGCGCCCGCGCGCACCGCGGCACCCTAGGCGGCGGCGCACATGAGCACACCACATCACAGACTGCAGGGCACTAATCGGCCGCGTATATGCCATTAGGCAAAGAGAACTCCGGAGAACACTGAACGCTCAGGCTTCAAAGCGCCGTTCGCCGAAAGAGGCGCTAGAAGACAGATGCCGCCGACGCCGCCATCACCATCACCATCGCCGCCGCCGCCGTCGAGGCAGAAGCAGCTCTCTCTCAGTTTCCCCGGAGCCTGGTGGAACCATCGCCCCCAGTCTCATCATCTACGTCTCCGTTTCCACTTTCATCTCACCCCCGCACAAGCTGTCTCTTCAGCATCGTCGTCCACCTCTGCATTTCTGACGCTAGCACTTCACCGGTCTTTCGTGCCCACCGCGTCTTCAAAAACATTCGGTGCAGGTGTATCAGTCGCGTCATCAATCTTCACATTTCACGGTCTCGTCACTTTAATCGATTTGAATGTACACTCTACGAATGCACCGTTATCACTGATCTAACACGATCATTATCAACACTACAAACTCCACTTCTAACACCAACGCCTCACAAGTAATTCTCGCTCTTCACTCGATCTTTACAGCCAACCCTGTTTGCCGTAGCCACCACCATAACCGCCATTACCACCCACGCCTTCGCCGGACCCCAGCCCCGGCCTCTCCTGTGCACCCTCCCGTGATCCCGGCCGGCACCCTGCGGTGCCGCCGGCTGCTGGAGCCATATTAAACCCCGCGCGCAGAGAGGAGCGACCCGAGCGCGCGGCAGCCGCTGCCGCCCCGGCCCCGCCCCTGCGGCAGAGGCGGAGGCGCGGCCGTGGCCGCCAGCCGAGCTGCTGGGCTTGCCAAGGCGGAGGGCTGAGGGCGCGGGGCGGAGCGGCGCGGGGCGGAGCGCGGAACCTTGCGAAGGCGCCGCCGTTCCTTGCGGGGTCTTGCGGGGAGGCCGCCAAAGCCGCAGCAGCCACCGCAGCCGACTTTATGAAGGGCGAAACCGAGGCGGGCGAAACACGGCGCGTGTTGAGCGTACTGGCACAATGGATGATGGGTAATTAGATGTCTATTGTGTACTGGTAGTTAGCGGCCGAGGCGAAGGACGGGGGCTTGTGGGCGGCGGTGGTTCCCCGCCAAAGCACGGGCGGAGAACGGCGTCGAGGCTGGTAAGCGTCTGGGCGACGTCTTCCCGGAAAGGTGCGAGGGCGGGACGGAGACGTGAAGGGCGGGGGGGGCGTAGGAGCCGGGGCAGGGGCCGGGGAAGAGGGCGTGGCAGGGGCGGGGCCGAGGTCGGGCGAGGCCGAGCTCGAGTTGAGCAGCTGCGGTTGCGAGACTCGCTGCGCCCAGGGAACAAGGCGACCGCACGGCCTTTGACACGCGACCCGCGGACACCGCGCGTGCGCGCTCGTTCCACCCTTGCCCCGCCCCCCGTCTCGCCGACCCCCACTTCCGCGTCCATCCCACCCGCTCCTGCTGCTTCTGCCGCCGCCAACGCCGCCTCCGACCCCAGCGGCGGCCTGGGGCACGACCCGGCTCCACCCTCTAACTGGCGTCGTGGCCCACGCACGAGTTCCGAACGTGGCGCCCTGGGAGGGTGCTGAGGACGGTGGCAGCCAGGCGTCACGTGGCGCGAGATGGATCTTGTTGAACGGCAAGCCCAGGAGTACGGGCAACGTTCAGATCTCGTACTCGGCATGTACTTCAATCAAGCGACCCCGATCAGAGTCAACAGAAGCAGACGCTTCATTTCATCAAGTACCCTTTAAACAGAATACACGTGACGAGAAGTAAAATCTACACACGTTTGCAAGACGAGTTTCGAACAGTCTCCAAAAAATTAACAAGAAAAAATTTTTAATGAGGAAGATGATGCCAACAAAACAAGGCGATACATAAAGAATTCGCAAAGTATTCCGCTCCTCGACAGCGGATTAAATGTATTACTAGCACCCAGACGGAAACCACTTCAATAAGAATCGTGATCTGCATAGAATGGATTGATACACTGAAGGCGTGTACGCCTACATCGCTAGAATCATCATAACAATTTATTACAATTGTAACATTTATTGACAATTTAGTGAACTTAAAAAAAGGCTCTATTATAATTAAGCATTAAGCACTACGTATTTTTACTACGTAGGAGTGAGCAATGGGCTGGTTTGCTTGAAGGTGTTAAGGTATTGCTGCTTCAGTGAATTTTCCTTCGTCGTGTCACACGATTTGTTACTGCTATCAAAAATCGCAACGCCGGTCACACATTAGGAGCAGTTACCCGTAAATCAATCTGACAGACCTGAATAGCGTCACTACATTAGGCTCATAACGTCATGCTATCAATGTCGGAAACGATCCTGAGAAACTGTAGTGCAGGCACATAGGTCCACAGACCCTCCTCTGACAGATTAGTACTTCCACTCAATTACTTTCCCAAGAGGGATATCTCCGGTGACAATTGCTGCCACGTGATCGCCGCCTGAAATGACACACAGGAGTTTTCAGAGGAGTGTAAATGCATATTTGATGACGTCTCTGACCATTAATGAACGATAAAATGACAAAAAATTACCACTGGGATGTAATAATCCCACAGCTTTGAAATACTAGCTAATTAACAGTGTGTTGTTTTCCCACGGTGTCGGTGACACGAAGTAACATGACAACTCATGTTGCCTGGTCGCACAATGGGCGCCCGGCCATCTATTTTATTTCCTCCATTACAATCATCACCACAATCGACAATAGCATTACCGACATACATTAATCCCGAAAACCTTCCCCGTTAACCGCGAATACGAGTATATAGACCTTGCAATGAGCGTAAATTATCGCAATGGATGCAAAGCATAAAAAATATAAAACAGGCTTCGTTGAAGTCACTTTACAACTTAAAAATGAAATGGAAAATTTCATTTACGTCAAGTTAGCTTTTTCTCCAAAAATACGGGGCTTGGTTATAGTGTGAGCCTGTAATACTTTCTAATACATTCTCACATATTTTGACGATTCACTTAGTACAAGTGGAAAATAATTACAGTAAAACTTACTCACTTCGGAATCTCAGGGGAGCATTATTTTTTCTTCAATAAACAAGATTTCGCATTATATAATGTAGTAATATTATAGAATTTACATTTGCCAGGACCGGAGTTGATGTTATAATGAACATCTTTCTTCTTTATACATGTTACGTATTGAGCAATATGATTTCGTATAGATTAATTTGCGTTCGTAGATTGCCTTATAAATAACCATTCCAACTCATTCTTTACGCAGATTTTAATACATCTTCTGACATTATATAGAACTGTTATGATCTCCTAAATCGACTATATTTCTCACCATTTGAATTTTTCGCACATACATATATTTTTGTCTGTTTAATCTCTACTATTTAACAGAAAAACGAAATTTTATTTTGCAAAATGTTTGAAAATTGTTCTTATAATATATGACATTAATTTTGTTTTAAATAAAAAAGAGTATCTTTGTGAAGTAATTCGCTATTTCGTTATTTAATATTGAAAACAAAAACCTTCCTGTTCGCATTTGATGAGAATTCATTGATTTATCATGCAGGGGTCACTTGAAGTATTTCCCAAAATATCGACACAATTCAAATCAATTATTACAAACACGTGCAAATTTAGTATTGATTTTTATTTCTCGCCATACAACGTAGTAATAAATAAATCATATGTGTTCTATTTATCTATTACACACGTTGTTTTGGTTTTAAATTTTTTTCTACTGTCCTAATATAGTCGGCTGTACTACCGAGACTTGCAGCCTCGTACCTGCCCGAGTATTTCCTCGCATTTGCCCATGCCGTTGTTGGAAGCAGGTACTGAGCGGAAAGTAGGTGAGAAAACGCTCAGTCAGGAAATCCTTTTCATAAATCGAATAATTATTCCACAACGGAAAACAACAAAAATAATGAATAGCCCAAATTTAAATATATCAGAGTACATTTACGCTGTTGGGCAAACCATACATGGCATAGACATTTACTATTTATTTGTTTATGAATATTTTTTTGTTACCGACGTGAATCTGTCTAGCGCTGCTCTGGGACGCGTTAGTAGCTTTGGAGGTTTCCTGCAACAAAACCCCGAATTGGCACAGCAGTTGTTCATTGTTTTGTCTTAAGTGTTACAACTAAAATAGTTGCCAATTGTTCATTTTTGATAATAATATATTTTTAATTTGTAAACATTTTGAATGTTTATATTGTCTGACTTTTCATCCTATTGTCCGACAGCATGTTTTTGAGTAGTTTTTAAGTCATAATATTCCTTTTGTTGTAATATCGTTTGGTTTTTAATTTGCTTTTTGTTATGGTTTTTAATAGTACTCTTAATACTGCGTTCTTTACATTTTACTTTAAAGTTGTAAATAACTTTAAAATAAAATGTAAAAACGGTCTAAAGACCGTACAATAATTCTAAGGAATCGTGCAATGTTTATGCAGATTTCATTTCTACTACTGTTGACTCTATGTCGTTTATTCGCTGAGGCGGCGTTTCCCGCTGACGAAATGCAGTTATTGCTTTTTGTCTTTTGTGTCGGACCGCAGAGAGTAATTGTACAAGGAGACGTGGAAATTGTGGTTGGATATTTTGTAGAATTAAAGGTCCATCTTGACTTTCATCGCGCTCTGTCATTTCATAGTCGCCCGCCTGCAAAATGTGGATGCTTTCTGGTTCAGTGCTTTCGCATTTTAAAGTAAATGCTTCCAGTTCTCCTGTTCCCTGTAGAGGATACATGTGTCTGTATTTTCAATAGTATTTTTTTTCTATTTCCCAATCTAAACCATGCTAGAACTGCTCTCTCTTCATTTAAGTTAATATACGTTTTTAGTTCTCAATTCCCCTATGGATTTCTGTAATTTCAGAAAAATCTTTGTTTCCCTCTTCGGATCTATTTCTCGTGTGGTAATATTTTCCAACACTTTCTTTGTGATTCTAGATGAGTGGCTTTTGGTCTCCCTGTCTTACACTTTATCTGCTACCCCGAGTTGCTACGATAGCGCTGCTACTTTTGAAACCCTTCCTAGGTTGGATTTTGTCATTTCTTCGTAACATTGACGTAAAATTTCATTTCACTCCCCTTCAATACTTTCCCACCAATATTTCAAGCACATCTGTTGACATAGGGTATTTTACACTTACCGAGTCGAATTCCCACAGAACTGCCAATGTTTGCAGTTGCTTGCAACATCGCTAGAATACGTTTACAATACGATAGCATTATTTTATTTAGTTCCGATGCATTGTGTGTACCTCAGATTTCAGCCCCATAAAGCATGGCTTCAATTACAATGGCATCAAACATTTTCTGAAAGCGCGATAGGTAGTTTCGGTATATTTGATTAGCTTTCGCGATTTCCCTTAGTACACGCATTCCGTTGTTTTAGCCGCTCTCCTGCTCTAACTGCCATTTATTGACTGAGTCACATCCAAATACTAAGTAAATTGTTTCGCCGTTTCTAAAGGAATGTTTCTGAACGTCCATTTGTCGTTTTGAGCATACATCTATACAATTCTAAATCCACTATTTTCGTTTCATCCAAATTCACTGATTCACGAAGCTTGAGCATTTTCCGCAAGACGATCGAATCATGAATAGAAGAGGTTAGAGAACGCAACCTTGTTTGAGCTTTTCGTTAACTGAAATATTATCCGAGACGCAGTCATTACATCAGATGTATGATGTTTCTTTGCCAAAGGCTTAACCTTGCAGAGCACGTATCATTTGGTTCTAGACACCCTTAATTATCAGTTTTTCCTAACATTTATCTCGCAGTACATCATCAAAAATCAGTTTTTAAAATTGCAAATATTGCACACACTATTTCACGAAAACTACTAAAATTTTCAAAAAAATCTACATGACCTTTATGAAAGAACTATTTATGGACAACAAATTTCATTTGAAGGAAAAATGTGTCTTCAATTTGTAGTTGTAAGAAGACGCCGAAAAAATCAAACTTGCAATTTTCGGAAATTTAGAGATAACCATGAGAATCGGACCTATGTCACCTTTATAACTGCATTTTACTCTATTCTTACAAGAAATTTAAAGAACAAAATTGCAGTCGTTTTTAAGAAAATTTTGAAAATGTCCGGAGGGCTTCATGTAAAGTGCCCCCAAATTTTAAAGAAGTTTTTCAAAATTTCAAAGCTTAAGTGGATCCCAAAACATGTATTTCCGTTGAAATCTTGAAATCGATTTTCCGCAGCATTACATAACTTTCTCTATACTATGTATATTACTTCGTAGATACGTATGTATAATGTAGTATGTATAGAGAGTAAAAAGTGGAAATCCGTTATTGATGGTGAATGATGTAGAATAAGAAGGATGCATTTCATACACGAGTACAAAATTAATTTTGAAAGAGCAGCATTGGTACGCACTCTAATAATCAGGCAAAATTCAAGTCAGGCGAAGTGACTGACCACGAGCTCCGCGCATGCAGTCGCTCGGGCAAGAAAACAGGGAATAAAATGAATAAAACCAACTGACTCGGTTACGTAAATTTTTCGTTGCCAAGGTAATGAAGAAACCGTACCCGGACCGACCAGCGCAGTTTAAGTTTGGAAACAATCGGAGTAATTGCTTTTCCATTTTAGTGTACCTCCAATAACAGAAGGTGCTTTAATACGGAACCTGATTCGCGTACCTCGCGATCGTGGTGATAAAACACCAGGGGTGCGAGCCACGTTTCACAGAACGGTGTCCGGTTTCCTTTGAGGAGTTTTAACTTCCAATTGTTTTTACAGAGCCAAAACTTCATTACAGTAATGGAAAAGGCAATTTTAACGCAGAATAATAGCGGCGGCAGCGAAATAAAATACGCCGGCCTGGGACCGAGGCTGGGGCTGGGAGCGGTGAAGAGTCAGCGCTGGGAATCGGCGGGAGGCGGTCGGTTGGTCGGGCGCGAGCGGCTAACAGCGGCCACTCAGCCGCCGGGGTGGAGGATCCCTGCTGGTCGGCCGCCCGGCCCGCCGCCTCCCCGCACGGCTCACGTGCGACGCCTCGCCGGCCAGTGGCTGAAAGTGAGCTTTTTCTTCCTTAATGAATAGTGGGCGAACATTACTGAGCTTACTCAGCCGGCAACAACTGCGCTTTTCCACTTGCAGGACATGGCAGAAGGAAAGGAAAGATCCTCAATTTTTAATGTTTGGATTGTTGCATCAGGAACTACCAACGGCAAATATGACGACAATATTTGAATTAAAAAAGGCTGCCCCTACTTTTATTTTTCAAACAAGAGTAATGCGCTACCGTAGAGTGACGCGCTACTACGGATGAACAGTTTCCAAGAATTCGAAGTTCAGACGTTTGTAAAAGCTGCTCTAAAGCTAGAGTTAAAGATGATTCGTGTATTAGTACAAAATAAGTAATCGGTTAATGAGTCGGTAAACAAACACTCGATAAATAAAAACTCATCCATTATTGCTAGTATTGCATAAAACACAAAAATATTATTTGGACGGATACAGTATTTGAAGGAATTTGCAAGTAGTTACACCCGAGAAAAATATTAATATGTAGTTTTCATCTACTTTATAAGCAACAAGCACATCATCACATGAAACAAATATAAATCTTGTCTATATTCTTGACACGTTTTTTTAAATTTAAGTTGGTGAACTCAGAGACAGGTGTCTACAAATGAAATAAGTTCACTTCTGTGGTGGAAACTTCGGAATTACATAATCATAAGAAAACGCTTTCCAGAGGGTCAGAATAAGCTCATTATGAATCTTTTAATAATTTACACATCCTCTCCGCTCCCCCACTCCCAAGCCTAACGCCACACCCGAATAACGTGGAGACAGATGCCTCGGTGTTCCGGAACAGACCGTCTACTTGCACACATACATGCGGTATAAAACATTGCTCTTTTCTATATTTCTGGAGTTGTTCTTGTGTCACATAAACTTGGACAAAAATATGTGAGTATCGGCTGGTATGTACTATAAGTTGACCTTATATAATATAGAATATTATAGATTTGCTGGTCTATATGGCCGGATAGATATTTTTACATTTACGAAATAGTTATACATAATACATTGAGTATAAACGTTTTGTGGATTACTTTCTTCCATTAATCATATCCGCACGATTTGTCGGAAAATTCTTAAATATTGAGTGAATTAAAATTAAAAACACTGTCAAAACTGGAAAGTATAATATTATTTGAAAGTGTTCAAATATCAGTTGAAGTACATATTAATTATACACCAATTGCCGTGCAGTTTATTTTCTGTATTTACTCAAATTGCACTAAGTAAATCAATATTTCTTCTTGATTGTCAATATATGTTTACAAATAAAAGTATCCAAAGTTTTTCATGACAATAATTTATTCAGTAATTTCACAACGTTTCGTAACTCGTTTTGTTACATCTTCAGGTGCTAAACTAATGGGACACAGAAACTGTTACTCTACATATCAATTTTTATATACAAAACAACTAAATTGTATTGTATTGATTTTGTTTTGTTGAGTTGTTCTTTGGTTGTTTTGTATATAAAAATTGATATGTAGAGTAACGTTTCTGTTCCCATTAGTTTAGCACCTGAAGATGTAACAAAACGAGTTACGAAACGTTGTGAAATTACTGAATAAATGATTGTCATAAAAAATTTGGATACTTTTATTTGTAAATTCCAAAAAATTAAAAAGAAAAAAACTTACACACTTTGTATATTGTTATTCTATATTGATACCCAATAAATCGTATAACTTTTTAATTATATTTATGTTATTCGGCACGTAAACTTTATCTTGAGATTTCCGTTGACACCGGCATGTTCATTTCAAAATGTAATAATGGAGAATAAAACATACCCGAAGGAAAAATTCAGAATTAGTCAAGGCGTTGATATACTGAACATGCAACACTTGCAAGATAATACATGCCGCACAACTAATGAAGCATTTAATAGTGCTATTGTTCGAATCATAACCTACCCTCAAGGAGTGATATTTATTGCGGCTTCCCGGTCCTCCTCAAAGGCCTTCTCGATTATTTCCTTCTTGAGAGCTGTTATTTCACAACTTCCCAGGAAAATTAAGTTTTGGGTTTGTATTTTTCCAGAAAAACAATACATTAGCAAAAATAAGTAACATAAATATTCATTATATATTTTTGACAATTGTTTGACCCGGTTTTGATATGACTACGTGCGGTCTTTACAGAAAGTGTCAACCGGAAATCTCGCGATGCAAATGATGCGTTATTGTAAAACCCATGATAAAACAGTATAAACAAATCCTTCAAAATTCCACGAGCGACACACGCTGGCCTGCGCGCCGTTCCCGGAACAGCTCGTTTCCCCCATCTGCTGTGTCGGTGGCCGTTGGACATTCCCTTTGCCAGCACGCGTTGCGCGTGCGCAGGGCCGGTGCATGTTCGGTGGCGACGGTGCTATGCGGCCAGGCAACACGGGCGAACGCACGTCACGTCGTGCTGCGGTCGGGGAACTCCGAAACCCCATTAAATGAGCCACGCCCACAACCTCTTAATCAAATCATACGCAATGACAGAAGACCGGAATCGCTCTAGTTTTCTATTAATGGTATTGCTATAAATTCGTGGACTGGAAAATGACGAGTAAGTTCGTGACTGGAAATTAAAATCCGAACATTGTTTTCGCCAAGTGTGAAATCACACATTTCGTAATAAATAGTTCTTTCCGTGCGCAACGTGTTTAGCTGACCGAGAAATTAAAACCATAAATATTATGCTGGTGAAAGTTCGCGCAAAATCATTTGTCAAAGTTTTAATTGCGTTATCAGGAATTTCAAAACAAGGATCCACAACCGTTACAATTTATAATTCGCAAGGATCAAAAGTGGATGAGGGGAGTAGTGTTAGATAATTCGTCGACTCGTGTAATCATATTGCAGACCTAGGCAACAAGAATCTTTAAATACTCTACATTAATTCTCACAAATTCATCTTTGGAAAATGAGAGTGATTACGCCTGGGGCAAACATCGACAATCTCGACAACGCAATTGAAATTAACTCCAATTGCACGACGGTAATTAAAAAATTAAAGCAATCGGAAAGATGATTATTCCTTCGATGATAAATTAATCTCTGAAGAAATGAATTATTATAATTTCACAATTCTTACTCATGGCGTTTTATCAACTGAGTAGCTATTCTCAACATGAATTTTAAAACGCTGAACACACGAGAACTAGAAATGTTCGAACAAATATTTATTCGCACAGACAACATTGCACGGAATTTCAAGCACTTTACTGACGATTTGTGCCCGATCATCTTGACCGCTCGACGGTTCGCTTGACTTTTGTTGGATATACGGAGATATGCAGTAACCCTCGACCTTCCAAAATAATCTATTTGCAATATTGCGCTTTCACAATGTCCGATCATCCATTCTCCCACCACGAAGCTGGAGTATGCTAGCCACTGCATCCTCAACTGATGTATCTCACACGCTTTTAGGGACTTGATCTTCATTTCCTAAGCGAGTATTTCGGCATACGATTAGGCTTAAAAAATTGTCTTTTTTTCTGAAGAAAAGTACATATTTCAGTAAATATTACTATCCAGGTGAATTTACAGTCTGACTTGCTAATCTTAAATATAAAAATTACATGCTATTACAAGGGGGAGGAAATCCGATTTCGAGTCCTCGGTCTTGATCTAAATCTGCGAATTTTGTTCAGGAATATGTGATATGGATATTTATTATATACTTCCGTCTTTAAAAGTTGTGTGTTTTGGCAAGTTTGAAAGGTGATATGGCTGGGATTTGAGGTAGATTATAATAAAATTGAGGGCCTGAACATTCCCGGACTACTATATGCTGATGATTTAGTTTTATATTCGGAGACTATTGACGGCTTACAGAAAAGTTTAAATATCCTAGAAACGTATAGTGAAACATGGGGGACTAAAAGTAAATATTCAAAACACGAAAGTAGTTGTCTTCAAGAATTGATTTATCTAGGGTAACCAAGAGAAATGGTATTACGCTCAGGAGGAGATCGACCGGGTCAAAACATTTACATATCTTGGGGCAAAATTTTCCATGGATAGGGGATGGAATAATCACATAGTGGCGGCAGGATTTTCGACACTAGCTTGTCAGCTAGGTCGAATTCAGTCGCAGTCTGCTTGTCAGCTAGGTCGAATTCAGTCGCAGTCTGCTTGTCAGCTAGGTCGAATTCAGTCGCAGTCTGCTTGTCAGCTAGGTCGAATTCTAGCGGCCAGCTGCTCTGATCTGTAGTTTTCGGTGGTTTCTCCGATCAACACAAGGCGAATGCTGGAGCAGTACCCTAACAAACGGGCCACGGACCTCGCGCGATCTTTCCTTTCTCTTCCTCGTCCTAACCTCACCATTTATTTTTACACACACACACACACACACACACTAACATGAACTACATTATCACATGGGGAGACTGGCTGTGAGCTTAGAGCTTGTCCTGGCTGGGACGGTGCCCCCCAGGTGAGAAATGTCTGGTTGAGAAAAATCCCGCTGCCGACGCCAGCTCACCATCTAACGGAGAGGATCACCGCCACATCCCAAGGAAAAAAAACATGCCCCACACTTTAGGGACTAACAAGCTTAGAAGTTGACTCGCCCGGAATCAATGTGCCCTCTGTTCTCAGTGAATGTGCTTTGAAAATAATTGGCCAGCTCCTCTGCCATCTGAATCGAAGACAAGGCTTCAGTTGCAGTTGTTCAGAGGAGGGACTGTGTTTTTTTCGTGACAATTTTTTTGGTGAAATTCCATAATGTGTTATTACTTTTGTTAAATGATTGTATGAGGTTACATTACAGTTCGTTGTTATGGTTTTTGGAAAGTCTTCTGACAACATCAGTGATTAAGTTGAGTCCTCTCTTTAGTTCACGTGTTCTTAAATGTGTCTAGAATCCTTTTGTTATTGTTTTTTACAGATATTGTGTTTACGACGCATGTAGGTAATTTATTGGAAAGTGAATGGATTGTGTTCGAAGTGGAAGTCAATTAAGAACTTTAGATGGTTGCGTACCCAATAGACCCCACATCACTCACACAACGCTTAACAAATTACTGCCAGAAAAATACTAACAATAATCAACACTAGAAACAGAACCAGAAGATTATGGACCAAACTCAGAAACCCCCACTTAAAGAAAGAATTGAACCTCTTAAATTCAATAACAAAAAAAGCAATAAACGACTTTCATAGCTCAACCTACAACAAACTAATAAAATCATTAAGCACAACCAATGGCAGTTCCCTAAAAAACCTAAAAAAGAAAAATAGCATCCCACCTCTAAACACCCGGATGGGGAAAAAATTCGCCCCTTTTGACAAAGCCGAAAAATTGGCCAATAATTTTGAAACAACATTCACCCTCAACAACACACCAACTCACTCCGATATTACAAACAGTTTCAGCTCCGAACTATGATGTACCACAGAAGATAAAATTCATATCCCCAAATGAAGTGAAAACATAATTAAAAAAACTTCCACACAAAAAAGTCCCTGGTCATGATAAAATCACTAATAAGATCCTAAAAAACCTCCCAACCTCAACTATAGCTTATATAAACAACATCTATAACTCAATAATAAGAATTGGATATTACCCTATAGTATGGAAAAACTCAATCATAATACCCATTCCAAAATCATATAAAAATCATAGCACTGTAGAAAACTACAGACCGATAAGTTTACTGAACACACTTTCAAAAATTCTCGAGAAACTAATTCTAAAAAGGTTAAATAGCTACCTCCAATCAACCCAAATTATACCATTACACCAGTTTGGCTTTATAAGTCATGTATCAACTGCACACCAACTACTCAGACTCTCAGAAAATATCCACACAGCGTTTCAAAACAAACATCACACAATAGTTTCACTTCTTGACATTTCACAGGCGTTTGATCGAGTATGGCACGAAGGACTATTATACAAGCTCTGAACAATGGGAACACCAATCTATTTAGTAAATTTCATCAAAAGTTTTCTAACGGATAGATCCTTTACAGTTTCCGTAGAAAATCACATCTCCAACCCCCGAAAAATAATAGCAGGCCTTCCACAAGGTTCACCACTCTCACCCACACTATTCAACATATACACAGCTGACATACCCACTACAATACACACCCATTTAGCACAATTCGCCGACGATACCGCAATCTACAAATCCAACCACTCACTTAAGACCATTATCGATAGGATACAAAATCACTTAAATGAAATAGACCAGTGGTCAACATTGTGGAAAATCAAACTCAACCCAACTAAATCAACTGCCAAAATATTCTCACTAAGACCATTTTCTCACCCACCACCACTACACATTAATAAACACACAATTCCATGGACACCACAAAACCAATCAGTAAAATACCTCGGGATGAATTTCGACATAAGACTCAACTGGAAAACACACATAACACTAAAACAACAACAAGCAAAAATAAAAATAGCTTAACTAAAATGCCTCATCAGCTCCAAAAGCCGGCTATCCCTAACAAATGCCATTACAATTTATAAAGCAATAGCCAGACCATCTACGCATGTCCCATCTGGACCAATGCATCTATTTCTAACATTATTAAACTTCAAATTGTACAAAATAGATTCCTCAGATTAGCAACACATGCCCCATGGTTCATCTCTAACCCCAAATTCATAAAGAACTGATTATATCACCGATCATCAAACATATTGCCCATCTTTCCAATAATTTTTACTCCAACCTAAATACAATTAACCGAGCCGTCCACTACAACCTGGCCACTATAATTGACTTCCCTACTAGAATTAAGAATAGATTTCCTTCCGAAGCGTTCTTGAACATTTTCTCTACTAATTGTCCATAGTAGGGGCTCTTGTAGTTTCCTACACCTATAGTAAGGTAGTTTAGTTTTATGTTTTTAGTGTTAAGTTTAGTATAAGTTACAATGTAAGCCAGCAAATGCACATGAGATAGTAATTTAGTACTGATCTGTGTAATTTCGAATCACTCAATAAATAAATTATAATAAAAAAAAGATGGTTGCGTTGATGAGGTCAGTAAGAAAGGTAACGGGTCTATTTCAAGGGGACTATTTAATATTTTTATATTGGTATTGTAATTTTTATTGTTTTCGTGAACTTCGTATAATTTCTAGGTTCGGTTTAGGCACGGAGGCATGCTGGGGCAACGTTTGTTGCGATGACACGATTACACTCTCGCTTTTCGCAAAAATCCTCACCAAGGCGCACAAGCAGTGTTTGATTCTGATTTTCCCATTTTCCTATTCCCATTCAACCAACAGTGATCTCGACAAGAAACTTGCGCCTTTCATAGAAAGAAACCTGTGATGTTACAAAGAATAATATTCGAACACTTACGATTGCTGCTTTACGACACTGCTGACAATGAAGCTACTTTCAAAATGTTATTTCCTTCATTTGTTTGAATAAATTTTAAGGAACGAATGGCAATTCTTATCACAAAATAAACTTTTTGATATTTGTCCATTCCTTGGTGATAGCAGATATATGGTGGTAATCCATAATGTGAGAGAGGGATAATCATCCCCACAATTATATTTATTACAGCCTTTACAAAGTTTAGGTATTTTCCACGTTGCTTGGGCAAGACCCACTGAAGATGGGAAATTGTTTTTCCGAAAGTTAACTTTGGGCATGTAATAGATATTATAATTGTTATTGTTGTGAATGGTTATCCCTATCTTTCATTTGTCCATTCCGCAACGAAGGTTGAAAATCACAGACACAACAAAAAGATTCGTAAAACTCATAAGTAACAATGAAGAAAATCACATTGACCGACTGTACGAATTATTTGAATTCCTCTTTACAATTAATTCCTCCTAAAATTGATCACGTTTGGACTAACAAAAACATGCCTACGGATACAGAATTTCCCTGTCTGCGCCGTCACTGGCCCAATGTTAGAGCAGGCCAAAATAACTTACGTTTTCCACCCATATTACAATCCGCCATTACTTTCAACATTATGAGCACTCTTATATTGAGAATAAATACCAATAAAGAGAATCATATAAACAACAATGAACGTATCTTTAAAGAATGGCATAGAAAGGCCAATGGCGTTTTAATATAATTTTCTCACTGATTTAGGGCAGAGAATATCCGGGAGCGGAAGCATTTACGACTTTCAATATCACAAAAACTCAAAAGTTACTTTGAAAGGGAAGGGATTTCCCTGAGCGTCCCAACAAACGCGACAATCTTCTGAATTGGAACGCTGGCAAATCCAACACCAAAGTGCGTAGGATCTGAGAAGCGACACTGAAACTTCAAAAGGATAAATGAACGAATAATCGCGGTGTAAGCGTCACGATACAAACGGAATGTGTATTCCGATAATACAAAAGAGGTAGGTAATTAGTTTAATTCCAGCAAAGGTTGTAAATAACAAGCACACGCCCCCTTTGTGACGCACCGCCTTAAATGCATGCTAATGAGAACACAATGGCGGCTGTCTGGCACTGGTTCCGTCCAGTCGTGCAAATTCACTGCTCAAAATATCGCCAACTTCAAGAATTACTTCAAGAGCGATTTAATTAGCGACGCTTAAAAACAAAGAAAGGGCGAAAAGGACGCGTCTGGCGATGGCTTGCCAGCCGTCCTTCCGAAGCGCCAGAAAGGGAAAAACTGAAAAGACGGCGAGAGAAAGGAAGAGAGAAACGAAGCGGGGTCATAAAGCGGGCACAGATGACTGTCGACGCCGGGCTGCCTTATCCCGAGTTAATTTAGCGTTTACGCATTCGGAACACAACGACTGACAAATAAACGGATACTCTGCAATTAGATAGTTTCGTTAACTTTTAAGCTGAGTCGTAAACTTCGGATAAATAGCGCTTGTCACTCTCGTTCAACATATTTACAGAAACGTACGAGTAATTTATATTTGAAGCGACAACAGAATAAACTCCTAGTACAATATATCCATTTCACAATAATTGTTAACTCAATGATATTAAATATTTTGCATATTAATTTCTTTAAAATATGTCGATGGAAAGGCCTTGAGAAGAAAGTTAAAATATGTTGCTAAATCTCAAGGGTCAAAATCCAACATGGTCTTGATTTTCAAGCACGAAAGAAGATACTGTGGAAGTTAATGATGCTATAAAAATATTGTACTTACAATGTTAACATTCGCTGGTCGAGAAGTACTCCAGACAATCTGAAACGTAAGATTCTATTAATTTGTTGCTTCACAAAGCGTGAATAAACAACAACAAGAATAAAGAACAAATACATAACAACGAAAAAGTGTCTAATATTCCAAAACCGTTATCTTATAACTAGTTGCAATGTTGTTGAATTGAAAAATAAAGAGGAATAGTCAAAAATTCAATTTTTTCGCCATTATTGGCTATAGGAAAAAAATATATGTGATAGTTTCAGTAATAATAACGTTTCACCAAGTACGAAAACAAATTACATATTAGTAACGACACTGAAGAGTCAGTAAGTAACTGGTCGCGGATGAACTAACAAGCACGATTGAAGAAGACACTTCTCTACAGACGCATCAAGAGAGGCGGATGAATGCAAGAGTGACTAAAAAACCACCAATGCTCATTCAAGATTGATGTAGTGGATCAACAGCAAGGCCATTTGAGCAACTCTCAATTATATTGCGACGAAAAGTTCTGGCGATCTGAAGAACTTTTGTTTATTTACTATTTTAATTAATTAATCAATCGCAAAAATTAATTAACCCTGTACAGTCAATACTCGAGTGTGATACGGGTACAGGTAGACAACGGCGACAGCAATAGCAACAAGTAATAATAATAATAATAATAATAATAATAATAATAATAATAATAATAATAATAAAGGCCTACCCCGCTTTACGTAGACAATTTCTTTCCTATCTACCTCCGTCTGCTCTGCCTGGGTGTCACTATTAGCACACACCGTCTGCCAACATCAGTTTTTTTTAATCCAACAATATCCATACGATCGGGATCGACCATATCGGGTATAAATATTCCCAATAATTTAATAACTATTATGATATTTGCTGATTATTCAATACTCTAATATTACAAAGAGTGAATACAAAAAACCTTTTTGCCAAAGTAAATTTAAAACCAATAGTAATAAGTCGCAAGTGTACATTAAAATTAGTTTTACAATTGTAAAAAAAATCCCGTATTGAAATTTTATTTTCCTTGGAAAACCAACAGACTTAACAAATCAAACGTAAAGCATGTCTTTAATAAAAATTCAATTCAATTTTATACAACTCAATTTCCTTAGCGTGTCAACGACAATCGTTCCGCGGGGAGGGTTTGCACGAGTGCAGGAGCTTGCTGGCGTTTGTACTAAACCACCCCATTCGCAACCATTCCAGTTGTAATTACAAAATCACATCACACAATTTCAACCAATCTGGCGGATCGAAATTTGAAAGGCGGAAAGCAGAGGCCTTCACCAGCAGAAACAAAGGGCGCCCTGCGACTAATCCATTGGGAACGCGTCGGCAACTAGTCCGTCGCGCAGGGCTCCGATCTACGCACTGCGTTGCGACCCGCGTTCCCCACTTCACGCCAAGCTCACCCCGCCGCACGTCTCCACGCCGCACCATCTCCCGCGCCTCTGCCTGTCGCCCCGCCCATGCCTCCCCCCCCCGGCATCGACCACCCACCACCGCCCCCTCGCGCCACCCCGTCCGCCCCTCGCCTCGCCGCGCTATACCGTGCTACCCCACATCAACGTCCACTCAGGAGCTCGCTCCATCGCGCCGCGGTTCCCTCGCGCCGCCCATTCCCCACCTCACCCCCACGTGTCCTCCCCGCGCCGCCCCTGAGCACCGACCTCCCGCGCCACCATAGCCATCTCCGCGCCGTCCCACCGGGAGAGAGAGCTCAGTGCATCAACTGATGCCACTGCAGCGCCTCTGACCGGGAGGTCCTAGATTCGAGTCCTGACGGCAGCAGGATTTTCGACACTAACTTTTCAGCTAGGTCGAATTCAGTCGCTGTCTGGAGGAGAGTTCTAGCGGCCGGTTGCTCTGATCGGTAGTTTTCCGTGGTTTATCCGATCAACACCAGGCGAATGCCGGAGCAGTACCCTAACAAACGGGCAACGGACCGCGCGCGATTTTTCCTTCCTCTTCCTTGTCCTATCCACTCCCCTTACACACACACACACTTACACTTACATGCACTACACAATTACATATTTCGGGAGACCGGTCGGGAGCTTAGAGCTTGGCCCGGCTGAGGCGGTGCCCCGTTGGTGGGAGAGTCGTGGTTAGGGGAAGCTCCATTAGCTGACGGTAGGTCGGCGCCGGATCTCGCCATCCAGCGGGGGAAGATCACTGCTATCTCCCGACAAATAACATGCACTATACTCACGGAACTAATGACCAAAGCAGTTGACGCGCTCGGAAACACGAAAAAATCAATCAATCAATCCGCACCGTCCCACCCCCACACCACCCCCTCGCCCCGCACCACCCACCCTCACCTCCCGCACATCCCCCCCCCCACCTCCCCGCGCCGTCCCGCGCTAGCCGCCCCCTGACGCCGACTTCCACTACCCCACTCCACATCTCGCGCCGTCCCGCGCTACACCACTCTACACCATTCCACATTTCCACGCGCCGTCCCACGCTACCCCACTCCACACCTCCCCGCATCTCCCGCGCTACCCCACACCACACTTCCCCGCGCCGCCCACGCAGCCACTACCCCACTCCACATCTCGCGCCGTCCCGCGCTACACCACTCTACACCATTCCACATTTCGACGCGCCGTCCCACGCTACCCCACTCCACACCTCCCGCGCCGTCCCGCGCTACCCCACCCCCCGCGCCGCCGCGCACCCCCCCCCCCCTCCCCCGTCCCACGCTACCCCACTCCACACCTCCCCGCGCCGTCCCGCGCTACCCCATGGCGCGTCGCGCAGCGCCCCCGCGCCCCGCCGCGCAGCCGTTCCTCGCCGCACCACGACGGCGAAATTAAAGCCCGTTCTGTCAGCGCGAGCGGCGGGAGGGGCTGGCGGGGCGCGAGTGGCGGGATACGGGGGCGGCGGGCGAGAGCAGCGGGGGTGGCGGAGACGCCCCGCACCTCCGCCTTCGTCACCCCGCGCTCCCGGCGTAACCGCAGCCTACATGGGCGCAACGTGCAGTTAATTGCGGTTAAGCGTAAGAGAAGCCGGGCCCGCCGCGCCACGCCGCGCCGCCCTTGCCGCAGTTCGGCCGGCCCGCCCGACACCCGCCTCCGCGCCCGTTCCCACACCACGTCGCGCCACGCTGCCGGAGCCGCCACCGCGCAATAATTAAAATCATAAATCAATTAATTATGCAACACAGTACAGTTTCATCTAGGCGTCAACACGCTGACGGCGCACGCTCAGAGAGCGTGGTCGCCCTCTAAACAATATGGAACGCACGGGAACCGCGTGGATCATAAACCATCAACGTGTGTGATCCGAATCTTTCACATTAGCATCGATAAGCATTTTATTTAATTTTCTTTGTCATTACCTCTAACTTTCTTCTTAGTCTCCCAAATCACATTGTTTTTCACTTCTAAATTACTTCCTTAGCCTTTTTGTTTACAAATGGACACATTAGGATTGTTTTACTTACGAGCGTTAAGAAACGAAAATTTGGCCTTCAAGTTGAGTTGGAATGAGCAGGAGTCGTACTGTGAGAAAACATGGAGTATTATTCAATGAAATGAAATATGCGACGAAGTGTGAAAGACGCAAGAAACGAATGGTGTTGTAAGAATATGTAACAAAATTAATGCAAAAAAAAAAGGTGTCGTGACCGCCCGCGCGCATTTGAAAGAGCCGCCGCGAGCACGTCGCGGGGCGTTACCGCCCCGGGGGAGAGGAAGGCGACCGTGCGGGCCGGCCTGGGTGTCCGCGCGCGGCCGTCACCCCGAGCAAGCTGGTAGGGACTCGCCAACGCCCCTACTCCACAGCTAGTCGGCGGGCCGCTAGCCCTAGCAGGCTATAAGAGGGCTCCGACCCGACGCCAGGACAGATAGCGAGCGACGGTGTTAGCGACTGGGTTCTGGTGAGTGTCTAGAAGTGTGAAGAGTGGTGATCGGCTACGACGACGACCTGTGCAACGAAAGATGAACTCTCTAGTGGATTTTAGACGACTTGGCAGCTTTTGGGACTTCTTCTGGACAACGGTGACACGGCTTCGCATTTGGTACACTCTACTGGTGATACGGAACTTCGGCTACTGTACATGTCTTTGAATAAAAAACGTTTTATGAATTCTTGCCTTTTGATTGGATACTACAAGGACAAATTTGATAAAATAAAACAAAAAAATAAGGAAGATTATGTATTGGAACAACGCATATTAAAGGGGACAGAGGTAATTAGTTCATTGAGGAACAGTTTATTGCTCTGGTATTAATGCCATCATCAGATAAAGAGAATGACATCGAATACAATGATTAAAGCGAATCCTGAAATGGATCGTTCTTTGATCCTGGTTTGATAATATAGTTCAACACCATCCCAAACATTACAAGTAGTTACAGTTAACAGACTTCGAGACGACTCGACGATTACATTTCTGTTTGATCACCAGAGGAAAGGATGAAGTTCAGAAGAAAAGAAGGCTTCAGCAACGACGAGAGGGAAAGAGTGAAAAAGACTAAACATAAATTCGGCTACAGGTAGAAAAGCTTGATGTGAATATTGCAAGTAACAGCCACCTCCACGAAAGCAAAGACAGACGATTCTTTGAAACTGGCTGTCAAAAACTTCACTTTGAAAGGAAAGAAAAGCTTTCTAGAAAGCGAATATTAACAATTAACTATCGTGTACTACCACGGTTTACGGGATATCAAGGGGTCATTTAAAACTGAAGAGCTGAAGAATGCAGAAATATTAATTGTTATAGAATAAAGATTTAACATGGTGCATATTAATTAAAATCATATGGCAAATTTTCACGAAAAAAAGAGCCAATGAAATAAAATGAAAGGAAAAATAATAGAAGAAACAAACAGGCCAGTAAAATATGGTAAAAAATAAGACAAAAGAGACACCGCTAGGGATGGCCAAAAACCATTTATATTTTCCACCAGAAATATTATTATATTAACATGGATGTTTTTTTTAGATATATGTTGTGAAATTTATTTCTTTTCACGCTCCGCGTTGAGCTAGCTTTTTGTGAAGTACTTTTGGTTTCTCCTATTATTTTTACTATTGTGGATACTATTTCAACAAACATCTAACACTACGAATACTACACTACGATTTATATTAAAATTTACGTGTTAGGTACAGGAGAATTTATTTCCGTAATTTATGAATGAAAGTGAATTAATGGAATAACGGCAAAATAATTTCCTTTATTTATTTCATTTTTTACATTAGATAAATATTATTAACATATTACTTATACGTGACCACACAATAAAATATACCGTATTTCATTTCAGTACTCTGATTAAAAATGAAATCCGGATGGGACATCAAAAAGCGTTTGGTGATGTATCGAAATATCGATATTCTGATAAAATTTGCCATCACTAGGCGCAACGTACCGAAGGCGAGAGCGTCTGCAACTCGCGCGAAAGGCCGGTGAATCTGATGGGGTCGCACGTCTCACGAGGCGAATATTCGCCGCAAGCATTCATCGCGAAGACGGGGAAGAGGGTGATATGAGTCGTGGGCCGCAGGGACGGGGGCTCAAAGGGACGAGCGCCGTCGTCGCTTCTGACAGCTCCGGCACGTTCCGCCGCCCGGCCGCCCCCGCGCCTCTCCGCCCGCACGACACTATCAGTTACCGACCAGTAATTCCCGAAGTATTTTTCCACTACTTCGCCATTCATTTTTCTTTTGGTGTATTTCATTTTTTACTCGGCGCGCACCTCCGCGGGGACAATGATGGATGGTGGAGGCGGGCGCGCGCGGAGAGGACCCGCTTGCTTCCGCACGCGCTCCACGCGCCGCGCGCTGTCACCCGCGCCGGGGCGATGGATGCTGACGCGCGCGATCTCGCGCCTCCCGCAAACCCGATGGCGCCGCGCATGGGGCACGAGAAGACGCCGCACGCGGCTCCTCCGAGGCTTTCCAAGTTAACGGAACCGAATAGACAACCATGTCGATGGATGATCTATACGTCCATCGTGCTGTACCTCTTATACGAATGTCTCGGAATTAATGTTACAAACTTCTACGGCATGTTTGTTGGACGAAAATAATAAATTGTTGCCCAAGAATATTTGGAAGTTTCATTTAACGATGTTACACATTTTGCATTTGCCCCTAATTCTTAGGCAACTCATTTCAGAGGCACACACGGGGCACGTGAAGACGACGGAGAGGAGGAACCACTCCGCATATGGCCCATGCGATGCTTTACAAGTTAACGGACTGAATAGACAGCCATGTCGTACTGGGATTCATGCGTTCATCCTAGTGTGCCGCTTATGCAAAATGTGTTGGAATCAATGTCACAAACTTCTACATGTGTGTTGAAGGAAAATAATGATTTTGTGTCCATGGACGTGTGGAAAGTTCCATATAATAATGTTACATATATTAAATTTGCCCCTGATTCTTGGGCAACTCATGTTGTCGGCGCAGGTGAGGCACGAGATGACATCGCGGTGGGAGGACAACGCCGCACGTGGCCCCTCCGGCGCTCTGGTCCAGGCTTTAGAATTTAACGGAACTGAATAGAAAACCAACTCATATGGTGATCTAAACGTTCGTCGCACTGCACCTCTTACACAGAATGACTTAGAATGAATGTAAAAAACTTTACGGCATGTATGTTGGGTGAAAATAATCACTTTTTTGTCCATGTATATGTGGGACGTTTCATGTAACGAAGTTAAACATGTTACATTTGCCTCTGATTCTCAGACAATTCAAGCAAATTTTGCACTGACGGTCGATGAGTAAACAAAATCTCTGATTCCATCAGAACGGGACCTGCAGAACACTAGGATAAGGGAAATATCACATTTAATTTTTCGCATTTCTATTTGTTTTTAAATATTAGTGTACTTATTATTATTATTATTATTATTATTATTATTATTATTATTATTATTATTATTATTATTATTATTATTATTATTATTATTATTATTATTAGAAGTACTGGAATTTAACAAACGGCGTGCTGGGAATGGTTGAAGCTTGCTTTGATTGCATGGAAGTGAGCCTCCAATTATTGAATCACTTGAATTATTGATTAATCAGTGACAACTTTTGAAAGTAAAAGACCTTTATAAGTTAAATATCTAGAACAGTTTGTGCTATAGATGTGCTGAGGGATTTAGATGGGCGCGGAAGGGGAGCGCGCGGTTTTGTGGCACGCCACCCCTGAGGCTTGCATCACAAGAGCGTTTTGTTGACGCGCGTTTGACGCACGATAAGTAAAGCGCTTCGTAGATCATCACTGTATCTTATACGGTACGGTCACAGCGCTGGTGTGCCGTTTTGCATAAATACAATGTTATTCTACGACGTGCGTTACTTAACGCAGGTCAACAAAATGCTCGTGTGTCAGAGACCTGACAAGCAGGCCACAGTAGAGGCAAGCTTTAAGGGGAGTCAGGACGTGATATACTGATTACGAAGACTGTGCTTGGTATTGCCTCCTGTATATCTAGTGAAGTTACGGTACAATTTGTAATTTGGTTAGTGTAAACCCATACGAAATAAACTATTGTTATTTGCACTCTTTGTTTATTTATGATCGTAAGAGAATCCATCCACTATAGCGCCTGATGAATGGATAAAAAAGCTTGAAATCAATCGCTTTTTATAATTTAAATATATTTGGAAAACAATAGAAACGTTTGTACGAAACGCATTCTTTTAAAGTTAATAAATGATCATACATTCAACAATCAAAACCTGCATATAGGGGGCCATAGAGCGAAAAATATTATCGCACAACAATGAAAATGTTCAAAATTTCAAAGTGTGTCGCGGCGTTGCCAGTGTCGTAATGGGGGCTGATGTCTTCTGCAACACTATCTCTGGCATCAGATGCACGGGAAATTCGAATTTGCAATTTCGAAAATTTGCAAAAATTACGTGAAACTACTCATTTTCAAAAAATGTACATGCCTTTACTAAAGATTTATTTTTCGAACAGATTTTATTGCGAAAAATATAAATATTGAAGTTTTTCCAAGTTATTTTTTTTGTTGTAATTTTCAAAAAGAGGGTCACTGAAAAAATTTTTAATTTTAATTAAAAAATCTCTAACGTCTATATTGCCCAATGTTATACGAAGACTACGAAAACAATTGAACTTTTGGAATTTTCGAAAATTCAGAAAATTGAACAAAAAACGCCACCTGCACCTTTCTTGTGAGCGTCGTATGCCCTATTCGAAAAAACTATATATATACATATATATATATATATATATATATATATATATATATATATATATATATATATATATATATATATATTGCAGACATTTTTGAGATTATTTTAAAAAAATGTTAAGGCTTCATAAATAACCAACATCACAATACTGGTTACAAATTTGGAGGGCATCGATGGGAGTACGACTAGATGGATGGGAGAATACCAGTTTTGGAGAAAATCGTCAGGACGGTTTAGGCTTGAGCGTTGCACATGGACGGATAAACGTTTTGTCGACTGACAATTTTTCGGTATCAAGAACCCACAAAACAAGAATTCTGAGTACAAAACTTGTATTTCACTTGCGTAATTCTTGTATGTTTTAGTTTTCGTTTACCAAATTCACCATGTTTATGTCTATATGATAAACCTCCACGCATCGAGGCTTTTATTAGGGCTGAAAACTGTCCACTGCGGCTACAAAACGAGAATACACACGATCATAAAAAAGCACAAGTAGCGGGGCTCGCTTTTAGAACAATATTCTTGGAGTTCGTATTAAGAAAAGTAACGAAAACTGCGCCATAAAACAAAAGTCCCAGAAAGAACATTTTTCTCTCTTCCTAAAAGTTTTCGGGAGCAATTAAAAACTCACCCTCCTTATTACAACAGTTATGATCATTCTGAAATAATGGAGATGTTAATTCGGTAACAAAAGAACGTGCTCTTCGAAACGAAATTGAGTACGATTGCATTTATATAGTTTTGAAGCACAATGAAAGACTTCTCGAATTATTAGTAATTGACAAAGTATATTCTTCGATTTTTTTGGCGGTTGATTCGCAATTTTCCACCGTAATTAAAATATTATTTTTTTGTGACGGCCTAAAATAATAGGTACGAACGGAAGGAAAAGCCGACCACAATAATGATCCACATTAAATGACTGCACTCCTATTAAGGTAACATCGTTTCAATAATAATGTAAAAAATACATCTATAAATTGGAACGTTAGAGAAATGTGAGGGATTTATATCATTAACTACGGAGATAATTACGGAGATTACTTTTTGTAATTACTCTTAATGAACTGTTCCGTTTCGCATGTTTTCGGCGTACCAACAATGAAATCCAAGGCTTTATGGTATTTATTACATCTGAAGTATATGTCTTGAAAAAATGTTATTGTTACAATAAGTGAATAAAAAAAATACTTGATGGGATGTTGTTGCATTTTCTATACATCAGAGAAAGCTGAAAATCAAGAGAGTCGATGCTCCAAATGTGAAAAGAATAACAAATAAAACTAGTAGTGCTACAACATAGCATATCATTTCTTGCTATATTTATAGCAAATATGTAAAATGAAAATAATTTGGAGTCATTATTGAGAACATTTTTAAAATATTCTTATATAGGGACTTTATATAAAGCACCGTCAAAAATAAAAAGATCCGTTTCAAATTCGCTGGAGCCTGAGATCTTCGAGATTAATCAGGAATATTCTTAAAAAAAAAATCTGTGCACCATTGAATTGCCAATATTGTTCACATACAGACAGACTGGCAGCTGTTTTGAAAACAAACACTTCGTCGGCATCATACAAATCAAATCCGGAAAACCGACACTCAATACCTGTATTTCTGTCAAAATTATACAACTTTGTCTATTTTATATACTACAATGTATAGAAGAAACTAAATATTCATTTAAGTGCATGTTTGAAGTGGCTGCATGTCTCCTAACAAGATTAAACTGTCATAAAAAAGCAAGCAAACTACGAAAAGAATCTAAACACCAAAACTGAAATGCGTAATTTTGAGATAAACAAAGATGTAATGCGGAAGTAAGTTGTACACGATGATTCGAAGAATATAGGAAAAAATCGTCCCCTCCGAAAACACTACACTAAGAATTAATGAATATAATACCAGAACGTATCGTCAATATTCAGAAATGAGAAACGTTATTAAATATTTAATAAAAAAAATTTTTTAAATTTTTTTTTATTATTTTTAAATAATAAAATTTTTGGATAATTACTTTCGAACAGCAATATTTCCGTCGTTTTAGAGATGTTGCTTCATTAATTGATCCAAATGAAAAACATATTGGAATATTTTTTTTAGATATCTATAAAGCATGTGACGTCACTGATCATAACATTGTATTTTCAAAATTACATTCGAATGAAATTCGTGAAATTGTAGTACATTATCATATGTTTCAAATTGGTTTCACAATAAATAATAATAGCTAGCGAAAAGAAAACGGTTTCGTAGTAGTAGTTTGTCATTTCAAATAAACAATTGTATCCAATGAAAGTGAACGATGGGAATTGACTGATAATAAGGTAACACTTTTTTTGATCTCTCAATTCAGTCAAACCATAATAGAATATCAATTTAGGTGAATTAAATAAGGGGTAAAGATCATTGCGTTCAGAATTATTTCAAATGAAGTCAAATATCATACCAATATTCTTTGCAATAAAGAAACCGTAAATAGCACAATATCAGATGTTTCAAATTGGTTTTGTAATAACAAATTAATGGTAAATGAAAAAAAAAGTTTTAATGCAGGTTTCCATTTTAAATAAAAAATTCTGTTCAACTCAATTGAAAATAAACGATATGCCATTGGCTTATGTTAAGGTAACACAATTTTTAGGTTTATCAATTCAGTGAAAACTCAAATGGAACGTCTATTTAAATGAATTTAATACAAAATTAAGTTCATTATGCAACGAGTTCAGAATTCTTTCAAATTCAGTCAGCCCACATACTGTTCATTGTGTATATTTTGCGAATGTTCATTCCCGCCTGAGATATGCCATAATATTCCGGGGAAATACATCTTCGAGCTCTTAGACTTTTTGATTAAAAAAGAATTGTGCGAATAATAACCAAATCCCGCCCACGTGATTCTTGTAAACCTCTCTTTATTAATCCAGGAATTTTACCATTACCTTGTCTGTTGATTTGTGAATCAGTGGATTTTATAAAGAATGACTTACTTAAAGACAGGAATATATTTTCAGCAAACGCCGATATCAATAATTATAATACTCGACGCAGTAATCATATTCATCAGGTGACAGTATCAACAGCTCACTACAAAAATTCACATTCAATACATGTAAATTATTTTACAACAGTGCCAGATGAAAAAACTTGTGTTACGATTAAAATCGTAACACAAGTTTGAGTGCCTAGTATGTTTTTCTTCTGCAAAACGGTTTCTATACAATTAGAGTCTATGCTAAGCATCAAAAAAGAAAATAATATTGATTTTAACAATGACAGTTACTGTATTTGTTACCGTTTGGACTGAGCAGTTCTAAAAGACTAAATATGCCTGTAACAAGTGTACCTCAGCGACTCGGTCAATGACCTCTGAGTCGATCAGGCTTTTCGTCCAGTTTTCCCGATCCTTTCAGCAAATGCCGAGATAGTCCTTTGTTTAGTTCCTGGACATAAATGTAGCTTCACTATATGTGCACGATCGCTTGACCTCCGTTGGGAATATACTAATTCAAATAATCCTTTTCCACATTCTTTCGGAAAAAAGTCGTTTTCTTCACGAACTACAGAGTAAGTGATAGTTAAAATCTATAGCTAGTTCTCCTTGGCAATTATACGGGAGAGAATATTTTCGTATCAATTCTTGCTAAAACCGTTCGTTGCTACTTGTACTTACAATTCAACTTAATATTGCAGGAGCGGTACGCTAACAAACAGGCCATAGACCGCACGCGATCTTTCTTGTGCCATCCTCACCCCTTAGATGCATTACACTACCACACATATTGGTTGTTTATAGCTTGTCACGGCTGGGGCGGTACCCCTTTATTGGGATGTACCTCGTTGAGGGAATACCCGCAAGTCGATGTGTAGGTCCGCGCCGCACCTCACCACCCAGTGGGGGAAGATCGCCAGATTCTTTGAAAAAAAAACAACAACATGTATTACAATTACAGGTCTCATGACCTTAGCAGTTGTCGCGCCAGGAAACACTAATCGACCAATCATTGTAGATCGAAGTTACTGTTATTGAATAGCGAGTCGTTTAAATATTATATTCATAAATATTTTGAATCGATCCTCTTTTGAAGTTGGTGGACATTCTTTCTTTCTTCAATAAATTATCTAATTGGTAATTTACAAAAAATGATTAAAATATTGTAATTAGATTATTAATTTTCTTCATCAGATTGGTCAGCAATCTTTCAGTTCACTGAAAAATGTTACAAAATTCCTAATGTTCCGAAAAATTTAACTATTCTTTAATATCTTGCAGCTTCTTGTGATTTACAGTACCTTGAGAACCGTATGCATAATCTTCGGAGTACTTGCTATTTATTTTCCCTTAAGTCTGAATGGATGCCAACAACACCATATTCCCATTCCGAAGAGACGACGTAGCATGGGTTCGACGTATACGTCAAACGCCGTAAAGTAGAAAATGTAAATTTCTCCTTTGATTGATTATTTAAGTCAATTGAAGACTTTTTAAAGTAGTTTGGCCACCATTCTTCAAAATCCATAATGTTTAATAATGTTGACTTAAAAGCATTTTGTGTTTTTCTAGCACGTTTCCTCCTCTCATATTGCTGCCAGAATTAATATTTTCCAGATTATGCATTCATTCCCTAAATATCTACCTCTGCGTGCGTCTTTTTTACATATCAATCAATATTTGTTACATCGAACGTGTTTGCCGAGGATTTCAAATCATATAAAAAAATGCACCAGGACGAAAACATCATCATATAAAATTTTGGAAGTTGTCACTATTACATTGCATTCGCCACCAAATGCGCATTTCAGTTGACATGCATTGCATCTGGAAAAATTAACCTTCCTAAAAGCAATATTTTCTTCCAGTAACGTTAACAGTAAATGGCTAACCAAATTATTGTATCGCCGTAATTTAATGTGTTCTAACAGAAAATCATTTGATGGGACATTAGTATTCTGGTGTCCATAATTCAGACAGCAGACATATATATTTACATAAACTTCAATCCATTAAGTACCTTGTCGGATATAACGAGTTAAAAGTAAATGAGCTGAAACTGATAGTATTTAACTTAAAGAATAAGCACTAACCAGAAATGAGAGATTATGACATTTGAAGGTAATGTTACATATGTAATGAGATTATAGGCTATTTAATTTACCGTGGGAATCTCCAAACATCCATTAAAATAAAACAATTGACGGACCTTAATGAATAATGGTATCCAGCATCCGCCGCTATCCATCGCTATCCGCCTAAAAGCACAGTTCCGCCATAATGAGACGTACGGATGTTTTAAGACAGCCGTCGTGAAGACTAAGTCAGTCTCACGGGAAAGATGATGCTCCGGAAGTTCGCAGCTGGCGCGTCGGGCTAAGGCGGCTTCCCAAGGGGCAAGCCCCAGAACGGTACCTCACAGAGCGGGACCGCTAAAAGCGTCGCGGATTGCCAGCAGCAAGGAGAGCAATAGCAGCCACACAATACGCATCGTAAATCGCGCTACGACTGCCTACCCTCTCAGCCATCATTCGCTGCTCAATACGGCCCCGTCCGTCCGTCCGTCCTTCCGTCCATCCGCCCGCCCATGGAATCGGGCTTTTTGGACTTTTGTGAGTAGTGCACAGAGCTGTTTGAGAGATATCTTATTCACGGTCCACCTTATTCTTTCCGCTGTACTTTATTTTCCACTCATTCACACCCCATTACTTCCGTTGTTCTCATTTGCACGAATTCCGTGATTATATAGGTCAATCACTGAGAAAAGTAGTAATGTTACAACAGTACATACTTTCTCGCGTTATTTGTAACTAAATATGCAATTTTCGAAAATTCAGTGTGTTTAACGGAAATGCACCCGCGCCATTTTTATTAGCGAACTTTCTCTATTCGAGAATAAATGAAGGAAAAAATTTTGAGCCATTTTTGAGATTTTTTTAAAAACTGCCTATACTTTAAGCACAACTTTCCCCTTTTAATCGACATAAATTATTGGTCTTTGTTGATCTGTGTGTTGTGCATTTTTTCTCGATACTGTCGCTGGAGTGGTTTCTCTCTCCATGAATTCTTCGACATTTTTGTACTTTTGTAAGTTTGAATACTTTCTGTCGTTACTACATTGCTCCTCTTTAAGAACACATTGGTACATTCGTCAATAACGAATGCCATGCAATGTCATAGTTGAATTCATTTACCACGGACAACATCTGAGAGAGAAGCGCTTCATTTCTAATGAAGTGTCGTGGAAACATTGTAAGTAGCGGAAAAGAGCTTTTTCGCTGTTGTTGGCAATCATATTTTGCGAGAGGGTGGCGGTAGTCAGTAGCCGAGCGCATGAAGTAGCTTTGTTTGAAAAAAGATCAGTGCACAAATTCGATTACTGCAATTATGAATTAAGAAGTAATGGAACGAATTCCATTTTTTCAATTACGAACCCCAAGCATTTCTCGAACGACTAGAATATCGAATCGTTTGAGCCTATTTTCATCCACTCGCCATTTTAAAGTCTAGAATTGTAATTTCTTTCACTTCATTTGTTCATTCATGCATGGTAATTCCTTCCACTTCATTTATTTCCAGTACCATATCATCATAACTTACTAAAGGATGTTTTCCTCACTCTCAAAAAAAATATTGTACAGATACATTACGAAATAATTAAGAAGTAAGAATTTTTTAGTAACTAATAATGTTACTTCACCAACGTCTGTCTCAACATTACCATAGGTGGTCTAACACACATCTTCCATCGTGAGAAAAACTTACTCTATTATGACATAACCTCATGACTGCTTTGTTGACAAACACCATTAGATATTTTGACAATATGGTGGTTGACGGCTTAACTATTCCTTTCACATATTTTGAAAGCGTCACGTTTAATTACCTGCAGTGACTTTTCTTCGTATGAAGTGCTCTTATGCGTTTTGACCAATTTTAGCTGCAATTAATATTTCTCATCATTTTTTAAAGTAACTTATCCTCATTCTAATATTCTAAGGGATAAAAAACCCACCATATCGCCAGCATTCCATTTGTTTCTTTGCATCATTTGTTCTTTTCACTAGTTACAAATTCTTCTCATCTTCTTTCCTGCCGCTGGACAGACCCAAGACCCCTCCTGCCGGCCGCGACTCCCACTCCGGCGTAGCCACCGATCCTACTGCCAGAGAGACCGCGGGGTAGTAGTATGGACGGGAGGGCGTGAGGCTCGCTGCGGCAGGGACGGGGCAGGGACGGCAGGACGGGGTGGGCGAGGTCGAGGGTCGGGGCGTCTCAGCGAGGGCAGCGCCCGGGGCGGCCTTCCCGCCACGCCGCGGCTGCCCCCGCCGCCCAGAGCGACCGCTCGCCCGAGACAGGGCCCCGCGGGGAAAGGCGCGGGGGGTGGCGGGGGCGAGGGCGGCGGGGAGAGTAGGGCGGACGGCCATCTGTCTTCTCAGATGCCACAGTTTGTCTCGTCTGTCACTAGTCACGGATACTTTATTAAACACAACGGCGCCACTGATAGAATTTCCCCTCCCCGGCCCCACCCCCGCGCCGGTTGATAAAGGATGCTGAGCTCGGGACGGCGAGAGAGACGGCGGCGGAAGAAGACGGATCGAGGAACGAGCAAGAGGGAGTTGCGGCCTGGAGGAAGGGATCCGGGGGAAAAGATTAAGAAAAAATAAAAGGCCGCAAGAGCAGGGAGTTATAGGACGGTCGCAGGGAGGACCAATAGTTAGGCGGGCAAAGGGCGGCCGGGTAAGGCGTATACAAGGGAGGATCGATGCATTAGTAGCGGCGGCGACGCGGAGCTGACGTCAGCTCGCGCTGATGTATGGGCCGCGTTTTAGCGTCGCGTCAGCTGGTCCGCAGCTATTTGCGACCGCGCGAAGACGGCCGCGCCCCTGTGCGCGGGGGGGAAATCGCCCACGGGAGGTAGACGGGGGACGGGGGACAGGGACAGGGCACAAGGGACGGGGACAGGCGACGGGCGACGGGCGACGGGCGACGGGCGACGGGCGACGGGCGACGGGCGACGGGCGACGGGCGACGGGCGACGGGCGACGGGCGACGGGCGACGGGCGACGGGCGACGGGCGACGGGCGACGGGCACCGCAGACGGCGAGTGGAGGGCAGTGGGCATTCGACAGTGCCACGTAAAAGGTTGAGGATGGTAATAGAAGATTGCTGAAAGAAGTATGCAAGATGAAGTATTTAAGTTCGCCTAGAAATACTGGAAATTATTCGATGGACGTCACACCATGGTCAGTTAAGGTAGGTACCATTGAGAGTGAAAAGCGTGTGGTTAGTGCGTTACGTGTTACCGGAGCGATGAGTGATCTTAATCTGCTTTCAGTAATTGTGACGGCGTTGCTTCGTTTCTATTAAGAAGTAAGTCGTGAAAAAACGACCGACCTGGCCAAATGCGTTTCAAGGCTGAATTGATTTATTTATTTTACGTCAAAAACAGAAACTGTGTGTGACGTGCTGAGGGGGAAGTGTATTCTGTGCACGTTTTGTTAACTCGGGGATGCCTACCCTAAACCATACACAAGTTGAATTCTGAATACAGAACGAAATGAGCGTTTTGGCAAGAACAGTTAACAAAACACTTGCTTCGATGTAATAAAATATTTTTTTCAAGGTCAAATAAGCTATAGATTTGGACTCTTGCCCCTCATCATGTTCTTCGTGAAGGAATATATGTACTTCCTGCCGCGACAATGTGGAGAACAATCATTTGCATGTTTCCCTCTGGACTCTTGAAGGCGACCACTGATAATTACAATTACACAAGTATACACATACATCACAAGTATACAGGGTTGATCAATAAATACAATAAGCATCATCAGGCAATTAAAGAGATAGTACTTTCTAATACTAAACATCACAACTAAATGTGTGTCGACGGGTTTTTGAAATGCATGAAAATAAGAATGTGTAGACTTCTGATCCAACGTATACCCCATTTTGCTTTGACATCTCAAGTTTCTGCCTACTATCATACCACTCGTACTGAAAACGTATAAACATCCAGCCAACTAGCACAAATCTGCAATTCATTGAAATCATTTGCAAGGCGCAAACGCACAATGTTTCTGCCATTTTTTCAGAACCACTATGAGGCTATTTCCCATTCCATTGCTTTTACGTGTCGGAGTTGAAGTTGTACTTTTCCTTCCTTTGGCCATTTTTCATCGTTCCTCTTCGTTAATTTACACGCGGAGTATTCTTTTATGGTGCCATTCTTTGGCCTTTGTTCCTGCGTCCCCATTTTAGTGGCGCATTTGTTGTTCTTTAGTAGGGCTGCGTGTCGATCATAACTCATTTATTCCTCTCTTTTTCCTTTGTTCGTTTTATCATTCGTCATCCCTCGACTCGACTTCAGCGATTCCTTTTCACTCAATGACGTCCTTTTTCGGCGGACGTTGTTTATTTACGCGACGCACCGTCCGAGGACAAAGTAACAACAAATGCGGCCCGCGCCAGGCCTTTCCCATTCCGACTGTCGAAGCACTGTCTCGCCCACGCTCGCTCTTAGGGCGGATAGATCACTATCGCCCGGCGCCGAATATTTTGGGTGCTCTGAATGCAAAGGTAACGAATCCGTCTCTCCAAACAAAGAGGCACTGTCACATTTCGTGTAGAAGGTAGTGTCACATTATTCTGAGGGTACCCATCGTGGCAAAATCAAAGCGATATAAAGAAGGTGTAAAACTGAGACGAACGTACATTTAATTGAAATTCTTCATTGTGCTACATGTATTATGAGGTTATTTGCGTGAGAACAGCTTATACATGTCTTTTAAATTTAATGTAAATACATTTGTAGCATAAAATAAATGGTTTTTACATCCTAGAAATCAATGGATTCTACAGAATGAAAAGGAATAATCACCTTGTGGATAGTAAAAGAATAAAACTCGACCATATTATTATTTTTCTATATCAACTATTCTCAAGACAGCACAGTTTTAGTTCTGAATGATTGGGATTCAAAAGTTCATTATTTGCTCCATTAATACACAATATATTTAATGTGTAATGGAGAATGTTCATTAACTAATAAAATACGTAACAATGACGGAAAAATATGTTTTGGTCCTAGAAACCCCTTCGGATCTTCCCCAAAATTCGGAATCTAAAAGCCTTCAACGAACGAGACGGTACAGAAAAATGAGACTTGTACTAAAACCACTGTATTTAATACTGTTGTATAGAAATGTGTATACACTTCAGCTACTTCATGTAGTAGAAAACACACCAGCAGCATGTTCCCCATAATGTTAACAATATCTTTGCCGTCTTGGCCTCAAAAGAATATTTCCCGATCGGGCGGGATTGCAGGACCGCGCGCGATGCAGAACTATGGTATTTTGCACCTCAATTTAGTCCATTCATAAATTTGCGCTTTTCTACGTATGTACTCGAGAAAAAGTAGACATTTCTTCGGTAGAACATACAACTATCCTCGGAGCTTTAACTTCCTATAAGCACAAACTTTTGGACGTTTCAGAAAAAGCGAAATCGTCAGAAACCCTGTTCTGCAAAATCGAAGCGTTTCTCAGCCAAACGATACAAGAAACATTTGTTCATCTAATTGAGAAGACTTGTGTGACTTAGTGTGGTTTTGACCTTCTGAAATTACTCATTCTGTATATGTACTACGCTGGTATGCACACAAATATGTGTTACGGTTAGGATCCGAAGCAGACCAATTCGCGAATTAAGCGGATATTGTTTGGATAAATTAAAATAGGTGAATAAATGGGTAGAAGCGGCTTGGAAACATACTTCGGACTTTCGTCGGATGAAGAGCACAATAGCCAATACGATATGACTACGTGCGTTACGGTGACGAGAAATATATGCGTTAAGTAGGAACCAGACTGCTGCTGATGGGATGTTTCTAAGGCTAGTGAGAGACACGGTATGTACTAGTTTCTAGTTCTACTATGTCAGCCGTAAATTTCAATTTACTAGAGATACGCATTCCGTGGAAAAATGGCCCCCCGACCGACCGGCTACCTGTCGCCTAGCAGTGGATTCTGACGGCTTTTCGCGACCGTTGCCCTCCAATCCTTCACTGACAACCGTTCGCGCGGCGACCGTTCGTGCTTGCTGCCGGCACCAAACTTCCTTACGGAGCAACTTTCCCTAGTCTGAATGAACAAGTCTACGAATTCTTATTACAAATTCTGCCAATCAAAACGATGCAATTGGCCGTCTTGGCAGTATTTATTTAATGAAATATACTAAAAATAAATTTTTCCTTTGGAAATTAATTCTTCACTAGCTCCTCCACAATGAGTACATGCATTACTCTCTTGAATTAGTATATAATATAATTTACCCACTTATTATTTTAATTCTTTCATTCAAACATCGTTTTAAATCAAAGTAAATGACATAAACATATATTTTAAATCCGTACACATTCTGATTCATATTTGCAAAATAAAATCAGAATTTTAATGAAAAAAAGTAATAAATATCTTATTGTTTATTGAGAAAGGTCCACTACATTCACAGCTGTTTCCGTATCTTCCTCTCCACAACGATTTCCTCATTTCTGTAGCTGAATGGTTGCAAAGCTATTTCCCCCTGCTAATTTTATTACATGGTTACTTGATACAGTCATGCGAATGGAGATCGCGAATCTGGAAAGTGTACTTAAGTGGTTCGAAAGACTTCCGGATTTGCAGAGTCCACTGACAAGCGAACAACCTGGAGCAGCGCCTTCTTCATAGGCGACCGATGGCAAGCGACGGCAACCCACGTCGCCGCTCGCCCGGGGGGCTCCGGCACTCACAAGAGGGCGTGCGCGGCAAGCGCCTGTCCGGTCTTCCTCCGAGCGCTGGCCAGGGATCACTCGAGTGGCGGCGGGCTGTTTTCCGCAGAATGCTGAAGTTCTGCTACTAACATGATACCACCGAACCATTCACCTATGCACCTGAGTTAGCGTTTCGCTACGCATTTCCGAGTTGGAGCAAAGATGCTCTGGCATTCGTCTTTCGCGATTTACACAACACAGCCTAGGGTCAGTGCAATACGCGTTTCTCAACGCATTTGTAAGTCAAAACTCTTGCAAACACACGAAACACATTCGGAAAATCACCCTATTTTAGCTAGGGACCTATCGCTACTGCCGTTATTACCCGGATGATGTCCTAAATGATCATTTTGTCGGCGTACTCATCGCTTTATCCGAATCGTCTAGGTAATGTGCGAATAAACTGACTAATTCGCGAATAAGCCATATTCTGATTTAAGTCTTAACACATATTACAATGAAATAAAAGATCAAGCAAGCATCACACTCATTATTATTTTTAAGATATATGATACAGAATGTAGATGAACATTAAAATTTGGTCTAATAAGCAAGTTCTTGTTTTGAGATTGACCGATTAGTAACAGCGAATAGAATGTGATTAAACACATCTGGAAACAAAAATGTAATACATGGTGTTTAAATAAAAATTGGTTAGTGCGACACAAAGCAATAAGCATTAAATAACAACAACAACAATAATAATAATAATAATAATAATAATAATAATAATAATAATAATAATAATAATAATAATAATAAACATCTTAAACACATGCAGGATTGTTCGAAAATTCCAAAATTGCGACGAAACATGAATTGACCTGTGTCTTGGCTATTAACCCGACACAAAGTCAAATAAAAATCCGGTGAATACCGAGAGAAACAATGTATAACAACAACAACAACAATAATAATAATAATAATAATAATAATAATAATAATAATAATAATAATGTGAACCAAACTTCGCCTTAAATTCTATCAATAACTTTCACTTTAAATTGAAATATTTATTTTTTCATTGTTCTAATATGAAATTTCTTCAAAACCAGCAATTACATTTAAAATTTATCCAATATGCAGATTGGCAAATACTGTATCTTAAATGCCGAACGTGTAAGTGCCGAGGTTAAGGAATTACGAAAACATAAGTATAGAAATCGTTCCAAAAAGGTCGATATTTTCATTAATGTATACACAAATTCTTGGAAGTTACTGAAGTAAATATCAAAACTGTATTATTTTGTTACAAAAATTAAATTATATTGACATGATAGTATTAAATATGTAAAATATTTTACTCCTCCTTAGTAGGGAGGAGCTCAGACAACGCGAACAGATTATACTCTCCCATCCGCATGGGTCACAAACAGTTTACACTATTTTTCACGAAAAATACATATACATGCGGGAACTGCTCGAAATCTATAGTGAGTTTTTTCTCATCATGAGATTAAAACTTTAAATCAAATTTTTGAAATTGTATTTTGAAATATTTCAACATCAACATGCAAACAATGTTCTACTAAAGTATCAGAGGTTCATTCCCAGTTTCAGTGACAAATAAGTAATATAACTTCTTCACTTCAAGGACAGACACTAGTTTTATCCGAAATATTAAAGCGGAATACGGTACATCTAAAAAATACGACCACCCAGAATAAGGAAATCTAAAAATGAAATAATCTGGCATTCCACCTTTTGCAACATCCACTCCGACACACTAGCAAACACGTCGGGGCCATCGAGTGACGGCTAATGCGTCCGCCTGTGCAGCGGCGCGGGCACGTGCTCACCTCGCGGCAGAGGAGCGTCAAAGACCGCTCGATGAATAAATAGCGCGCGCTGCTCACCGACCGCGCACCGCACACACGCGCCCCTCCCTCCCGAACTGCCCCCGCGCGTCCGCCCTCCCCCCCCGCGCACGACCACCGACCGGTCTCCTCCTCAACCGCCCCCCCACTCGCTCCGCACACGCCACGACTTCAAGCGCTACGGCCCGGTGTCGATCCCTGGCTCATCCAGGTGGAATTGGTGGTGGGCAACGTGAGCCTTCGGTAGAGTCTCTAGTTTCCTCTGTCGCTAATTCCACCAACCACCGTTCCACCACATTCACCTCATCATCGCTATCGCTGTCATCTGATTATTGGATCATCACTAGGGACCGGATTTCAATACAAATGCGTTTTTTTCGTGAAGTCAGAAAGAAAGCTCACTTTGTATCTGGATGAAACACTCACCTCACTCATTTCACTTATTTACAAAAGATTTTAGAATGCACTCGAGAACTTTTTCTCTTTATGAAATCTGTTCTGCAAAGACACCGTGAAATAAGGTCATGCACAATTTTTCGAAAATACCAGTACTTTTCACGTATTTTTGCGTGAAATATAGGCAATTTTAAAATAATTATCTTCTCAAAAACAGTTCAAATTGTTTTCTTTAAATTTTCTTCTCATACGTATCATAAAACTCTAAAAAAGTGGTGTTAGTCTCATTTCCGGCGAACCCCGTACTTTAGAAAATTGCAAAATGTTAAAATTGTAAAACCACAATACTGAAGATAGAGATTTTTGTTTCAAATGAAATCTGTTCTAAAAAAATATATATGTTTAAAAGAGGTCATATACAATTTTTTGAAAAAATACAAATTGTTTTTGCGTAATGCGTGCTAAAAATTTATGCAATTTATAAAAAAAACATTTGCTAAAAATTTTTTTAAATTTTTCCCCACGAAAATTAAAAAAGGCACAAGTCGCGAACTCTCTCTATATATTTCTAACTTCTTGAAAAATGTATTTTTTTCGTATTTTTCATGAAGGAAAGGTAATTTTAAAATTAAGATTTTCTAAAAAGCGCCTCCAAGTTTTAAAATTTCCCCCCCTCGGATAGATCAAGAGACGTTTAAAAGTCTGGCGCAGGTCTCTTATTCATTGTGCACTCTGAATTTTCGAAAATTGCGAAAGTAAGAAATAATGTGAGAAATTTTGTGATGTTCGCGCACCACTAGTTCCCAGGGTACCGCGAAGCGATTTAAGGGAGACCCTGAAGGAGCCACCAGGTGAAATTTTGGGCTATTAGCGATTGTTGCTATGGGTTTTCACGTACCACGAAAGATTCCAATGTAGTTCTTATGATACTTGCTATAGTTATTTCGACACACTGCGTTCTCGGAATCCAATAGCAGGTATCAAATATTAGGTCCTGTCCTCTATGTTGTCAGAAATCGCATGTTCGTCGAGCATGACGGAGCCCCCGATGCTCAGCCTTATCTCATCGGGATTTTCCTCTCCTGTCGGTCGTATATTTATTATATCCCTTCCTCATTTTTGTTTTTACAAAATAATTTTGTACTTTGATACATGTTGTTCAAAATAAATATGAATTTTTGGTTTATTTTACTGACCGATAGAGGATTTAGTTGAACCTGACGGTTCCTTTACAAATCAGATGTTGAAGCTTATCCCTTATCACCAACGTCGTACATCCCTAGCGCGCGTCGCGACCAGCGATATGTAATCGTCCTGCCTCCACAGATCTCCAGTTCCGAAGTGTGCTTTTGCCCGAGAGTGCACTCGACGCCGATTCCTGCACAAACATTCTCGAGCGATTGCGCCCCTTCTATCCCGTCACGTAAACGGGACGAAACGGGGCGAAAGGTTTGTGGGACACGGAGACAAGATTTCCGAAACGGAATCCACCAGGAAGGGGGACGGAGGACGAATATGGGGTACTTCGGAGTGTGCAAGAGCAGTGTGAAATGAAACGAGTGCCGTGTGGTAGCGGAAAGGAGTGGTATTGTGCGGGTGGCGCGGCGTGGCGTACTAGAGTAGAGCGTGACCAGGCGCGGCAGAACAGGGCAGGGCAAGACGGGATAGGGTGGAGCAGGGGGGGAGACGGATTGTGTCAAGAGCGGAAGTGCGAGGTGCAGTGCGCGGAGCATGAAAAACGCATAAGAGGGGTAGACGAGAGAAGTGGGAAAGGAGCGAGGACGTTACGTGAGAAGGGTATGCACGGGTGACGGGCGTGCGGGGCCGGCGGGTAGGGGCCACTCCATTCCCGTCTCGCCCCGCTGCTTCGCAGGCCGCCTCGCAAATACGGGCCCGTAATGGAAGTCAGCAAGAACGACGGCGCCGGGCGGCCGCTAATGGGGGAATATTAGCGCGTGCGCCGCGAGCGCGCGACAAAAACGCACAGCCGAAGGCGCCATCAGCCGCGATGGCGTCGATAGCAGTGATTTACTCGGTGTCAGCATCGTTACACTCCCCCGCCCACGCCGCCTACACTACCAATTCCGCCGACGTTGCCTTGCTAGGCACGAGAGCGCTGCGATTCGCCCTTCACAGAACAGATACGGAGGGAGCACTTTATTGTTCTGCTCGTGCGCGCACGTACACACACACACACACACACACACACACACACAAGCATACACACGTACAAACAAACAAAATTCACTTGTTTTGTCGCGTGGGCTGATCGCCCAGTAGCAATTGCTATACTTTCTTTTCCACGTGTTCTACGAAACCAGGCTGGAAAAGAAATCACAGCCTTCTATTTTTTTTAAATTTGAAAATGGCTACAAATATTGAAATAAACCAAAATGGAGTCAGTTTCTTCATTTTAACTAGTATTACCTACATTTTTAAACAACCGCCCTGGCTATGCCTACATTTCTCCAAACATGTAACCAGTTTCTTAATAACATCACTGTAGATTGTTTCGTGTTGAAGACGAAACCAGTCATACTTTTTCTGCACCATATCGTCCGAATCAATGACAAGTCTTCTGATGTGTTTTTGAAGTTTTAGAAACATGAGAAAATCCGATGGCGCCATGTCAGGACACAATGAAGGATGATTATGTACAGAGAAACCAAGACATTGCATTTCTTGTGCTGTTATTGCACTAGTGCACAAACTACAAATTCGTGCTTTCAGTTTTCTAAAGGTTTCACCTCGTGGAATTCATTGTCATGTACAACTTCCATGTGCATAAAAAAGAATCCAAACCATTCCAAAAGAATGTAAGCATGAGCTTGCCGGTCACCAACTCGAACTTTCCTGGTGCAGGTGATATTTTGTGCCAGACGTCGTAGATGATGGTTTGTTTTTCTAACGAAGTGGTGTACCCAGTCCCAATGAAAGCCTTAAACGGCATTTAATCTTCACTGAATGTCTATCGAGGTTACATTTTTTGTCCTTAAAAATCACGTTGCTTCAGATACAACGATAGAAAGGAGTTATACTATGACCATGTTTCTCTTGTAGTTCGGTGGTTTCTGCGTTATTCTACGCAAAAAAGGTGATTTTAAGATAAGACCCCTTCAAACTTGAAAATATTTTGGGATATGGTTGTCCACAATGCCTACATTTTCGAGGTACAATATTAAAAATTTCTAACTGGTTTTTCAGCAACAATGCACTCTTAAAATCTAAGACGTCTTGTGGACACCCCTATTATGTTTTAAATTTTTTGCCTTCATATAAACGTTTCTACAAATTATAAAAAAATTGTGAGTATAAATAAGATACGTAGTACAATTATTCATTGAATATCAATTTTATATCGTTATTCTTGGCATTCCAAAATAAAAAACTTCTTTAAAACGCAATTACTCGCAAGACAACATTTTTAAATCCATGAACATCTGCAATAGCACTGTATTCAGAATGTTCTACAAGCTATTAAATTTTCTTGATGATATCTTACAAGGAACAAAAATTATCATGAAAAATACTCCCCTGAGCTGAAATGGGCAGTATGCAACCCGCCACAATTAATTATGGTAGCATCAGCTCTGCTTGCGGGGCGGCTGATGAACTACTCAGTTATAGGTGCATTTTGGATAACACATTCCCTAGGCACTTCAATGGAATTTGATACAGGTTTTACTGAAAGTTTGACGGTTTGAATTGCACACAATCCGTAGGGTATGTAATAGCGCCAAGCGAAATTCTTCTCTAAAAAACTTCTGAGAAGTGTGAAAGCTCCGGAAACGGGCACACCAATGCTGATAATAAATTATAGGATAATTATTTTCAAGTATTTCCTAAAATATTACTATATGACTGAATAGTGTGGAGGTGCAGGGTGGATTAAGGGATGATCACACTATCTGAGAAAGAGAATACGGTGGAAGAACGAAAGGGTATACAGAATACGGGCTGCAAATAGCTTAACCGACAAAATTGGTGATGTCTCTCGTAAACGATATGGGGTGCCCCTTCTACGAGACATTTCTTACGCAAGTCAGTTCTCCACGGCGTTCGTAATTTAATTTACAATAACGAATATTTACGAGTTTAACGAAATATCAGACTAGCCGTGCAACTCTCCAATACTTAACTCCGAGGGAGCGTCACATTACCTAAATCCACCTCGAAGTACAGAAGAGGGAGTGGTCAGCGTGGAAGCGAAACAAGGCGCGTGGAGGGCGATACCGCAGCGGGCTTACGAAAGCACTGGGGGAATGCGAGCACCGCATCGCGGGGGCAGGCCGTCCGGGGGGCGGGGGGGGGCGGGCGGGGGGGGGGAAGGCAGCGGGACGGTGGAGGCGGGGGACGGTGGAGGCGACGGCGGCGTGTCGGAAGCGTGATCGGCGAGGTGCCGCCGGCGCTATGCAAATGACGCTGCGCCAACGCCTCGGGCAACGGCGTCGCTAGGGCGATACGCGAGGGCCGTGCCGCTCGCTATCGCGCCCCGCCCATTCGCTCTATTTCGCGGCCAGCGCGCCAAATTAGGGCCTAACACACGGAAGCCGCAAGTGGTCAGCGAAGTATGCCCCGCAGGGAGGCCGATCGTTAATTTGCGGTTGGATTGCACCAAATATCCAAGAGCGGAGACTGGTACACCTTTTTAAATAAACTTTAAATCATCGTGTCCACTGTAAAAAAAGTAACCAAACCTCCTGACTTAAGTGATTAATATATTAAGAATTGATGGCTTAGTTTTTATTAACGAAAGTAATAAAAAATTACTCTACAAGAAAAAATAAAAATAAATTACTTGTAAGTACTACTTCAACTAATAATTAATTTTGATTTTCGGTCTTTTTAAATCTCTGCTTGTCTAATGAGAAAACTTTCGCACATTGCTGCTGTCTTAAATGTGACTCCGAACATGACAGTCGTCAACAGTATTCGATAATTACGTTATTTCCAGAAAGTATTTTTTTAGCGACACGAAAAACATAATTTGCAACCCTGAAAATGGATGCTGTCCACGCCAATAACCATATCAATGAAAGTTCTCCACCTGCCAGTGACCACACCACCTCTCAACCACGCATCGGCACCTATGACATCGGCGCAAGGAGGCAGCGGCCATTTCAGGGAGCAGCTGTCCTTCAGTCCGTTCTCCTCGGAGCTCCCTGTCCGCGAGAGAGCCGGCTCTCGCTCCCGGCTGGGGGAGATCTGCTGCGCCCGCGAAGGCCTCCCTTCAAATCGAATGACGCCGGCCCTAGCCCCGCCCCCTCGCTCTCCTGAGCCTTTCTCGACCCTTCGTACTCCACCCCCGCCCTTCCCCCCCCCCCCGCCGTCTCCCATCTCCCGCCATCCCCGGCCCGGCCGGCCCACAGCCTTCTCCGCCAGCTTACGCCCCCGACACCCCGCCTTCCACCCTCTTCCACCGCCCACCGTCCTTCCTTTCAGCACCCTCGAGCGCGACCACAGGCAGCGTCGCGGGCTCTGGCGTCATTATTACGGTTCTTCGCGTAGCGCGGCCGCGCCTGAGTCGGCAGGTTTTTATAATCCGCGTTCAACTAACGGATGAACGGAGAAATTATAGCAGCAGCCACTAAGTGAAAAACGACATTCGCAAAATGAAGCGAACGCTTGACGAAGGAACGGGAACGCGCGGTGCTCTTCCCCCAACCCTGCACTCCGTCCTTTCACAGCTGACATTCTCCGGTTTCCCTGAAAATACGTCCTGCAATGCAAACACCGTGCTGGTAGCGTATTGCACCCCTTTACACTAAGGAAATTCTTTAATAACGAAAAAACAAAATATTAGAAATATTCATAATTCATATTCGGGATTACATTTTAATTTCACTGATTATTATATTACGTATAATAAGGGAATAAAGAGACCACGGTAAATGGATTATGAGCATTGTCGTCTATAAATTGTGTAGATTTCTGCACAGATATGTCTTAACTTGAGCAAAAATAACATACTGGCGTGTATATTTATATTTTAAATATAAAACAAGAATATGTTTCACGCTGATTTATTTAGTTTTGTTTCACTATCAATTCAGAACGCCTTTGAAAAAGAAGCTAAACGTAATTTCTAAGGTGCAATTTATGGCAAAGAATGCGGTAAAAAAGGATTTGAATATTTTTAGTGATGCAATAAAAAGTATCACGAGGTAATAAATCTGTGTGCGAAACATGAAAACAATCGTACTTACTTAAATATTAATTTTGAGTTTTGAGACTTTTAACTAACACTTTTTGGAAAAGAATAAACATGAAGATTATTTAAACAATGTTGAAACGCAATTTCTATCTAGAAATACATAACGCAAACCTATTAACTACACTGATATGAAAATAAATTTAAATTCTACTTAATGAGAGTATTACATATAATCGAACCATTTCGTATGATGACCAAACGTAGCAACGTTTGCTCTCAGATAAAATTTAATACTTGTTGCTGACAAAGAAACGCCTCGAAGGGTTCCAATCCGATTTTGCTGTACATTGAATGTTGTAAGAGAAGTAGAAATAAGTCTCTCGTATTTTTTTTCTCGTAAAAACGTTAGAAAGTGGTGCAACTACTCTCCAAATGTCCCGAAAGAGCTCATTTTATGTGCTCGCACAGGAAAAATGCAATATTTCCGAGTAAACGCAATTGAAAAGTAGGTGTAACTCAGACAATTTACAAATCCCATTCTGTGTATTTTTCTTTTCATTACATTAAAGGTAAATTACTCCCAAAGATAAAATTACATTTCAAATATGCTGTTTTTTTAGCTTCTAAGTTTATCCTTCATTAAAGCGAACATCATCTATATTTGGCTAGCGCGCGCGTTCTCTTCCATGAAACGATGAACGGAAATTTAATTCTATTTGTGCTCTTCGAAGAAATGAAGTAACTCTCCGAATTCTATTATACGTTTCACAAAGAAGATCAAAAATTTAATACAAAATATTTTCATTTTAACGCGCGATCTCAAGGGAGATGGTGTTAATATTCTGCCTGTCCGTGACACTCTTGGGCTCTCTGGTGGGACTCGAGGCAGTCAATTTTCCGTAAACTGTCAACGACAACATCGTTGCTTCTGCAACGTTTATGGGAAGTTCCTCGGCTCGAGATCTGACTATGGGTGGTTTTGGCAGTAGCTTCACTGCTGTCTGGAAGAGAATTCGGATCTGCCATGATTTTTCAGATCAATTTCAAGTAGTGAATGCCAGAGCAATGCACTCATAAATGGTACACGGACCGTGCAGGATCTTCCCTTTCTAATTCTTTTCTCCTCCTTTCCTCTTACACACACAAGCTCTACACGCCCACACACGTTGGAGAACCAGTTGAGATCTCGGAGCTTGTTCCGTCGGGAATGGAGCCTCGCTGGGCAAAACCTGGAGGAAGAACGCTCGCAAGCCGGCGTTGAATCTCACGTTCCACCGAGGAACACCGCTACCACCCGCTAATACTTTTTATTGAATCACTAAAAATATTCAAATCCTTTTTTACCGCAATCTTTGCCATAAATTGCACCTTAGAAATTACGTTTGGCTTCGTTTTCAAAGGCGTTCTGGATTGATAGTAAAACAAAACTAAATAAATCAGCGTGAAACATTCCTGTTTCATATTTAAAATATCAATATACACGTCAGTATCACATGAATTACACGTATTGGACTAATGACCTATGTAGCGGTCGCGCCTAGAAGTTTATATTGTTCGAATAATATTTCTGTCTACTTGACAGCTAGGTGCTAACTGGGAAGAGGGGGTTCCGTTATTCAATCATTGGCGTCAAGTTCTGCTGACGTCACTGCACAGCTGCCGACACGTATTGAGAAAAAAATTAAATCTTACTGCGCGAAGCACTGTAAAATGAAGAGCGCCATTACTTCTTTGGTTATATACCATGTGGTGGTTCTGTGTTGTCTTCTGTTGTGTGCTCTTATTGCGACTTAATTCTTGCTACTGTTGTTATCTGATGCAAGCACGACCACACGACCATGTCTGCCACCCGAGTAAGAGGCAACATCCCATTACCGCCACCACAGCTGTGAAGTACACAGAAATATTATTCGGAGTTCGGTAAAATAGTCATGGATTGATTAGTGATTCCGGGCGCGTCAACTGCTAAGGTCGTTAGTACCGTAAGAGAAGTGCATGTTTTATTGGAGGTGATGGTGATATCCCCTCACTAGATGGCGAGAACCGGCACCGACCTACCGTCAGCTAGCGGGGTTTTCCTCAACCGTGTTCTTCCACCAGCGGGGCACCGCTCCTGCCGAGACAAGCTCTAAGCACCCCACCGGTTTCTCGGCATTTGCGGTTGCATGTAAGTGTAAATGTATTTAAGCAAGGGGTGAGGATAGGACAAGGAAGAGGAAGGAATGATCGTTCGCAATTCGTGGGCCGTTTGTTAGACTACTGCTCCGACATTCGTTTGGTATTGCTCGGTGAATCCATGGAAAACTACCGATCAGAGCAGCCGGCCACTAGAATTCTCCTCGAGACAGCGACTGATTTCGACCTAGCTATTTAGTTAGGGTGGAAAATCCTGTCACTATCGGGACTCGAACCTAGGACCTCCCGGTCAGAGACACTGCAGTGGCATCATTTGATGTCCTGAGCCACCTATCCCGGATACTGGTAAAATAAGTTAACTGAGCCGGTATATCTAAAGCGTTATTGTAGGGAAGTTCTGTTTTAATTTTTAGTAGAATTAGTTAGGGATGTTACATTTCACATTTGTAGCTGTTATATTGCTTAATGTGTTTGCCGATTGTGAAGTTATTTCTTCCTTTAAATTTGAGTGAGGCAAGAGTGATTTTTTCTCGATGATTTAATTCAAACTTGCACGTCAATAAAATTAATAGATGAATATCTTAAGAGAAGATATTAAAGCATAAAATTTTGGCATTTACTAAATGTGTAATTTGCCCAGAAAATTATGCTTGATGTTAATACATAACGACAGAAGTGCCGACGGGATTAAGTGAGCCTCAGATTTTGGATTTAGGTGGAATTTTACTGGATATGATATCTTTATCTTTTTAATTAAGATAACAATATTCTCAGAGAGGTAGAACAATCAGGGATCAGGATTCTCCAGAGAAGCAACGGCTCAGTAACAAACGTCGATGCCGCGGCAGCGTCAGTTTCTGTAGCTGTGTGACAAGGAAAAGCTCAGACAGGCGGCTCTTGCTAGTTACGATGAAGAGAATTCGTCGTAGTCGCCACGTGTCGCCCTTACCCCCACGCAGGGGAATTAAACTAGGCCCAGGCGTGGGAGACAACGTTAGCTGGCCGGCGAAGTCGGACTATCGACCCAAAATGCCAAATACATGAAAATTTCTTGCGCGTTGCGTTCTGTTCGGCGTCTTGTTCATTAAATCAACTAGTAATCTAAGCTTCTAATATTCATTAAGGTTTAACTACTAAAATCGAAAGGATCCTCGCATATGATTATTCAAAATTTCACACATCCGAATCGATAGTTTATCTTAAAAGAAAGGCAGATATCTGGTGTAAAAGGTCTTATTTTTTTCCAAAATGTTTTGTAATGAATAATGTTGAAGCCTAGCGTTTCGGAATATCTCTCCATTGAGGTGAATTGAATTGTGTTCAACATACATGCTTAACGCTCACTTAATCTCAAGTGGTGACTCACTTAGGCTCATGGTGAGGTTGAGTTAACCATTTGTTTCTCAACTCCTTTTCGGCATCCACCGAAGTTTTGCTTACAGCTAGAGAATTAATAACTTTTATTACTGATCATTCATTAAGTCACATTACATTAAGTCATATCATTAACTCATATTACATTTGACTTAATATTTTATGTACGAGTATTAAAAATTTGGCAAATGGAATTAAAACAAACGTACAATATTAAAAAGCAAAACTTGGCCCACATTACCTAACTATATCCTCCTCACTCATTTTTCCCATCACCTGGGCGTACGGTTCAACTCCGCGGCTCTATCCTATTTTTCGTAGCTTCCTTCGTGTAATATATCATTCATCGCAAATTATCAACTTTTTTATATTGTACACAAGTAGAGTGAACGTTCACTCTAACTCCATTTTAGTTCACACGAGAGGAAAGTGCGCCAGACAACCGGCGCCCGTCATTTCCGGCCAGTAAACTGCGTCATGCTGCAACGGCGCATGAAACATGCATTTAAAACAACACTATATCTTGCTGATTGACTTGTTGAATTTAGGAGTGCGAAGCTGTTCCATGAGAAATTTACGATAATACCTTCTAGTATAACTGTTCCACGTGGAAACAACAGGAACCCGAAACATTGCGCCCGATTCAGTAGAGGAGCAACCATGATCCCAATACGGGCAATTGGTCCCTATGCGGTATATTACTTATATTTTCACTCGTAATTATGCAAATGAGTGCTAGATACGGTCACCTGAGATAAGTTAAAAGAATTCTCGATTGCGTAAAGACATGCAAAGTGAACCAGCTCAAATATCTAATAGGATAGTTTATTGCACGTGAAACGCAAAGCAAGAGCTTCCTGCACACACTTGGCGCTCGTCAGTCCCGTTCGTCCCATTCACAATTCACTGCCTTCTCGTCCTGACATCTTCGACGGCACGCAAGGGCTGCAAGCTGAGACAAGGCGCATCCCAATCTCCAGCAAGAAGCGCTCTGCAAATATATTGGAAAAGCGGCGCACGCGCCGGGAAATAGAAGACAGCGATATTCGCGTCAAAAACAACGCTCGGCAACGCGACACGGGCAGCGGATTGGTTTGCCTATCACCTCTCCTACTTCTGTTACCGTGCGGCCGGCAGCCGACGCTGAAAGTTCATCGACAAATTTTAATTAAACGCCAAGCTAAATTTTAATGCCAGAATCGGAAACAGGTCCTCTCGGCGTCACCCCTGGAACCCGGCCGCTCGTGCATGCACAGAAGGGCTGTCGAGCAGAAACGCTTATCTGGGCTTGTAAGCAAGGCGACAATGTAATATAGTGAAGCGAGAGAGGCGGACCAGAGCAACCGCCATCTGTGCGAACGTTTTAAAAAATGTAGAGAACGTAGGGAAAAATGAAAACAGCGTTGAGAGAAAACGAGAGCGGAGGGTAAGGCAAGCTGGCCTGACTTTGAACGCGCGATGGGGAACGAAGGACACCTGTTGCCACAAAGGGGAACAACAAAACAATGTCGCTGCTCTGGGTTTTCATCTACTCGTTCTCGCAGTGAATACAATCCCCTGTCACTACAAGCGATTGTCGGAGGCTTAGAAGTACAACTCGCATGATCCAGGCTGGGGCGTACTTATTCCCTTTCCCCCACGCTTATTGCTCTGAATGTGAACAGAAAGCTGGGGAGAGGAGGTAATGTGGCAGAGTGAAACTTTGATTACCTCTCCTTTATCATACCCCAGAACCAACTAACTGCGGTGCTTAAGTGCGAAAATATCACGTCTGTTCTACTGCGTATATCAGGATCATGTAAGCGTAATATATGATTTAACATGACAACAAGAGCGTAAGGCAAACAGGTGTTTGCAAAAGAGTACTATGTGAGAGAAAGGAAAGTCTAAATGGTGAATATTACATTACTCACTATTATATTCTGTGTACTCCGAGTCTATTTTCTCATAATTCTGATAACACTGCTGTCGAACAAACAGGCATACAAAGTGTAGCCAAGTAAATATTGCCGTATTTCGTGAAAATGGAACACGCTGTGAAATTCCCGAGCTCACTATCTGTTGCTCAATAAAGGATGTCATGCAGTATTTCCTCTCGCATTACCACTCCGATAAGCACAACTTTCAAAGGGAATTTCGAATACGAAAGAATCATAAACATTTTCTGCATGGACGTTATTACTACTTCAAACGAGGACAATGTACTATTTGAACTGGAAAATCTCGTGTGCGGGGTCCTGCATTGATCGTTCTGAAGTGTGAACGTGCTAGTGAATCGCGAGTAAGCGCATATGATAAACTAGTGTCTGAGAAGCCAACTAAAAGCACACGCTCCAGAGAACGACGTTGTAAGGGAAACAGTTCAATTTAAAAGATGAGAGGAACTACTTTTCATCCTCCCCGAAAGTGCTCACACGGACATAAGATTTTCGTTGTATTAAAACAGTGCCACTTATATCATACAAATGAACGCACAACTTAATTCTTTATTATTAACCTAAAATCAGCACCTTTGATTCTTACTAGACCCTCAATTATTAACGCACTAAAATGCGTACTTCATAAATACACAGGTTTTTTAATATTATCCAGTGGGGTCAGTGAACTTAGGAAGGCGCACGTAGTTCTACACCCCCTAAAATACTTAATATCACGATCAACGATGTTCACGGTCACTACATCACCTCGTGCCACGAATTCGATTTTCATATAACAAAAGTACCTCATAAGTGCATTAGGTGACAACTTTAACAATATCTTCATCATCATGGTGCTTTATAAAGCTACCCCTAATTTTTCATTTTTTTGTAATTGTGCGACTATTAATTCCAATAAAAGTAATTATCAATATATAATTAAATCAATTATTAACTTGGGGGAAAAGTGAAGGAAATTGTAATTCATTCAACACTACAAACGTTTCAATGTCAGATCCAATACCATCAAACAAACATCCAGTGGCCGCTCCACTCCACCGTAATCCCGCATTAATTTAACACTGCCTCTTTCTGCAGCGCTTTACACCCCCTTCCTTACTTAAAACAAAGTGGGTGCTGCGAGAATGCTTCACATTAAAGACGAATTACACAAACAAAAGATTCATTCCGGAGCAATCAAACCCCGAGGCTTTCTCGGAGCGGAGCAGGGAATTTGTGGAGGAAACCGCTCGCCTTGCGAGGCGGCGGCGGCCCCGCCCCCGCCCCGCCCCCGCCACGAGGCCATCACTCGCCCTCGGGGCGGGCCCGCGCGCACTGGCTGCCCAGCCCGCAGGCCGGCCGGCGCCAGCGAATTGAAGCCAAGAAAATTAAAGTGAAATTAGGCAGGAGACGCATGTTCGGACGGGAGGTGGGCGTCGGCCGCGTGGCGTAAGACAATGGGAAGGCGCCCGTGCCCGATTGTGGGACGCACAATGGCGGCGGCGGAGGACGAGGCTAACGAACGGAGCTGGCGCCGCTGTCCCCCGGCCGATCGTTCCGCCCCCTCCATCGCCACCAACTCCTCGCCGCGCCGCAGGCGGCGGGGCTCCGAGCGAAGCCAGAGGGCCCCAGGGGGCTCGAGGGGGCCTGCGCTTCCTAACTGTGATCGGCGGACCGCTAAAGACTCGCGGCGATTCACCTATTAAAATCATTAGAGCACGACCTCTACAGGATGTTCTTGCCGAATGCTAAATGGCCAACATCTGTTCTGTGACAACTTAAGGAGTTTTTTTCTTAACTGGCCAAATTATTGTTTCCCGCGAACAAAATTATCCAATTTCTCAACAGATCATAATTTCAATTCACAGTGGACGGCAATCTAATTCATGCAACGGAATACCTCCAATGAAATTAGTCTGGATGACTCGCGACGAAAATTCATTATTAATAAGGTCAAAAGAAAGAATATACAACAATAAATCACGTCACAACTTAATGTGAATAAAAATTCCTATTAATCCTAAAAGGAGTTACCCAATTCTACCCACAAAAATATTCGAAGAATAATTATTTCTACATACATAACTACTCTATAAATATTAATAGAAAGAAAGCGCGAAATACCTCTTGCATGTTCGATATTAGTCTCCTTTCGCAAGGAGATTGCGATTTGCTACTCACATCATCCCCAATCGTGTCATTAAATGTGTGAACGCTTTGATGAGAACGTTACACACGCAAGTAAAAATCCATTCATTTCGTGAGTGTATGGCATGCCCATGATGTGTTGAATTGGAATGTAACACATTGAGAAGAGGAACATGAACGTTTCAGATATCCGATGTGAATTTCAACAGGTCGTCTCTATGCCCTCGTTAAGATCTGATTCAATAAGTGTTAACATTTCAAATATTTTGTACTTTTTAAGATATCGAAATGCAGTTATTACGCATTCGATATGTTACATATGAGCGCCTACGATTAAATACTCGACAGAGATTTAACCCTTTTGCTGCAGGCGTATTTACGGGATCGTCAGTCGCGCAGGGTGTCCCCGTTGAGAGAGAGAGGAGAGAGAGAGAGAGAGAGGAGAGAGAGGAAGAGAGGAGGAAGAGGAGAGAGAGGAAGGAGAGAGAGAGGAAGGAGAGAGAGAGAGAGAGAGAGAGAGAGAGAGAGAGAGAGAGAGAGAGAGAGAGAGAGAGAGAGAGAAGAGAGAGAGAGAGAGAGAGAGAGAGAGAGAGAAGACTTCCGCGGAGGGAGTCAGTACGTACTTGACTGTCCGAGAGACGCCGCGACCAAGGCACAGGTGCCGAAGTTTTGGCCGCCATTTTGCGATCTTCCTCGCATTATGCCCTGAGGAAGGTCACAGGTTGGCGACCGGAACGTCGGCACTTGTGCCTTGGTCGCGGCGTCTCCCGGACAGCCAAGTACGTACCCCATTTGAGAGGACGGAGAAGCGGCCCCGACGATCCGGAAATAGCGAACTGGCTTGCACAGCCGCCGAAGCGGGATGTGTCGCGTGAGAGCGCCAGAATCTATATATTAAAAGAGAGCACGATTTTTCTTGACTCTTCGTGAGAACAAGCGGCTGAACTGTTTGACTTCATCTATATGTTAATAAGAAGCAAGGTTTTTTTTAACCTTTTCCGTAAGGAAAAAGCGGTTGAACAGATGGACTCAGAATCTATGTATTAATAGAAAGCACGAATTTTTTGACTTTTCGAGAAAACAACTGTCTCAACAGATTGACTTAGAAATGGTCTTAAATGGAAAATCATGGCCCGTACGTGTGCAGACTCTACTTCAATCACAAATATTTTAGTTCTAAATATGAATACTTTGTTCTGAAAAAAAAACGCCATTTCGAAACGGCTGCTAGGACTTACACTGTATATTGCTATGCTCTACGGTGAGCAGCGAAGGTTTCCCATCGAAACTGGTGCGTACCCACCAATGTTTATGTGTGTGTGTGTGTGTGTGTAGTTTATTTTGTAGTTAACTGAAGGCAATTGTATGTCACTACATTTAATTATCTTTAAGCTGTGATTTTTCACAGGTGGTCCAGGTTTAACTTGATTGAACAAAATTTCAGAAAACTTCAGAAGAATTTTTCGATTTCTCAGATGGCAAAAAAAATTGAGGTGGTAGGAGTTATTAAATCACATCTTAATGACAGCGTATCTAGTGAGATGGTTAGTTGAAGTTGAAGGTTTGTGTTTCTCAGCACAATGAGCTGAATCGCATCTCAAAACTCCGCCATATGGTTATACCATTTCCTTGCCAGTCTTTTGAGATTTCATTCTAAGTATAACATGTTCAAGTCGCACAATCCGCCAGTTTCCATAGAACCGATGTGCCTCTATATTTGTGGTCGCACACGAAAGCCATTGGGTATACGAGTGATGGATGTATATTTTTAATCAAAGGTCAACTATCACTGGTAATCACTTCACACCTACGGATTATAATAATCACAACTTGCAATATTTTTTATGTGATCCCATATTACATCAATAAATTCTACAATGTGTATCACATCTCTCACGTACGTGGTAATGATACTACATGTGCTAAATATCAGACGATCGATATTAATAAAAATAGCAAAAAAGAATCGTTAATGAATACACACCTGTTTTGAAAACACGCACTTTAACTGTCCCAACACTCACCGTCGAGTTAGTACATTCAATTTGCAGGCAGTATTTCACAAATGGAGGTAATGATACTCCAAATTTAGTATCACATACAGGTACAGGCTGCAGTGGAATAGTAATCGTACCTATAGTGTCCATCATTCTAATTTGCAAATGTAAATTATGCGTTACCGTTTGCGTGTATGTCCTATGCAGATACATGAATCAGAACGTGACGGCAGAGCGCGTGCTCTTTTCCTACGGTTAAAAATTATTTTAAAAACCTGCAGATAAAAAAGTCTTCCAATTTACTTAAATATTTTCCTGAAAGTAGTCAATAATTCAATTTCCAACGCTCAAAGGCTACAAAGAATTTTGAAACTCTCAATTACCAAATTCTAACAATTTCTTTCACACTCCTTCATTCACAAGGTATGCAACGGTATGTAATAACTTCAGAACTTCGTGATTACTTGGACATCTATAAACTAACTTTACAGAAAGGCTTAACTTCGTTAAGTAAGCGTAAATGAACAAAACATGTCACAACGCAGACGTTAAAGGAGAACACGAAAAGTACGGAGATTGGAGGTGGCCCATACATAACTCGATGACAAGATGACAAGGAAACTCGTTCGCAATTTTAGAATGGTCTCGAGGTGCCAAGTAAATAATAGCTGATGTATTAAAATAGCCAGAACTTTTTTCCTACATACGGGTGGAAGCCACCCCAAATAGTAAAAAAAGACAGGGACAATGCATTTTAACTTTGTTGTAAATACAAATTCGTGCCATAAATGGCACGGATTGATGTTCTGAAAAGTCCTTAAAAATTAGATATATTACGAGTGTCTCGGGAGAAACTTCTGGGGCAGGGGTGTCCGACTTCCAAGATCTCAAGGGCCACAACTAAAACCTTAATATGGTCGCGAGCCATATTGTCATTACTCGGGTGGGGGTGGGGAGACCAATACGTGTTACGAGGCCGTGTCATGTATAACGCAGTGTAACACATTGGGTTTATTTTCAATTTCTGAATTTACTAGAAAATATCCTTAAATCTAAACTTAACTCAAAGGGGGTGTTGACCCCGGCAGGGCGGCTGTGCTAGGCGCAATCAATATTCTCTCCCGACATGAATGAAAGGGACTTTCCACTTTTGACTATTAACCGTAATTCGTGGGCCATAATAAATGGCATCGCCGGCCACATGTGGCCCGCGGGCCGCCAGTTGAACAACCCTGTTCTAAGGTATGTAGTAGAGTCGAAAGTGATCGCTTATTGGCAGTGAATTTGTAGTAGGAAACTGCATACTATAGTTATATGTATTTATACATGTGACATTTGCCTCCGATTGTTAGGGAATCCCCAATGTCCAGGTGTTCGGCAAGTACATGACATCCCCTTAGCTGCGTCAGAACGTGACATGCCGATCGTGAATACATAAAACGTTGCCTACAAATCAGGGGGAAAAACGTGTAACATTTGCATGAAATTCCCGACATGTTACTTGTAAAATTATATGGCCGAGAATTTTATAACATTTATTCTGAGCCACCCGTAATATATACCAGAGTTAAAAGATAATAAACAAAACGATAATGAACAATATTTAATGATAATAAATAAAATGACCATTTTAATACTTTTCAATGTAGATAACGTAATTTCTTTTTGGTTTTGATCTTCATAAACTTATGTGAGTTAAAACATTAATATTTCATCTTAGAAGAATACACAAGTTTGTGTTACTAATACAGCAGATGATAAAATACTAATAGAATGTTGAACGTTAAGTTAAATGAGGCCTTGGAAAGTCAAAGTAGCTAAACACGAAACTTTTCGAAACGAAGGTTTTGACACCTTAATATTATATATATATACTAGAGGCAATACACAGTTAAAAGAGCAATGTTTCAAACAGCATTGAAGTACTTGTAACAACTAAACTATCTAGTGATCGCTATGGTTGTATGTCAAGAAGACGAATTCATACAGTTTTTATGAATTTCCCCAAAGAAAAAAAAAACATTTTTGGCACTTAGCTACCTTGGCTCCAAATTTTGTTACTCCTGTTGTCAATACAAGTAAACAATCGTTAAATAATATATTCCCCGTCATTAACAGCTATAGAACAACAATTCAAAATACCATGTGACAAGCAGAGAGAGGCGTATTCAAATCACAGACCTTGCAGGCAGTCTGATGCTTGCAAACCGCACTCCCAGTGAAGTCTGCGATGAACGAAAAGGGATAATGATTAAAAGATAAGCGCTTGTAATGTTCTATCACTTCATAATTGGAGCCTTCAAGAAATTATGTGATGAACTTGGTGAGTATAAAGTGGATATTGTAGTGATACCAGAAGTCAGGTGGCTTCCAGATGATGTACTAGAGAGAAGGAATTGTACGCTCTTTTATAGAGGCCATAAAGATAAGGCGCAGGCCATAAATGGCACCAAGCTCGAGGAGGACGAGTGCCTACGAACGTGACGCCTCGGAATGGGAGCGTCTGGAACGGTCGACGTCACGGGGGCCACTCGACACACATGCAGTGATCACAACGCGACATGCGCATTAAAACTAACATTCTGTCTAAACTGATACGCTAAGGATAGATGACTGTTTTCGCAATTTATAAAAACATATCGACAGAAAAATTGTGATACTCCTGGATAGGGAATTACTCCTCATTCCTGTGTCAAACATTTAAGATAAAACAAAGATAAGTTTGCCGATTGTACAATAGAAGCAGATTACTGTAATAAACATTACAAATTCGGAAAGAATACGTCCTAAGCTCTTAAAATCGAGTTTTCGTGTTCCTGAAGAGACACAAGTTTTGTGGCGACAAATGAATTTGTGGAAGTCCTTCAATAATAATAATAATAATAATAATAATAATAATAATAATAATAATAATAATAATAATAACTAGCATTATTAATTATAATTAATAATAATTATTAATTTAATTTATTATTTATTATTATTTTATATTATTATTATTATTTATTTTATATTATTATTTATTATTAATTTATTATTTATTAAATGTAATTAATAATAATCTTATTATTAATAATAATACGTATAAAAATAATTATAAATATAATTATTATAAATTTTCATTGAAAGAGATAAACATTTTTTATTCATTGTTTGGCACTTATTTCCAGCACTTTTTTCCGAAAACACGCGAACGTCGTTAATAAACGTATTTCTGGGGATCAGAGCTATTAAACTGAGTGAATTATTCACTAAATGGAAAATACGTTGTTTTTACATTTACTTCCATGAGTCGGGGTACAGTTTTCATATTTACGTTGATGAGTCAGGTGAAAATATAAACGACAAGGAGGGGATTTATTTTTTCTTGAAATTACTTATTGTGATTTAAATTTTCTAGACAATCTGCAAGAGATGTATGACTAACATATTTTTATATTAAAAATTAAAATTGAATATTAAATAACTGAAAATAGATTTCCACAAGTAAAAAAATATTTCCACCCCATCCCCAATTAATTCTAATTTATTCAAAAACATCATTTTGGATAAGATATTGGATAAGAATTTTTTCGGATAAGTTAACATGATAGTTATTTTATTATTATTATTATTATTATTATTATTATTATTATTATTATTATTATTTTATATTACTACCCCAATGTTAGTAGGAAAGGGTTGGTACATTGATTCGGTAAATATGTGTTGTATGATATGTAAATTATTACAAAGTTTTTGGTCTTTTCCTAGGTTTTTTGTAATTGCAGTTAAAAACCGGTACCACCGAAAACACTTATAGAAGACACAAGTAGAATAATAAATATTCTATTTTATATCATACATTATGTACTACAATGATTTAATTTATTCCACACAGAATCGTCCTTTCCTCCGAAATGTAGGTGCAAAAACGTCGAGAAGTATTTTGTCTCTGTCAGTGTATTGCAAACTCTTCCTACATCCCACCACTTATCTTTTGAAAAATGGAGATGTGTATTCGAGCGGGTTTATTTCACTCACACAGACAGACTTGTCGCTAGTGGAGACTGTCCAGTTGAAAAGTTGTTCACGTACTTCCCCAATACATCAAAAGGGTGAAGAATGGGGTAAACGTCGCATGCTCTACTGGGGTCATTTAGAGTAGTCCCCGACTGCGATGGCTGTGGACCAAAAGGGTTGCATTTTAAAGCGAAACCGATGTACTAGGACCAGACAAAATGGTAAGAGCGCAACAGCGAGGAAAATACTGGCAATGTCAGTAGCAACCTCTTTTTCATTTTTCATTTGCCCACTACAATGAAGTTAACAAGAGCTATGAATGAATGATTAGCAAACTCTTCCCCCATCCCTTCACTCACTGTGCAAGAATTGTTTATTCAAGAAAATCACAGAACAGGTACATAGGGTGAAAACGTTTCTAGCTTTCGCTAAACAGAATTCGATGGCGAAACATTTCCCACGTGATGAAAAAAAAACCTACGAATAAATTCGTAAGATAGATACCAAAAATTACCAATTCGGTAAGAACAGGGCTCTTTATAAATAGCGAGTCATAGAGATTTGATTGATTAGTGTTTTCGGAGGCGTCAACTGCCTAGGTTATTAGTCTCGTAAGAATAATACATTTTGTATCTTGTGGGATGACGTTCTTTTCCCGCTGGAACCTGAGATCTGGCGTCGACATACACATGGGCTTGCGAGGTCTCTCCTCTAGATATTTCCCCCAGCGGAACACCGTCTCTGCCGAGACTTGCTCTATGTTACGAATTTGTACCTCGACGGTCTAGTACTGTAATGCATGTATGTGTTTCTGTAAGAGGAGAGAAGAGAACAAGGTGAGAAAGGAAAGATCTCGTTCGTGGCCCGTTTGTTAATGTACTTCTCAGGCATTCATCTGGTACAGATCAGTGAAACTACGAAAAAGCGCGGATTAGAGAAGCCAGCCACCAAAATTCTCTTCCAGACAGAGGTTACATTCAACCACACTGTTTAGTCAGCATCGAAAATCCACCAATCATATGGACTCGAACCCTAAGGGCTGAAGTTCATAGTCGCTGCAGAGAAAACAGTAATGCTGTCACTGAGTCACTCAACCACTGGATTTAAAAGGATTTAATTTGTTCAATGATTCATTAGTTGCAAAAATGAACTTCCTTCGCAAATTTTTACCGCACGCGAAATCAAATACGACTTTTTACTTATCACACAAATGACTATTTCCTTTACTTTTCCTCCACATTCGCCAAATAATTCTATCAAGCTCGCGACCTCATTCTGTTCAACGACTTGTCACCTCCTTCGGGACCACGCTCGCTTGGCCCGATCAGCGGCGCGGGAAGTCGCTTCGCTCCGTGAGCGCGAGCGGGCGCGGTGAGGTCGGGGGTGAGACGGGGGTGAGAGAGTGCCCGTGAGCACTCCATCGAGCACGACGCCGCGCGGCCCACGGGCGACGGGGAAGGGCTATCCGACACGTGTCACGGACAGGGACGCGTCACGCATCGTGGCGGCGCACTGTTCCCTGCGGAAGATAACGCGCGCGCCGATCGACCGCGCGGGCGGGCGGGCGGGCGGGAAGGCGGGCGGGAAGGCGGGCGGGAAGGCGGGCGGGTGGGCGGGCGGGAAGGCGGGCGGGCGGGCGAGCGGGCGAGCGGGCGGGCGGGCGGGCTTTCGGGCGGGCGAGCGGGCGGGCGGGCGGGCGGGCGGGCGGGCGGGCGGGCGGGCGGGCGGGCGGGCGGGCGGGTGATTTTTGGTTTTGGTTTCGGGCAGGCGAGCGGGTGGGTGGGTGGGTGGGTGGTCGGGTTTTGGGCGCGCGAAGACGGGCGTGGGTGTGGGTGTGGGCGGGGCGGCGCGGCGCACAGATAACGGCCTGGAGAGCTGCGCACAATCCCGCTTTCCCTGGGCGGCCGCTTCCCGAGGCGAGGACCGCTCCCTTCCCCGCCCCAGCCCCCGCCCCCGCAGCACGGCGCCGCTCCGCCCCGCGGGAATGGACCGCCAGGTTCGCGCTGAGCTCGGCGAATTTGCGCCCCCAAATGAGAGGCTCGAGCTGGGCCCGCACCCGAACGCGAACACGTGACAGAACTTGGGGCTTTCCTTTCCGTGTTCCTGGAGACGAACGTTTTTAGGACAAACCGATAATTGTTTAAATAATGTTTGTGCATGTAAGAGAATGTTTGAAGTACATCGCATCCCAAGAAGGAGTATTCGGCCATGTCTAATCTCAAATGTATCCATTCCAGACACATAAACCCCAAGAAAACTAAAGAATTTCCAAAACGGCGGAACTGGTGATTCACTCGGGGCTAGTGAACAGTCGCAATGTTGCGACCAATGTAAGTGGGCATCAAACTTTCTGGCGACAATACTAGTGCCCTAAGAATTGTTTTATGTACGGAAGTATCGGTCTACTGGCCTCAAGAAACGGATGTTTTTTTTTAATTCTTTCATTACTATAACTTGCACTAGATCGAGATCGTCACTTGCTATAGCGAAGTACATGCGACAACTTATAGTTATCAATTTGTGGAGGTCCATTTTAACTTTGACATTTTCATGGACGAAGATGGACGATATATGGAAATATACGACGATATGAATGTACTATTTTGTACACGAATATGGACGATATATCGATATGAATGTACTATTTTGCATAAGTTTCATTCGAATAGTGTGTTATTTTCATTTTTATACAAAATGTACAAAACACTCAATGACAAACGTTTGTGACTGGATTCATCATAAAAGAGAAAATAGAAAGAAGTTCATTACAATATGCATTTGGAATTGCTTAAATACCGAGTTAGGAGACATATTAGTTTGATCTCTGTTATATGTCACAAGAAATGACAATGTGACCTCCACTTGTCCAAATCCATGCTTCTGTTCGTCTTCACATGGAATACTGAACACGATCATAACCGCGTGGTATAGTGCGTACTGTCGGGCAGTCTGCTTCATGAGCGCACAGGGATTTTTTTTTCTTAATGCACAGTAGTCGAAAAAACCAAAGAGTCAGTTTTCTCACAGAGAAATGTCTAGGGGTTTCATAATATTGCAAAGCGATGATACAGTTGGGTGATGGAAGCTCTTGAATAAATCCTTTACGACTGAAACCCGAATGCGCCATTAGGGGTAGCGCACATATGGGTCGCATTGCCCGGTCCAATGACAGTGAATAATAATTACATTAATATGTACTGTATCATCTCAATTAAATCAGCATCCTCGTCATATTCGTAATGAACTGATTACCAACATACTGCCGGTTAATGAGTATTTGTATAGCAACAAATGCTACTCCATTTTCTTCAATTCCCACATATACAAACACGAAAACGAATCATTATATTTCGATGGAAGACAAAAACTGATACATTTCTCGGCACCAATTCATTACTGCAAAGGAAATATACATCAGAGATTACTAATAGTCATTTATGCACTATGGTTGCAATTTGAAGTTGTATTTAGAATATGTCCTATTTCTGAAGGTAGCTTATTAACTGTGAACCAACAATACAATACTTTCGGTGTCATTTTTATGTCACAGAGTCATCATTCGCCTAGAAATTAATTGCGCTCTTTTTAATAATGATAATTTTCCTATTTTCGAATGAAGTTCTGTGTTCTGCCAAAGCTCGTCATGAACTCAAGCAAGCGTAAGTGAAGATTAATCAAGTAATGCCACATGGTGTGGGCAATAACAGAAGAACTTCCTTTTAAATATACAAAGTCCAGATTTTCTTTTTTAGCTCACCAAGTGATTATAATGCCCGTAAATTTCGAAATTTAATTTAAAAAATGGGTATTACACAAACATGAACACGCGAAATATTCAAAAGATATCAACTTTACAAAATGAATATGAACATCACGAATATCAAAGGAAGGAATATCGCTTCAGTGAACACGTGACATTACCTTAAAATAAACCATCGAGGAGACATATCTTTCCTCTATGGCGTCAATCAAAGATGCTTATCTATGACAATCTACGGGGTACATTTTGATTGAAAATATACAATTATTGGAATCGCGAAATGTTAAATTGTTTATGGTGACACCGTTTTTAATAACTCTTTTCTTTTGTATGAGGAACGAGCGAGTATGAATTCATATCAGCACTTTCGCCTTTATAGATCCCTAAAATCGCTTGTTCCATTATGAAGCTCATAAAATGATCCATTTCAGTGAATTAAGCAAACATTATCTTATCGTCTTGGATAAAATATGTAAGTGTTGCTTCACTAGAATGTATGGCAAATGGGTTTATCTTCCAATGTTTAAAATCATGAATACTTCAAAATCATGATTTGAAACTTAATATGAAGACAATTGCTTATTTCCACATTTTTAATGGTGATAATATTGTAAGTCGATGAATATAAGTGTAAAAGGATGGTTTAAGACTTTAATTAAATGCACTCGTAATACAAAAAATAACCAGTGGTGAAACAAAATGATACAGAAATTTTCATACTAGCTAGTTCCACTTTCTTTCAAGTCTAGGCTACCTTTCCAGTTTTCCCGAACCCCCTTCCCGGCTGCTATCTATCAGCGCCTGATGGACCTTTCACGGCCTCCCACGGAACTACCACTGCCCTGGGGATAGATATCAGTAGAGACGACCTTCGCGCTCCCCAAATATCACGCCGAGGTAGCCTTTAGGCCCATCGGTACTGTATCATTATTATCTATGCCAGTGGTAACCAGTGGCCCCTTCCTCTGCGTTGTACCATTGTGCTAGGTGTAGGGATAGTTTCTCAACCAGCCCCACTGGCCGATTGCACTCCGATCTCACATACATTTACCAGTCAATACAAGTGATTATAGAAGGATTAAGGTAGCGATTGAGGAGGAGGTAGGATTAAACTACGAGTGATAGGAATGCCCCTATCCATCAAAAACAACTGACAATTTTCATGCGTTATCTGGGTTTCAAAACCATAGTCTTACTGACTTCACATTACTATTTGTCAATGTGTGATGGTTATATTATAATAATAGTAATAGTAATAATAATAATAATAATAATAATAATAATAATAATAATAATAATAATAATAATTGTAAAAATGAAAATTGCTTCATAGCTTCAATTTATACAGCAATTTTTTATTGCAATATTTCAGTTAACTTTGTTTATATCATTATCATCATGTTTTAAAATCCAAATCTTTATCTTGTGTTTGAAAATATTTAAGGATTAACTATTTTTCAGAGCTAATGGTAATTGATTATATATTTGAGGCCCCTTTGAACACCAAGGTTCTTGATATTAGAGATTTATGAATTTTGGGCTTTTTAATTTGATTAGTGGCTTTACTATGTGTACTGTGATTGTGAAATATTTTCTCAGTTAAATTATTTCCGCTTTTGACATAAAATATTTGTAGTACTTTATATACAAAAATATGTTGTAATAGTGAAATATTTAGTTGTTTATAAAGGGGAAGTGAAGAAGCAGTCTTATTTTTTATAGATATACGGATAAATTTGTTTAGACTTATTCTTAGTTTCTTAATATACGTCTTGAATGTACCTCCCCATATTGCAGTTTTGAATTGATTAGTGCGTAATATAGAATTCTAAGTGTATGAATATCGCAAAAATTTCGTAGATAATAGAATTTTTTTATATTACCCCTAAATATTTTTGTATACTTATTATATATTTCCAAGTCATTTTATTATCTATTATTATTCCTAAGAATTTGAAATGGTTGACTTTCTCAATTGTTTCACATTTGCATGTCAGCTTTTGAATACAATAAACATCATGGAACTTAATATTATATTTAAAATGAAAATCAAAACTCATGTTCATGTATTTAGTTTTTCTTACATTGACGCTCTTTTTGGTACTACTACACCATTCTTTTAATCATAAGACTGCCTTCAATATCATTCCAAAGTGGTTGTTCGTCACTGCGAGAAAAAGTAAAAGCAATGTCGTCAGCGAAAGCTGACCAGTGCTATTTTTCCTGGGAACTGAATTTTTAATAGGTCATTAATGAATATGAGAAAAATGATCACTGACAACACAGATCCTTCCGGTACGCCTTTTTAGAGTATGCCTGAATTACTGTAACAGTTACCTATTTTGACTATTTGTTCCCGTTCAGAGAGGAACTGATTAAACCATTCTAAAGCTACACCTCTTATTCCTATATTCTCCATTTTTGAGAGAAGAATTTTGTCATCTACCATGTCAAATGCTTTTCTAAAATGTTACCTTTTGTAAATCCAAACTGATGTTTGCCGAAGAAATTAATTTTGTTTAAGTAATATAAAAGTCTCTTTTTCATACATTTTTCTATGATTTTAGAAAACACTGGTAATATGCTTATTGGTCTAAGGTTATTCAATCCGCTATAGAAACTTAGATTTATTATATGTGTGGAGCAAGAATCGATGTGCATTCTTTTACTAATTTCGTAGTAAAGAAAAATGCTGTGCGTTCCAGTTAAGTTTCAAGTACACAGAAAATGCATTAAACATTATTTCTGTATTTTTTCTTCAATTTAATTTTTAAAAAAATTAGGATTTCTGCACTTTTCCTATGCTACCACCTATGGAATGGAGTGGGGGCTCTCAAAAGAATTATGTCATCAAAAATTTAATAGAAAGTTCAAGAAGGTATCATGTTGTAGAATACTGCTTAAGAAACATTTCGGGCCCACCTAAACCCTACATTTCCCTCCATATCTTCCGCCTGTCTCGCATCTACCCCACGCTATTTTCTCATGTGTCCCCACATACATACACATATTTTGCAATCTCATAGAATTCACGTGTCGCCATAAAACGCGTGTCCTTAAGGGACACGAAAACCTGGTTTGAAAGATCCAGAACGATTGTGTCTGAGGCATGCGCGATTATAATGTCTATTCAGTAATAATCAGCAAACTCATTTGTTTTGCTTACGTATGTTAGATGCTAGACTGGAAAATAATTCTCTACCCAAGAATACTACATTTACATTTGTGACGATGATTTTCTCATAAGTGATCAAAAAACAGTCTACAATTCAGAGCATATTGTACAGAGAGGGCAGAGAGGGGGAGAGAGGGAGAAGAGGGGGAGAGAGGGAGAAGAGAGAGAGGGAGAAGAGAGAGAGAGAGAGGGGGGGGAGAGCATTAAATAATAGTATTAATAATAGAAACTGACTCTTTTTATACAACCGTAGATAACATCTATGGCAACATACAATCTATGCGTCTCAATGATATTTGAAACCAATCGTTTCCATAACAACAATGTAAACAAAATTGATGTATTTTTATGTTGTTTATCCAAAGAATAACATAAAAAATTGGAGTGAATATTAGATGATCTGCCGTGGTTGTAGGTTACTGTCAAATGCATATTTCACGATATCAAATTAAATTGAAACATTGCTTGAAGATAATCTACAAACTGTGCACTGACAAATTCAGGTCTCTTGAAATGCTTTCGAAAGGAAAACAGAATTATTCTCTGATTAATTTTTGCTAAGCATAGAATTCTTCGAAAACATTCAATACGATCGATATAGATCATTACTATAATACCTTTCATGAATTACCTTCATTATCATTATTATTATTACTGCTCTTTTCGTTATTACAGTGACTATTATTGCTTATATTATTAATGTTACGTCACATATTTAGTGAGGCGTTGTTCTGTGCAGTGGAGTGGAGTGATGTGTTAGTTAAGGTATACATCATAGGAAAACAAGAACAAATATTCATTTAGAGGTAATTAGATATTAATTGAAATGAATAAAAAAAATATTTATAATTTTAATATTTGCCTGCGAAGATTAGCTCAAAGCAAACTTTAATAATTCTATCTATCAATCATTCAACAGAGCCATGTGAGAATAAAATCTTACAAATGACACACACACCTTCTAGGTGTGTGAACTAACGAACTCCATAATCCACTGGAATTTACTCTTCAGGCTTCTAAAACAATACTGCGGGTTGCAAAGCTCTGCGTACACGGCCCTTAGAAAATCACAGAATAACCATTCGTGTCGATTTGGCTGCTCGCATTCATTTCCAGGAAGCCAACGGAACGGACTTCCAAGAAATATTCTGCATGCGCCGCACGACGTCAACGGAAATTCAATAAACGAGAGCAGGGAGGAAGTGGTGAAACTAAGGCGCTCTCCACGGCATGCGCGCGGCCCTCCAGCCACTCGTCCCGAGCACTCTTCTCTCGCTCTTTCTCGCCCTCCCTGGCCTACCAATAGAACTCGGTTTGTGGAATATTTAATGGTTTTTGTGAAATATATGTTGTTCATAATTATTATTCGTGTAATTATTATATATGTCTACATCTCTGGATCACGACACTTCAGCCTATACGGCTGAAGTGCCCTGCCCTCGCAGACATTTCTCAAGTTTTCCTGGTTTGCGGATTCTCGGGTCAATGGCCATTCGTCCTTCCTGAGCATTAACCATTGTACTACATACGTATATAATAAAACGGCCACATTGCTTTGCAGCATCAATTATTTTTTCCTGCCTGTTCCAGGAACATGAATTGTAGAATTGTTTCCATTTAGTCTACCCATTATTATCAATAAATATCTTACAAGAATGTGTAACAATATCGTAATATACGAGTAATTTGCATTAAGAATGGTTCATTCAATTACGAAGAGCCTATATGAGACGCGGTACCTACCCTTAAAATACTACATAATTCATATTAATTTACAAAGACCACACGTTTTTGGAGTTTGGTCAACTGTAATATATGTTATTAACTACATATGTTATTAACTACATATATTATTAACTACAAATACATAAACATTTATTCGATTTAAAAATTATTAGAACATTAAAAAAATAGTTTCGAAGATAGTAGTTCCCTTTACCAGTGGCCACAGTAACAGAACACTAGTACTGCAGTATGCAACTAGGTAGAACATACAGTATGACCTCTACTGAAACCATCAACATATGTGAAAGTTAGAAAATATTTGGAATTGTTTCACTGCAAAGGAATGAACGCAATTGAAACAATACATCATAACCAACCAATACTAACGGCAGATGTATAAAGAAGAATGGACATTTTATTAAGTATGATCCATCAAACAGCAGTTAAATTACTGAAAAACTTGAGCATGAACAATTTCCACCCAACTTACAAACTATTAGAAAGTAGTGTAGCGTCACGTTGGCGGCCGTGGGTGAGAGGAGAAGCGGAAGTATCGCAAACCTGCGGGCTGAATAGCCTTGGCGCCACGGCGTTGGGATACATTTAGACCAAGTGGACGCCGGCTGGACCTGGAAGGTCACGTGGTAGACGCGAGCTTTCCTCCTACACCAGGGACGGTCACGTGACGGCTACACTCTAGGTATAAAATGGAGCCGACGAGCTTACACGGGGGTTTTGTTCTGGAAACCTCGCGCGATGCGCAAAACTTTACGCCCAGGCTGGAGCGTGTCGTGCCTCTGGCACGGGTGACGAGGTCACGGTAGTAGCGCGGGAGAAGCGTCAGTGGAGGTGGGACCTCTCTAGCTATGTCAGGTATCCACAGGAAAATACTCAAAAGTGTGTAGTTTCGGAGCAGAATTCAGTTATTGTACATAACTGTAAATAAACTTGTACATACTTGTAAATGTCTATGTGTTTTTCTCCATGACGCGACAGTAGGCTATATGGAAGGATTTTCCCTATAGATTAGTAATCGGGCGTTTCTTGGACAGCGACGCTATTCATCAACGTGCGTGCACCAATGTGTATCAAAACGCCAACACATCTTTCTGCCGTCAGACCTCAAAGATTTTTTAACATCATGTCAATCAATACTGAAAGCTTGACAAGGGCTACAGAGAGATGATGCAAAAAGCGGATTCATCCATCATACATTTTTCTGACGAATGAATCTGACTCTGTGAGAATGCTCTACAGATAGGCGACTCTGTGCCGTGCGCACCGCAGGTGCGCGGTTGAGAGCAACCGGCGGTGGCGGCGGCGGTGGAGGAAGGCGCTTCGGATCGTTCTGCTGGCTGACTTGACTAATTAATTAGTGTCTCCAGGCGCGTGAACTGCTATAACCATTAGTATCGTACGTATAGTGCATGGTATATCCCTGGAAGGGGCGGAATTCCCAGCTAAAACGTGAGATATCCTCCAAGTACTTCCGCCTCAACGGAGTCAAGCTCTAAGTTCCCGACGGACCTCCTGGCAGAGTGTGATAATAGCGTGTAAGTGTGTGTGTGTGTAAGGGGACAAGAATAACGGAGGAAAGACCATGCGCGGTCCATGTCACGTTAGATAAGGATCTCAGGCTTTCACTTAGTATTGATATGTGAAACCACGGAAAACTACCGTTTAGAGCAGCTGACAGCTAGAATTCTCTTCCAGACACTGGCTCAATTCGACCTAGCTATCCAGGTTGTGTCGAAAATCCACCACCGTCGGGAATCGAACTCTAGGACATCCCGGTTGCAGTGAGCCATTTCGGCCGGTGGCTGCCTGGCCCTCACAGCCGCTGCGAGAAGCGCCGCGCCTCTCCGCCTGCCGGCAGCTCCTCGGGCGAGCGCCTCCGCCGGCGCGTCACTTTCCTTTATGGCCGGCTTGCATTAAAGAGCTGGCCATTCTTTCGTGGGCGAGGCGCTCCGCCCCCTGCCCGCCCTCCCTTCGTCCCTGATGCCACCATCATCTTAATAATAAATCGACTTAAGAGCCATTCAGCGCATTTTATGGTGTTGTTTTATATTTATTTAAGAGCAACGAACTTCAGATTCTCCTTAAACGTAACACCCATTAACACCTGCATTAAGCAAATTGAACGCCCGTTCAAGCGATGAACGCGAGAAGCGGCCGAGGACCCGAGCGAGGAGGCGAAGCAGGCTCGAGCTTGCGCAAAAGAAAATGGGAAGAAAGACGACGTTGAAAGGAGGCACGGTCGGGGTGGCGTTGGGGAGTCAAATGCTGCCGTAGTTGCACGAGAGAGGGCAGAGAATTTCGAGGCAGGAGAAGCTAAAGTGACTGAGCGGACAAACAGAAAACAGAAGAATGGAAGGAAGTAGAAGGCAGGTCGTTGAAACAATAAGGTAATATAAGAAAATATTATTTGCTGAAGCCAAAATAGAGATAAAGACCACGGCGATAAAAGAGGGGAAAGGAAGGAGAGGATAAACAACTGTAAGAAAACCGGATGACCCCAATCATGTCAAGAGTGTAGAATGTTTAGATTGTGAAAGGGATGCAAGAATGATGTAAAAGTGGATGGGAGAGGAAATCCAGCTTCCTATCGCTGCTCTCCGCCCCTGCGGTTCACTGGTCTTGCTTCGTCTCCTCTAAAGTTCTTCATTTATTTATTTTTATTTTACGTCAAAAAACAGTTAAAACTGCGTATGACGTGCTATGGGGAAAAGTGAATTGTGTGCACATTTTCAAAATTCTGTGATCCCTACAGTCATATATTAAAATTTTGAAAGAAAAGAAACCCTCCCATGTAATAAAATGTACTTTCAAGGATAAAAAGGCAATACATTTGGCTCTTATCCATGTTGTCCTTCTACATCTGTCTTCAGTCCTTTTCCACCTTGTACGCCGAAGATTAGCATGGGGAATGCACAAGACGGAGGAGGCATGCGACGCCAAAACGGAGGGGTGGGCGAGAGGTGAGCGATCGAGAAGGGTAGGGCGGGTGGCTGGCGCGGCCGGGAAGGGGAAGGCGGAGCGCGGAGGCGCATCGCCCCGGGCGGCGAGTGCAGGCGGCGGCCGAAATGCCCCGCCTCGCGCCCCAATAATGAAAATACCACTTCATCGCATTATGCCTCAAGAAGGGATCGCGCGGAGGCCGGGAGAGGGGCGTGCGGCAGCGGCGTGCCCTTCGTCTCCGCCGAGAAGCTCTTGCATCATTAAACCAACGTCGTGAATTTATTCTGCCGGATTCCGTCATAAAACTGCTGCGCGCAGCCCGTCGCCGCGCGCCTCGTCCGCCTCTTCCCCGCGAGACGACGAGGGCGGGGTGGGAGGGAGGGGAGAGCGGGACGGGACGGGACGAGTCGAGTCGCGCTGCGCCCTCCGGCGAGCATATGGCAAACAGGCGACGACGAAACGAGCGTGGGCGTCGTTAAGGGCACGACGCGGATGGAGGCGGGCGCCAGGGCCTCGGTTCAAAGGCCTCCACGTTAGAGCGCGGGCTTTGCGAACCTCTCCAGCTCACATTTGCGCGTCGCGTGTCACGCCGCGAACCTAATACGCAGATTTGCAGAGCCCGCGTCGCAACACGCCAAGACGCGGAGCTCTGTGCCGTGATCATGCGCGTTTGCGTTCCTAATGGTTGCTTCCACGAAATGAGATGCAGTATTTGTTGTACTGTGTATTGGATCAAAATATCCAGACACAAATACTTGCAGAGATTTTTGTGACAGTTCATCTTCATTACTCAGTTCTTAATTTTACGCTCGAGAAATTCACCAAATCGTCCGAGGAAGTCTATGAGGGACACATAATTCCTTTGTAAATCGACATATGCATGTATGCGTCGCGATAGAGTTCCATAAAGGTCTCAGTTATAGGCACAGCGAGAACATCAGAATGAGCAAGTTACTTATGAAAAGGATTCGCATTATTTTCAAGTAAATGCCTCTAAATGTGTTTATTGACACACATCGAACAGGTTAACATAAGACTGGAATTGATCGTCTTCAAAAAAATATTAAATGTTGAGATGAACATTTCATTTGCTTACGGAGAGCAAAAGTCAATTTTATTTCTTTTAAAATCACTATCAATCTTTTGGCTGAAAAGAAGAAGATATGTGTAATAATTCAGCCATTTGAACCGCAATCAGATCCACTGATAGCAGTTGAAAAGTTCTTCTTGAAATATCTATTTCAAATTCACAAGACCTCGAATTTGGCCAGATCAATTGAGAAATATTCATTTGGGAACATTGTCCTGTGAACAGCTGAGACGCTTGTGGTGTTTAAAATTAGACGGATAAACCAACATAGGGACAGATGTAAAAAAGAACGGACAGAGGTTTAAGAAAAAACCTTACTAGGAACTCCCAAAAGTGTATTTTCGTCAATATATAGATCTCATTTTTTTATCATGAAAATTATAGCTCGTATATTCTACGAAAATAAAATTACTGAACGTACTAGTAAATGAAAATACAATTATTATTTCGAAGTTTATTTAGAGGTCAAGAGCTCAATGGTGACGGAAAATATCATATTAGACTGGTAAAATAAATGTCGCTCTTCAAAAAAACATGAAATGCATATCCAAACTTGAATGACACGCAAGATGTGGCAAGTTCTTACTGTTAATGTGTTTCATTAAGTCCCTCAAATAGTAATAGAAAGAACGTCCGAATGTATATATTCCACCATCGTCCAATCAGAAACTATTCGAAACAAATTATTAATAACTGCATCGAAACTAGGAAAATTTTTCCCAACGTAAACCTTACGAAGTAACGTAATGTCACTGGCACACACCTCAGGGGTCGATGTCAACAGAACCCAAACGCTCACGGGCGTCGAGATGAAACGTCCGCGGCTATCCTTTTTTGGGCAAATCTGCTCAAAAGCGGCGCCCAGAGGAGGCGAGGCAGGTGGACGCGCCCTCGCGAAGCGCGGCGCTAAGCAGCTCTTCTCGCCGGGCGCGAAGCTGTGGTCGCTGCTTAAATAAGCGAAAAGGCACCGGACGCCTGCGGACACGAAATGGATGCAAGCTCTCTTTCGGCCGCTGGTGAACGAGCGAGCAAGCGCCGGCCGTTCCGGCTGCGCGTTTGCCATAATGTATAAAAGAATTCCCAGGAGGCCAATACCAGGCCGAACTTTTTATGAAAGGTTTGATTAACGGTTTCCTACACAAGGGAACGAGTCTAAACCGGCGAAATTAGCGCGGCTGGGGCGGGTGGCCACACTCGCTCCCTCCACTCCGGTCTTCCCCGCCTCCCCCTCTCGCAGCCGTCTCCACGCCCATCGCAACTCTCTGGTGATCCGTGTTGATTCTTGGCGCCTTCGGCCCTCTCCTTTCCCCCCGTCGAGGACCCCCCCAAGCTGTCCGCCCCTTCGGTTCGGCGTCGCCTCTACAGCTCCTATACATCTATCTTCAGACGTCACACCTTTCCCACCCTCTACGCCGAAATTCTCGAATCATCTCTTCCCCTAATTCACTCGATACCTTCCTCCCCATATCGCTCTGCGCTGTTCTGAGTCTCATCATCTCTCCGCTGACGGTCCCCAGCCCTCCGCAACTCAAGCGTTCTCCGCCCCTCTGCCTCTGTTCATCTCCTTTCTCCTCATCTCCACCCGGGTGGCGTGGCGTCGGCCGGAACTTCGGACCCAAAGCGTTCGTTACGCGCGCCCCTTCCTTCCCTCCCCCTCGCCCTCCTCTTCCGCCCTTCGCTGAAAGTGGGGCGGCCAGCGGAGAAACTCGCCGAAAGTCGGAAATCAAAAGTCCCGCTCCACGCCAACGCTGATAAGCACTTTCACAGGTTTGCGAATGAAATTAATGGGGAAATGCTGTGTGGGGGCTTCGCCGTCCGAAGCTCAGGGCTGCACGGGGGATGGAAATCGATGTCCCCGGCGCAAGCTGCTCCCTCCGCCGTCCCCCCTTCCTCTTTCATCCCCTCCCCTCCGCGACGCCTCGGCGGCGCCAGCGGTCCAATCCCAGATAGCTCCAAGGAAACTATAACTTACTTCGTTTAAATAAACTTGCCGAAGCTGTTCCAACGGAGTAACAATAATCACTTATGGACTCCTCGGAACTACCAAGCATCTTAAATCTCACTGTGTAGAAGTAGAGACAAATTTTCACAATTAGATTATACTACCCATTTTTACTTTTAACTCTTGTCATCTTTCAATCACACTTCCAAGTGTATTGTCCATCGTGTTTTGAGTGTCATCGCTACATCGAATCGTTTTAAAGCTTTAAAAGTTTTTAAAGCTTTATCTCTGCTCCCATATCACATGAATGAGTTCCACGTACATCTTAACGAATGAGCAGTGTTAACTCTAGAAGAGTGAAATACCGATCAACGAGTCTGAAAAAGGCTTGAAAATATACCCTTATTTATTTTGAATACCGCATGCAGATAATAGACTCCTGTGTTAGCGGTCAGTAAGAACCTAGGTGGCAATTTTTTCTTTTAGGTATAAAATAACACTGCAAAAATGCTTTAGATGGGTAAGACTAATCAGATTTTTTAACGGCGTTGCGGTGCTTTTTATGTGTCCTTAAAAGCGAATTTGACCGTCGCTACAGGAATTAATGGCACCAATGAATATCAAATTTTCGAGATTCACTTTACGCTCTTTCCTACAGGGAAAGCGTAGTTTCATCTAATAGAGTGATCCCCGAACAACTCAAATATTCAACTGAAAAATATAAGCGTAACGACGCAGAGTGATTAGTGGTGTCTAATCAAAACAAATGGTCCTTTTTATAAGCGAATTTGAATACAATAAGTCATTGATCAGAAGTTGACGAAACGTTTCTAAGAATGTCTACGAGAGACAAGAAACTGTTGGATTCTGTAGTAGTTGTTTCTTCGATAACCTGCCTAACCTAAGGAGGTCCTGATAACAATCATTAATGTTGCGAAACTGCAAAACGAGAACTGTATTTGTGCTGATTAATTGTGATGGTTTGGCAACACTAATATAATTTTTTAAGCATTCTGTTCATCTTAACTCATCTCAACTTTATTATTTTGCTCATCCATAAATACCTACCAAACATACTGCCATTGAGATTGCATAATCTTTAAAAGTGATTCTAAAATTGGCTCCTGTACCTCATGGGAGTACTTGGGGGACATTCAATTAGTACGCGAAGTGGGTAAACCAATCTGGATTCTATTCTAAAGATCAAAAATATATTTTATAGAAGTAATGGAATTTCATTTCCGCGATCAAATAATGTTTCAAACATGTTTATGAAAAATTATGGTTCAGGGTGATTGCTCTTTCATAATACGCCTAAAATAAAATGGAAACCGAAAAAACCTACGTCGTCTCATAAACTAAAAATCTTACCAAGTTGATAACAAATATTCGGCTTTCTGTCCTTATCAAAAGGTAAAACTAAAAGCTCTCTGAAAACTCTTGGTCGACATTTTTATACAATATCATAATTATTACGAATAAATAAATTAATGCACTTTAATTTGGATTTTATCCGAGAAATGGAAATCCAACAACGTAACTGACGTAGCGATCTACAATTAAAACCAAATTATCATAAAAGTTCTTACATCTGGTATTTAACACTCGCCCTCATTGTAAATATTTATAGATGTGTGAGAGTATTAAGTGTTCAAGTATTTACAATTTTCATTATTGATTCAAAACAATATCAGAGAAAATTTACAGAACGAATACTAATAATAATAAATATATTAATACGTAGGCTCTACGTTACATTATTAGGCTCCTCAAGGAAACTGCCTGGAACAAATCTCATGCAACTGGCGTACTACTCATGCATGCCAATGAATATAAGGTGATGGAATATCAATACCATTTCTCTTTTGTAAAATTTATTAAAGAAATATATTTCCGAAAATAAGTAATGAATGAGGACATTTTTCTTAAGTTTGTTAGGAATCATAAATACTTGTTACGAATTCGATAACCAGCACAATTAAAACTACTCATTACATTTTGACACATTTTGGAGAACAAACATTCTTTGATACCTTGTAAAGAAGCAGCGGCAGTCCAAGGAAATCTGTTACAGCTTTCAATTATCTGCAAAAAAGACAGACAATTCATCAGAAACAATTTAAAGTCAATTATGTTCAATCGAATAAAATAGAAGGTATACAGGATTTTAGAATAATTGCTACAACTTCTATTACATGTACGGAGATCCAAGATAAAAAACTTTTACTATTGACCATGAGGTGGCAATCTCACATAACGAAGTTACACATGTGGCAAATGCCTCTGAATGGTAGGTAATGTCCCGTTCACTAACATTCGATTAAGATATTATGTATTATGTGTACCTGCCTAACCCAAGGCAAGTGAGCCTACAAATCAGCGGCAAACGTCGCAAATGTAATTTCGTTAAATGAGATTTTCCTAATGTTCATAAGCAAAAAGTAATTATTTTCGACCCTTCACAATTCTTACACGTTTGTAACATTTATCAAGAAACACCTGTGTATTTACTAACAAAGATTCGGCAAATCGCAAAGTTCATCGGAAAAGTAAACGAAGAGGTGGATGAAAATAATATTAAAAGCATTAAAACCGATAAAACAACGTCGCAAAAGATGAGTAATCCTTGATGATACACGACATATATTTTGAATGCCACGCACATTTTCACAGATGGAAAACGTGATGAAAATATTTTCCAAAATGCAGGAACTAATGACATTATTATAAGTTCCAAAAACCTGTCTGGAATAAAACTCATGGCCGTCAATGAACGAAAGAGTGGTTTAATTTCAATGCAATTGCTAACATTGCTACTTTCCCCCAATGAATACCATTGATACTTTCATATATCATGTATTATTATTATTATTATTATTATTATTATTATTATTATTATGCTTAATCACATTTCTGTCACCTCTCTCGATCAGGTTACTGGACCAGTTTCTATGGCTACATTGAGAAAACGCTATCTAGTAAATCATTATTTAAGTATGTATGGTTAAAATGAAGGAGAGGGATTATGGAGTTCAAGAAAATGTGCGCAGAATATACTACATCCCCTCCATAAGGTACATGCAGTTTATACTGAACGTTGACGACAAATAAGTTAAAATAAATGCTAGTTAAGAGAATTTTGTGATTGGAAGCTATTAAAGTGACACATAAAACGCAACTCATTCCATGGTGCTGTTCTCTGCCGTAACTAGCTTTAGAAGCTGTGAATCGTGCGTAAAACTATCTTCTTACAACGAACGTTGGGACAAGCACCACGGGCAAAATAAACCACGCTGCTGCACAGAACAGACGTTATTCAAAACTAACGAGCGGAATTGTTTATGTTGCCATTATATGCAAATTAGATGATCACGCTGCAAGTCTCATCGCAAGTGTTGCGGAGCCGCACGGAGGCCACGCGCGTGGTTGCCCAGGAAATTCTGCATGCGTGGGCGGTCGCCGGGGTGTGGAATGGCGGGCCGGACGCAGACGAGATCCGCGATAGCAAGGACGCAGCGGAGGGCGCGGAGGGGTGGGCCAGGAGCAAGGGCGCCACCAGCAGACTTGCTCTACTGGCAAAGTCAAGGGAAAGAGAGAGACACCACTCGGCGCTTTAGGCGAAGAGAGACTCTAAGACATTAAACAATGTAGAAAGAAGCCAAGAAGAATGGAATAGAATGTGCTGGGAGGAGGGGAGGTGATAACGAGATTATGAAATTGCATGAAGCTAGGTCGGAGAAGAGAAGAATGTCACACATTGAGGTAGAAAAATACATGTAGGAGCGAAATGAAACCGTATACAACGCAAGCGAAGCCACAAATCAATATATATATATATATATATATATATATATATATATATATATATATATATATATACATATATATATTGTATTGTACAATTTATTTTCATAGTTTAATTGTCGCTCAAAAGTTGCGTAATTTACTTCTGTTGTAGCCGGATGATGGTGATCAACACTGAATCTCCCCGAAACGTTGCCAAACAATAATTATAGAACTGACGTTACGTATAGAATTAACAATGTTATTTTAAAAAAAATACTAGACTGTGTTCTGAAATTTTGTTTCTTCAAGTTCAGTCTGAACGAACAGCGTGGCTGACAAGGAACACGAGAGCGTGGAGGGCAGGCAGCTCTGCGGCGGGATTCGGGGTGGCATAACAATACGGGGAGCATCGACTGGTAGCGCGTCGAAGAGGTCAAGAACAAACCAGGTTGGAATTCCGGAAGATGATGGCAAGGGGGCGACAGAAGGGCAGAGAGACAAGGCAGCTGTGGAAGAGCTCGGGGATGACCAGCGGCTAGGCCGGAAGCTGCTCCCGTCCACCCCGCACCCCACCCGCCCCCGCCGCCGCCCCGGCCGCCCACGCCGCCGCCGGCCGCACGCGTCGCTGCGCCGCGCCGGCCGCTCTCAAAGCCACGCGGCCACGGCACGGAGCGCCGCCGCCGCCGGCGCCCACTGCCCGCCTCGTGATAATGCGCATTTTACAAATTTAATTACTACCAGAACGCCATTGTACGAACAGGCGCGCAAGCGCGGCAGCCAGCCACGGATGCATACAAATTTCGCGCGGCGTCCTTTTAGTTGCAAATAGCTGAATAAATCGTATCTGCAAACATGATGCAGATCGGGTGGCCCAAAGGCTATAGTGTAGTCGGTGGACTGCATGCGCAGAGACCGGGGAGCCAGAGAGGCCTAGAGGCAGGCAGGGAAGGTGTAGGGGAGGAGCCAGCGAGATCGTCCGGGGACAACAGTAGGTCAACATGACAAAAGCACAAAATACTACGAGAGTCAACGCAAGTCTGTCTTTCTATCAAGAAGGTATCAGGCTTTCAATAAACATAATTTCACTCTTTGCAAATCGCAACAAATAAAATTGAGTCCATAATATTTTCATTAGTATCTATGCAAGCTGTCTAGTGGGTTGGAACTGATTAAACGTATGAAAATTCATTATGGCATGAAGCAAATATTTCAAAATTAATTTTTTTAGTAGTAAACGATACAGTATTAATTTAAGTAAAGAACGAACTGAATAAAAAGTAAAAGAATAATTTCTTTTCACATTCAAAGTGAAAAATGTATTTTATAGCTTGAACATTATTGTTTACAATATAGTATGAATTAGAAATGTTAGTGTATCATATTATTTTACACGATTCAAAAGTAGAATATGTACAATACTGAAAATATTATCCCCCCTTTTAAGAATATTCGACTTCCAAATTAGACGTTTGCCTTTTCTGAATTCCAGAAATAATTTTGTCCGGCTAGAATTCCGAAGGTGCCCAGTGTGCGGAGTTACTGCGACACCGAAGTGCTCGGCGGAGCGTGACGGGGAGTGTCACGTGGGCCAGGCAGGAGGCGTTACTGAGGAGGGGCGGGGAGAACCAGCAACGACGGCTGTGGGGCAAGGCGGACAGCCAGGCGACGATCAGTGCAGCGAGCGTCGGCAAGTTCGGTGCTGGTCCCTTTATCTTCGTGTGGAGCGAACCGTGGCGCTACGACCAAAACATGCTCCTCCCACGTCTGGAAACTTTTGGTTTTAATCTTCGTCGTGAAATCATCAGGACATTATCCTTCATCATCATCATCATCATCATCATCATTTCGTAAGCACCACAACCAAACCCATATGCAATTCTGCAACAAACCGCCACCTTAAGGCAGTTATAGAGAAACTTCATGAAAATGGAATACCATTGTGTTTTTCTCTTATAAGATATGCACTTGTTCGTCTGAAGATGATATGAATAGCATACTGTATACTTCGCGGAATATTGGGGGCGTAAAGTATAATAATGAAATAAACTCATAAAAATGAGGTTGGTGGCCCAAATTAGTAGATGTTCTAGGAAAAGGGGGAAATGAAGTCAATATCGATTAATTAAAACATTAAATATTAATTTAATGTTACTGTTGAGGCATATTCAGTTTTCTCAATCTTCTTGAAATCGCCCTGTTCTTAACAGCAGATCAGTGAAATAAGCGTTATTAACGCTTGAAATGAATGGAAATAAATGAAACATATCCTGGTTTTTCATTAACCTTCCTTTGGTGTGGTTATAGAAGCGGGATATTTAAATTTTTGAAAACCTTAGTTCTTCCTCATCCTCTAGTGGTTTTTGTGAAGTGAAGTTCAATGTGTAGAAACCAACGTCTTGATTTGAGGTTTACTTGTATATAATGCTTGATTTATAAAATTTTAGGAGCCGGAACGCGCCCCAAATTAATTATTATTTAATAGAAATAGATATATATTAATAATATTATTTAATAATTATTCCCCAGTTACCGGAACGCCGTTCCGTCGCGTTCCACCGAAAATCATGCCTGGATTGCACATATTTGTAAAAGACCCCTGTTTGACAAATCTAATCCATCTAAGTTTTAACCAGTTGCAGACACCATTTTTCTTCCTTCTTGTTACAGACGTTCGTAGATATTTTAACACACATTCCATTAAGTTTAATTTCTGTGTTAAATAAAATCTGTGCGATATAATTGTATTAGTTTTGTTGTTCCTATTACCAAATCTGGATCAAGCTCTGTATCATCATTTCATATATCAAAATAAATAGGTTGCAATTCCCTGTGATTCACTTTTATTGTGATGCGCTGTGACGTCCACAGAAAGAACTTGGAGTTTTATCACTGTAAAATGTATAATACTTGCACGGACCTGAAAATGGAGTTAACTCAATTTCTCAAAAAAGGGAAGTTGTAACACTATTATGAAAATGAAGCCTCCAATTATTGGCAGTCAAAAATTTCTTTATGAAATTTCATCACATGCCAAAAAAATTAAAAAAAAACTAATATGGAAAGTATTATGAGATAGTGGCCTAATATGGAACTTGAGGTTGAAAATAAAAAAAAATTAAAACAAAGAAACGTTTTCAAAAATCAAGTTTATTGATGAAAATAAGCCAGGTATCGAGTTAGTTGGTATTGTTCAGTTTATTTGCACAATTCTTATATTCTGTCTCTGCTTCAGCACATTCAATATAATGTGAAATATTAATATTCCGTATTACCCGCTCCCCAACCATCGAAAAATATGGGTTGAGAACTGAAAACAAATCAGCGTTTCACGATAGTGCGCTAGTATTTCGGTATACTTTACGCTTAATCTCAATGTAAAATATCTCTTTTAATGAATTATAATGAATTAACTAACTGAAAACTAACCTGAAAGTTTACAAGCACGAAAAAACTAGTTTTATTCTTCAAAACGCCCTGCTGCCGTCAGAGGAATGATACGTTCCGAGGGGCACTGAGGAGTAACGACACGCGCCAAAATTGTAGCGAGGTCCTTACAGATTAAGTTGAAGTGGTTATTACAGCAGTGAGCCATTTTTAATCAGTGATAATTTCGTGATGAACTCCATTTTAAATACCATTTCTAAAACAAATTAACTGTGTGTCGTAAAAAAAGATCTCAAAATTCGATTTTTTTAAATGGTTGTCGCTCTGAAAGGCCCACTAAGATCTTCAGATGAAGATGAAAGTATAACAGAAGGGGGCAACTACACGAAGAAAGGTGGCGTGTGAGATCAATAAGGGATAAGGCGGAGAGACCACAAGGTAGAAAGGAGGTGGAAATGAAGGTCGACACGAAAAGGAAGTACAGGCTTCGGCCTTATATTGTTATTCACAACATGTAGGAGTGAACTACAAATAAGAATTTTAAATTTGGTAAGGCACATACGAGAACCAACGAACTGAATTTCGTTCCTTCAAAATAGTAGAGTTGGAGTACGAATTAAAGGGGATAAGAGGAGAATTAGAAATTCAAAACCTAATAGAAGGAAAACGAATAGGTTCCGACAGAAACGTCGTCGGAGAGAGGTGTCAGGACAGCACGGCGAGGCGCAGTGAACGCGCGCGACGAATGCCCGTCGGAGCGCGGAGGCCGCGTCCGGTGAGAACGGCAGCCGTCGCCGTCTGCTCCGGCACCTCCCGCGGCAGCTCCATCGATTCCCACTTAATTGGCCTCTAGGCGGCTGATTGTCCTGTCCCGCGGCCCGCGTCACCGCCCAGAACGCGCCCTCTGCGCCCGACGGCAGCAAATCAAACAGAAAAATGGAATTGAAAAAGGGAATCCGCTTCCACTTTTTTTTGTTGTAAATAGTAATTGGCAACTGCGTCAAAATGACAAGCGGTTATCTAGTCGCTACCAGCATCGTTATGCATCAATCCAATCACGAAGCGGTTCTCCGGTAAAGAACTACGAATGGAATTACGAGTTGCGGGATCGAGCCGCGTGGTGGAAGTGACATGACAGGCGCCGGGGGAAGGGTTTTATGCATGATGAGCGATTCGGCGACCACTCTGGGTAGCATAGCAGGCGGCAGACTCATACCGGAATTGTGAGGCTGTCATCTTCATGAAGGCAGCGATATTGCCAAAGCCAATGTCAAAGGTGCCCAATGTTTTAAGCAGAATGGAAACAGCTCTCGTGACAGAAACCCGCATTTGTGTCCATTGCATGCCTGTACTTTAATTAATCCATTTCGCGTAATTATAACGTAAGAGTAATTATCTTTATATATATATATATATATATATATATATATATATACACACACACATACATACACACACACTCTAACGACACCAACTACGTGGCAGTCGTCGGAAAGAATGCTCTTTCGAGCTTTGAGTATCTCAGGGGGCAGGATCTTTGGGGTGTGAGAAAGACATACACACAGAAATATTCTTAGAAAGTATTGCAGAAATTAAACCCTTTACACTGTCACAGAAAAGAGGAGAACAAAAAATATATCAAATTGTTAACTGCGAGCTAGGACGCATGCAATTCCACTAGTGGTAATATCTCTTTAAAAAATTGCTTAATGATTTCACTCTTCACCTAACTAGCGGTCATATAACGCGCCTTATAACACCCGTGCACGGAGTTCTTATTTGACCAATATTAGTGAATGAAATTTAACTTTTCCTACACTTCCTGGATTGATTTACCAGTACACATTATCACAGGTCTTACTGCTATTCACATACAAAATTTTCCTCGGCAAATTAACTATCTTTACTACAGCTTCTGAATGGAATGTACCACCGGCGTACGAGGTTATATCAAATACTTCGCCGTTACTCAGTTTTAAGACGAACATGCAAAAATTTAGTATTCTGGTTTCTGGTGCTAATAATGGGTTTCTAGTTCGTGTCTCTCACTTCAGTTTTATGCAAATTTGGAAATCCAGCCGTGCCGCCACTCGCGTTCCAGGTTCTGGTATTCCTTCGCTCTTCACATCTCCGCCGATGCTGCGTAGGCGTTGTGGGGTTTGTGGCGATGCCTCAAACGTCACAATATATAAAATCCTTCAAACCATGAAAAACTGATACGATCGTATTTTCATTGCTACTAGTGCAACATTATCTTTCCAACATATTAATAAAAAAAATCGACAGATAAGATAGCATCATCCAAATGAAATAAAACTAATGCATTTGATAAACCAACAATTTTAATCTTTACTAGAGAACATTAAAACCCATTTGAAAATACTATAAAACGAGAGACCTTGCTCGACGTTCTTTTCGGCCCAGTCCACCGAAGAATTCGCGATGCGGCACTCGTGAACAATCATATTACAATGCTATGTTACGTCACATGGCATGTGTATAGCAGGGGCTATTAAGCTAATTTGTTTTGTTCTCGGCATGCAATTATTTGCACGTGACACCGCAACGATCAAACGCGTTCCACTTTCACCCGATCTCTTCTGCTTCATCTTCCTCGTTGAGCAAATGCACGTACGCGAAGTTCCCGCGGGCAACGCCGGGCGCCCCGCGCCGCCAGAACAAAACAATTTCCCCCGGGCGGCGGCGCGGCGGCCCTGGCGCAGCGAGCGGCGCCGATACTTCCGGCTTTTGTTTCAGGCGCGCTGACACCCTCTGGCGACACGAGCGGCCGCGTCGCGCAGCGTCGCCCTCGCCGCACCAGACCACGCCGCGCCACGCCACGCCACGCCACGCCACGACCGGGGCCTCTTGACAGCCGCCACCGCCTTAGTTTAGCTCTGAGCAGCGTTGGCGATGTTTCTGCGACGACGCTGGCCGGGAGGTCTTAGGGTTCGAATCTCGTCGAAGGCGGATTTTCGATCGATTGTTTATTTCGTGTTTCCGTGCGTGCCAACTACTATGGTCATTAGTTCCGTGCATGATTTTCCCCCTTGGCAAATGACTGATCTTTCCAGCCGGACAGTGAGATTCGGTGCCGACCTACACTCAGCTAGCGGGGCATCGTCCCAGCCGGGACAAGATCAAAGTTCCTGAGTAGTCTCCCGGCATGTGTGATAGTGTAGGGCACGTAAATGTGTGTGTAAGTAAACGGAGAGAATAGGGCAAGGAAGGGGAAGGAAAGATGCGGATATTCGAAACTACCTATATAGGTAAGACGAATTCAGCTGCAGTGACCGATAGTTTTGCGTGGTTTCTCCTGTCTACACCAGGAGAGTTCCTTAACAAACAGGCAAAGGTCCGCATGGGATCTTTCCTTCCTCTTCATTGTCCTATCCTCTTCCTTTACACACACACACACACACACAAACTTACATGCACTACAAATTACACGCAAGGAATGGTGCCCTGGTGGGAGATACCTAGAGGTGGAATTTACCTGCAAGCCAACATAGATCGACGCTGGATCTCACTTATCAGAGGGAGGAGGAAAACCGCCACCACCTGGCATAAAACATTTACTAAACTAACGGGACTAATGACTACAGCAGCTGACGTGCCCGGAAACATCAATCAATTATTCATTGACATCCGGCGGGCTGCCGAGGACAATGGCGGGTGACCGACTCTGCCACCGAAGTCAGCAGCATGTCTGAAGTCGGCGGCCGATGGTGCGGCGCTGCGTTCTGCAGAGTGGAGACGCCCATCCCACTCGTATTGTGAGGGAGACGCCGCGCCGGCTGCATTACTTTCTTCACGAACAACTTCCTCGCTGTGGAAGGCATTGAGAAGCAGCGCACGTTTCCGTGCCTTCCTTCCGGCACGAGGTTAAAGCTTTTCAGATTACTCAGACGTTATTTGAGAAATTTATCAGAATGATTTTGCCATTTATACGGTTTTATTTCTCCGAATCATCGTTGACAAATTTGACTGACGGAGACCACAAATATTTACATTGTAACGAATAGCAGGTAGATGGCTCCCCAAACCTGCCCGCTCCTAATGCAAATGACTACGAACCGGATTTCAATGCGAATGCATATTTTCCCCATGCAGCCAGAAAATATGCGAGCTTGATATGTGCATAAAACACCCTACTTTCAATAATTGAAACATGATTTTATCAAGCATATTTTGCCTTTCTTTATAAGCGTCGTGTTACTGAAAATTGCTAACTATTAAGCACACTTTGCTTGAAAACGTTTATCGTTACTCCTATTTATTTTCTACATTCCATTTAATAATTTTAGTTTCTAATTTTGCAATTTGTGTTTAGACATACGAGTTTCATTGTATATTCTGTATCTGAATTATTCATTTAACAGGAAAATCAAGATCTTTTCGTGTATTACTTGCCGTCAAGTTGATGTTGAAAATCGATAATGGTTGTAACGTGACTTGAACTTCACAAGAAATGTCTCTTGTGGAAAGAACACTATCCTATAGGACTCGTGTAGGCATGCGCGGCCTAAAACACGACGAAGGGGCAACTATGTTCCTGGCCCTCTCTAGGTCCCCTGTTCCATCAAACTTTTTATTTATTCTTGATATTTTTCTAGGAAATAAATAAAATATACTAAAAAGAGAACAAAATTATAAATTTAAAGATGTCATTAACAAACCCAGTTGGTTTTATGTTGTACCATTCACAGGGTTGTCAGTTGGCTAGATAAGCTTCCTTCGAAAATGTGTATCAATTCCACAACGTCTAAGTTTAAAAAGGGGGAAAATCACGAATTGATAATATTTACGGATATAAAATATGTTACTATGTAGTGTTATGGAACCTTTAGAAATCTTCAGTGGGGCCATGGATCACTGAAAGTCATATCAAATCAAACAGAATGAAAAAAAAGAAGAAGAAGAAGAAGAAGAAGAAGAAAAGAAAATTCAGCTTTTCATGGTGTGAAAGTGACTGCTAAAGTGTTCTCAGAATTTTGTTGAAAGCAATTCTAATTCTATTGTCCAATTATTAAGGGGCAGACATTTCACTCTGGAAAATAAATAATTCTACTACTTTTATTCATTTAAATTGCATTGAATGCAGTAGTAGAAATAAAGTGCCAGATGAAAGTACTGTAAGTAAAAATTATGAGAAACAATGTTACGAAAAGTTGATGTAGGTACTTTATAGAGAACATTTTAGTGCTTGCAGTTTTTACTGCATATGTACGTACTTATTACAAATATCAGTACATATAAATCCGGTACGTACATGGCTCAATTTTAATTTAATGCACACTTAAATATCTCCATTTTCGTGATTTAGCATCCAAATCCCCTTTTGACGTTTCTTCCGTGTTTACAAAGTTGCACTTTTAGCTTTTAATTTGCTTAGATTCATATAAAACCTATACGAGAAGACAGAAATGGATAAAAGGCGATACGCGATAGTTTCTGAATGTTTATGTTGCCAATACGACGTATCGTTACGTTACTCGGGGTATCACGTAGCGTATAAAATTGCAACTGCGACTGTGCAATGTAGTAGTATTTACCCGCCCTCTCTCTAGGACGTGCTCGTAAGGAGAGTATAGTTTGCCTGCGGAGTGCTCCTGCGATTTAGCGATTCCATAGCCTGATGTTGCATTTGGGAGTCTAGCGGGCAGTGTTTTTGTGTTGTTTTGTGGTCTGTGGCTCTTGGGAATAATGAGAGAATGTAGAGCGTTAGAAATGTCTCGTAAAACCTTAGCCTCGATCACTGCGTACATAATATTTAAATTTAATAATAAGTCAATGTGAAAATAAACATTTTTAATTTTGAAAGAATGCAGCTTTCGAAGAAAGCGAAATTTAATTTCGTCACAAAAATATTAGACATTTCCTTCCTGCGCAATAGCACGCAGAGTTGGTTGATTGCGTTACTGCTACCAAAGAAGAGGAGACGATTAAATGCTGTTCATCTCTTGCAACATCAGAAACAATCCTAATAAACGCAGATCGCCATTCATCCATCTATTTCTGTGAAATCCACTTTAATGCCTGAGAATGAATACATATGTAGAGTAGTGAATTATATTATTGGAAATGAACTCAAACGCTGAACTGATGTAAGGACAAGCGAATGGCAGTGCCCTCATTATTTTTCAGAACATCCATCTTGACTTTGACATGAGAATTTCTCACCAGCTGATACTACGAGGTCTGACATCAAATTTGTTCGCAGGCACCCGCCTTCGGCGATTTCAGTTCAATGTGCTTCCGTCGGTCCCCACACTGACATCCTGTCCAAAATGACGAGTCGTTTATGCAGAGGGGGCAATATTCTCCCCATTCAAAATATAATATGATTTTCTTTCAACAGGTTTTAATAATGCATCCGAAATTGACATGAAACTTCACAGAATAGTATTCAAGTCATCAACAAAAAGGTTATGGGAACGATATCATTGCTTCATCAAACACGGGAGTCCTAAGCGCTTGATGTTGACAGCATTGAATTCCCACGCCGAAGGTAAAGCATCATCAGTGTTTTGGGAATCAAGAAAGTATCGCTAGAACTAGAAAATAAAATAACGATATTAAAGCCTAATGCACGTGCGCCGGGAAAGTGGGAAGTCAATAATCGATCTTTTCCTTCAACTCTCTCTGCAAAATTAAGTCCATCAAATTCCTGTGTCTTGCTGGAAAAACGATAAAATTGCAGTAATTACTGACATCACTTTAATTAGTAGTTACGTGATCAGAAACATGTCACATGAGTTACAACCGGACCGCATAAATTGTTTTATTAGGCGCAGTCAGCTGCTGCAGCTCATTGCTCTTTCTCTGCCTCACTATTTAGCAATGACAAAATAATGACTCAAGGAAACGCCACAAGCAATGGCTCATTTGATTTATATTTGTACTTGTCAGACACAACCTCTCGCAGACGAAATGTAATCACAATAACTAGAAAGCATTGCTCAACATTACCTCTCATTTGAGTCCTCAGCCAGAATATCCAAATATTAGAGGCGATACTAGATGGAACCGCCTCAAGTGCAGACTCAGTCATTCGGTCGATGACAGCGTCTGCGGGGGTGCAACGCTAAGGGGTCACGTGTGCTCGGGAGCGTCATGGAGACGCGAGCAAAGGAGGCAAGGCGACTGGCTCTGCGAGATACTTAGCAGCGTGTTATTAAAAAAAAGGTTCCACTCTCATACCTACATATTTTCGAGAGAACATGTAGCTGCACAAGAACACGCTGATAAATTGCTGTCACAATTTATTTCACATAATCGCATCATTCAAATTAGCATCACAGATCAACACATTTGTTTTCTGCACTTGTATTCGTCATTCGCGTATTCATCCTTTAAATCACGTTTAGTTCAAAGTAGGTTCTGAAGCCCTACAAAGGAACCCGACGATTACTTAAGCAAACTTGACACGCAGGCTTACTCTACAGCCCAACCGGAAACTAGGCGTCGGCGACAGCTGGAGTGAATTTCATTAAAGGTGGAAGAGGATAGGGGCGTGCCGCGACGCACTGCCGCGGCCACCTGCGCCAAGGGCAGCGTCCGCGGCGGCGAACGACGCTAAGGCACCACGAACGGTCTGAAGACGTTCCAGGGACGAGAGCAAACAACCCTAGGCCGGTAGCCCTGGGACACACTATCCGACGTGTTATATTCAGAAACCACGTGGTCTCACTCCCCGACCGCCGTCTTTTCGAAGGCAGCTACACAACACAACACAGAAACACACTGACAATTCGCACCATGCTGGATAGGTTATCGTAATGATTTTAACGTAATCACAATATTGACATTCACGTCATAGCATTGTTTTTTGCGCGTCGAACTCCATCCTTTATTTCACATCACATCAAGCAACACTGAAACGTTGGCTTACCACGGCCCAACCGGAAACTAGGCTTCCGGAGACTGCAGAAGACGAGTATTTCGTGGACGGAGGCCGAGGGCGCGGGCGAGCGCGGCGCGCGGCCGTGAGGCAGGCCAAGGAACAGCGGCGGCAACGGCGCGGCGGCGCTGGGGCGTGCGACTGCAGCGCGCGCGAGCGAGCGGGTTCGGCGGCCGTGCTCGCGCGGGCAGACGGGGGGCCCCTCGGCGGACGCGTGCGAGCACGGCGAGGAGGAGGGGGAGGAGGAAGAGGGAGAGGGGAAGGGGGCCGACGCGACGCGACGCGTCTCGCCAGCACGTGGCGCCGTCTGCGGGGGCGGGCGGATGGGGACGGGGGCCGGGCCCGACGCCTGTCAAGGGCGGGGGCGCGGCGGAGGGTGGCCGCCGAGGGGCGCGGCGCGGCCGCTGGAGGCAGATGCGGGTCGCTGCTGGACGCGGGCGTGGGCGCGCCAGCTGCGCAAGTTTTCCACTGGCGGCGCTCCGGCCGATTTCCATTCCGCGCTCCCCCGACACAAATTGGGAGGAAGAGGCGCCGCCGGCGCGGCGCTGACAATTCTGCCTTTTTCAAGGGGGTCTGCGCCCTCGGACGGGAGCGGCGCCGTCCGAGCTGCGTGGTAGAGCTGTGCCAATTACCAGTACCGACAGGCAAGAAGCCTTGGGCTCGGTCAGGACTTGCAAACCGTTCAAAACACTCACTTTTCTCGAGAAACTAGTCAGATTACCATATTCCACGCACTCGAGCAAATATGTTATAGGCTTCTTGATGGATATATCAGAACTGGCAGTGGGTCAATTTTTGCATGTATTCAACATGAACTGATAGAAAAAACTCTGTTAATGATTGTATTCTCTTAAGTCTATTGTTACTAAATGTCTTAACAATGGTAGCAGAATATATCGAGTAGAGTAGATATGACCTATTAATGTACTAGCTCACAGTTCTTTTTTATAAACAGGATCGTCCTATGCAGAATGGTCCAGAGTCACCATTATTTGTCTTCTCGTATGAATATGCCATTTGCAGAATGATCTAATCTCAATCTCAACGTTTAAATTTCCGGTTGTTACATGATCACGTAAATAAGAATTATTTTCATATGGTGAACTGTAAACGGAATGCAACGAATGCATTACAACGACAGAATCCTCAAAACAATTCCAGATTCAATAATTTTATATAAAGAAACCTGTTGACAGGTATTTACGAACTATTCAGTGAGAAAGCATTTATGTACCAACCAAATTAACTAAAGCGCTTGCTATTACAAAATTACGCAACGAAAAAACGTTGTCTGCGCAAAAAAGAGCCATGCGCAAAGTTATCTATCTTCAATAAATGATTGAACGTAAGGAGAACTTCCTCGTCCACCGGTGCCAGTCGACACGAGTTGGGCGTTAGCGAGCAAAAACTTGCAAGCTCGTCTAGCCCCAGTTTCCTGCCCCATCCCGAGTCCGGCGCCCTAGCCCGCACTCGCGCAATTAATTCGCTTAAGTAGCGGGCGGCGAGACAGGGCGCGGCGCAGAGGGGCGGGGCGGGACTCCGGCGGGCGAAAGGAGGTCGGCCGAGGCGGCAGCGGCCCGCCCAGGACAAAGGGCGGCCCCCGGCCCCCGCGCCGGCGCCCCACCCGCGCCCGCCCCGCTCCTGCGCCCCCGGGGCCCCCCCCACCTCAACTACCCCGCTCGGGCCGGCAGCGGTGGCGGCGGTGGCGGCGGGCCGCAGCCCGTCCCGCGCCAAGCCCTGCCAAGCCACCTGTCCGCCCGAGACTGCCTCCTTACACAACACGCAGCCCTAAATCGCTTTCCCCGTGCCAGGCGCTGGCGGCGCTGCGCCGGGGCCCCGGCCCCTGCCTTCCACGCAGGGCGCAGCGCGGGGCGGGGTGGGCGCGGGGGCGGGGCGGGTGCCGGGTGGGCGCGGGGGCGGGGCGGGCGCGGGGCGGGCAGGCGCGGGGCGGAGCGGCGCGGGGCGAGCGCTGACGGCTGGCACGGGCGCGGGTGAGGGGCACGACCGTGCGGAAGCGTGCTCAACCACTCCTCCACCTGCAACCAGGAGAAACTCGATGGCTGAAGAAGATTTTCCTACACCACTCTCTACAGTCATCAGACACTCAGCCAGACGGGTCTTCAGGATTACAGTCAACTTCATCTGCCAAGACGACATGGGAAGCAACTGTTAATAATTCCTCACAAATTGTTGCGTAAATAAATAAATATCACTATTAAAACTTGACCAAAAAATGTCAGAAGCCTGCAATGGTTGCTGCTTTGTTTCATCTTATTATTTATGTACTGAGGAGAGTGTCACTGAGGTATCACCCTTCCATTGAATTATCACCTTTTTACAAGAGAGAGAAACGAACTTTAACTTTAAATATTGAAAATATTTACATAAACGATTTTCATAATTCACACAAAATACGGCAACACGTTTTGTGAGACTGAAGCCCTCAATTCTGCAGTCAATGGCGCCTAGAAACTCTTGTCTTCTTGAAAGTCTCAGAGGCAGATTTATTCAAGGATGAGTCACCGAAAGCGAATACGCAGATAGTTATTTCTTCCTTTCAGTTTTCGAAGTCTTTGTAAGTCGCACAAATTAAAACAAACACAAAACAAAAAGAAACATTCAGCATTTATACAAAACTTTGTTTCACCGCGCTTGAAATACAGACTTCTCTGTATTTACGAAGTTTTCCATTCGGAGCTCCTCCGCTCTTTTTAACCAATTATCTCACGCCTCAGTAGTTTCTTTGCAAATTTCTCAGACATATGGAGTGGTCGTGGCAAAATGCAGCAAACCAATATTACTATATTTTTGGTGAGCCAAAGGAAAAACAAATTTTTAGCAAGTCCAGATATGTCTATTTGTGAATTTGTTATGTCTAAAGACCAATATATGTATAATTAAGAGTAGACTGTTACTTCGGACATTAGTATGACAGTTTGGATCAAGTTGTTTGGCTGATGATGAACGGACCAATTCGGACTTCATCCGGCTAATATTTGCATTAGTCGCAGGGCGTTGACTAAGGCAAGGTGAGGGTCCGTATCAGGCGTCTTCTACGTTGGCAAGAAGTATTTTGTAACAAAAGATGGGTTAGAAATTCTGGGTCGCACAAATTCAAGATTGGTTTACTTAATCACGAAAATCGAAGGCTGCAGCCTCGTCGCCAACTCGGAAATGTGTAGAAAAGCCGTCAGCCAAAGGTTGAGTGGACGATTCACACGATAGTGTGAATAAATATTGACGACCGACATAGTGAAACTTTAAAGTACACCTTTCTCTATACTTGTCTCAGAAACCTACCAACATGATTCCCATTTATCACATATTGTCTGCAATTCCTTGTGACTGTAACGCTGTAACCTAAAATCGTCACATCGTATTGGATAATGTGTACTTCTTTCGGCTAAAGTCTGAAGTATTATTCGAAGCTGTTCCTATTTCGGTATTTATGCACCCGTTTTGAATAATGTGAAAATTAATTCTGGAATTATCCAGATTGAAGCATTAGGCGTCTTTTATTATGTATAGTGATATGAGACATTACTATTTTGCCTCAACCAAAATGCATTTCGTGTTTCAAAATCCTCACTCATTCTGTCCTCACTTAGAAATAGGAATGCTGCTACCTACTTTCAGAAGCCGCGAGAATAAAAACGATCCGTCCAATACCGCATCTATTTAGAATAACCGTTTCCTTGCATTTTGTTACAGTAATATTTTACAGCAAACATACAACATATAAATTGTTTTAACATAGATATCCTCTTATTTGCCGCACAATCATCACAATGTGTATTTAATTATTATTAATAGTCACTGTTAATACGAATAAAATTATTATTATTATTATTATTATTATTATTATTATTATTAATATAATAATAATAATAACAATAATAATAATAATAATAATAATAATAATAATAATAATAATTTTAAACATCAATTACGCTATTGATTGATTGATTATTTCAGGCGTGTCAACTACTGAGGTCATTAGCCCCGATTGTGTAGTGCATGTTTTAATCGTGAGGTGGCGGTGATCTTCCCCCGCTGGATGACGAGATCCGACCCAACCCGACCCGACCTACTGTCGACTAGCGGGGTTTTCCCTAACCAGGTATCACCAGCGGGGCACCGTCCCAGCAGGGACAAGTTCTGAGTCCCCGACCGGATTCTCGGTATGTGTGGTAGTGTAGTGCATGTTAGTGTAAGTGTGTGTGTAAAGGGTGAGGATAGGACAAGGAAGAGGAACGAAAGATCGCGCACGGTCCGTTGCCCGATTGTTAGGGTACTGCTCCCACATTTGCCTGGTATTGATCGGAAAAAACAACGGACAACTAGCGATCAGAGCAGCCGGCCCCTAGAATTCTCCGCTAAATTCGATCTAGCTCATAAGCTAATGTCGAAAATCCTGCCGCCTCGGGATTCTAACCTAGGACTTCCCAGTCAGAGGGGCTGCAGTGACATCAGTTGATGCACTGAGCCACCGCTCCCGGTAATTACACTATTAAATTCATACCAAGTTTTTAGAGGTGTTTTAATAAGTGAAATGTTCAAACATTTGTTCTGTGAAGTATTTCTCGCTAGAAAACCGTTAAAAAGGAAAATGTAGAGATAGAAGTCATTAACATTCTTATGAGAACACTAGATGATTGACTAAAACGATTTCAAAGTTCTTAATTCATAAACCTTAACTACTATAATTATATCCTCTAAACGAAGAGAAAAATATCTTAAAATAGCGTTTCTATAATACAACAAAATGCACTTCGAATATCAACTCAAAAAAATTAAGCAAAATAATCATATAAATCAATCTATTTTTAATGTTATTTAATAGAATAAGCTTGTTTTTCACTGGAACCAATGGTAGGTATAATACACAGTATTTTCATGTTGTGCACTTCGTGCAAAAGGACTTTCAAAGCGTACAATCCCTTGGTGCTCAGCGCTAGAAGTAAAAATTAATCACAGCAAACACCCTTTGTCTCCAAGCAAAGAAATTCAAGGCAATAAAAATTCAATTACGCTATTCTGAAATGCCCCACACCGTACACGCAATACTGATATGCCCACGCTATGCACGAGCGCCCTCCTCTGAGGCAGCGGAGAGGAGACCGCAGACGCCCCCCCCCCCGGCCCCATCCTCCAATTGGGGGGCGGGCAAAATTGATCGCCGGGATGAATCGCTGGTTGAGATTCAAGGGGCGTCTCCGCGATTCGTTATGAAAGGCCAGTCGTTGGGAATTCTGCGGCCTCGCCGGCGCCACACACTCGGAAGCCCGCTGGCCGTCGCCCGCCGGCGCAGCGCTGCGTGGAATTAAATCATCCTAGCGACTCCTTGACCCGTTCACATAGCGTGCACGCCCACAGCCGTGACCGCTGCGCGCTCAGGTTAGGAGTTCGAATTCCCTCGCGGATATGTAGCTAGGAGAAGCAGAAAAAGATGAAGAATAAAGACTGCTTGGAAGGTCGGGCGACATGCTTAGATCTGGGGCGTCGGTACAGTTCAATGGGTTTTATTGACGCGTTTGTAGATAATGGCAGGAGACTCTGCACGATATTCTGACATTATCATTTCAGGAACTATGTTTGGTTGTTTTGACGGGTGGCCTTAGAAGCGGAGATGAGTGCATTGGCGTTATTTCACTAGGGAGAATACATTTAGGGTAGCCCAAGGATATTTTCCAGTCTCCCCACTTCTCCGTTTTACGTCATCCGTCCTTTTCTGTACACCAGTAACAATCGCCCAACTTTTACGTCTGGTTATTGGAAGAGGAACATGTAGAGGCTTATATCTGGTATGGCAGCTGCCACGAGCGACACTCACAGAGGCGCTATTTAGAGTATACCTGCTAAAAATAATTAACAACCCTAAATTGAAGTATCCTGACAGGGGCGCAAATTCTATGCTTGCCATGGGCCCTTGAATATCTAGATACGTCTCAAGGAATATGCGATCGTTGCCACCGAAACTGTAAACTACTGTAAACCGTGGAAGAAGCCTCAATAGTCTTATTATAACTGGGAATTTAATCCCACTGTATGCTAAAATAATTTTCTTTTGGGCAGAGAAAGATGACGAGAAGTGATTCAGTAAAGACTAAGGGATGATTGAAGTTGCAACAAAAAATTAAGTTTTTAATACACTGTTACGAAAATGATGGGAATCAAGAGGTGGGGATTTTAAGACAAAATAATAAGCTCATAAAAAGTTATAATTTCAATACTAAATTTTATTTTAACATAGAGAAAAGATCTGACATACTTTTACCACCTTACTCCTATTTTAAAGCTGAATTTTACATTTGGAAACTTGCAACTGATGCGCTATCTTCACACATTACGAGTTTATTCACAGGTTTGCAATCGCCTTCCCCTCTTTTTTTGTACCTTACAGTTTCGTGGGACTGAAACTTTCGAGTGAACCCTGAGTTGCTTGAGATCTTCCGTGTCCTGATTCTTTGCAACGGCGATGAACTATGATGAATCTTGCTATGAGCATGCATGCATCTTATAAAAAATTTAAAATGATAAAGTAACATACTTTTTTCAGACATTTGACGCTACAACACGTCTGAGGAGACAAACAAAAGACAGCAAGCATATGAGGAGACAAGTTTCCCTTTAATGCAATCTCACAACACGGACACAAAAGAAGAGGAACTGCAATACGATAAATGATCTGTGTAGCAGCTCTAAGAACCATTGAAAGTTGAGGGAATTCAGGCATCAAAGCGAAGGAAGCCACAACAGAAGAGAACGGAGTAGCGTGGTAGGGAGACTGCACAGCCGATGACAGTATTGTTGGTACTTGCTGGGCCAACTACAGCGCTGCTGGCGAGTGGGCGGGGCGGGCGTCGGCGAGGGAGGAACCCACGACAAATCCCGGGCACGAGGGAGCGGCCGCGCGCCGCAGTCTTGTATCGGCGGATTACATGATAATGTTCTCTGCAGGTGGCGAGCACGCCGTAGTTCGGCGCCGCGGCCCCGGCGCCGCCACCCCCGTCTCCGCCGTCGCAGATTCAGCGGCTGCCGAGTTTTGGAGCAGTTCGCGCCGAGAACGGAACCTCGCGGCAGCGCTGAGCTGGCGACGTGACGGCGGCGGCGGTGGCGAACTGGGCGGGAAACGGCGGGATGAACACGCGTTCAACAGAACGCTTCGACTTCGTCCGCCGGTCGCGCATTTAGGGGACAAGTGTACACTTCTGGGCGCCGTCCTAGATTTCCTCCAAATTGGGCACGTTGGAGAGGGACAAAGCTCGTAAATGGGTACACGGACACACACTCACACATCTGTGGTGGCAACACTGAAGAGTTAATTAGGATGACTATACAGAATGTGACTACGAACGCTCTACTCTTTTGAAAATGTCGAACCGTCGAAACGCTTCAAGTAAAAGAAAAATATTGTGACTATTTATCGCCTATATTCACCTTCAGAAACAATATTTTAAAATTATATTTTTCAGTCCGTTAGTATACTTCATTACAAGTAGAAATTCACCGGAAATATTGGTTACTGACATAATCAACCAATTCTCTACTTATAGAAAATTTCAAATGATCTCATTTGTTCATTGAAATACGCTCATAACACTATAACCGTAATTATTTTGCTATCGAGTTGTTTATTCGCGTTTTTCTGCGAACATTCTCTTTCGTCATCAGATTAACAGAATATCAAAATTTATTTCGTAGTATTTAAACAAATACTATACATTCTTATCAAATCTGAAATGCCCGCTAATTAAAAAATCAATGCAAAATCTGTATTTGACTAATTACAATAAATTGATTACGAAACAATTTCATGCCGCCGATTTATACAACGAACTCTATTGCGAATTAGCTCTTTATCAATCATGTAACTGTCAATGCGTAAACCATCGTCTCTTGGAAATGTTTATGCAATATAAGAAGAAATAAAAGAGGTCATCTTCGTCAACATATTAGCTTTATTAAGATAGCCGACTTTCGACTGCTTTGCCGTCATCGTCAGTCTCGCTGCTGTCAGCAAAAGTCGGACGACTGTTGCCGACAGCAGCGAGACTGACGATGACGGCAAAGCCGTCGAAAGCCGGCTATCTTAATAAAGCTAATATGTTGACGAAGATGACCTCTTTTATTTTTTCTTATAAGAACGTCAACAACACCAAATCAGAATTCCCACAATTTATGCAATATAATATTATTTGACCAAAGAAAATGACCATAACACAACAAAATTGACAATTAATTGGAAGCAACATGAACCTGAGGAATACGAGAACCTCTGGACGACGATGAATGAGGAAACAGTGCGCATGGCAAAGGATAAATAATTAGTAAATGCACTGGAAACTTGTCAATGTGACTTCCCACGTATCATTTAATACAGACATCTTACTACAGTAAATCGAGCCAAGACCAGGCTAGAAACGCACTGTGCAAATGCTTAGAGCAGCACAGCCCCTATCTCCCGCGCGCATCGGGGGCCGGCGACGGAGTCCTGTTTGTGCACCTGCCCCTCGGCCGTAGGCGGGGCCCCTGTCAGGAGCCCCATGTCGCATCAAAGAGTAATGCAGCTGTCCGCCCTTCTCTTCCCGGAACGAAAGACCCCAGGAAGTACATTCAGATTTACTCGGCGAGTGACCCGTCGATGCCGCTCCCTCGCCCTGTACGCATGTCCGTAGGTGGGAGACACAGCTCGCTGGACGTATGGGGGCGAGCCGGTCGCTGAAATAGGAGGGCAAATCAGGCATTTTGCACGCATTCAAGGGGGTCCCCGGAAGGGGAATGGTCGCCCTCAATATTCCCATTTCTCAGAACACACCTTCTGTTGGGGAGTTCCTGAATTTCATCATCCCTAAGTAACAAGTTTCGTCGGTCATTAACAATTTCTTCCAGATGTGTTTCGGCTTCACTTCTGACATTTGAAGACAAAAAAATAAACATACCCTTAAATTTCATTGAGAATTCAACTAACCATCCATCAATCAGAATCAGTTTGGTCGGCATGGTTGTCGCCAGACTCATGAAAACACACTTATTTCAGGATGATGATAAAAGTCTTTAAGAGATAATGAACAGTGTCTCGAAAACTGGAACGATATAGATATTAAAACATCATTTACCAATGTTCTCGTTTCTCCATAGATCTAGAAAGAGTCATCAGTTAAAGAATATAACTCAATAATTTCACTGAACACAATTTTCACACCCTCTGGCAGCTGCCACCATTCTCGTCGCGTTTTCTATTTTCCTTCAAGGAGCTTGATGATAAACATTGGTTGTTAACAGCTCAAGAACATATACGTTGTTGGCAGCTCAACAACCTTGATTGCAATTATCTAACCGCAAATGTTGATGCTACAATTCCCAGACCGTCAACGTTCTTGTGGTTCCCTCCGCTACGTTCTCCACCCCTAAGCAAAACATTTGCAAGTGACCGAATTTCAATAAAAGTTTAATAAACGAATAGAAAATTAATAACATTTTACGCATAATAAAATGACTGAGATTTCAAATTCTGCTATTAAATTATAAATATTTTAGGATGACAAAAGCTAAAATGTTATTATTTCGAAAAATATTGTACACATTAAAATAGGAAATCGTAGAAACAGGAGTACGATTATTACAAAAACATTGCTGTCTAACAATATTACCGCCTTTCATGTTACGTTGCAACTATATTTCTAGACTATTTTTCATATATTCATTAACTTAAATTACTACATTCAAAATTTAATGTCATTAAATTTAAGTATACAGTTATTACATTTGTTCTATACTCATCACCTTCAAACTAAAAACATAATCTAAAATTAATTAATTATAATAAAAAGTTATGTGATGTGCAACACAATTGGCATTATAACGTATCAAATATTGCCAGGAAATCTTCGAGGAGGAAAGCTGCCTGAAGTATTTTTCATTTCCATTCTCCCAATGAATGGAACAAAATATTTCTCAAAACAATGTACAATCTAACTACTTTCATTATAAAATATAATATTAAAATGCCTTTTATCTCTACGATTTGAAAAACACTGGTAAGAACGGAAACTTTATTCAGGAAAAACGAAGCGTTTTCAGATTCACAACATGGATTTAGAAAATCAAAATCTTCGGAAACATATATCTCTCAATATGTTTCTTCATTTGTGGATAAAAATGAAGCACCTATTGCAATACTTTTAGAACATGTGAAAGCTTTCGACGTCATGAACCACAAAATTTTGCTTTCAAAATTATAAGCCAAAAAAGAAATCGTGATATTGGCCTAGATAGGTTAACCACATACTTGAAAATCGATGGCAAAGAGTAGAAATACTGTAATGGATTGAAATAACTTTATTTACTCATCTTTCCAATTCTTTACTAATTAAACACAGGGTCCTACAGTGTCGACTGTAAGCCCTATACTCTTTTTTATACGTAAACGATATGTCCTTGTCCATTAGAAACAGCAGACTAGTTTTCATTGGTGATCACACGAATGTTCTTTGCTATAAAGAAATATGATTTTAGATGTTTCAAATAGGATTCATAATGAAAAACAGGCAATGACATGCATCACTCTAAATGATTAATACGTAATTGGCTGATATTAAGATAACAAAATTCCCGTGACTCTCCTAAATCAGTCAAACCTGAAATGGAATAACCAAATAAATTAATTGAATACTAAATTGTGTTCATTAGGCTAGGCGTTTAGAATTCTTTCAGTCAGTCAGCCTTCATGGGGCTCGTTGGGTGTACTTTGCAAATCTGCATTCCCGCGTGAGATATGGCGTAATATTCTGACGAAATACATCATATTTAGACGGCCCTAACATTTAGACGGCAAAAAAAGTGTCGAATAATCAAATGCCATCCACGTGATTCCAGAAATTCCCACTTCATTCAACTTGACATCTTATCATTCCCTTGCCTATTTATTTGCGAATATGTAGTTTTGTTAAAACTGACGTAAAACTGGCTTTTGTTTAAACAGGTAATAGTATCAACAAATTAGTTTAAAAAATCCATGTATAATTTCTTTACAATTGCCAGATGACGTTAAACAGTTAAAAACAATACACAGGTTTAAATGGCAAGTAAAATCGTGTCTGCCGCGCAGCTGTTTCTATACAATTAGAGACTATACTGACCATAAAAAATAGTTTAACAACTATGTATTAGTTAACTTGTGACTTGTGTAATTTTACAAAGGCTAAATATGCTTATAACAAGTTATCTACTTCAGGTTCTGTGTCAATTACCCTCATCTGGATCAGGTTTTTTGACCAGTTTCCTTCATCTAACGAGCAAATGCTAAAACGACCCCCTTGTTTGCTCTTGGACATAAATGTAGCTTCAATTTTCGCACGTGTTGTTAAGTTCTCCTTTTGCTAGTTGTGGTAGAACCAAAGCCCGGTGTTCTATCTTATTAGAAATACTATAAAATCAAATCTGTAGTTTGTTTACCGATGCAAATAAGTTTGCTATAACAAGGGAGCCAATATATCTATTTTCCAAATTTTGCTAACCTCGATTTGTTGGTATTCATTATTCAAGTTTGTAAAGTAAAAGTGTGGGGAAGAAATTCTGTATCTCAAGAAAATGTGCGCATTTAATATTTCTCCCCCTCCCCATACGTCAAATACCTTTTATACTTTTTCTACGAAAATAAAATCAAATACAGATATTTGGGCCCGGTCCGAATTCGGTAACTTTCCCCTAAGCAGGTTACTAACAGAAACATTTTCAAAATTTTGAAGGGCAATCTAAACGACGGAGTAGACACCACTGTTCCTGCTGTAACAATGAGGTGTGAGGGATGTCTTCGTTTTATTAGTAGCACGATTCTACCTATCAAAAGTAATGTGAAAACCGATGAGGTGCAAACAATCAATAAATTAGAAATCACGGAGAGTATTGAGCTAAGCAGTACCACTCAAAGGAGAGTGGTTTCTCCACTAGAATCTGACACATTTTTCAATAGAGAGTTGGAAGAAAAGTAGTAGAACCCAGGTAGAGAAACCGTCCGGCAGTCTTCACCCTTGTAAACATTTTACAGAACACTTGCGTCGAGTAATTGGCGTCAAGATTTCCCCTCACATTCTACAAGTGGCTCACGCGCCTACTTGCTTACGTGCTCACGATGTAGCACTATGTTCTCAATCCTTTGCCGCAGCATTTTCTTCAACACTCGGCGAGGTTTCCCTGAGGCTCATAACTTTAAACGGCGTTTGGCCAGATAAACCTAATAATCGCCAACAGCGTAGATGAGTACCGAAATATTCAATGTATAGAGCATCATTAGGTCTTCTCAAAATCTTCAACAAACGTTCATTGAGTTGTGATATTATAAGAAAAGCTGTCAAGGATTTCACCTGTTTATTCAAGTTCGTTCAATTTTTCAGAAATATATTAATTTACGAACATAAGATACAAATCAATCAATTGTCAACATTTTTGTGAAATGTCTGTCAATTTTTGTTCAGAAAACTTTCCAACACATTTTTTTTATTCTTCAAAAAACGTTAGATATCGTTAAAAATACATTCGATCATAAACGCCATCGTAAGCTTTTTCAAGGGTAATAAACATTGGCAAAAAATTAAGATGCGTTATTATTGGAAACGAAGTAACAATACGCTTTTCTTCCACACATCAAACATCTTTGTTCACAATAACAAGAATAAAATCTGTACTTCATAAAATTGTAAATTTAGCTTCTCGAAAAAATTTAAAACAAAAAAACAGACTCAAAGATATACGCTAGAATATTACAGTATTTAGCACCGTGTGTAGAGTATGGATAATGATAGGATAGAAATATACAAACTATAAAATTTTATTTAATTTTTGAATATGCTATAAATATAAATGTTAGAAACGTCAGAGAACAGTCGTAGATATACATAGGATACACACTACTTAAGTGAACCATACTCACAATAAAGTTCGTGTGCAAGCTACGGTGAAGCTCATTATGATTTATGAACATAACTGATTAGTATAGAGTTGTAACAAAATTCAAGGGCAAATTTTTCTCCGCTCGACCACCTGTCAACGAATTGGCGATCGATTTGGCGGGTGAGTGCGAGAATAACTGGGGCTATACAACAGTCAATTGATGCCACGGGATTGGCGCATTATTCATGTGGCGCAATAGTGGCCTAAGAGCATCAGCTATCACCGATACCGAACCACGTTCGGAGACGATACAAAGGCAACTAAGGGATGCAAGCAACAGCAAGCAGGAGGAAGAAACGTTACAGCTCGCTGCCCGGCGGCAGCCGATATCAATGGAGAGAGCTAGGTTGACAGTAAAAAAATAGCGTAATGTAAACTCTTTTCCACGCTGTTCAACAGTAGTAGATACTAATATGTTCAGCAAGTACAGAATCGGAAACTACTCGTCGTCAGGGGATGCTGAACTCAGCCTTAACGGGGTGAGTAACAGGTAACACGTAAGATAAAAAGTTGGAAAGTTCCTGACTAAGAAGAAATAAAAGAGGTCATCTTCGTCAACATAAGATGACCTCTTTTATTTCTTCTTATAAGAACGTCAACAACACCAAATCAGAATTTCCACAAGTTCCTGACAGCTTTCAAGTATCCGCGCAGTCTCGCGGACAGCTGAGTTTACTGACGGAGACATCTGGACTTTCCCAACACATTTCTTTTTGGCAACCATCCACGCAATGTTTTGTGAACCATGAACTATTTAAGTTTTTTAGCCACTACCAACAAACGTACAGAAATGTTTGCATAAAATAGAACAGACAAAATTCTTATAACTCAAAATTATAGTTATTGATAAAAAAGTCGGTTCTAAATACAGAAGGAAACTTATTTTGTTTTTGCTCTGTGAGGTATTATCAGAGTTTACTTGCAAATTTTTTATGGTGGCTTTTCAACAACTCGGTCGTATAGCGACCACTATAACTTTTAACTTTGGGGTAACGGTGGTGGAACTCATACTATCAACATAAACAAACATCCATGCTCGGGTCGGGATTCGAACGCACGACCCTTCAAGCCAAAGCAGATACGGCCTTTCAGCCTTAGCGTCCTCAGTTATCCAGGTCGGCTCTTACAACTTAGTATCAAATCTGTGCTACTGAAATGTTCATTTACGAGGGTTTGGGATCATATATTTTATTTTATATTTTTTAGAAGTATTAGAACTTTTAGACATTAAAGGAACCAGTTAAGATTTAACGTTGCATCACAGTCATAAGCAACGCCTTTTTGTGTGTAACAAAACAGGTCATTACAAATGTACTATAGCACTGTGTTCTTAAGGATCCGTGATAGCTCTTGAACTACAATAGCACTCAAACTAATTCGCATTATGCTACCTTAAGCGTCTGCACGAATGCGCAAACACTAGCATATCGTCGCAGATAAAAACACTCCCACACCATCATGACCACTAGAACAAAACGAATTACGAGGTGGCAGCGCAGTAGTACATCAAATTCCCAAGAGATTTTCTTGCATTCAAGCAACCGTATAACACGTTCTTGCGGCTCGCGCAGTTGTGCAGAGCTACCATCTTCACGCTTGCACGCTTGCTTCGAGAGGTGTGCTACAGAAAGCGAGAGTTCAAGGTCGTGGTAAGCGGGCGAGTAAACGCGTGGGTAGCGCAGCGAGCGCGAGTCCACGAGAGCGTGCTCCACAGCAAGCAACAGCAAGCAGGAGGAAGAAACAGAAGACAAGAGCAAAGGAATGAGCGATCGCGAAAAGCTCGGCCGCAAGCCGATACGGACAAGACTTTATCAGTAGTCACGGTGCGTGCAATGAAGAGGCTTGTCTGGTTCAAGAGTGACTTCAATTGGCCGTGGAAGTGCATTTAACCCTGGGGGTACTGTCCATACGATCTAACTATTGCCTCTCCTCTATATAGACCCATCACTAACACCTATAGATAGTAATTTATGAAGATTAAATACCTAAATCAAGTATTCGTATTGGAGAGCATACTTCATACACAAAACAATTTCTCATACAAAGAAAATAATGTTTTAAAACGATGAATATGAACAATTGTAGAGATATGATGTAATGTAGTTTCTTTTTAAATCGGTTAAAAGAACGTTGTCACGAATGCAAATTGCATTATGTTACAGCCTTGTACCCCACATCTAGATGTGAAGCAAAGATACGTATAATATTCCATCTGCAACAATGATAAATATTCAAGATCTGAAACTACGCAAATACAATCCAATAGCAAACGCATGGATGAAAATTTATTGAATGCAATCAGTATTGTATAGACAGTAGCCTTGAGTTAAGTATCTCATCTTAGTCTTTAATTCTTTCCTTGTATTTTTTAAACTATCCTTTCTTCTATTTTTTAAACTGCAAACTGCGCAGTCTCCGACCATGTGAGGTACGTGTATATTTAGATACTCCAAAACTTGAGGAAAATCCAAAAAAATAAACAATTTATGCAAACACTGGATTGTGTTAATCCGCGTAGTCTCCCAATACGCGTACCCACTGAATTCACATACTGAGTGCATCTCTGCTTACGACATAGCTAAGATCATGCGACACCATGATACCAAGGAAGAGTCCATTTGACATTCAACTTTTTTGGTGTAATGGAATAACATATTTTTGTTTATAATCTAGGCCTTAAAGAACTGTTTCACCGTATGAATGCTATACTATAAGATTACAGTACTTGTGAATACTGTTTTTCTTAAAATATTTCAATTATTGCAATGTTATATGAGAGTATTTATTTGTTGTTCTTGAGCATTGAGCGAGCTAAATTTGGAGAAACTATTTTGTGTTACCAGCATTTCTGCTGCTACAGGTCATTAAATAAACATATGTTATACGGATATTATTTTATAATTGTAAGCCCCTCCCGATAGCTCATGGATGGTTAGCTTCGTTTCTCGGATGGAACAAAAATACATTGTCGCCTTTCACTGTCACGTGCCAGTTCATATAGCCGGTCGACTATGTGAAAGCTTCTCGCAGTTAGAGAATGCGAAATAAGATGTAAAAGGCTGCGCCCTGCTTACTACAGGTCTGCCGAGCTCATGGCTGATAGCCTGGGACGCCATGGCACGGCCATAGTCTGGTGAAGCTGTAGTCCCGAGTTCATAATAGCAATAAACAAAAGAAATGGTCGCAAACAGACATTATGCACCTTATTCGTATTCTTAACACTGAGCTAATTAGAGTGGGTCAGCCTGGCAACGTCCCCTAGGTGCCATTTTCAGGGGCGCATTTTTGTGGGGAATAATTAAATTAAAAATTGTCCCCTGTTTTCTTTTATTGGTATTTATCGATACATTTTTTGTTACGCAGCACAACAGAAATATAGGAAAGATAATTAGTAATGAATATCCTAGACATTACACGTTTTGACCAATTAAATAATTTGGATATGTCCCGTTAATGCGCTGCGGTAACTACCTTCTATAACATTATAGTGAGTGTTTTAACGCGTGGTTGTTTCATCACTGCAAAGGACGTAAATTTCAGTTAAACCACTTAGTTTATTTTAGTATGTTTCAAAAAATGTCCAGAAAAAAACGAGATGGTGCTAAGTGAGATTAATGAAAACAATGTAAAGATGAGAGGTTGAAATGAAAGAAAAAATCAGCAGAGTGATGAAAAACACAATGCACGTAATTAATGGAAGATTCGTGCGATTGAAGGATATGGGTACCAAATGTGGTTTTCTATCTTATACACGCAGAGCGTTCGGAGCTTAAGTGCTTACCTCAATATTTTGTAAATAGTTTAAGATATAGAAATGTGATTTTAGCAAAGTAAGAGTACCTAGCAGCACAGGTATCAATTATTCATCATCATCATCATCATCATCATCATCATCATCATAAACTGCAAGTTCAACTGTTCAGTCTGTTCCGGCTCCTGAAAACTGTTCACTGCCTCTTCTCAATGGTCGTCTCACATTTCTTCTGCCTTTATTCATCACCAATTATTCATCATACTCGTATTTTATGGGTCACTGAACAATGCTTTTTAATGGACCTATAAATAAGTGTGTCTCAGAATAAATGTTACAAACATTTAGGGCATGCATAGGGATCGAAAATGATCAATTTTTGTCAATGAATATATGTGGGAAATTGCTTATAACAGAGGTTTTGCAAATAAATATGTGGTAATTTCCCCCGATTTTTAGGCAGTCCAGTATGCACAAATGTTCGGCAGGTATGTGAAATCTCGTTGATGGCGTGTAAACCTGAACTGACAAACATCTACGCACAAGGGGATGCCTACAAATCAGGGGGGAAAATGTAACTCCGTTAAATGAAATTTCTCACTTTCGTGGTCAGTGGGGAAATGTGAACATTTAATGAAAACAATGCCCATCTACATGCTCTAGAAGTTTGTACCATTTTTTCTGAGACATCCAGTATTTTATATGTAACAGAAATAGTAAACTTCCAGAAAAGATACATGCAGAAATTTAACACTATTACACATCGTAAAAGTAATACCACGCAAAATAAAGTCTGAACAATTTATATGTGTGTTTGGTATCGCCATGAGATTTAGCACTGTGGCACTTTTATAAGCTTAAAATACTATAATAGGCTTATGGAAAATTTCGATGACGATCACTAACTTTTTTTTGTTATTTACGGTCGCATCAACATCTAGGTCATTAACGACCACTGTTGGAGTTAACGTTATGGTAACTATGACGACGAAACGATATGGTGATGATAAGGGGTGAAAGGACGAACAAAATACAACCATGTCCGAGGCGGGACTCGAACCCGCGAACTTTTGGTCCGATTGGTTGGTTATTAATTCCGGGCGCGTCAACAGCTTATGTCATTAGTCCCGTAAGTGTAGTACATGTGTTTCCTCTCGGGAGATGGCGGTTATCTTCCCCCGCTGAATGGCGAGATCCGGCGCCGATCTACCGTTGGCTAGCGGGGTTTCCCCCTAACCAGGACTTTCCCACCAGCGGGGCACCACCGCAGCCGGTTCAAGCTCTAAGCTCTCGACCGGTCTCCCGGAATATGTGGTGGTGTAGTGCATGTTAGTGTAAGTGAGTGGGTAAGGGGGAGAGGATAAGACAAGGAAGAGGAAGGAAAGATCGTGCGCGGTCCGTGGCCTGTTAGGGTACTGCTCCGGCATTCGCCTGGTGTTGATCAGAGAAACCACGAAAAACTACTGATCAGAGCAGCCGGCCACTAGAATTCTCTTCCAGACAGCGACTGAATTCGACCTAGCTGAAAAGTAGTGTCGAAAACCCCGCCGTCAGGACTCGAACCAAGGACCTTCCTGTCAGAAGCGCTGCAGTGAAATCAGTTGATGCACCTTTGGTCCGAGATCACTACGACACTACAGCCTTAGCGATCTCAGCCACCGGATTGGCAATCACTAACTTGTAGATGTCCAAAAATTGCGTTTCTTGCACTATAACAATGCCGCTGCAATGTCTCGCGTGTTTGAGAACATTTTCTCGTTTGAGATGAAGCAAGACGCAAGAAGGGTTATAGGCGTACTAGAAAGGAGAATGATGACGCAGAAAGAATTCAAATAGTGATTTTACTTTTGTGCACGAAGTAGTATTATAATTCATTTCAATATAGTGCAATGTGGTGTATACATTGCTTCGTTAAAAATAATGCAGAATAAATGGCAAATATTTACAATAGTTCTTTCAGACGAGAAGTAAATAACTGCAAAATAGTACTTTCATCCAAGAAAATAAATTTCTCATCCAGTCAAACGTTTAGAAATTATAATCCAGCACACACATGAGAGATTTCTTTCGAAGAAGGTTCCGTCATACTTACGAGCTTCTGTGAGGCAACTACGGATGTGGAACCTAGCTCTTCTGACAAGCGTATGGAACGAGATGAAATTGAACAAATTAGTTTCAGTGAAATAACTGAGCAGTTTGCACCGACATATGCAAGCAAACTAACGTTAATTAATTTAATTTCTACACTGCAATTGTAATTTGAAATCTCTATTAACTCTCCAATTTTTGAGGGATAAAAACTATGAAATGAAAACCAAAATTTCATTTGCAATTGTTACTGTGGTATAATAAATAATTGTGTATAATCTTTGTCCAATTAGTATTTACTTCCTAAGCATCTATACGACGATGTGCACTTACGAAATATGAACTAAACATGATTGCTATTTCGTTCATAAATAGGAGGGCTCTAAATGGCTTGCCCTGAGCGCCATTTTACTTGCCCTGTACCGTCGACCCTAAAAAGGCTGTGGTTGATAAGGTATTGTACAGTAGCAAGCGCGGCATGTGGAGTCGCAGTTTCTAGTCCCTCTTAAGCGTGGGCGTTGTGGTAAGGTCAACTATCCCGTGTAATGTGTATCACCTGTTATCCTTACATTCGTGGTTCATTCGTAGTTCGTCCGTGTGGCACAGAATCATGTGTGTGAAACGTAAATGCGTTGAACCTGGACGGTGCCTGATAACCTTTGTATTTGGGGGTGAACAGACCCGACCACTATTCATCAATCTAACACCTTCCCTTCCGGATAGACACCCACTACCCAATATCGGCTGCCATAGATTAGTATCGGTTTACGTGGCTCAGGGCCTCAACTGATGTCTCTGCAGTGCATCTGATCGGAAGTTCCTAGGGTTTGAAAGTCGACAGTGGCAAGAGTTTTAACACTAGCTAGATAGTTACGTCGAATACAGCGGCTGTTTGGAGGAGAATTCTAGCCTATTCTAATCGGTAGTTTGCCGTGGCTTCTGCGATTCACACAAGGCGAATTCTGGAATAGTACCCGAACAGGAACGCGCGCGACCTTTCCTTCCTCTTCCTTCTCCTAACTTCACCCTCACTTGCACACACTTACACCTACATGAACAACACTACCACGCAAGTCGGACACCAGTTGGGTGCTTACAGCTAGCTCCGACTGGGGCGGTGCCCTGCTGGATGAGAAAACTCCCGCAAGCCGTTGTAGAACGGCATCGAATCTCACAATCCAGCGTGGGAAAACCCCGCCCCCTCTCGTGATAAAAAGTTCACTAAGATTATTGACCACTGCAGTTTACGCGCCAGGAACGCGAAATAATAAGTCAAATAAATGTATTCTTGAAGGTAATGAAGACCTGCACAAACCAATCTGACAAAATTTTGCGGCAACTGTCGACAAAACTATTTCACAATACAAAGAGTGCAACTTCAATCAAGAGACAAAATAAGCATCGCAAATTGGGATGAACGTTAGAAAATCGTTTTCAAAGGCAAAATTCCCCACTCCAGCCGTTTCATAACAAGGTTTCGACTCTTTGTCCGCTGACTACCGAGTTACGAACGGCTGCCCAGGCGCAATAAATGTGGCGGCGCGCCGCGCCCGCAGGTGATCTGCACAAATGGGACACTAGGAAGAAAAAGGTTGACTACCAACAAACTTCAAAAATAATTTCTGGCTCATTTTTAACATCTCGTTTGCATCTCGTAGATCAAATTAAAAGGAAAATAGTTTCTTGAAAAGCGATGAAATTCCATAGAGTTAATTTAAATTTAATTATTTGTATTACAGCAATTTAATATTCATGTTTATGAAGAAAGCAAGTGACATGTCATTGTGATGCGATATACTGTTCAGATGATAGGGACAGGATGGGTAACACAATACATTATGCTTTTATTGAGTTCATACCCGTTGACGTTTACAACAATATTGCAAAGACGATTTATTTAAGACAACTTCTGTTATTACAACAGAAGTGCTTAACAAAGAAAAACGACATTTTAGATTTATTTATTGAGAAGAAAGAAATTGTTTCAGGTTTTCAAGAACATCAGCAGGGCAGTTACCAGGAAGTCATATTTAAAACAGAGGCGCCTACAGGTCCCAAAATGAAGAAAAGTTTGCAGAACCATTACACACCACCTCGCATATTTTCGAAAACAACAGGAGCTGATGTGCGGCAACGGGTCCTAATAATTCTTTTGTTGCTTGCTACCATTACTCCACTGGTATTATACAGCGCAGCATGCTAAGCAAAAAAGACGCGGCTCCATCCCCGAAAATAAATCCCCTCCGCCTCCCGGAGGGCGCAGCGGGTCATAAATCCGCCCGAGGCGGGAAGGCGCGCTGCTGGCCAGCTGCTGCGCGCCGCCGCGCCGCCGCCGCCCCCGGCCGGCCGAGACCTTGAGGAGGTCAGGAAAGGAAAGTGGCGGGACGAGAGAGGTCGAGGGCCTCCGCGCGCCTCCGCCAGGAGCACCGCCCGCCAGGGAGCTGCAGTCCCGATTTGGCGAACCACTTCAACCGGTGACGATGGCTCAGTAGAGGTCCTAGGGTTCGAGTCCGGATAGTGGTGGATTTTATTCCCTAGCTACATGGCTGGGTCGAATTCAACTAGACCGTCTGGAGAGTTCCGGAGACCGCATGCTCTTGTCGGTAGCATTCCGCGGTTTCCCTGATCAATTTCAGGTGAATACCGGAGCAGTATTCCAAAAACCGAGCCACTTACCGCGCGCGATCTCTCCTTCCTCTTCCGTGTCACTCTTTTTGCCTCACACACACTTACATTCACATGCACTACACTTCCACACGCGTCGGGAGCATTCAGCCTGTCTTGGCTGAGGTGGTGCGCCACTGGGGGGAAATCACTGGAATGGGAAAACCGTGCAACCCGACGTGCAGGTCGACGCCGGACCACATGTTCCAGTGGGGGTTGGAACACCGCCCTCTCCCGGGATATAGCATGTACTTCACTTACAGGACAAATGCTCTAGGAGGTTGAAACAAAAACTAACTCGAGAAAAACGTGCTGACATTGCCCTCTACGCTCACTTCTGCCTAAGGGTTACGTCCTGATTAACTGAAAGATGTGATTCAACACTGGTAAGATGTTGTGGCATTACCATGGAAACAACTAATCGGTGGGAAATCATCCATTGCAGAGCAGGCACGCGCATCACGCAATATTTTATAACGATAACTGATCAGATTGTTCTGAAGGATTCGATTTCTCTGATTGAAACAACTCAACTTCTCCCCTGCTACATTTAGAACATGTTAGATTTCTCTCAATAAAAGAAGGAAAAGAAGCGATATCGTGGATCTAGTTCCACTAAATGTCCTTGTTCATAATGTAATGGAAGTAATAAATGCAAGCTTAATGAAGACAGACCCTCAAATACTCCTATAGTGTAGGTACACTGTGATCAAGTTCTTGTAACGCAGGATCAGCCGTGGCCTTCACTGACCCCCAGAAGAGTGCCCAAAGAAGCCAAAATTGCTTCTAGTACTTCTGGATATGTCCCGCTCCAACCGAATGCTTCAAACTGGCAGGAGGAATGAATATTCATGGATGTAATGAGGTATGAACTTCACGTAGTATTGAATCACTTCAAGCAAAAATTAATAATTAAATAATAATAATAATAATAGTAATAAATTATATTCACATACGTTAGAAAAGGTCATTGTACATAAGAAGATCATTGCCCAGGGCAAAGACATTGACTCTGACTTCCAAGTTACAGTTCATTTTCTGAAAAGCGACTGAACCACTACAACTGATTCGGTACGATTGTCGAAAGGGTCATGCGGTCAAATCGGTATTAAGCTTTATGTTTAAAGAGACAAATCCAAATTTCAGCTAAGGATTCTGAGCCGAGATCTCTCCGCGCCTTCGGCCGCGCTTCATCCGCCTTCCCTTTGTTAGCCGAAACCTTTGTGGGCGCCCCTTGGGGGGCAGTGCTCGGGGGAGGGGGAGCTTCGCCCTCCGTTCAATCTGCCTCTGAAAGGATTCATTTCTTGAGATCTTCAACAATGATTTCAAACAATGTATACGAGTAGCGATCCTTACGTTTATTCTGTTCACTCACCAATTACAGCAAGTCTAACTGTTCAAAAGAAAGAGAAAAACGCGCATTTTTTTGAAAGAGTGCTTTCGTAATTGCTCCTGACTGCAGAATTGTATAATATCACCACGAATTTTTTTTACCAATTACCAATTCGCTTACCTCTTAATCATGTAACTGTTTTACTTTCTTGATAACAATCACAAATATGCTAGTCACGACAGGAAGGTAGGGGAAAGAGTAACAGATTGCACTTCTCCACTTGTACGTCACACACAACTTTTAACTGTTATTTGCTATTAAAATAAATAAATACATAAATAAATTAACTCCAGATATTCCCACGTATTCACCGAGATACGTACCCATATCCCTCTAATTATGCAAGCATTTTATAAAAATGAAGATGTACATTTTGTCAATTGTACTTTCTACAATGTCGTAGATATTTTTTTAAAAGATCGTCCCCTCTTCCATAAAAAAGTTCTGAAATGGCCACTACAAGAAGTCAACATATATAGATAGTGTTCGTTTAAGAATTGGGAAATTCGTTTATTTCATTACAGAACCGAGTTTTATATTTCATGATAGAAATACTGCAAGATCATAAAAGGTTTTTCATGTTAACTTTTGAGTGTTATCATTCTGTCACAGCATACCTTATGTTTTAATAATGAACCGTTTTTGGAACAATAGTCGAAAAAAAATTATCATGAAATATTTTTTTTCTCCGCTTAATTGAAGAAAATAATGCACAAAATGCCACTGCTTAATGACAGTTTAAAATAATCCATTTACACGTAGGACGTTTCCAATAATGTAATATTGTAATAATGCAATAATCTAATTTTGTAATATTGTAACTTACTACGTTGGTAATAATCGTATTCCGAGATGAAAGGTTACCATCTACGTTCTCTCATGAGACCCATGTACAAACTGCACCGTGTATGGAAGATTCACTAGGCGTGCACAGAAATGGACCGCAGTCTATCTTTTGGAAAGAACGTCTTAGCACAGTGTTATATGGAGGAAACAATAGCGTTAATGTGAGGTATGATATATCGCCAGCAGAAATAAGCTCTCAAATTTATCAATTAGAAATTCTAAATTAAATTATCCATTTTAGAAGAGAGTTAGATGAGGTTCAGAACAGGCAAAGCAGATGGCACAAAAGGCATTCTACAAAGAGTCGCTATCTACATTGCTTCAAACCAGGCGTGTTAAAGCCACACCAAAGGCATTGATATGTTTCAAGAGTAAACAGTTTTGGAAGACTCCACATTCTGATAATGTGACAACATCTCAAGGGAGATGAGCCAGCCAGGCTCCGTTGACGGCGATGGCCCATGGAGTGGAACCCCTGTGGGAAGCCGTCCCGCGTTAATTGGGCGATGGGTCGCGGGCGCGGGACGCGGTTGTGCGCCGGAGAGGGAAACCGAGCGCGCGGCCGCGCACCGGAACAGGTTCCGCGGGCCCAAGGACGCCCGCTGCGTGCCTGCACTTGCCGCGCACCCTTATCGGGGCGTACGCTCCCCCCGCGATCACCCTCCCCGCCGCCGACCACGTTCCGCTCCACTCCACACCCGCCCAGCTCCGCTCTTCTCCGCTCCATTCCGCTCCACTCCACACCACTCCCGTCGCGCAGCTCCGGCCGCGCGTACCTGCCCGCCGCGAAATAATGGAGATATTCCGGACGATAGTCACGGCGCCCAACAAAAGGTGCTGGGCACCCGCGAAGCTCCGCGCGGCGCCCGGGAACAGACTCAACACCGTTCTTTTGTCCGGCAGATGCGGAGATTTGTGGAGCTGATAACAGTACCTGTCTGGCTTCTGGCGGGGTCAAGGTTTCGCTCCCTGAAAACGCCAAGTTCAATGGCGTTCTATCTAAACACAACGGCACTTGGTATTGAAGACCAATTCCGTAACCAACTATTGTTTTTCTAATACGATACGATCTGATAAGACGATACTGATACCAAAATATAGGAATAATTAGAAATATCTGCCAGCCTTAGAAGTAATGAATATCAACCAGTCATATGTTCCCTGTAATTTGCTATGTAAAGACTACTGCTCAAGTTTTAACAACGCCTTTCTAAGCTGATAGAGTATCTATATTCTCATGTACTACAACGTAATATAGAGACAGTTTTGTGATGCTGGAGGTGACGTGGTTGGGACAGAAAAACACGTTTTTGAGTAGCTGATACCGAAAAAGTGGATTTTTCTTGCACTTGATTCCTTGGATACGCAGTAAATTACTTTCTCTAATACATAATGTATTTAGAACCTACGTTTTATCGATCCTTGATACCAGTAGCGTATTTGACAACTTTTGCAATTTTCGAAATATCAGGAATTATAACAACAATTAAAGACATTCCCCATTTCTTTAAGTGTTTTCTATGCTATTCGTTTGTTGATCGATTGATTTAGTGATTCCGGGCACGACAACGGCTAAGGTCGTTACTCCCGCAAGTGTAGTGCATGTTTCTCTCTCTTGCTGGTGATGCCAATGATCCTTCTCCGCTGGACGGCGAAATACGGTGCCAACCTATATAGGCTTGCGATGATTTTCCTCTACCAGGTATCTTCTACCAGCGCGGCAACGCCCCAGCCGGGACATTCCCTAAGCTCCCGACTGGTCTGTCGACAAATGTGCTACTGTAGTGCATGTGAGTGTAAGTGTGCGTAAGTAAGGTAGGTGTGGATAAGACAAGGAAGAGGAAGGCAAGATCGCGCCAGGTCCGTTTCGTTAGGGTATTGCTCTGTCATTCGCCTGGTGTTGATCGGAGAAACCACAGAAAACTACCGATCAGGGCAACAGGCTGCAAGTATTCCCCTCCAGAAAGAGGCTGATGTTAACCTAGCTGTCTAGCTAGAGTCGTTTCGCTGCTCTAGCTAGAGTGCTGCCATCGTCAAGATTGGAACCCCGGGGCCTCCCGATCAAAGGTATTACGGTTACATCAGTTGATGCGCTGAGTCACATGCGCCGATCTATGCTATTCGTGGACAAAGTTTAATAAAAAAAATGGAGTCATTATTGAAAGTATTTTGAAAAAGTTGAGGCTTCATGTAAAATACCCTTCAAAATAAATATATCCGTTTCAAACACGCAAGGCCTCCAGTTCGGCCAGACGATGAAGTTCAAATTTGATTTCGAACTGTTTGGGTGCAAACGTTGATCGCAGACCGACAGTTGGACGGAGACTCGTTTTACCGTCAACCAATTTTTTGGTATCAAGGACTCGCAAAACGTGAATTCTGACACTACAATAAGTTAGAGTAATTAGTAGGGACATGATTTATCCATTTATTCGATATCAGAACCCCAAAATACGATTTTTCTGAAGAAAAATCATCACTTTCCGTTGAAGCATTATAATATTTCCTCTTTATTCAAGAAAGTCTCTGAAGGCGAGAATTCCTATATTCGACTTCCCAAAATGAAATTATTTTATTAAAATTTCAACAGAAAAGAGAAGAACAAGGTTTTAATTCACAATTGTCTATAACAGAAGGAAAAACGATACTTTCTATTCCACCAATTACATCTTTTCTCATCCTGCAGTCACCCGTCGTTCATTGTTAGTCACGTGGTGGGACAAAAAACATCTCTGTTATAAATTAAGTATTCTTTGCAACTCTTTCGTTGCTGAGCACCTTTCTTTTTATAACCAGTATTATGTTATATTTAGGTCATTGACACACTTCCAGTTTCATTACCAGTAGAACCTGCAATAAAATAATGTTTTTGCACGTTCATGTTTTAACTATGAAAACATAGCATTTAGAAATAAATATCAATGTGGAGGTACAAATCTACGTATTTGCGTTTGAAGAGAGACATAAAACCCTTCATTAACTAGTACAAAACTCATTTCAGGTAAATACGCAGCACCGTGTTTACAACAAAACTTCCTTAGAAAGCTTATTTCATTAGATGGAAAGGAATAGGAGAGAAAAAGAATATGTGGTTACTGACAGAGCATGAAGGAAGGAAACATCAACAAGATACGTTAACGATTCTAATTTATATCGCAAACCTCTACTAGGACGAAACGTTTGACCGTTTGACACCACGGCAAGATTGTTCGTGAATAGCATATAATTTCTGAACACGCATTACTTCACAGTTCTTGCTCATTAAACTCGACCTCACCGGGTCTCGTTCCTTCACAATTACAGATGAAACGCACAAAGCAATCTCCATAAAGTACGTGGTCAACGAGGGGTAAAAAAATCTCATTAGGTCGACTTAAGTGCCGCCGCAAAAATTTAAGGACGCCCAAATGACTTACTTTGTTAGAAACACGTTTCTAATGCCTGTCCCTAAGAGAGCTGGCAAAAAAAACAACTCTCTCTCGCTGTGGGAATTCTGATTTGGTGTTGTTGACGTTCTTATAAGAAGAAATAAAAGAGGTCATCTTCGTCAACATCTATGTTGACGAAGATGACCTCTTTTATTTCTTCTCTCTCGCTGTACAAACTTTGAGCTATTATTCGAAATGTATCGCAGTTGCAACTGCATTTTAAACGACACTTGGAACTTCCAAAATAAAATAAGATTATTCATTTGCAAACAATTATTTTTAACTTTTTTAGTGTTTTGAAATATCCGCAGGAGGAGAGAAGAATTCAGTAAAACACAAGTAATTGTTATACATTATACTAACGCGTTTTTGGATAGATAATGTTTGACTCATGTGTTTCAGGACGGCCATTCCTTTTGAATGAAATTGAACACAATGGACTATTTATGTCCTACCAATCCCATACTGCCATTAATGTACTAAAATTGCGCTATAACAAAGGAACAAATTACAACTCAAGGGTTTTTGACGAGAAATCCATACATATATACAAGTGAATTCAAGTACAGTCAAAATTCTAATTCCACTCGTTTAATACAGTAGTTTCTATATTTCTCTTGTAGTAAAATAAAAGTAATGATCCTGGAAATTCCCGACAGGAACTGTGGATAAGCCAAACTTCCCATCCGCTTTTTGCAGAAAATGAAAAAATTCAGTAGTACACTTCACTTCTTTGGGGTTCTCATACTTCCCACATGAACTATAAAAGTAAAGGAAAGCAATATGGATCGCCCGGTTGCACGGTACTTCTCCGCTAATGATTCCGTCCATGACCGACACGCGAACACCCTAAGAAGACTATTAATGTGGGCTTCAACATCTATGACACACTGTATGGCACTATAACCAACATGCACATCTAATGCACACAAAGTCGTAGCGAAGCGACTATTTTGAGACTGTAGTACTTGCCTTGAGTCATCCCAGGGACTCAGGCATGAACAATTTCCCGCAGAAATGTTTAAACATCTACTTTTAATGCTCACGGTAATTTTTATTGTCAATATATTATTTAAGTGACTTCTAGTTTTTAAACTCCCCAATACACGAAATGCACCTTCAAAAGAAATATTCTTCATTTGTAAAGATAAAATAAAAAATAAGCGGTGTATAATCAATAAAATTTACTTTCGATGTGGCCCTTTGAGTTGCACTCAAAGTCCTCTCGTTAGCGAAATTTAGGATCCGAATCCAACGATGAAATACAAATAAAATTAGAATAAAAGCGCACGCACACACACACATATGTGTGTGTATGTGTATGGAAATCAGGAGGAAAAACAGACACGTCAGCAGAGGAGCCGCATCGCTTCGGTTCAAAGGACTGAAGGTACCAGTCCAGTCCCCTCCTTGGACAGGTGACTATGTGTACGGGTTTCAAGCTATACGCTATAACCTCAGACTAAGCAAAAAGAAATGGTCAAATTCATCTTTCTTTAGCGTTCCAAAGGCTCAAGAAATAAAAAAATATATTCTGGTGCATTATTTACCAGTTCTTTTTGGAGCATTAGAGAAATGAGGACACGGCAATTGTGAAATAAACATTTTTCGGAAGACTGCACTGTTTTATCGACATAACGCAATCAAACCAGGGATGAAAAGACGCTCTAAACAGCCGACATTCGTTAAGGATTTTAACTGACGTCGCCCATTAAGTCAATATAACAAAGAGTCGCAGCAAAAGGTGGCGTAGGTGTGCGTCCAAATCGAGAAAGGAATTTCTTAATTATATGAGTATTTTCTTACCAGGTGACATTTCCAAAGGCATTGAACCGCGCATGACCGACAACATTAATAACGGACTTGGTTGATTATAAACATCGACTATCACCTTGGTATACAAACTTAAACTACGTCCGTTATCTGCTCTATAGTGGCTAACGACGTTAATAATTCACATAAAATGCAACCATTTACATTCCCGAAAACAGTTTCAAGAATTTATATTCATATGTAGTAGAGGGTGTTTTAGATGAGCAGACAGTTTAGGTGAGCCTGAGAGTTTAAAATTCAAAATTTGCGTAAAAAAATCTAGAATGCTGTGTACACTCAAATGCGGAATCAACACGGGTTTCCATATGTTTTACATGCTACGCGTGAGAAATGCACATCGACATTTTGTAAAAATTCCAGATAAGAGTTATTATTGCATTAATTTTGTTCTATTAGTTTTTCGACAAAATGCATACTCTGTAGTAAAAGTAATATTTTATGTAAGATTTGTTGAAAATAAGTAGTTACGTGTCTGTTCTTAGATTACATAACCACTCCAATCACACATATTTTGTAACTTGTTCTGTAGAAGTCGCTATAGAGTTAGATGGGGCCAGTTACCCCTCTAACCCGACAAATCATGGCCCAAAGTAGGCCAGTTGTGGAAGCACTTCTCACAGTAAAGATGTGATTTTCTCCATACACACTCAACATTTCTTGCTATCTTAAGAGATAATATTTATTTTAGTAAAATTTACTTATTTTATGTTATCATTTTATTTTCTATTTTGTGTTTTCTTTCTACCTTACATTTTGTATTTTGGTAATTTTTTTACTTTAAATATACTGTAATTGTTCAGTAAACTGTATTATTTGTGATGTTTTACCTAACCCCACTGCTTGGCTAATCTAACTTGCTACATGCGATTAAATGAGTCCCTTTCCTTTATTTTAATCTTTTTTAAGTAAAAACATAAAGTTCCGTTATTATATGCGAGAGATTTCATTGCGGAAATTCTACGTGTAAACATTACACAGACGTATTATTTTCAAATATAGTAGAAAAAAGGAAAAGATATGTAAAACCCCCGATGTCCCATCTAACGCCACTCTCTTCAAGTGCTCCCGTTTGTCTAAATAATACCCCGCAAGTCCCATGCGGCGGTCGCGCGTCGCACGACCGCGTCAACGCATCTCGCGCCCTCCATCGACGCCGGCGCGCGATCGACGCGAACGTCGTTATCGACGCACTCGACGCGAAATATCCGCGCAAGGTTGCAGCGAGGGTGCGCTCGTTGATGAAGCGGCCGGCCCCTGCGCGGCGGCACGCGCTCCTCTCACCCCCTTCCGCCCCCACCCTGCCCCCTCCCCCGCTCGCGCGCACACCGTCCGATGTAGCACAGGGCCAATATTAATCAAAGCACCCCGAAGATTAATTCCAAACCACTAAAGCGTGTATAATGAATTATGATGCTGCATAAAATATCAGATTATTACGATTCCATTTCAAAGGGAAATAGCAATGAAGGAATGACACGGGGATCCAGCTTGCTTTTTTTCAGGACGTAATTATCCAATTATACATCAACCGGTAATTATGCACGTTAAGTAGAAAGCCTTGCAAGTTGAAAATTCGCGGCTGCGAATGCACGAGGCGCCGGCAGTGGAGGAGAGTTGTGGAGGGCGGGGGCGGAGGCGGGGGCGGGGAGGCAGGCGGAGAGGCGCTATGCGGACTGCGGCGCCACCGCCGCCCGCTGCACCGCTCAAATTTACACTCTCTTCCTTTTTCCGCAAAGCCGGCCTGATGGCCAACATCTATCGCGCCGGAAACAATCCGGCTTACAGCGTGAACCTGGAGCTCGTGCTCGCACGGCCATAGGGAAAGGCCAAATTAACATACAAGCCCTTAATTCGTTACCGAGATTTGCGCAACGCTCGACCCCCGCGGGTCGGCCGAGCCGCCCGCGCCGCCACTGCCCATCGACCATCGAGTCGCCCCACCCCCGCCCACGCCCACGCCCCGGCCGCCGCGCCAGCTCGTCCGTTCGCCCGCACGCCCGCCGCCGCCCCGCCCCGCGCCCACGCCGCTACGCTCCCTCTCGAACAGTCTATCCTTGTATTTCACAACTGAGCCGCTGAGTTAAGCCCTGAGAGCTGGAGTGCGCAGTGGCACGGGCGGTGGCGATGCGGCGACGAGAACAGAAGGGGGAGAGAGTGGAAGGAAGAGGTCGAGGAGGAAGAGACGCCGGATGGCGGAAGCCCCGGAGGGAAGCGAGAGATGGTCGCGAGTTCCGCCACGGCGGAAACGAGGGCGAGCATGCAGGCTGGAGAAACAGCACGGCGAAACAACGAGTCCATCCTGAGAGTGGGGGGATTGAAAAACATTGAATAACACACGAAAAGCACCACACAAACTAGGGAGGAATATTTGGGGGAAGCAGACGAGAATGGTGAAATGTACAGCATCCAATTTCTTTTAGTGAGAGCTGCTCAAGAAAGCACGAGAAAAGTGATGGAAAGGAACACGAGTACAAGGGACACGACAAAGATGACTGAAACTAAGAGAGTAAGAAGATGTTTACTAAGATAAAATCGCGGAGGTAGGTACAGAAATCTGTACATGAAAAAAAGAAAAGAGTATAGTAAAACAAAAAAAATGAGTAAAGTTTTGAGATAATAAACTAAGGAAACCGATAAGAAAGGAATCAAATTAGGAGTGTTGGTATTGCAGTCAAAAAGCGTAAGAAAGTAGAAACACACAGATGGTGCCAGATAGAAATAGCCACAAAGGGACATGAGAGAAGCATTTGGTAATGAGAGAGTAATCACGTTATCAAAGGATAGAAACGAGGCGAGCGTAGTCCAGTCAAGACTAAAGCTCTGCAATCAGCAAAGTTTCCCACGCATTTCCCCGAACTAACCCCATCCAGTATCCCTTCCTCAGAGCTCTTTATCGTAGGTGTGTGATTCGTTCCCTAGCGCGTCTTTTCCACTGGACGACGCGAAGCAGGGAGGAGGTACTGGCGCACTAGCGGGCGTGGGCGGAGGCGAGGGTGTGGGCAGAGCAGGGCAGGAGTAGAAATGGAGGCGGGATGTGGGCGGGGGCAGTGGCGAGCCAGGAGCGGGGGAGGGGGAGTGGGAGGAGATGCGAACGCAATGGGCCCGGCGCTCATAAAAACAGGGCAACAAAACCCGTTGCGTTTACGGTGCGCATTCTGTTTCTCTCCCCGTTTATCTGCCTCCAGTTCAGGTGGCCTGCACCTCACCACATGATACGGGGAATATTCCACCGACTTTCCAGGCGTTTCGTTCATTGTTTAATTAGCGACCGCATTTCACAAAACAAAGGGAAAAATTACATCCCGGCAGTAATGCCTAACATTAATTACTGAAGTTAATAGCAATTTACTTATCAAATATGAAAGAGGAAAGTGAACTGCGTGCAAACAAGAACATCGGACATTTCAATGCTACCATGTTCCCTGCGTAGGTCGGTGCACAATAAAATTAACCACATAAATTACGAGCGGAATTTATACAATTCATTAAAATATGGCAGCAGAAATATAAATGATATACATATTACAGGATCTACTAAAACAAAATGTTAATCACGATATAAGTCGTGACATCAAACAACAACACACAAAGTGATTAAAATATTTATTTGTACGGTGTCAAATAACGCTAGAACCCTGCCAATGACCTCTGGTGCACCCATCAAACATCATCCACCTTTATAACACCGTCACGTGCTTCGGTCCGAAAGAAATGTTAAATGGCAGAGGCATGCCGCACACAGAACCGCTTTGCACATCGCTACAAATAAAATATTATTACGCTCATTAATTAAAAAAGTCATAAACATTAATTTACACAGTACACCCAATATTTTAACAGCGCTGTATTCACAGGGGCGTTTCTCAAAGTTGCATTAATATTAATTAGCGAGCATGACGAACGCAATCACCCGTGATCGGTGGCGCTCGGCTGTTCAGCCGGCAGCCCTCTGGGGTGGGCTCCCACGCCCTGGCTTTACCACCAACGTTGGCGAGATCCCTCGCTAACAGAAATAATGTTGCACCGGGAGCTTTAACGATGAATTTCTACGAAAAATAAGGAGCTTCCGTGGCAACGCGAAGGCCACGTTGGATGCAGACAGGTAAAAGAAGCTTTGGCGCGTGATTTTAGGCGCCTCGTCGGCAAGAGGGGTGGTAAGAAGCAGCAAATCATCCAGCGATTCGCAACACCAGTCTTCATTGAAATTAGATTGGACTTCTTATCGGTCACATCAGAAAAGAAATAGGATGAAAGAAGAAATCAGTTCAAATGTCAATGAACATAGAGGCGTTCTGGACCCAGACTGAAATTGATCCACTTCAAATACTTTCTTATCGTCCACTTTTAGAGCAGGCAAAATCATTCAGTGAACATTTAACATCAAACCAATCAGATTCACTGCTTCTCCAGTCCTTTTCTGCAGAAACTAAAACTACTGGACTTTGCTTTCCGCATCATATTCTAACGGATGTAGCCAATTATAAGTACTGCTCTTCCGATCCGTTGGGCAGAAATATCGTGCAAGAATTTGCTTCTACCGGCAATTAATTGTCAGGATTTCCGTGGTAAAGCTTGCCTGCAGTTCAAAGGTTAAAATATCGTATCAATTAATTTTTTTTGTACAAAGAGAAATGTCATTAAAAGTCACAAGAACATCAAGAAAGAAACTTACATTTTTAAAAATATTCTTAAACCCTTTTTTAGGTTTGGACGACCATAATTAAATATATCAAAATTTATTTCATAACTTTATTTAAATGAAAAAATTGTAAAATTTATATTTCAACATTCAACGTTTTTTTTAAATATACATAAAATTATGAAATACATTTTGATGAATTTAGTTATGGTTGTCCAAAATTTTAAAAAAAGGAGTGAAAAATATTTTTAAAAAATATAAATTACAATAGTGACAACCATATTACCATGTAATTTATTAAGCAAGAAACTTCCAAAGAACAACCGGCAATGAAATATGATGTTCCTACCCCAGTAAAGTATTTATTGGTCTTACCTCCGCGCTTCCGCCGTCTACCTTCCTTTTAAGAGCATCGCCGCCGCCTTCGCGCCCACCGCCCCAAGCTGGCTGACTGGCGGAGGCGGCCACGCGTCATGGCGTGCACGTGAATTCTCATTTCCGCTTAAGCCGGTAAATAGAAAAAAATATCGAAGAATATTGAACGAAGGAAGCGCCGTCCTCTCCCCCTCCTTTAACACGCAGAAGTTGGCAGCGGCCGCTGTTACGCACAAGAAGACCCAGATGGCCCTCCTCCGCCACCCGGTAACAAAGATGAATTTTTATTATCCGAAAATTGCAGACATAGTCAGAATTTATGGCGCAGGAATTTTTACCCTGTGTATTTTGCAACCGTATCACTCGTGAACCTCCTCTCCTTCTTCCTTATCTGTTTTATTTAAGAAGCCAATTTCGGATACCCTCCTCTCCTTTACTTTATGCTACCGTCCATCCTTATTTGTTCATCGTTACATAATTGTTTATTATTATTCTCTCCAGAGCACAAAGGCAATTTCCTCTGATAACATATGCGGTGGGACATCAAAACCGCCCTTAGAGTAAAGTGTTAGTAGAAGAGACTTGTAAAGAAGTCGCGGACAAGCATGCAGTAGCTGCTGTAAGTGTTTTCAGTAGCAAACATAAGTTGAAATGCATAGAGTTAGAATCGTGGCTCTACTTCCCATATCTACGATCATTGGATCACGATATATCTAGAGAAGTGGAAGAGTCTTTAAGAGCAGTCACAAACGACTCGTTGTTTTCTCAATTTCAGCACATTTTACTTTCACGCCTCGGTTCGTAAGAAGAGTAAGCATTGCAATCGGGCGCCGAAAATCGTTGACTTGTCGACAAAAAAACTCTTATTGCGGACCGTTATGATGAAAAAGGGGATAAATCTTGTTCCCATATGTAGTAAATAAATTACTTCTTCTTACATGTTGAGTAGTTAGAATTCATGTTTTGTGCCCTTCATATCAAAAACTGCATTGACTAAAAACATTTGTCTGTCAGTGTCTGTCTGTCCGTCCGTCCGTTCGTAGTCAATGCTAGCTAGCGACGCAACTGTTGAGATGATTTTTTTCCAAAACTGATATTCCTCGATCAATCCAAAGGAACTCTGTAAAACTGTAGAAACTTATAACAAACTGTATTTGTGAACAAGTCATCGGCTTCTGTGGGCAAGGCTACTGTCCTCATGTGTGCCCCACTGTCTACAACTGATGATAGTATGCTTCCATTCTTCAGAATCATCTTCAAAATATCACTAATGTACATGGAACAACTTGTAAATGTGTACAAAAATGATAACTTTAAATGTTTATACACCTAGTTCAGGTAAGAATTAGAAATGGAATGAAATGAATATTTTCCCTACAAGTCCTTGAATCGCTAGATTTCTCCATGAATTACATTGATAGTAATACAAAAACAGAACCATTAATAAAAATAGAAATCAGACGAAACAATTACAAAAGAACGGACGAATTCTGAGAAAGATTGCATTAAATATTCACTAGTTATGACCTGAAATGAAAACAAATACTGAATTTTATGGTTTGTGGTCTATAATGTTTTATAGTATGCTAATAGAAATGTAAGACATTTGCAACCTAAGAGTAGAGAAAGGAGAAAACAGCAAGAATATGATTCAATTTTCAATGAGATTCAAAAAAGCAGAAACAAAAACTTATGGTTCAAAAAAAATACATAACTTACTGTTTAACTTCAAAACACAAATGTTAATGCATCACCGTTCCAAAAGTTTATTTTTCAAATATTTATCTCTTAATTTAGACTGAATAAATTGTCTTCACGAATATCAGTATACATATCGAGTCGGAATCGAGTCGGGTCGGGGAATGCCAGCAGAATGATGCTCGGGTTTGGGTGAGTGCATACGGAACGACGAAAAACACGAGATACTCTCTCCACCCGACTGCCAGATCGGTCACCACTACCCGTGCACAGAACTACAGAAAAAATGTTTATTTTTTAAATCGCTGATCAGTGTGTTCTTGTAGTCGGTTGAATCGAATTTCTGACCACTGATGAGCACTCAGATCGGATCGTGTGGCTATGGTAGCTACGCCCGTGAATGCTCGAACCCGATTAAAGCTTCATCAGTTGTCGACAGAACCCCGAACACATCGCCAGGTAATTTCAATTTTCGGGCAGCAGCATTTACACCAAAAGCAGCCTTTTACACCTCACTGGAGTGGATAAAACATGAGCGTATAAAATCCACGCACGCGCTCGGCGCTCGTTGCCTGACATTCCGTGCTCCTTACGCCACATTTTCCCGCCGCCCATCAGCGCGAGCGCGCATAAAGACGATTCCAACGCGCGAGCTCGTTCATCACGATGCAAGTCTCCCCGAAGGCTGATACGGCCGTCGCTGGGCTAATAAATACAAGGGCCGTGGAACACAACCGCGGCGACCGCACTCAGCCGCTGGGTCTGCGAACGCAATCGGTCCATTTCAGGGCGGTGCGGGATATTTAACCGGCGAGAGAAAAATGGCCGGGGACGTTGGATCGCTGCTCGTGCGTACTCGCGGTTGGAACGAGGGGAGGGCGGGGCCGGGGCTCGGCGGGGGGAAGGAGAGGGAGGGGGCGGTGGCGGGGACGCTGGCGGGAGGGCGTGATCGACGCGGATGCATGCGATTCTGCAATTTGCGCCCACCGTGTCGCCGTCGAGATCTGGGATCTAGTTCATAAAACTATAACTTACAATTTTACTGCTGGCGCGTTTAATATACTATGTGCATTTACAACGCTTTCACAGAGAAATGTTACTGTTGTAATATTGCTGTAGCAATTTTATAATTCTGTCGTCTTACTTTATGACTGGTTTTCCAGCTATTATTTGTTTATGTTTCCTTTCATACACTCTCACGTGGCACGAAACATTTAAAAAAATGTGAAGTTCGAGAAATGCATAAAACGAATGTTCCAAAATAATTAGCAATTTACAAGATTTAATCGACATGGGTAAATCTAAAATTTTGAAATATTTTGGAAACTTTTAATATTCTTCATGAAAATTACATTACATGAATTATTCCAACACTCGCATAATCAATAACTGAGAGACGATTATTTGCAATCATCAACAAACGAGGCCCAGCTTAGAGAAAGTACAAAGTTTAATATTTACACATCTATGGAGCCGCTAACGGGCCGAATGAGCGATCTTGGCTTCCTGCATTAAAAAAAATAAATTTGTAATTGACATGAATGTAATTGCGAAAAATACCATTGAATTTATTGTTATATGAATAATGTACACGTATATCAGATACCAGCACAGAATAACGATACTAACAATTTATTGTTATTGACTTTATTATTTATAAATAAACAAATAAATATGCATGGGAAACATTCAGAAAGATTTGGTAAATACATTTGATAATATATTTTCAATAATGCTTAAATGTACAAAGAATCTGTGAATTTTTGTCCAAGCCCTTAACAAGAACCTCCTATTATTACAAAAGCATTTCTTATGAAGGTTAACAAAACTCACCAATAACTCGTATTAATTACACTGTATGAATAAGTTACTATTCAGAAGTACGATTTACATTCTATCATTTAAATTTACTAGACAACTTTTGAAAGATGATTGATTTGAGCAATAAAACCATAGCCAAGGAACACGACAGTTTCAACACGTTATTGCACATTCTTATTTGAAGTTATAAACGTATTTTCTGCTAATTACTGGCCACCGCTACAGAAGCTCGAATGTTTTACGACTAATTTACAAAACGTCGGAACATAAAATTGTGTTCACGCAAGAACAAACATCTGGCCGGGGTAATTTGCGTGACCATGCAATACGTCTGCAGCGTCACCAGCGGCGCGCGCGCGCGTGTGCCCGCGTCCGCAGAGACAAATTCGTCACACGGTAAGTACATTCGTAATGAACGCCACAATGGGCCGCGCGCCGGCCAGCGAGCTGGAGGACCCCCGGCGCGCGCTGTCCCCACCCGAAATAGCCACATACTTAGAAGCGGGGTGAGATTACGAAGAAAGCGGGCCATTGTTCAAGTGTCCATTAAAAGCATGAGATGGAGGTACCCGATATGCCGGGGTCATAAGCTTTGACAAACGACCGATCGATACCTGCGACGCCGTTCGTGCGGAGGTGGAGGTGGAGGTGGATGGAGGTGGAGGTGGAGGGGCGCCGTCGCGAGCATTAGCGGCGCCCGCTGAGAAACCGCAGCGCGCGGCGACACACACCGGAAGCGGTGGCTCAGTGCATCGACGATGTCACTGCAGTGCCTCTGACTGGGAGGTCCTAGGTTCGAGTCCCGACGACGGCAGGATTTTCGACACTAACTTGTGAGGTAGGTCGACTTCAGTCGCTATCTGGAGGCGAATTCTAGCGGCCGGCAGCTCTGATCGGTTGTTTTCCGTGGTTTCTACGATCAACACCAGGCGAATGCCGGAGCAGTACCCTAACAAACGGGCCACGGACCCGTTTGTAAGGATACTGTCAGGGTACGGGCGCGATCTGTCCTACCTCTTCCTTGTCCTATCCTCACCCCCTGCTCACACTGTTACACTAACATGCACTACACTACCACACATGTCGGGAGACCGGGTGGGGACTTGGAATTCGTCCAGGATGGGGCGGTGCCCCGCTGTTGGGAGATACCTGGTTGAGGAAAACCCCGGTAGTGGACGGTAGGTCGACGACGGATCTCGCCACCCAGTGGGGAAGATCACCGCCACCTCCCGATCAAAAACATGCACTACACTTACGGGACAAATGACTCCGTAGTTCACGCGCCCGTAATTACTAATCAATCAATCAAGCGGCGGCACGTCTGGGCGGCAAAGGCGGTGACGTTGGGAGCAGCAAGCTGAGCGCAGTGCCGTAATCAGAACTGTCTGGCGGGGTAAACTGCGCAACTAAATATTTCGCTTTATATTCAAGATCAAAATGACAGACTTTTTACTTCACTCGGCGCGAAACACTGTTCACGAGATACTGACACATGAGATATGCAAGACCTTCATGATATTTTTTATATTTTTTACAATATAAACGTAACAATTTTCGCCGGCCACGATGGCGCAGGTGAGTGGAGTGTGTACGCGAAGGGTAAGAGTCCAGCATAAAACATAGGTGTGTTCACCTAGGGGCTACAATGGGGTTAGCCTCTCATACCAGCCAGCAGATATGAATCATTATCCCATTTACAATCATTTATCTATCATCGTATCATCCCTCATGATTTCCATTCATACAGATGTTTATATTATCCACACCCATCAGCCACCCCCATCAGAAAAAAGGAAGGTCATAAAATGGAAACTTCCACTGTAAACTTCTTTCAGTAAAGTATATTGTCCACATTATCCGCAACGTTTTAAAGAGAGAAAAAATACAACTACGACATGCACTATGAGTGAAACTTGGACCATGAACGGTTGCAAACGGAAGAATGAAGCTGATGTAGTCTCAAGGGCAAGGTCGATTGCGTCAACGGAAGGGAGTGGCAACGAAGAGAATACAGAGGGATTTCTTTGAGGCACGCGGCCGGATGTGTAGGCGTACGTGGCGGAGACCTACGACGACGGTCTTTAGCTAGGTAAATGATGTAAACGAGACACACGAGAATGGTTGGACACTGGATTTCTCATCCGGGAAACAAACAAGTTTATAGTGACACTTCGGGCATGTTATGCACCTATAAAATTTATTTTTAGAAAATGGATTTGTTTGGAAGGTAAATGCAAACTGAATAAAATAAAATACTTCACATCACAAAATCCTTCAGCCACATTGCACGACTGTATCTCTTGATCGAGATGTTAGGATTGATGTTTGATGATAATAAATTATTATTATTATTATTATTATTATTATTATTATTATTATTATTATTATTATTATATCGGCCATTTCTGACCACGCTACACGGTCTGTTCCGAGGCCCCGACATATTCTATCTTGAGAGAGCCGTGTGTAATTATGGGGATCAGCTTTTCGGCTGTATCCCTTCATAAGACAAGGTTGTTAAGCCCAGTATTACGAATCATGAGGTGAAAGGATGATAATTAGAGGTCATCGTGGACTTTTCGAAGAATCCTAGCATTCACCTGTATGACCGAGGGAAACCAAGAAAACCCCAGTCAGGATGGCCGGCCCGGGGATCGAACCTGGGCCTCCCGACTGCGAAGTCAGCGAGCTAGGAACTGAGCCATTTCGTTCGGTTTATTATTATTATTATTATTATTATTATTATTATTGCTATTATTATTACTATTATTATTTGCAACAACAACAACAACAATAATAATAATAATAATAATAATAATAATAATAATAATAATAATAATAATAATAATAATAATAATAATAATAATAATGGCAATATAGTAAGCCTCAGTGATTGCGAAGCACTCGATGCCTTTAGCCTTTGACGTTTTTTTTAAGCATAGGAGATTTGTTAAGAGAACACGAGAAGTGATGGACTTATGGTACAGTAGGGTCCGGTATGTTGACCACGGAAGCTGCGGCGACAGTTAGGATGAGACATTCCCAGCCTACCATTTGGACAAAAACACAATGTCAATATACGTAACGCGCACTTATCTCTTTACTGGTACAGGCAGCAAGAATTTTGTGGAATTCCATCAAATATACTCTAAGAACGAAAATAAATACTTCACAGCTACAATACCATTAAAGGAACTTTACTTGTGGAAGAGTAATGCTCTTTATTCCTTGAATAATGTTAATTTCCTCAACGAACAAAGGTATGTAGATACTTGCGAGACGAAAAAAGTAGGCAAGTATGAATACGAGGAATAACAATATATTGCCTAAGAATTCTTAAAGGCAAACAACAAGCAATGGAATATTAACTGGCGACATTTGGTTAGTCTCCTTTTAAAGTCGTAAGAAGAGTGAATTACGTTGACCTAACTTTCCGTGTGACCCTCCATCGTGAAATATAACGAACTCAGCAGTTCGGATGGTCTCACAGCCTAGGTTATTCTATCTCCCCCAACGCTGCATCTGGGTCACCCGGGCTCCTATTCCGAATAGAAGCAGCTCGCAAGCCGGTTGTGCAACTGCCTGCAGCGGCGGACGTGCATCGGGCGAGCGGCCGGCGGTAGGTCGTGGCGTCTACCGGCGCGCGATCATCAGCGTATCGCCTTCCGCCAGCTCCGCTGCGCGCTGGAAGTCGAGCGGCCCTAACGGCAGCGCCTCGCCTAGGGATGGCAAAAGAACATCCATGGTTTTAAAACATCGATATTTTGTGTTCCATGTTTGCTTCACATCGATCTATTTTTCCAGAAACATCGATGTTTTGAAAAAAAATTCTCATAATGTAAATTAAAATTTCCAGTAACTAATTGCTTTCCAGTAACTAATTTTCGTGAATTGCTCAAAAGCACCAGCCACTGACATGAATCATTGTTGTCAATGCCCAGACGACACGAAACCGTTTACTGTTTGCAAGCTTTATCCAGTGTTGCCAGGTTATGGGATTTTATTTACAAGTTTATTCTCTTTTATAGGTATATTTTGGGGTGAGGGAGAGATTTCTCTATGGCTGTTTTTGGAGGTTTGTTCAGGATGTCTCATTTTATTGTAATTTTAACAAAATATCTAGGTTTCGATAAAGATTATTTTAACATATATTTATACGTGACCAAACAATAAAATATAACTCATTTAAGAACTATTATTAAAATGGAAACAGGATGAGAAAAAATACTATCTGTTTTATTATAATTAAAACATATAAATTTTAAATATCGATGTTTTTGGTCGATGTTTTCATCAACATCGAAAACCTTTTGGTGATGTATCGAAATATCGATGTATCGATGTTGGGTAAAATTTGCCATCACTAGCCTCGTCCGTTCCCCGGCGACGCAGCGCATGTGGCCGCACGGCCGCTCGGCCGCTCGGCCTCGTCGGCGGCGTCCGCGTCCACGGCGCCGACCGCGCTCCCGGGGCGTCGCCTTCTGCCCTGCTTTTTCCTCCCGCACCTCAGCCACCTTACTCTGCCAGCTGATGTTGCGGAAGTGGCGCCGCGAAGAGAACAATGCGCGTGGACGTCAGCTGTTCTCTACAGAGGTCGTCACGCTCGCTTGTTATGACGCAGAAACGACTATGCGCGTCCGTTTTTGCTTATCTGGAGATCTGGTGTAAGTGCTGTAGCGAGATGTTTTTCTGCCCTTGTTGGTCTTCTCTCACACTCTTTCCTGTTATTCCTCGGCCATTGATCGTTGATTGTTGCGAAGGGTCTGATATTATTACTCCAGAAATTGTTTCCGGTCGTAGAGTGTCTTATCGCGACTGCGGTAGTTCAACGTTTAGAATGCATACGAGATACTGTTGTAGCATAGTAATCGTTCGGGATATTTCTCAGTAATGAATAATTAAAACGCGGTAACAAAAAAAATGGGAAATGCTCGTCAAAGGCATTTCACATAGCTCTTGTAAGTATCCACATTACACTCACTGTAATCATTTTTCATTGTCTATATGACGTGGAACGTGAAACCTGGAAAATGGTTAGTAAGTAGAATACGTAGAACGGGAGGACATTGAAGAATCGAGAAAAAGGGACGGAGAACAAGAGAAAAGTTACAGAATCTTGTATTAGATACGTGGGAGAAGAGCGAAAAAAATGTTTGTGCTAATTTTGTAATTAGAGCTGGGTTTTATAGAAAGGTCGGTAAGGAAGATTTGCTGGGTGTCTTGGATGGATGGATGTTTTTTAGATTAATATTGCGTAATCGATGTTGATCAAAGAGTTACTTTTCAATTAGCTTCTTTGATTTTTGAAGACACGAGTTCTTTCTTCGACTGACTTGTGTCCAGTTCGACTTCCCATGTATTTGATGAACTCTTAGAGTCCAGGAAATAGGCTCAGAATTGAACGGTAATGGCGAAGCAAAAAAGGTTTGGCAAATTAAAATACTGAACCATTATATTATTGAATTTAGACTAGCATTATTTCTTGCTTGTCTCGAAAATGTGTTTCCAAGCCATGTTGGTCATATTTGTCAGATAAACGAAAGGTAAGTCTAATTGAATTTTTTATCAAGGACAATTCTTCACATACATCGCACGCATATGGTATGTTAAATTTAGGAGCTAGGAGTAGAAAGATTTTCATTTCATCATTTCATTTTGATGTATTGTGAAGATTTAATTCTGATTCACGGCACTCGTAAGTAAAGAATGAATCACTATCCTTATTACGTATTTTAGAAAAGAATCACTCCACTTAACTCCATCATTTAGTACTCCAAACATCATTCAAATAACAATAGGTACAACAGGTTTAACAATGTTTGTCAGACAGAATCTTATGGTTCTCAATTTGGCCATCATTGGAAGGAACTAAAGTATCTATTAATTTACACAAGGCTACATTGTTAATAATAAAATGTCCTCAATCGAAGATGTGAAATAGTAGCCGAAATAAACTTATTAAATTATTGAACTTATTAAAGTATTAAAATTAGAAAAATCTAGATAGAATCCTTGGTTCGCATCATAGGTTCATAGTAACGCAACAATATGAGCGTTACTATAGCCAACTTTTTTGTGTCAGTTATATTGTTCACGATTACATAAACAATCACAGTGGCTCCTTCATTCCGTATTCTAGCAGGGTATAATATTACCGAGTTCAACTATGCACATTTGCATAATCGGAAAGAAAGTAACGGTACATGCTCCTGTTGCTGCAGTTCGAGGACAAATACTAACAAATGACAATGCTGTAACTTACCACATACGGAATGCAAGGAAGACGGAGGAATGGTTGAAAACTCACCTGAAACAAAAAATACAAGAATGTCAAAAACCTATTTTTGTAAAGATTTCCTTCTAATCCATCGCACAATGATGTACTGAGCACAATGAGCAATATTATTCGATTTAAAAGCACAAATTACCTCACTTCTTAACAACATTAAGTAGTAGATCTGCACTGCAAACTTCTACAAAGAAAGTAATGGTCATGTTTTTATTTCTGAAATTTGAGCATGATAGCAATTTTGAAGCAAGACGTCATAATGAAACGACAAAATAATCTTCAAGGTGAGTTATTATAAATTGTGCGCAATAATAATGTAGTTTATTTCATGAATAGTCCACAACCACTCGATACGTTAACATTCTAATATTTGGAAGTGCATCATTTAGTTCGTATGTTTGATGTGCCTAGTGCATTTCGACTGGCACGTAGATGATGGCCAGTGGAAAAGCGGGGCTGTGGGTCTGGTGCGATGCTGCTGCATCGCCTGGGACTGGAACAGCGCCTGAGGCACCCGCGTCTACCGGCTGGGCGGGTGGCATGCGGTCCGCGGGGGAGGGAGGCGCGGGGGGCGGGTGGGCGGGGCGGGGTGGGGCGGGGTGGGGTGGGGCGGGGTGGCGCTGCGCGTCGGGGCCGGCCGGCGTCGGGGCACGGGATGGGCGGGGGAGAGCGGGCGGCTCGGCGCCCCGGACAGGTTTCAGGCCCGCGCGCCCAGCGGTTTTATAGTGCAGCGGGATCGCCTCGCCGTGTCCCGGCCCCACCGAACAAAGGCGCGGCCGAGGCGTGCTCAGACGGCGGCTCGCCAATCTGTGGAAAACATTCGTGCGCGCGCTCACGTCACGCACGTTTGCCGCCGCCGCCGCCGCCCCCGCCCCCTTCGCCTCTTCCTCGGCCGCCACCGCCGTCGCCGCACGGCCGAATTACTTTTTATAGACATTATGTAAGGCTGAATGCGCTGCCGGCCGTCATTCACAACTCCAAGGTTACGGGATTCACCACAGTCCGTCTCTTGGGTGAATGAATTTATCTGCGTCCTTTGCAGACCTGTTGCAGGACAAAGAACATTCATGTAACTGCACGTTACTGAAGAGTTTTGATTATTGGAATCATTTTGCGCATAACGCAAATAACGAATTAATTGCATTTCAAGAATATTATCAAAAAATATCGTGAGCTATTGAAGGATGAATAATTAGATACGGCAATACACAGAAAATACAAAACGTCTCCGTTTGTAGAGCTTATTACTTTATTATTGTTTCCCTCATTCGTGTTTGAGAGAAGTTGCTGAGCGTCAAACATTCATAATAGGCTAACTGCAAAGAAAATGAGATCTTTACACATACATACATTTGCTGTATTAAATTGCCACAGCTACACGCGCATAAAATGAATGTGAAATGACAATGATAGGCTGAAAAAAGCCTAATTTCATACAGAGGGAAGTTACAAATACTGAAGAGAGAAGTAAATGCGTGAAATAAAACTCTAACGTAACCGAAAAGTTTGGAATATAATATGATGCAAATTAAATTAAACTTAAAAAAATTTACTTTGGTAGGCTCGTGCAGTTTCATAAAATATTTAACACTCATTTCAACAACGTGAGCTCCTTTACTGTTATGATATTTTTATCGCGAAAAAAAAATAGAATATGAAAACCTGGACAAAACGTGCAAACACGTACTGCGCAGTAGACATCAATTCTGCATAGCAAAGGCATTTGACGTTTAAATTATGCATACGAAATAAATATTAAAACTCAAAACAAAAAGAACGCAATTTATGAAGAGTTATCTCCCCATACGCTGATTAATTTACTGTAATAAAACAAGCAACAAATAGCGTATTACACGCTGTTTCTCCCCACTGCAGCTGAAATTGATGAATATAAAAAAATTAACAGAATTTTCCCAGTCGTTGACAGTTACACTTTGTTGAATGTAAAAATAATACGAGATGACATGAAAAACGTCCAGCGCCATTTCATATTTTTACGACGTTCTGTGGAATACGATTACGCTACATACTGCATTCTTCGATATTAGCTAGATACCTAGGTCGAATTAAACAACTGTCTGAAGAAGAATTTTATCGGCCGCCTGCTCTGATGGTAGTTTTCCGCGGTTTCTCCGATCAACGCCACGTGCATGTCGAAGCAATATCCTAAGGCGGCGTATACAATGGTGCCGATTTTGCCAAAATTTCGGTCGGCCGATGTTTCCACTGCGTGCGATCTTTTCTTCCTCTTCCTTACCTATTCCCATCCCTTACCTACACACACACACACACTTCTTGCACTTCACTACCACACATACCGAGAGCTTAGAACTTGTCCCGGCTGGGGTGGTGTCCCACTGGTGGGAAATACTGGTTGGGGAAATCCCGCACGCCGACATGTAGGTCGGTGCCGGTTCTCAACATTCAGACGGGGAAGATGACCGCCACATCTCGTGATAAAAACATTCAGTACACTAATCGCTGCTAATAAACAGCACAAGAAAGTGCAGGTGACGCGCCCGGACACACGAAATGCTCAGTCAATATATTTCTAATGTTCAGTACATACTTACGAAAAGAAGGCAAAAGATTTAATTTATTATACAGAATACTGAAATGTCACCTATACTATCATATATGGACAAGTAACTGTGACACATTTCTATTCAAAAGCAATTTACTTAGGAACATATCTCTTCAAATCTCTCAGAAAAAACAATGACCAATATTAATTATACCGTCAGGTGTTGGCGACTGCTTCCGTCACTGGCATCGTAGATACTGCTGCCACTCTAGAGCCAAGTACTCAAGTGAATCATTAACATATCTTCCATCTCACGAGTTCATCTTACGAAGTGTAATAACGTTCGTGTAACGGGCCATGTAAAGAACAGTAGCGTCGTTCATGTATTCCCTTAATTACAAATGTATACTAAAAAGGGATCTTTCGTCATAACGGACACAGTTTAAGTATCACATACCAGAAAGTGTGAGACAGTGCAATGTTTTGTTCTTGCTGTTGCACACTTTCAAACCTGAAGATTTTGTTAAGCCGCTACATGTTTTTATATTTTTTCAATTTTTAAAACATGAATATAGATTTCACATATATTCTATAATTAGAAATCTTACTAGACAACGGGAAGTGTAATAACTGAAGTGTTGTCCCTCTAAACCTGTCCATTACTACTGGTCTCCCCTCTAAACAACAGTGTTGTTGTCACCAATCCTTCTCCTTCAACACTCATAAATCAGATAGTAAAAAGAGATCGTCAGCTGTCGAAAGCGGTAAAACATAAACACACGCCCTTGATCAACGAAATTTTAGTGACAACTGACTTTGCAGTAGAGTATCTTCCTTTTATACAATTTCTAACTTATTCTTTGGTTTATACGCTGTTTAAATGTAGCTTCTTCTTATGTGTCCACTTCACCTCGTTGGCTTCATTTTAACATTTTTCTGAGTTAATGCGCTTTTATTTCTATTGTCTGAACAGGACGAGAACGCGTTATTACTGTAAACACACTAAAATCGCTGTATTGCTTGCTCAGAATAAACAAGAAGTCTTAACAAACACACACAGATCAATATCGTTCCGTAATAGTTCCTATGGAAGGCTATTGATAAAGCTGTATATAGCTCCTATCGATAAAGGTGCTGGAAACACTCCTAAAACTATCCGCAGACACATTTCTTACAACTCTAGTGACAGTGACAATGTCCTTCACTAGCTCTGAAGCGTGAGTTAATGCAGCTTTGCTTCCAACCAGGGATGGGAAAAGAAATCGGATGATATGAAATCAAGTGAGTATGGACGGTGTAATCAAACGTGCACACAATTCACTTTTCCGCATAGCACGTCATACGCAGTTTTTAACTGCTTTTTTGACGTAAAAATAAATTTAAAAAAATAAAATAAAAAAAAAGAACTGTTGTCAACTCCAGAACTATCACGGACTGACGAGTAGGGGCGTGGTCGAGTAGACACAACCAGTTATTCTGCGAAAGCCCAAGACGCTTACGACAAACTGCATCGAAAAGTCGGAAAACGGTGTCCCAGTAGAACTGGTTGCTCAGAATTCTTCCTCGTGAGATTAATTCAGTGATTAAATTCCTGATGAATCAAAACTCCAATGAAGCATTACTTCGCTTCTTGACCTGCCCTTATGCTTTTACCTTCCTCAGTGAAGATCGGCACTTTAGTCGAGTATTGCATCTACAGCATAATTCGTTCCAGTTTGAAGAGAGTTGAAGAGTTAAGAAATGTATCAGAGTCATCAGCACTAATAATCAGGTTCCCGCAAATGAACAAGTGATAATCGCTTTGATCTGGTGTAAAGACAAGTAGAACACTTGAGATGGAAAATACTTAACATGTTAAAATCATTTATGTACACGTTTGTCATAAGATTTAATAATCCATGAAGTAGCTTGAAGTTCCCCAGACGATTGGGACCCCTTAATATGAAATTATGTTGCCACTTCGTTACCAGTGCAGTTCGAACTGTTGTTGGGATTCCAACACTCATGTCGTACTGTTGTGTGTGGAATGGGTTGACACATCATCCTCTAAACTCTACCTCGCTTTAAAGCGTCTGACCCATATACACATCGCAATGCGTTCTAAGGCTTCCTAGCCAGACACTTGTGAAATCAGCTGAACTCTAGTTGATTTGCCAGTTTTTTTGTACAACTTAACTGTTGAGTAAACTGCGAAATTTTCAAATCTTATTATTTCTAATTAATTGCAATTCACAAATGTTGTTTTCCTTATTCTATACCCTCACTGTATATACCACTTCCTGGGACAGGAAGGAATTGACACCGTATCATAGTTTTGCAAGAATCCTGAAGTACACGCTACTGACATATGCGGTGTTCAAGGGTTAAACAATTTTAAAACACAGACACTCAACTTTAATTTTCAACATTACAAATGGTCGAATTGAATTATCGAATTATTGACTGAATTGTTGAAAAAGTTCTATCACGTAAACTATGCGCATTTCTGCGTTAAACGCCGAATTCACCGGCGCTACGACAATATGACCTATGGTCCGAATTTATGGCGTCAGCTTATACGGAAGTTCACTTGTACGGGTAAATACATTTTCACATAACAGGTTATGATACTACAAATGAATACTTTCTTTTGATCAAGGACAAGAGTTTTGCATGGCTAGCATGGCGCTTACAGGTTGATTACATCATGCACATTTCTGCTTTGCATTTATCTAAACTTCAATCTTGAAAAACTGCAGACTGTCGAGTACTAATCTCCATGCCGTGCTGTTGGATTGATTCGGCCATTGACTCTGATGGAATTAGTTTCTGCGTTTTCTGTTACACTGGTAGACAACGTTAGCTAGTTTTATGAATAGTGTGTTAAAGTGACCGAAATCAACATTCCAATTCGAAATCTTCGTTTATCTCCCACCACCCTACTGCTATTCCCTACGAAGGAATACTACACTATTTGGTATTCTAGGTTTTTAAATAACAAATCACGAGTGGTAAAATCTAGTTTCCTGAAACTAGTCCATCAATATATAGTTGAGTAATGCCCTTTATTTTTCCATCGATGAAAAATATAGAAATATACAAAAGAAAAATAAATAATACAAATCATATTTTAATTAATATAGCGTTTTTCAGACATTGATGAGTAAGGAGAAGCAAAACCATTGCAGACAAATGTTCTAGCAAAATGATAATTTCAATCGGTGGTAACTCTCATCAGAAGCCTCCATACAAATAACACCACCGCCTTGTAACTAACCCTTACGCTCAAAATTAATTATAGATAACTTTACTCATAAGTCAAAAATTCTGCCATGAAATGGTACAGAATATTACCGCAAAACAAGTTTTATCTTCAACAGAATATTCGAACCTATTCAACCATAGATCACTCTTTTCCCGTTCCTCATTCACGAGGACGGGCTCCGTAATCTTGAGTTGAATTCAAGTGCTTTGTTCGCGCAGGTGACAATTAGTGTGCAGTGGCGTGGCCGCCAGTACAATAACCGGGCGGGTGAGAGGGTGGGCGAGTGGGCGGGATGCCGGCCGGCCAGCGGCCCGGCGTGCAGTGACCTCGCGGCCTTGCGCCTCCGCCTGTGAGGTTGCACGTAGGCGGACTCGTTGCACGGTGGGCTCCGCAGCCGTGCCAGCTCCCTCTGTTTCAGAGGGTCTTTCGCATCCGCACGGAATTACTGTCTGCCAACGAAGGTTGACAATCTTTGGCGTTGACGGTTCAGTGCTTGAATTCGGAATGAAAAACTAAAAGCACCACACACTGCGAAGACCATTTCAATCATTTATCAACACGCGTGATGGACGGATTCTTGAAATTACGTTTGACTGAAAATACGACCTACTGAAACGCTATTTTTTTTCGGTTTTCTCAATTGATTTATCAGGTTCCACCTTATTTTAACCGATTCAACTGTTCACAGATTGCCTGTGATTTAAGACGTCCTGAAAGAAGTAAAATATGTCACAAAAAGCGATTACCATCATACGTAGAGAGATTTATTACATTTTCTGTACCAACAAATATTAACATATAGAGGCCTGCAACAGCAAATATGATCCTGAACCAGACGACACAAAAGGATTTTCGAAGAAGTAGCATGCACACTTCTCCAGAACAAGTGAAATACTCTCACACAAATCAACGCAATAATCTAAATATTTTAACAAAAACAGTCATCACGAATATTGTATTAACATAAAATAGCTTTTAGACAGTATGACAGTTCTTTACATACCAAGAAAATAAAAAAAGGTGCTTTTCCATGAAACATTTAAATAGCAATATTTAATGGCGGGTGGCCTCAACCTTGAAGCCAGTACGATGCAGTATTTTAAAAATGGGGAATATCAAAATCAAATATTTGGATTATTCAGTTAAAATCGAAACTGTTTCGTTTTTATTGTTTTTTCCTATATCCTGGGTGTCGATGGAAACCATAGTCACATCGTCGGAGGCTGCCTTGTTTTCTTTGGATTTATGCGCGCATTGGAAATTAATAATATATTATTATTATTATTATTATTATTATTATTATTATAAAATTGTTTTATCAGTGGCAAGACAGTCCGTAAGGCTTCGTCTTTCGCCTGACCATAAATTCTATTCAATAGAAATAAGTACTCTCACAGAAAAAAAAACTAGCGAGGACCACAGACATACAGACGGACGGACAGACGGACGGACGGACGGACGGACGGACGTTTCGCCATGAATCGATTTTTTGGTATCAAGAAGCAAGAAAACAGATTTTGGCTACACCACGAGTTAGAGGATTATTTAAAAATGTAGCAACAGGATTTATCCACGTTTTCGTTACCAGAACCCAGCTAAAAGAGTTTTTTGGCGAAAATTCCTCGCTTTCCGGCGCACGATTATATAACTTTCTCTTCTTACGAAGAATTCGTAAGGCGAGAAAGCAAAAAGTTATAGACGGGTTGCAGGACTTGTCGGATTTTGAATTAAAATAGAGCATGGGGAAAGATAAATTACAAAATTTCAAGTTGAAGAGTTACACACTAAAACTTGTCCTCAATGGAACATAACCTCTACTCACGCCTAAATCACTGACTTGATTTGTTTTCCTTGCACTACTGCCATTATTCTTAAAACATTATATTCATCAGCATTCTGAAACACTACGAATCAAAGCAAGAATATTTTCTACATTTTGTTTATATGAATCAAAGTAATGGTGACCTGTTTTGACGGGCAGTGCATGGGGACGACGCGACGGTGCGTGATGACGGAGAGCGGCGGCGTGGGGCGATGACGGTGGTGTCAAAAATTGAAAGGATGAGGACGGTAGTTGGTGCCGGCATATGGTGGTGTCGGACAGCGAAGGCGAGAGGTGATGATTAACAGAAACGGCGGAAGGGCGCGATGGAGAAAGTTTGAACTATCGGGCTGTGTAGGTGGGTGATGGCGGCGAGCGGAAGGCTGGGGCTGGGGCTGGGACGGCGGGCAGCGGGTGGCGGGCGGCTGGCGGGGCGCCGCAACACACGAAGCGCGGGCTTGGCAGCGCCTCAAGGCCGCGCTGTAATCCCGCCGGGACGACGAGTCGCGGCCGCGGGGCGTCAACCTTTCGACAACGGCGGCGCGGCGGCGGCGAGCAGGCGAGGAGGCGAGGCAGCGTGCGCGATGGGGCGGCCATTCTGTGGGCGAAGGCGCGCGCCCCTTCTTGACAGGGAGCCAAAGCGCGCGCTTCCTCTCGTCAAGCCTCCTATAGGCACGGAAGGAGGGACGGCGGGCGGCTATGTCACTGCCACTTAGACGCTCCAATCCCTCTTTATTAAAATCTCTTTGGAGCCAATCAACAATATCGTCTTTATCAACGGTAGTGCAATCTGGAATTGATGGGGCCAGCTCAAGACAAGATTATGTATCTCCCTCTTTTATATTTTCTTCGTCATCACCGCTTTCATCCAAGATTTCCGTCCAGGAAAGCCTTAATATACGTTTTCCCAAGCATCACCTACAGTACAGTCGCGGTAATCCGAGATTCCGTGCAATCCGAGGGAGCCTGATGTGGACGCAGTCACCAAACAAGCAAAGAAGCGGCGATAATCAAGAGTGGCTCTTGAAAGGATGGGCAACAATGGATGGAATGTCACGTGTGCAGCGGTCGGTGCCAGTGACAGTGTCAGCTACATTGTTGTGACCGGTTTGCGGTCATGTATGTACAAATTAAAAGTATTTGATTTGATTTAATTTTAAACATTAAGCTTTTTGAAATCGTTTGTACTATCAGTGTCAATTACCTCGAATTCGCGCGACTCTTACTATACTGCGAAAACGGCATCATTTAGGTTCCACTTTTCAGTTGTTTCATTGAATCCAAACAATTTTCTTGTAAAAGAAAACCGAGAAAAATATTTTTTCACTTTTGTTTTAAACAGGAAATGACGCAAGTATCAATTGGCAGACACATCAGGTGGTAGATAGTAGGCAAATATGTTACCATACTTTGTACTAGGGTAGATTCTGAGGGGTTAAGGGGCATTATGAAGTAGAACAACTATTTTAGGAATCCCTTTCTGATCCTGAAATTTCGTTACACATGGTACAAAAACGTTGAAAAAACATTCACGAAAAATAATCTGGTTCACCCGAACTTTTGGTGGTTGTAAAAGTCACAAGGAAAACATCTCATTTGTGTTCCTTTAAAAGCTTTAAAATTAAAAGAATTAAAACCTCGTTTGGTATTTTTTTTAGGAATTTAAAGCACGGTTAATCGTAAACACGAATAATCGAGACACGGTTAATCGAAGTTCTACTGTAATTCTACTTATTTATTTTGAATGCCGCGAACGTTCCAAGATACATTTAATGCAAACGTTATTAACCTCTTTAGTTTGTTATGTTGGCCAACAAATCGGTCCGGCTTGTTTCCACGAAGTCTATCGGTGAACACACACATCCTGCCTGCGGTACGGGCGCTGCATAGGATGATTTCGGCCTTTTTTCTGCTTCCGAATTTGCAAAATCTCTTTGAGATAGCAGACAAGTTGATTACGCCTCATCTGAAGAGTCCGGCAACCCCGGAGGGAAGGGCATGTGGTGGAAAAGTCTCAGTATCGGAAGTCTCCGTGTTACTCGACCCATTCGTTGAAGTCGCGGGAAAGAAAGGAATAATAAGCGTTCTAAAAGGGATAAACGGAAAGATTAGGACAGCGAGCAGTCGCTCCATTTAATTGCCTCTTGTCAAGAGGAAAAGTTGTGGACAGGAATTATCTTTGGGATAGGTTCCGAGGGCTTCCGAGCTACTTCATCCATCCAGCGGCTCCTGCGGGTAGGGAAGGAAAGTGCGAGACACGGAAGGCACTCCGAAAGTTTCCGGAATGGAAAAGAAGGAATTTTTTTATCATATGTGGCGTCAACAATGCATATTCTACGAAGTCTTATCGCGGCTCCTAGTTATCTGGTTCAGATCAGTCGACTGGTTTCTTATTGTTGACTCATTTAATGCAGGCAGTTGTTCGTTTGCCTCGATATGTGATGGATCTGTCTAGAGAGCACTTTCGGGTAATGATTTTCTATGATTTTAAAGTTGGTTCGGGCAATAATTTTCTATGATTTTAAAGTGTTAAAGAATGTCTTGAACGATTGAGGAATGCATTCGGTGATTTTTCTCCTCCAAATTGACTGTTTATGAATTGTATTCGGAATTTCAGCGATGGAGAAAGTCTCTTGATGATGAGCCTCGCGAGGGACGACCACAGACAGCGACGACTGAAGAAAACATCTCTGTGCAGATTATGTTGAAGGATGATCCACGCTGCACTTACCAGCAGATACAGCACACCTTGCGTATTGGTTCCTCCGCAGTGTCAAGAATTCTGCATGAAAATCTTGGTGTCGATCTGCTGCCGATGGATTCCACATCGTTTGTCTTAGGAACAAAAAGCAGGTCGTATGAAGTGGAGTAAGGAAACGTTGCTGAAGTTTGAAGAAGGATGTGCAAAGAAACTTGTTGATATTGTAACTGGAGACGAATCTTTGAAATATCAATTTGACCCCGAAACCAAACAGTAATCGACGATCTGGATCTTCCCTGACGACAGAGCACCAACAAAGACCAAAAGCTCACGGAGCATGGGAAATAAAACGGTTTCTTCCTTCTTTTCAGCCAGTGGTCATGTAGCAACTGTTGAACTTGAGGACCAAAGGACAGAGATAGCAAACTGGAACACAACTGATTGTCTCCTAAAAGTCTTCCAGAGCATTTAGAAGAGACGACCAAAGAGAGGTGCTTTTGCATAATAACAACGCGCCAGCTCGCACAGCTCAAAATCCAAAGAATTTTCATCAGATATGTCAAACTTCTACAGCACCCCCCTACAGTCCAGACCTGGCGCTCTGCGGCTTCTTTTTGTTTCCAAAAGCTAAAGAAACAATAAGAGGACGCCTGTTTAAGATCCCAGAACATGCAATAGAAGCCTGCGAAGCATTTCTAACAAAGCTTCCGAAAGAAAAATGGCGTGCAGCATTTCAAAATTGGTTTCAGAGGATGGCCCGCTGTATAGACACTGGGGGAAAATACTTCAAGAAAATACAAAGGTAATAATAAGTTTCCTCTTCTTTAAACCCACTTTTCGGAAACTTTCTGAGTGCCCGTCGTATGTTGCCTTAGGGATGGAATGAGGTTGGAAAACACAACATGCTTAATTAGTAAAGGAAGTTGAATGAATTAGTGCACTCAATGCCATTGGTCCTTCATTCATTCTTTTTTTTCATCGTCTCGATAAGCGCTTTTTCATCAGTGACAATACGATCTACTATCAACATTTAAGACTTTTGGCGACGTTTTCCTCATTCTCTCAAGTACTTAACGCACATTAATTCAAGTTTGAATATCTGCTTTTAGTCTTCGTTTGATGTTTGACAGTAATGAAATGTCATTGATCGAATATCAAATCGTACAGTCCGCGACTGTTCATAGAGGTCTTTCATGAAATATGTACAGGTTATTGAGGGAAGGGGTTGGCCGCTTTGTAACGAACTTGTCCGATGGAGGGAGAAGGGAGTAACTGAAAAGTGTATTTATTGAACAAAAAATACCAAATGCCAAATCGCAAGACTAAATGCATGTTTGAAATAATTGTTTGCTTCCAGTTTTTCATATTTCGAAGTCGGTTTTACATTTTTAAAATTGCACTACTATACTTTCCTCCTCACATATGCTACTTCATAAACAAATTTAAACAATACAATGAATATGTTCAGGCAATTTTGTAACTCGCGTATAACACTGATTATCATTTCTTTGAAAGTCTTCAACATTCCGACTAACCGCCCCTCAAAGCCATCTTCCAACGCCGCACACAAAGTAAATTGGTTGTGAAGAAATGAACGAACCTATTTGAAGGCAAGAGAAGGTGAGTTGGGACAGGGAGACGAAGCAAATGAAGACAGAATGTGGTTAAAAAATGAATGGAGAACAGAGGCAAGAAGGGTGAATTAATCACAAAACGTAAGTCTGGAGAAGGGAACAGGAGAGAGGCAGACCAGGGAGCGGAGATCGCGAGGAGAAATGAGAGGGCGGTGGATGAAAAAGGACGACATTGGAGGAGGGTGTTGAAGGTAGGCGGAAGCAAGAGGAGAAGGGAGGGGAGATTCATGGGTCAGTCGTAGGGGGTGGCAATGTCTTTCATATCACTTCGTTGAAATTGGTAACTAAAATCTAGGAAGCAAGGATTGGGGCTTAGTATCGCCGGACACAGGTATAGATAAGGCTTGCCAACTTGTCATGCTAAATATTTCACGCATTTCTGGGAAATAGGAAATACGCCTTAACATACCAATCATATGATAATAAAAATCAAGTAATTATAATGATAATACAATGCGACAGGAAATTGTCTCCACCCTGAGCTGAATCAGGGTCTCCTATTAAAAGATGCATTTGCGTTGGTAGCAACCAGATCACTGGGAAACAAGAGAAGGGGACAACACTTCTAACATCTATTATGATTCTGGTGAGTACTCATTATACGTTTTCTTTTGTTACAAACTGAAGCTCGCACTACCAACATACTTTCTGTTGCACACCAGCATGGTACCACTGCGGAGAGATTTTCCTGACTATATTTGCTGAAAAACCCGTGGCTATATGCAACACCAGTCGTTTACATAGGGTGCGGCTACTTGTGTCCCGCCAACCCACGTGTGGTCTACGAATCATTTCAACAACGTTGGCAGCAGTATGTCCCTCAACTCCTGCAAGATGGTTGAGGGGTAGAGAACGCCGCCGTAATTGTCTCCAGCAGTGTACACGGGGGCTGAAAGGCCCTGGCGGGCGAGCCGGGCAGGGAGCGCAGGCGTCGCCAGGGCCGGGAACGCTCTCCAGGGAAGCAGCGATGAGAACGACGACTACGTAATATGTGCGTATACGACAGTTACCCGTCCGCCCCGGCCTCGGGAATTCAGCCGTACCCACGCTGGGGAACCCCATCCCGCACCGTTAGCCTCAGCTTGCGCGACTTGTTCCGATTGTGTATCCTGTTTACACACGAGGCGTCACTTTCCGAAACACGTGCACTTCCGTCGTTCGGCCGATGACTTCTGGAGAGGACATTGTACACGTGAAGAACGCTAGAAGCTCCACTTCCCAAAGACTGTACGAAATATAATACACCATTGAGATCAACGTTGTGTTAAGTTCTTTTGCAAATAATGAATTTCCTAAAGAAAGTAAAAGCCAGAAAAACAATATTTTGAGTTCCTTTCATATGATCGTAACACATGTTTCCAAGTTATAAATAACTGTTAATCAACTATGTTTATTAGAGAAAAATTTACAGAGAAAAAATTGAATTAACGACGTAGAGGATTTGTGCAGCAGTAAAAAAAAATTAAGTGGTTCTCAAATTCCAAGTAAGAATATTTCAATTCTCTTTCTAACATTGGCATAGTTACAACTAAAATCGAATAAATTTATAATACATTTATAACAAATTAATTACTTTTTATTAATTAATGATTATTTAAAATAATGATTAAACACAATAAAAATACAATAGAAACGATTTCAAGAAATTTATTTGAAATATTTATAATCAAACATGGATTTTCATATATTTTGTGAGTAAAAATATAGTATATGACTAGAAGTTCCCATTCCCAAGCAGAGAAATATATTTTCTTCCATGAGCATCAGAGGTTTGGGACATGTAACTACGTTCACGAAAGATGCTTTTCCCCAGCAGAGGCAAAGCAGCAGGAACTGCAGTCGACAAAATGTATCTTCTCCCAGCCGCACACCCGGCGGGCGACTGGCCATATCAGAGCAGGGGGCGCCCTGGCCAGGAATTTCATGCGCGGGCGGGCCGCGCAGGTGACCTGCAACCGGGCGATGACGGTCGATGAGTGTCGTGGAATTTCATAACGTCCGGGCACCGAGCGGGGCGGGGCGGGGCGGGCGACCTTTGGACCAAGTTGGCGCCCGGTGTCCCCAGAGCACCCGGCGCTCCCTGGGCGATGCTCCGCCGCCGCCGCCGCCGCCGCCGTTAGGCCGAGAGGCAATGTGGCGCCCGCGCCGTTCCATCCGACGGGCGCGGTCCCTCGCCGCGCGCCATAAGGCATAAAAGAACATTGGCTGCTCTAGGAGGCGCTGTTAGGGCGAGTGGCACGTCGTCGGGTCGCCGTATCAACAGCGCGATAAAACGGACACCTGCGCGCCGCCGCCGTCGCCGCCGCCGTCGCCGCCGCAGCGGCGGCCCCGAGTCGGCTGTAAACGAGGGCCGCGGGAAGAGGCGGACGGTCGGCGCGGTCAAGGTGCGAGAGCGGCGCGGAGCAGGACGAGGACACTAGGAGAGGGTCTATTGGCGCAATGACGGAAGAGATGAGGGAGATGGCAACATTAGTTCGAAGGTAGTCACAAAATCCGAAGCAGCAGCAGAAGAAGGTGGCAATTGCGTCGATAGCGGAGGTAGCACCACAGCAGCACAGCACGCACAGCGGCGGACGAAGTGGAAGGCGGAGGTGGTTGGTGGGGTTGGAAACGGCAGTAAGTCTGCGGAAGGGAGGGTAATAGCTGACTTGTTACATCGACGATGGTACGGGCAGCAGCGTCGGCGGTGGTAATAGAGGTAGTAATAATGGCGGCAATGAAACTAGCAGCGATAATGGGCACTGAATAGCAGGAGACTACGCTCTGGCAGTGCATACAGTGGAGCTGACGGTCCAGAGATAGCTTTGACAGCGGAGAGGCGGGGCGTCAGTGGAGGCGGCGAGAGCGAGGGCGGGGGCGACGGGGGTGGAAGAGGGAGAGAAGCCGAGGGCGCCCCGCGGGACACGCCATCCCCGTGCGCGGGCGTCCCCAGCGCCTGCGCCTCGCACACGTAACAGGTTAACGCTCGCCCTGCGGGCCCCACGGACTGCGCCCCGCCCCCACCTCTTTTCCTCCCTCGGCGCCGCGCCGTCCGCCCGTCCGCCCGCTAAAACTGTGGAGGTGGGGCGGGCGATCGTGCCTCACTCCGATCGCTCGGAGCGTTCTCCGATAAAAGTGCGCCGATTTGTTCGCGTTGCGATGAAAAAGGCTCGTGAGGAAGGCGGTGGCGAGGAGGGCGAGGGCGGCAAGAGCGGCGAGGGTGGCGAAGACGGCGAGGGCGACGAGGGCGGCGAGGGCGGCGAGGGCGGCGGGGGGGGGGCGACGAGGGCGGCAAAGGCAGGGGGGGGCTCTTTGCCAGCGCGAAGCACTCCCGGCGGGCTGGGCGCCCCCGCAGGCGGACGCGGCGCCAGCGACAGAAAGAGCCGCCGATGGAGTGGGCGCGGCGCGCGCGCGGAAAGCGCTTGGATCGGCACAAAAATGGGGGAGGAAGGAGGGCAGCACCAATCAGGCGGGCGATGCGAATAAACGCGCAGCTGGAAGGAAAGAAGGAAGTGAATATATTGACAATTCGTTGAAGGGTGAAAGAGAAATTTGAATACTAGCCAGAAAGACATAACCTACGTTAACGGTAGAAGATAACACGTTCCCGTCTAAGCTATGAAATTCGTGTCGTGAAAGTAGTGGTCTGTTTGCGGAATTTATAAAAGGGCTGACACATATGAAAACAAAATCTAGCAAGCTTTACTAACATCTACTCGCTTTTTTGATTCTCTATAAAATTTATTTCCTTAGGGCTTATTCATAGGAGAAATCGTTTCCATCACATTGATTGTGAAACGGAGAGACACATGCCCAATGTGAAATGATAAATAAATAACAATACAAAAATAGTCTGAGGAAGAAACTTTTTTCTAGATTCCTTATGTGTACCTTGTTTGAACACGCAGCTAAGGGTGGAGAGAGAGAGAGAGAGTGGATTCGTCTTCTGCAGAATTTGCGTTCAGAACACTGCCGTTACGACCAAATATTTCAAACACTAAATCAAAGTGGAACAGTCACACTGTATCCGACGCTGTCTGTCGAACTGGAATAACCTTCCAGATCGACAGAATGGTATCAAATATGCTCAAATCATTCGACCGAGTTGAGGCATTCAAATGGACATAGATAATCTTGTTTCATTAGTAAGTTGTTCGATGTTTATGATCATAGGATGATAATTCAAATTTTAGCACGGTTGTTTCATGCCTTTTTTACAGAGTACGAACTGGTGCGTATATTTTATCACTGTTAAAATTTTAAGCATTGAAAAGGCAATCCTCAGGGGATGCTAAAAGTTTGCTCTCTGACTTAAAAATTGGGAATAAAAGCAAACCTGTGAATAACGTGTGTTACTAGGTCATCCCTGTGATCTACTCTTGTTATCTCTTACTCCTTCTTAGTGATAGAAAGAACATTCACTGAAACTTAAAAACAAGAGTGTTGTAAAGCCCTATGATACCAATGTGAATATGGTCAAATACAATATACTGAACGCAATGAATTACACAGGAATGATTTTGTAGACATAAAAATGCTTATATAATTGAGAGAGAATAAAAGGAGTGTCTCCAAAACGAGCACATCTCTTGTCATAATCCGCTCCGCAGCCTCCGCTCCCGTTGCGCGACGAGCGAGTGAAGGGTGGTGGGATGGAGCGAGGGGGTGGGGAAGAGTGGGGAGGGGAGGGGAGGGGAGGGGAGGACGGGCGGCGCAGCTCCCGTCTGCAGATTGCGCGATGGCCCCGTTTCCAATGTCTCAGTTCCCAGCGCTTGCAACGTTGCTTGGAGCCCTCGCGACAAGCTTCGCAACAGTGGGAGGCTCGAGTCTATAAAAACCGCCGTACGAGCCAAGCAGCCATTCAGCCTAGCGGAGTCGCTTGTTTTCACCCTCCGCATGCTCTCACAACAGCCTTATAGCCTTGCTCTGTTTCACCTCTGGAGGACCCGGTTCTCCTTTACAACCACGTGCATGCATTCAGTTTCAGTATTCATAATCGCTTCAGTCCTGCCGTAGCCATGCCGTTGGGTGGGCATGTTACTGGTGGTGAATGAGTGGGTGTCTTTGTAATGCGCCTCTGAATTACTTGGCGGTCTTTGAAAATCGCCGTGTTAACTCTGAACGACAAGACAATGTCACTTGTTCCCACCGGTGTGAGACACAGCAGACCACGGAACAAAACGCTCGAAACGTAAACAACTTTCGTAGCCGCCTCATTCAAAAATATTTCTGAAACGTACAATCTGAACCTGTGCATTATGCGAAATACCGCCATTAGGTCGCAGCTAAATCCAGATGGTCGCATTGTGATTAAGAGTCATTACTCATTATAGTAGATGCATTACAATACATGAATATGTGTGGAAAAGTAATAGAGACAATACAGTCCATAAAGTCATTTAACCATCAGCGATAATAATACACATCAACTACCTAAGTAACTGTTTGGATGTTTCTGAGTAATTTCCGTTTCAGTAACTATTTTTTACAAGGTTCATGAATGCCCTGCGATTGCTTAAATATTATTTATTAAATAATCAAATAAAAGAAATCTTACATCAGTCTAATATTTTCAAGTTTTGCATACATTAGTGAATACCGATAGTGTAGTGTACATTAGTGAGTACCAATGTCATACCATTTCTAAGTAATATTTTTGACGGTACGTCGGCAATGTTTCATCACGGGAATCATTTCGTAAATTATGATTCGAACATTGCGTTTTATAGAACATAAGAACATATCATCATTTAAGACAAATCATTCTTTACCCAGCAACATTTATCTCAGTATTTATCAGAAAAGACTGTTACACATCTCTGGAAGCACCTTGTAGGTATTAAGTTCGTTCAGTCATTTTCTCAACAAACGAAGCTGTGGTGGCTCAGACGTAAACAACACTATGTAAAAACATATCCCACTCGGCAACGCCACATACCCCACTCGGTTTTTCATTGAGAACCCTATAATCTGACGACGTGAATCACTTCGCAGGGTTCAGGAAAATATTTCTACTGCAATTTTGGATATGTTGTCAGTCTCCAGGCAACAGCACAAATAAGTGTAAGCTGTTTATTCTCTCCCCTAAAAACTCAGCATAATTAAGTTTCGTAATATTGACATGTAAACGACGGATTTACCCAGGTCGACATAATTTCAGTTTTTCTTTATACTTGGATCCAAACCGGTATTTTCGCGCTAACCGTGTGTAAGTAAAGGAAAAAATGTGATCATACTCCCGAGACCTTGCGATCAAGGCAAGCAAATAACTGAAACTGATCAAATATTCCAATTTATACAAGTTTCAATTGTATAGAAATGACTATTTTTAAAAGAAATGTAGTTATCTACAGGGTCTACTATGAGTGAATTGCTATAAAACTAATGGATGTCGTTTTAGAAAGAACCGCTCATTGAAAAAATGTCAGAAAATAAAGTGCCTTTCGAAAATTTTCAATTTTCACAAGTAAACAATGTTTTAAAGATTGGGAAAGAAAGGAACGTATACAAACTATCTTAAAGGATATTTTGCCAGCTTTCATTTTGAATTTATTGAGAAATGACGTTTCCCTACGACGAACAGTTTTTCAGATATATTTGAAAAATCATTTTTTTAAATTTCAAAGTAATGTTGGCAAAACTTCAGAAAGAAACAGAAGTGCCCGGTCCAGAGACGTAAGCTAGGTATAAGGGGTACGTAAAAGGTTCCTTTTTTCTCGTTTTGTTTTTCTTCAAATGATCAAAAGTTATGGTACGGCCGCACTTTTCACTTTATTTTATATCCAAAGAACAAAAAAATCAGTTAGTTGCCAAGACGCTTCCAGATCGTACCAGAGATTGCAGTGCAAGAGATCCCAGATCGCACAAGTAACATTTTGCTCTGAATGTTCATTCGTCTTAAAAGCTAAACTAAGAACTTTTACTCCCATCACAAGTCAAAACACTAACGTCATCAATCATCCTCCCTTGCAGACTCAATGAAGGTTTCACGTTCCCAAAAATTTTAAATCTTTCAGAATCCTTTGATTCATATTATATAGATGTTATTATCACAAACTGTTGAATATTGATTTTTCTGACGGCAACTCATTTTAGACTCATCCTATTATCTCTACTAAATTCGTTTAAGGGAAGTGTGATACGGCTGAGCTGCTCTAGATTTCATTCCTTTCTGCGTCCACGCGCGATCCATTCGCTACCAAGCCACGGCTGAATGCGCGTCCGTCCTCCGCTCGGTGCCGGCGCTGCGGCCGTCCATCAGCTTTCAAGAGCTGAGGGGTCTCAGCACCGCGTCTCCTCGCCCCACCACCCACCGCTCTTGAACGAGGTCGTAGCCCGCGCTTTGGCGGAGCGACCCCCCGGTGCATCCCTTGTGTCGCACCCGAAAAGAGCTCGCTCGGCCGCGACAGCGTTTTGCAATCTGCCCCAACGACGGCCGCACGCCTCAGCCACCCCCGCTGCGTCTGCTGCGCCCCTCCCCCCCGCCGAGGCCAGCGCCGACCCGCTCCCCGGAACCGTCACCGCCTCCCCCTCGCGACCGTGGCGATCGCCGAACGCACCCGAAACGCCGGCGAAAGAACCTGTTGCATCAGCTATATAAACGTTTTTGCTGACGTCTGGAGTATTCACGCGTCCCAATTATTTCCATTTCAATCTCCTCTTCTCCAATTCAATGAAAACCGCGCACAAAAAATCCTAAACGAATACGTTCAGTAAGTGCCAGCTCGCCGCAACAAAAGCCGCGAGCAAGTTGGAGCTACAGCGCGAACGCCCGGCGGCGGGCCGCGGCCCGCGGTAACAATGGCACTCCATTCATTAGCGTGCATTCAGAAGCGCCAGCTTTGTGGCCGCGCGCCTCCCGGCGGTGGCGCTTCTGCGCCCCGCTGCGCCGCGCTGCGCCGCGCACACCGCCCCGCCCCCCGATCCCGCTCCGCAGGCACCGCCGCGCCCCTCCCCGCTGGCGGCCACCCGCGCCCGCGGCCACTCCCGCGTGCTTGCGCTCGCGCCCGCGCCCGCCCTCCCATCTCGCTTCGCCGCAACCCCTGCCGCCCACGCACCCGTCCCTGCCGGCTGGGCGCGGAATTCAGCCTCGCCGCCCTCCACTCCTACTTTCGTTCCGAAGTCAGGCTCTCCCGATCAATTTTTACTTCATCCTCGTATTTATCTCCACCGTATTAACATTATCAGCCAAGACCATCTTTCTCAGTCATATTTCCGTCGTTCACGTCCCGGTCTCATTTGGCTATTCGCAATGACTTACTTCCCTAGCATATACATTTTCATAAGGGAAAACAATTGTTTGAACATTTCAGTCCAGCACATCAAAATTAGGTTTTGTTGTCATCTCAATTGAAGGTTTCAGAGCCTTGATCGAAGAGAGGGAGAGTAATGTAATAGGAGTACTAAAGGTGTTTTCGATATTAAAATCGTTCAAAAAGTGACTAAAAAGTAGTCACTTAAAAGGGTTTTCAATTGCAAAACTTCGACAATATAAACAGTTCAAAATATACATCCATAACCAGATGTAAACGCCATAGATGAAACTACAGATTTCAGATGAAAACGGAGATTTCAAAATTAATGGAAACTTGAAAGAGAAAATGGATGAAATGATGACTAACAATTTGTACATCGCCGGAGGTGCAAAGACGCGAAGAAAAGCTTATAGAGCTGACTCGCCATCCTCAATTTCCATCAAATAAAGATGAAAAAACACAAGAAATGGATCAATTGACCTTACCATATATTGCAGATTGCAAAATTAAATATGCAGATGTCCTGGCGTGAATAAGCGCTATTATATTTTTTAATAATTAAAAACTGTGTACAAATACAGAAATGTTGCTTCCGAGAAAATATAATTTACAGATTTCATATGAGAATACTAAAAATGCATAATTGTTGTGTAAAACCAATGCCATCGTATTCATTTTAGCACCGGCACGTGGTACTGGCACCGATAACGTAATACCTGTGAAAAAGCCTCATCACTTGTTCATTTTAAAAATAATATTATCATGCCTGGCAAGAATTTGTTCCCCTAGGATGAAACGCAATGTATACCATTTTGTGTTAAATGATTCATCCATATTCATGAATATTTTCGCATATCGACCGGCTGAATAAAAAAATCACGGACGTGTAAGGTGAAAACGCTATATTAAGGGAGATTGAATTAAAGAATATCAGACAAGGGAATCTATACGGTATTGTGTGTGTAGCAAAAAAGTGTAAAATGTAGCAAAGAAATTTGCAAGTACAATTTTGTTTAGCAGTCACTATCGAGACATCTTCTGAACGAATTACGAGCCAATGACTCGTTTATTCGAGAAAGTATCTCACTACGTGTCGATTAGAAGACGTAACACCATCAGTGTCCGCCGGGATACCAACTTAGCTGAAAAGCGAAAAGCAGAATAAATGTCTTATTAAGAGGAAGATAAATAAAAGGTTGGTTGCTATTTCTCTTTCACCGATATATAAGAAAAATCCACTTTGCATAGCATTGTAATCATACCTGAATTGAACGTAGGAAAATGCAGCTGAAGTTCAGAATCAAAAATGATTAATGGCAATCGATAATACCTCTATTATTACTCCTGTCCATGATAATCGATTACTGCTAAATTATAAATTATTTTATAGCACAGGCTGGCGACGAAGATAGACCTGACTAATCAACTCTGCCTCAAGAGTTGATATATTTTGTTCAGCTATGCCTATAGAAGAAAATTACTGAATTCGCGCCAAAAACTCGGGGCCGAGTTTCGATGGTCAGTTCTGACGGTCCCTGAGACAAACTAGTGGTACTACAACAGCACATACTTTTCTGCATTATTTGTAACTTTTGCGATTTCCGAAAATTCTGAGAGTCCGACGAAAATGAGATCTGCGCCACCCTTTTAGCCGTCTCCTATCCATAAAAATATAAACAACAAATTTGGATCAGTTTTTGAGAATTTGTTTTTATAAATTGCAAGAACTTGAAGCAAAAATGACGCGAAAACTACATAAAACGAACACGAAAACCCTATAATCAACGTTAACGCGGAAACCGTTCAGACGATTTTCTTCAAAATTGGTATTCCTCCATCAATTTGAAGGAACTCTGGGCCCTGAGAGTTTCATACAGATATTTTGATTTCTTTGGGGGAACTTTAAATGAAGCCTCAAGATTTTCAAAACTTTCTCAAAAATTACTCAAACTTTTTAATGAAACGTTGCCATCGGATAGAGTAAAGGACGAAAAAGGCATGACGATGATCTCATTTTCGTTGACATCCCGAATTTTTCGAAAATGGAAAAAAGCTCAAAATAATCTTCCTACAACCGCAACATTGAAGACAGATATTTTAAAATGAAATTTGTTCTTCCAAAACAACTTGAAATAACGTCATGTACAATTTTTCGAAAATAGCAATTTTCGGGCAATTTTGAGAGAAATATAGGCAACTTTTAAACACTTTTTCTCAAAAACGTTTCCAGATTTTTCTTTAAATTTTCTCTTCGTACGTACCAAAAGACGGTAAAAAAAATGAGTGCTGATCACGTTTCCGAAGAATCCTATATTTTCAAAATTTGCAGAAAGATAACATTGCAAAACTATAATATTGAAGATAGATATTTTACCGTATAAAAATCTGTTCAAAATATCAATTCTTTAAAAAAATAATGCAGAATTTTGTCAAAAAATTACTTTCCGCGCAACTCATGCCTGACTAATGCAAATTATAAAAAAGAATACTTTCTGAAAACAGCAACATTAGAATAAGGGACGCTTAAAATAATGGCGTAGGTTCCATATTTAGTAAACTCTCTGAAATGTTCGTTGAATGACGAAAATGACGTTTTCCGGCGCACGATTACGAAATAAGGCGAGAAAGTATGAAGTGTTCTATATGTTGCGTGTGTCTAATTTCATCTGCTGTTTTACGTTCCATGTGTTTCAAGTGTTGAATCCGTTCTGTCTCTCCTTGGCACCGAAAAATCGACTGATGGCAAAACGTAAGTATATCTGTCCGTCTGTGTGTCTGTCCTTCTGCCCGTCCGTCCGTCAGTGGTCAACGGTAACGCCTAAATCGAACCGACAATTTTCCCCAAATTTAATATTTCCGCAATCGATCTTAATGAACCCCGTGAGTTTGAAACGGGTAGTTTTATTTTTGGAGATTCTTTGATGAAGCTGCAATTACATTTTCAAATTTCCTTAAATATGGCTTCAAATTTTTTATTAAACATTCTCCTCGGTTAGCGTACGGAACTCTTCAAAAATGGGCGTGGATCTCATTTTCGTTAAAATTCATTTTTCGAAAATAACAAAAGTTCAAAATTTTTCGACGTCTTCGTACAACAACAATATTTAACATAGAGACTTTTTCCTTAAAGAAATCTGTCGTTGCAAAAAGACCCCGAACAGTTTTTCTAATACAGTATGCGAAGCTTTCGCGTAATTTTGCGTGAAATGTAGACTATTTTTAAACAATTAATTTCTCAAAAAAGTCTCCCTTACACCGTAAACGTTGGTATACCGCAGGTACACGTCCACACGCAGCCGGGGAGATTTTGTGAACCTGCCAAACACCAAGATAAGATGCTTACCAATCACAGACAAATGACGCATGTGTAATTTTTTATATGAGATTTCCTATCACATGATCATTGGAGAAAAATCATTTTCAACGCCCCTACGTGAACTAGAAGCTTGCAATATTTATTCTGAGACAACCTGTTTTTAAGATGCAAAACAGAAACCGATCGTCAGTTTACATTAGTAAATACACACAAGAGAGAACACGTTCTAAAATCACGCGCGTAACAGACTGATCACTTAGAGATCCGAAGAGACAACATGCAAAAACGAGTTCTCCTGCCCAGAACCTCCACCTCCACCTCTCCACTCACACAGGGCTCGCACAGCGCAAGCACGACGCAAACGAGTAGCGACGCGACCAGCGTCACTCAGCGGGAGGCCCCGGCCCGCCGTCCCAGGAGGCGGCGCGACACGCATTACTGGCGGAGAGCGACAGCGTTGCTATTCCCCATGCGAGGGAATAAAATACGCCACGCCGCGTCGCCCCGCCGCTCCCTGCCCCATCCCCGGCACTGCCTCCCCACCCCGCGTCCCCGCCCCGCGAGAGGCATTCAGTGCGGACGCCGGACGCCTGGCCTCTTGCGTTGGCGCGCCCGGACGCCTGCGAGAACGCACAAGAGGCGGCCAAATTCACAAGCGGGCCAAACGAAATGAACGATAGCGCGATCCCGGGAGTGAGCGAGTGAGTGAGTGAGCGAGTGAGTGAGTGAGTGAGCGAGTGAGCGAGTGAGTGAGTGAGTGAGCGAGTGAGTGAGTGAGTGAGTGAGTGAGTGAGTGAGTGAGTGAGTGAGTGAGTGAGTGAGTGAGAGAGAGAGAGAGAGAAGAAGGAGTGTTTGTAAGTGACAGCGAAATTTGGTAAGAGAGGAAAGCTAAGTGATCGTAATTGGCGGGAGGAAAATGGACAAAAGAAAGAATTTTGGAGGAGGATGAGTAAACACTGATGCTTTTTCAAAATCACCATAAGGATTAATTATAAATATTAAGGAATTTGAGACTTGACGAGACTTGAGAACCCGTAAGAGAAAGGAGAAGAAAAAGGGAACAGAAAAAAAAAAAAGAACTGAGGTTGAAAACACAGAAAAGGCTAAAATGAAACAACGATCACGGTAGAATTAAAAGACTAGGGAAGATAGAACTAGGTTTTATGGTTCCACCACTGAGAATAAGCTGATTAATCAAGAAAACTAACTTTTGCAGAAGAGCAATTCACCTTGTCATTCTGTGAGAATCTTAATGATCAACTAACCTGAACAGAAAACTCATTTGATGATAATGATCTTAAATCATTATAATAGAACGAATAATCAGGCATCTCGACATATCTCATTAGACTTGAATCCATTAATTTTACATTTTATTCGTTAAAACACAAGTGCACAGTACTCACTACACAGAAAAAATTAGCTTTTATTATTATACGCAAAAATGCAGATTAATTAGGGAAACCCAGTAGTATATAGATCTCATTTTCAGCAAAATTTTATTTACAAGCTTATTCTCTATGACCATCGAATACGCAGAGAAGAAAAGGGGGAAAAAGAGAAAAGAGCAAATTGTGAGCGATTATGCAAAGAAAGAAAGCGAAGCGAAGGGAAGGGAAATGAGCAAAAAGAGCAAAAGAGACAAATGTGTAGCGATTATGAACGGAATATACATTAAAATGCGCAAATAATAGTTGTACAAGTTTAAGAGAGAAGAACCGACGCGAGGCGCGCTCACTCCTCGTCCGCTTGGAGTCCGAAAAACACGCCCCGCTGGGAAGTGGGGAGACGGCGCGGTGGGTGGGCAGCCTGGTCACTGCTGACGACCGAAAAATGACGTCTGCCGACTGCGAAATGAGGCAGGCGAGGGCGGAAAAATTGCGTTTAATTGCCGCAGCGTGCGGAAAAATCTAGAGCTTGCCGGGCGTCAAAGGAGGGGGACGACATCCCAGCGCCTCTCCACCCCCTCCCCCGCTCACATCGCCGCCTCACGCCCCATGCCCGTCACCCACCACCCGGCGGCCCCTGCCCGCAAGTGCAAAATACCGAAGAAGCTACGCCTGCAAGTTCGTATTCTGGATGGCGACAAGTGATTACATTACATAATTCTTTTACTGACCTAAATATATTTGCAAATTTGAAACCCTACATACTGATTGCGCACGAATTAGTGCTGTAGGGAATTTTAATAAATGTTATAAATGCCAATTGCAATTCAATTATTATGTGAATCCTCATCCGAGAAATAGTTCACAAAGTTCATTAGACGATCGACGTCAATAAATATACTTTAATACATCAGTGGATAATTTCCAAAATCTAACCATCATTGATTTTGTATTCAAAATTATAAAATTCATGACAATACTCACAGGCGAACACATCTACAATAATTAAGAATTTGTAGACGTAAGCGCTACTTTCCACAAGTACGGACCGGTTGCGATAGCCCTGAGGGAACATCGACGCCTCTGCAATACCAGGCGAATGCCAGAACAGTACTCCAACAAATCAGCTACAGACCGCTTATCTTTGTACCTTCTCTCACATTTACACTCACATGTTCTACACTACTACGCATCTGGAAACAGTATTTGGGAGATCAGATTTAGTCACGAGTGGAGCTATGGAGGGAGATAATTGATGAAGAAAGCTATAGTTCATAACAGAGACCGTCACATAGCGATCAATTTCCACAACCAGTTAACTGAGAAACAAAGGCCTACTTTCAAATAAAGCCAAGTGGTTATTGGGCGCCACCCACGAACCATAAATGGCTATCTTACTCTCTATAGGCCGACGTAATTAACCTCAGACTAAAACAATGCTGCTGTTAATGTTACTTTTGACTGGGAAATGTATGTTCGACCGGGATTTTCCTCTTCGAACAATGTCTAATTGTGTATGAATCTGGAGAGAGAGAGAGAAAGAGAGCGAGAGAAAGAGAGAGCGAGAAAGAGCGAGAGAGAGAGAGAGAGAGAGAGAGAGAGAGAGAGAGAGAGGTGAGAGTAGTAATATAGGAGAATGAGAATGAAAATGAAATGAAACGGAGAGAGATACAAAATGTGAAGAGAAAAATTAATGTACTTTCCGTCGTAGCTGTCCTGTCTTGTGTCGTCTACTATTACATTTTTCCGTATATGAAAAATAGATAATTGTAACACTGAACAATACGATGAAGTGTCCGTCATGGAATCCGTCTGGACGGAGGTAGTACGGATTCGCTATTCGTAATTATTAAACATTTTCCTGCATCTGCGAGAATCGATAAACACTGTATGAAATAGCATGCAATGTAAATAGAGGAAATCTCATTTGACATCAAATGAAATTACTGTACACAGCGCAAGGTTTTACTTGAAACTAAATATTTTCATATATAACATTCGTAATCGTCTTTACGTGGTTCCGTAAACTCATATTATATATATATATATATATATATATATATATATATATATATATATATATATATATACACACATACATACATACATACATACATACATATAATAAATACCCACTTTTCTGACAGATTTCTAGCACCGTGAATTTAAAACATGAGACACACCGTATAAAAATGATATCAGTAATCAACGGTTATCTTTATACTTATTGCACATGAGTATCTTCATTGCTATGTTTTTATGGAAAACCGGGGATAGACCTGCTGGAATTATGGTAGCCGATTGTAAAGAAATTATTGTGGGCAGCCCCTTCGCCCAATTGTACCCTTCAGTCGCCCTGAGCCCCAGGGCTTCTGCTTTACGCAGTTGGGAAGCGAAGGGAGCACGATACGCGATAGTAGTGTTAGAAGCAGTTGTTGCAGTAGTTAGAAGCAGTAGTGTGAGTTGTGAGGCAATAAGAACTGATCGCGGGATGCGAAACGTGGCGGAGAGAATGAAAAGTGAAGGACAGAACATATGGAAAGGGTCACGAAAGGCTGGACGTACACTGTTCATTTATTGATTGATTAGTGCTTTCGGACGCGTCAACTGCTAGTCATTAGTCCCTTAAGTGTTGGGCATGTCCTTTATCGTGGCAGGCATCTTCCTCCGCTGGATAGAAAGATCCGGTGAGGAGTATCTTCCACCAGAGAGGACCACCTCAGCCGGAACAAGCTTTGAGCCCCCTCTCCTCTCTCTACATATGTGGCAGTGTAATGCGTGTAAGTGTGTGTAAGTAAGAGATGGGATAAGACACGGAAGAGGAAGGAAAGATCGCGGTCTGGTGTCCGTTTATTAGGGTACTGTCCTGGCTTCGCCTGGTGTTGATCAAAGAAACCACGAAACACTACCGGTCTGAACAGCCGGCCAATACAATTCTCCTTCAGACAGCGCTTGAATTCGACCTAGCTGCCTAGCTAATGACAAAAATCCTCTACGACCTCCATGAAAGAGGCACTGCAGTGACATTAATTGACGCGCTGGGCCACCTAAGCCGGTGTAGAGGTCGAAACGCGGGGGACGGAATGGGGCAGGGAGGACAGGTCGCGGGGAAAACGGCACGCGAGAAATGGGACTCGAGGAACAGGGCGTGGCGGACAGGATGCGAAGAAAGGGACGTCGGGACGGGACGCAGTGGCCGCTACGCGGGGGACAGGACGGAGGGTTGGAAGCTCGGGGAATGGGGCAGGGGTCGCGGGGGCGCATTGCGCGGGATGAGGGACGTCGGCCGAGCAGCGAGGGTTAGACCTGAAGGGCGAGGGGCCAGGAGCGCAGAGCCGTAGGTCGCGCGGCTTGTTTCAGCGGTGTCGGGGTGTTGTACGAGCGATGCGCTCGGGCGCGTGTTTGCGGGGAGGCGTGTACGCACAAGCACCTGACAGCAAGCGGTCGCTCTTCGTCAGGCAGCTCGAGCTGGGGTGGTGACGGGGAGGGGAGAGGCGGAGGTTAAGTAGGCTCTGGCTATGGTGACGGACTCACGATAGCAAAGGACTCTGTGAGAACAGAAACGGACGGACTTGAGAGGCCAGGGATAGAGAATGGAAGCGAGGACGAGAATAAACAGAGTACAATTTGCTGTCGAGAGGAGATTTGGTTGCTGGAGCCACAGAGGGGGCAATTCATAGGAAACTGGAGGCGCGGGCGACATAGATCGCACGGATGTTGTGAAAAGCTGAAACGGTGCCGAGGGATATATGTTGGTGTGTAAATGTGAGCAGGGTGAAGAGCGAGGTACGCTACGTACGTGAGGGCTCCGCACAGCATACGGTGGTAGTTTCAGAGTGGAAGAGGAGAGGGGTGAGAAGTGATACCGGCGGGAATCGTGACGCGAGATCCAACGCGCGAGGGGAAGGGGGTGGTGGAGAGGAGGGGGCGGGGCGTGCGCCCGGGGTGGGGCTGCGGGGGCGGAGCTCTTAGTACTGCCACTCGTTACTCTGCCCGTTACACCGCATTTACGGCTTTCAGCGCGCGAGTATCTCCCCGTTCTGCTCCGGTGGTGCGGTGCGGGAGCTGTTTGCGGGCGAGAAGCGGGTTCCGTTCGCCTCATGCGCTTGCGGCCCCCCTCCGCCACTCCCTCCCCCCGACCCACCCCGCGCCCGCCACTCCTCCCCCGCCCGTCGCCCCGGCGCCCAACGAGGAGCGGCCGCGGTCAAATTGTATATTAAAAGCAGATTACGCCATAAATTCCTCGTCTGAGACAGGACGCTGGGCGGGGAAGAAACGTTACGTTACTTTTAAGGGGCGAACGATATAAAAGAGAGCTGTACTTGCAAAATTACAAGAGGTTCTTCGTAACGTAATTTCAAGTTCCTTGTACGTTTAAATCTTTTCTTGTTTGAATTTTATATCTTCTATCTCTTGCATTGTGCATTCGCGCAAAGATCTGTGATCTTCGCGTCCTTGATGAATGGTTTCGAAAGGATTGCACGTTAAACTTTACTCTGTAAACAATTAATTATTTATGAAAATGGCAAATTATAGCTATTTAAATTTGTTAATAAAAATATTTATTTATGAATTACATTTAGTGATTTGATGTAAAAAAAACAGTAAAACTGCGTGTAACGAATTAAGAATTACCAGATGTGAAGCGTTCTATTCATGTCCAAAATCTCTTCCCGCACTTTTATTATTCTCAAAATACAATTCTTAATTGCATTAACATATTACAATATTGCTTGTAATAAAAGCTTACATCTAGTTACATTCGGTTAAAAAGTGTATAATTCCCTAAGATCAATTTCATTTCTACTACGTACTTCTCTACTACATTCCCACTTGCACTGAATCTCTCGAAACAGACGCAGAGCACACACAATGTTAAAATGGTAAAATATTTCATTTGAACGTTCAAATTTCAGATATGCAAAATTTTTCAATACAGAAGATAATTTTAAATTACTAAAATGGCAAACCGATTTGAAAATCCGCTTCTCATGATTGTAATCCATTAATGTGATTAACATTGAAGCAAATCTCTTGCGGGGTGTTAATAGTACGGGATAAATGAATTCTTAAAAAGACGGAGGACAGGACTTACGGGATAGTTCAATAGAATTGCCTAAATTGATGCTTTATGAGCGGAATTTAAATTCACCTAGTATTGCGAAACGCAGTGAAATCGTTTCTTTGCAAATTATGTATAATAAGTTTCTAAATGGGGGATTGTTACAGAACATACGTTCTCTGCAATTATTTCTACTGAAAAGGCTAGACGTCGGTCTGCTATGCTTTTTCCTGTTCTCTTGACCCCATTTACCTAGTGTGTGGCTAGAAAGTGTGAATGCATGGTTCTAATGTGTCTAACTAGCTCGTAATTACAAGCCAAGTTCATTTTCTTACTTACTATTACCCCATCATATAATTAGTCACCAATTGATGTAGATTTCATCCTGTTAGAAACGTTCATGGTGATAATGTCGACTAGAACCCTACAAAATTCAACGTTCCCTGGAGATGAACTTGAGTTGGTAGGTTCTGTATTATACCCACTCCCCTCTCAATATACTGACGATTGTAATATCGAAGATAAAATTCGAATAAGTCGTAATTTCCTTGTATCTAAATAATGCTACAGATCAGTAAAATAATTTATGTAGAAAAGTATAACCTTCAGGGGATATCTCGGTGGCAAGGATGAGCCCGTGAGATGGAATTCGAGCTGAAAGTCGTTACTCGCTAGAAAATCGTGGGGCCCTCGATGCGATCGGAAAAGGCCACCCAGACTTTCACTGCTTACACGGCTGACCTTTTGCCTCGGAGGTGCGGGCGGAGCGTCGCGCACGTCCCATTCCGGCCTTGGGGGGGGGGCTTTCCGGCGCGCTGCGCCGCGCGCCCGGTACCTAGTGCCCCGCCCCTTGCGTCCTTCGTCATGCTCCAGCGCTCCACTCCACAGGCCCCGCACCCCACGCCTCGCAGTCCGCACTTCGCGTCCCGCTCCCCGGGCTCCGCTCGTAAGGTCCCGCTCCCCACGCCCCACTCCACACACCCCGCTCCCCACGCCCCGCTCCCCACGCCCCGCTCCACACGCCCCGCTCCACACGCCCCGCTCCCCACGCCCCACTCCACACGCCCCGCTCCACACGCCCCGCTCCCCACCCCCGCTCCGCCCCACGCCCCGCTCCACACGCCCCCTCCCACGCCCCGCTCCCCACGCCCCCTCCCACGCCCCCTCCCACGCCCCCCCGCCCCCCACGCCCCACTCCCACGCCCCTCCCCGCCCGCTCCACGCCCGCTCCCCACGCCCCGCTCCCACGCCCGCTCCACACGCCCCAGCCCCACGCCCCGCCCCGCCCCCTCCACGCCCCGCTCCCACGCCCCCCCCCCCCACGCCCCGCTCCCACGCCCGCTCCCCACGCCCGCTCCCACGCCCCTCCCCCGCCCGCCCCACGCCCCCTCCCACGCCCCGCTCCCCACGCCCGCTCCCCACGCCCATCCACGCCCGCTCCCACGCCCGCCCCCAGCCCCTCCCACGCCCCTCCACGCCGCCCCACGCCCCTCCCACGCCCGCTCCACACGCCCGCTCCCACGCCCCGCTCCCACGCCCGCCCCTCCCACGCCCCGCTCCCACGCCCGCTCCCACGCCCCGCTCCCACGCCCCGCTCCCACGCCCGCTCCCACGCCCGCTCCCACGCCCCCACGCCCGCCCCAGCCCGTCCACACGCCCGCTCCACCGCCCGCTCCACCGCCCTGCCCACGCCCGCTCCACCGCCACTCCCCGCCCCCCACGCCCCGCCCCCACGCCCGCTCCCACGCCCGCCCCCACGCCCGCTCCCACGCCCGCTCCCACGCCCGCTCCATCGCCCGCTCCCCGCCCCGCCCACGCCGCTCCGCCCACGCCACGCCCCGCCCCTGCTCCACGCCCGCCCCTGCTCCACCGCCCGCTCCACGCCCTGTCCCAGGCTCACGACTCCCGCCCTGCTACACTGCTCCGCACCTGCTCCCCTCCACACGCCCGCGCTCCCACGCCTCCGCGCCCAGCGTCCTCACCGTGCCACAGCCCGTCCACTGCCCGCTTCCTCACCGTCACTCCCCAGCTGCGCCCCGCTCTGCCCGACCCGATCCGTAACCACTGGTTTCGTCAATCAAGCTGCGACTTTGCCGCCATGCTCGAACATGTCGTTCAACTCACTGCGTCTAAGCGTACACGGGCTAGAAATTAGTGTAATACCACGTATAGCGATCTACGTATTGTCGTACGTACTATTTTCATGGTCGACAGTCTCAATCACCTCACGTAGATGTTACGATTACGATCCAGTTTTATGTCATAAAGAGTCATTACTTGTCAAGTAAAACATTATCTCATGAATAATCAGCAATTAATCTGTGATTTAAATTGAAATAGATGACTTACTACAGCACAGCGTCATTATGCAAAATACCATGAATAAATAGTTGGAATTTGAAAACAGTTTGAAATAGTATTCACACTAACAACTTAAACATTAAAGACCGGACTAATTTCAATGTGTTTCAGTGGATCAAATCCAATGTGAACACCAAAATAACTGTATCGACGGTCCATATTATCTAAACAATATAATTCACTATATGTTTCTCACAAAAGGACAAAATCAACTCTGCACAAACAAAATTTTATAGGCAAAGTACTAATTTATCAGGTATATTTCCGGTTATTTTACGTCGATTTGTATAAAGAGAGAGGAAATTTAGTACAAAACACACTTCCAAGAAATTTAATATTAATGTGATATTTGATCATTTTTGTCATGCACATTCATACGCACACAGTAGTCTGATTTTATGAGACTCTAATCTGAGGAATAGCTTTAGCACTTTCATGTTAAGCAAAGTCCAACAGCAAGGTTCTGAATTTTGGAAAAGTCTCTTGAGGTCTCCCCGAACTTGATATACAGTAAATGCAGTGTCAACATGTCAGCTCGTGTACTAACAGATTTGGTTACGTCCAACTCCACCACTCCACGGGGAGAGCGGTGCGGATATGGAAACTCGCAGCTCTCCGTCGGAGGTGGTTCAAAGGCGGTGAAGACGAGCCATCTGCAGGACTGGGAATAGGCGACGCGGAGGAAGAGACGGGAGGAACGGAGAAATAAAGAAGGATGTCTGAGCGGGCGAGAAAGGGAGTGGGCAAGTGAGAAAGAAACAGATGAAACGATTACGTGCTATCACAAGAACAGGCGCAGGTGTTCTTGAGGTAAAAGATTCATGTTCACGAAGAAAAAGCCAAAGAGAAATATCAAGAAAATAGAAAGTTGAAGACGGAAGACACAAATGCTCGTGACAAATGTAACACACCAAAGATAGAAAATTGTGCGAAAGACGGAACGAGTTCGCCATAGAATATAAACAGGAGGACAAAGGTGGCTGACCTAGAAGTGATTGAGAAAATTGGTGGATGGCCATTCAAAAATTGCCAAGGTGAAACACGGCAAACCGCACAGGTTCGGTGAACATGACTATTATAGTTCAAAAGCAACACACGATATAAACCGTTAGTAAGAGCCATGCTGATCGTGTTCAAAGAGAATGGAGGAAATTACGGTAATGTTAACTGCTTGTCGAACTTGGCAGGATCCTCGGTATCGAGGAATGCAACGATGGCGAGGGAACAACGAGGAGTTCTACTCATCACGGAAGCGCACAAAAAGGTCAAGGATAGGAGGAAAAGGTAAAGAGAGGAAGGTAGAGTCTGTAAGGGCTGCTCAACAGAAGAAAAATTCCACCCCTAGCATCAGCGAAGCTGAGCACCACGCTTGGCGCAAGTTTGTGTAAAATTGGTGAGAGAGGGCGGGAGAGGGTGCTGTAGCGCAATGTGCAACGTATGCCATGCACACCAACGAAGTCCTTACATACGAAAGAAATTACGCAAAAATATAATCTACACCATAACAAAGGTAAAGAAGTAAAAAAAAATATTCATTAAATTGAACGTGAATGTTGCTTAAACCTACAAATATGATTTTATGATTTGTGTATTTGTTGAAAGGGATTGACGAAACAATCACGCTCACCGAGTGATACGGACGCACAAAAGCACGTGACAGAAAACATGAAAGCGATTACCAACCGAGAACATCAAGGTATATCATAATTTCCTTGATAAATTGCATATTACCACAGAATACGTATAAATACAGTAGCACAGCTTAGCCTGTTTTTGGCTAGTTAGGAATGCGAGCGCATACCGCTAGCAATCCTGATGAAGGTAAAGTAAAACTACGGATAGCTGCTGTTAAAATATACAGAATTTTTTTGTGAAATTGCGTTCATTAAGAGCTTGTTAAAAAATTAAAAATAATTCGTGTTGTTTCTTGACCCCGTGGTTTTATATTCAGGATTTCAAGGGCAAGTCATAAAATAACAAGTAAAATTACATAGAACTTAAGTTTTAACCCTACATTTGACATGTATCGGAACATTTTATACGCACCAAATGAATTCCCATGTTTTTCCAGTTAACACATTTCCAGTTAACACGCGTGTGTCGAAAAGGGCGTACTGTTCTGCAATTAAATGTAGCAATAATGAAGGAAAGAACCCTAAGTTATGTTGTTTTTGACTTAGAAACGAAAGATAGAAATTTGTTCTTATATCCTAACAGAAATGCTATTACCTCCCAAATACCTTTATTTTCTACTTAGATATCTTACATTTCTAGACATTTTGATGAAAAGTATATAAATACTTGTTCTTCCTAATGATTTTACTATACACGTTCATTTGACAATATTAATTGGATTTAAATCATTTCTTTCCTTAGAAATTGTTTAAAACTTCTATTTCACAAGTTGTTTTGGTTATATGGATAAGAAAATTAAAATATATATTAAAAAAATAATTTTTTGATTAGATTTAGCCGGACGACGCTGTATTACGAATGGCAAGGCGATGAAGTATTCCTTGATCGCCGCGCGGATCGCTAGAGTCGCTGACCAATACGTCATAAGGCATTTAACGCGTAGCTGCGCTTCTGTATATAAGCGGCTCCATACATTCGTTATTCGGCGAACAAGCGAGCAACCACTCGCCGAATACCGCGTAGGGTGGATGAGTTGCTTGCAATTTGCGGAGTGACGAACGTTCGCGGAACACATCAGCTCTTCGGGTTCGGGCGTGAAGTAGCTCGCTGCACGGCGAATGACGAAGGCGTGGAGAGCCGCCTTAACACGTATACTGTGATATTGTTTTCAATGCCAATGCGTTGTCGATATTCGCAAGTGCGTTCCGTTTTCTGGTACTTGTCTGGCGGGTGGTGCAACGCAGGGCGACGCTGCTGCAGCGCACACTGACGCGGGGCGCAAGGGAGACTCCAATCCCCGCTCAACGGCTTATTAAAGATTAAGGCGGGTTAGTTAAGCAACATCTCCAGCCAAAAATCGATGTTTCAAAACGGCGATGTTTAAATATTAAAAACCGATATTGAAAATACATCGAACTCAAACCATCCCATCGGGAGCGGTAGCTCAGTGCATCAACTGATGCCACTGCAGCGCCTCTGACCGGGAGGTCCTAGGTTACACTCCCCACGACGGCAGGATTTTCGACACTAGCTTTCCGGCTAGGTCGAATTGAGTCGCTGTCTGGAGGAGAATTCTAGCGGCCGGCTGCTCTGGTCGGTAGTTTTCCGCGGTTTTTCCTATCAACACCAGGCGAATGCCGGAGCAGTACCCTAACAAATGGGCCACGGACCGCGCGCAATCTTTCTTTCCTCTTCCTTGTCCTGAGCTCTCATCTCCCCTTACACACCCACTTACACTAACATGCACTACACTACCACATATTCCGGGAGACCGGTCGGGAGCTTAGAGCTTGTCCCGGCAGGGGCAGTGCCCCGCGGGTGGGAGAGTCCTTGTTAGGGGGAAACCCCACTAGCCGACGGTAGGTCGGCGCCGGATCTCGCCATCCAGCGGGGGAAGATCACCGCCATCTCCCGCGAAAAAACATGCACTACACTAACGGGACTAATGACCAATGCAGTTGACGCGCCCGGAAACACGAAAAAATCAATCAATCAAACCAGCCGTTTTTTAAAATTGATTATTTTTAAAAGTATTTTATCAAGCTAATTTCAGCGTTCACGTGGGGGTGGGGTGATTTCATTTGACGATGATCATGTTTATTAATGAATAATTGAGACAGCTGAAAATGCAAAAAAATATCAGAACAATTAACAAAACCTTTATTATCTTATAGGATAAAACAAACATAATGCATACATTTATCAACAAAAAATCGACTAACTTATTTTTACTCTTGGTTAGTTTGCTCTAAAGAATGTTCAACTCGCGGATATCTGAAAATCATTAGACTATAATTTTTTTATTTTACTTTTATCATCCGAAAATAAAGTATCAACCACATAAGAACATTGTGTACAAAATAGCTATGTTAAAAAACATCGTCTTCGGAAAATCGATCTTGCATACATCGATGTTTAGAAAACAAAACGGACTGCTCAGCCGCGCCGCCAAGCGACGATGGAAGCCGCCGCCTCCCGCCCAAGCAACTGCTTCTTTGGGAACGCCGCGCCGCGCCGGTTGGTCGCTGGCTGCAAACCCATCAGAGACGTTCCGTAAAGCATCACGTTTACTACGCTGAGCATGCACAATGCGTTTTTAACGACGTATTTTCATTACTGCTGGAGGTATCGGGACTCTAGACTATTTACAGCGTAAATGACGTCATTCATTAAACAGGATGAGGGTTTGTGATCATCTACGAGACCATACCAAAGGCGTGAGATTGTGCGAAGAAAACAAAACAACAAAACAAAATTTTACACGATAGATTCTTGGTCTCTAAGCACCTTCTCTTGAGTGTCTCGATGACATTATTACAATATCTACCTCATTTCCTTACACAATCAATTTGGATACCTAAAACGTTTGAGGAATACTTTTATATTGTAAATACAACATATATTATACATTATATCACCTCTGTGCAAAGAAATAAGCCATTGTAATTATCTGTCTACAATAAAGTATAGGATGTGATGACAGCCGAACATCACAAGGAAAATTACTTCCAATGTCATTTCGGTCCCGGTAATACAATGTACATTGTTTTCGAACTCTGATAGGCTCTTTTTCCACTCTTTTTATACTCTCACAGACCGACGTCTTATAAACATTTCCTAGAATTCATATTCCAATGTAAATAACCATATTGGTTAGAAATGTATTCCTCATTTCAAAATGGTTATATGGGGTAATTCAAAGGGGTTTCCATATTATTTGATTAAAACACTTAAAAATGTTGCGACGGCTGTTGATACACAAGAAAAAAGATAACTAGATAGTGCCATGAGACAATTTTAGAAGTAAAGCAATAAATATTGATTTTGAATTTTTAAACAATATTGGCGGCAATGATTTCCGTCATGACTTAAAACCTACAAGGCAGAAAAAGCTTTTGGAAGGTGTAAGATACTTTGACCTAACACAAGCAATTAAGAACATCGTCATAATACATAGTAAGGTGATATCGGCAAACAAAAAGGAGAAGAACGCAAAATAATGTACTGTATCTTCTTCGTTTAATCAAGCACATTATATACTTTAGACTTGTTTAGACGTAGTCACCGAAGTTTACACTGAATGGGAGATGCCAAAAATTGTAATTCAGACATTAGGTTTTAACAACCCACAACATCAAAGAAAACGACACGGTGTAAAATGAAATCGTCGCTCCTGTTTTGTAGAATTACTGGAACTCTCAACCTTACGAAAATGACTAGTTTACATTTTCGGAATTCAGAAACGATGCAAGTCGTTAAATGTGCAAGCTCTTTGAAAGTAGGCCAGCGGGCCAACAGCCTGTCCACGTCGCAACAGCTTCTTTCCTTCTCCCCTCAGAAATTTCGTAGTCTTATTGGAGAGCAGGTTTTCCTCCAGTAATGCTTCCGCTATTGATCTGAGCTGTATCGGTTATCGGTATTTGGAAGAGGATAATTCATGAAGGTCGCTACTTCTTGACGAGAATTTTATTGGGGCAGGGGTCGTTTAGCGGCCGCTTAGCCGTCCGTGGGATATCAGCGAACGCTTCGATCCCCGTTGCCCGCGAACGCTTTGCTCCCCTCCTCCTGCCCCCGCCGCCACCCTCTCGGCCCCCTCTCCACCCCCTCGTCTCTTCCTCGCGGGCGTTCGCCCTGGCTTCGCACCGCCACCTCCGGCACTCGCGCTTCTTTATATCGCATTGAATTTATAGCAGCTCTTCTTGGCGCCCTTGCCAACGATTGTATCGAGGTGTCTTCGAAATTGATCCCTCTGGTGTCCGACAGATATATATCCCGACGGCTCCTTGGGATTTCAGTGCCCATTTTGGAGAACGTATTCCTCGCGCGAAATCGAGTCTGGCAGCAATATTTGGCATAGCGGCCGAGCCTTGTTTCGGGTCTGACACATGCCACTAAAACGGGATGAGAGGCGGGGAAAATCCTTTTACTGCTCATTTCCACGTGTGCGTGTTGGAACTCACTGGCTGCCTCGACGGGACTGTCGACGTCCACCGAGTCGCGAGAAGCCAGGACGATCACGGACGTGGTCATTCCGCTCAGTATTTGCACGTGACCATGTTATATGGGTTGCTGTTCGGTACGCCTCTGTTATACAATTTTTAGATAATTTCAAATAACAACAATAATTAATTTTTATTAAATTTGTTGTCAGTATTGTTATTAAATTTATTATTATTTTTACGTCAATAGACAAGTCAAACTGGCCCTGATACTTGAAGTTACATTTATGGTCGAGGTGCAAACAAAGGGCCTTTATCAGCTGTCACTCTAAGGTTGTTTGGAAAACCAAGATCTAGCCTGGTACATCTTTATATCGATAACGTTCTTTTGCAGAAAGGACTTTTTTCAACTATTGTAATTTCTTATAGGCATGTAAGTTCATGGATTAATAAACAAAAATACTAACTGAATCTTAGGAACTCCACTGATCATGCATTTTGACATAATCGTTTATTTTCAGAAAAAGTATCGAACCTCTCAATGTTACATGATTTGGTGATGTATGTAATGGGACAATTATAACAAGTTTAGAGACACCTACAAATGTGCGCCGCCAGAATAGACAGAGCTATACTAAGTTAATCTCATCCTCCGAACAAAATAGGCCGTCCAAAAATAGAGAAGAAAGTTCTAAATCCTACATTAGAGGGGATATTCGAAGTTAAAAAATATTGTAGAAATCCATTATTAAAGCGCTACGTCTCCACAGACATGTAAAACCTGAAAGTCAATAGTTTTACATGAACGCGAAACAAAACGCTCCAACAATGATTTTAAGTAAGAAACACTGGTAAGAGAGTGACGTGACTATTGCCGCTAAGTTAGAAACACTTTACCAAAATCTTCTTACTGAGGGCAAAGCGCATCTGAGCTGCAAAGCTTCTTACTTTCCCCCTCCTTTCACTGATAGGCAATCTCGTGGTCTCTCCGAGTTTTTGCTAGGAACGACTTTGGTACTACATGTTTTCTTCTCGGGTGTCGTGGTCGCATAATCGCAAATTCCAGGACAAAGTTTTCTTCGTCGAGTCGTCTTTAAATAATCCAGCACTGTAATAATGTTACACTGCTCATAAAGGACGCTTCGAGGTTTCAAAACTCGCGGTGCAACACCAGCACACACTTTCTCGAATTATTTGTAACGTCTCCGCAATGCTACACAGTTCATGAACATGCAAAACTGTTTTCAACCAACAAAAATTCTATGATCGCGCCGAGACACGACGGAGTCGCTCGGCCATTCTCATTTTGCCGACGCTTAAAACACTAATGGTCTCTCCCATTATTTCCAACATGTAATTTTCGAAAATTTAGAGATTTTAAAGAAAAAGAGAGCTGTGGCGTTTTTAAAAAGTCCTTTGCTCTATCCATGGAAAAAATAAACATTTCAGAGCCGCTTATGAGAATGTTTTATACATTGCATAACTTGAAACATAAATTACGTGAAAACTTTAGTTTTTACGAACAAATATTACCTGACCTTTCTTAAACATCTAATTTTTTGCAATCTATTTCACTTAGGTCAAAAGTCTTTAGCTTTAATATTGTACTTTTGCTGTCTTAATTTTGTGCAATATTCGGAAATACAGAGTGTTTGTCGAGATTGAGAACATCATTTTTTTTGTTTGAAATTCACAATGCCACTAGTTCAGTCACATTATAGGGAAAAATCCATTTTGATGAAAATTCTGTTTGTGGTTTACTTGGTAGTGCTGCGAGCGCAGGCGGATGTATAAACGATTTGAAAAGGAGAAAGAAAAAATAGAAAAAGAAAAAACGACACTTTTTCTGTAACAGTGACTCTCAAACTCTGTATTTTTATTATACTATGTTAACAATAAAGAATATACTACATATAGGAGAAAGGACATAGCACTTTTTCGGTAACAAAGACCTTCAAAACGTGCATTCTATCAAAATATCGGCTTTTTCCCTTGAAGAGATACATAACATTCTCTATAGGGAGTATACGAGAACGCAAAAATCAGAAGACAAATAAAATAATACAGCAGAACATTGAATTCAGAATCTGATACGAACAAGTCGAATATTTCGGCTTTTCATGGTTGGACACACCGAACACCATGTGCTAGGGAGCGAACCGAAATGAAATTCTATATCGAGGAACTCACGTTACTGACTATCGAGTTATCGACGGTCTGCGGCATGCCCACACGCCCTCTTCTTCCTGACCGCCTGTTGTTCCTGCTTCAAAACCGGCGCACCCGGTGAGAAACTGCGGCCGCGTGCCATACTGACGAGGTCGGCGCGGTGCCGCTCAGCGCGGCGAAACGCCGGACCACGCGAGGGCAGCGCGCGCCTAGGGGAAATGTGTACCCGCTGGATTGTAACTTCCACGCACTTCCCGTGCGTAATGGGTTCCTCCCACGCGCGCGGGCGCCGCCCACGGGCGCGGCGAGCTCTCTTCGGCGCTCACGGGCTTGCCGGCCGCGCGCACGCATGGAACAGCCGTTAAAATACTCGTCCTCTGTTGACACGTGACGTAATTGTCTCGTTCCGGTCTCTGTGGGCGCCGCTCTCAAGCGCCCCGCACAAAGCGACCTTTGTGTATCTAGCCAAGTGTGCATGATGGACATCGTGTGCTCAGTAATAGGGGACGAGGTTACCTCATATCGCGTGTTTAATGATGCGTTTATAGGATTGCGTATTGGTAATAACGTGATGAGGAATTTGTGCCGTGTCAATAGGACGGTCCAAGGCGTGGCCGGATCTGGTGAACGGGAGAGCGCAACCGACCGCCCCCACCGCTCGAGCTCGGACGACGGAGGTACACAGTGCGTGAACTCCAGGCAAAGGGCGCTTCAGCTTCTGTGCAGACGCTCCGCTGTGGAGAACAGCGAGCGTGCAGTTAGGACGACAGTATCGGTTTCCGAAGAGATCCAGACCTCGGGTTTGCATTCTGGATTCTCGATTAGATGTGCAGATTCTTCGAAAACGAGTCCACACTGCAATCTACTAATGGCTGTAGTAACGCATGAAATTATTCCAATAACTTCAACGGGTGAAATGAAGTTGCACATGCCTTCCTGCCATTTCACTTGCATTCGTTTTGGACAATATTGAAATTTGACATCATTAAAAACGTTCGTTGTTTTTAAGCCTAAAAATTATAAATTCGCAAGTCTTTTGAACAGCTGTCGACACTACAAAAACATATTAGAAGAACTGAAACGGAATGACTTTAATTTTCTTTCCGCGTCTGATTCGAAGATGTAAAAAATAAACGAACGTTAGAGTATTCGATTTGAACGTGATCCCGATTAAGAGCAGACACAGAGATTAACCAAACTATGGCATTGTCAATATTATCAGGACTATTATGTTAATAATCGACCTCCGGTAAAGAGATGTACTTCAGACTCTTTGTAAATAGTTCAGACAGTAGAAATATTCAATGCGGGAGGAAGAAAAACTTTCTTGCAGTGTAAGACTTCCCTACAGACTTCTCTCGGAAACTTTTGTACATTAATTAAAAGAATACATCACATTAGAATAAATGCGCATACGATAATGTTCAAATGATGTGTTGTAACAAACCCGAAGTTATCATTGCGAATTATTGCTTTATGACAAAGAAGGACAATATAATTCTTATCATTTGACGAAACATAAAATAGAACGATGATCAACACGCTATTCAGATATTGTTTAAGGATGCGTGATTTATAAGGAGACCGAGCACTCGTCGGGATTTTGCCACGCGAATCGAAATAAGTTTAATTTGCATGGACAGCCATTCTCGGTGGTGCCTAGATATCACGAAGTTTGCGAGCTAGGGCGATTTTTCCGAACTCAAATTATTGCGAGGTTTGCTACCACACCCCGCTAACAATAGCACGCTACTTCGGCTGCCCACAAAATGTATCAGTACAGCGCCACACTTCATGACGTGCAGCAGCCCTTCGAACACCCCAGAGGCGTTCAATTTTCGAAATCCGTACGAAGCGACACGAGTGGCCGACAGCCATCCCCACTTGCAAACTTCGACCTACAGGGAGGGAGCAGGATCTCCCGGAGAGCCCCAGAGATCGCCACCGAAGTTCTCTTCTGAACCTTGCCTCCAACCTGAGTGGACGCGTTCCCGCTTCGCTCTGCTATCGACGCCCGGCTAAACACGTCTTCGGACTTTAGCCGCGTGCCTAATGCTCACTCAAGCTGAATTGATGCCGCCGAGCGCCTGCTAAGGCGCCTTGCCGCGCGATAATATTACATTACACAGAACTACAAAATTACAAACAGTATGCGCAGCTAGGGGCCCGCAAAGGACCCAGGGAAAACCGACACGCAAGTAGCATTCGCGCGTCGAATTGGAGTAGCCATTAACGCAACTCACCGCGACATCCGGCCGCGTTGGTCTGCCAGTGGTGAAAGCCAATGCTCAGCGAGATCGCCGGGGGGGAGGGGTTGTGTGTAAATACAGACTAACTAGTGACCGCCTGAGAGCGCCAAGAGTGGACGCCAGCCGTCATCACCGCCGGAAGCAGACGCCCACTCAGGCAGGTAGAAGAAGCGGACCAAAGAGCAGCAGGACAGCATCGGAGGCCGATGCCCATACTCACGAAAGACGGACAATGGCCTGTGAAGGGGCCGGCGCCTATCTTACCGGTTCCACCATCATTACCTGTAATATCAGCGTTTAAGTAGAGCCCGCGTAAATTATGTATTAACCCTAGCATCAGTTCACTAATCAACTATCCCATTTAAGTCTGAATTAAACTTACGTGAAAATTCACTCCATCGATCCAATGTGTTCTGCTTGGTAGTGCCTTCTCACGCATGTTTTCCCCCAACTTTCAGAGCAGCTGTGTGAATAGGGGAAACCGGGGAGGTAAGCCAGGTGAGGTTGGCACATTGGCGCCCACAAACCGTGGGGCCCGTATGAGCGCCTGCAGATGAATGGATTAATCACACTATGAAAGAGTGTTTACTTCTGTTTGGTTTCGAACATTGACATTATACCATAATAATCCTGTTTGCACAAGAAACTACTGACAACAAGGATTTCTATTTAGCATCTTGAGATCATCGATCGGTAGGGGAGAAGCAATCACATCTTCCACAACTGTGTAGCAATTTCAGTGCATGTGATGGATTAAAGAGATTTGTGTAGACAATTTCGTTGTGGATAAGTGTCCTGTATATTTTAATAATAATAATAATAATAATAATAAATGCATCGAATAAAATAAAAAATCAATAACCGAAAGAAACAGCGTTTTAAGTCTCATGGCACCGATAAATCACCAGAACTATTGCTATTTCCTTAGTTTCTCTATTCATATTCAACAAATTACTTCATTCTTTTGTTCAGAATGGACAAAGATAGAATTGTCTGGATACAGAGGCATTGTTCGGCATTCTGCATCAACAAAATTAGAAAATTGTCCGCACTCTTAATGGGTCGGTTGAATCGTTCATATTTTCTTGCGCTACTCTCCAGGCATATCAAATGAGCCATATAAAAGAGCGTTTGCACATAATCCTATGATAATAAGACACACGGAAACATTTAGTTTCCAAAGAAACAATAAACAACATTAACAAGTGTTTTCCATTAGTTGAAAGGTGTTTTCATTTTTATGGATATTTTATTTATGTTCATATTCCATCTGTATTAACTTAAGATCATTTTTTATTTCTATGAACTCATAAACTTGTGCGAATTTCCAATTAGTTTCTTTGTATCTTCCACAAACGCCATACAATGCACATCTCTAAAACATACATTGTCTGTTATTATTAAAAAGAAGGTATGCAATAAAATTCTTGAGTGAGTGTTTCATTGGATTAACACAAAACAAAAGGTAAACCCGCATTAATAGCAGAGATGGGTGTAAAACAAAACATTCCTGGCACAAAGGCGATCTTCGCTACACAATGAATGAATTAATGAATAAATGCGCTAATAGTTTGAATTCCGAGAACGCGTGACCTCGCTCGTTCCCCATCAACCTTTGGACAGCTATTATCAAGAGCCAGGTATGGAGATGGCAAGCAATAAGCAAAGGGACCATTTCACATTACGGCAGGAGATATAAATTACTCTCCGAGCCGAGTAGGCAAGTCTGTCAGAAGCATTGTCCACCTAATAGAGGGGTAATATAAATGCGAGTGAGAGGAATAAAAAGGTCACATGAAGATGGAGAAAGATCAGTTTCGTTTTTTTACACGAATCTGTATAAAATGAACGAATCAAACAAAGCAAAAGAAGGTAACAAAGAGACGACTATGGTGTCTCCGTCAAAAAAAAATACTTGAATGTTTTCTTAAAGGCATGATTAAAAATAACGAAAACAAATTTTAAATACAATTCGATAATCTTTCTTGATCACTTTAAAAACACTGATTTTGCCACGATGTTCACGTACTTGAAACACTGACAGCACCTACTCTAGATAATTGAATTTTCAAAATAATTCAATTTTCTTGTAAAATCAAGTATGTTAATACAAATTGCATTATTTAATGTTGCATTAATTAATGCATAATAATAATAAGTTAATATTGCATTATTTAATGCATGTTTTGTGGACACAAATGAACTCTTAGGATTTCACAATGATGAATTCACAATAATACCCAAAATGGACACTCTTTTTTCTTCTAAAATCTGTTCGAATAGAGAAAAGTGTGCTCATAAATATGGTATACGTCAGACTAAGTTTTTAGTGATGCTGCTACAGCACATGCTTTCTCACATTATTTCTAACTTTCACAATTTTTTAAAAATTAAGAGTGTTCAACGAAAATGATACCTCCGCCATTCTTTAAGAGTCCTTTCCTCTATACGAGAAAAAAATAAAGAAAAATTGCATCCGTTTGCAAGAAAAAAATATTGCATTACCTCCAAGCAAAAATTACGCGAAAAGAATTAGATTTTCAAAATATTACACAAGACCTTTCTTAAAGATCTATTTTTTAAAACAGATTTTATCTATGAAAAAAGATCATAAAAATTGTAGTTTTGCAACTTGGCTTATTTTGAAATTTTCGAAAATACGATGTTCGCCGAAAATGGGACCAGCACCAATTTTTCAATGCTCTTTGACACATACGAGAAAAAATTACAGAAAAATTTGAAGCCGTATTCATACTTTCGAAAAATTGTAACGTAGCTTCATATCAAAATGCCTTTGAAGAACAGAATTTATTGAGGAAATATAGCTCTATCTTCAATAGTTTGGTCGTAGAAAGGCGTCAAATCAAGTTCGTTGGCATATTAAGAGAACAAACTAAATGTTTCTATTACTAATTTCCAATGCTCACAGAAATTCAAAGAAAACTATGAAGACTCCCACCTTTTCAGAGATGTCTACGGCTTCGTTAGTTACCCAGAAACTGAATGAAACGAAAAACGTACATTTCTAATTCCCAAAGGCTCATAATTGAAAGGAAACTACGCAACCGTTTTGTCAGGTGGGTCTGATTTTGTTAGATACCCACGAACACTGAAAAAAATCTCACATCAATGAAACTTTCGATTTTCATTAAAAATGCAAATATCAGTACGGCAACTGTCCGTCCGTCGGTTCGTCCGTCGGTCCATCCGTCGGTCCATCCGTCGGTCCATCCGTCGGCCAATTCGTCGGCAATCCACGGCCGTCCGTCCATCGGGCCGTGCGTCGATTCGTCCGTCCGTCCTTCCATTTCATCGGTCCGTCCGTCCGTCCGTCCGAACATTCGTTGGTCCGTCGTCCGTCCGTCAGCCTGTCTGTCTTTGTCCGTCAGTGAGTCTGTCCCTCAGTTAGTCTGTCCCTCAATGAGTCTGTCCCTCAGTGAGTCTGTCCCACAGTGAGTCTGTCCCACAGTGAGTCTGTCCCACAGTGAGTCTGTCCCACAGTGAGTCTGTCCCACAGTGAGTCTGTCCCACAGTGAGTCTGTCCCACAGTGAGTCTGTCCCACAGTGAGTCTGTCCCACAGTGAGTCTGTCCCACAGTGAGTATGTCCCACAGTGAGTCTGTCCCTCAGTGAGTCTGTCCCACAGTGAGTCTGTCCCACATTGAGTCTGTCCCACAGTGAGTTTGTCCCACAGTGAGTCTGTCCGTCAGCCAGGCTGCCCGTCAGTCAGGCTGCCCGTCAGTCAGGCTGCCCGTCAGTCAGTCATTAAATTAAGTTCGTCAGTCAATTCATTTAAATTAGGCCTGCTCAACTGACCCTAGAGCAGCTCGAGCGCTCACGGCGTCTCGCGCCTGCGCTCGGAGCTGAGTGGAGTGACCGCGGAGAGAGAGGATGCTAGCTCCTGTTCCATGCCCTCCGAAGCTGATGTGTACATGCGTTCAACGCCCTGCAATCTTCGCCATTTCCCCTGCTGCTGAGTAAAGTCCATCCCCTCCACTACACAGGCGAATTTCCGGGCTCATGAGAAGCCAGTGGGCAGGTCTCATAGAAATGGACGTTCAATTTAGTTTGAATGAATTGAGAGACCCCAAACTTTTACTTTAAAATATGTGAATAGAATATCGTTCATGTCCAATGGAGTAAAATGGAAAATGTGTTCAATGGAGAATTTATTTGAAATGGAAATTAAGTTGTTATTACGGATCCAATTTGACAAATCTAATGTATTATTTGTTGCCAGCATTTGTATCAACAAAGATAAATGTTTTTCTGTTGGGAAACTACGAGGGCAGGTCGTTTAAGTTTACTGATAGGGAATTGAACTCTACGGGACACTATGCGCAATTAGCAATGATTCGGAAAATTGAGTAAATAATATTTTTTCATTCAAGTACGGTATTTCTATTCTTTAAGATCTATCTTTAAGGCGCGAACACAAGCAATCTAGAGCAATACCACGAATTCCATAAAAAGGTAATTTGGAAAGTAAAATGATATGATCAATTATGTCTAAATGTTTTTGAAAGATCTAAAAATAACCCAATATGTACTGCATTCTCATCTATTGATGATGATCTTTAAGAAAATAAGATAAGCTGTTTCTGTACATTTCGATTTTATAAATCCATGTGGACAATCCGAAATCACTTCGTATTCATTGGGAAAGTTTTCCATTCGTACAAAGAAACGTCTCATATTTTTAAGAAAACTGCCAAAATATTATTTGGTCGAAAATTTTGAATTTCTTGTTTCTGGCCTTTTATGAAGGGAGTCCTGGTATATTAATTGTTTTGAATATATCTTGATATATTTCCAATTCTTTCGTTGAAATTTCAAATTTTAGTAGTGATTTTGTTAATTATGATTCCACCAATTGCCTTATTTGAATAAAGTATGGCCCGTGTAAGTACATATGTTGTAATATATAAACGGAAGGAATGAATTAAATTGATAAACTGTTCTTTTTCTCACGATTAAGTTAGAAAATCAAATGTTAAAATCTCCGCATATAATAATGAATGTCTAAAAGACGATTACTAACGTTGGTTAAAATTATATCTAGATTTTCTAACAATGTGGTGTAATTTGTTGCTCGCTATGTTTAACGGCTCGTGCATGGAAAATTATTTGTCTAAAGAGTTTTGCATTAGGACAAAATAGATTTCTAACAGAACTCAATTGAGAATTGCTGTACTGGAAAATATATTACACCATTTGTATTATATGTTTTCGATGAGCATATCATTAATCATGAAACGTAAGTCGAAGCATAATTTTTATTGTCACAAAATCTGAATAGTGAGCACTCAGTCAAAACTAATACAAAACTAAACAAATGCACATTCATTACTTCCCATGGGAATTCTTGCGCCGAACACTGTCCGCATTACTAATGGCATGTTCCCATTTGCAGGTCATACAGCGGATTATGCAGCTCGTTACAGCTAGTCCCGGCCATAACTCACCTGACATTACTCATTTTGTTCCAAAAGTGAGACACGACGAGCTGTTTTTCGTTGCGCTTACACACTGCGGATCCTAATACAGTTGTTTTTATCTATCTTTTACAAGCAAGGTAATGGTTATGAAAACTTGATATTCTTTATTTTTATTTCTTATTTGTCGTTAAAATCAGTAAAAAACTGTGTGACATATGGTGAAATATAATATGGGCACGTTTTCGATCTTCAGAATCTGTACTTCTCTCTTCCACGAATTATGAATAAGAGGTTCAGACGAGCATGGAGGGCAACGTTTGAAAAGTAGAAAATATCGCTCTCGAGTAACATAATTCGCCAGGGGAATAAACAAACAAACCTCAGATTTCATTTTATAGTATTGTTAAAAATACACTCCTTCGACCCTTTTCCCTCACAACTGACCCAACAAAATGGACGGAAAATAAAGCTGACATTATAAACCAAAAAATAAATGTACTGAATATTCATAATAATACACATCGTTTAAAAATTAGAAAACGAAAACATTAAGTTTCTAAAATTGCTAAAATTTCTTAAACTGAAATTCCAGCAACGCGTTATGGTTTCAGAACACCAAATACTCGAAATAAATATAAATGGTTTGATGTTCAAATATGGCAATACACTAGTCTCATGCGCATTTTATTTAGCAATACGAATCAATTTCATTTCCTATTTCAGACTCTAACATAGAGAAATATATAATAGTAAATAATTTATTAATATATTATTACGTTATTAATTCAATTTCATAAAAAAAATCAAAACCAATTCAGCATCAAGTAAAATGAAGCACTTGGATGTAGTAATTCATGATATATTTTAGAAAAGTTGACTATTTAATTTGCTTAACAGAAGAATGGAAAATATTTTATTCTATTGGTACAATCAGAAAATATTCTGATTTTGTTCAAATTAAAAATATTTTAACAAGAGGCGGAATTATTCGATTACGGAGAACTTACAAAAATATTGATGCTAACTTTGATGCAGGTTTGGAAAGCTGACGATGATGTTTGTCTAATAATAATAATAATAATAATAATAATAATAATAATAATAATAATAATAACAATAACAATAATAATAACAATGATAACAACAATAATAATAACAATAACAACAATAATAATAACTATAATTCAAATTGAAAAACATTAAGAAATACTATAACTTTTCAAAAAATATACCTCCTACTATAACTAATATTTTTAAAATGTTTGTTGAGTAAAATGTAGGACAAAAATAACAATTTTAATTTCTTTAACTTATGATTTTTATCATATTTTATTAGCACAGTTTGAATTTATTTATGATAAAAAGAGATGTTAGCATTTTGTTCAATGCCGAATAGTCACGCCAGAAAGTAACAAACCGGAAAAGAAATATTCACAAACTGAACGACATAGTTGCCAGAAAAACAACTAAAAAATCGATATGAATGTACGACCAACGAACAAAAATATTTCGCTAGGAAAAAACAACAAGATAATATAACGTGAAAAATAAAAAAAAAACAGCTGGCTGTTGACATGGTCTACTCTAAAAAGATATAGGGAGCTAAAACCTCCCCAGGGGATTTTGCCAAACTTACAGAGGGGGCCAAAAGCGAGGCCAATCTACCGAAGCGAATAATTCTGAAGTTGGGAAGGCAATTGGCCCCACCTTGCGCGGCGGCGGGGCCGGCGCGGCGGGGGGGTGGCGGCGGGGGACCCCTATTGGATCCAGCAGGCACGCCGCCAGTGAAGCGGGCGCCGCGCGCCGCACGAGGAAACGACGGCCCACTGCTCCAGGTGCGAACTGATGAACTGCGCAAATACGAGATAAAACTCGTCGATGGCAACAAACCTCCCCGGAGCGGGGGGGCGGGGGGCGGCAGGCGGGCGGCGCACGGCGCGGTGGAGCGAAAAAGAAAATAAAGCAATATACCCGGAAAAGGACCCAGTGTGCGAACGGGTCCAATCCAGCGAACCGTTCGCCGAGCACGCAAGGCGCCGTCGACGTGGGGACGGATAACTGGCAGCGACGGTCCAGCAAGCGCGAAGTGAGCGGCGACGACGAGGGAGGTACGGAGAGGGCAGACGGTGAAGGAAATGAGACGGCGGTGGTGGGAGAATGAGGGAAAATACACAAGAGACAACGGAAAAAAAGTTCCGTGATAAACGGAGGCGAACGGAATACAGGCGTAAAGAACGACTTAGGAATAAGATACGTTTATTTTTATCGTATATTGTATGAACTGATATTAAAGCAGACTGCCAGAGCCTGTATTTCCGCAGCCGAAATAATCAAGTCTCCCATTAGATAAACATTTTAATTACAAGAGAAACGTGAGAAAAAGCGTAGCAAAGAATAGTGAAGCTTGTTTATAGATGCGTGGTGTAATTTACGTCAGAGTTGACGAGGGAACGCCAAGGAATCCGGTCCCATATTTTATTAATATATTTTTAAATTTCACACAGTCACTAAAATTTGAACTCTGGTACACATAAAGGGAAAGGGAGCGGTCTGCTCACCGCAGGACTGTCCCCCCGAATAAGATGTTGACGGCGAGCACAGAACGAATGGAGTGGAAACGTGGGTGGCGCGAACGCGGAAGGATGAGAATGAAAGCGGGGCGCTTTACGGCAAGAGCGGCGCGTGCAATGCAGTTTTCGAGGGCAGCTGCACGGCAAATACAGATGCAGGGACAGAGAGTTTAAGGCCAAGTGCGCAAATGGCGGCTCTGTAGCGACGGTGGGACACGATCGCACTTTCAAGAAAGGCCTTTGCGTATATAATAGAGGGAGGCAACCAAGGAGATATCAACGGCAATAAAGGGGAACGAGAGTGACGACATACCTGAAGTGAGGTGGGAGGGTTGCAAACAGCGTCTGCTATTCATGAAACGCAAGCGCCCCTCCCCCTCCCGCCTCTGCGTAGCGTATCATACAATCGCGCTCGCCGGTTCATGCGTTCCGTCGAATGATATGCTCGACGCGCGTATTTGGGGATCCCCGATTACACAGCTCCTGGCCAGCTGTTTCATTAGCTACGTGTCTACATTCCGTTTATCCTAGCCTGTTGCTTTTGCTGCCTACCCCACACTGAATCAAGTCACTACAACCGGTACACAGAATAGAACTTTCCTCAAATAATACTGTCAAAAGTCGGGAAACTATGTGTTGAACAAGTGTTGTAATTTTCTTTTTCGTCATTTCGGTTACCGTATTTTTAGTAAAACATTATGGCATGGAATTTTAATTATAAAAAATAAAGATCTGCTATACCGGTTTATTAAGGACAAGCAATATATAAAATTCTCTGAAACTACATTGATATTCAGTTATGTTAGTAGACTTCTGACAATGAGAGCAGAGTGGTTTTCTTCCACTAGTACTTATACTCAAATCCTCTTCCCGCCAGATGAAATTTGTAACAAATATTCCAAGCAAAAATGAACGGAGTGTTCCATTTCTTATCTACTTTTACAATGTGTTCCAGTTTCATCACCCTCGCCTCATCTTATGAATACATCTCTACAACTAGTCAATATCACCATCACTTATCAGCACTGCAAGATTGGGATAACTCAAGAACAATTTGTAAATTCACTTTGTTTAAACAAACGCACATAATAAGGTACTTATCAATTTACATTGACTTGATTACTATTGACAAAGATGTTATAATAAATGTTGATCTGCAATTGTAAAGTAAAGAATACAAGTAAGTTGATCAAATAGACAAATTCCTAGTCCTAAGCATCTGAGAAAAGTCTAGCGCCAGTCCTCTTCAGACATGCATTTCGCTGAAGAAAGAGCGTTCTGTTGGCAATAGTCAACTCCCCATCACGATGGAGGGGCAGGCCAAATCGGCCGCAACGCCCGCTAAGTAGAGCGGCTTAAGCGCATATTAAGAGATAACGTTTATGCAGCCCGGGATCTGCGGCGCAGTAAGTGAAAGAGATCTCTCAGTCCGACTTTCATTTCCACTCCTCGAAGAAAAAAACTGGGCTCCGTTACTCCCGGCACGCGCTCACACTCCGCACGCTCCCCCTCACGCTTTGCACGTCTTCTGCGTCCTTGATAATACATTCACAACGTTCTTATCTACCATTTTTGCACACAACTATATTTTGCGTTTTTGTTTCTTCTTTAAAACCTTCAGCCTACCTCACTCTCAACTAAACATAGTGACAATTCAGAGGCGAACACATTTTTTCTACAAATCAATGCCACATATTTTTATATGTAATCCAGCCTTCATTCTTTGAAACATTTTTTCTTCGAGCTCCAACATTTACGTTTTGTTTACGAGTAATTTCAGATCTAATTTTCCAAAATAGGGAACAACAAAAATCACAATGCCGATCCGATGGCCAAAATCGCTAAGGCAGTAGTGTCGTAGCGATTCCGGACCGAATGGTCGCGGGTTCGAATCCTGCCATGGTCAGGACATGGTTGTATTTGCGTTCGTCCTTTCACCCCTTATTATCACCATATCGTTTAATCTTCACAGTTACCATTCCGTTAACTCCAAAAGTGGACGCTAATGACCTAAATGTTGATAACAAAAAAAATCACAACCCATTTCATTCCCAATCCATTTTACACCCATTCACGAACACAGTCGAGGTGTTGCTTTTTTACTTCCCAATACAATCTATACGGGGTCAATCAATAATTACAATGAAATTCCCTAACATCCTGATAATTTCAAGGAAAGGAAGAATTATAACATAATGCAAAACCCAACATATTCTTTATTTCTTTTTTAAACACTATAACGATAACATGAATTTGTCTACGTCCGAAAATACGTACGTAAGTCATAACACAGGCAACAAAGAAAAATTACCAGAATATATTGAAATCAATAAAAGTGGAATATGGTAGAAAATACGGCATTGTATAAACTACAAAAGGTACATAATGGTACACGTTAGTTTTTCAGACAGACATGTTAAAATATTTATTTTTAAAACAAATTTCCAACATTTATATACTTTCTTTAAAATGTATACAATGTTTCAGAGCATATTGTGGCCCCACCATCAGGTAAAAAAACTAGAATATACAAAACCTGAACTTAAAACTAATGAATTATAGACAATGAAAAAGATTGAAATTAAAAACATACAAATGAATTAACGTTAAGTATACAATCATGTTGGAGTACTATATCTAAAAATGTGTTAGAATAACGTAGTTAACAATTTATAAAATAGGGAATACACTCCCGATTTTAATGTTAAGCCAAAAACTATCTCACTACCCATATTCGCAATCATAGAATCGTCACATAATGACAGGCAACTAGATTCCTACAATGCAGAAGGGAATACTCTCGTACAGCCGTGTCAAACCGCGTCCGCACGACCTACTTGCTCGCCTGGGAAGCATGGCACGGACAACGTCCTTGGAATTCCCTCTCATTTCCCCTCAAAATCCAGGAAGGTGTATACACGAGCAAGCCCAAGCGGCGCGAGTCGTGAAATACTGGCTACATACGAAAAGATGTTTGCCAGATTTGTTCCATCAAACATCGGAGATTTGAATTACGGTTATATTTACAATTAATTAGGATTTTATGTTTATTTTCTTGTTAAATTCAACCTTGTTTTTTTTCAAGTCACTCGCCAGAACCCAGTCGCTAACACCGTCGCTCGCTATCTGTCTTGGCGTCGGGTCGGAGCCCTCTTATAGCCGGTAAGGCTAGCGGCCCGCCGACTAGCTGCGGAGTAGGGGCGGTGGCGAGTCCCTACTCACTTGCTCGGGCGTGACGGCCGCGTGCGGACAGCCCAGGCCGGCCGCAACGGTCGCCTTCCTCTCCCGCCAGGGGCGGTAACGCCCCCGCTGACGTCGCTCGGCGGCGGCTCTTTCAAATGCGCGCGGGCGGTCACGACAGAAAGCATAGACCAAATTTATTTATATGGTAGATTAAAAAGAATACAAGGCCAATATAACAACTACTGCATCCTGTGTCAATGACACCCATTTCGATCGAATTTCGTTGTTTCCCTTGAACCACTGAGCAAAGGCTGAGGTGGCTTGTTATGATTCTCAACAATAAATGTAGCTTCACTACTTGCGCATCTTTATTCTGTTCTTGCTTGATGCGGGGAGACTGAGAGTTTTATTTATTTCGTCAGCAGTACAATCAAATAGAAAATGTAGCTCGTTTGCCAGTACACATAGTCTTACACGAGAACGTATGACTCATGTTCTCTAATGTTATCAGAAACCCTCGTTGTTACCTTTAGTCATAATTCAACTAATGATTCCGGAGTTTAAAAAAACAGACAGGGAAGGTATTTTTCGCATATACGTCATATTCGGTTTTTTGACGCTAAATAAAGACGCATGTTCTTAAATAAACAGAATATTTGAGCATTTCATAAACAGTCATTTTCTCAACAAATTCTCCATTGAGTCCCAGAGCATTTCTTGAATTTGCCCTAACATCTAAGTCGCGATTACAAGATTTACTGTCAGAATGTTAGTACCTTATTTTAACTCAATGTACTTTAGTACTTTAGTACCTTATTTTAACCAAAAAACGTTTAAACGGAATTGTGAATTTGCCACTTCTCCCTAATATCACATTAATGAAGGTTCTTTAACGAAAACATAAATTTCTCCATTACGTCGAACTTCACCTCTATTTTCCCACGGTTTTACATTCTTCTGTTCTGCCAAAACCGTATTGCTAAACTTTTTCTGGTGCAAGTAATACAGAATTATTATACGACATGCTGAAGCAAATCATTTTAACAATATAGGACTAGAATTTTTTGTTAAACGTCAACGTTCTTAAGGAATTACAATATACCCCCAATCCAGTACGTTCCGCCGTATGCCTGGATGGGTAGCCCATGGGTCAGCGAAGCAGATGCGAAGCGCTGGGGGCGAAGTGGTGAAGCGGTAGGAGGGGTGCGGGAGAGGGTGGGGTGGGGCGTGGCGGGGCGGAAGTGCATCGCGCGCGTGGCGCCGAGAGCGTGCATTACGGCAGCGAGCCACCCGTGAAATCCTCTCGCGGCACGCGGACGGAGGGTTGACGGTACAAACGATTCTCCCAGATTCAATGACTGCACTTTACATATTTGCTTTTAATTTTGGGAAAGCCACATTCGGGAAAGTAAAGCCGTCACAGAAAGCGCCGGGCTGTGCCGGTTGGTTTTGCGGCGTTGCCTTTGCACGGCGAGGTGAATATCCTTACTTTTGCTTACTTAGGAACGGACGGCGCACGCAAGTTGGTGTAACAGAGAAAAATAAAGAGAGCAGTCACTTTAAAAATGAATTGTGAACACATCACGGAATTTCAACCTTTGAATGAGAGGTGGTCCACAACAATCGATAAATGAAATTGAATACTACTTTCTGGAATTAGCAGTCATGGACGTTCGAAAGACAATTCTTGGTACAATGTTTGCCAAAAAGAAATAATGTTTCTTACATTTTTAAACGACTCAACAGTAACAAACGCAAAGTGTGCTGCAGGCGTTTAGTGCCACATCTCAAAATCTTATGTGGGTCGGTTTCAACAAAGAATTAGCTTAAATGCAATCTTTCACTGAAACGGAAACTCCATAAGAACTTCTACGCATAATATAAAGTGAATGTAGAGTAAGCTAGGATTTTGAAAAAGCGCCTCTGAAAATAACAATGTTTTTTTTTAAGTTTCTTCCTCTTTCATCGGAATAGGCCCAAAATGGTGAAGAAAGGAAAAAGGTACACAGAAAAGTGTCCCTACATAACTACGAAAGGTGCAAAGTGAATATTGCATACACTCCAACATTTAGAGACAAACAAAAATACACGCTGGAGTTTCAAGACGATGCATAAAACAGTTGGAATAGAAATAATAATTGAATTAGCAATGAAGGTGATGGAAAATTATTTAACATGATGCTACAAGAGGCTTTTCTTTGGAAAGAATTTTTTTCCTTCACTCCTTTTTTCCTCCTTTCATGGTACTTACCGTTCTGAAGATCTTATGTGATAAGATCTGGGTTTAGGCAAGCAGACGAAAATACTTATAGCATTAAAGTAGTGCCTTTAGGACTCATTTACAATTTTTCAAATCTGTAAGAACTCTTTATTCGAAAATGCAATTCTATAAACGAACGAGAAAATGTTGTTTGCACAACCGACTCCACGCACAATATTCCATGCGAACAGAACATTCCAATATAAATTCGAATTAGCATGTGGCGAGAGAGGCGAACTGACCAAACAAAATGCAAATATTTCACTAAAAAAGAGAGAACGACTGGGCCCTTGCAGCAAACATTCCAGTCGATGAAAGCACAGCGGGAGTGAAAATTGTTAAAAGAAGAAAAAAGAGCAATGTGGTACACAGTGACCATGTCTGAAGCATATCTATTCCCCAAACAAATTAAAATGAAAACTCGTCACTGCCTGCCATTCTCACAATATTAGCACAAGTTGGACGTAAGTGAAAAAAAATAATACGAAAAGAAAATTAGATGGGCTACAATGTAGCAGTCATTTTCGCACTAGTGACGGCTATAATGAATTCTACTAATTATATTATTAACTTATTTAATACTATTATTTCAGGAACCTATTGCAACACTCTTCTCATCATACTGATACACTGACAGCGCATTATTTTCTCACATCTAAGACCTTCATCCACACTAATGGAGCTTCAACGCATTACAGACTTTCTGGAATTATTTGTAACTGTTTGGTAAAATCGAAACGTTTGCTGTTCACGACCTAATGTATTGGGGTGAAAACAATATGCATAAACAAACATTTCATACGCAACAAATAAGGGCAACAACCATTTTCTGCTACGCTTTCCATTCTCATTTTCCGTAATCATGATAATGAACAATGATAATGAAAAAAGGTTGGGTCGTCCGGGTACTTCAACCACCGATCATTTCATGAACAGTCCAGGACGATAACGACTGCTCTACGGATATTACAGGTATATCAAGAAGTCCTCGCATTATTTAACAAAAGAAAAGAAAAAAATATTTACACCAGAACACTTTTGAGAATTCGAAAAACTTAATAAGTGATCATTTGCAGCATTTACGTTCACAAAAACACATTAGATTATAAAATGCTTCTGTAATAGGAACATTAATGGGTAAAATGTTATAAAAATTACATATAGGAATTATTTTGACTATGAAAACGATTTAATCAATATGGTGTTAACGTCTTGTAATTACTGCATTGTGCTCTATCCATACAAAAAGTACAAATAAAAATGGAGCAATGTTGAGAAAATTTGGTTTAATTATTTTTTGGAAAATTCTTACAACTCTAATCAAAATTGAGCAAAAACTATTAATATTTTGTGAAAACTGTACATGAAATAATTTAAATATCAAATATTGAAGAAGAGATTGTCTCTGAATTTAAAACTAAGTCTCAGACCATCTACAGAGGTGGATGACGGCTCAATTGAAAACTCGGGAAGAACATCAATCTTTAAACTGAAAATCCACCCCTACGACCTGCCGAAGTGGGGGAGGCCTCCCCTAACGTTCGGTACAGATTGTGAAGCCCCAGACTACCCGGATAGGAGGATGAGGGTTCATTTCAAAGCTTAAGGGCCGGGTCATTTCTTCCCAGATTGCCTTGTTGGACTTTTTAACCCAGTTAAGAAAGATTTCTAACTTCAATACTTAAGGTGCAGGACATATTCGAAAAAAATTGAAACGTTTGCAATTTTCGAAATTTCGGAGATTTTAATCAATGTCTGACTTATAGTACCATATTTTTTATATTATATTTTTTATAATATTTACAAGTACACTTCGTTGTTTTGGTGTACAAAAATTAGAACCAAAGTGACATTTCTGAAAAATAAATCAATGTTGTATAGTCTCCGTATGAAGTACCAAAAGAAATACCAATATTCCAGACATGTTCGCCGCTCATCGTGTTTGATCGATCGAAGAATATGCATTTTCGGTTAAGCTTGTGAATGGTTCAGGCACTAACCACTAACTCGTGGACAGCTTTTTTTTACAAAAACACGTTTTCGATATCAGGGACGAGCAAAACGAGTATTTCTGCGAAACTCTAGGCATTGATTTTTTGCTGCATTATGTACATAACTTTCTCACCATGTATTGGTATAATAGAGAGAAAATCCATCGAACGACATCTCGGAATCTCTAAGATTTGAATGACAAGATGTGAGTCAACGAAACAGAAGCATTCAACAAGCCAAAATTTCATTTGGTATCGAAAAATTAATTTTAAAATATTTCATAAAAAAATTAATTCATGTTTTTTATATTTAACATTTTATACATAAAAATATTCAATATGAACCCAAATTGTTTAAAAAGTAAATAATCGTAAGGTGTTTTATTATCAATAATAATAATAATAATAATAATAATAATAATAATAATAATAATATTAGTATTATTTACTATACCACATTTACTATTCACGTGCATCAGAGGGATTCTAAAATTTCAAGAATATTTTAGACTTATAGAGAATATTTTAGATTGCATCCCACCTCTACATTTTCCGATATACTTTAACTTGTCGCCTCTTGATCGTAAAATGTATGCAACAGCACGCGCGCGACATGCTAAACATAGAATTCCCGAAAGAGAAAAAACAGGTATCCCCAACTGGCGGAACTCCAGAAAAACACGCGAAGAGTCACAGTTAAACGTCGCCGCATCCGAGAGCCGCTTTTACGCGACGTGTGTGCGGGGCGTGCCGTAACCCGAACTAACCGTTGCGTCACGCCAGAAATGAACTCCAGCTCAGTTTCTTTTCGGACGCGTAAGAAACGTGAAGAAAACACGGCCGCCTGTAATAATAATGCAAAGAAACAGCTGCACACACGGGACCCTGTCAGCAAAAGTAACGAATCCAGCAATGTCACGCCGTGTCTCGGCATCCTGGGAACGACTTGGTGCATGGCAAATGAGCGGGTACATCCTCCTTGATGTCAGCGCCAAGAATTCTCCCGCATTCATACTTCGGGGAGAAAGGACTATCCTAAGGGAAAGTAATCTGGCAATATCCTCTCTCGGTCTTATCGTGTCTTTCTTTGTTAATCAATTGATTGTCTAATTAATTGTAGTCTAATTTAAAATTTCATTTGTTTTCCTATCATTTATGTCCCTAGCTTCATAGGTGTAATTAAATTTTATATAATATTTACATTGTTAGTAGTAGTGAACATGGATCACTGATCATATTCTTGTTAGTGAAGGACGATAAAAAGAGTAAGGACATCTCTCAGATTTGTATCATTTGCACCATTGCAGAGATAATGCCTCAAACGAGGGTTGGAACCAATAGTTACTAGAAAAATTGACATAGAAGGAAAATATGACTCACGTTTCTCTAGAATCAAGTGCATTTTCAGACAAAAGAAAAATCGTCCTATTACAATTTGTATGAAGACGTATTCAATATAACCAAAATGTAAATCAAATAACTTCAAAATCTAGAATGGGATCAAACATCATATCTTTTCCTGAAATTTCCAGGAAATTGTTTTTATTGGGAAACAGATTGTCACAAAGAGAACCTATTTTAATTCCCTACAACTCTTTTGAAGAAGAGTTTATCACAAACCAATAAAAACAGAAAGAGGATATAATATGGCCTAGATCTTGAGGAAAAAAGTAATAAAAACTAACTTGGGTGGCTATTTTCTACATACAAATTTCCTTTCATTTGCAGAATTAATAAATAAAATTTGCTAAAATCCACAATGACCTTTTTTCATTTAACTTCAAATAAATAACGACATAAACAACACTGTCCCTAAAAAATTGTTCTTTTATTTTTACAAGTCTATGTTACTAATTTCAAATGCGTGTAGAAATTGAAAGAAAACTATGAAGCCTCAGGCCGTGCAAGAGGTAGTTATGGTTTCGATACATGTGCAGAAACTCGAAAAAATCCAAAAACTACGAGACAACCTCGATTTTTACTGAAAAATGCAAATATTGGTATCATTCCACCTATTCTCATACTACTATCATACTGCGCATACAGACTGTATTCTCATACTCAGTGCGTCACTGTTTACAGCTGACGTCACGCGAGAGCAAGGCTCCAAAGACGAGGCCGCTTGCCATTCGATATTTGCTACTCATGTCTTGCGTTACAGAACAGCAAACTATTCTGATATTCTTGATACGTAAATCGTTGTTGTATTGTACACATCATATTGTTGTTCACGAAAATTCTTTTTGCTAAAATATTTAATTTGTTGCAGCGTTATATGAGTATTTTATTTGTTCTTCAGTAGTGTGCCTGTTATGGCTTGGAAAAATACTTTGTGAGGTTTTGTTCAGCAGTATTCTTGATCCAGGTGGAGAATGAGTCGACGACCCATGGGGCTGAAGCGTAGTGTTGGTACGTGTCTGTCCTGACCATCTCGACCTCTTGGCTTCGTGTTTTGACTTACCTCAGAATTGATACCAAAAAAGGTTATTTTCCTTTTGTTATTATCAGGCATAAGTAGCTCGGAGAGGATGTGGATATACAGGCATTGAACTCGAAGTTTGCCGGGGATGTCAGAAACGTACCTGAAACAAAAGAAAAACATTGAAACGTTTTTTAATCACAAAACTCTTAATAACAGCAAAAAGAACTTCAATAAGAGTTCAGTGATTGTATACGAAATATACCACGTGAAATAAACTTACAAAAAATTGTTTTATCCATGTTATACGAAACTTCTTTATCTATAATATTGCACATTCGAATGGCCGGCTATGAATATTTGTTATGAGAAAAGACCACCGAAATAGAGTAAATTACTTTCTGGATCCATTGCGTAAGTACATTTCCTTCCATTCAATTTTACGGTAGTTAGAGAATTAAGGAAGTGTTTTTTTGTAACACATAAGAAATTGCAAAATAAGGATATGTGTGATAGGGGCAAGTTGTTTGCGTTTTGCAATTAAATAACACTCAGTGAAATTTTAACCGAATGCATGACACTTAACTTTCAATTTCGAGGCATATTTTATGTACTCTGAAATATTTCAAAATTAAGAGGTTTAAGTTGAAATAGGGAATGAAACAAGACCTTAGAAAAAGAAAACGTTAGGGGAATTAAGAGTTAGCCCATCAAAGTGCACTGTGAATAGTTCCGCCCTCGCTCGCTCTGCATGGAGGAGCGTGCTGGGGAGCGTGAAGCCCAGGTAGGAGGGGCGAGGGGGCAGCGAAATCCTCGCGAGTCGTTCCGGAGCGCGCTCTGCCGCGCGAGGGGTGGGGAGGCGCTCCACCTGCCTCCCAAGTTCCGCCCGCCCCGCTCCATTGAGATGCCTTCGGCTGTTTGCGGGGAAACGACAGCCGCGGGAAACGAGGATCAACTTCCAGCGCGCTTTGAATACCCGCATCAAACCACCTTCATTAGCGGGGCATTGGTTTCAATTACGAGAATTGCCAGAAACTGCGACGGACCCCGAGGATCCGCGTGCTTTGAGCAACACGCGCGCGCCGACCCGCCTCTCCCGACACCGACACCGCCGTCGCCGTCGCCGCTCCAACCACGCGACGGGGCTTTCACGCCGCTACTATCACGGCCACCTGCACCCCATCAGCTCCCCTTCTGCCACTCGTTATCACGCACGCGACCCCATCCCCACCGACACACCACGACACATAGGTTCCCCGGGTAACCACCACTTCCGTAACCGCGCCCCACGCTTCCTGCCATCGCATTCCTTTTGCCACAACTATCCCCCCCCCCCCCCCACTCAGCCTCCGACCTACCCTCTCCTCCAGCCGGAGCCACCGCGTTTTAGGAGAAGGGCGCGCGCGGACTTCCGCCACCGCCGCCGAAGCCCGCACGCCGAATTGAACGCTTACGGGGCTTTTGGCGCGAGCGCCGCAACACGCTCCACGATTTCGCGCCCGCGCCCGCGCGAAGCGACGTGAAAACGGACTGGAGCGCGGCGCAGCCCCGCGAGCGCGCGGGCGCGAGAAGGTCGCTTCGGAAGATCGAGTTCTGCGAGAGGCGGCGGAGAGTCGGAAAGGGGCGGGCGCGCCGCCGTGCCGCGCCGCGCCGAGGGAGAGAGATGCGCCCGCACAAACACATAATCGCCGCGCTATTTTCATTTTCCGCTTCGTCAATGGCTTCAAAACGCGAGATAGCCCGCAGACGCGCAAGAGAGAGAGAGGGAGAGAGAGAGTGAGCGGTGAAGTTATCGCGGCGCGGGACGAGAGCAGCAACGGCGTGATTCCGCGAGGTCGCATTGAGCCGCTGCCAAATGCGATCTCCGAAGCTGCGGTGGGGGGAGGAGGCGATGGGGAGGGGGGTCGGTGGCCGGGCACGCCGCCCCCCGCTGACGGTTGCCGCCGCCGACGCCGCCACTCTGCAGACGTCGCGGCGTCGTCGCCGTCTTTGCCTTCCACGCTCTCTTACTGCCATCGCTACTGTCGCTTATCTGTCACCCGCCGTAAGTCGTCGACACTCTCCCACCCTCGCATTGGTACTTATGCTGCGTTCTTTTCTTTCCGGCCTCTTCGCCGCCGACACTGCGCTACAACACAAGTGCCACTTCCATTCCCTTCCGAGCCTTCGAAGTCAGTACCAACTTCCTATATGAACCCCTCACAACTGTTGCCCCGCAGGCCTCAACTGAGAAGAATGGATTTGACGCTGATGCGTCATAGCGCCTGCTCACCACTTTATAAGATCACTATTGTTCCACGTAATTGATATTTTATAGTGACCACAGGCCTTTGTCGCTTCAACATTCGTATGCATTCTCTACAAACCTTCCGGCCATGAAAACGCTCTCCACCGACAGTATACTGGTGTTGCCAAGCTGTGCGTTCCATATTTTGTATATGACGTATCTCTGTCTCATCGCTAGAGCTACTAGCAACACGACCATGACCATCAGCACCGTCTCGCTGCCACTTTCATTGCCCTCTGATTGTGCCCATCCCCATCGCTTCCATGGGGGGGACTGGGGGGAGAACTGCGGGGGCTGTTGCCGCGCCGAAACGAAGCGAGCTCGCGGACGTAAACGCAGATAGGAAGTAGCAATAACATTATGCAATCTTGATGGCATTTCTATTGCACAGCGCGCCCGAAGTTGGGAGTTGGGAGGTGGGAGGCCAGAGCTGGAAGCAGCGCCCGGCCGCAGCCTGTCTCCTGGAGCCGCTGCCCTCCCGAAGCAATTTAAGCTGATGGGTGGCCATCAGGGGCGTGATACGGCGAGGCGAGCGACGCTCCGCCGCCCGCGGCCCGCCCCCGCAGCCACCACTACCAACGGAGTTCCGTGCTCCGCCGCCTTCCACATGGCTCTGGCTTCCTCTCTTATTTCCTTCATCTGCTCTGTGACCCGGGCCACACAATCCACAAGGCTCGCCTCATCGCTACCTTTCTGCTTCCTAGATATTTTCTTTCTTCCAGATGTTTTGGGTGTCTCATTACTTTCCTACAATGTTTCATTTGTAATTACTTTATTTTTGCCAGTTTTCACTTCTTATACATTCACATCATTCCTAGTTTCTTTGACTTTTAACTCTCCTACTATCATTAATAGTTCGTTACGTTCTTCTTGCTGGTGCTACTGTTTCCTTTTTCTCTGTAGCTTCTCCTTTCTGTATTCTTCTATGCTTGCCCTACCCCTTTTGTCCGCTTTCTTAATTTCTCATATTGTACCATTTGCAGTTCAGCTTCTTTCGTTTTCTTGGCTCCTTTTTCTCACTCGTACAACTTCAGTTCCTCCACCTAGTGCCAGTCAGGGACATTTAACTCCCATATAAACTGATGGAAGCAGTTACAGCAGCGTGATCTACCGCTGCACCTTCTTGCAGGAACTAAAAGACAAATTGCAGCCAACGTCGTTGAGATGACTCGTGGGTCAGGTGTGTGATAGCGGGACACAAGTAATCGCGCTCGATGGAAACGACTCATGTTGCATATAGACACAGGTTTTCCAGCAAATAGTATCACTATGAATACTTGATCCCATCGTTTTTCGTATTTCCCATGAATGGGTCAAGTTTTTAACGTACCAAGCTGGCGAGTTGTATCTCTAGCTGTACGCGGCAAAATTAGCGCGCCTATCCTTACACCCTCCAGTTTTGTCCCCAATTCCAGCGGGGAGACCAAAGGCCCTGGTGCCAGCAGTGCCGGCTAGGCATTGGCAAACCGGGCGATCGCCCGGGGCCCTGCAAGTGAAGGAACCTGATAATGGGATAGAATTAATAAAAAATGAAAAAGAAATTAGAACTCGAGAAAATCGTTATCGTAATTTTATAATTCGCGGTACAGTAGTCTGATATTTCATCAATATTCAATTTTTTTTTTTTACCTTAAATGTAATTATTTATAGTCATTACTTGTAAGGTACGACACTTTGAAAGGACGCTATGACTAACATTAAAATAGGTTCTACTGAAATTCATATTTATTATTTCATGATTAAACAAGTAATTTTAGTAAACACTAAACCCAACAAAAAACATTTAGCGTTTAAAGATCACCGTGAAAATTGTACTTCTTTATCACTAAATACTTAAAACTATTATTTAAAATATATTTCCACAAACTTTTTCTGGTTTAATCGTAATTTTTGTTATTTGTTGAAATAAAATAACTTATATAGTTTCTTGATACAAATTTCAGGTTTTTAATTTTTTCGAGGGAGGGCTACGTTTCAGCATTGCCCCGGGCCCAAAATTGTCTAGCTCTGGCACTGGATGCCACTCGCTTCTCTGGCCCGTAAATGGAGAGTAAACGGCCTCCCCGCGCGCCCCTGGCCACGCCCCACCGCTATGACGAAGCGATTCGCCGCCGGTTGTGGGAGGGCGTGGGCGCGGAAGAGAGGGTGACAGGCTGGAGCCCGCCGTCGCGGATTACCTGCCGGCGATACAGACAATTGAGCAGGCTTACTTCCGGCCCAGGGCGCAGACGACCCGGCCGAAGACGGGTTCTTCAATTGGGTGCACTTTTTGCTTTCGCTCGGTTGAACAAAGTGGCCGCGGTTCCTTTTCAGTGGCTGTTATAAAGTCTAGCGTGAGCTTTATTTACAGTGCACAGAATTTTGGATGAAATAATTTTATCAGTCTTTAATTTTTTCTATGATCTATTTTGCTAAACGCTGCAAATTGAAATATATACGTGCATTTATCTACGAATAATTTCTTAAAACAGACTATTAATACACCCATACATGTCTACACTATAAAATATGTTAGTGAGATCTAATTATATTAACGTAATGTGAAGAACATTACTAAGAAAGAAACATCGTATTTACTTTGAGGAATATAATGTCTTTTTTTTGTCTTGATTGAAATTCCTTCACAGTTGATAAGACACCTGTTCAATTCTCTTATGCACCTTTTAAAGTTATTTAATCTGATAATTCCAGCTGAAAATTTTCTCGTAATATGTACACAATTTCATGGTACTAAAGGGACTAACGTTTGTCTTCCTGGGATACCAACTAGTGGCAGGCACTGGATACAGAATTCTGTGTGTTTCACAGCTAAGTCTAGAGAACCAAGGTTTCGTTCTTAAAATCAGGATCATTTTGAAACAGCGAGTATTGTAATACGCTAGAATATTTAGGGAAATACTTTGACATTCCAACGCTCAGGCTTGTATGATTCGGTTTCCCTCCAATAATAGCAGGGACTAAAAGAGACAGGTGGTGCAAAAACAGCTCGTACTTTCTCGCTCGTATTTTCACGCAAAATTACGCACAAAGGATTCAAATTTTCGAAAAATTGTACATGACCTTATAGAAAATCTATCCTTAAGAAACAGATTTCATTAAAGGAAAAATCTATATCTTTAAAAAATTATTTGTAGGAAGACTTTGAAAACATTTTGAATTTTTGCAATTTACGAAAAATCAAGAGTTTTTAACAAACATTACACCTGCACCATTTTCTTAAACGTCCTTCACACAACAAAAAAAACTTAATCCAAATCAATAGAACCATTTTTTTATTTGGAAAATGTCCCAAGGGTTTGATGTAAAAAACCCTCAAAATTAAAATATCGGTTTCAAATTAAAGGGGCTGAGACATCAGCCAGATCGATTGGGAATATCAATTTTGGAGAAAATCGTCTGAACGGTTTACCCGCTAGCGTTGTTCACAGACGGACGGCCAGCAGACGGGCAGTTGTTTTGCCGTCATTCGATTTTTCTGTATTAAGAACCCACAAAACATGGATTCTGGATACACCATGTCTTAGGGGATTCTTTTTATACATATAAGAACTCAATTTATTCACTTTTTTGTTACCAGGGCCCTGTAATAAGAGTTTTCCCGTCGATAATTCGCCGGTTTTTCGCAAGCATTACATAACTTTCTCTCTACTCCGTAGCGAGCGAATACAAATGACTGGGAATTCGACTATATATAGTTTTCGGCGAGTTTATACTTTCTTCTATCTGCTCTCTATCTTTTAGCCATCTCACTTTCTAACGCATACACCAGCCATTCCTAAAGTGGTCAATATCAACCTCTGTGGGGTCGGTTTTAACTTCCTTAAGGGGTTGATAGTTTTAATAAAAATATTTGGGGATGGACGACAGCTAAACATTGACTCCCTTCGACAGTGACTACTATTTAATACATTATGATTATTTGTTGTTCAGTTCAAAATATAAACGATTTTAATACGTAGTAGCGAATTCATTAAAAAGAAAAGGATGTTTTATATTGCCCGCACCTTTGAAAGTGCCTCACGATCGACCATGCATATGTTTTGCCTGAAGGAACGTGAAGAACAAACTGAGTTGACTCTGACTATTTCAGTAAAGTCAAGAAAGAGCGGAGAAAGAAAATATATCTCGTGAAATATTTGCTACCGAGGACAACACAATTTTAGTTTGAGGAGGTAAAGTTAATTACTCTGTGGGATCGACGGATTTAATGTTTGCAAACAAAAAAGTTTGAAAAAACTTCGCGTAATCCTTCCTTCACTTCCAAAGCACAGGCCTGCAATCAAGGCGTTGGTACATTCGTGGGAGAGTTGTCTTGACTTTCATAAGTCCGTAACTGCGCGTGAGGTACAACGGTATAAGGAAAATGTATGAGATTTCTCATGTTTTACTGTCCCGCACACAGACTTACACGGAAGTTCTGTGGGTGCAATGTCCGGAAAATACTCAGCTGTGGACGCTGCACAATCATAGCAGAGAAAATACTTGTCCCGACGCTGAAGAATGCAGGTCGTTTCATGTGGAGTATTGTATTTGCGGCCCAAGGGCAACGGAAACGCAACATTAGACAAAACAGACGCGCTCGTCGACATATGTGTTAGATAACATGCAGAGAAACACTGACCTCGCTCATAATGCTGTAGCTCTGACATGTGCCAGAATATCAACACACTACATCCGTCAACTAAAAATAACTCTCCACTAGCATCTTTATTTAATGTAACCTTCATTCGAACGTTTAGCTAGGTTGCCATGCCTCTCTGCCTTCATTTGAGAATATTTTAAATCACATTTAATTGTAATTGGTGATCGGCATAATTTCAAGTATGTTAATCTAACCTACTAATCCATTATCGGCAATAGTGGAATGAATTTTACTATCACCACAAGACATTTCGTATGGTTGTAATAAAGAAACTGTTGATTTCTTTCGTACAAACGTACTATAAGCGAACAATTAATCGTGCACTACACTAACTGAATTCTTTCAAGTGCAAGAGTAAACAAAATAACAGCCTGTTACATCGATTCTATCATTAGGAATTTCACCAGCCCAATAGTCACTGCATATACCGTAGAGTCATGTGAAAATTTCTACAATCCACGTCCATCTCCAATGTTTCGATTCGTACGAAGTTCTTACTAAGAACTCATTTAATTACATGTACAAAAGTGTGTAACTGTAAAATCAATCACGATACAATTTTCAACACGAATTCTCACCACTCACCTACAGAAAATGTTTAAAAAAAAAGAGAACGCTCCACCAAATATTTGAAACATCAGCAATGTTACGGAACAGCACGTAAATTCTAACACCCGTCTGAAGAATGATTACGATTACGTTTGCTTAGAAGCGATTCTCCAGGATGTGAAATAATTTGCTCCGAAACTGGAGTACCGCCAAACCCCGCAACGTTACAACACAAACAGAACACTGGCGGCAAGTTGGCGAGTAATGAGAGCTGCCGCCGCCCTCGGGGCTCGCGTTGACATATCTCGGAGGGCGGACCGCGCGACGAAGGGGGCGTGCCCACTGCTCAGCGCGTCCGGCCCTCGCCCGGGGAGCCAGCGCGCCTTTTTCCGGCCAACTTTGCCCTACCTGCAGGGCTGCGGTCAGCCAACTTGCGGCCCCATCAGTCCTAATTATTGACCAGCGCGTCAGGGAGGAAGTATGAGAAAGGGTGGGGAGAGGGAGGGCCCCAGACGAGAAGACGGGGGAACGGAGATGGAGGACGGGAGTAGGACTCGGAACGATAGGAGCCGCTCGCTTGGAAAGACAGAAGAGGCACGGACGCGACGGGGAGGAGGTCAGGATGGAACAGGGTGTGCCCGGCAACAGGAACTCGCCAACTCCAGGGCCAGCCGCCGCCCGGTGACGAAATTAAACACGATCAAGCTAAGCGGCGACCACATCAAAATCTCGGAGGCCGCAAGAAATGGACCACGCTTGTAGCACTGGCTCGTTGAGGACCCATATTGCTTTTGAACTATCACTTCCTTCAGTTCGAAAAAACTGATTCATGGATTTTTGTAATGAATTAAATATGGCATATAATAATAATAATAATAATAATAATAATAATAATAATAATTTTATGCATTTCACCAGTGAAATGTGTAAACATAATGGTGGCATGTATAGAGTAGGAGCTCGTATCTCCTTAAAGTCGATGATGTGGTTGTCTCGATAGCTGAAGTGGCTACAGCACCTGGGCGTAAACTCTAAGGTCTGGGTTCGATTCCTGTTCTTCCATTTCTTGTTCGCAGTTGGGCCTCGTTTTAATCGCACCTGAATCAGTGTCAATAATCAGGCTACCAATAATTTTATACACACGGAGGAATTTTTCATGCCACTGCAATATTTAAACACAGAATTCATACGTTGACGTAAGATACGTACGAATGCATACATAACATTCACGCCCAAGGCGACAGTTTGGAGCACTTTTAGTTTACACATGAGTAATTTCAGTTAGTTCTATCACTATCAAGTACCTTATTCTAAGAGTTTATGCGTAAATAATGGAAACGACGTCAAGAAGACGTAACGGATGTAGGGAATAAGCAGCCCTTACGAATGTCGCTCAAAACTAGAGACGAGTATGCAATATTGTATGTATCACAATATGGTTACACGAACTGTTAAGCGTCAGAATAACATTTCATTGAAACACATTGGAGAATAAACACAATTCTCACAAACGCTTCATACTAGTTACGAGTATATAAGACGCATATTGATGATTCTAAGTGACAAAAGACTACGAAAAGTGAAAGAAATACGACAACGTAATTCAATGTTCAACAACGTAAAAAAGGCCGTGCTTTACAGCCCGGAAAGTTGCATGAAGAAAGAACTGTAAAGATGCTAATATAACAAAATAACATTACAAAGAATTCCTCGGAAGGCGCTTACTTTTTTTTATTCACACACACAAACTACAAATGGTTGCGATATCATTCGGATGGAGAATTCGTCCCATTCCCGCCACGGCCTTGCCGTAAGCATCGCTCAGAGGGCAATTAACGATGCGTGAGTTCGTAGGCACGTTCGGCAACTGCGGCACGAAATCCAGGGCACGCGAAGCGAACGGGCCTGCGCTCCGGTCGGGCGTACGCACGGCCACCCGCACAACTCCTGCGGAAACGACTATTTCCGGCCGCAACGTCGATCGACAACAACAGAGTTTGCTGGCGGAACGTTTGGGTTCGTTAAGCGTGCGAGAAGTGGAAGGGGGAGGCGGAATCGGCTAAAATCATTAAAATGGTCACCGTGGAAGCCTAGTTGCCGGGAATAGATGTGCGATTCACACGCAACTTTGCCGATAAAGACACGCCGCGGTAATTACTGTTACGTCCAACTCTTTGCTCGCGACACTGGTACAGAAATGGAGTTGGAATGCAGACCAACTACTATTAAATTTTCCAAATTGAAAGTAATGGGTACATATTGTGCACTCTTCGCAGAGACGGCAATTGAAACATTCAGGTCGCGGTTGTCATTATCACAATGCACGCAAGCAAGGAACGCCGCAACTGAGGTTCTACGAAGAAATTATGAAGATTTTCTGGGGCACGTATGCAGCGTACAATAAATCACTTTCAATTATAGTTTTATCCCTCGTGTCAAAATGGTACATGAAAACACGTCTCATTTTAAAATAATGACGTCACAAACGATGCTACAGAACGGGCAGTCAAGTATCAGACTCATCCCGTAAGTGTGTGTCTTCTAGTTAATGCGATGTGATGCCTCCAATATTCGAATTTCATAAAATTCAAGAAATAAAATTCAACATTCCAGCAAGGCATGAAGTTCGACACCTAATGTCGTTATGTAATTCTCATAACTTTCTTCCATTATTTTAGAATCGCGTACAGATTGACAAGACTCGACCCCGATTAAAAATTGTGCATGGGACATTTTCTTTTCAATATAGGTATAAACCAGACATTTTCTTTTCACAGCCAGCCAGGTCCAAAAAGATACGAGCTTTCTATTCGCAATCAAGGCAATATATTTCGTGGCCTCCATTCATAAAAACCTACACTGAAAATTACTCCGCGTATTATACATTCGTAGTTCTGCATGTTATTGGCAATATTTTTTTTAAAATTAATATAGATTTTGTCAAGTGGTGCATGAATATTATTTAATTAACTACATTTCAAATCATAACGAAACATTAATTCTTTGTAATGAATAAATGAATATGATACATAATAATTTTTATTTAACGGTGCGTGACTGCCCCCAGAGCGACTGCAATAAATCCTGTTGAATTGAGCTGATTCCTTTCCAGTAAATATCATTCATTTATTAACCACATGAAGTATAACCACACACACATTCAATCAACTTACTCGCATTTTGAGCTTGAATACTTGCTCTAAAGCAACGATCAGTTCAGCTCAATAGAAGAAAAGCGACGAACTTCCCGTTTGTGTTTGGTGTAGAAGCCGAGCCGAATGGCACACATACATTCATTCAAGCGTGCTGCACGGGCCACAGTGGAAAAAACTCATTTCCGCTTTCATGGAAAATTGGTGTTTCAAGCCCCAATCGACACGTTTAGATCACTTTCTGAACGATTCTTGCGTGACAGCCAGCCTTTTGGACCGCTTGGGACGATCAATATTTCGGGCCGATCTTAAACACGACGACTGTTCGTGATGACGTGATGTTTTATCGAACTGTTAATGGAACATGTAAGAATAGATAAGACACGTCCATTTGCGATACAGAATAACAACCGCTATATATCAAGACCAAAATGAAGATTGGTCGATATTTCCACTGCTCTCTGCGCGTAATCAAATAATCTTTCCGGAATCCGAGAACACGTCAGTCGCATCGAGGGAAGTCGCGATAGCGTCTCGGGAACAGCTTGAACACACCATTAGTATAAGTGTAGTTACAGAAGATCGATGATCGTGCTCTGTATTTATAAAGAAGAATAAGCATCATCTTTCATACTACTGGATTTCGTATTTGCATATCGTCTACAAAGAGGAGTGACTTGGTTATTTTGTAACAAGCACTTCGTCCTGAAAACATAACACACGAGAATATAAGCAAATATTTGATCTCATGTTCTACACACTAGGAAAACACGAAATGTTTTATCACGAGAGAGAAAAAAGTATTATCTTCAACAAAGCGACAAAAGACAGAACTTATGTATATTTTCGTATGCACCAATTAATGTTTTAGCAGGTGAACGATGTCCGTACAACTTTTCACAGATCCTCGGACCTTGTCAAGCGACTCTTAAGGTACGAAGTGTCGGACTCTTTAAATTTGAATTATTTTTCTAAAGTCTATAAAATATTCTGATACTTCTTCTAGACATTCTCAGGCGTTCTTTTCAATAATGTACGTAAACGGTCACGACCAGAAGTGGGTTAAACACTTGATAAACGATGCAAGACACGAATTAATCTATTGCTCGCATTACTGAATGAAAACTAATTTGCCATGTCAACTTTAAACTGTACCTATCTCAGAGCACCTCGACTACTGCAATGACCACATTCCTCCCATGATCTATATAATTATTCCGACTTGCAGTCATCAGAACATTCCTATTTGATATCTACTAGTAGATACAAACAACATACGAGGTCTTATTTCTTGTGTTTATTTCCCACAAGTTCTTTGTTGTTAATCTAAAAAGTCTATATTACTAATTTCCAATGAGCACAGAAATTGCAAGAAAACCATGCAGCATTCTGTCATGAGAGAGGAGTCTAAGTATTCGTAAGTTACCAAGAACAATACAAACACGTCTACTACTCATTTCCAATGTGCACAGAAACGGAAAGAAAACCATAAAACCTCCGGATATTTTAGGGTTGTCTATAATTTCGTTACACAATCAGGAATTCGAGAAAAGTCCAAAAATACCTGTCCATTATATTTTCAATTACCAAAGTGCGTTGAAACTAAAAACATACAACTATGAAACCTGCGGCTACATGGGAGATGTCTATGGTTTCGATACATATCCGGGAAGTCTATAATGTCCAAAAACAATGAAAGAGTTTTTAGTTTGACTGAAATATGCAAATATTTGATTATATTCTCATACTGGGCGTACCGACTGAATACTCTTACTCAGTGTGTCACTCCTTACGACGCAGCTGTCGTCATGTAACAGTAAGGCTCCAAAGAAGATGCAGCCCGCTATTAAATATTTGCTATTCATGTGTTATGGAACAGCAGCTATTCAGGTATTCTTGTTATGCAAAGAACCTTTGTTTTGAGTATCGGTATTAACGGTACCATGTTATTGAAGTATTCGTGAAAACATTTTCTTAAAATATTTAATTTATTGCAGTAAGTTACACGTTGTTTTTGATCAGTGTGCTTGTTTTTGCAAAACCATAAGGTGTGATTTTGTTCATCAGCATTTTTGTTACTAGAAGCCAGTACTTATAAACTAAAATTCTAAACAAGCATAGACAATATGTGCGTGCACCAGTGTAATATGTTATACTTGGAAATATTAAGCGTTTTGCAATCCACAGCGAATGACGAGCACAAGTAATTCTACCGTAATTTAACGTGCTTACGGGAGCACGGCGCCACCGCTGATGAGCATCACCTTGACGGGCGTTTAGGAGTCCTTGGCCCACAGCTGCGCTCTACGACACCATTTCTGTCCATTGTGCAGGCCCTCCACATTTCCAATATTCAACCTCGCTCATTCACACTGCATCTCTGTTCTTCACATACGCTGTATTACCGCTTCTCTTCAGTTAACTCTATGGTTCGATATGCTACGTAATTCGACTTCCAACATTTTGCCAGTTCACCTTAATTCTACTATTGTTGATAACATTAAATCTATATTTTGGTGATTCTATTTTTTTTAACTTATCAGCTTTTTGAGAAAGATTTCTCCAAGTAGGTATTAACATAGCACATATATTTTGGATTCTCGTTACCAAATTATTCCTACATATAATTACAAAAGTAATTGGCATAAAGTTAATATTTTTCCCGGTATGTCCATGGGCGATGTATTATATAGTATTGTGTAAGGACTTGCCCCACCATACCGAACATACAAGTAAGCATTCCAGGATTCGAACCCGCAAACTTTCGAACTGGAACTACCAAAACGAGCCCGCCTTAACGATCTCGACTACCCAGGTCGACCACCTTCAGATACACCTAAGCCCGTTATACATAACTTTCTGTCTGCAAAAATTCAGTGGTTATCAGTAGCTCTTCCAGTTCTGTGATATTGTAATTAATATGTTTTCCTTATAAACCTACGACATAAACTCAAAGCTGGGACCATGCACTACTTTTGTTTATTTATTTACTGAACGTAAAAAAAATATGAAAAAATGACGTACTATGGAGACAAGTACAATCTGGGCACGGTTTCTTGAGTTCTAGGATCTCTACCCTAACTCATACTACATATTAAATTGAATACTTAATAATATCATAAACATTTTCTAATATCATAAAGTATAATAAGGGGCACCAAGCTAAATTCCAACAAAGTACATCAAAATACAACAAATAAAAAAATAAGTGTACCAATTAAAATCATTAATCAATAGAAACAGCCAACTTCAATTAATTCAACACAGCAATTCTCATTTTCCAAACCATCCTCTTACAACTGAACTCCTACCTACCTACACGATTGCCTTACGAGTATATGGATCAAAGAAGACAAAACAAATATGAAAAAGTATATTCTTCTAAGCCAAACATGAGAAAAAAGACCTATGGTTCATAACAAATAATCAATTACATGAAGAACTCAATATCTCACCGCTCATACAACACATAGGATATACCTATCTTACAACTTCCACACAAACAACACCCAAATAATCCCACCTTTCAAAATTGAAGCTCAGCAAGAATTTCATTTACCTAATAACAATAAGAACAACAACAAAAAACCTGCAGCCATCCGTCAAAATCTTTTCCAACCTAAATACAAATTAAGAAATGAATCAGGTGTCTTAATACTATTTCATTCGATTTTTAGTGAAATTAAGTACATTCTAAGACAACAAGACGAACGTACAGTAAGTTTTATCTACGTAGAGAAAATTGACAATAAAGAATTTTAATACAAAACAAATTTTCTTAAGTAGAAATGTGACAAAGATTTAATTTTGTCAGATTTTATGCAGTATTTCACAACGTAGCTACTATTAACGAGTTCGGGCAGGGGGTATATAAATAAATAATGGTATCTGACATTTTGGACGAACTCGCAATAATTGGCCTTTATAAGGAAAGGAAGTAGCTATGTCGATAATTCAAGTGATTTAACAAACAGAGCAACCAATGGCTGCGATAATACGTTCGTAATTTATGAAGTGTGCGCTCAAATCATGCAAAACCGAGGTATCACACTGCATTTCTTTCCGAAATAGGAAATGTCATACCGAAACACGATACCATACAATTTTTTGCCCATCACCACCGAGATAGAACGGTCGCTCGATGCGGGTCGGTCAGCGTGCTATCGCTCTAGCCTCCATTGATTCATTATTTCGCGTTTCAATATCGACGCGTCAACTGCTAAGGTCAATAGAAATGTAGTGCAAGTGTTTTTCCTCTGGAGACAGCGATCAACGACCTTCATTACATGGTGAGATCTGGTGTCAACCTACACGTCGGCTAATGGGGCTTTCCCCAATCAATTATCTCTCACCAGCGGGGCACCGCGACAGCCGCCTAAACTCCCGACTGGTCGCCTGACGTGTGTGACATTGTAGTGCACGTAAGTGTGTGTGTAAGGAGTGAGGATAGAACAAGCAATTCGAGGGGAAGATCACGCTCGGTCCGGGGCCCTTTTGTTATGATAGTGCTTTGGCATTCGCCTGGTGTTGATGGGAGAAACTATCGAAAACTATCGATCATAGCAGTCGGCCGTTAGAATTCTTCTCCAGACAGCGGGTGAATTCGAACTAGCTGATAAGGTAGTGTCGAAAATCCTGTCACCGTCGGGACTCGAACCCTAGGACCTCCGGGTCAGAGGCACTGAAGTGGCATATGTTGACGTCCTCAGCCACCTACGCTCTTCCGATGCCGGCGAGAACTCGCACTGACAATGAGCAGCGTGCTGGAAGACGTTCCGAAGTGGTCGTCTGGCGCGGCAGGAGGGAGCGGGGCGTGGCGGGGCGTGGGGGAGGGAGGGGGCGTCACGGCCGGGTGGCAGCGTGTCAGCGGCGGCGCGGCGCGCAAAGGCCGCGGTGGCGGCGCTGCGTGTCGGCGGCGGCGTGTGGGTGACGGCGGTGGCGGCAGCTTGTGTCAGCGGCAACATGTGCGCGAGCGCCGGAGACGCTGGGGGAAGAGGAGGAGGAAGAGGAGGAGCACGTGTGCGGAAGGCAGGATGACGCCCACCGGAATAAGCAGGTGGCGGGAGACGACGGTGACGACGGTGATGAACAGCAGGAAGAAGGAAGGTATGGAGAGGGACCTGAGAGAGAGGGGGAGGGAGGGAGAGAGAACGCATGGCACGAATCCCGGGAAAGCAAATTCAAAATCATGAAACATGACATGAAATATTCTGAACGGGCGAGTGATCAAAGAACAGGAAACTGCTTGGAAAACTCAAAAGTAGGAGATCCAGCAAAAAATTAAGAGAAGGGTGATAGAAAAAAGTGGAATGGGCACCCTACAGCAAAGAAAATGCCATTAGTCAAATGTGAACAGGATGTCCGGATAAATGTTTCGGAAAAAAAGTAGGTAGTGATTGGGTGGCTATAACATCTAAGGACGCCAAAAAGAAACAGATCACACAGAAACAGAGTGGATGGGAAAAAAAGAAAGGTAAACAAGGACAAGACCACGTAGCAACGAGGAACGAACAGCGATGGAAAGTCCGCAAAGAGAAAGTGGGTAGGACCATTTCCCCGGGAGAGGAATGCGAGATGCGCGGCGGTGGAGGAGAGCAGCGGGCGACAAGCAACAGACAACAGGCGACGGCCGGCAGAGGCGGAGAACGAGTTTGCCACGCGCCGCGCGGCTCCTGAACGCGCTGTGCGGCGCGGCGCGACGCGGCGCCACGGGGTGCTGCAAAGCGCGCAATCCGGCCGGGAATGGCGGGAGGGTATTACTCCCATAGGGAAATTGTTAACAACGTTTTTAAACATGTATGGCCATGCAGCCGGCGTCAGAGACGCATCAATAAATTACAAAATCATGAACGTTTCCATATTCACAAAAGAACGGCGCACACTTGGAATGTTCCTCCCGTGGCCACTCGGGCGGCGAGGCGCGCCTGCGGGACGGCGCGGGAGCGGGAGAGGAGCGAGAGTGGGAGTGGAGGGGCGGCCGGGAGCGGGGACGGGAGAGAGAAGAACCGGAAACAGGGGTGGGAGCAGCAGCGGGCGGAGCCGGGGCGGGACAAGCGAGAGGAGCAAGAGAAGGAGCGGAAGACGGATCGGGAGGAGGGGAGAAGAGGAGCAGCAAGGGTAGGAGAAAGCGGGAACAGGGGCGGGAGCAGCAGCAGGAGCGGGGGCGGAGACGGATCGGGAGGAGTGAGAGAAGGAGCGGGTGTAAGAGCGCCAACAGGAGTAGGAGAAGGAATGGGAACAGGGACAGCAGAGAAGTAGTAGCGAACGGGGCCGAGCTTACTGACAGGCGACTCGAGCAGGCTATGGATGGAGATATGGTAAGGAAGCACGCAATCGATGAATATATGTTCACATCAGGAAATTCAGAAAAGTCATGACGGAGTGGTCATTAATACTCAGGAGACAGTAAGCAATTCAAGTGGAAGTTAAGGATATCATTCGACTAGATTATAAGCAAGCACTCTGCTCTACACTTCCGCAATCGTTGCTCCTTACTCGTACGTTAACATCGACTTCACCGAATCTCAGAAGTTTCATAGTTACCCCGGCGTTCACACGAACGCCTGAGATTGTTGAGTAAGCTCAACAAATAATACTGTGATGTACCAAATTTAACAATTAATATTTTATTAAGTGCCATAATTACATGCATGTCTACAAATTTGTCATATTATGTGGAATTCTATCAAGTATTCATAACTTTACAACACATCAGGAACATCATAAGAAAAAATAAACATACAACACACACATACTCATCGAAGTTCTCCTTCGGAGATCGCCAACCACAGAACTATAATTTTAATTAAGGGTTACATCAAAATATTAGCCGAACCGATATCTTTGAGGTTACAGGAATTTGAGGCAAATTGAAATTTCACGTCGAGAATACAAAATAAAAGATAAGACTACCAGAAGTATTCGAAGAACGCCATACTGCAGAGAGAACAAAGGCGGAGAGCGGCGTCCTACCCCGCCCGCATGGCGGTCCCTTCTAACTGCCCCTCAACACGCGCTCTTTCAAGGAATCCTCTAATTGCCTCTGATCTTGGGTTTTTGTGGAGGGAATAGCCGAATAGCCAGCCACGGGGCACACTAACTGCATTCGCATCTTCCTCGGTCTTCTTATTTTAAACCTAGACAAAGATGATACGCAATTAACAAGAGATAAAAAAACTGTCTCATCTCATACTATATATAAATATCCGTTTGAAAACCTCAAAGCCACGAGTTTATTTAGATCGATTGGGGAATATCAATTTTGAAGAAACTCGGCTGAACGGTTTAGGCGCTAGCCTTGACAACAGACGGACGGTTTGCCGTCAATCGATTTTTCGGTAGCAAGATCCAACAAAACATGAATTTTGGATTTGAATTGTGAAACTTAAATTCTGAAACATGAATTACACCACGTTCTCGAATTATTTTTCTCTAAATTTAGCAACAGAATTTATCCACTTCTTTGTTACCAGAGCCCGGCAATAAGAGTTTTTCTGGGAGAAAATTCGCCGTTTTCTGGCGTATGATTACATAACTTTTTCTTTTTACTATGAAATTCGTAAGAGGAGAAAGTAAAACCCCCACGAATTAGGAATATTTTTAGTGTTATTTGGTCACAGATCTCTTAGTAGATTTCAAATGTAATGTTTCTTGTGTCTTTTTCACTATTATTTTCATATTAATCCTTCATATTTATTTACAATTCATCGCATTTGTTATAATGGGTTAAGCATTCTTACAAAAATATTTCACATTATTTAGTCATAGTAATATATTTAAAATTTAAATCTTCAATTGGAAGTCTAAAGTAATATATATGAATCAATTGATGGAATTTCCCTTTCACTGAATTAGATTTTCTGGCATTTACATTCCATACTATTCATCATACAAACAGCAGGCCTCCTTCATCGTCATCGATGCTTCGCTAATGCAGGTGTCAGAAGGCGGCCACGGGTCATCAAGGAAAGGAAGTCAGCCATTATCAACACTGTTTGGGCAGCTCTATTCTTCAATAAATGGCACTGTGCGAGATGGCAATAAATGAGTATAAACGTTATTAAATAATTTCTATAAGAAATACTCACAAAACTAATTGAGTGAACGCTTGCGCTTATCTTAGTAATCGTGAGACCACGCTATCTATAGAGCACTGACTCAGATGGCAAAGTTTTGGTTGGTGTGAAGAGATAACAGCTGAATGTATGGTAAGAAAGTGTAATGATAGCATGTTACTCGAATCATTGCTAAGGAAATACTTCAATCGAAAGTAATGAATAGAGGATTTGTTGTCGATAAGAAAAAGTTAGATCTTTGGAAAAACTGCGAACAGCGCCGGTTCTCATTCATTGGCCATGCACCAATGATAATGTAGAAGGCTTGACATATCAAAAGTAATATATTTCTACGTCCATTCAAACATTCAGTCCCATCATTAAAAAGCAAATTGTAAAGCTTTACAACAGTAGTCAAGAATCATTAACATTACGTATGCATTTATTAAACGTGAAAAATATTTCATTGTCTCAGAAATAGTCAAATTTTATAATCTCCATTCAATATTTTCCCATTTTGGTGATGTGAAAATGAAAGTGTTGAAAATGATTTCAAATATACTTATTCCATAAACACCCAAATGGCAAATATTCTCAAACCGAGACTAGGTGAACATTCTACTTTGAACGCGGAGAGCAGAATATCCCGATATTACCCCAATGACAGTCTGTTGACGCGAACACAAATCACAACTACAAGTTTAATCGCACATCATCGGAGAGATATATCCGTGTCGGTCAAAAACGCCAGTAAAGTTACGTAGAGCAATGGCATATAATACGCGAGTGGTGTTTTTTTTGCACAGATACGGCAAGTGCTAAATCTAATGAAAAAGATGCATTGTAGCGAAGTGACAAAGGTCCTGCAGATTCGGAAAGACTTGGTCGTTCCCGTAAATGGAAGAGCACTAAAATCCCGCAGCGGGAACTAGTATGCGCCAGCCCGATTCTTGGTTTGTATTTCAGGAACGAGTTAAGTGCGGCTTGATCCAGTGACTGCCTCATTTACCCGATGTAAACGCTTGCACTGGTGCGCTGCGAGCACTCTGCTCTACTCTTCCGTAATGGTTGCTTCTTACTCGCACGTTAACTCCAACGACTCCACCTCGCCACAGAGGCTTCATAGTTGCGCCCTCGTTCACACGAACACGCAACGCGAGAGCGCCGTCGGACTAGCCATAGCCGACTACGCGAAAGAGATTTCTTTTCAAAGCAACGAATTTCCGCATAAAACAGAACACTATACACGTTAGATCTGGAAGAAAAATGGTTTATCGTTTTCGTATTTTTTGCTATCACAATCGTTTAAATAGCATGTAGAGTGTATTATAGAATATGTTGTTCCGTCCATTTATTGGGGTTGAAGTGTCACATATGACAACGTTGCCACAGTCACCAATCGGACAAGGAACAACTAGAACATCAGGCCGTTACACATTTAATTTTGGTTTTGATCGGTTTAACATTTCTTACAAATAAATTGTGGGTACTTTGAAATTCTTTCAATAAATAAAAGCCCGTTATACGTTTCGTTTTGATTCTGATCGTTTTGACATTTCTTTCAAATAAATTGTGGATAATTTGAATGTCTATAAATAAATATAATATGGTTTCCTAATTCATTTCTATGGAAAATATGCAGTGGCAGTTATTTTTCTCCACTTTTCAGAAAAGTATCAAAGTGTCCCATGATGTACAAAAGTGGGGCAAGAGGGGCAACAATCTACCCTGGGGACGAGGCACATTAATACAAATGACTTTTTTAAAATATGTTTTAATGACACGCAGAAAACCTGCAAAAACAGTGATTATGCCTATCAATAAAAAAGTACTTTAGTTTTGCTGATATTATATGGAAAAATAACTTGAAATTTTTATTTTCTGGGTACCAAAAATTCTTAGAAAAAGTATCAATGTGCGCCAATTCCCTCTGCGTTATGAGATAGGCAGAACTTACGGTTTCAATTTTAGAATAATATGGTAAAAGTTCACAGATTTCACCTCTCTCCCACGTGTCCCAAACACTTTTTAATCGTTTTTTACGTTAAATAAATCAATAAAATGTGTCAGTAATTCCTTAAGTACGTCTGTCATCACGTGGTTTTAAATGCTTCGTGTTCCCACTCAGTGTACCATGATCATTGCCAGACGAACGACAACAGCGCAGAGAGGAGGTCGTCGAGCGTTGGCTGTGAAGTGCCACCGCTAGAGACATGAACCACTTCCAGGGCTGCCTGGTAGGCTGATTCACGGCCTCGTCGTCCTATTGGGATAAATGGCCCGAATGCCTGGCAACATCATCGCCCGGGTCCAGAACGTCCAAACGCCTGCCAGGCCGAACGCCTGCCCGACCTCCTAAACAACTGTCCTTCCCCCGCGTCCGACCGCCCACCCCCTGGACGACAGCTCGTCCACCCACCCGCCCACCCGCCCCTTCACCCGTCCGAACACACTCCCCCTCACGCCCGCACGCTGACAGCCGTCAGTCGCACTGATGAAAGCGCCGAAAAGCTAGGCAGGGCGCGCGTTCCCGACGTAGCAGCCACGACTAGGGACGGGCATAACGTGAAGCAAAGGCCTCTGCGACGTTCACCAAACAGTGAAAAAACTCGGATAAAGTTGCTTATGTGCAAATACTGTATTTAAATGGAATTAGTTTTTATTTCACCGAGTAATATGCAAAAATTTTCTTCGTAAATGTTCTAGCCACACGATTAAGACATTTCAACGTAACCTTTTCTGATGTCTCCGATTATTTTTGTTTTGTTTTAGACACAATATTTTTAAGAGTTCTGCATACACACCCGATCAATTGCAGAATGTATCACTACAATCTAGTGTCTTAAAATAAACAACACTATCTTATTGATTTAATATTAGTAAAGACAAGAAACGAATTTGATCCTACTTACTGCAAGAAAAATGTAACGCTGAAATTGTTGAACAGCTGCTATAGCATAGTATTGTACACGTCCTATTAAGTTTTGTAATAAGGTGTTTAAAAAATTTAATTGAAAATCGACAGTAGTGTTCGGTGCATGAATATATAAGTTTCACGAAAAGTAAGACGTATATTAAATAAATATTTTATGATCCCGATCGATTCATGTTGAAGCTAGCGATGGTATCGCTATTTGATAAACTGTGTACGGCAAGTATTCCAAAATCGCTCTTGTAATTTTGTCCTTTCATCTACAAGTCGGTGCTAACCACGTCTAATTTACTAACTTACCATGTAGTACAGTACCTCCAATACCGTACCTCACAGAACTGTATCAGGGGGTCTTGGAGCAGCGTCCGACTAGGCAGAGTAGCTGCGGGAGCGAATTCCTTGTTAGATGAGGTAGTCTCACCAGGTGCTTGTAGCGTGGTTCCATTCTCACACAACTACCAATCTCACATGAACCCTCATCCCATACATCATCATTTATCTCTCATTATCATTCACGTCATGTGATCACCTTTCCTTATCAACCACTGATCACCTTCTGCCAATCTTTCATGCAGTAGAAGGGAAAGGAAAATCACCACAGTGATCAGCCACTCATGAAAAAAGAGAACGTAAAGGCGTACGCCTGCTCCACTCGGATATGCTCAGACACGACAACTGAAACAGAGGCCAGAATTTAGTCATACCACGTACTTCACGGGCACATTGCTATGCATCATATCAAAACCACAAGGAAACAGGAAACTCATTGTACATCTGTGGTTTGTGTGAGATGTATAATCATCATTAAACTAGCATTCCCGCTGGGGTTCGTTGCTGGCGGCCATTTCAACAATCGAGTAATCAACGCAAACCAGAGATCTGGACCTCGCGTTAGTTACTATCCTAATTAGATCACGGGCCGACCCGTCATACGCTCTCCAATAGTCTATTACGGCAACATCGATTTCTCCACTGCCTACGGAGTACCCTACATTCCGACAAAACGGAATTAATCTAACTAAACCATTACCCTGAATGTCCCACAGACGCCATACGATGTTTTATTTCAGGAAATAGTACTATTCCTTTCCTTATAATTTCGTTCTCTTTCAATTTAAACGACAATTCTCTAAATGCTTTAACGTAGGAACGAAATCTGATACAAATATTTTACGATCGTTTGCCAACAGATAACACCCGTGGTATTTATAAACTCATGAAGCAAATCATATTACGTTTAGTATTAAATGATTACTACATTTCTGCAAACATTTCTTCAGGTACAAGTTATTTTCGAACCTCGGAGAAGGAAACGTGCTTCGACTCAGATGCAAGTCTCTTTCTGGTACATACCCACCTCCTTTCCCCTCCTCACATTTCCCCGCAGGGGAATGTATCTATATTTCTGCTCAGTTAAATGTAGCAAGGAAAATGACTTCTAAAATTAATATTCGATAAATGTTCAAGTTAAATACAATGCTGACCCAAAATATTATCACATTTACTTATTAGTTTCACAACAAGAAATTTCAGGCGTTGTCTCTAAACGCAATCTACTACCTAATATAAAAAGAACTCGATTTCAGTAATAGTTTTAATTGCCTAAAACACATTTTTGAAAACAATTTTTCGAACGAAAGTTTCCACATGGAATACATCCCTAAATGAAAAATCAAACATATGTTTGATAAATAATGAATAACGATAAATAAAGTTTCTTTAGTTTACTTATTTTTTATTTAGTTTATTATTTAAAGTTTAGTAACGACTTATTTTTTATAGTTTATAACAACAAAACTCATCTCAGTGCCACTCGTCCCGGATAGCCAAGATTCAAAAGACGTTGGGCGCGGAAGCCCACGTAAGCAACGAAAATACAAACCAAATAGAATACAGGTGAGAACACGTAAGAAATACATAATAATGGTTTTGCTTTCTCGCACCACTTCATCAGTCTATGGTCAAAGCTACTGCCGAAACTGTTCACATGATTTTCTCCAAAATTGATATTCCGCCATAGATCTGGCCGAACTCGATGCCCTACGTGTTTAAGCGGATAGTTTGATTTTTTGGGGTACTTTACACGAAGTCTCAAAACAAATTTCAAAACTTTTTAAAAAATGGCTCCAATTTTCTAACCAAACTTTTTCCTCGGATAGAACAAAGAACGTTAAAAAGATTGCGCTCGTCTCACCTTCGTTGAACTCTGAATTATCGAAAATTGCTGAAGTTAGGAAATTATTCTGCGTCTTCGTACAACTACAATATTGAAGATAGATATTTTTTCGTTAGTAAAATCTATCCTTCAAAGACATCCTGAAATAAGGGTGTAAAATTATTCGAAAATCTGTTTTTGCATAATTTTGCGTGAAATGTATGCAATTTTTACATAATTGTGTTCTCAAAAACGGGTCTCAAAATTTGACTTTAATTTGTTTCCTCGGATAGAGAAAAGAACGCTTAAATGATTACGTGGGTTTCATTTTCCATGAACTTTCCGAATATCCGTAAATTGCAAGTTACAAGTAATGCGAGGAAGTATGTACTGTTTAGCACAATTAGTTTTCTTAAAGAATAACTTTTTTTAAATATAAGAAATTAAAATGATAGATATCATCTGAAAAAGCCGATCACACAGAAAATACGGCTAAAATACAGGAATACGTTAATAAAGTGTAATCTACATTGAATGAAAATTGAAACAGAACGAAAGTGAACAGTTAGTGAGAAAGTTTTAACTTGATATCCCGCGCGGGAATTTCAAGTCTCATCGATGTTTTTTCTACGTCTGGGTAGGAAAAACGTTTCTCATTTTCTTTTAAGAATTTCTGAGAGATTTACAAATTGTACTGTAAATTAAATGTCCATCGGAAGCTCAACAGCTAATTGGTGCCAACTGGTCGCTCGTTGAAACAATGCAGTAGTTCCAACGGTTCCGCGAAAGTAAAACGAGTCCGATCCGAAGTGTGTATATGCACGAGCGCCCGCAGGTGGACAGCATCATTACAACCCATTTTCGTCCTTTAGCAGTGGTCGTGCGGTGAGGGGTGAGTGCGGACGAGCGGGCTGATGTTCATGCGCAAGCACTTCCAGGCGGTGGTCGTCCTGGACAACCAGAGCCACGCGGCTGTCGCACGATCGTCGCCAATGGCGGGGAGAACAGCAGACGCCCCCGTCCCCGTCCCCGTCCCCGTCCCCGTCCCCGTCCCCGTCCCCGTCCCCGTCCCCGTCCCCAGCCCCGAACCTATCGGAGAGGTGAGAGACGAACGTCATGGGACGAGATGAGAGACGAGATGCACAGCTAGATTGCGGCGAATAGCAATCCTGCCTGAACGGTCGTTAAGTGCGGATCGCTCGGATTACGCTCCAAGCAGTGTTCTCCGTACTCCGTACTGTGCTACGTTCCCAATATAACACATCGCATGTGTTGTTCGGAAAATTACAAAATGAACATATTACATTTCCAAAAATGTTAATTTGCAGAACATTTTTAACGTGAGCAGAGATATTTTCCCGACCGAAAGCAAATTGCTTTGTTATTGTAAAGCATCTGTATTGTAAAGCATCTTCATGTAATTTTTACTGGTGAAAACAGAATATTTTCTAAACACAATTTTTGCATTTACCTAAAATATGCCGATTTTTGAGATTTGTAAGGTTTTTATGCACCAACATAGTGTTAATAATCATAAAATCAATAGGTGTAATTCAAAAGTAAATATAACGAATGATTAATTGTCTCGGCCATTACCGAAGCCATAGCAACGGTTGCAAATATGAATCACCATTATGAAGCGGAATGAACTCAAGACCAAGCTTTTCCCCTGAAATCGAAACCTGATCCGCTTAAACCCTAATACTCTGATTCTCGCGAGTGTATGGATTGCCTGGATGATTATATAAATCGAGGCAAATTGATTGCATGAATAATTATGAAACTATGACCACCTTAAGAGGGAAGCCTCACTTACGAGAGAAGAGGGACGCATTAAACTGACACCGCACCAATCAATACGAGCGGCTCGAGAGCTCATCAGCAGCCGCGTCGTGACATCACACACACACACACGCCCACTCATTATTTTCATTCTTGCACAATGGTTTGGTTCAAATCTCTCCACCTTTCTTAAGTCGCATATTTTTCATCAACAAATATTGAATAATTTTTATTTCTAAAATTACATCACATAAACAGACAAAAAAGAAAGAAAAATTATTTTATAAGGTTTGGCGGGACAATCCAATAAAAAAATGCCCAGAATTTTCTCTAACAACAAAAAATAATAATCCTTTCAAAAATAATTCATGAAAGCAAGCAAAAAATTAATAAACATCCACATACATAATAATATACACATAATTATTATGTGTATATTATAATAATAATATAAAATACATAATAATATACACATAATTATTATGTGTATATTAATATACACAATGATAAAAACATTATTTTTATCATTATGTGTCGATTTCAAGCGTAAGTGCATTAAACTTGTGAAAAGTATGTCACAGAATGAAGAACGTATATATGAAGGATATGTAATATAGGATTACAAGTCACTTGATTTGAAATTGGAAACATTAATGTAATCTTTCAGAAATTAGAGCAGAAAGTAATAATGATTTTTTTAAGAGTAAGATTTTTTAGCTTTGGTGGGACCGGGTTATTCAATTAAACATAGGAAATGAAAAAATAATTTATTAGTATCATCAAACAAAAATATTCAATATTACAATTTTGTGTTTAGCACCACGATAAATTTGTGATTACATTGTAGCAAAGCGAACTATATTATCAATCCTACAAGCAATTATAATAGTTGGTATCCAAATCAGATAGGTATGTCTAATTCGTGTTAGGTTTTTTACTTCACAGTGTAATACACCGACAGCAAACATTTCCAAAATAAAAGGTAATGATACTTGAACTGTGTTTAAGAGTTCGTCGTTCTCTCAATTGCTCTTTCAATTTTCACATTATTCGAATTGTGCTTTCTCATTTACCCCCACTTCTAGAATGGGTCTCATCCCCACCCTTCCACGCGGCCCGGGTTTGCACTCAAGTTGCTCGCGCGCAGCTCTCGAGGTCAGTCAAAGTGCAAAATGCTGTACAAGCCTGACGTACAGGTTCTTAGATTCATTTTGACATTTTCACTCGCTAAAATCGTTAGGAGGAAATTATGAGCATGATGGACGAAATGAGCAGCTTATTTTACTTTCTCGTAGATTCGTGCTAGATGCGGAGTATGTATCGTGTATACAAATATTATGAAGAAAATTGCATAATGCTGCAAAATGTCGAGAATTTGAGGGAAATACACGTTTTGGGTATCCTGATACAAAAAAATTCAAACGTACACCCGTCCGTCCGTTTGTCCGTTTCAAACCCACTGATGTCGCGTTTTAATGGAACATTTCAACGTTACGTCGAGAAGCAATCAGCGTATTAGAAGAAACATTACAATACAAGTACATTCATTTAACGTGCACTATACAAAAAGATAATTCCGAGTACACCCGATCATAAACGTTTCTACCCGCACCGCCAACGCCTCCTAGTGGGATCGAATCGTCCTCGCTTCCCTCGTTGCCCCCCCCCCTCCAGCTGCAGCTCCTTTCTCAGCGCGCCCTCCGCCTCGCATGGCATCACATCGCAACGCTCCATCCGCAACGCGCCGCGCCGCTCTGCTCTGCTCTGCTCTGCTCTACTCCGCTCCGCTTCGCGCCCCTCCGCCTCGCGCGGAGCGGGTCTGCACAACGCTCTTCAATGCCAGACACGCCTGCTCTCTGTTTCCTTATCACGCAGGTTTATGTTATTCAAACGGGGGCCGGGAGGCAATATCCTGGGGCGGGGTCGCAGCTGGCGCGGGGCGTGTGCGGCGCGCAGCCTTGGTCGACGATACCGACACCGACGCCAATGCCGTGCCCCTCCGCGCCGCGCCGCCCCGTGCCACCACGAGATCGGTCCTTGACCCCACCGCTGTCTCTGCTGCATGCATTACGCGACCGCAACTTCTCGAATTTCATATCACATACCATCTTCCGTATGTCATTTCCCGATGTCGTATTTTCTAAGTACGAATCAACGTGTTTGAATGTGGAATGCCTCGCAATTCGAAGTATGTTTTAATAGTAAGTTGTTTCAAAGGCGATGCATGCAGTAAGTAGTCCAGCATGTATAAAACACGTCTCACTTCCCTAGAAACTAAGCTATATAAAAACTTTTCATTACATACAGAAAAATTGCATTCTTCTCGCTTTTTTTGTGGTGTTATTTAAGGTCACATCAACTTCTAGGTCATTGGCGACCACTATTAGAGTTATCAATATGGTAACTATGAAGATGAAACGATGTGGTGATGATAAGGGGTGAAAGGACGAACACAAATACAACCATGCCCGAGGCGGGACTCGAACCCACGACCCTTCGGTCCGAAATCGCTACGACACCACTGCCTTCGCGATCTTGGCCACAGGATCGGCTAGTGCTTGTTTCTAAACGCCATTCTCCATACATAACTAAAACACGCAAGCATCTAGCAAACAATTGCACGTAGAAAAGCATGACCTCCAAAGATACCTAGGAGAAGACATACACAGAAGTGAAAATAAAATGATAAACTAATTACGTAACTACACTGCATATTCCATTGCATAATACTGAAGTAACCCGGCCAGAAAATACCAGCTTTCTTATTTCAAGGACCAAGTTTATCCCCGTTTTTAGTACACTTCCAAACTATTTAAAATATAATATTAATGTCCATCGGTATCTTCGCTTTTGGCATCTGTTTTGAGAAATATTAAAAATGTACAGGTTTTCTCCTCTCATCGGTTACTATAAATACTCCTAGAGAAGTATTTGGAAATAGACCCGAAATAAGATGATTCACATCCTGACACAGAATGCACAACACGATTCCAATATTCATGCCCATGGCGGGATTCGAACTTCCGGTCTTTCGGTTCAAAGTTCTGAATTTGAATTAATACGTTGTGTCTGTGTCTACCTCCCGTGATGAACAAGTTACGAATGATCATAACTGATCATGCCAACTTGCAATGCAGATGACGAAAATATGTTTTGCCGTGCCTTCTATTTTCAATTTTTCGATCATTTCATATCAGTCAAAGCCTTGCAAGTATGTCTTCTAGCTGGCAACCGATAAAATATATTTTGCAGTGCGAAATCGTTTTACCTATTAAATTTTTTCTTCAACCACTCAGTTAACAGATGTTCCACGCGAGAAGTTAAAGTGTGAAATGAAAACAGACGGAAACGCACGATTTACTGTAAATTTATTTGTTAAATACTGTGCGAGGGTCTCTCCGCCAACGCACGAATACGGCATGGCTAACGACAAATCGCAAAATATACACTGCACAACGATTCACATGGTAAACTTCCGTTAATTCCACGCAAAATCAACTTCCAACACAAACACGTTTCGATCAAACCACTTCGAGTCGACAATATTGTGTTCAAAATAGTCGCCATGCCACTCAAGTCCCCACGAGGCCACGTAACTCAACCATAAAATGCAGTAAGCTTGCTTTCTATTCGTCCAGTCGTGTTCCAGAAAAGGAGCATGCCACTGAAGCTGCTTTATTGCATTGACTGAAATAAATAGAGATAACGGATCATGATATCACTGTAAAGGGGTCAGCAGAAGGCTCGTAATTTAAGAAACACGCGCTCGCCTAACTACGTTATGCTGTTCGAAGTGGCGCAGCACCAAGAAACAGCCTAATGCTCAAAACCGAGTAAGTAAAGTGTAGAAATAATTCGTTGGAATAACAAAAAATAGTACGAATTCAATACGTGTATGCATATTTTCAATGCGAACACTGTAGTTGCACATTTAGAAACAGTTGTGTTTGGAAATAAATTGCAAACATAATATATAAAAATATTAAAAAATAAATATTATGTTGGGTTAATTTAAAAAAAGGTTTAAATATATTCAGAATATTAACACTACATGATAAGTTTGTAATATTTGTTACTATTATTAAATCGTCTTCAAAATAAAAAAAATTAGGAAAATTTCAATTCCCTACATTAAGAGAAAATAGCCTTCCTTGAAACAAAGTTATTTTATCTTGTTAATGATGTTTGGACATTGTTGCATTTTTTATTGAAAGCCGTAGAAGACTTTTATGCGCAAATATATCGTGATACAGCACAGTCTCTTAATGCTCCCAATACACTTTTTTAGTGAAATAAATGAAGAAAACAAAGTTTCCCGCTCAATAATTTCTTAAGATATCTCGATAAGGAAACCAAAGTATGAAGAAAATGGGTACATCTTAATAGCGAAACAAAATATTTTTCCAGTATGTCGTTCTTCTGGTGTCTATAACAGAAGGAGGCAACAACAAAGATCTTGTTAACGGTATTCACTGGCCTTAGAATGTGATAAAAATGAAATTTCAAATGGTTTGTGACTGCATCTTCAACAACAAGAATTTCTTGCTTATGTACGACCATCATAAATATTATCAACGTTGCTATGCAATAAATATATTGATTCGGTCACTATATCAGTACTCCCACCATTAGTTAAAAATAGAATGAATGGAACAAGTACCCCTGAAAGAAAAATTCAACTCTGTAGAAAAATGACAGTCAGACTTAAAAATAATTTATACACACACGCAATTAGGCAAAGTCTCGTGGCTTTGACTTTAATTTGTGCCCCAACTAGTTTTTATATGTTCAGTCATCGCTGAAAGCGACTTTAGGAACTTACCCTTTAACAACCCACCAACCAATATCCACACAAATTGAGGGAAGGAAAAAAAGAAATGCTTTCTGGAAGTAATGAACGTTTGCACGAAAACAAGTACATGACGAATGATAATGAACGCCAGTTCAAATTGCGTGTATTTTCCGAACACTCCATAAGCAATAACAGGGTTACGTTATCCGTATGCAAAATTACCGGGCAGTTTCATTGCTCAGTCAGCGTCATTTAAATCAATTTCGAATAAATGCATACCAATGATACGTTATCACCGAGAACAAGAACACACCGATACACGTCTATTCTTAGCATGCAGTAGCTAAGGAACGAGGAGCAAGGAGACATGTGTGGAAGTAGCTCATTGTTATTCGTAGACTTTGCACCCGGGAGCAGCAAAGTAATGAAAACACGGGGCGTGGGGCTAGCCGCTTCGTGCGACCGCCGCTAGGAGGGGTGCCTCGCGATGAGGCAGCTGCCCTCGCCACCCGTACTTGTTCCGCACGCTTCGGCGAGCCGCCCAACTCAAATAAGCAGTGAGCTTCCGTGGGCTTGGTGGGGAAAATCCAGCCGCTATCCACGACTCCTAACTTCCATAAAGTAGTCAGAGTTTTTTACAGGCACTAAAAATAACCGGCGCCCAGCCATCGACATTTATTCCCGAGTCCGCATACCGTCGAAGGTTGTGACGCTAATGCAGGGAGAAAGAGGAGAGAGAGTGAGAGAGAGAGGGAGAGAGAGGGAGAGAGAGGGAGAGAGAGGGAGAGAGGGAGAGAGAGAGAGAGAGAGAGAGAGAGAGAGAGAGAGAGAGAAAGCGGGAAGGTGGAGGACTTGTAAAATCCGCGCAGAGGCCGAGCACGTTGGTCTCCGGAAATTTTTCGAGAATGTTGAAAACAAGCCTTCCTCTCGCCTGACTAGTGGTACTGACAAATGGCTTCTACTGAAAAGGAGATGGAACTTTTTATACTCTTTTGCACCTGGTGGAGAAACTATGGAAAATACGGAAGTACTGTGACCCTAGAACCGAATTTACATTTGAGGAAACAACGCAACTTACTTAGTCCTCAGGAAACGAGAAAATTGATTAACATTGGTGTTTAATTTAAGAAAAATAATTTTATTTTGAAGAATTCTAATGATTCAATATTAAGGTAATCGTGTTACGCTATCTGAAAAAATCTTAGTTTTACCCTTATACACGATATGCTTTTCCAAACTGAATTGAGAAATATGATTTAGCGAATTATGAAATTAAGAAAAAAAAACAAACTAATTGCGCATGATTTGTTAATTTTAGTAAATTATAACCAATTTTACGGAACACTCATTTAAACATACATACATTCATTCAGCAATTGCTTCACCCAACAGATTGCCTATTTGACAATGCTCGTCTATCCCAGAGTTAATAATTACTCAAAAACAGGAAAAAATAGCATGAAAAACAAAAGTCTGTTGCAATAAATATATTTGAACACATTAATATTTTTGTCTCCCACTGTCTCTCTCTCTTCCTCTCTGCCTCTATCTGTCTGTCTGTCTGTCTGTCTGTCTGTCTCTCTCTCTCTGCCTGTCTGTCTGTCTGTCTGTCTCTCTCTCTCTCTCTCTCTCTCTCTCTCTCTCTCTCTCTCTCTCTCTCTCTCTCTCTCTATGTTTTGAAACGTGAAAATTTATTTCCTCGTACTTGTTAGTCTGCATGACAATCCTATTTTATGCGATTATTTTGTAAATTGAAAAAATCATATTTTAAAGACGCCTACAAAGATATACTGATACAATGTGCTACAGTATGCAGACTTGTTCGATTGATTGATTAGTGATTTCGCACGCGTCAACGGTTGTCCCGTAAGTGAAGTGCACGTTTTTTCCTCGTGAGGTGGGGTGATCTCTCCCCACTTTCTTAATGGCGAGGTCCGGTGCTGACCTACCAGTCGGCTAGCGGGGATTTCTCCAAGTAGGTATCTCCTACCAGCGGGGCACGCCCCAGCTGCTCTAAGGGACAAGCTCTAAGCTCCCGACCGGTCTCCCGGTATGTGTGATAGTGTAGTGCATGCAAATGTAAAGATGTATAAGCAAGGAAGAGGAAAGAAAGATCGCGCGCGGTCCTTGGCCCCTTTGTTAGGGTACTGCTCTGGCGTTCACCAGATACTGATTAGAGAAACGACGGAAAACTACCTAGTCAATCATAAAAATGATCTAGACATGATCTCTCTGCAGTAATTTTACGTAAAATTATATTATGGTTTAAAGGAAAGCAAAAGAGACGAAACGATAAGTAACCACTTCTGGAGCACAAAATGACTCAAGTATTCACATTTGCACGCATACAAGTAATCACAATATACAACATATGTTATTGTATGGTCACAGGTCTCCAAAGAAGTATGTATGTCTACGTGATGTATGAAATTCAATTTAATAACAATTATCCCATTAGGATGTTCAAATTGTCGATAACGACATTCTGAGTTTTATATTTCAAAGTATAATTAGAATATACGAATTAATAGGAATTCACGCGATGAGCGAATGCAATGTTCAGAGACCTCCAAAGAAGAATCTCCAGCCACAAAAGGTAAACCGAGGAAGTGTCTTCCCAAGGCTTCTGTCACAAAAAGATAAGAGAGCAAAAGAAGATAAATGGACTTTAGAGAGGAATTCTATTCATGGGAGGCCAGATAAGTTAATCACAGCCAATGGGCGAGTCTTAGAGGTCAAAAGGTACTTCAAACATTCTAATATTGGTGAGTAAATACGAATTGATGCACCACATTAATAAGAGAATAGTTATTAACTATTAATTATTAATTAGCATCATTATTATTCTTAATGTTTCAAAATAGCATTACTTCAACTCTAATAGCGTTCCTTCAACTCTTTCTTGTTTTGAAACTTGACATAAAGGCATTTCGCAGCACTTAGCTCTACTAATGGTTTGCAGTTTCCACTTTTCCTTTTAGTTAAAACAAGTGTGTAAATATTATTTTAACCTCGGCTGAAAGCAAATTTACCACGTTTATTTAGCTTTCTTCTTGTTCTTTCTCCATCAGCTTTTTTCTTTAATGCTATTTTTAATATAATTATTTATTCAAACGTTATGGCCTCGCTCGTGTCACATAGCGAATTCGCTAGCCTTTCACCACTGAGTTCCGGGTTCGATTCCCATCGAATCTCATGTGAAATTTGTTCCAAAAAAAGAGTTTGGCTGCTTCACAAGGACTAGTACAACCCTTGTGTCCTAAACCCTGCCCCTATCCTTATTCCTTCCCAATTCTGGCCGCTGGGTAGTGACGCAGGAGCGCGTAGCAGGAGGCGCGTACGCGGAGATGCTACCTGGCGGTCCTCTTGACAACTGTGACGTGACGCGACATGACAGAAAGTTAATGGAGGATCACTCCACAATTGCGCAATGTAATGGAGGATTACTCTCCAGCGCAAAGCACTCAACGCCCCTTAACGGGCTTGGAGACGCGTTGCGTCAAAATGGTGGACGCAACAAATTTTTAAAAAAATGCCACGGAACACTTTTTCTGACCATATTCTTTTTCACTTTTCTTTCATTCCCGATTTGTTCACAGAAATGTCATGTAGAAAATATTCACAAAAAGAGGAAACATATGATGTCATTTTTATACAAAAATGTATTACAATATTACTTTCTTCTATGACAAGAGGAAGTGAATTAAAATATTGATACACTTAACGGAAAATACTTTTTGTTTGCTACTTTGTTAACATTTGTTAACTTAAAAAATTCTTTGAGAATTACTTCTCGTATAAATAGAGCAAAAAATCAATAACAGCTCACTGAATTTTCCGGTCAAACGTTTTTAATTATTATAACTAGAAGACGAACTAAGAACGTTGGTAAACAACGATCAACTATATACGATCACTGCATTTTGAATCGACAACGTAAAATTATTTAACGATGGTTTAATTCCAGAGAAAAATTGAACAATTATAATTATTCTATTTATATTAAAGTAGTCATGTTACGCTATCTGAAAAATCTATTATTAATTTTAGTGAACATAACTTACAACAACTTGTTCTCGTGATAGTTATTAGGAGAGTCGAGAATCGTTTTCGAAAACGTTCACAAGTCCACTGGACGTGGAAGATTACTTATCTTCGTTTATTCCTAGATACTTTACAATGGTAGAAGTTTCGTGATATTCCTGGGAAGAAAACTCGAATAGAACACTGTATATACTAGAAAAGAAAATGACTCCCACGCGGAGGGACCGCTACTCTCTCCTTCACGTTCTGTCGCCGAAACACAATTAGTACATTCGCGCGGGATGGTTTAGTGTATAAACGGGTCAATCAGGATTATTTCTTTTTCGTTTTCTTTATATATACTGAAATATAGGCGTGAGCGTCTAGCTAGGTTCACTCCCATATTATCTTTTTCAGGACATTATTTACTCATTTTTGGGACAAGACAAAAATGTACGCTTTCATTTTCTTGGCTTGATTTAAAGCAAAAATATTTCGATATTTTCAAGAAAAAAATTAAACAATTGTTTTAAACTGCAAAGACCACGTTCCAATAACTAGAATATGAGACTTTCACAGTAATATACCTCACGCAGCACACTCCCTAATTGTGATACGTGTAATATTCCACATAACAATAATCATTTATTGGAAGAGTATTCACTATAAAATAGGAACTGGAGGATTTAGACTAAAAAAATATTGAAGCATCTTTCAATCGTGAAATCATCAAGAGATGTTTCTGAAATACTGAAAGGCTATCAATGACCTTAATGGATTATAAATTATAGGGTAAAGTCCTCTAATGTGGATTCTAATTCGTTCCTAATGTGAAATATCGAAGTGTCGGGCCTGTAATGAGCTGATGTCTCGAGACACAATTTGGGAATTACTTTGAAGAGGACCCTGATCAAGAGTAGAAAATGTTTTAGTAGCTCTTGAGTGAAGTGGCAGAGCGTGTTTTATTCAGAGCGTCAACAAAAATATTGGAGCAGTTAACAAAATAATTGTTGCCTTGTGCCGTAAATATTAGAACAATTATCTATATAATGTGTTAGTTGTATATCCAAGGAAATATCGCAGAATATATAAACTAGAGGTGCTACAGAATGGCACAGAGTTTCTCGTAGCAATTTTTATATTTTCCTGGATGTGGACTGGATATAAGATCTTGCTCTATTCTCTTGTCAGATGGCATCTATCGTCGCCGAAAGGTTTGATTTTTTTGGCATTTTCCCAACTTTTCAATTTCTTAGAAGTAGAACCGAAATATAACTTTAAGAATATTAAAGAACAGTAAAAAGTCGTTCTAAATAGAAATTTTTACTGAAAATTTTTAAGAAAATGGCGATTAAGCATTACTGTAAATGGGAAATTTGAAGCTCTTTTTCACACGAATCTATTGAGTTTTCGAAAAAATTTCATTTGAAGTCCTTTCAAGCACTTCCAACCAAAAATGTAGTTATCTACACAAATCGATGGAAATGTGCATATTAACGGCGTGAGAGATTTAAAAAAATACATTTGTGTAATATTTGAAAAAATAAAAGAATACACCAAAATAATGAAATGATGAAAAATTGAAGAAAAAATGTAAAGCCATTTTTGAAAATGGGGATTGAGCGTTTTTGAAAATGACACTAGCATGGAAAAGTAGAAGTAAGAGTAGAAGCTAATTAATATTCAAACATTCTTTGTTCCAGGTGAAGTATGTAATTGATAATCTCTTGCATTTTTTTATAAAACGGCGTCGGAGATTTTCTCCCTATTTCGCGAGCTAAAGTTCGCCATTCCTGCTTCAGATGTTAGTAATTAGTTTCACCGCCCCATACTATACAGTGAGATTACCTTTGTGGCCGAGCAAATGTACGTGGGTACGTATCAGCACAAGGTTTTGATGTTATATGACCTACATTATATTCAGTCTCATGTGCAAATAGAGAGATATCTACATGCAAATAGAAAAAATACTTGCAAACAAGTTAAAAAATGGCAAGTGATGCTGTGACGATGAAAAGTTTCAATGTTTCTAAAATAGAACATAATTTTGAAGTTTTTTATAGTCAATATTCAATATGATATTTAATGTTACACTTTGTCACTCTCCACTATTTCCTATATTTTTGAAATATTAACATAACAATAAAAATCAATGTAGGTCCCTCTGTTAAAGACAATAGTGCACTGCGTTCCAAAACCGGAGTTTGCGGGTTCAAACCTGAATGACGGCGATGGATTTTCAAAGAAGTGAATATTCTTGTTTGGTCACGCTTGATACACGTGAAAAGGCTCTGGCTGAACTCCCTGCAGAACTATATCCTCCTACAATACCCCATATTCACTCATCAAGGGAGTAGCATCGTAGTGTATGAACGAGTGCTTGTTGCGCACGTTCCTGCTGCGAATACCGGATTCAAGAAGTGCTTGGCGACCTTGGGAGCCTATCGAAGTGCCAAACTCGATAATTCCCAACAATCTACACCTAATCGGGGGTGCGTCCACGGGCATATTTACGAATCCCTGACACTATTCAGCAGGGTTAAAAATCGTTAAAGGCATTAAAAACAATATTTCACAAATATTGATAGAATTCCTTTTCCGAATGTTTATTTTAATGCTAATGTGTTTACTAATAGTTAGATTTTTATATCAATACTGAATTAAAATTGTAATGTCAAACTGATATAGATCAAATAATATTAAAATATGTTGATGTTTTCAATATGGATAGAAATATAAACTGTTTCTTCCTGGTCCCTAGCTTCAACACTCGCACTTACGACGGCTTCAGTGAGGCTGAAAAAACTTTCTAAAATAAATGTTTTTATGATTATCTATACAGAACACTGGTTTGTTATTTAATTTAATTTATTAAATTTGTTTTTTTAACTATTGCAAACTTAGTCCATTTTAAATTTCCACTCTACATATGTCCAGAAACACACCTTATTCCCACATACACATAACACACACTCTATATCCCCATAACACATCTTCTTAGTCCCTTCAAGAATAGCTGGGGAACAGGACGAAAATCTTGATCTATATAAAGGTTCTTTACCAATGGGATTCACAAGTTTGAAGTATTTTCTTCTTATTCAATTGCAGTTCACAATTATATTTTCTAGAACTTCATGAATACAAGGAAATTTCTGAATGAGTTACAAATATGTGCATCAGAAAAGAAAAATCCATTTTTAACGGTCAAGAACAACGGTGGATATTCTTAAGAGATTTCAGAAGAAGCTATTTCTGTCATGAATTCGACAGCATTCTGAACATATGTTTTGGAATGCAAGTGAAAATTACGTTCATAATATGCGGCATTACAATTTTTTGCCTTCAAAAAATTCCTTATGTGGTCGTTTTTAAATTATTTTTCTGGGCGGCAATTACATCGAAAACAATACGAATGGCAACCTTCAATTTGCTTTTATTCGGTTAACATGACAACAAATTCGACTTAAATGAAACTAAAACTGCATCAAGACCACAATGTATTCGAAAGCCAGCCCCAGTTCAAGACTCCCCCGGCCATGCAGGCCGTCGGTGCAGAACTGGTCCTGCTTGAAGTGGGCCACAGCCATGACGCCTACACGGAGAGGAGCTCGCAAGATGCAACAACTGTACATTACATAAAGTAGACCACGAGATGTGAATGCAGTTTTTAAATAATAACCCTTCTCCTTTCATAATGATAAACACGCCCTGCGATACACTGACACGGCCCGTAGGGAAGTTATTTAAGTATCTAGGTTCGCGAAATTACAATACAAGAAAATGGGACACGAACGCAAGCACATAATTATTTTACTGGTTTCAGATAGCAAATCAAAATCCTTGAAAATATTTTTTAAAATTCTAAATATTACAAACATAATAACAATCCCAAATTTGTTCTCAACGCAGATTGATACAAACAATCAATAAAAATATGATAGAACTTACACACAGACATACAGTACATAAAAATGTTCCCACAACATTCATAAAAAGATATTTAAATTCTCAAGAGATAGATTTGTATGTACAATTGCTTTATGTGATAATAAAGATGTTGTGACTTTTCACAATGTCCGGCGATTTATTGAAACGTGTAATAAAAATGAAGAGAAGACCATGTGCCCTGACATCAACCTGCCACAGGATCAGGACACGCAAATTGACATCGTGTCTAATATGTTCATGTGAAGATACCAATGTTCAACATCAGTGTAGTCGTTAGTGATCCTCTTAGACGCGAACAAAGATATTCTGAAAGCCAAGTGTGGGTGCAATGGAACCAAGTCCTAGTCAGTCAAGTTTGAAAGGCACGTTGTTTAAAATAGCAATAATTTAGTACGACGCTTCCTAATTAATTCTTAGATAAATTTATTTCGTTTTTAATTATCTACAATTCTTTATTGCTCTTAAAGTAATGTTTTGTAAGACACATTTACAAAATATACCACAGCGCGATAAAAGACCTGTCCTTAGAACATATGAGGACGTATCAGGAGCAGCGGATGTCATTCCCCGTCATAGCAACGCAACGACAGCCACACCCACATCAACGGCAGCGCAAACGCAAACACGCGACGTCTGCGATCGCTCGAGCGCCCGCATCACCACCTAACGGTTCATGCAGATCGCCTTCTGTCACGTTGCTTCAAATTAAATTGACGCATACAAATCGACTGTTCGTTTGCACGTCTTATTTCGTTGGTGTGATGGTTTGATATCCCAAGAGATTTTGAGGACTTAATTCTTATTTTATTTCATATCGACAAAACGAACAATTTAAATTTTAAAAAAAATGTGGGTGTGTATGTACACGGGTAAGTAAATGTGTTTGTTTCATAATATGTTTTGAACCACTGGCAGATTGCTCTCAAAACTTTTGCTGAAACACGTGTAAGGAGCAGAGAAAAACGAAGGAAGTTTCGTGAAGTTTGGTTACACTTCGAAATTTGTTATTGGAAGCCCACAATGCACGGCATTGTTACTGAGGGGGTGGTGCGGGGCGCGGGCCGCCGGGTGCGGTCCGGTGTGGCAGGGCACGACGTGCGGTCAGAGCGTTCGGGACGAGGCAGCAGGGCATGATGTGTGGGCAGAGCGTTCGGTTCGGTGTGGCAGGGCACGGCAAGCGGACATAGCGTTCAAATCGGTACGGAGACGTGCGGGCAATGTGTGCTGTAGAGACTGAGCGTTCGGTTCAGTGTGGCAGGCCATGACGTGCGGACAGAGCGTGAGGTACGAGAGAGGTGAGGACAGAGAGGTACGTGAGGACAGAGAGTATGCGGTGCGCGCACTCTCGCAGCTCGAACCAAATGGGTGGCGAAGGCGGGTGGGGGAGGCGGGTCGAGGAGGAAAGGTGTGTGTGGGGGTATCCTTAGCAATACCAAGATATATAGGTTCCGTGCATAATCGGAGGAGGGAGGGGGACTTTGACGAATAGGTGGAGCTCTACCGTTACCTCCCCTCTGGGCCACATTGGCCTGTGTGCAATTGCACAGGGATACATTTTTTATAAAACACGATATTAATCTAAGACTCAAAATACTACAAATATTTCCCAAATATACTCTGAATGTTGAATTTAATAGTGAATGGTCCTAATCGTTGTTATTCACGGCCAAAGATGCTGAAATAACTCAAGTTATAACACTTATGAAAAAATTTCATCATATTTTGATCAAAAACACATCTTAAACAATATCGATGATTTCAGCTTCCTAAAAATTTGAAACCACTAAAACACACATAAAGAATCATTAGCTCTCCTCTCAGCCCCCTCTTGGTAATGTTAGATTTAATAGATAATTGTAAAAATTAGTGCTGGGTAATCGGCTATTAATGTACTGCAGCTATTGTGAATACGAACAAATAAAAACGGTGAAACATTCAAAAAATAATAAAGCATTCATAATTTTACCTCCATTTTAGAGAATAAATGATTCAATATTTATGATTCATGTATTCATTGACTCCAGTAACAGAAATCAATAGGCACATTTTATGACATCCGCATTCTAATAAAAATCGCAATGAAAAGTAAAATTAAAATAGCATGTTTATCATTTATTTGCTTATTACTGTACATTTTAGAATGTTTCAAAACAAACTACCAGTACCGATTGGGATACAGACATACTCTTAAACGTACTATAACCTGTCTTCTCCAACACATGCTCAGCCCGTTCGTTTTGTGACGATTACAACTTCTGCATGATGTAGGCACAGGTGTAAGAGATACCCATAAACAACGGGTTGCGCTGTACGGTATCACCAGAGTATTCTGTGCATCGGTTAGAGCGTATTTCTTTCTTTCTGGTGTGTCAACACACCTCTCGTCGATTCACACGATCACTCTACTCGCCGCCGCCGTCGTTCTCGATCGACCGCCACCTCAGCTTCGGGCTTTACGCAAACATCGCAGCCGCAGGAGAGAAACCTTCACTCGCAGACGCGCTCACCCCCCCCCCGACCCCACCCCGCCCCGCTCGCCGCGCTTCCTCCTCAGAAGTGCGACTTCGGCGACAATCTCACTCGGCTCAAATTCACTAGAATTAAAGTCGGTAACGAGAAGAGCGGCGCGCGAGAGAGACGGAGCGGGCCCCGTCGATTGAAATACCGAGTTCTCAAACACCCGACGCACTTCCACCGCCCGGTTAGAGGGGAAAACGCACTATAGCCGCCGCATTCCAGCAATCCAAATATTAGCGCGAGGATCAATACTCCAAACACAGAACTAGGCCAGGGCGCGATGGTAGAGGTGACCGACCGGCCGGCCCGTGCGGCGCGGAGAGGTTCCGGTGCGGGGCTGGACGCGGGGCGGGGTGGGGCGGACCGGAGCGCGGCGGGAGCGGGAGCGGGAGCGGGAACTCGCTGCGCTCTGGGGACGCGCCCACCGGCGCAGCAGCCAGCGGACCGCCACATTCAGGGCTCTCCCGTTTAAATCGAGACCCACGCGGCACCGCAGCCTACACAGCCCGTCCCTCAGCCAGTGTGTTTGATTGAGCTGCGAGAGGAAGCGTTGAGACGATGTAATGATGAAAGAAGGTAAAACCAAAATAAAATAAACCATAGAAACGTACATTTTCATGAAAAACAACACGCCCAGAGCAACCGCCGCTCTAACTGGAAATAGATGTGTTCGAAGTTCCGAGAGATGCTTCTCGTGAACCTTTCTTTTTCGTAAGTCTATTGTCCAGAAGTCCACAGTCGCTGAAATGGCAGCGGAATACAGCAGAAAAAAATGGATTATTTTCGGTTTGTTTACAAGATACTAATATACGACATGATTCTTGAGTTTCCTAATTAAAGGAATCATAATAGATATGTTCATACCATTTATTTAAAGCCATACACCCAAAAACCTCCATCCAACGAACGATCTTGAAACTAAACCCCACCTTCAAACTGTCAAGGGGATGCTGTGGGTGTACTGACAGGCAGTGGAAACCTTGGGTCCTTAACCAGGGCTGTCAGCACGCGTATTGCGCGAGTTCATTATCACGCATATGAAAATACTTTACTTGTATATCCCCCCATGTTTCTTCTCGTGCTCGTAGTTAGGGAAGCCGTTTTGCCGGTAATTCAATTTATTCGACAAGAGTCGACGTTGTTCTCACATAAAAATGAGGCAATGAAGCTTGCATGTTGAACTGCAAGGCAATTTGGGCCGACTTTTCGCATGACAGGGTACAATGCAGAGCAGATGCACAAGGAGTAAACAAAGGCCCCAGCCTTTGGGTCGTTGGTCGCAATTTCCAGTATGAAAATGTGAAGAGAGATCCCAACTCGTCAAACGAGTCAGAATGTGTTATCGATGTGTCAAAAGAATCGAAAAGGTAAAGGTTGGACTTAAACAATGGATGGAATTCGTCAGTGTTTCAGTGCATTATTCAGTTTTTCAGAGGTAGGTGTGCCTGCACAATTCCATTCATCACACATGAAATAACGATTTTGTCATTTTGACAAAATCGTGACTCAGAACAAGAAGAGACCAGAATAGCATGAAAGGGGGTGGTTGTACTATACATACGAATAATGTTATCACAAAGGCAAGGAAGGCTGACATGAAAGTTGCCCAGAACATTAGTGCTGAGAAAGTCAAATACAAAGAAAGGCTGTAATTATTTCGTTAAAATACAATAATCTTAAAGTCGATTCCCAGAGGCGAAATGAGGAAGTTTGGTTACATGCCTTCTTGTTGGCAACTAGTTTTCACATCACACTTCTTTACGGAAAATACTCAGTCTCTGCCAAAGACGTATTCGTATCACGTGTAAATTATGTATTACAATCCACTAAGCCAAAAATACCTCTATTCAACTGTGTAAAATTATTCTCCGAACTCCAACGCGTTTGGATTATTAGTATAACAATAACAATGTTTTCAAAATACCAAATATTAGTGGAATTAGATTATCGATCTCGCCCAAACACAATGATTACTGACCTCAAGAAATCGATACTGACCACTTTCACGCACTTGCCGCAGAACGATCGACCGTCCTTTCACGTCCACTTCCTGCCAGACAAACTTCCGAAAGGTTATCAGAAATCGACCCGACAACACATCGCGGCAAAACACACGTCGAACGAAAGGTAAACAGACCCCCACTTTCGTCCCGGGGGCCGCAGCTCGTCGGCGCCAACCCAGCGGCGATCAGCGGAAGACTCCGGGCACGAGAGGCTTCCTGGGGGTGCGTGGCGGCCCTCGACCCCATTAAAACGGTCGTCGGACTTGCAAAACTGCGGCAGCGCTGCGCGGGGCGAGGACGCGGCGCTGCTGGGGCGGGGCCCCGCACAGTGGTCACCACCCACCTAAACCGCGCGCGGAACGGATAACGTACACTTGGTGCACATTCCGTCACGGCGAACTTCTTCACGATAATAATAGTATTTCAATAAAGTCCACAAATGAGGCAACAACGATGCATCAATAAATTATATTTATTGATTGAGCAGGTCTTTGTTTATGGGCTCATTGATTTGATATATATTTTTTTCAGATGTTTTCTAAACTGAGTCCTGAAGCTGCTTTATAGACTTCTGGTTTCCTTTTTGGGTATTTTTCGAAAATGGAAATGAAAAAGGATCCTTTCAAAAGCATTAAACACAATATGTAAACTAATTTATTAATGTCGATCGAAAAAGTATTTGGAAGTGAATTAGACTGAAATAAACACCAAGAAATCCATCCTTTAAATAAATAAATTAATAATACATGAACGTACTTCTGTAGGTCAAAATAAAATTCATACAGTTTCTAAAATGGAAATGAAAAAGGATCCTTTCAAAAGAATTAAACACAATATGTAAACTAATTTATTAATGTCGATCGAAAAAGTATTTGGAAGTGAATTAAACTGAAATAAACATCAACCATAGTAATCCATCCTTTAAATAAATAAATTAATAATACATGAACGTACTTCTGTACTTCAAAATAAAATTCATACAGTTTCCCTCCGTCTTCATCTTTTCTTCTTTCACTTCTTTTACCTTTTATATGTCAAAAATTAGTATAATACAATCAACGGCATTATTATCATTAGACTGAAGTAATTTAGGTCTGAATTTCATCTTAAGAATTTGTTATTCCGTATTTTGTCATTAGTTATTTTGGCTTCCCCTGAAATCGTTTTTACGTGAAACTACGTTTTTCGCGGTAGAATAAAGTGACAAATTTGAGTCCCTGGAGCATAACAATGAGTGCAGCGTTTATTTTTTAGCTAAATTACGCGGTGAAGACGAAAACGTTGATTAAGGTGGAAAATTTTCAATGGGAAAAATAGTGAAACCTCATCTTTATACGTTTCGTACAAGGCGATAAATTAAATAGTAAACTTTCACTTGCTAATTCCGTCGTCGGCCGCCGGCGCCAACAACGGGAATTTTTGTTTCTTATATTTTGAGCTACATTTCATTAAATATGTCGTAAACATTAACTGGGCAATGGAATGTAAGGGTGTAAGAAACTATTGTTTACCCTACAAATATTGTATTTTAATCTATTACATTCTCTTCTTGTGTGTTTTAAGATTCACTTCTAACGAGATGTCGGTCACCACGCACCATCTTTTTATATTTTCTATTCCAGGTTTAATTTTTTCTTTTCTTCGGTTTCTTCTTCTTTCTTTTAGGTCTCAGATTCTCTTCCTTGAATTATTTTGCAACAATATTCTGAAACAATGAAATGATGTTTTGAATAACGCAAATAATTTTTTATTTTGTGATAATAAGATAAACATTTTTCTTGTTTGCAGATTTATGAAAAAGACATTTTAAAAATATACTTGAAAGTCACTCTCACTATCCACAAACCCTAAAAAAATAATAAATGCCTTATTAAAATCAAGAAAAAATATAATACTGCTTCAAACGAGCAACTTTTAATAAGTTCATGGTACTCATGAGTAAAAAGTTATATCTTTATGAATACGGATTAAGGATAAATAGTGCTTAAGTTTATGGGCTTGCGATTCTTTATAGTTTGTTATAATTCGATGTGCCATGTATTTTTTTCAGTTCTTTATTTGAATAAGAACCATACAAAAAATGTTTATCATGGTCCCAATTCCTTTTCATTCCTCCTTCCCTATTATCAAGAAATGAAAAATATATTTAATAAAACCCGTAAAAAAGATAATCAGCTTTTTATATCTCTTTAATAGTTATGCATGGATTTTTTTAAAACTAAGAAACCATTACATCAGTTTCAGAGATGTAAAAATTGAAGAAAGAAAAAAAGGTCGAAAAAAGAAAAAAGAAAGAAAGAAGGAAAAAAATAGATTCTTCATTACTGGGTTCTATTTTTTTATTTCTTCCCTTCCCCCAGAGACTGGCGTTAGTGTCAACGGCTGAAGATATTCGTTTTTCTTCGCTTGTGCTCCAATTCGCCCTTTGGAGCGAGCGGAGCACTGCGCGGCGCGGGAGGGGGAGGGGGAGGGGGCGGAGGGCGGCGTGGCGTGGGTGCGAGACCGCGGAGAGCCCTCGGCCGCCGGGCCGCGCCGCGCGGCTGAGTGTCGACACGCGACTCGGGACGCAGCACCACGGGCTGCAGCGGACGCGCACGGAGTCGCCGCCCACGAGGGCTGCTCTCGTGTGCACAGCAAATAAAACGAGGTGTCCTGCAAATGAGATGTTAATCACATCGGCAGCACAAGTTCAACCAATAGTCAGAAGATTATTCTTTTACTAAGAGGAAAAAGTAGGTAATTGCCCAGAAATCATAAGTAAAAGTACGTACTTATTCAGCATTCTCTTTAATCATGAGAACGAGAGCGAGAGAAAGCGAGAGAGAGCGCGAAAGAGCGAGCGCGAGTAATACATGTTAAAAATGGTTAACTAGTTATTGAGCACGGTATATAAATAATAATTCACAGTAAGATCTTATTCCCTGAGTAATGATTCAATTATAAATGGGATCAATTAAAGAAATGAATGTACTACAGATTTCTTTCTGGTAATTCAGAAAGTCAAACTCGATTTGAAGCAATATCATTTTCTTAAAGAATAAGAAATATTGTCAATTATGGCAGTATTGGAAAACTGTACCGATAACGACAGTTACTAGTACTGAAATAAAATGTATGCTTTCGAAAATCAAAAATGAATTTTCTGTGAAGGTTGGGGTATTACTAAGGACATTATATACAATTGCGACATACCAATGACTTCGTATGTCGTAAAACAAAACAAAAATTCTCACAGTGGCAATATTTTCTAAAGCAAACTAATTTGTTGTCCATTTTCATAAATAGAATTATTCTGTAGCTGCGACAGATGAATCGAATGCAGAGTAAACTACAATTATTCATGAAAAGCAGCGTTTTGAAGGTATCTCGCAAGATTGCAACAAACGAAGACGAAACTGCAACAAAGGACAGTGCGCATTGGAAAATACGACTCGAAGTACGGGGAGTCGATAGGATCTCTTGTGTAACTCGGACACTGCGACACTGCATTCGCCCCGGGTTCTCACCTGGGGGTCGATAAGCTGTTGTTTTAGGGAGCACAGCCCAAGCATGTCCTCTCTACCCACGCCCCTTCTGCTCTCAGTTCTCTTCGCACCTTCGTCCTTCTGCCGCTGTTGCTGCAGTTTCACATCCCCTTTAACTTCCACTTCGCGTTGAAGATTTCTCCAACAGAAGGGTACTTGATTGAAAAGACCACACTTGGGGAGGAAACCCAGCACAAAGCTCCATCCTCGGGCGAAGAAATACCGTACACGGGCCTTTGTGTTTAGGCGGTTCCACTGAGATGAAGCTACTTCACTACGCAAAAGTATCCACCTCAATGAAGCGAAGGTCTGTCATTTCTGACAAATAAATTCGAAGGTGCGAAATTCATACAAATTCATACATATAAATCGCATTCCAAAAAGTAGAGTCGCTTGATTAAAACATACTGCTTACACTCATTTCAGATGTATTTTTATCATAAAATAATAAATTCTTCACATCAAATAGCCTATTACTGATTCAAAACCTTTTAAAAATTGTCGGCATTGATTAGGATACGCAAAACTTTATTTTCGCGAACTTTCTATAATAATTCATCCGAGTAGGAATAGAAAAAATAAAAATTATCACGTTTCGTTCTAGAAACTCACTGACGTTTTCGAATGTGATACAGAATGACCTATTTTGTTGAAAACTTTTTTTCGGAACATATTAAGAAAGATATTAAACAAATAGGTGCATCCCTTAAATGAATGATTTTATGACACAATCTAGTACAGCCGGGTAAGTTTTTGCTCGTACCTTTAGGGAAAGTGTTGCGTTAAGCACTTTATCTGAAATATCTTGTATACTTTACTAGGGACGTAAACGCTTTTGTCGTTTTAAAGGCCCGAGTAAACCAACTCTCCATCGACGTTGTTCTCAAGGTAATTGTGTTTTATACCCTAACAAATCATTCCAAAACTGTATTAGAATTCTTAAAGGAATGCACCAAAACCGTTTGCAATGAGAGTTACTATTAGAAAAGCCTAACAAACAGACATTATTTAAAAAAGAACACACTCGTCATATAGTGTCACCTTATTTGAAAAAAATATCGAGAAAACACATCTGGATGTAAATAAAACCGATGTAATAAATTGTACATTCGTTCAACATGAACACCTCACGTAGTTTCAAATACTCGTAAAACACACGTACACATCATTGATATGAAAACTTCGTGAAAGTCATAAAGGTGGTAATAGCGTCCATCTATTTTCATAACAACGAATCGCATCCTAGCAAGCGGCTAGAGGGGGGAGGAGGGTACCCAACCAGGCTCATAAAATCCGCAGCACACGAATGTTACACGACGAGTACATTCACTGAGTTGTTTCCGGTTAGCTCCATTGTGGGCGGGCGGGGCCAGGCCGTGCAGAACAAGGCACGACACGGTGCGCTCGGCCGGCTGGCCGGGTGGTCGGTCGGCCATGCGTCCACCCACAGCAGGAGCCCTGTTCCACCCGCAGCAGGAGCAACCGGACACGCTGAGCCGCAGAATAGACCGCGGCGGAGGTAGCGCGAGCGAATAGACAGAGCGCCCGCGGCGGAACATGCTACATCTGCGACGGGGGGGCTGCAGTCGCTGATAGAAAGGCGTCAAGAAGCGCACCGGTGGAATTCTCCTTCAAGAAAAGAGTGTGGCAGAATAAATTATTGATGAGGTGGACAATCGCAAAAAGCGCACAGATATTCAAAAAAGTGAGCGCGAGATCAATTAACGTCGCGGAAAGAAAAAAGAAAATATAAGCGGAAATAGAAAGACGAAAAGAAACCAACAGCGAAAGAGACTAAGTATATTTCGACTTTCTCGCAACGGAGTAGACAGAAAGTTATGTAATGCTGAGCGAAAAAATTGCGAATTTTCGGCAGAAAACTCCTATTACAGGGCCCTGGAAAAAGTGGATAAATCCAGTAGATAAATTTAGAAAAAAGGTCTCAAACACGTTGTGACCAGAATCTATGTTTTGTGTGTCCTTCTTACAGAAAAATCGAAAGACGGCAAAATGTCTCTCTCTTTGTGCCTGTTTGTTGTTCCGTCCGTCCGTCCGTCCGTCCGTCCGTCCGTCCGTCCGTCCAACCGTCCGTCCGACCGTCCATGAACAATGCTAGTGTCTAAACCCATCAACATTCTCCAAAATTGATATTCCTCAATATATCTGACTGATTTCAAGGCCCCTTGAATTCGAAACCGATGCTTTAATTTTGGGGAATACTTTACATGAAACCCCTGGGTCATTTTCCAACCATTCAACAAAATGGCTCCATCGTTTTTGATTAAATTTTGTTGTTGGGTGGGAAGGACGTTTAAGAGAATGGTGCGGTCTCTTTTGTTAAATTGCTTTTCCGAAAATTGCTAAAATTCAATTTTTTTCGGCGTCTTCCTACAACTACAATTTTGAAGATAGAGACTTTTTCGCTTAATAAAACTGTTGCTTAAAGATAAATTTTGAAATAAGGTCATCAATAATTTTTCGAAAGTTTGAGTACTTTCCGCGTAATTTTGCGTGAAAGTATGGACAAGAAAGTACGTGTTTTACCACCACTAGTATGTTATTGAGAAGTTGCATGTTAAATTTTGGAAACCCATTTTTGTGGTTTTGTTTAGCAGCATTTTTGTTCCTGCAGGCCACTCATTATTATCATTCCTAAGTTCATCGTTAAACATTATCAGTATTTGGGTATGTCGGATGCAGTACAATCGAGCAACACAAAATTAACACTTTCCAGTGAGCCCCGGCATTCGATCGTCCGCAGCCGAAAGCTGCGTGGCGAAAGGAGTCATGCGACGAGCACCTAGAGGCAGGGGACACGCGTCGGTTGACAGCGCTAGCGGCTGGTCTGGAAACGTGCGATGAAGTCGTGGGTGCAGCAGCATCACGAAGGCCGCCGGAGCAGGTACAAGAGTGCCAGGACACTGGGTCTGTGGAGCCGGGTACCAGGTCAGCAGAGGACAGCAACAGGCGACGCCAGCGGCAAAGGCAGGAACGTCGTCGACGATGGCGACGGCGGCAATAACAGGCACCCAGTCTCGATGCTTGGCCGGTCTCGCATCTTCAGTGTCGCCAGTGTAGGCGCGCGAAGTGGCAGTGCGGGCGAGGCGGGACGGTGCGGGGCAGGGCGGGGCAGGGCGGGGCGGGGCGGGGCGGGGCGGGGCGGGGCGGGAAGGGCAGGGCGAGGCGGGGCGAGGCGGGCGGGCGGGCGGGGCAGGGCGGGCAGGGCGGGCGGGGCGGGCGGGGCAGGGCAGGGTCAGGGCGGGGCTAGGGCGAGGACAGGGCAGGGTGGGCAGGGCGGACAGGGCAGGGCGGGGCTGGGCGGTAAGGAACCGGGCGCGGCGCAGCGGGAGGGCGGAGAGGACGCTCCGGCGCGACGCCTCCTCCTCCCCGCCCGCCCGGCCCGCGTGCCGTGCCGTGCCTTGCCGCGCCGCGCCGGCCGCCCTGCCGCGGGCCTGTTTTTGTTGTCTATCCTAGCTGCCGCAGGTCCCCGCAGGGGGATGCTGCGTTGCCGCCTCTTCGCGGCCGGCCGCGCGCGCGCTGCGCTGCCTTGGGCCATGCGGACCGCCCCCGCGTTCTCTCGGCTCGCGCCTCACGATAACGCTGGGCGGTGCGGGTGGCGGGAGCGGCGCGGAGGGCAGCCGATGCACAAGGCCGCCGCCGCCGCCGGCCGGCGCGGGCGGCGCGCGCTGCATTGTGCGGTCGGAGGCGGCCGTGAACGGGCGGGAGAAGAGGAGGCGCGACAAGAGCAGCGGCGGCGGTGACGGCCACAGAAGCCGCGACGCGATTGTGAGCACATCGAATTGTCAAGAATGCTGTCGCGACGAATTGAAAACTTAAAAAAACAACTTTTGTTACCAAAATGTAGATGGGGCCAGTAGAGGCGAAATATATACAAAAAACGTGAGTCCTTCAGTGACTCATGGCTAGCGATCTAGCTTTCCATGCCGCGACCCCGAGTTCGATTCGCGTATGGGACAGAAGTTAAACAAACCCTTTTCACTATCTTATCCCAGTTCATACACCTGTTCGATAATGTGAAAGCTTCTCGCAGTTAGCGAATGCCAAAAAAATACCGTAAGGTAGACAAGGCAAAAACGTTTATAAACAGAAAATAATATGAAAAGAAAATAAACACGAAATAATAAGAATTATAATATATAAATAAAATTCAAATCTCGTTTGTTCGATAGAAAAAACAAAACAAAAAAAGCAACAGAAAACAAAAAAGCAGGTAAACTCATTTTCGTATGAGGCCACTATTCTTCGTGATAGATTGACTTCGCTTTGCGCTTCCATTCCCCGCTGCAGTTTGCGCGTGTGCCCGCTTCACTGGAATGGAGGGGTCAGGAGAGCAAACTCAGAGGAAGTTATCCGTGATCGCAGGAGCGCAGGGTTTCCAAGCGAGCAAGTAGCTCGTGCGGGCGCAATTCTACGTGCCTTGCGAAAGGGGTTGCGACCTGCATACTACAGGTCTCCCGAGGAAGTGGCCATCAGGCCGGGACGCCACGGCTTGGCCGTGGTCTGACGAAGCTGTAATGCCATCCTACATCCTACATACAAATAACAAGATTTCATATAAATTAAGATGAACGAAACGGAGTATGGAAATCACGCTATGTGACATCGTTCGACACACAAAATGCACAAATAACAGGAAGGATGAGAGAAAAATGAAAAAGACGGGAGCCGGGGAAAAGCCGGGAAAAACTGAATAAGCGTAAGAGAAATACGTGAAATGAAGAGATCAAGAAGAAAAATATGATTGATTGACTGCTAGTGATTCCGGGCGCGTCAACTACCGAGGTAATTAGTTCCGTAAGTGTAGTGCACGTTTTTTCATCGGGAGGTGGTTGTGATCTGCCCCCACTGGATGGCGAGATCCAGCGACAACCTATCGTCGTCTAGCAGGTTTTTCCCAATCAGATATCTCCCACCAGCGCGGCACCGCACCAGCCGGGACAAGTTCTAAGACCCCGACAGGTCTCCAGGCATGTGTGGTAGTGAAGTGCATGTTAGTGTATGTGTGTGTGTGGGGGGGGTGTAAGGGATGATAGGACAAGGAAGAGGAAGGAACGATCGCGCAGGTTCGGGGCCCGTTTGTTAGGGTACTGCTCCGGCATTCGCCTGGTGTTGATCGGAGAAACCACGGAAAGCTCAGACCGGTCAGAGCAGCCGGTCGCCAGAATTCTCCTCCAAGCAGCGACTGAATTCGACCAAGCTGGTAAGCTAGTGTCGAAAATCCTGCCGCCGTCGGGACTCGAACCTAGGACCTCCCGGTCAGAGGCACGCCGTGACATCAGTTCACGCACTGAGCCACCACTCCCATAAGTACAGAAATAGGACTAGTCGTAGAAGTAGGGCCAGAAATAAAATACTAGTCAAACAAAAATAAATTAGTAATATACAATGCAAGGGAGCAATGCGTCGTAAGGCAAATAATTACCGAGACACGGGTCAAAATGCAAAATAACAGCATAAAAATGCGAGTCGTGCGCGCATGAGCGGAGCGACGACCAGAACGCATCCCGGGTCACCAATCCGCAGTGCGTGCCGCGCATCCCCGGCCGCCGCATACGGCGGAGGCGGCGCGAGAAAGGAGCGCCAGCGCCGGTTTTTGGCCGGCGCCGCGACGTGGAAGCGGCCGGGCGCCGCGTCCCGCTTTCGCAGCGGCGAGGTGCGCCGAGACGCGCCGCGCTTCCCGCCCGCTGCACGCCACTCTCCCCTCCCCGCGCCACGCCCTGCCTCTACATTCCCCTCGCTCGACATACTGGGGCTCATCTCTCCTCAGTTGCAGGAGGCAGATCCAGCCGATCATTTGTGGGGCGGAATCGTAGATTTTTGTTAAAAAATATACATATTTGTTATTATATTGTATATTAGTTATGTTGATATGATACAACAGAATATTATTATTTAAATAACTACATAATTCCAACACAAACGAATACTTAAATTAATTTTGTTAAGGCAAACAAAAACAAGGAAGGCAAACAAAAACTTGTGGCCTGGGGGGGGAGCATGGCCCCATGCCCCCTCCCCCCTCAATCCGCCAGTGCTCAGTTGCCTGTACGGTAACCAAATTCTCGGCTCGTTTTCTCGCGAAATTGTACATTGAATTCGTACAAAAATGTTCGCTTTCATTACATTCCCGAAACCCGAACTTGACTGGTGAAAGTTTACCTCCGTAATATTCCTCCGTTTAATTTTTAATTTTATGGAGTTCATTAGCATACTTTGCTTTAATTCTGGAACCTAACAGTTAAACTGTCAGCAATATTCCTCATTGAGAGGTTATATCGATCCCTCACATTATTTTAGTTTTAAAACAAGTGTATTTTATAGGTACATTTTTAGACTTTAGAATTGATTATAATATGTTTCCTGGTAAATAAACTTCCATGTATAAACTATGGTCAAGGAGTACATTATACATATCTTACAGTGCTTTATGACACTAAGCAATTGCTAGACCTAGGAAAGTTCAACACAAGACGCACAGAGGGGACATATGATCATTGCATATGGGAATCTTGCAACTTACACATTTCATTGCCGTCTTATCGTTTTTTCTGAGACAGAACATGCAGTTGGAATAGAAGATTTAAGGGAAAATATCCCGAGTACAAACAACAAATATTTCTTTTCAAATTCTTGGATTATTAATAAAATAATGCGATTGTCTATATTATATATTTTACAGTAGCCTAGTCGTTTTAGACAATCAAAACAGACAAATCCAGTAAAACTTTATTCATGTACCGGAGAAGACCACACAACGTTTCGCAAACGAATGCGTATGCCTCATCAAGTGCTTTACGAACTGTTTACATCAAGATAAAAAAACAAAAAACAACAAAAACATTGTTGGGGTGTAGATTCTCCAGTACATAATGAAAAAAAATGTTACTCGAGTTTTGTGTTCTCATTAAAACACGATACAGCAAATTTGAAAATACTTCTGCTCTTATATTTAAACTCATTAAGATGTCATCACTTGAAGGAATGTCTAAAACTACATTCTCACGTCTAGAACCACATTCTTACGTAAAGAACTATATTCAACGCGAGTCAGTTCGCATGCGCAGAAGGCAATTATTTGTGGGGACTCCCTCCATCAAGTTCCAGGATGTGGTTCATTACAATTCCAGGTGGTTAATGTTCTTTTATCAAAAAACAATTAAATTTCTACAAGAGTACTATTCAGCGTCATTGTTGCAAAAGTTATTACTTCTGGAAAATAAAAAACTTCCCACTCTGCTAAGCAAATTTGTATTCGGTGATAAACCTTTCATGGTAAGTTGACGGTACACTACGTTGAATCCTATGCTCCCTTCCCACTGCCTCGTGACAGGAAGAGCTGTAAACTACTAGTGATATACCAGTGGCTTTTTAGAAAACGACTCAAATGAGTGAGATTCTGGGTGTAAATGATCAGGGTAATGGGGTTCGTAGAATTGGAGCAGGTGAAGATCTCACAAGTGAACGAAAGAAATATTGCACATATCCATGAACTACATTATGAATGTTTCCATATTCATTTGTTGCAACTTGTGAGATTACACGTACAATTGTTTCGAGGTAAACCATTTAATCCTCAAATGTATGAAGTCAGTTATTCCAATATATATTTTAAAACAAACAATACATTAATTTGTAGATTCCAAACGCCAAAAATGCTACACATTATAATTCGTAAGCAATATACTAAAATACATAAAAATGCCTTAAAATAACGACTTACATTTATTGGAGTCAATTAAATGTAAAATATATTCCTGGTTGCAATCAGGTTCTTAAGAAGCAGATCCAGTGACTGTGATAGCCTCTCCAACACAACGAAAGTATTGTCTGTTCTCAACTGCTATTGTTGTTGTTGTTGATGTTGTTGTTGTCGTTGTTGTTGTTGTTGTTATTACTATTATTATTATTATTATTATTAAATTAAAACGGTTTAGGCAGTGTGTATTACTGTCAGTCGTTTTTGCTTCAGTCTTCTTTACGTGTATAATCTTCCTATTGGACTTGATGTACGCTTTTCTAAGGAACAAAGCTAATTATTTCTTATTACTTCCATTTTGGGCTCTGCGAGTAACTTGATTGCAATAAAAGCTTTATAAAAGAGGAATTCTAGATATATTCGTTTAGTGTTTCAGCTTTCTCAGCAAGATATTGCAGCTTCAAGCTCATACAGTTTATAACTTTGACATGAAAGTTGTAATTACTCTTCAACTTTCGTAACAATTTACCTAAACACGTTTCTGTGAAAGAAGAGAATAGGATGGAAGGAATGGGAACGGAGCGTGTTCCCCAACATACAGGCTCGTGAGAACAAGATTTTATCATCACTTTTACTAACTACATCACTAACATTTAACATTTACGTCATGCGAATATCTGATCATGATAAAATCCCACAATATAAAAGATCGTCTCGCATCTGAAGTGTTGATTTAATACAATTTTAACTCAAGTGGAAAGAACTGATGTCATCAGTTTTTCTTTGTAATCGGTCTTCCCTAAAATCCTTTATTGACAAGAATAACATCAACGTTTTCAACTAAATTAACTCTGGAATTCAATTATAGTTAAATAAATAACATCTGAAATAAATTAGTTATTTTCATTTTTTTCGTGGAGGCTGTTTGCGAAGTCAATTTCAAAAGTTCCTTTCCGATTCTTATTTAAACCATGTTAAAAGTTTAAATTACAATGTACGAAAGTTCCATTCGGATAATTCGAAGCAATGATTCCATATTTTTCAAAGAAAATAGACAATATTTAATTACAAACCCAAACTGAAACGGGAACTAGTGCTACAACAGCTCATACTTTCTCCAATTATTTGTAACGGTTAGGTTATATTATAATACTAGATGAACACGTGCGGAAACGTCGAATCTGTGAACTCGATTCCATATATTTTACACGGTCAGCCATAGGTAACTACACTTGAGGCTCGCCTCATTGATCCAGCACATGCCTCTGGGACTGTTCACAACCACCATAAGATTTTCCCTGATTGGAATTTGAACTCGAGCGGGTCAGCTTGCGTTTAACGCGCCACCCTCTAGAGCACCTTATAGAAAAGCCACATTTCAGACGTGATCGTAACGAAAAACACATCTTTAATTTTTGAAAATTCAAAAGTTTTCATGGAAATGTCACTTACATCATAGAATTCTGTACATTTTACTCTACGTTTATTAGACGATAGAAGAAAACGTTTGGGCCGTTTGCAGGAAATATTGCTTATGTATTTGTGGAAAATTGTCCCAGTTTTACACAAAATTGCAAACTTTCAAAACTCACATTTTGAAAAATTATCACATGACATGATTTAAAGATCTAATTTTAATGAATAAATTTCATTCAGAAAACAACTAGCTTCAATTATATAGTTTTAGGTGATGGTAGCAATGTTTGACTTATTCTTCATTATTCATTCTCGATTCTTTATTCATTGTATTCCATAATTAGGCAGATAAATCGGAGAATAAAAATAAATTTTACCTCCCGAAATACTAGATTCAAAAATTACAAAAAATGATGACTTTTCATCACACATCAAACGAATCAAATATCAACTACAAACAACCAAAACGATCCGGCAACTTTCTCGACAAATACCCTACAACATACGCCGGGCGAGGCGAAGTATTTGAACAGCAGGGCAGTTCTACAAACAAATGAACAGAAATTCAGTAACGGTAAATTCGTTATCTTAGCAGCCTTCGCCTGCAAGCCACCTCCCCTGGCGACAAGGACCGCGTTCTCGTGCGCACCTCCCCACCGGAAGCCCGCTCCACCCCACACCATTCGCTCCCCACCCCCGCCCTGCCCCGTCGTGGCCCATCACACTCCGTGCCATCTTGCCACTCTGCGCTTCCCAGCTGCGCCCCGCATCGAAAGGTCCAGCTTTGCTCCGCTCCACCCCGCCTTCCCCCGCTGCGCCACGCACAGCAACTTCGAGCCCCACCCCGCGCTCCTACGCTCAGCCTCGGCCTGACCTGACCTGTCCTGTCCTGCACTTCACTCCGCATCTCGCCACTCCGCGCCGCCCTCCTGACCGAGAGCGGATCGCTTTCCGGAGCGGGATCGGCGCGCCGGCCGCGCAGCGTTCCCTGCCGGTCAGTCGAGCGTGCGGGCACGCGCGCGACGTCGCGAGACGACGTTGCACTGAGCGACGGGGTGGGGCGGAGCGGGGCGGGGTGGGGCGGAGCGGGGCGGGGTGGGGTGGGGCGGAGCGGGGCGGGGTGGGGTGGGGCGGAGCGGGGCGGGGTGGGGCGGAGCGGGGCGTGGCGGGGTGGATAGGAGCGGGCGGGCGGGGCGGGCGGGGCGGGGCGGAGGGCGGGGCGGGGCGGAGTGGGGCGGGGCGGGGCGGGGCGGAGTGGGGCGGGGCGGGCGGGGCGGAGTGGGGCGGGGCGGAGCGGGGCGGGGAGGCGGGGCGGGGCGGCGCAGGGGGGGGGGGAGCGGACGGGCCGCCGAGAAAGGCAGTGAGGCCTACATTCGCAGCCGGGCCAAGGCTGAACGGCGCGGCGGGCGCGGCACGCACGGCGTGGCATCGGCGCGTCGCTTCGCATCGCGTCGGGGCATCCAGCTGTGCGACCCCTTCTGCCAGTTACGTGAGCCCCACGCGCGTTAACAGGACGGGTTTGCTCCGTACACCAGCGTTCCTCAATCTAATTCAGCCCAACGGCCACTTCGGAGCTTAACAGATTGTAAATAACGTCTTGTATATTACCTAACTTGTGGTTTTCTCAATACTAATACAAGTAGATATGTTATTATTAAATATTTTTATTGCCTTTAATGTATATCAACAAAGCATTTTTTGTTTAGATTTGATGATCAAATTACACTACAATGAAACATATTTCTATTCCACATAATACACGCACTGTTTGTTTCTCGTTTAATTTCATTGTTATTCACTCTCTCAGTAACTTTGGGAGAACAGTAGTATCAGACGTTGTCATAATGTAGTAGGTCCTTGAAAAGCGAACTTTACGTAATTTATACAGTAACTGGTACATTTAAATATCATCTGCACAACTGGTCAACTCTCCTCGTCACGGACCACCGATTGTCCGCTGAGGACATCTGTGATTCAGTTTTGACGAGGAAAACATTTCCATATTTCTTTTTCTTTCTGGACACTTCTGAGGCGCAATTACGCTTCGGTGTTTTTGGTGTTTGCAGAACTGCCGGTGACGTCCAAGTGTAAGAGTGGCCTCCAACATGAAGTCAGCAGTTTCGGTCTTAGCATTGAAGGAAATTCTGAAGGAACGATGAATGATATTAACTGGAACATGGCCGGCTACATTCGTTCTTTCCGGCATTCGTCAGATAAAATTAAATAATATTATACAATGCTTACACACATAAACAAAACACTAGACTATTTTACAAAAACTAGAGATACTGTTTAATCTCGGTACTTCATTCAATTATGAGAATTGTTACTTTCATATCTTTTCCCCACCAACATTGAACACGATGTATACATCGGCGAATTCTCAGTACCGGCCCGAGGGATAATTTGTAAACACGGAACTGCCAAAAGGATAAGTAGGTAGGAGGTCGTCCAGCTCTGTAGTGACATAATATATTTATTGGGATCATTCAATGGGCATGTAGGATTATACTACGAAAAGAAACTCACAGTTTCTGCGTACGACTTGAGAATGCGCTAGCGTAGTTTGTTATGGTGGCATAAATTAATAAGTTGACAAACTATTTTAATAGATACTTTGTACCCGAGATTTGTGGTGACAATGTTATTGGAGTTTCTTGATACTAATCTGTATTCTAAGTCAGGCATGTCAAGGTCGCGGGCAAGACATCAAGTTTACTCTAGTAAACTTGCTACCGGGACAAGCTCTAAGCTTCTGACCGGTATCCAGGCATGTGTGTAGTGTAGTACACATAAGTGTAAGTGGTGAGGATAGGACAAGGAAGCGGTAGGAAAGATCGTGCGCAGCCCATGGCCCGTTTGTTAGTCTTGCTCCGGCATCCGCCTGGTGTTGATCGGAGAAACCAGGGAAAACTACCGATCACAGCAGCCGACCTCTAGAATTCTCCTCCTGACAGCGACCGAATTCGACATAGCTGACAAGCTAGTGTCAAAAATTTTGCCACCATCGGGACTTGAACCTAGGACCTCCCGCTCAGAAGGACTGCCGTGGCATCAGTTGATGCCCTGAGCCATCTCTCGCGTTGCAATTCTTCTGTAATTAGAGAAACAGATGTGGCTGCGGTACAATGCCATGGACGACAAATGCGGTTTTGCCTGGATCAATTTCAAATACCGGAAAAATGCTATGGAGTAAACGCGAGGTTTACCTCAGCTGTGCGAACTATTCGTAGCAATGAGGTAGTTGACCCATTAGTAACACCTCTCCGGAGTTCCTACGAGACAAGCTTCCCCTCAGCGTTAGGAAGTTATGACCTCACCCCAATATTCAGACAATGGAGATGTGAGAACTTGCGTCAGGAAAGCGAAATTTCCTTCTTTTACTGGGTCAAGTTTAGAGACACCACAACCCACAAACTCTACAAGTAAATGGGATAGTCCTTTGGTGATGTAGCTATCTGATAATACAATCTCCTCCCCCCTCTTCGTCTTTGGACACAGATTTTTCCTTTATATGCGTCATTCTACAGGAGGAGAGGGAGTGTTATAATTAGAAACGAAAGTATGACTTGAGTGCTATTCATTTTATTTAACGTCAAAAACAGTTAAAAATTATGTGACCTACAATGGGGAGAAATGCACTGTTCGCACGGTTTCTTGAGCTCTCTTATACACTTATTCACACTTATACAGTGCAGAGCACTCTTATACACACTATGTTGAATTGTGAATACAGGTACCAACGAGCGTTTTGGCAATACTTGGTAAGGAAACATTAGCTCCCATGTAATACAAACTCTTTGTAAAGGATTTAATAATTCTGTTTGGATACTACATGCGGAGAAACCATGTATCCCGTTAATTACCTTCATCGACTAATAAGTAGTTTCAACATTTGAAGTCTTGTATTAACTCTAGAGCTCTACATTCTGTGAAAAAACAACCACACGGATAATGTTGCGGAGACCTCTGTCCACAACTTTACAAATTGCCAACCTCCTTCCCCGCAAAAAATATAAATTACATTTGTCTAAACAGAATACATTTTGTGTGTTGTCTATAGATTATTCACGTGTAGACGTAGACTATGGAACTTTACTTCTAGACGCACATCTCGCACGTCACTATTTTGAAGCCACGTACAAATGCTAGGATTCTCTCACACTGTTATTCGATTACCGGAATTTATGCAATTCAATGATTACAAAACAAGGGGAAAATCACTTGCAGACAGAATTAATTATCACCCAAGACGAACAAAGCTACGCCTTGTTCTGAGATTAATCAACAAGGGTTGTACGGTCCCTGGGAGGAAAATTTCATCGTCATAATCCCAACAGTTTGTCAGCTACTCCTACGCTCTCACCACATGTCACAGCGGCTCACGTAGAAAAAAAACTGAATGATGATCCTATGAATTGAATAACCGATAACACGGCTATAAAACCGTCACAGTGCAACACTAACGATCCATCATTGGCAACACGTTACGCAATTGTGGTCTCTCCACCATAAACAAACGCATTATACTAGTAGTACGCCGCGCACATGTACAAGATCATGCTGACATTTTAGAACGCAGCCGCTTCGGATACAAAACAACATCCACTAACCGGCAGTGATTAAAATATTAGATAGGAAAATATGTGTACATCAAAATCCACTCAATAAATGCTAGCGTACGATAATACAATACTAGACAATTTCATATTCTGTCATAACTGAAGCGAACGTTTCTAATTCAGGGTACCTGTAAGAATCATAGGAACAATATTTACATTATCACATTCAGACCAGACCTAGAACATAAACTTCAATATATTTTATTGATTGACTGATTAGTCGAATACAACAAAACAGTCCACAACGAATCGCTCACATAAATGTTAATAGATTCAAGTGGAACGCTGAACTATAACTACATTGCGTGTTAGGTATGTCAAGAAAATTCATTGCAGGCTCGAATGAAGGGAGGAGTTTGAATAGTTTTTAAGAAATAATTCTATATTTAAGATTATCATCTAGAAATGAACGAAACTATGACTATAATAAATTCATTCGGATAGCATTCTGTATTATGTTGATGAAATGTTTAAGAGACCTTCCGAGAAAAAGCATTCTTTTTAGAACAACTGGCCGATATTATTAACGGCTTTCGTCGTAACAATTCACTGTGTCACAAATATTATTTTTATGGGTCATTATTACGCTGAATACAAAAAATGTTACGCGTAGTCTTTTTATTAGATAATATAAAAAGTATTAAAACTATGTTAATTGAAATAAAATGCATTCCGATTTCACAACCGAATACTAACAGTTATTTTCGCCCCTGTGAAGGAAATCAGCTCAATATTCACGAACGAAATCGAAAGTTAAACATTTTTCCAAGTGAACTGTCGTTTCGCAAAGCAAGGACTGTGAGACGCTCTCTGCGAGTCTTTTCTGCCCTTATCATTAAAACGTTTAGTTGCCAAACATACCAGACATTCCGTCATATCGAGTCAATTTTCGGCCCTCACGCCTTACAGTCCGTTTGGGCTCGTAAAGATCCCCCGGAGCATCGTGACTTTCCCGTGTTCGGCCTTGTGTGCGCGCGTCGAGCACAAAGCGATGTGTGGTGGTGCAAGGGAGTTGGTCGGCGCCGCGCGGCGCAGGACAAAGAGATGGGTCCGGCGAAACAAAACGCCATTTAAGAACGGAAAAGGTATGCGAGGAGAAAAAAATACCAGAGAGAAGAGCTATCGAAAATGCAGTAAAAACAAAGGCACACTCGGGGTGACAATGCAGGAAACAGAAAGAATACGAACTGAAAGGGGAATTAAAAAGGCGGTTTCAATATGCAGAAAAGAGAAAAGTCTACAAAGCGTGAGAATGCACGGCGAGTTGAGCAGCGTCAAAGAGACAGGGGAAAAAGAAAACTGTGATACGGATCGAAGCCGACAGCTGGATTGACACGGTTATAGCGATGCCTAAATTTAACAACATTTATCTAAAAAAATTGCATATTTTAAGGAGAGGGAGAATCAAGGTTTCTTTTACATGCTAATAAAAATTTGATCATACTAATCAAAATATAAGATTTCCATAATTTTAACAAATTTCCTGTTAATTTCTATTAACGTTCCTTTAGAATTCGGTAGATGATCTTATCTTTCGGGTATTACTATCTCAAAATTGTCAAATTCTCAGATACGTATTGAGAAAATTTGGCCATCGACATAGGAGTACTGTCCGGCTGCAGAAGTAAGCTAAGGATTGCATGGCAATGGAAGGCGATGAAATGGAAAATAGAGAAATGGAACGGAGAATATGATACAGAGAAAGACCACAAGAAGCTGAACCAAATGAAAAACGGAAGACAATTCACCAACGGGATGAGGAGGTGGAATCAAGACGACGGGGACCGCGAAGGTCAAGGACAAGATAGCTGAACACAATTCAAACAAAAGAAATGGATATGTGTGGAACAGAAGAATAAAAAAGTTCCTGAGTTCCTGAGTCGTGAAAGCTAAACATGACATTGCTACTAGATATTAAAGAAACGGTAGAAGACCGTCACAATGGCAGGTAACAGCGATAATGCGCCCAATAGAACGGAACAGTAAATGAATTGTTGAACGTCAGCTAATACAAAAAAATTAAAAGGCCTTTTCAGGAACAAATTAGTTTTGTGATCGTGACAAAAACACTAAATGAAGTTACATTGGGAATATCGCTAATACTTAATTATGGAAATTTGTTCATGAACGAACACTAACAACGCACAACGAAAATATATCCTTGAATTCCGAGATACATACAGCATGCATGCAGAACAAGTAACACTTTGTGCTACCAATAGTTGCAATGTCTCCGGTGAATTTCATACTTTCTGTGATAGGTAAAATATTAAAAATATATTTATACTGACGCAGATCAATATTTGAGATACGATTAGGTGGTTGTTTTGGGTTACACATACTTTTTAGATTTCATCTACAAGCACTGAGGAGATCTGCTAACCAACAGACGAAACGTACGTCTGTGATTTCTACCTCATTTTTGTGCCAACTTGCTGGAATCTAAATACTGAAATATTTTAGGCAAGGCTGGTTTATGGACCTAGGTCAGTGGAAAGTATTACTAATTGAACATCTACCGACGTTTCATAAAATAAATTTCCATTCTCAGGACATAAATTACTTTAATCCTATCATAAAAGCACGTGCTGTCTTCAATTTCGAACGCCACCTTGTCACATTGCAAGTTGAAACATGGAGAATTCTTACGACTATTGACAATGTAATAGACAAGGCTGGTCCATGGGGCTTCGTAATTGGAACTAAATATTTTTTTGATATGTTTAATGCGGAACGGCCTTCACAAATATCTTTGTGTTGGTGTGAATGTGCCTCGCTCAGGCGGAAACGAGTAGCATGCAACGGCGTTGGTCGCGGAAGCGCGTCGCACGGTTCTCGCGGGCGACGCGAGATGAAGATTCCACGTCATGGCCTCGTTTCGCTTTCTGCATTCCTTTTTCCCCTTCACTAGTTCTCAGGCTTCTTCCGTCATATCTTCAGACATTTCTGCACTTTTCTAACGACATATCTGTGCTATTTAATTCCCTGCTATTCAGCACGTTCTTTTAAAAGCAAAACGACGACGCTCTTTCGCCCTGTATCTTCCTCTGTTTTCTCCTCTTATCATTTTCTCCATCAATTGTAACAGGCTTTTTATTATGACAACTAATGCCCAGTAGAATCTCCAATAAAGTTGCGGCTGCCAAAGCTCACTGGCAACACCACTGCCTCAGGACCATCGTTGTCAGAAAGGTCTCAAGTTTCGAGTCCTGACGGTGGTGGACTTTCGTCACTGGCACGGACCGCACCGACCGCAATCTTTCCTTACTCATCCTTGTCCTACATCTCCCCTTATGCATACATATGCACTTATACTTACACGTACAACACTACTATAAGTGTCGGGGAATCAAGTTGGGGGGGTTAGAGTTTGTCCCGATTGGGGTTGTGTCCCGCTGGGGGAGATAACTCGTGTTGAAAAACCAACAAGCCGATGTGCAGATCGGTACCGTATCCGGTCCACTTTCCGAAGGATCATCACCTACGGGGATATAATATACACTACACTTACGGGACTAACGAGCTAAGTAGTTGTCGCGTATAGAATCAGTAATCACCCACTCACACTCTTTTTAGTTAACATCAAAACAGTTAAAAACTGTATGACGTATCGTGGGCAGAAGTGCAATATATGCACTTAATCTCAAGTAACTTTTACAATGTAGCCCACATATCTCGTATCCTAACTTCACTTATCAAAAGACACTGCTTCATTTACGTCGGCACCTCTGAATCCACCTTACAAGCTCGACTCGGAGGACCTGATTAGGCGAACCTGTCTCGGATACCTTTCGCCTCAGACAGGACCAACTCGCTCGCCCCATCTCAGATCCAGGAGCTCGATACAAAAATGTGTTTCGCTTGCTCGAATCAGAATCGGGCCAGCAAAGCAAGCTGACTCGTTTGCTCCCTGTCAATTCTTACCAGTAATATCTATTTTATAAAAGTAACGCAAATGTGCGTATCTCAAAGTTTCAACGACTTTTTCAAATACATTACAAAAGAGAATACGTTTCCACATTTTCAGATCTTATATTTTGAGCCTTTGAAATCACTCCAAACATCATTCAGTCATTTATTTGATGACTCATAAATTCCTTCTTGGTAGCATAACAGGTCCATATGTCAGCAATAATCTAGATTCGGACACGTCGGGAACTTGTGTTTCGATCTAATCAGTATTTAATGTCTGAAGTAGCAAAAAGCCGATGCATGTAAGGAATCGAGGACGTGCTTGCAGTCGTCGTGAAAGCGATAAGCGAACCTGTCCCTAGTGCTCTCTCGTGATCAGCAAGCTGCTCGTGTCTGATTCAGTTTTGCGGACATTTTGCAGACCGCCTAACCACGTTTAAGACACATCATCAGTTTTCTCACGTTCGATCCGAATATCTTACATACATATCACAGTAAATATATAGGGTAAACATCAATATCGGAATAAAGCTTTTTGAAACGATTATAACGGAGCAGAAAGATAAGAGAAACTCAACGAATAGTGAAATTTCCGGTTGCCGGTAGGACCACTGGCTTCCTCAACATAGTTGAAATCACGAGATCTTGCAATGACGAAAACAAATTTATTTATTTATTTTTTACGTCAAAAAACCGTTAAAAAACTGCGTATGACGTGCTATGGGGAAAAGTGAATTGTGTGCACATTTTCAAAATTCTGTGATCCCTACACTAAGTCATATACTACTTAAATTTTGAATTTTTTGAAAGGGAGAAAAAAAACTCCCATGTAATAAAATCTATTTTCAAGGATAAACAAGCAATAAATTTTGTTAATTTTAAAGGGAAAAAAAAAATTTTGGAAAAAAATAAATTTTGAATTTTAAAAATGACAACAGACTTTGAGGTATATAAAGTTCCATCAATTAACAAAAAAATCAGTTTTATGACACAAACGTTATTCTCAAAAATTCTCTTCGAGCCAAAACGATCACACGAACATCGGAAACTTTAACATTTAAACTAAAATTAAAGGAGTTTATCGTAATGAATTCTCCCAATGCTTTGAAACAACACTTTAGAATCTCAAAACTATATGCAGAAGAAATTTTATTACTGAAAATCATAAATATAAAATCTCAAATATAGGAACATCTTAAAAGTAGGATTTTTTTCAATGAAGTTCACTGAATCGATGTTGGTGAAATAATCCAAGTTGTGCATTCTGACATTGGTCAAATGACAGTGAAACAAATACTGCGCATTTTGTAAATAACACTATAAATCGTTATAATTCCTAGGACTGAGAATTTATATCACGTATTCCAAATAAAAGGTGTTTTTCAAATAACTTTAAGTATTCGTTTCGCAAACAATAATTAACTCTGTGCTAAATAGATGGTATTATTTACACAACACACACAAAAGTATAGGTCTGGGTAAAGTTCAAAACGACCTTTCTTTCGTTACTTCCAATGAGAATGGCGAGGCGACACCACCTTTTTTTAGTATTTCATATCCTGTTAAAGCACTGCAATCCAATTCATTTCTGGTCAAGATTACCTTCCGTCATTAAATTTTTGTTAGTGCGTTTCTATTGTTGATATTTACCTTTCGGTATTCTAGGTTTGTTAGAACAATTCCAGAGGGAAATAAAGAAAATACATTATTTCTTCCTTACTACTACAAAAACAAAACCACTGGGAAGTAATTTACTTTAGGCAATTCTCTACAAGAAGTAAAAGTTTGCTTTGCAAGTTGAAATAATGTTTTTCAAGGGAAAGAAATTGCATTACTTTCATTATTTCAATTTTAATTTTTTACAAAATATTCAGCGCTATTTAGAATATATTTTTCAACGTTTATTTGGAAGCTATATAGTTACCCTAAAATATCGCCTCTTTCAATTCCCGCAGCAAACAGTAATCACATATTAAAAATTACCCTGTGGAACAAATTATGCATCGGTGAACAAATAAGCTAGGCAATTAAAATTTTACAATAAATCCGCTCCCAACGTTTTATATGGAATGGTCCCTCCGTTTCAATGGTACTCATTCGCGAATATCGTCGTGTTCTTTTCCCTCGAACAGGCACTGAATTCTTGAATACATTATCGACTCGCTGAGGTCAGTCGTCGAATACGTCCATCGACGGAGGCTACGTTCCATTGGGCCATATAACAGCGACAGACGAGCCATCACGAAGAGAGATGGTGGTGAATGGGAGAAATACGAGGGAGCAAGGGAACGGACATGAAGAATATGAACGAAAATGGAAAGCACGAAATGATGGAAGCAAAGAACAACGAAAATGAGATTTTTAGATAATATGGTTCCAATAAAACAAGAAAATGTAAGAGTAAGAGTACGTAATGTAAGAGTAAAATGTAACACATATAAGAAAGTAGCGGAGAGAAAGAAATCGCACGGAAGGAGTAGGGCAACAGGAGAAAACGACCAACAGTAGAACAATATTCCGTATGACGTCAAAAGGAGAACTACAGTATGTGCAGTTACAAAGTACGTGCTATGAAAGATGAGCACGAACAAGCGCGCACGTTTCATTCCGAAGGGTGAAGCGAGCTATGGAATGGATGTACGCGTGATCGGAGGAGAATGGATGCTGACGCACGAGAAAGGGCAATCCAACACGCGGCGGGCGAGAACGGGCGGGCGCGAGGGCGAGCGGGCGGGAGGCAAATCAGGCGCGTGCGGGAGGGCGAGAGCGAGCTAGCGCGCGCGCCTCACGGGGTAGCCGACGCGTCGCGGCGATGGGGCCGAAGCGGCGCGCAGATAGCAGCCGCTTACGGACGCAAGTAATCGCCGGCGGCGTTACAAGGTATTTGAAAGCTTAACAGCACCCCGCGGAGCCGTCGGCCGGCGCGCCGGCCGTCCTCTCCGCCTCCTCCGCCCCGCCCGATCGATAGGCGGCCGGGAATCTCCCTACGTACTAGTCCCCGGTGCATTGTAGAAGCGCGAGACCTTTCTCTAGCTCGAAAGCGCGACGGCCGCCATCCTGGGAGGTGATGTGGCGCCGCGGACGCTTTCGGTGTCACAGCCGCCATCTTATCCCACTTGCTTCAGCCTTACGGAATCAGCTTAGTTACGTCAAAACACAAAACCCACAAACTTACACCACGTATTCATTGTCATTAAGACATAATTAACGTGAAGTCTGATTTTAATACCTGAGATTCAAAATGATACCTAAAAATTGAATTATATTTCCTTGTTTTTATTTTAATGTTTTTAATATTCATATTTTTATATTTGTACTTATCAATTTTTGTGCTGAACTGCCACCGAGCATACGCCAATTTGCAGCAATTTATCTTTCTTTACAACATATCGTAATAAAAATTACACGAAATGAGTTACATCATACAACTGAAATTTACTTCGACTTTATTTATTACTCAGGATCGAAAACTTCCAGTTTTCAACTGTTCCTATTTCACTTTTTTGGTGCTTTAATTCATTATTCTACTATGTATAGTAAAAGGGTGGGGAAGGCGTTCTGGAGCTTAGGAAAACGTGCGCAGATTTACACTTTCCCCCCAAAAGTCACACCTTTTACTGTTTTTGACGAAAAGAAATGAAATCAAATTTATTTTTAGCTCAAACGTAAATCGCAATCGTAAAGGGGCATGTATTAAAGTTGCAAGTGCACAAAGAATATTAGAATAATTACTGTAGAATATTACTGTTGGCGTGATTACCTTTATATTTTTCTGGCAAATTTCCATTCGGCTCAATTACATCTACCTGCGCACATGTTTATCAACCCCTTTTTGATAACGACCTCTTTTCCAGCAAATAATTCGGTTACTACCCGTCCGTGTATTCCCGTACTCCCAATCCCTTGCCATAGCCCCCGGGACCCCTGCTGTTCGCTCCGCCTCTAACACTCTCCCTTCCGCGCGGCTCGGGATTCGGCTGCGCCCTCCTCATCCACCCCGTGGGATTGAATGTCCATATTTCCCATCCGGCTCTTTCCGTGACGTCACTAGGGGGCCGACGCAACCGCCCCTTCATGCCCATCCCACTACCAGCATTGCCGCCTCCCCCGCCGCCGTGGCCCCGGTCGGAGGACCCGCTTACTGTGATCAATGGCTCGGTCTCGCAGCTTTATTTCCAATTTATTTGACGATCCCCACCCTCTTTCGATTTTCGTGACGAATGCTTCGGGGAGCAATTCTACCGTGTTGGCGAACTCTACTGTGACATACTAACGCACGCAAGGGGTCACCGCTTCGAACATAATCGCTGGAATGACAGGAGGAAAGGAAGGAAACTTGTCTTTGCCACAACGCGAGCGGTGTATTGACGCTGCCGTTCATCTCTGACTGTGCAGACGGAGAGAACGCGCAAGCGGTCGCGGAGGCGGGCGGCGCAGGGGGTGGGGAAAGTGCGGAGGGATGGGCGAGGAGGACAGGTGGGGACGGACGTGACGGGCGGGGAGCGGGTGGGGGCGGGCGGGGCATCGCGCCGGCAGCAGGTTGAGGAAATCTCCGGTCTACAATGTTTGTCCTTCCCAGCGGAGGCGACTCTCCGACGAGGAGGCGTACTTCGCACTCTCCAACTGCCGCACCTCTTTGCTCTCGGCGTTCACACACGCTCCACCCGCACTCACCGGACGCCGCCTGCGGGGCCATGCGCCGCCCTAAGGGCCTTCTCACGGAGCGCAAGCTGTCGCAACGCCAAGAAGCCGTTGTTTATTGGCAGTAAACTATACGGCCAGCGACATACGCTGGTGCGCGGTGCGGTTGTTGGTATATCAATAGCAGTAGAGCAGTAATAGGAGCACTAATAGCAGCAATATTACAAGTAGTAGCAGTAATAGTACTAATAGTTGTCGTCGTAGTCCCCGTCGTCGTTGTTGGTAGTGGTGGCGGTGGTGGAGATGTCAAGTGGTAGAGTGGTGTCGGCAATAATGTTACTATTGTAATTATTACCGTCACAGTTGCAATTACCCATGTTAATGTTATCCAGTCACTGACGTGCTAGTGCTATATCAGCGCATACGTTCTCGTATTATTTCTCGTATATTTAACTTTTGTTGTATCCGAAAATAAAGAGGATTCGCCGAAAATGGGATCAACAACGGTTTTTATTCTCTTTTGATACGTACGAAAAGAAAATGAAAAGAAGAAAATTGGAACTGTTTTTGAGAAAATAATTGTTTAAAAATTACCTATTTTTCACGCAAAATTGTATACGCGAAATACACCAAAAGTTCTTTATTTTCAAAAAATCAAGATATGTCTTCGAATAATAGATTTCATTAAGAATAAAATCTCTATCTTCAATGTTGTAGTTGTAGGAAGACGCCTAAGAAATTTTCAACTTTTACAATTTTTGAAAAATTGGCGATTTTAACCAAAATACTCCCTGCAACATTTTTAAAGAGTTCTTAACACAATAGTGTTAAGGTGAAGTGAAACAATAGTGTTCAATAGTGTTAAGTTTAATCAAAAAATTTTGAGACTTTCTTTTATGTACCAGAGACCAGCAATAAGAGTCGAAAAATCGCCGATGGCGCACGATTACAATACCTTCCCTTCTTACGAAGCAAGACGACAGAGTAAAAAACTGTCAATATGCATCCGATTTTTGGCATAACAAACCCATTTCAGAACGATTCCTTCTTCTTTATTTTAGCAAGTTCCGACAGCAAAACATATTTGGTTCATTTCATCCTAGAACGAGTAAAAGTTCACACAAGGCCCTGATTTTTTCGTAAGAAACCTCAAGGTCCACAAACTGTTCTTCAGTTTCTCCATTTTGCTCACCGTTTCGTTCGCACGTGATATAGTGCCGTACTTGAAACGTCAACAGTATTTTATGAAGGGTGTAGCGCCGAGATGCTCAACCTCGAGTCGGCCGCAAAATGTGGAAGTGCGCTCGTGAGGGCGCGGAGCCTCTTGTCCCGGCGCGGCGTGCGCCTTCGATTCCCCTCAGCCGGTCGGCAGGCGGATGAGCGTTGGCCGCATGGAGGGACACCGTCTCAGGCAGCGGCGCGCGTTGGCCATTCACGAAACGCTTTCGTTCTGATATGACTTTTCTACTGACGTTTTACGTGTACAGTTATTGGCACATTTTGTGAAGCATGTGGCTCCTTTTCCTAAATTAGCACGTCTGCAATAAGCAGGAAATATCAGATTTAAGAGCGTTCCGAAAGATTATGCTCACGATTCAAAAATATGTATCAGGACTTCAGGCTGCTATTTACTGATGAGATCCAATTTATTTACCATTCATTTATTTGTTATTACTAATATTTCATATGACGTTCAGTGTCAGCTAACAAAATCAACGCATGATTCAAGCACAACTACGATAGGAAGAGCAGTTTATTAGATGTTTTGCCAACTGTCTCTGGTGTTGCTTTCCGTGTTTGCCCAAGAATACAGTAACATAATATCAATGCTTTGCTCCACGAATTCGAGCTTGTAAAAGTTATCGAAAATGAAAAACGTCACATCTTACTTTAGAAACATTGTCGGATCAAAATCTGGAGAATGTGCTTCACATTTGATTTGTATGCAATCGATAACACAGTGCATTGAAAAATTAACAAAAATAATATGCAAATCATACTTGTATTTGAAGACAAGAAGTGTAAAGAGAATGAATGATTGTTACCCAATTTATGTGTACCCTGCTTCATTTGACTTTTTCAGTCTTCGTAAATAAACATCATTTAATATTGTATTGCTACTTGTACATATTGAAATGTCTTTTCTTTTTCTTTGCGTTAACCCCCAGGCCTCAAAATGCAGACTTTCCTATTCTTGACCGTTTCCCTCCTTTTCCCTTCGTTCCCCAGTGGCCGCTCCAGTCTGCGCAGCGACGAAAGGGGGGGGCTCTAGATACCGCTTCACGATCTCGCTCACCGGTTCCATGGCAAGCGGCTTTAGAGACATCTCCCCCCACCCCTCGTCGAGAAGGCGAACTGTTCTAGAAACGTTCTTAACGGCACAAGTCGGCATTCGTCTGTTCATTTACAAGAGAATAAAAGAATATATATATAATAAATGTTCTAAATATAAAAATGAAATAAATAATTAAATATCCTTATAAAAACTGCTAAAATATTTCATAATACAATTAGACTATTTAACATCACGAGCAGACGAGCATTAACATTCAATAGCATATAGTCCGACATCAAACGAGCAATGCGCTGGCCAAGTTAGGATTCAAATTATCAAAGAAATGTCATCAAAGTTCAGTAAGTTTAATTCTTATTAGCTTCATAGCTAATACAGTCGTCATAGCTGGTAAGTTTTATGATTTTCTTCCGAGTTTTAGGAAAGGGGAACACGTGCGGTTTACTGTCACCCCGCACCGATTTTTTTCTGCATAGACATTTAATGGAACGACGACCGTTGATTATTGCTTAGCTATAAACTTCTGTGATTAATACTGTGAACTGTATTATAACGAAGCTCTATTGTAAAGACTTATTATTTCGCAACGATCTGCATCCTTCTAATACAAGAATTATACAATGCGAGTGGAAAAACCCTATTCTTGCATTAGTTAAAATCTGAGTTTTTATACTTTAGACGATAAAAGCATCTTAACGGAGAAGGCAAAGAACCTTAACGGATTTCCATATCAGTCAGCAATATACGAAAGTGACGCTAGAAACGTGACGGATGATTATACAGACTTTCAAGATAAACCATACTGATTCAACGGAAGGAAAGAAATTCAGAATTACAATGCATTAACATTGATTAAAGACGGGTTCATTAATACACAGAACGGATGAGTATGCAAACACAACACATTGTCAATGAATGTACACGCGCAATGTGTGAAATGAAAACCTCGTAATTAATTAGAAACAACCTGAAGACCTGTCAATTGTAACTATGGGCGCTAGATGAAACCACTGGAAAGTTTGCATATATGACGAACGATTGACACGAAATGAACTCTATTGTACAGTTCTTTCGAATACAACTTCGCAACGTTAATTTTCCCACGAGCAATATTTCCGTCATTTCGACTGGGTGCGGACGAGGCTTGTTGTGTGATAACTGAGCGGGCGAGAAAATGTTTTTACCGGCGCGGGGATGAGCAGAATAATGGAATGTTTCCAGGCACCGCGTCCGGTAATTACGCGATGTAAACCCGCTCCACGCGACAGCTGACTATGAAATGATGATGCCGTCGGGATACCATCGGCCTATTGTACGAGTAAATAAATTGGTGGTCCCGTAATGATTAACCGAGCGACAAACAAAAAGTAACGAATGCTGACCGCGTAGCAGGAGCAATGGGTCGCCAGCGTCACCGTGGCCGCCTCCGCCCCCTACCGCCCTCTTCTTGCCGCCGCGGCCCGGCGCCCTGGCCGTCTTGGCGCCACCCTTCTCGCCCGGCCGGCCCTCCCAACCGTGCCGGGCCGGCCGCCCTCCCCTCGCCATCTCGCTCCTCAATTTACCGCCCACATCCTTTACTACGCCGTCTTTTCCGGCCTCTTCTCTGCCCGTCTGCTGCCTTCTTCGGCTTTATCTGACCTCTGTGACCTTCATCGGCTATTTTCTGCTCCTTTCGGCATTTGCCGTCCTAAAACGCGCTCAACGAGGCTGCCGAAGCACTGAAATTTCATTGGGGCTTCTGCCGATTCCCCGGCTGTCCGGCCCTTCAGCCCTGTCCGGCCTGCGCTAGGGGCCCAGCAAATCATCTCGACTCCTTCCGGATCATCCCATCTTCCCGCTGTTCCTCGCGATCCCGCCGTTTTTAGAGGACCTCCGCACGGCGCGCACTCTGCTCCATAACCTTCGTATCTTCTTTGAGTTTTTCGATTACTAGAACCTTCTTTATCTAAATTCTATGCAAACATTTACTTTCTAAAATTTACTCGTTGGTCAGCTCTTGTCACATTGATGATTTATAGTGACAATTTGCCGTTTTCCAGCCTAAAGAGCGGAGGTGATTAGAGTACGTACCGACTCAATTCGTTGGTCGGAATGGTCACAGGTCCACATTTAGTGCTAAACATAGTTGTTTCTACCTTATCTTTACAAATGTTGTGTTGATGTTGTGTTTAGGGCCTGACGATTAACAAACGACAGATACGAGGAGTTGGTGCCTAGTGCAATGCTGAGCAACGGAGCTCTGAGGGTGGCACGCGACTCGTCGTTGGGTAGAGTTGCAATTGAAAATTTATTACAATTTTATTTTCATAATTAAAATCTTCATATAATTATTTTGTATATTGTTAATCACAATTGTACGTATTCCTTTCTCCAGTTACCATAACATAATGTATTAATACTACGAAACATATTCCATAAAATAAAACAAAATCTTATTTGAGTTTATGTACTTTACATATATAAGAAAAGAATAAAACACCGCATAATTTCTACACCGGTTTTAGTAAACAATATGGGAAACTTTCTACCCCGAAATTCTAATGTGATTTCACCAACGTAGTTTTTAAACCATACAATTTCCAGCAAACTTTGAACATAAAATATCCAAGATATAACACAAATATTGTCTCGAACATAATTTTGTTTTACATGGTAACGTTTCGTTATTTTTCATTTTTCTGATGTCTGTAAAACTACTCTTACACTATGCTGACTTCTAAAAAACGGTGTCAGAATTTTATTGACCCACAGTCAAGAGCAATTGTATCATATTTATGAATAGGTCGAGACAATATGGAATTTCCACCGTTTTATAGCTCACCCAATGCAAGTACTCCCGAGAGCCTTGGAATATCCGTTTTCGAATGAGAAGGAACATTTATTATATCGTGATGGCAAAAAGTAAATACTTTTCCAAGCATTTATTGGTAAAAAAGAAAAGCTTTAAAAACGCCAGTTATATTTTTCGTTTTCATATCGTAGGCTTCCGCGGCCAGAATCATGATCTGGGCTGTCCGGGAGACGCCGCGTCGAAGGCTGCTGTGCCGACGTTGCGACCGACATGTCGCGGTCCTCTTCAGGGCTGTACTGTCCTGAGGAGGATCGCGACATGTCGGTCGAAACGTCGGCACCTCAGCCTTCGACGCGGCGTCACCTGGACAGCCCAGATCATTTTTCGTTTTCATGCTTTGGCTTCTCGAATTTCTTGGAATAATAATTTGCTCACTTACAGCGGGTAATGAATTCATTCTGTTCTTAATCAAATTTTGCAATCCTGTAGATAACCTGAAACAATGTTGCGGGTAGCTGAATTTTCATGTAATCCTTAGGAGGGGAGGAATTGAATATAAGGATACATCTAACTAAGGAACGAAAATTCATTCGATGTAATGAATGCTGCTGAGCAAATCCTTCTTTGCGATCTCTCCCAGGTAATAATCAAGCCCTCAGATCAGATTAACCGGAAAACTAGGCCACACCTTCATGAATTTTGTATGAGAAGATAATTGATTTAAAGGTATGGTATTGCATGCATTATGTCTGTTTCGGAAACATTTATTCCAGTTCTTCTTGCCAGTCACTCATTAATTTTTGACTAACATTCCTAACATGCGAGAATGGCGATTTTTCTTATGGTAATAGCTCTCTACATCGTATGACATGCAGGACTTGTATGAACGCATAACAAGACAATCCTTGATTTCAACAAGCGAATTCACACTTCTTGTAATCCTTCTCAACAATATATATATTGAAAATTAAATTTCAACTAGTTTCTCTTCTCTCCAACTTCCAACATACCCCACATGCATCGAACTGAAGAGAATCGAATTACTCTGAATCTCGGTTGCCCACTCCGACGCCAACTATGCAGTCACTACTACGTGCACAAACCGCATTAGAGAGCACTCGCAACCATAGCATGGCGCAGTTGCACGCGTGTGTGCGGCCGCAAGCCTTTGTTGCTCGTTTGCCGTATTCCCTTTCACGCCCATCGGTGGTCAGTACGCCAGCTCACTACCCGTTTCCAACTTCACAGCCACTGAGCCATGCTGCGGCCGGGGTGCATGGCAAGTGCACGGCGAGTATGCATGGCGCAGGCGAGGGACCGGGCCGGGGTGGGAGAGACGCGAGCTACAGTTGTTTACGGAGATGGAGCAAGTAGTGGTAAGGTTGAAAACAAGAGCTGTGACGAAGATGAACAGTAGGATCAGAAAAGGAAGCAGCAATAGAATGGAAAGTATAAGACACAAAATGTGAAATACGAAAGAAAATGAAAGAAGACGCAAGAATGAACAAGCCACTAGTGTAGCGATTAAGGGAGGAACAAAAGGGACGACTTCACTAGAGCAATACGATGAAGTAAAACGTTACAATAGAATCTGAAAACACTACGGAAAGAAAATGGCGCATCGACAACCGAAAGGGAAAAGAAAGCAAACATGTAAGGGAGAACAGGTTCATGAAGATGTGGTAAAGAACGCGCAGGCGCAAGCAATATGACGCATCCGCAAGTCTTGAGTGCCTTCCCGGCAGACCAAACAACGAGTCATCCCACCCAGCACATACCGGTTGCTGCCACACGCGGCTTCAACCGAAAGTGTTCGGCACTCTGTACTCACACACACCACACACCCAACGAGAGAGAGAGAGAGAAAACTCTAACGTAAGCGGCAGAATGACGCGTATGTTTGTAACTACTGACGGGTGCTTGAGATAATTAGAGACGGCACCCGCCAAACAGCAAAACCTTGTAACACAGATACCGGGCGCACTGGGGCATGGTGGCAACGTAGCGTTTCAAGTGGAAGCGAAATTCGAGCAGGGAGTCGCCCGCCGACCTGTCCCGCGCGCTTCCGACTTCCATCTGCATTCCGATGCCGCGGGAGGCCTCGAAGAGGGAGCATGGGCGGGGGCGGGGACGGAGAGTGGGGGGAGGCAGGGGCGGAGAGACCGGGGGCCAGGTGGCAGGGTGACGGGCGACCCGAATTCGGGCTGCTAAGCCGATCAAACGCGCCGGAGGCTCGGGGTGAAGCTTCCGTTCGCAGGCACGCAAGCGGTCCGCCGGGGCCTGGGGCGAACAGAGCAAGCGAGACGCGGCCCGATCAGGCAGGTGGTAGTGATGCGACATTCGTGCCGATGGCTTGAAAACATCAATGTTTTTCTAAAAATATCGTTTTTTTAACATCGAATTATTTAAGTCCAGATATATTAACATCGACATCGATTAACATGTTCAACGATAATGCAACATGTTTTTTTCAATGTTATATTTTCGATTGAAAAAAGTATTACAACAAAAAACTATTAATTTTCACATCTCAGCAAACTGTACATTCTTTTACCCCCTAAGTCACCAAGGTCACCATTCTTTTACTCCAAAGCTAAATAATTCGAGATTTTGTAATTAGTTTTGATGAGTTTGTTTTGTAAATAAGAATTATAAATTAATAAATACGATCATTGTCTTATGAAATGGACCCCCAGACCAACATTAATGATGATGACAAACCGGTTTTCAGAATATGGATGTTTAAAAACATCCTTAGTTCTTAGTCCTCCTTAAAAGACAACTTTAGTTCGATAATTGCCACTGATGTTTTAATCTTAAACATCGATTTGTTGAAGCATCGATGTTTTGATGGCGATATCGCATCCTAGTAGGTGGTGGCAGCGTGGCGATGGCAGCGGCCGTAACCGTGATGGACACAAATATATTAGCCGGTGAATATGCTGAGAAGACGAGGTTTAGTGCTCACAGAAAGGACAGAAAAACGAACCGACGTAAAGGATGTGCTGTTCGTAACAAAAACTGGAAGACGAAGAGGTGAAGAGAAAAATGAATGGTCCTCCAGAAAGAAATATCTGTCCGAGGATACTAGCAAAATTCAGATTTGTGTAATCCCTAATGCATGAAGTAGGTAAAGAAAGGTGAAAGGAAACAAGAAACTGCAGAGAGAATATGTAAGAAGTGAAATTGGAAGTAAAAGTGCCAGAGGGAGTTGTGAGGACTGGTAAAAGACAGTTGTGCGGGTAGCAAGCGACGTATTAGATACCACTGTTTTGATATTTATTTATAAGCAGAAAGAGAGGATCCAAAGGAACACGAAGGTGTAAATTCATGAAATTTATTCAGCAATAAACCAAAATATACTTCTTCGCTATAAAACTGAAGATTTATGGTGGTCGCACCACTGGTCGAGAAGCACGATATTGTGGAGGCTACCTCTAAGGCATTTGCTGCTAATGATTACTCATGGGTACAACCTTCCTTACAATAAATAAAACATCCACTCAAGAAAACAATTTATTTTCCATGTGTATCCGTGTATCAAGACGTATCCATTGTCTAGTCGAAACATGGAGTAACAAGTGTGTGCTTTTAATCATTTCACCCTCACGTTATTATTTCTTTTAAATATGACAATTTTATTGGTGTGATTTTGACCAATGATGTCCAAGAATTGTATCGTATGAGAGTCAATCTTGCTGCACTCCTCCTCGAACATGATCGCTTTTGCCTTATCACTATCTCGTGTCTGAACAGTAGGAGCAATTACGACACACGTCAGAACGGAGCTTCCGAATAAGAAGACAAGGAGAAGGAGAAGAATTCACTTGCCCGTGAAACGGGCTTCATAAATCCACTCGAGTTTGTGTACTATTCAGATAAATCCCCTCAACACGACGCAGCTCGTGAATTTATCGGCTAAATGAGAAACTCTCGTGGAGTTAGCTATGACAAGATTGCGATTGCATTCGCATATATACACGCACTAACTCCGCTGGTGACCCTGCCCTAACCTTATTCGTTCTCCCAATACCCAAATATTTTCGGGCGAGAACGGGTACCAGCATTTCATCTACATTCGTTCTTGCATTAATTGCTCATCAAACTCTGGCTTCGCCAAATGCAAAAGGCATTAGGAAGGTCCGACAAGATAGTACGATAGCAGCGCCCCGAGATACAGTGGAGGAAGCGGTAGGCTAGTTTGCCGAATCAAAGGATCAAAAGGCATGCCTTCACACTATCGACAGCGACAACGGCGCGACAATATTGCAGCCGGGGTGATGGAGTCTACTGGATGAGAACGAAGTCCTGGAAGTAATAGACGCACGGCTCGAGAGGGAGATAGAACAAAGGGGTTATCGACGGCTGAGGCAAGGATTGGCGCCGCGAGGCGCGTACGCTTCCCAACCGCAGAGGCGCCTTGCTGGCGGGAGGAGAGCTACAAGTGCCGCAACAAATATCGCCTCCTCCTGCCCTGCAGCCCTCAGCCTCCCAAAGGCGGCGTGGCCGAGGCTGCTGCCGCCGCCGCCGTCGCCGCCGCTCGGCTTCTGCCGGAGGGCCGTTTAGGCCGCGTAAACCATTGCCGTGTAAATATCACAGTTGGCCCTCGCGCCCCCACGAGGCCGCCGTACCTCGCCACAGCGTCTTCCGCCCGCCGATCCCCGCACCCTTCTTGCCCGCCCCGCGCTCCACCCAGCTCCGCTCCAGCGCTCGCTCTCCCAACCTCACCCGGCCCGCCATTCCGCCTGCCCCTGAGAACACAATGAACTGGCCCTTGATATACAGCAAAGCAAACGTCCAGCGGCGCCGAGGTTCTCGCTCGAGGCGGCTCCCGCTGCACCACGGGGCGCTTCGCACGGCGCGGCGGCGACAGCGGCGGCCGTGGCGCAGAAGGCGGTAGTCGCGACGAGGAAGAGAGTAGTGGCGATGTTGATGGCAATGGGCACTCAAAGAAACGCACGTCGAAGGAATGGGCGGTGCATGATGCCGGATTCACAACACAGTCGTGAGTCGAAGAGATCAGAAGACTTCTCTTCTTTTCTACTGAAATGAAAAGCTTCAGATAAGTACATCAGTTTTATATGTTAAATTACCAACGCGTCATCTTCATCCTACATTCATTGTAATAATAATCGTGAATATCACCATTGCTTAATGAATGGACAAGTAAACATTTGCAGTGTTGCTCTCTAATTCTCTAATGACACCCAATGCTTCGCAGTTATATTCAGCGATCCATCATGCACGCTGTGGCAATGTGCACAGGCTGTTTCAAATATACTTCATTTACACGACATACCGTGCACGAATCATCTGTATTCAACGTTAATATTAAATTTCGACTGTGAAACGGAATTGTGTATTAGCACGTTGTGTTATTTATTACTAAGGAATGGATATTAGGTACTTAAAAATTCAAAATAGGCAGGCAGAAAGGCACTGCAAATGTTAAAAATTGACTGTGCAATAGGCATTTTAAAAATGTAGTATAATTATTTTCAATCACATACTGACTTTACACAGCACACAAAGGCCGCAATATGTTTAAATGTGATTAACACGCAACAAAATTACATAATTGTACAAGCAACATGCTACAAAATAAAATGATCTTCCAAAAAACCAGACTTCATTTCATTAGAACACCATCAAATTCACTTTTGAGAAAACACTTTTTTGCATTTACATAAATGAACCAAATCAAAATGACACACTGTCTTTGTACTAATACGTTACGTTATAATAATATCATTACATCACTCCCCGTAGACAACATAGCAGCCAATAAAAATAGTAGACTGCATATAACAACCAGACACACCTACAAAGTTTCCGCTTTTATATTCAAGACGTTCGTCAAAAACTGAAAATGATATCCACACTTCAACGGATGTTGACGTACGTACTTAAACTGTGATCCAATGTTTGGATTTTTATCAGTCTCAGCAGATACACTGTTTTGTGTCTTACGAGCCATTTGAATGTTTTTAAGACCAGAAAGTCAGGTTTATTAGCAACAACACGTTCACTATTCTCACAACACCTAGTATTTTTGATTGATTGATTTTTTTTCGTGTTTTCGGGCGCGTCAACTGCTTTGGTCATTAGTACCGTAAGTGTAGTGCGTGCTTTTTCTCGTAAGTGTAAGTTTACCGTAAGTGTAGGTCCGGCGCCGACCTACCGTCGGCTAGTGGGGTTTCCCCCTAACCAGGACTCTCCCACCAGCGGGGTACCGCCCCAGCCGGGACAAGTTCTAAGCTCCCGACCGGTCTCCCGAAATATGTGGTAGTGTAGTGCATGTTAGTGTAAGTGTGTGTGGAGTCCTAGTATACTCTTATTGTCGTGACCGGCCGCACACAGTCAAAGCAGCCGCCGCCGAGTGATTTCAGCGGAGCGTTACCGCCCCTGGCGAGAGAGGGAGGCAACCGGTGTGAGCCGGCCGGGTCCGTCTGTGCATGGCCGTCACGCCCGAGCAGGCGGGTAGAGTCTCGACACCGCCCCTACTCCGCAGCTAGTCGGCGGGCCAATAGTCCTGGCGGGCTATAAGAGAGCTCCGACTCCACGCCAGGGCAGACAGCTAACGACAGTGTAAGCGAACTTGTGCTACGGACTTGGAACTCTCCTGCGGATATTCGACTACTTGGCTGATTTCTTTTTGTTTTCTGGAATAAAAACAATTTTAAGAATCCTTGTCTTTTATTAGATACTACTCTTATCAACGCTTTGAGAAAGAGGTAAAGTAGCCTTATTGTAAAAGACACGAATGAAGTATTATTCAAGCGCCGTTTCACAATTTCGTTTAAATAATTTTGTTAAAATTATTTAACATCAAATTCGTATCAAGCTTCATTGAAAAGTAACTTCAAGAAACGTATAAAGAACTTTTTTTATTCTATGACATCTCAATAGTTATTTATAAAAGTGAAATATTAGTTTACCTCTATAAAATTATCTACATAAGGTATATCAAAATAAATATTTCATAAATAATGGATACATTCCATTGCAGTAAATTAAAAAGAATGAAAATCTGAGAGAACCTCATACAAGTCACCATGTAACGGAAAGTAGTCCCAAGCGTAACTAATCACTCAAAAAGGCATTACTCAAAAAAGTAGAAATGTGCAAAATTATGCTTTAAGAATACAACACTAATGTCTTCATATGGACTTATTCTAAGAGTTACCAGAATAATGACTCAAAATAAGGTAGCGGCATTTTGCTTAACAACTGGCCCCTGCTACCGACAAACCTTACGGTAGTGACGTCTTAAAGCAGAAAATTACCGGTTGTCAATTGCCATGTAACCTAAAAATTATTTGTATTGTACAGCATCCAGCTGCAAGCACATTCCAAGGTTCAGCGGTGATAATTTTATAATGTCAAGTACTGTATTAATGTATATTTTATTTAATCTAAAATGGGCGAAAAAGAGAATCTCAATTGACCGATTTAGGCTGATTTTGGCTACTTTTGAAATACGTTAATTGTGATCCTAATGGCAAGTGCGACGGTGAGAGAGATCGCAAAGGCAATTTCTTTGTCCCTCTCATGGAAACCCCAATTGCTTTCCCTGCAGTGAAATCATCATCATCTCAGCTCCCTGAGAAACATTTCCAAAGCCTTGCTTTCCGTCAATTTGCGGATTTAAAGAACGGAACAGCAATAGAATGAATAATATAACTATTCACAGGTAAATTATTTGGATGCACACAGAAAAAGTAATCGTGCCCAGAAGTGGACACTACAAGTTCATTTATCTGCATCTGTACAGCGAACTACTTTGTGGAACACGAGCAAACTCGTGTTTGTTCGCGTTTCACAAAGAAGAAACGTTCCAACTTCACATGCGGTTGTTAATGTCACCAATTTTACGATGAAGGTAAATTGACGGAGGATGGTAATTGAGTTTTTACTTACATTTACTTCACTAATACGAGGTGAAATTTCCAGACACTCACCTGAAACAAGGAGACATTAATTATTAAAAGCACAGACATGTTAATTGATACCAATTTATTTAAGAAATATGGAGATTTTACATTTGATAAATAACGTACTTTCTACAACGTTCCTGAAAAATAATCACACAAACGTTGGTTTTTAAGGTGATAAAAGTATCCCAGAAACAGATACACGAATAGATGGGTAGCAAGGAAAGGGGGAAATATAGGCATTCTAAATTTCCAAAGTATCTACTGACGTGAAATGCAATATTATGTCGAACCCTGTTTTGTGACAATAAGATGGTAGCAAAAATCTAGTTCATTTTTTAGCAGTAATGAGAAGTTCTATCACGTTGTAAGATAAGTTAAATCTCAAGAAACATTCGGAAATACGTTATATTTTAAAAAAATAATTAGACATTTCACATGCCCATGAATACACATCTCCATCTAAATGAAGCTTCCCTCCAAGCATCAAAAAGCGTCGCATGAAAGATTAAACCCTGCACTGCGACTCGTTTCTTCTCCAGTTTGCATCAAAAGCGGCTACGCTGGAACATATTCAATAACGTGAAATGCAACGTCAGCCAAATTCGGGGTTATACTTAAAACGACAAATTTGCCTAGGCAAAACGAAGTTGAGAAGAAAGACAGAGAGTAAAGTACCCCGTTTCAAGACTGTGACCCGCGAGTAGAGTGTCGCGAGCTTTCAGATAAAACCACACACACTCGTAACAAGAAGTATATCGTCTTCCGAAATGTTTAACTACTGTCTCAACACGAATGGCGCGGCAATAACAAGAAATATGTCGCTCGAAAGAACATGCTGGAGTAGTATCATGACATATCTCTCCAGAAATAAATGGAGGCTCTCGACTTAATACGACCGTCGTAATGGCGAAGGCGACGCGGGAAGAGGAAGAAACGATGGTGAGCGTAGATGGCCGGGCTCCTGGCAAGACAGCGGTCAGTGGTAACAGCAGCGACGCGGAGAAGCGAGAAACCGAGCACGGAGGAGGCAGAACAGACAGAAAGGGGCGGAGGGAGGCAAGAGTGATAAAGAAAGCCCTCAGAGGCGAGGATAGTGCACGAGGAGGAGGAGGAGGCGGTGGCGGCGGCGGAGGCGGGCGGGCGTTGGGCGGGCGAGCGAGCGCGGTTGGCCGCAGATCAATAGCCTGTGTGTCGCGGCCCCACATCGCCGACGGCGCGAGCCCCGGCCGGCCCCAATACCCCGATATAAGCTAGGCACATAAGGGGCCTACTTAATATAACGCTGCGCCGGCGTCGGCGTCGGGGAAGCGCGGAGCGGTGAGGAGGCGGCGGCGGGGGCAGCGGAGGCGGAGGCGGCCAGAAGCACCCGAACCAACAGCGACGGCTGCAACGCCATCGGAGTCCCGCCCGCCCCGTTCCTCCGGCCCTCCAGCTCCCCGTTCTGCTCCTCGGTCCCCAACCACGCGGCCGCGACCCACCCACGCTGCAGCCGGGCCCCTCTCTCGCTGGAGCAGGGTCACCCACACAACGGCTCCCGCGCGTTATATGCGTGCTACGGGGGTTTATGACGGCCCATATTTCATAACAGCCCCAGATAACGTTAGCGGCAAAACCTCCCTTCCCCCCTCCTCCACCGCCTTCCTCTCCGGCTCGAGTCTCAAGACGGACCCCCGCGCAAAAAAAAGAAAGAAAAAACAGAAGAGACGACGCGTCGCTTATCGAAGGTGTTAAGCCGCACGTGGGTAAAGCCGGATTAGTTCATGCAAATGCCTCCATTCGTTTCGACAGTCTGCGTCGAAACGCGCAGCAGACCGGTCCCCGGCGAGGAAGACGGGGCGGAGCGGCAAGGGAGGGCGTCGGTGGACCAGCGTCCGGGCCAATGCGTTGTCGAGACGATGCGTCCCCCGCGTTACGGCGTCAGCCACAAGTTGCGAGGCCTGTAGGTTTGAATCCCGCCTTGGGCATGGATATTTGCTTTAGTTTTGCGGTATGGTGAGACCATCCCAACCACCATTAACATCTTCCGCAGCTCCCATTCCTCCACAACGCTCTCCCCGCCCGAAACTGTGTGTATGTGTGAAGAATGAAGGGCTGCCTACGTACCAGGGAGAGTAAGCTTCGCAACTGGCCTATGGACCGCTAAGTGAGCGCAACCTGGTCGCCCAACCTCCCTATAAGGTTCAAACTGGGAGCAGGAGCTCAGTGCATCAACTGATGTCACTGCAGCGCCTCTGACCGGGAGGTCCTAGGTTCGAGTCCTGACGGCGGCAGGATTTTCGACACTAGCTTTTCAGCTAGGTCGAATTCAGTCGCTGTCTGCAGAAGAATTCTAGCGGTCGGCTGCTCTGATCGGTAGTTTTTCATGATTTATCCGATCAAGAGCAGGCGAACGCCGGAGTACCATACTAAACGGGCCATAGACCGCGCGCGAGCTTTCCTTCCTCTTTCTAGTCCTATCCTCTAATCTTACACATACACACACACTTACACTAACAAGCACTACACTACCACATATTCCGGGAGACCAGTCGGGAGCTTAAGACAGGAGACAGTAGGTTGATTACAGGACAGGGAACGTCGGCTGAAGGGTTTGTAAATGTAAAATATCCGATGATTTCTCAAGGCGGCCGTCCAAATGCTTTAGCTGTTGTAGATATAGCTTCAATCCTCAGAGAAAGTTGCACATCAGCGTCTATGATTATATGAAGCATTGGACAAGAAAAGATATATATTACCTTGATCATGTATTAAGAAGATGGACTTGGTTTCCCAGTAGGACAATTAGTCAACTAGCAAGGGTCCGGTAAGGAATTTCCGCCATCAGACACGTAGGTTGTTTTCTTTTCGTTTCATGTCGTCACACTTCCTTTTCGCTTGTCTCTTTAGTATGTTGTTTCACACATCACTTCTAGCTCAGTGCTTCCACTCCACTTCTAATTCAGTACTTACAAACCCATTTTTAATGGACCCAATTAGAGATAATGGAAATAAATATTGACGTCCAACATCTGAAAAATGATTTCATACCCCTTTCGCGAAAGTAAATTCACATTTTCTTCAATATTCGTATGGTTACTCAAACTTATTCTTTCCTTATGCATATCAAAAAAATCATAGAGAAACACCTTAAAATACTAAGACAGTATTCGTTACATTACTTCATCGCCATTGTTGTGTTCATTTTTCAAAACCGAGGTGTACATCGTCTATCGGTACGGTGTGATTTCTTTTCAAAACACAAATAGTATTCCAAGGTGCATAAAGATTATGCGGGAAAGTAGGTAAGAGAATTACCGCAAATTTTTCCAAAGAGCTCAAGCAATGAAACTAGAAAACGCACTTTTTTGGGAAATATAAACAGCAAAAATGAGCTCAAGTGAAAATACGGTATGTGATATTATTGGCTTGTGAGGAAACAACCACCCTCAGAATGCATATATGCTGTTCCCTCCCAACGCTTCGAAACAAATCTGCAATTGTAATAGCTCAGCAATTCATAACCGAGGGTGCGTAATTTATGGCAGGCATATGAGAATGGAGAGAACTTTGGTAAAAGGCATATTCAAATTATTACCTACTCTGGAGGTAATACGCAACATCCACATTTTAAGACATGTGGCAACGCACACTCATAAATAACTTTAATTAACTTTCATTTAAACTCCAAAGTATTATATGAACAATTTTGTTCAGAACAGCAATTTGTGTATTCAGTTGCGTGTTACTTTAACTATATTTTATTATTATTATTATAACTATTAACTATATTTTTATCGATAATACCTGAAAATTATCTCTGACCACTTTAGAAATTAAAAATTTAATTTCAAGGAAGCACGTTTGATTTTAACAACAATTGTAATTCTTATTCCAATCTCTGAACCGAAAATTGAGTTCGACATTGCTGGAAGTAAACAAACCGCTGAATTCGAATGTCATTTCGTTTACGCAGCATAGACGCGAATGAGCGTTTTAGAACTGGAGAACTTCATCTGAGCGTTGCAAACCGTGGAGGGTTTACAAACATTTCTTTCCCATACACATGGCAGTTATAATACATGTCAGAGACTTCTTTTAGTAGATCACTCGTACACATTACAAAAGGCATCAACACAAGAAATTGAAAATGAAAAGAACTTGTGAATGTTTAATCACAAATGAAATTTCTACGCAAAAAGAAATTTCATTCCATTAAATAATGAAATGTTTTAACTTGTAGAGTATAGAAAATATAATTGATAAAAATTATATATCTCAAATCTAAAGGAAAAAGAAAAAAGTCGTTATCGAATATTTCTACTTACCAACAATCTAGGTAGGTAAATAATGAAGACGCCGAATTCCACTGACGAAACAATTTCCTGCTGTACACTCGGCCAGTTATACATCCGGACAATTAAACTTAGACGTACAGATGATTGTTCACTGAATTAGTGAAATAGAGCTTAATATAATTAAACTGGAATATCTCAACGTATAAAATAATTTGAAAAAGTCATTTTTAAATGTCTAAAAAGTAATCTTCTAAACGAGGTGAATAAACACGGGATGAACAAGAAAAGTGAAACGGGCAAATTCAGCGCAGGTCAACCTTAATGTTGATCATGATCATCAATAATAAAACTTAAATTACAACATTTTGCAATATTAATTTTCGCGAGAATGACAAGTAAATTCTGAAACGTACTTGATGGAAGCGTGGAACATCAAAGCGAATTTACTCTTCATTCCTTGAGAAAAAAGACTAAACAGCAAACACAAAGCGTACACAAAACAGCAAACAAATGTGACAAGTTAATATAAGTTTTATAGCAAATCCCACAACGTGAAACTCAAAAACACGACGTATTTTTAAGTACAGACAAACGACTATTATTGTGAATACACCAGATGTCAGTGAAAGGTCACCCGGAAGAGTTAATTTGCACTTCTTCCGCAGAATTCGCACAAGTAAAGGACTCTAATCGTTTAAATTGTGCATCACCTGAACTACAAAGCATTCAATTTCAGACAAAGTAATGAGTTGCCCCCGAATAGAATCATATCCTGAGCCGCTCCACGTCAAGATCTTTTCATCTAGGAGAAGCCAGCGACGCGGAGACGCCCTCTGTGGTGGAGGGCCGCAGCAACCGCGCATCCTCATACATAAAACGTAATTACGGCGAGGGCAGCGAGGACGGGAAAAAGCAGGCGAGGGCGAACGAGGGGCGACCGCGGCGAACGTGGGCGTGCGCAAGCGGGTGGCAGGGGGGGAGAGTGGGTTATAGCGAGAGGCTCCCGACGGCACGCAAGGAAGAATGGGAAGTAGGGGGGGCAGCGATGCAAGGATGGGTCATGCAAAGATAGTGGGTGCGAGGATGTGTCGAGCAAGGGTGGGGCATGTAAGCATGTGATGTGAGAATATAAGACAAGAAAACGAGACAGAATAAAAGGGAGTGGGAGGTTAGGGCGTGGGAGGAATGGGCGTACGAGGATGAGGTGTGGGAGACGGGGCATGGGAGGATGTAGCGAGCGGGAAAGGGCCGAGCGGGGATGGGGCGAGCGGGGATGGGGCGAGCGGGGATGGGGCGAGCGGGGATGGGGCGAGCGGGGATGGGGCGAGCGGGGATGGGGCGAGCGGGGATGGGGCGAGCGGGGATGGGGCGAGCGGGGATGGGGCGAGCGGGGATGGGGCGAGCGGGGATGGGGCGAGCGGGGATGGGGCGAGCGGGGATGGGGCGAGCGGGGATGGGGCGAGCGGGGATGGGGCGAGCGGGGATGGGGCGAGCGGGGATGGGGCGAGCGGGGATGGGGCGAGCGGGGATGGGGCGAGCGGGATGGAGCGAGCGCGGGATGGAGCGAGCGGGGATGGGGCGAGCGCGGCATGGGGCGAGCGGGGATGGGGCGAGCGGGGGTGGGGCGAGCGGGGATGGGGCGAGCGGGGATGGGGCGCGGATGGAAAGGGGATAGGGCTTGCAAGGACAAGGAGCGCGGCGGATGAGGGTTAAGAGAATGGGGAGTGCGGGTTGGAGCGGGCAAAGATACGGCGTGGGAAAATGGGGCGAGGACGGGACTTCGGAGGATGGGGAGTACTAGTTTGGGCGGCAAAGTTGGGGCATGGGAAGATGAGGCATGAAAAATTGGGGCGTGGGAGGAGGTAACAAGTGAGGATGGAGTGTGTGAGAATGTGACGTGAGAATTCAAGAGAACGGGACATACAAGGACTGAGCGTGGGAGGATGGAGCGTGGGATGATGGAGCGTGGGAGAATGATGCGTCGGGAAAAGGGGGGGAGGATGGGAATGGGGGATGGGGACGCGAGAGGATGGGGTGTGAGGGTGGGGGGAGGGGTTTGGAAGGTCGGGAGAATGGGGTGTGGGAGGCTGGAGTGCATCTGAATGAGTGATGCGAGGATGAAAGTACACAGATGAGAATGAAAATGGGAACTATGGCACGCGGGAGCAAAAAGAGGTGGGTGGGGGCGGGAGTGAATGGGTGACTGCTGTATGACGGGGTGGAAGCGGGCGGGAATGAGCGGGCGTGGGGTGCGAGTGGCGTGGGCGCCTGCAGCAAGAGTACGACCGGACAAGCTGGTGGCCAGCGTAGGCGAGAAGAACGGGCAGAGGAAAAGCTATGAGGCACCTCGGGGCAGCCTGAAATGATGCTCTGCACGGGGCCCCGCACCGGCCGCTGTGCGAGGGTCTCCGAGAGCGCGGCAGAAGCGCGCACACGGCAGCCGAAGACGTCGCGTGAGAGAAAGGGGAGGGAAACGCAGAGAAACTATGTCCAAAAGGCACATAAGATATTTTAGAGAGGTGGATATAGAATGATTAAATAAATATAATATTGGCACAAGGTAGTTATGAATACATACGAGGAAATATGAAGAACATCTGATCAAAATCTACTAACTGCAAGACTAAGCTATAATGTGTACTGTAGTCGTCATATCATAGCTTTTACCTTCTCGTATGGGATAATTATAGCTTTTTCATAATTTAAATTAATTTAATATTCTTAGATTTGATGTACTTTACAGTGGCATACGTAAAGAAAGTTTAAAATATATTAAGAATTACCTTCAAACGAAATTGAAGTAAATAATAGAGTTACATTATTATCAGTTTCTCCGCGTACGAGAGATGAGATAAACGACTGGCAAAATTACTTAGATATGGAAGGAAACATTATGTGGACGAGAAACAAGATCGCACGAAAAACAAAAGGCGCATTGGGAAACTAACAAAAGGAACCCTAATTCCAACGAAGAGAAAGTATGGTAAAAGGAGTCAGAAACAAATGCATGTAGCTGCAAATGATGTAGCTAGGAGGAGCTGGTCCAAATAAAGCCGTATGATATGAAACATTAAAAAAGAAACCAAAACGGCAGGCGTGACTAATTTGGCTTAGGAAGGCAGCAGAAACGTCATAAGCGCTGTAGTGATAGCACACAAACAGAGGATTCGCAGAAATTAAAATTACAGGGAACCTAAAAATAAACCAGCAAAGGATAAAACAAGCATCAACAAAATTAGAAAAAACTTATTATGAGACATGTATATGTAAGCTGGAACGAATCTAAGATGAAGTGCATCATTTGCAAGGAAGGTCGCAATTGAGGCTGAGTTGGGAAAGTGGCAGAGACACATGCAAGCACACGTCCAACGCCAGACTCTTGAGTGCTCGCGCGCGAGCCAACCACTCAGTCGCGCCAGCCGCTGCCCCGCCGCCGTCGCGTCGCGACGCAAAACGCGGCAACGATTTCCGCGGGACGTATGCGAAACTCCCTCGGCGACGCGAGCAGGGCAGACCTCCGGCCTGACACAGTTAATTACCCGCAATTTCACAAAACAAATTACAATCCATGGTAGCAGCGAAGTAAACGAACCGTACAATTACACACACCAGCCACTCCATCCGCGCAACAAGAGGCAGCAGGCGGAGGCGCGGAAGGAGTAGGCAACGGCGCCGGCGGCGGCAGCGGTGGCGGCGGCAGAGGCGGCGGTGGGGGCGGTGGCGGTGGCGGCGGCGGCCGCGGCAGCGACGACCCGCAAAACCGCGGGATGAACGGGCCAGCGAAGGAAAGGAGAATTGGGAGCGCGCGCGTTGGAGGCGCACAAAAAGCTACAGCAATCAGCCCAAGAAAACAAGCAAATAGCCTCCACTGGCCAGTTGCCCGGACTAAACTTGTTAGCTCATACTTCAAAGCCAGCTCTGGCCTTTATTGGTTCATTTACTTAGCTTCCCAGGGTGCGGGCGGGTGGGCGCGCGGAGGCGTGGTGGCGGGGGCGGCGGGGGGGTGGAAGCGCGGGCGGCGCCGGGCGGGCGGTATGCGCCCTGCCGGAGCGCTGAGGGGGGCGGGGTGCGAAGGCGGAGGTGAGGGGCGTGGCAAGAAAGAACCCCCTCGCGAGGGTGGCGGGAGCGCGCTGCGTGACGGGACGGGCGGGCGGGGAGGCGGACGCGAGAGACGTGCACCGGAGCACAGAGATGTTGCCCTGTATGTCTTCCGCAGAAGAACAGCGGCCACGGCCCGGAAGAATGGCGCACTTCCCCCAAGTAATTGCCACCAAGACATATGCGTGGACGAAGAAAGAAGAGCACATGTAGCAAGGATATTCTACGAACGTATTTCAAAAGGAATTGTTTCATTTAGATAATAGAGCATGCACTGCTAATTTATATATCACTTGTTTCTGTGTGTAGAAAATATGGAACTACAAGAAATCAATCCTTTAACGTAAAATGTTATTATGCAAGACGTTCCACCATTTTCAGAGCTGCACGCAAATCAGTCACAATATGAAAAGAGTTAAATGATCAACTAGAGCTATGTTCGAGTTATAAACACTTGAGAGCTGTTCACAATGATACAGGGGGAACGTCTTGGCTGAAAAGCGACGACTGCGACGGGAGACGATTGTTACTGTAAAAGGGAGAGAGAGTTTGGATCAACAGGCGGAATAGAGTAAATGTACTAAAGAAAGAATTGGAAGAAAGGAAAGAGAAGTGATTGGTTATCGGCGTGATACAGGACAATAACATCACAAAAAGGATGGGTCACGCGGTTGTTATGAAGCCTTAAAGGAGATGCCATCGTTTAACTCGCTACGGTCCCAAGATGAGGGGCCGTTTCTTCAGAGTGCATTCCAATGGGCCAAAGAATGACGGAACGAAGAATTTCGAAGAAATCATTCTTTGACTGCAGCAATTTATTTATTTTAAGACAACAAATAATGGAAATTTTAAAAAATAGTACGTAGAAATATTCTCAATAACATTCAAATATTTCAATATAACATTCAATTTGTAAATTTTCCAACTCCTTTTCAAAACATATTACCCCGATAAAAAGTAAGCTATTATTACGGTGGAGAAGAACGTGAGCGGTTAAAAGCGAATGTGGCGTGTCAAGGATAACCGTGCACTGGAGCACAGAAAAGCAGAGGAACGTAACACCTAACAGCTACAAGTGAGTGTGGAACGGAAAAGGCAAAGGCAAGCTCATGCGGGTGAGAGATCAGACAACCAAAATGACAGAAGCTGGGAAAAGAGGGCGAGCGCGAGGTTCAAAGCCGGACACCGACGCGGGGCCCGGGAAGACGAAGGGAGCTGCTGCACGGAGGAGGTGTGGATGGAATTGGGAGGGAGTGAGTGGGGGATGAGGGAGGGGTGAGGGAGGGCTGAGGGAGGGGTGAGGGAGGGCTGAGGGAGGGCTGAGGGAGGGCTGAGGGAGGGCTGAGGGAGGGCGAGGGGGGGCGGGGCGAGCGAACGAGGAGTCGGAGTCTAGGAAGAGGGCGGGGGACCGCGCTTCGTTTCGGGCCGTCGAACGGCGGTTGGCGTGGGGCCGTGGGGGCGAACGGAAAAAAGGGGGTGATGCCGGGAACAGGGCCGCTGGTGGGAAAGGAGACGTGGGAGGAGGGTGAGCGCGGGAGCGGGCGGGGTGGGGGGAGGACAAAGTGATGAGAGGCCGCAGCAGGGGAGGTGGCGTCAAGGTGATGTTGAGGGTGCGAGGGGCGGGCGGGGAGAGGAGAGGACGGTGAGGGACGGACACGGGGGCAGGGTGGGATTCGGGGATGGGGGCCCCGTCGAGCGAACAACGAGCGGCGGAAGGCGAAAGAAATATCGAGCAGCCGCGCCCCGCAAGCTGTTTCCTGGGAGCGTATTACCGTCAAAGGCGCGCGCGGATATCGACGCCGAGGTATTCTCCGTCGCAGAGCGGAAGGCAGCCCACGGTGCGGAGCGGCGTGGCGGGGTACAGCCACTGGCCGCGGAAGGCGCATTCATATGCCATCCCCCGACCGCCTTCACTGCACTTCTCCGGAACCAACACTTGCGCACACATTTCCAGTATATACAATAGTTGTCCTAGGACTCCTCGTTTTTCCAAGACCATTAAAGCATAGCTTCACAGTGACAAGGTGTTTCAAAAGGTACTTAGTGGACATTTTTAACATTAACTAGTGTAGCTTCAATAACACAAATTTTCTTGCATTATTTCTCAATTTTGTAATTTTCGGACATTCGAACAGAGTTCAACGAAAATGAGCCCTGTGCCATTGTTTAAGCGTCCTTTATTCTGTTCCCGGAAAAAAAATTGAGCTTATTTTTTAGAATAAATTATATCAGACATTAAGCGAAAATTATTAGTTTTTCTGAAAAAAAAAAGATTTAAAAAATGTTTAGAACAATTCCAATTAAGACAAAAACCTCTATCTTCAATATTGTATTTTTGTAATGTTAACTTTTTGCAATTTTCGAAAATACAGAGTTGCCTGAAATGGGACCAGCACCGTTACCGTTACTTCATATACACCGGGCGAAAATTTAAAGAAAAAAATTGGAGCTGACAAAATAAATGTATAAAAAGTGCCTATATTTCCCAAAATTACGCGAAAACAACTCACATTTTCGAAAACTTGGACATGGAATTATTTTAAGAGTTTGAACAACGGATTATTTGAAGAGTAATCCTTTGAACAACGGATTACAAGAATTATACAATCCGTCTTCAAAATTGTGTTTGTAGGAAGACGCCCAAAAAATTTCCAACTCTTAATTTTCCAAAAATCAAGGATTTCAATGAAAATGTGACCCATACTATGTTTAAGCGTCCTTTACGCTATTCGAGAACTCAGTTTAATAAAATAATTGGAGCGAATTGCTGAGTCTTCACGTGAAGTATCCCCAAAAATTAAATTTGCGTTTTAAACTCGAACACCTCGAGTTCATTCAGATCGAGAGAGGAATATCAATTTTGAGGAAAACCATCTGAACAGTTTAGGCTGTAGGGTTGAGCACAAACAGAATTTTACCACCAATCGATTTTTTGGTATCAAGGACCCACAAAACATGGATTCTGACTACAAATCATAAAAGAAAAAGAAATACTACATATATGAACTAGATTTATCCACATTTTCTGTATTAGGGATCGGCAATATCAGTTTTTCGGCCAAAAATATCGTCGATTTCCTGCGAACGGTTACAAAACTTAATCTTCTTACGAAGAAAGCTGAGAATACAAAAATATGTCTTAAAGATGTGACACTCGTACAAAATAAAGGAATATAAATCTAATATTAGTATGCGAGATTTTACCAATAATTGAAGATCTCTTTTCCAAAGTGATGAATATTCAAGAAACAATTTTTAAGGAATGGTTCAGCCTTATAAGTTCAAGATAGGATTCAACGGTCTTCGAATACAGTGTAACGTAGAGGACACGCAATTTCTGAACACAATATTAGGGGATGGAAAAGCGTCCAATGGTTTGTAAAACTAAACGAGCTAGTGGGAATGCGCTGCAGAGCGAAACTTTTCCTCCTATTAATGTTATTACTTCACAATTACTGAATTTTTTTAAAAAGTGCCTAACAACATTTAAAGATCTACAATTGAATAACGTAATGCAGAAAACTCCAAGCCATCAAAGTGGTTGAAAAATATCTCGGAAACATGGGGCATTTCTTTAAATTTCGAGCAGCCAGAATACATGCCGAAAATCAGAAGCGTGGAATGCGTCCGTAGAAAAAAAAATTATATAAGTTCTTCGAAATTACTATATGGAAAATAAAACCTCTGAAACATTGTTTCATTTCGTTTAGTATTAACTCTCAAAACCTCAGAAAATGAGGGAGATTACAAATTCTGGAACAGTAAATCACTATTCACAGTGAACACATTTTAACTTGTTTCTGAAGCGTTCATTCTATTCATTTTATTATTTCTATTGATTTTATTAAAATTTAGTGTTTATACCATAAAATCGGTTCGATAAATAATATTAAGCGATAAAACAGCTTGGACCCACTATTTGAGTTTAAAGCCAAAATCACGAAATTGAGTTAGGTTCGAAGCTTAAACTTAACTTTTCATCTAAACGAAAATTCTAAGTGATTTAAATATAGAGATTTTTGCAATTTTCTAAATGTCGGAGCTTTTTAATCAAAATTGGCAAAATATCATTAATGCACTTCATCCTTTTCGAGCAAAGCATTTCAAGAAAACAATTCAGGGATTTTCCATAAAATTCTGAAAGTCATAGGGGCAAAGTACTCGCAAAATTAAAATACTTTAATGATCTCCGGAACGGCACAATTAGATCTTTCTCTTCATGTCCATACCAGTTTTCAGTTCTAAAGCTTCTATTCTGATAGTTATGCATGACACATCCAGACATTCCTTCCTTCCTTCCTTCATTCATTCATTCATTCATTCATCAGGCATTTCGATTTTGGGGTACCAAATTCCCTTGCTTCTCTTCTGCACGAATCTTTACCATCTTTGGAACAGTTCTAATATATGTGGGAAGTTTCAAGCCAAAGAGACCTTAAACATAAAAATCGTATTGTTGAAGTGATTTCAATACTTTTCTTCCATTACCTATAGTATAGGGACGAAAAGTAAAAAATCGGAAATGGATGTACGTAAGTTTGGAAATAAGCTCTTCAATTTATCAGAGTTTTGAATTATAGGTGTCAACTTTTTATAGACGATTCTAAAAAAAAGTTGAAATATGATTTAAAAATTAGAGATGCACAGGTAATATGCTTCAATAAATTGATTCGAGCGGTATCCACAGACTGTACGTGTCAAAATTGACATTTACTCATGAGAAATATAAAAAGGAAAAAGTTGTAATATATCATCATTATTCTGAATTCCAAGTTCTCTGTCAAATATGACACATGAAATTTTTCTGATAGTATAAAATTATAATTCATTACGCCGTTTAAACAGCAGAAAAAAGATCCGTGTGTAGAAGTGTAATAAACGAACAATCACTCTTGCTGATGAGACCAAACCCCTGATTAAGTTTCGTTTATTCAGAACCATAACTGAGTAAGGAAAGCAGCCACAGACCGCTGTGTGCATCTTTCACGCAACAAAATAACGGGCAATCTCACCACCTCCAGTACTTTTGCCGTCCTTCCCACACCCACCACTACCAACACCACCACCCCCGCCGCCAGCCCACTCGCTACCTCCACCGCCGCCATCCACTCCACCGCTTCCAGCGACTTCTGTTGCGTCCGCGCTAGATGCCGGAAGATGAAACGAGGCAGACTTTTTAATGAGATCCAGTTCCTGAGTTATTAATTCTCCTTTTGAAGTAGTTTCAACATCACCTATCAAAGGCAAGACGGCCCGCCCGGCACCGATGTGAATTGGAGGGTAATGGGCGCACGCAGGAAGCAGATTTCGAGAATTTTGTTTTCAGTCCGCAAGGTTTGCCTTCTTCAATAATCCCCAGCGAGAAGACCACCGAAGTATTGAAGTGTTCTGGCATTTTCGAAGTAATCATGCCTGCAGGCTATAGAATTCTCGAGACCAAAGGAACTATTCACTGCAATCTTCCACGACACTTCGTTTGGGAGACTTGATAAGTGATTTGTATGCGGAATTGTTTCTTCGTTTCAATCCATAACAAAATCATCCAAACGGCTTTTTTCTCACCGATGGACGTAATTCATCATTAAGGTTATTTTTAAAAAATCTATTGAAAAGTAGAATATTGGTCTTTAGAAGAGAATTCTATACTCTTACAATGAGGTTCATCATGATTGTATATAATCCAGCTCAACGAAAAATATAAAAATACCGGTATTCACCGACATCCCATTCAAATCACTCTAATTATTTTGAATGTGTTAGAAGTGTGCAATATATATATATATATATATATATATATATATATATATATATATATTTACTAACACTACACAGTAATAAAAAACAGACGTCTTCCCAATTTATTCACCAATATATTTAGCATCTTTTTTACCACTTATTTAAAACATAGTTTGGAAGAAAAACATTGTAATATCTTACGAAATCATAAATATTTTTCAATAAATAGATATTTACGATGAACTGCAGCGTTTCTTTTCCAATTCGAAGTCAAATAACATTCTAAAAAGTAAATGGAGCATGTGTCCAGTAAAGAGAATCATTTGATTAAGAAGGAACTATTGTTAGTTCGTAGTTTTCTAACTTAAATGACGCAGGTCCCACTTTCGGTGAACTCTGCATTCCTGAAATTTGAAAAACGTTAACTTGGAAAAGTACAATATTGTTTATAGATACTTTTTCCTAATTAAAAAACAAGATACTGTACAAAATACAAGTACTGTTCGCTTAATTTTTTCTTTACGTTAATTTATTTTATTAAAACTCTCAAAAACGGCTCCAAATGTTTTTCTTTAATATTTTCCTCAGATACAATAATGGATACTTAAAAAGTGGCACAAGTTTTATTTTCGCAAATTTAAAAAATTAGAAAAATGCGAAGAAGGGCGTGCTCTTGCAGCACCACTAGTTACTCTTAAAAAATGTTTAGACAATGTTATAGAATCTACGATTATTATTTGGATTAACAACCGGGATACATTTGCAAAACACGTGGCCCCTATATTCTGGAAATAACCCTTCATCCACAAAAGACGCCGTTGTATGCTGTTGGTGACTCGCCAGATTTTGGTAAACATCGTTTGCAGGCAGCGCCCTTGGCTTGTTTTGCCTTTGCGTAACGTCCGATGTTGAAGATGACGTTTCGTCACTTTGCCTCACCATTTTTCAGTGAAGTCACCACTAGTTTTGTTATTTGTGACATCACGGAGCAATATCAGTGGTTTCAATGTATTACAAGAACTTTTTTAAAACTGTAATTTGATTTTTTAATTTACGTATGTGCAGTGCTTTTCATTTTTTCGATTGGGTCATTTTTTTAGTGCATTTTACTAACTGACTGGTCTCAAGAGACGATTCACCAACTTTCTCAAAGGAGTAGATACATTTGACCGCTTTTAGCCTCCTTTGGAAACATTTTTCCGTTAAATTAAAATAATTTCTCTCAAACTGAGCCATTAAAATATATCCTTGTGTATTGAGATATTGAATATAATTAAAAAAAAAAAAAAAAAAAAAAAAAAAAAGGTTTAGACTTAATAGTAGTAGTTATAGTGAAACATAGGTTTATAGTTAATTTTAATACAAATTTTGATATTATTTTAAGAATACAATTTTCTAAGTATGCGATATTCATATTGAATTTTTTATTAAATTTATTACGTTGTTTAAACTTTTAAGATGTAGCGAAGAAAATAACAGAGCATAATATTCCCGAACGCACGTCGTAGCAAAGCATTGAGTTCCGTGCTACTGAATCTGCGTCCATCAAACTGCAGCGGTTTACCTAAGAACTAATTCGCAATTCGCGAGCAAACAGTGGCTGCGTGTCGCCGTTGTCCGACTAATATCCTGCCTTTGTCCGGAGCTCTGCCTGCGCCCCGCTCGCCCCAACCAGTCCCGGCTATTCATATCCCGTTTAGTCCGCATCACTGCGCGAGGATTTTGCAAATAACGACGCGCCTGCAGCGGGGGTGAAATGGAGTTGGAGAGAAGCATGGGTTGGTGCGAGCAGCTTCGGAGGCTGTGATGTTGGACTTCCAGCTTGTCGTTTCTGGCAGTTTGCAGACGAGCACACAGTGCGTGTCGAAGTAGAATGGAACGGAAAACGGATTTTGCATACAGAAATAAGTGTTTGCAATAATGTGAGAAATATTGGTAGAGAAAGGAAGACCGAAAATAGTAATTAGTAGAGGGAACAGAAAATTATTAATAAATGAAAATTTAAAGGGTCATGGATAAAATGGAAAGGTTTGGGATTGTGTGAGGGTAACCAAACGAGTTTTCACTGGTGTTAAATTCAAATAATTCTCCAAATTAAATAAGACTTTTGATACTAAATGGATAATTAAGTCGGTGTATTTGGGTGAAATAAACATTTATTATTTCGTTCAGAGATTGCTCTCTCTTCGTCTGTGAATCATCTGAATGGGAAGAACTGTGGAACAGTTAGTGGCACTACAGCACACAGAGTAAGTTTTTGATGGTAAACTAAACACGAATATATTCCGAATTCGCACATTCCTTCATTGTCAACATTTTCAGAAACAATCATAACCCTTAAATGATTATGTATCCTTGTCTCTTCTACTAGTGACTCTGTATTTCCTGATTCCTTGTTATTCTTCCGATCGTTTCGTCGTGAAAATATATAGTTCGTAACATTGATTGATGTATTACGAGGCAGTGTATGGAAGTAGTGTCAATAAACACTTAGAAAAATGAACTTACATGTTGTCAGGGTTCATTTTTTTCGTGATTATCTATAGTATGTTCATAGGAACCCCGTTCGAATTAAATTACGCGATTATGTCTGTTTCAATAGCACACGTAAAAAAGTTGGTGCATACTCAATAGCCTGAAATGTTACTCTCCTTCCTAGATCGAAACAGTTGGAATTATTCTGAAGGCTGAGAAGCGACAACACATAGTTAACTAGCGCTAATAGTTTTTACCGACTGGAGAATATAAACGAAGTGGAGCCATCACCAGGACCCACAAATTACTCCATCGGCTGCGACAGACAGCGGACTTATCGTTGACACAGCGGTCCTGGTGTTCGAGCCCTAAAGACGTCGTCTTTTTTAAACCAGCTATATCGCCCGATCTAATTAATCCACTGCCTAAAAGAAATTTCTAGCTGCCAGTGGCTCCGATCGGTAGTTTTCTTTGTTGCCTTCAATCAATACCACGTCTCCTAGTTAATAAATCTACTGAGATCGAAGTCTGTCACGAACTCTCCTTTCTACGGCTTGCCCTTTATTGAAATAAGCTTCGCGCATGCTCGCAGCATCGGTCCGTTCTGCGTGACGTCCTTCCCAAAGAGGTAAAGATGGCGATTGAAACGTGTCTAAATAAAACCAATGTATACCATGCGAATCTAAAACCAGCTTCACAGTTTTTCTCATAAATGGACATGAATTTCCATAGCGATAATAGCTTTACACAGGATTTGATTTCTGGTGGAACCCGACGGAACGGCGTTCCGGTACCTCGAGAATTAATAAATTAGATAACAGATATATAACTATTTCCGTTAAATTAATAATTAAGTTGGGGAGCGTTCCGGGACCTAAAATTTTATAAATCAAACACTGGCTTTACACATACTCGTAAAAGATCAACGTGCATTTCCTCCCATACCCTGTGACGGGGAAGCTGCTGGCAAATGTCTCTCCGCCTCGCCGCTCATACGTCCTTCGACCTCATGATCTACGGAGAGCGCTGCTCGTCGCCGTGGTCAACCGCTGGCTGGGATTACATTCCTCAGGCAGGGGCTGCAGGGCTTTGATCGGACGTTGCAAAGCCCTTTCGGACCGCCTGGATAACTCGCGTTGAGTCCCGTTGGAAGGTGACGCGACCTGTTGCATAGTCGGCTGGTGCCTCCTCTTGCACCAGCGTCAGCGTACGCTCTACCTGTGCTATCACTGGCAATTAGTACTTACTACGGCCTGCAGCAGCAAAAATGCTGCTGGAAAACAAACCACACAAAATGGTTTTCCAAAAAGTACACTGTCAAGAACAACAAATAAAATATCGTATAACAGTGGTAAATTAAATATTTTAACCAAAACTGTCGAATACTGCAAAAACCTAGCTGTTGCTGTTTCATAACTAGGGAGCGGATTTATATGCACTAATTAACTATGAAATATGTATGCATTTATGCAGTAACAACTTCAAAAATATGCACTACTACATGCCGTATGAAGTATATTAATTTATCGTAAGACTTTCTCATCATTTTTACGAAGAGAGTATCCAGCGCTTTTCTTTTACTTTCCCGCTCAATGAAATTTCGAAGAGTAGTAATAAATGGTATTTTTAGTTACTATCCACAATGAAAAGTCTGTCGTTAAATAATTTAATAATTACTTACTCCACTTAGTAGTCATTTTCATACCATGAAATGGGAAGATTCTTTCCTTTCCGCGTTCCGTTTCGCTTACATTAGTAGGCGAAGCCCACTGTGTGGCTTGTGCGAGTTTAAGTCACGCGTGTTCATCATAGTTACTGATTTCCACGGTTGATTCAACGGCACGTAATACTTACGATCGTGATTTTTGTGTAAATTGTCAGCTGTATGTGGTAAGCAGTGACGCACTGAGTGTGAGATTTCCGACGGCACGCACAGCATGAGAACAAGCAGAATACAAAAAAGCTAATATTTGCATTTTCAGTCATAATTGAAATTTTCATTGTGTTTGGATTTTTCCGAGTCCATGCGTATCTAATGATATCATATATATTTCTCACATGACCGGAAACACCTTAGTTGTCTTTAAATTTCTTCGTGAATTAAATATTAAAAACATTAGTTTTCATTTTTTCAGAGTTCCTGGATAAGGGACTCTAAGAAATTTCTTTGTTAAAAAGTTGCTCTTCTGGGGTTTTCTCGTGCCTTTTTGTCCTCAGAGAGGGTACAAAACCTTCCAGCCCTCTATTTTAACAGAAACATTTCCCTGTAATTCTAATTTTTTAAGTTACAAAAATGGAAAGGATTTCGATTTTTTTTGAGAAATATTTATAGTTACTAGTAAGTTGAAACTGGTTTTATGTTTGTACGAACATGTTTATTGAGAATATAAACAAAAACACCATTAGCCAGTTACGATGGGTAGAAACAAGCAAAAATGATTTAAAAAATTGCAACAACTCTTAGCTTGTCGATTTTTGGTTACAGCATTCGAAGTTCACTATAAATGCTTAAAAGTTAACTAAAATGTTGAAGGGTGATATAAAAACAATTGAAGTACTATGCTAATTTCAAAAAAAATTATGCGAAATTATTTAAAGATCTAATATTGAGGAATATATTGTATTAAGGAAGAAATCGCTCAAGAAATCGTGCACAGATTACACCTCTCTCGTTACTATGTCAGACAGTTTTTAAGTGATTTTAAGTTAAATTAAAAAATAAAGAAATAAAATCGCTAGCTTCAATATTCAAAGTGTGGGGCATTTCAAAGAAACAAAAACGAGAAAACTGCTAATATTTTGAAAAAAATGTGCGCACGACACAATTTCTATTATCCAGGAGTATCCTATATTAAGAAAAAATCTGTCTTGAATAATATAGATGTAGGAGGGTGTATAACTTATTTTGGACTTTTGCGGTTTTCGAACTTCCTGAAGTTTCCCTGAAAATTCTCCGGCGTCGTTAGCCGAATTGCTTAACTACGCTCTGTGAAGTCAGGGAAGTTAAGCAATTTGAGACACCACGGATTCCTAGACGAGTGATCGTCTGAGAAACACAGTTGCTAACGGCGCCAAGCCCCTCGTCGAAGGGATCAAGGCACTGACTGCGACGTGACGAGACTTTCAAAAAAAAACTTAACGGAGGAATACTCCAGGAGCTCAATATCTCAGAAGTGTTTAGAGACGCATTGCATCAACGGAGACGCAACAAATTTTAAAAAAAATAAGCAAACCGTGCACCACTGAACACACTATTTAATGAAAAAAGTAGATATTTAAAAAATCCGAAAATTTCCTAAGAGCTTCATGTAATGTAAAATTGAAAGATCCGTTCAAAACGTGTAGTGCTGCGTGATAAGGCAGATCGATCATGGAATATCCATTTTGGTGTTTAGACGCTAGTATTGTTTACAGGCAGACGGATTAAAAAAAATCAACAGTTTTTCGATATCAGGGACCAGAAGGGGATTTTCTGTTTTCTTCAAAATCTTGAGATTGATTTTTCCAGCCTCAATACTTTCTCTATAGTAGGTCCTACATATACGATAAAGTAAAAAAGAAAAGTACCTCACAGTCTATTTCAAAAACGTGATGCCGACAAAAGCTAGATCGAATGATTGATCAACGCTCACGATGTCACCAAAGAACAACGCCAAAAGGCAAGAGAGGGGGGGTCTAATTCCGCCCTGGTTGGAGAGCACTTTGTACGTCAGAAGCAGCTAGAGCGCGGCACGCATTCTGCCTTAATGACAGCACCGGCCTCGCTAGGAGCACAAACGCTGTCGCGAGCGCCCGACCGCGCACTCCGCAGGCGAAAGTGAAAGCGTGGCCGGATCCTCGCTACTGCCGAGTGTTTTAACAAAGGCCCATCGACGCAGCCAAGGACCCGCGTAATGCGCTCGGGGCGTGGGTTGGAGCGGGGACGAAGGATGCCGAGGCAAACGAAACCGCCGCCGCGCTTCCCTCGCCGCCGTCGCCGCAACTTCTACCGCCATGCCCCAGATGACAAATGCTGTCCCCCATGCAAGGATGCCAACTAAAATAGCGAGAGAGGCTGACCTCTAGGGCCTCTCTTTGTAATATCTAAAACGAATACTGAATCAAATGTTATTTAAGAAATAAGATACTTATTTTTGCGTCCAAGGGTAGAAGTAGATGTATGATTGATATTTCTGAGCACGTCAACTGATATGGTCATTAGTCCCATTGGTGTAATGAATATTCTTCTTCTTCTTCTTCTTAGCTGGAACACGAGATCCGGTGCCGACCTACAAGACGATTTGCAAAGATTTCCCTCTTCAGGGTCGCCCAGCGGGGCACCGACCCAGGTGAGACAAGCTGTAAGCTCCCAACATGTGTGTTAGTGTAGTGTATGTAAATGTGATTGTGTGTGTGTGTGTGTGTGTGTGTGTGAAGGGGAGAGGATAGAAAAATAATGAAGAAAAGATATGCAGCCCGTGGTCCATTAGTTAGGATATTGTTCCGGCATTCGCTGGGTATTTACTGAACAAAACACCTAAAACTATTGATCAGGGAAGCCGGTCGCTAGAATGCTCTTCCAGACAGCGGCTGAACACAACCTAGCGAAATCTAGTGCCGAAAATTCCGCCAGCGTCAGATATTGAATCCTAGAGCCTTACGGGCAGAGTCGCTGTAGAGACAGCGGCAATACTGGCTGTGAGCTAGTGGATGTATACATTGTGTTATTATACTTTGGAATGATGGAGCAGGAGTACAGGATAAAATTAATTCTTCTTGATTAAACTATTTCAAAGCAGTGAGTATTAAAGTACAGCTTTGATGTCATAATTCAAGAACTACTGTAATATGTTCTTACAATATAATTTTAAATTGAATTTTTTATAATAAAATTATACAAATAATTATGTTTTGTATAATGCAACAGTTTAAGAAATAAATAGATTTAAATATATTATCTACAAAAAAATTATCATGTTAGTTGAACTGCTTCTGTAAAATTATAAAAACATATATTGAATATTTTATCATTTTAATTTACATTTAATTAATTAGTTCAGTTTATTACTTGAAATTACTAGTTTAACTGAACTGTTTAATTATTGGTCCATGAAAATATAAAATTCTTTATTTAATATAACTCAATTTATCTTCATTCGCTTCTGCACTGGATGAAATAGATCAAAAGTTCTTATTCCATCAAGCCACTGATATAAAAAAGGACTAGAGACGTGAACTGCCCTTTAAAACAGTTGTAACGTGTTGGGAATGTTTTCCTTGTTATTTCATTGTCTTACAAAAGTTGTATTCATTGATTTATACAAAATTATGACCGAGATAATTAGTATTCAGTTGTTTTTTGCCGAATCTTTAAACGTTCATTCGGCCTTCTCAAAAATAACATTTTTTGACTTAAGACCTTTATACAGTTTAGTAGAGAAATAATGCATACTACCAGCAAGAGCCCGTCTAATATAAAATTTAATCTACTATTTACATTTATTTAAATATTTTGAAAGAAAATTCCATAAAATGAAGACTCGTGTTCAAGCATATTGTTGTCTGAAGGCCCTGCATGAAAACGGTAGGAACTAAGATCGTTTACCAACAGTCTTCTTACACAGAATGTACTGTTTTAGTAGGTACTCCACGTGTCGCTATAAAGCTGGATTGGAATTTCCTCTCCACAATCGCTTGACAGGACTAGTATAGATACACGATATACGATACATGCAAAATTGTGTGTGCGCGCAGTCTTCGATACCGCAATGTACTTGACGAGATACAACAGAACACTATCGCAAAATTGAGAGCGGAATGTTGAAGAGATGGAAAATTCTGCTGTGGAAGCGACAACACATTCCGCCTTCTGTCGCCCCATTCTTTCTGACATTTCGATGGCAATTTCAGCTACGTACGAGAGCCGGAAAGGTCAGGTCAAAAATATAACAGGTCTGGTTGGAATGATCGCGAATGGGGGACTAAATAACGCGTAAAAGTCACGTCGCGACTCGAGACTTGAGAACATTTGTATTTGATTTGGTTTTGTTTTCATGAAAATAATATCACAATATGTGAAACGCTCTTTCTAAAGTCGTGCTGAAACGACAAACACGATTAAATACGAACAAAACACAACATTTGAAGTGACGTCACGGGAAAAATAGTAACACCCATCTACCTCAATACCCACGAGTTGAAGTTATTGTTGTACTTGATACGGAGCTGATGATCATGCACAGTTCTAAGCTACTATAGAAAATATAGAACCTCCAATGTACTTCCTTCCGTTTTTTTAAAATAAGGGTTCAATCAATTGTAAGCGTTACACCTCAACCCTAAGGTTTAACTAGTGGTAATACAACACATATTTTCTAGCGTTATTGGTAACTTTGGAAATTTTCGAAAAGTCAGAAAGTTCAAAAATGTACTGTGCTACTTTCCTTTTCTCTCATATCATCGGTACCCACATACAGTAATTGAAGCACTTGTATACCAAAACGAAATGATCGCCTGTGTTTTCCGCATTTAGGGTAGTAATGTTTCAAATGTTTCAAATAATGCAAATTTCATCTGACTCATTAAATTAGATCAATTATGAGCAGTTTGGACTTATCCACTGCATCACACATTGTTTTTATTATGGATTGGTGACGTGAAATATATAAGTAAATAAATAGATAAAAGTCTAAAAAAAAGATAGTTTCGTCTCTTCTGTAGTATTGTCTCTTTACTCCAAAACTTCAGTTTATTGGAAGAAATAAAAGAGGTCATCTTCGAAAACATATTAGCTTTATTAAGATAGCCGGCTTTCGACGGCTTTGCCGTCATCGTCAGTCTCGCTGCTGTCGGCAAAAGTTTAATAAAGCTATATGTTGACGAAGATGACCTCTTTTATTTCTTCTTATAAGAATGTCAACAACACCCAATCAGAATTCCCACAATTCAGTTTATTGGCAAGCCATTTACCATTCGGGTGTAACCGTAACGGAGTGCTGGAGAATTCGCGAAAAGGGGCTGGGATTTCGAGAATACGAGTGGAGTTTCGAGGCACGAATTCAAACTGGGGGAGATTAGCAACGAACCATAGCTCCCCCTCGCAGTCGCCCCGCGCGGCGTCCCCGTCCCCGTCCCTACCCCGCCCCCTTCCCCACCGCGAGTGCGCGTCGCGACGCCGCGAAGCGCCGGGGCGTCGCGGCGGCGCGCGCTCTATCGTGTATGACATCGCGCTACAAAGCAGCTTACGCTGAACCTGGCCGCGGGCGCATCTTTACGGCATCTCTACCTTCACGAGCATCGCCAGGTTGTTTACTATCTGGGCGGCGTAGCGAGCTTACGCCGGCTTTTCGGGGATGTTATCCCTTCTAAGTTATGGGCGTGCATGTCCGGTTTTTCGCCGCCGCCTTAGGGCTCGGTTCGGTTGCGACGCCACCGATCGCCCGCCACGCCCCCCACGTGGGGCGCGGGGCGAGGAAGAAGATCGTCTCCCGCAGCTGAGAATTCTACCTTCAAACGCAGAGACTCGCAACAAGAAACGCACGGAGTCTCGCAACAAGCGATATTAATGCATCCACTTCAAATATTTATACTTTGAAATACATATTAGAATTTTATAATTGGAATAGAAGTGTTTAATACCTGTGGAGTACTTTCAACACAGTGAAAAATTTTCAGCAAACGAAACGCAAAACCACAAATTAGTCCTCCGCTGGGCACGTTGAAAATGTACCTCGGATGGATACTTGGGACTCTTAAGGATCCGAGCCTTATTGTTCTAACATAATGCTAATAAGGGAAGAAATATATTTGCAAATGATGATTGAAATGAAAACATTAAGGTATTTAATGTATAATTAGTTTATTAAATTTATTTACTTAATTTATTATTAGTTTATTCAACCATTTTACTGTCAGTTCTTTAACAATACTAATACACTGGTTTATATATCTTTGTTGATTTGGTTGCTTTCCCAAATAAACTTGGCCGTTCAATGGGAACGAATTAGCACATTGATTGACAAAGAAGAGTCACAAGCCCACATATTATTTCTGTACTTGACAGGTTTACTTTTCATACACTGAAAGACAAGACACCTGCCTCTGTATCCTACTAGATGATTGTCGACTGTGATATTGCAGCTTTGAGCAAAGTCTCTGGATAAACACTTCCCAGTAATCTTTTCTTTGGGGTCTAGTTTGTTATCAAGTAATAAAAAAAACGAGTTCTTGCTTGAAATCTTTTATGCTTCAAAGTTGACCGAAAGACTTGGTCTGCCATGTTGTCCATTCCACAATTCAGAAAAATCTTCACGTCCAGATCGGTATGATCCATCACATATTAATAACTCAATGTCAACCTCTAATTCTATTCCATCCATTTCTCTCCCCAATTTCGGTACTGATAAATACTTTCCATCGAGGAGAGATGGAGAAAGTGAACAAAATGTGAAAGAAGATGATTATGAATATGGCTGCATCGATTAGATGGAGGGTTGCGAATCTCTGAGCACTGAAACAATTGAAGGGCTGAGAAGAACAAGGGGCTATCTCAAGTTTCTGTGAAAATGAGTTATTAAGATTATATAAAACTTCAAAGATTATTCTTTTAGTGTAATATGTTATTTAAATCCAGTATGGACTTGCAAGTATACGGTATTTAAAAGTTTAAAAATGTACTGTGTTATATTAGGAAAAATCAGGTAAAACCTTAAATATCGCAGCACAATTTGGGGGTTACCCCTTGTTCTACTGTGTCCTTTAATTCAATATGAAATAAATGGAATTAAATGGAGTAGTGAAATTCCTAGATCACTTCAAACTTCATCGCGAAACATTATTAGAGATACATGAACTACTACTACTATTAGTAGAATGTCCATGTTCACTAAAAAGAACACTCTAAAGCTTGTCCTAACACCGGATGTTTTCTATTAACCAAACTAATTTGTAAAGTCCGAGATCCTTCATCAGTAGGTTGGCAAATATCACATCACCACAATCAGAAGTAGGCAAATGTTCATTATTTTATCGACCAACATGTGTTGTAAATCGAGATCCTTCATCGTAGGAACTATTTTCCATCAATATATTTGACGTCCAACATTTTTCCCCACTAATACTTCAAGAATTATTTTCGTACTAAGAAAAAGTCACGTTACAAGACAAATGTCAACGAAACAATAAGGAAAACAGGAAATGAAGATTCTCAATATCAGAAAAGTCTGTTTTATATTTCAAGCTTACAGCAATCAAGGACCGCGGTCCTGCGGTCCTTGATTGCTGTAAGCTTGAAATATAAAACAGACCTTTCTGATATTGAGAATTTTCATTTCCTGTTTTCCTTATTGTTTCGTTGACATTTGTCTTGTAACGTGAATTTATCAGAAAATAATGCACAGTATCTGGAAATAACACACAATGATAACGTTGCACAGTCCCACCAAAATTCAATGAAAATATTTCTCGAAGAAACACTTCATATTATAATGTTATACTACACTGAAAGCAACTATGAACTGGAATTTCCGTAGGGGTCTTCAAGACAACCCCCCAAGTGCCCGTCCTAAGAGTTTTTATGTTTCTGACAAGTTTATGAAGCGGAACAAATATTAGCTTAAATTGTGATGCACGCATATTGTACAAAATCAACTAGAAGAGATATTTCGAACGCTGATGACTTCAATCACTACGGGACAGAAAATAGCGTCGGCATCCCAAAAGACCCCACATGCCCATCGGAAGGTTAGAAGAACATACAGAAATTTTCTAACAGGTGATTTCTAATGAGCGATGACATAGCGATTACAAAGTAAAGAGTAATATCTTCAAAAGTACAAACAACAAAATATACACATAAGCTTAAAATATGTTTACTATTCTCTCCGTAATTATCGCTAAACAAATCATCTTCAAAATCACTCACATCACTAATACTACTCAATAACTAAATAATAGCCTTCACCACACGGATGAAGTAATAATTCATTAGGCTTCAAATTATTTATCCTTAATTTTCACATGCATGGGTGTTGTCGCAATATGTTAGAATTTTATTTCTTCGAATTTCGATTGCAAGTTGTGGCTTTTCAATATATTTGAGCACAGTAACCAAAATATTTTTTTAATATAAAAAATGGAATTATTGTCAGAATATAATAATACAATGAACAATAAAACTCGTTGATGATCCTTCGCTCCTTTTTCACACACGTGAAAAATGCTGGCGACTGAAAGACATTTATTTTCCAACTTTTCACAATACCGGTTGGCAACCGTCAGCCCGGATTCCTTGTTCCCAGAATTCCGATACTGAGAAAAGAAATGTTGAGACAGCCTTCTCTCCTTCTTTGTGCAAGAGTCACCTTAAGATTATTCAAGAACTCGTTGACTGTTCGCTCTTGAAACCATGCGGCAGGAAGTTTCTCTCAAAGTAGGAAGGGGCGACGTTCCTATGACGAGTATTAGGAAGTGTACATGCAATTGACCAGCGAAAATTGATTTGTGTAGAGAAACCAGGAAACAAAAGAAAAACGGAAATTCAATTAAAAAATTATGGATACGTGCAATTAAAGGCAAAACAATTAATGTTTTCGTTGAAATGGAATACAATTCAATAGAACGGTAAGACAAATCAAAACAGCTTTGTTTAGATGTGATAATATTGCTGGAAACACTAAAAAGCAAATCTATTAAGAAAATTAACCAAAAGAGTGTAAAAATACACGAGAAGTAACAAGCGAGAAAGAGGCAACAAATCAGAGTTGGTTATCGCAGAAAGTGTCCTAAGGTTACGAGACTAGAATGTGACTACAACCGCAAATATTAATTCCATTTCGAAGATAAATACTATCAAATATTATGCTATCATTTTATGCCTTTATAAAGAGGAAATATATTTAGACTATGAATACAGGGCTCTTCACTGCAGCTAAGGTAAGAGGAGAACCTGCTCAAACAAACGTTTGAACCAAACTCTTAACATGTGTTACAAATGTTCTCTCCGAAACGACAAACATGCAATGTCCCTTAATACGATGAAACTTAGTGTCTACATTTGATTACCGTATTTACATTAAATAACAATACTTTTAAAACTAGGAGTAGACGGGTCAAAGCATATTCTGAGATGTAAGTTCTGTCGACAGAAAAAGGAAATGAAAAGTAATACGAAAAAATTGCACGTGAGTATCTATCCATAATCATTTATTATTAGACTGGGCAAAACTTGAAATAAAAATATTGTAGCAGCTGGATAGGATTAGTCACACAAAACTAAATCTAATGTGCATGCTATATCAATTCCTACTGAACTGAAATAGATACGACCTATTTCTGGAAATCTCGTACATCAACCGCGCAAATATAATTCTCAGAAAGGGAAATCGCTCCCTACTGAATCCGTGAGTGCGGCGCGCCGCCACCGCCGGCATCTCCGCCTCCGATAGCTTGCGGCCGTGGAGGTAGGGCGTGAGCGAGGAAGGGCGGGGGAAGCGACGAAGGAGCGAGTCGGACTGCGAGCCGACGCGACGCCGCCGACAGCGGCTCCACTCCACGTCATCGCCCTGCGCCAGCCCCGCCCTCCAGGCCCCATCCCACTCGCCCTCGCACCCCGCGCGTCGCCTCTCGCCACTCGCCACTCGGCATTAGGACTCGCGCGCCTCCGCCACTCGCTTACACAGCGTCTCGCAAATTAAGTCGTTCGGCGGTGGCGGTGGCGGTGGCGGCGATTACGAGGATCGCCTACGGTTCGTCGGCTCCTGCTCGTCTCGCGCTCCGATCCGCCCGTCCTCCTCCAGCACGTGCGAGCGCCGACGAAGGGAAGCTGACAACGACGACTCATTTCAACAGGGCGCTGGAGAAAGTAGCGCCCAGCAGCTTATTAGGAGAATTAGCCAGTGCACATGCACTCATTTATTTTTAATTATAATCAAAGCATTCGTGGTTACCACGCCTAGAACGGTTATCTATTAAACATTTCACTTCAGATATTATTACACAATATCCTAACACCATTTAAATAGAAGATCATAAAAATACCTCACCTCTGTTTGTAAATCAGATATGTTTCGATGAAAGACTATAAACATCTATGTAATTTCTCCCAGTAAAATATGTAATTTCATAAATTGACGTTTAAAATCACGTACCGCACAACATTATAATATGTTAGCTCTCACATCATTTCTTGTTCATTGCAATGTGAGCGAACTTTTCGCGAATATTCCTGAATGACAAATCTTTCTTCAGACCTGCCACTTAACTGAAAGAATTCCGCAAGAGTCAAAGTGAAGAATTCGGAGAATGTTCCTTTATCCTACATCAGAGCGTTTAACATAATATGAATACGCAACTGCAACCTTCCGCGGTAGGCGATTATAAATAACACTGAGCGCCGTCGCTGTCCACTGAACACTTTTCAATACGCTGCTGTTTGATACAACACTTGCAAGTAGTAGGATTTTGAGAGTGAACTTCACGCACGTGGAACGAGGAATCATCTGTATATGATAGCTTTTACTTACCTACTCTTACGAACGCCAGCTTTTAACTGTTGGTGAATGTGAATGAATAGCAAATATATGAAATATTTACAAGGAGGCAAATAAAAATTCTCGTTTCCACGAGTGTTTTTTCGTGTTCATGATTACTAACTGACAAATTTCAAACATGTTACGGCTTTTAGACTCTTTAATGGGTTTCTACTGTTTCTACAATGTATCGAGCGTCAGTCCAATAGTAGTACATGGAGTAACTGTCAGTGACAACACGTGACTCAATACATCTCAATCGCAGAGGATGTTAGGCATCGTCATCAGAAGAGCGGATCTCATAAGAAAGTCCAGTGTCAGCGTGGCTGTGTCACAGAAGGAATCTAAAACACAATTATAGAATATGTGGTATTTCTGGGAGCGTAATCTACTTTGTTCATTAGTGTCGCGAGTGTAATGCATGCTATACACCGCGAGGTGACGGATTTTTTCCCCGGCTGGAACACGAGATTCGTTGCCGACCTACAAGTCGGCTTGCGAGTTTTCCCCCCTTAACGAATGTCCCCCAGCAAGGCACCGCGCCTGCCAGAAAAATCCCCGTTGTGTGCGGTAGTGTTGTGCCTTTAAGTGTGTGTGTGTGTATGTGTGTGTGTGTGTGTAAGGGGAGAGGAAACAAAAGGATGAGGAAGAAACGATTAGTGCGAGGACCTTGATCCGTTTGTAAGGATACTGCTCCAGCATTTTCCTGGTAATGATCGGAGGAACCACAGGAAGCTATCGATCAGAGCAGTCAGACGTCAGAATAATCCAGATATAGGCTGCATTGGACCTAGCTCTGCAGCGTGTCAAAAATCCTGCCACTATCGGAACTCGAACGGTAGAACCTTCTGGACAGTAACGCTGCAGCGGTAACGTTTGTTATCACTGAGCCATCTCAACGGGTTAAAACACAACAATTTACTGAATTAGACAGGTCTCCTCCTGCGACTTTTAACTTCTCGACCGTCAACATAAAGTTAGAAGCCTTCGTGGTGAACTACTCCGAAAGATGGCCATTGATTTCCAGTGCCGTGTTTTTGTAGTGTCATTGAATGTTATTCGCAATTCCGCCTGAAAGGTACTCTATTATGCCTTTTCAGCGTTAGGTTGAAAGGTGATGATATTTCCAGAAAGCTGCCCGAACGCGAAATTCCAAATGGATAGTACTCGATCCTACGTCACTCGTACTGGTTAAGCGTTCCACAATGAAAGCCTATTTCGTTTGTTGCCTTTCAGATTCAGTCCATAAACCGCTTTTGTGTTGCTAATCTAGAACGTCAATACTAGTCTTCCTCAGATGTGTCATGTCTACCATGCACTGGAATAATCTCATTTATTAAAGTTAGCCAAATTTGGTCACCATCTTTGCAACATCTTCAGCTATCATCTGGGTCGGAACCTTTACAATGCAGTGAGTTTGCCCCTAGATGATTATTAACGCATTGGCGTAAGAAACGCGGCTCAGAGATCAAGTTCTGTCAGCGATTAAGTAAGAGAAGGGATTTATAAGACATGTCACCACAGATGGACGACTTACTTTGCTCCTGTGAATTCCACGTTCATTCTCCGTAGAATCAGATAGACAACGCTATTTATAGCAGCGTAGCCCACATACACCATTTACACGCGAAGGGCTCAAATGTCGTGATCTATATTGTCCTGATATCAGTAGCGCACTTCCTAATGCATATTCATGTGCCCTTGTTATAACCGAAGCAGCACGTGTTTCGACTCGTCAAAGGGAGAAGAACGGAGTTCGCCCGCTTTGCATCGTACCTTATTCCTTCCATCTTCCCGCCGTCACTTTTCGAGGGAGTTCTTGTTCCACTCCTTCACGCAAACCGAGTCGCAGAGTTCTCCCGTCAACGCACTAAATACGTCTTTGTGCGACAGACTTGTTTAACAATGAATAAAGCTTTCTGCCCGCGACAAAGCAACGCGAGCAAAGAAAAGAAAAAGGGAACTCTTGCCAATGAATCGAGGAATTCCGAAATGCGCTGAGTGCGACGTACAATAAGAGAACAAGACCTCGCCTCTGCCACACAGTCGAGTGGCGAGCGACAAATGCAACGATGCAACGAGAGAAATCACGCTACCCAGCTGAGTTTCTTCTCTAGACTTTCCTTTGAGTACGTTCTAGTCCAGATTGGAAATTTCCCCTTCCCATTCCCCACTGCTTCAGGAAACAATATTTAATTGGAATTAGAATGGTATATTTTTACTGGGACAATAAAAAACGGGCTTTGTCAGGTACGGCGAAAGAATTCTATATGCAACAGCAAAAATGAATGAGTCTACAATAAACGTTTCTCTAGAAAGAAAGAAAAAGTATCATGAATGAAGTGAATGAATTCTAATAATAAAGGAAAATGTTCTTTAATACATAAAAGAAAAATAAACCGAAAAGAACGACAAACTGGGCTAATGTTTCATTCCAATACTTTAATAACCTTTTAACATTAATTCATAAAAATTATTCATAAAAATTCATATTTGGCATTTTCTCAAAAAATGTAACTAGAAATCAAATTTGAAATAGATGAATTAAAATTCTAGACTGCTTTCAGTTTGGCTTCCGGTGGAAGAATAAACTTCCTCAAGATTTTATCTTTCATACCAACGAAAAGCCTGCAATTTTGGTTTCAGTTAGTAATTCGCATACTGTTCGGTTGCTCAATCGAAATCGCCCGCAACGAATTCGAAGTGGGGCATCCCTGTTTAGGCTTCGGGGAGTCGGCCGCCAGCAGCAGGGGAGGCAGTGGTAGCGACGGCGGCGGCCGCAATAATAATGCTGATTGTGGAGGTGATGGTGCAAGTGGAGGTGGTGGTGGTGGTGAAAGTGCCAGGCGATGGAGGAGGTGATCACGGCAGCGGTGGAGGTGGCGAGGACGGGGCTGATGGTAACAGCGCGGGGGCCAGTGGGGTAGGGGCGGGGGTGGGGGCTCAGGGGGTGGGGCCAGTGGGATAGGGGCGGCAGGGGCCAGGGGCGGCGGGTGCGATGTTGGCGACGGAGGTGGAGGTGCCTGGGATGTCGGTAATGGAGAGGGCGGTGGGGCTGAAGTGGGAAATGAGCGGCAGGGGCCAGGAGGCGGCGGGGGCGATGTTGGCGGCGGAGGGGAGGTGGCGGAGGCGGCGGGATCGTGGGGGGGGCCAACGGGGGCGGGGGCGATGGTGGCGGCGGGGCGGCTCGCGCAGCCGCCCGCTTCGCACGCTCTCGCTCTGCGCAACATTAAAGGGAATATATCTGTTCATTCCAACGAATGCCACCGCGCACATTGCGCCGCCATTTAAGTAACGGTGAGTAAATACGCACGTAAATTCGACTTATGAACGTTGTAAAGGGCGGCGAAATTTCTCAATTTTATAAATTTCGTATAGATAAATGTATTTGTTCGCGATGCCGGACACTCAGGATATCAGAAGTGAAATGTGTCAGCGCTAGAATATTTTGTTTTCGTTTGTTTTTTCAAAGACTTGTTTTGTAAGATTTTATCATTGACATGGCAGCACAGTTAGTGTGTCGGTGTCAGAGGAATTCAGACAAATTGGGCTTTTTCAAATTTTTCTTCAGTTCTCCAAATCCCGGTACACACTTGTAAATTATTACTATTATTATTAATGAGCCGTGTTCTTTTGTGAAGTGGAGTAAAATGCATGTGTGTGAGAGAAACTGCAGTTCAGTATATTGCAGTGATAGTGAGATGAAGTTCTGACAAGGCGGCCGCAGTGAAATTATACATTTCTATAATATTTTTAATAGAGGGCAATGCGTACTTAATAAAGTTAAGGTTAACGTATTCTCCTACTCATGTTCTCACTCCTAATCGCATAACTGAATACAAATTTGGAAAAAAAAAATTCCAAACCAATTCCCCTACTATTTTATATCACAGAGACAGCATATACAAATCGAATAAATTGATGTAAATACATGCAAATGAAAATTGTACTCAAGTAAAACAATATTTTATAAATCCAAATATTTAAACGTAATCTGCAGACACCTGTTTTAATTGGTCATCGTTGGTTACGGAAAAAACTAGACCCAAATTGAGGTTATAAGAATATGGAAAAGGGGACATGAAGTCTGATTTGGCTATTTGCATTGACGTCAGGTGCACATCTTTCAGAATTTCAAAACACTGAAAGCTTTTTTGCGCGTCCGAATCTACGTTGATGATGTATCGTATACATAATCACATAGAACGTATTCCAATTCACTGATGTATCCCTTTTCCCACTTTTTCCGACCACTGTTTCTTGCCATTCGTAGAGTACCTATTCTTCTCTGAAAAATAAATTAATCCTCTGAGTGATAAACAATGTAAAATTTCACTGTCGTAACTAATCTGCCAATGCGTCCCAACGCAGGAAGATGTTTAATTCACAGTAATGTCAGTTACTCCAGTTACACTCCTGCTTACCCCCGTGTTACGATTCAATATCGCAAATTCGTTACAAGTTGTGTTCGTTTAATACAAATCTACGAAATGGGTCTGGACGCGGCCCGCAGATAGTGGTGAACGGTTAAGAGAGGGAATATTTACACATACCTTATGAAAAAAAGCAATCATTTCCAAGAAATAATATTGTCGTTAGTGGAGGTTCGGGTGGAGGCAGTTGACTAAATGAAGCTAAAAACTTGAAGACAGCAGAAGGAGGTCTGGGCGCAGGACGAGGAGTTGGAGTGCAATATCTCTTCAGCATTTATGTAATAGACCGGGGAAAAACTAATAGCATCTACGTCTTAATATCAAGTCTTTAAAATAATTTTTCAAGTAACTTCATTTCACTACCTTATTAGCACCCCATCCCCTCATTCGAAGCAAGTTCTAGCTCTCGATTTACGAAGCGTCCCTTGCGTACTTCCCAGTATCAACTTCTACCGCTGGCGGTTGCGCAAACACCCCGAAAAAGTTCGAAACACACGTAATCTGCAAATCTCGAGATGTTTACAATTCCAACCTCATGAACCGGAATCCGCACGCTCTATTTTCGGCCGGCGTCCCGGCGGCGCGCCCCATAAAAAAACCCATCCCGAGCGCGCCGCGACTCGTTGGGCGCAGTTCGCGCGCCCGTGTGACGCCGCCGCCGCCACCGCCGCCGTTTTACACTGGCGGAAAATAAAATGGCTGCTCTACAAATTAGGACTAATCAATCGGCGGGAAACAGTGCGTCGGCCGACGGCCCACTCGCCGCGCTGGAACGACGCGGCTCGCCCGCGCGGATGGGCGGAAGCGGGGCGTGGCGAGCGTGGCGGGGCCGCCTGGGGCGCGGAAGGGTTGGAACGGAGCAGGGACGGGTAGGCTGGCGGGTGGTGAGGGGCGGTGAGGGGCGGGGCGGGGAGGGGCGGGGCGAGCGCGGCGGGGCGAGGCGGGGCGGGAGAGGCGTAGCGGGGACGGGTAGGAAAGGGGCTAAAAGCTGGGCGGGGGCGGGTGAATGGCGGAGAGGCAGGCGCGGACGACCGTAGGCAGGGCGGGGCGGGGAGGGGTGGGGTGTGTGGGGAAAGGCGGGGCGCGGGCGGGCGCAGGATGTGGGCAATTAGAACGGCGCCCACGGACGAGTGCTCCGCTTCCGCGCCCGGCGCCACAGCGCGTCGAGCGCTCACCATCACGCCCCGCCACGCCCCTCCCCGGACTGTCCCCCCGTTTCCTCGTAGCTCAACTGCTAATGCAGTTGTTCAGCTCTGTTTAAACAAAAATACCGCCCTTCAGAAAGTGACGAATCATCCCGGGCTCTTCCACAAATGCGAGCTTGTTGACGCCAATCCCTCTCATAAGAAAATTATAGTTGCAAAATTATACTTACGATCATACCTTTTACAAATCCGTACTCTAATATGATTTTTGCCAGAGGGATTCTATCTACCAAATACTTTTTACTGTGTTGGTAATTTCTACATCTCATTAACGATTTCATATGATATTTTAAGATTTTCTTCATACATGAAATGAAGTTACTTATTAAGTACTTCTTTATCATACTTATCCTGACACCTACAAATTTATAAATGCAATTATACTATCACTTTCGTTTTATTCGAATTTCTATCCACTAAAGTTTCTTCTCGCAGGGAAGGATACTTCGGCGCAGCTTCACCCCCGAAATGAGGGTGGCAGATTCTGGTATCACGGCGCGCCGCCCGGGCGACATCTCGGGCGCTCCGTGTGACGTCACCGAAAGCAAACAATCGCTCATGTCGATGGGGCTCGAAGCGCGGCGCGTAACCTCCCTCCCCCTCTCACTCTCACTCTCAAACACACATGCTCGCACAAGCACACACACAGGCAAACACACACACACGCACACACACAGAACGGCCAATTCCCTCGAAAGCTAGCGTTACTACCAAGAATTTGATTGCTCGCTACCAACTGAATCTCGCAATGGAAAATATCATGGATGTCTCAGGAACGTAATTTTTTTGTCGGGAGAAATTTATTTAAAAAAGTGTTTTAATTTTCAGTACCTCCCAGAAATTTATGTTACTGATTAACTGAAGTGAAAAAGTACAGAGAGTAGATGAAAAAGATTGTTATGTAGCTATTCACGAATTCAAAAATACGCGCTGACAAATTTAGGAAACTATTTTACAACAAAAACTAGTGACACATATTTACATAATAAATATTCAATTATGTTAATATATATTAATTGGAACTTTGTGATGCTGATTGGATCAAAGATTGCCTTGCGACGGATACAGGCTGCAATAAACCTGGGTGGTAACTCGTCTAGATTGAGAAGTACGGAAATCTTGATTATCCAGAAGATAACATTATTTAGGCGTTTCGCAATAAGTTCTCAGATCCAGATGTCCCGTTTATACAGCACGTTTATCGGTGAGTTGGTAAGAAGAGACGAGTAGACAAGAAAGAGGAAGGATCGCGCTTATCTGTGCCCTGATTTTCTAGGCTACCACTCCGGCATTCACCTGGTATTGGTCACAGAAACCACGGAAAACTACAAATCAGAGCAGCCGGATGCTAGAATTCTCCTCTAGACAGTGGATGACTTCGACCTAGCTACGTAGCTAGTGTCGGAAATCGGACATCATCGGGATCAAATCCAAGTACCTCCCGAACAGTGACCGGGAGTGGTAGCTCAGTGCATCAACTGATGTCACTACAGCGCCTCTGACCGGGAGGTCCTAGGTTCGAGTCCTGACGGCGGGGGGCAGGAGTTTCGACACTAGCTTTTCAACTACGTCGAATTCAGTCGCTGTCTGGAGGAGAATTCTAGCGGCCGGCTGCTCTGATCGGTAGTTTTCCGTGGTTTCTCCGATCAACACCAGGCGAATGACGGAGCAGTACCCTATCAAACGGGCCACGGACCGCGCGCGATCTGTCCTTCCCATTCCTTGTCCTCTCCTCTCCCCTTACACTCACACTTACACTAACATGCACTACACTACCACATATTCCGGGAGACAGGTCGAGAGCTTAGAGCTTGTCCCGGCTGGGGCGGTGCCTCGCTGGTGGGAGAGTCCTGGTTAGGGGGAAACCACACTAGCCGACGGTAGGTCGCCCAGCGGGGGAATATCACCGCCATCTCCCGAAAAAAACATGCACTACATTAACGGGACTAATGACCAGAGCAGTTGACGCGCCCGGAAACATGAAAAAATCAATCAATCAAACCCGGACAGTGTTTCTGCTAAGGTAACGACAACGCCGCCAGTGAGCAAACGCAGCCGATAAATAAAGTTCGAAAATGAAATAAAACCATAATACAGCTCAATGCCGCACTGTTTGGAAGTAAAATTTGTGAACGGAGGTGGAAACGGGAGACGCATACGGAATGTGAAATAACGTCACGTATCCTTTTTTGTTGTCAAATGTATCTATTGATTCGTGACATGAATATTAAAGTTACCTCGACGTAGCGATTTTCCTTTTCGAAATATACAATGCATTGCGCACTTTGGAACCAGAATTGTTTCCTACTGTTCCTCTTAAAACAAATCCCAACCTCTTTGCTTTTTAGAACTAGTACATATCCATCGGTGTAACGCTCAAGAAACAAGAGATACTCTGAACTCCTGACAATGTTGCATTTTTCAAAATATTCCCATAATATTTTTAACATATCAGTTATACTGTTATTGCCTTCGCATATCGGTGCTACTCAGAAAACAAACACTACACAAGTAACAAAACGAAACACACGTTTTCAGAAATAAGCAATGTTTTGAGAAGAGTAAATGATGAGTAATCATTTTATATGAACTTACCGCATTTTGTTTTAAACAGAGCAGTTTTGGAGGAATTTTCAGTTAAGTAATGATTTTGATACTTTCAACTTCCAATAAATAGTCGTTTCCTACCGTCTGCCTCCGTAGCGTAGAGGCTACAGCTTTCGTCGTCTACGCCTCAAACACGGAATTCGATTCCCGTCATTCCCAGAAAACATATTTTTTTATTTATTGTTCATTATCGAGTAAAATTCGCTAATAAATATGGTGTAAGTAGGATTTGAATCTTCGAAAGTGGAGCAATTGAATCTCGCGCACATCATTTGTAGAAGAGAAGGTCTCACGAGATGATTGAAGAAATGGCAGGAAACAATTTGCAGCATTATAATATTACGTATACCTTACCAAGAATACGATAATTTAAGAGTTATTGTAGGACCTCTACTTTATATATCCTACAGTGAAACATATCCCCAGAGAATTTACGAAAGATTAATCTAGGATTAATCGATTCTACCAAACAAACATAAAATAGAGTATGTAGTTTTTATTTATTTAACGTCCAAAAACAGTTAAAAAGTGTTTGTGCCATACTATGGGGATCTGTGCAAGTTTTCTTAAAATTTGGAATCCCTACGTTAACCCACACACAAGTTGAATTATAAATACAAGTGGAAAGGATCGTTTCTAAAAGTATTAATAAGAAAATTCAGCTCAATGTAATAAAAAATATTTGCAAAGGCAAATCAGCTACAGATTTTGGCTTTTATCTCTTCCTCGGGAAATCGACTTCCTGCCGTGAAAACAAAGAGGACGTTAATTTGAATAATTATATTTCCCACTGAGCTCTAGAAAATAGACACAGATAGTGAAGTTACACTGATGTCCAGAAGCAAAAGAAGGATCCATGTCAGAATTCGCTTAAAGAATGGAGGAAACTATACGAAAAACCTGATCGAGATGAGGGTCATTGACCCAGAAGCTGAGGTACAGTACTTTTTATAGATATGTTAAGTCTTTTAGAATTATGAAGTCCAAGTTTACTGATTCACTAAGATGGACAAAATAGTATGAATAAGGCAACAAATATAATAATATCTGGAGTTTTAACACTTTCAGCTATAAAGTTTCTTTAATGTCTAATGTTCCCTTATCATATTTGCAATATAATATAAAAGATTCTTCAGTTGACACTGCAGAATTTTTTATACAAGAAACTTGGACACAAATCAAATTATGTTATCTGATAACAAATTTTGTATCCAATCAAAATTCCATACAGCGAGACAGAATCGTTTTTGCCATCTGAAAATCGCAATCATTCAATTTTCGTAAAATTATAAATAAATGATTTGGAAATTACAGCAGTTGTTGACCATTTAATATTAGGAGGTGGGGCATTCTGTAGGAATAGATTTATTAAGGAATAAGGGAAATTTAATACACAACAATTTTGGGAAAATGTAACACCTGACGACAAAAATAAATCAGTAGAAGCTCATAAAATCACGGAAAAGCAAATGAAATATAGCCGTGACAGTGTCGTAACGTAACTGTAACTGACAGCAATATGAATTATTTCAGTCGCCCTGGAAATATATGTGATTCGCATTGCATGGTTCTCATACAAGTTTGCTAGGGATATCAAAGGACACATATCCAGGGGGTCGTAATTCTCAGCATACAAAGCTGCTTTCAGAATTTAATGAAACATACACTGTTTTCATAGAAAATTAACCCAAGATTCAGTTAATACGTCTATCCACACTCCATGCGCGGCGACGGCCACGTAGGTTCGTAATGTACAGAGATAATTCGCAATTCTTGCTGTCTTTTAAACCGGAAGCACAGTTATAGTGTTTAGAGGAAGATTTTTTTACGCAACGCATGTTTGTGTACAGATAAAAACTGACGAATCGTTCCTAATTATTCCAAAAATATTTTGAAATACAATGCAAAATGTGTGTTCAATAAGAATAATACAGTATAATATTGCGGAATCTACGGATCCAAAATATTTAACTTACGAGCTCGACTACTTCATAACGGCGACTCTCAGTGAATAAATACTTTTGTTGAAATATGACAGGTACGTACAGTATGATTGCGTAGGCTTCCGCGGCCTCAGAAGTACGTGGAGAAGGATTCAATACATGGATGCAAGGTCAAAACGGCGGTCACCACGACAGAGACGTCGCTCGTCCCGAATAGCCCAGACAAAAGGTGTTGTGTGTGTGTGTGTGTGTACATATATATATATATATATATATATATATATATATATATATATATATGGAACACGTCGTCGTCTTTCGCGAAGCGAGGTGCGATGAAGGGTCAGGGCGGTTATACCCCACGAGATCTTATTCTGGCGTGGGTGTCACCAGCCACATGCGACGTCTTCTCCGCCGCTCTGTCGCCGGGCCCTACCAGTTGTTTGTTCAAATTGAAAGTATTTCTTTCCCAGGAAACCCTGCTTGGAATATGACTAAGGAAACACACACATTAACAACAAGCGCTACTATAGGCTTTAGAACACTTCATTAATAAATCTTCGATGATACAAAATTTGTACAAAACTTTAACACACGAAACCTCTGCTCTGCGTGATTTCACAAGGATAGCACAAGCAATCATTAGGTTCCTAATGTAAAACCTCAAAATGTACTGTGGATTTTATCGTTACTAATTCTGCGATCAGAAGCTAATGCCTGACGCAACTGATTTCAAATTTCATTAACCTATAATACAATGCACTCATACGCAAGCAGCTGGCGCGAATATAATCGTAATATGGGCCATCCTAATTTTCTAATTACACTTTTTACAACTTTACATTATTTAACCTAGTTTACACTTTCTTTATCTGAATTTTTATCAAGTAACAAAGCAGATTAGTAATGCCATCACCCACAAAATGAAATTTAACACAATCTCAAATGCAAATTTTACAAGAGGGCATCGGATTTCTTTTACAGAAAAGCAAATTCGCTAAGAATTCTGTGGGTTTACGGGTACTCACTATCGTCTCACGGCTCTCGGCGGCGTGTAACTTGGGGTTCAGCTTTTGTTGCAAGCGTCGTGCCCGCACTATAACTATATTTCCCACTGAATTCTCGAAGACCTACACAGATAATGAAGTTACATGTATGTCCAGATGCAAAATAAGGGGCTATATCAGCATTTGCTCAATGGATTAGGGAAACCGGACGAAAAACCTGATCGAGATGGGAGTCATTGACCCACAGGCTGCAGTACAATTCTTGTTACAGGTTGTTTACATTTATACAGTCCAAATGGATAAAAAATCATTAAATATTACTGTTAAAATTAATATTACTTTCCTTGTGATGCTCAGTATAGTCTCTAATTGTACAGCAACAGTTATGCAGCAGAAACGATTTCACATGTGATTTTAACTTTTCTATCGAATTTAATCCTTTAATACCATCTCGCAAAGTGTTGTAAAATAATGTACTACATGTATTGTATGTGAATTTTTTGTAATGAGCTGTTGATACTGTCACCTGATGAATATGATTTCTACGTCGAGTGTTATAGTAATCGTCGTTTTCTAAAAATATATTCCCTTAAGCAAATTATTTTTGACAAAAACTACTGATTCGTAAATCAACAGACAAGGCAAAAGTAAAATTCCTAGATTAATAAAGATAGGCTTACAAGAATCACGTGGGTGGGATTTGGTTTATTATTCGTACAATTCTTTTTTGGAATGTAAATGTCTGGGAGCTATAAGATGTATTTCCCCAGAATTTTATGCCATATCTCAGGCGGGACTGAACATTCGCGTAATATACCCAACGAGCAGTATGAAGGCTTGACTGAATTTGAAAGAATTCTGAACGCTTTACAATTTGAACTTAATTTTGTGTTCAATTCATTTAAATGGAAGTTCCACTTGAGGTTTGACTGAATCGAAAGACCTAAAAATTTTGTTGCCTTAACATCAGTCAATGGTACACTGTTCATTTTCAATGGAGCACAGAATTGTTTATTTGAAATGGAAAACTGCATTTAAACCGTTTTCTTTTCATTCACTATGAATTTGTTATTTCGGAACCAATTTGGAATATCTGATATTGAACTATTTACGGTTTCTTTACTGCAAAGAATATTCGTATCTCCCGCAAAGGGAACTGTTCTTCCGTTTCGAATCGTCGAGGGCGTATCGTTTACGTATAGTAAGATAAGAATAGGGCCAAAAATCGATCCGTGAGGAATTTCACGTGCAATTGGCAAAGAGTTGGAAAGGTGTGTACATAATGTTCCATCTTTCCAGTAAGGTATTTCTACTCTCTGAGATCGTTATTTAAGGTACGAACATAACCAATCTAGGGCAATACCACGGATTCCATATGAAGGTAATTTTGTAATATGAAGGTGTGTGTGTATATATATATATATATATATATATATATATATATACACACACACACATTTCACCCAATTAATTTATAAAACCGAAAACTAATGTTTTCTGATGATAAATTCAATTTTTGAATTCCAGTATGACTCTTGGAACAACAGTAAGCCTAATACAAAGACGCATGCTAGAAGCCATAGTCTACAGAACTGTGGGCACAAATTTTCCGCACATTACAACCATATCACTACGTATTCCATGAAAATATTTGTAATCCTTATTAATTCTACATCGCCTGAGAGACCCAAAGCCATTATTCTTATGTTCGAATTAAAAATTCATTTTACCAATCCTATTTATGAGGAAAACTAGAAATGGAATCACATGCCAGTCATCTGAATACTATATTTGGAAGCAATAGGTTTGCATGCAATTACAACTCTTCACTCTCTACGTTGTATTAAAGAGGAGTGTGAATGTCAGGCAAAGAGAAATTAAAATATAAAAACTATAACAAAATTTAATTGACTCGCGAATTCAGATTACTGCATCCTCTAGCATCCTGTGATAATAATTCAATGATGCACGTACCAAAAAGTGAAAATTAATTTCATGTGAATCCTCCGTTAATCTTCTGTTATTCGAACACGACAGTGATATGTGCGCACATGAAACAATGACACTTTTTTGCGCTGAGAAGAGAAAGTGATTGGGACGGAAAATAATTTCCATTTTTGAAGGACAAAAGTCTTTTAATTTAATTTTCATGACAAATATCCGCAGGTTCGAATAAATTGGAGAGATACTTCCTAGAAGCCGCTGCTTCACAATTTCTGCGAGAAAAAATGCTACAAAAGGAATTGGAAAAGGAAAGATCCAAAATTCACAAGTAAACTGAATCTGGTGCCGAATCATATTGATAACTATATAGTTATTCAATTAATCGTTTCGCACGTTCTCACGGCAGTATGTCGATTTCTTCACATAGAGCAAGATAAAGGAAAATATACAAAATCTATTCTTTAATTGCCTTTGCGAATACATTTTATTTTAATACACGGGAGTGAATATTTTCTTATAAATTCTCGTCGAAACGCTAGTTCATACATGAATTCATAACTCGATACAATAGAACAGTTAGAGTAGGCGATCTAGAGATGAAGTATGGGGGTGTATGTTTGGACTTCTCGGCCATCGTCCTTCACTCACTGTTTTTAACTTTTTTGACTATAAGTATATAAATAAATAAATATATAACATTCAAATGATTTCGAACATCATTATTACAACTGTTAGAGCATTTCATGAAATGTATGCATCATCATCATCACGTTCATTAGATTGAATTATAGTATACTTATCTGCTAAATTACTAAAGAAAAAACTCTTGCTACATTGAGAGAACGTGCGCGCGACGCCACGCGCATGCGTAATCAGATAAAATCACGGGAGCAAGCGAGAGCGCCGATCCCCATTTCATTTTCATTCTACGGCGCAGATATGCCACGCACCGTATATTTCCTTATATACGAGTGCCTGTAATAACCAGGGTGCTTGCAAATAAACGGGAAAACGCAATCAGGTGTCGGCAGGTACGCGTGGGGAGCGGGGGGAGGGGCCAAACGCGAAGAGGTGGGTGGGGCCGGAGAAGGCGGCACGAAGGTGGGGTGGCCGACGCACGAGCGCGGCGGGGACACAGGGGGTGAGGTGGCGCGTGCGTCGCGGCGGCGGGGGCGGGGGCAGGGCACACATCGGCGCCACCTGGCGGGGGCGGGCCACGCAGGGGGTTGGGGGCCTTAACGAGACCGGTGCACGAGTCGGCGCGGCTCCGCGCGCCATCCGCCAGTGCCCCCGACGCTCATTGAAAGCCTGTGATGAATGAGTCATGAGCACTAACGCCGGAGCCGTCCACCCTCCCCGCTCGTCCCCGACCGCACCCGCGCCTCGCGCTCGAGTCCGTCGCCTCCCGGGCTGCCAGAGAGCCACCGCGCCGTCCGTCCGCCCGGAGGCCTCCGCCCGCCGCAACAGACGCCACCGCCGCCGGGCTTTGTCATCCCCGCGCTAAGTAAATGCGGAAACAAGGCGTCATCACGTGTCGCTTGCGGCAGGCCGGCCATCGGCGCTCCCCGCAATATTAGAGTGGGGGTGCGTAGAGCCGGCCCTGCGCTACCACATCCACATGCGCGGGAGGCGACGTAGTAAAACGTCAAACTCAGCAATGAGTGACCGTTTTTCACCGTCTGATGGCTAACAAGCTAGTTCTGTGTCCAATGACGGACTAAATGCAGCAACAAAATATAGTTACTCTATAATTTGATATTTAATGTTCTTAACATGTTCGACTTTTATTATTATTGCTATTATTATTATTATTATTATTATTATTATTATTATTATTATTATTATTATATTATGAATGAGGACCAATAATAAGAGCCTTACTAAAGAATTTTGAAAAAAATGATATGTAAATAAATATGCTTCCTACAATTACTTCAGAAATTGTTTAAGTGTCAAAGGTGAGGTAGAATTTTTTTTTTATTTTGATTTAGTAAGAAAAGCCGAAGTTTTCCACCTCGAAATAATCAGGGAAAAGTTTTGGTAGCCAAAAAACAATTTTTTGGTTTTGCGAAATTATTTTTTAATGACATCTTAGTGCAAAATAGTTAAGTACAATTTGAAAGGTCAAAAAATTCTCTGCAAATCTGCTACAATAAGTGTTTTCCTGCCGAAAATTAGCCGTTTTCCAGCACACGATTTCCTAATTTTCCCTTTTTACGAAGTAAGTGCAGAGAAATAAAAACATTATCTCTATCTTGAAATTCTTTTAGTAGCCTTTTCCTTTCCCGTAACTCCAATCTTTCCTGGTATCAAAAACCTTCACTAATGGCATTCACCTAACACACGTTCAAGTGTTCACAATGTCCGTTGAGGTTAACAATGATTTATAGGATGGAACAAATCAAATAAAGGTTTGGTTGTTTACATTTTGACTATTTGAATATTAGAAAATGTGTGTAAGTTATTCTGTACCTAGTTCAAACTATTGTTATATCTTACGTAACTACATTTAAAAAATCAATTAAATAATGTTAAATCAATACTATATTTTTACGTGCTTCTACCAGAAAGTTGGTTACATGTGTGAACTCAGAGCCCTGGAAATTGAGACCAGTCATGAATCGCGAAATGTCGGGAAACGACTTTAAACTTTCTTGATTATATTTTTAACAATAGGCAAGTGGCAATAAGCATATGGCAAGTGATAACCATGACAATTTATAATAAAAATCTGAAGAGAATACACTATTTTACTAGCAACAATTCTTTTATTTTTCCACAGGTGTCCGTTCCATGCAGAGGTCCGCACAATCGATAGTCTACTGTAATAACAAAGAACCAATGCGAACGGCATAATTAACTCGAGTTCTAAACACTCGCCGTGTTTCTTTTATAAACAATATTTTTACAATAATAAGATTGCACGCACTTTAATGTAAAACTCTACAAAAAGAATGAAAAAACAGAAGCAAACCATTATTTACATTCATCATTCGGTGGACAAAATATAAACGAAGCGAACGAGGCAGTTTGGTATCTTCTCGCTGGATGCACGTGGAGCGCCGGTATTTGCAGCATCAGTTAGTGCAGAGTGCGCGGTACGGAGATTACAGCGGGAAAACTTCTTAACCGGCAAAAGAATGACCCTGAACGTCCCCAAACAAGAACTTTTACAACAGCATTTTCTCCTCATTAGTAGATAAAACACTTTTGGGCTCCCTAACGCCAAATAGAAGGGGCACGACCCACTTTAATAACGACCCAGATGGCAACGTCCCCTCCCGTACTTCTAAAACTAGCCGTGTTTTATCTCGAAAAGGCTCCGGAGAGAGCGGGTGCGCGTTCTCCTTGCGCCGTAACTGTCCCGTTTAATACCCAATTTGTTCCAGCAGCACAGGTTCCGTTCCTCGGGAAGACACAACGCAATGGCCGCAATTATCTTCGATTATGCACAGTTGGTGATAATTCGAAATAGGACGAGTGTAATTGTTTATTTATTTACTTATTGACAGAAAACCTATAAAAACTCTGTGTGACATATGGGGCAAAAGTTAATATGTAATGAAGTAATGTCTGTTACATGTAGAATGTATGAATTGTATTTAAATAATCTGTAATATGTAATGAAGTAAATTTATGGATGACGAAACAGAGAGGGAAATTCTTTATTCTGAGAAATTTGATAATCGATACAGGAAGCAATTAGTTATTGTAAAAACACGAAAGAAAGTACTTAAAGATGTATCCAAATAGTTACAAAACACTAAAACTTAATTTCATCAATAATTAACACGACGATTCGTACTCCCACGAAATCAAAAACAATTCGTATATTGTGACAATTCTGATTCGGAGTTGCTGACGTTTTTATCCGAAGAAATAAGAGATCATCTTCGTCAACATAGTATACTCCGTCAAAATACTATGTTGTCGAATATGGCCTCTTAATTCTTCGCAATTCATATACTGAAAATACAGTACAACACATTACTCCTTCTAGGAGAGTCTCGTTCATAATGTACCTATCAAATGCGATCTAGACTGGACTCAGCAAACTCTAATTTACCATTTATTTAAAATTAAATTTAAAAGGAACGATTAATCATATAGGGCGCACAAACAAGTCTGAACTTGGAATGCTTGAACCATGAGCACTTGTTCAGTATATGTTCGACACATTTGCATGACTGTTCAGAGAACAATCGTCGACAAGAGCATAACAGTGTGAAACACTCCCTCCACTCACAAGTCCCTGTTCAATTTGAAGAGACCCTCATCAGAGCACAGGCGAAACAGACTCTTGGTCCACAACAAGATCGATCGAGTCGTGCCACTATGCTGCTTATGCATACCAAACAAGCGCAGACAAGTGAACAAGCCTATTCAATACCCTAGCGTACACGAATCTCCACTTACTTTCCGATTAAGTTCATCAATGAAAACAATCGCGTCCATCTGCATTTTCTCTAGGGCAACTGACGTTGCTTTAGGCAAAGGGAAACCCCTACCGTACGTTCACGCGAAAGTACAAGCAGGGTAGATGCCGCCGTGGACGAGTTGCTGGTCCTGACGCTTTGCCGCCTTCGTCTCTGCGCGGCGGGCGCGTCGTTATTTGCTAAATCCGTGCGCAGTGATGCGGACTCAACGGGATATGAATAGCCGGGACTGGTTGGGGCGAGCTGGACTGCGGACAAAGGCAGGATATTAGTCGGACAACGGTGATACGCAGTCAATGTTTGCTAACGAATTGCGAATTAGTTCTTACGTAAACCGCCACAACTTGATAGACACAGTTTCAACAGAGTGGGTGTCAATAGAAAATGTCGGGAATAAACGCGCGAGAACATTCCTTCCGACATTTTCTTCCTTTCAATATAAGGATGATCTCTAAAATAGAGAGGAAGATCTCAAGACTCACTGAAGAAGAAAGCATGATAATGTCATGAATGTGTCATAGACATTTAAAAGTTGAACCTTAATTACAGAAGAAATATTATCTTACGAGAATTAGGTTATCTGTTGCGCTCAGAGAAGACGCGAATATAGTATATTCGTTAAGATATTGGGAGCATCACCTAAAAAACCGTGACTTTCAAACAGCCGTGCTCTCCGATCGCAGAAGTCTCCTTTTTATAGGAAACTGCGAGTACCTCTCTTGACTAGGTTAGTTATGAAACATGCCCCCAATAAAACTATATTATTTATACAGCTATACGGAGCGCAGTATGATGCGACTGATATGCAGAGGCGGATGTGGACGGGAGTGAGGAGGAAATCGGTTTTTACTTAATACCAATCAATGTACTTCGCTAATATACCCGAATTATCTCATTAGTGCAATTTCAGAAGTTCCCTCTCATTAGTGCCTACGGTTTTTTTTTACATAATTTTCCCATGAGTTAGAGCAAATAACGAAAGTATTGCAAGTACTACGAGTAATAACCGTAGAAGACATTTCATTAGAAGAACCTCCAAAATATTTTGGATTCTATGACAGTAATCGTTCACTTTCCCGAAATGAATCATAACATTTTGAATGCAATTGTGATTGATTGATTTTTTCGTGTTTCCCGGCGCGTCAACTGCTTTGGTCATTAGTCCCGTTAGTGTAGTGCGTGTTTTTATCGGGAGATGGCGGTGATCTTCCCCCGCTGGAGGCGAGATCCGACCTACCGTCGGCTAGTGGGGTTTCCCCCTAACCAGGACTCTCCCACCGCCCCACCCAGGAGAAGCACTAAGCTCCCGACCGGTCTCCCGGAATATGTGGTAGTGTATTGTATGGTAGTGTAAGTGTGTGTGAAAGAGGAGAGGATAGGGCAAGGAAGAGGAAGGACAGATCGCACGCGGTCCGTGGCCCGTTTGGTAGAGTACTGCTCCGGCATTCGCCTGGTGTTGATCGGAGAAACCACGGAAAACTACCGATCAGAGCAGCCGGCCGCTAGAATTCTCCTCCAGACAGCGACTGAATTCGACCTAGCTGAAAAGCTAGGGTCGAAAATACTGCCGCCGTCAGCACTCGAACCTAGGACCTCCCGGTCAGAGGCGCTGCAGTGCAATTGTGAAATTATTTTTACACCGTAGGTAAGTGTGTTTTTCTCATAAGTATTTTTGGCTCTGCACAACCATGAGGCACGTGGCTCACGAGGTGTGACGATGAACGGACCTCCCCGTAGATCTCGTCTCACTGCCCGTGCGACACCAGTATTTTGTTTTTCAAATCAAATGTCATCAAATGTTTTTCAAATGTTCATCAAAATGTAAGCAACTCATAATATCAGATTCAATTGATAGTAAAGCTAATGAACTCAATCTATCTTGTCGCATTGTCGTCCTCGGAGAATTTTTTGTCCTTTTAAATATGATAAAGATCGCTCTCCAGAAAAATTTGTCATCATCAATCATTCATGAAGCATTCTAAGATAGATTTCTAAGTTCGGAAAAACTGCCTGGAGTTTATCATTTATAATGATTTATAGAAATCTGTATAATTACATGAATACTTTTATCTTCGTTCATTTTTAAAAGTATGTAATGATGAAATTGTTTTAATTCTCAGAAAAGATTCCTTTCATCAGCTTACGATGCGACACGAGTTTCAACGTTAAATGACAACTCATCGTTACACAAGTCCATGTTTAACAAGAAAGAAAACTTGTCTGTATTTGTACTCTACATAAAAAGCTGTTACCCGAAATTTGTCTCTTGCACTTATAAGTAAGTCTTCCGCTTGACCATAATTAAACTGTTTTGTCCGATGTCTTCGAGTATAGTTTTCTTTCTTTTTATTTTCAACATCAGGCAGAACTAATTTTCATGTGTTTTCGTATTTGTCAAAATTTCCGCGGAGATCTTGCGAGTAATTTTTCAACGATTCATAGAGATTACTGCAAACTTTCCAATTCACTTCTGCACTTTGAAGAGCTTGACATGTGCGATAAAAGTGATCCAATGGCATACAAACGAACTCAACTTCACCAATAAACAGTAATAAGCTACAAAACCTATTGCAAGAAACCTATTACTGCCAAATAGTAACAAAATGTTGCAATAACTTATTTATATTTTGTTTGTATTCATTGCTGTAGATTGCGGTTTGTTAATAAACTGTAAAAACAAAGAAACGAATAAACAAAGAAATCGTAGTGTTATGTGTTCAAATAATAACAAAATGTAAAAAATATCATCATATTTTGGTTATATTCTATTTTTTGTTTTTATTTTCTTTGCTGTATTGACTTTCTTAGAATTCAGTGCTGTTGATTGTGGTCACTAATGACCTTGTGTTTCATGGAATCGACTTACATAAAGGGAAAAATAAAATAAAATATTATACCGCAAGATTCCAAACATTCCATATATGGTCCATATTAATCATCAGAGTAAAAAGCATTGTCTTTCCTGAGACAGTGTCGCAGACGAGAGGGAAAGTCAGACGGCGGCCCTCGCCCCTACAGAGCTCAACAAAGGCCCATCGGGGCGGCCAAGGACGCGCGTAACGGGCAACGCGTGGGATTTAAGAACGAGCTCCAGCGCGGAATCGCCCATTGTGATTGCCATTACTGCCATCGCGGCACTGGGTCTCCGTCTTCAATGTTACTGGACAGCGGCGTGATGCAAAATAAGTCTCTTTTCGAATTTCAGAAGTGCAACCTCACATGTCATTTACAAACCCAACAAAAATCACACCGATACAAATAGCTACAGTCCCAAAAGTTTACTTCCCACGTTCTCCAAAACGTTTAAAAAAATAATTCTCAAAAGACTAAAAGAACACTTAGAGGTAACTAAAGCCACACCGAAGGAACAATTTGGATTCACTGAAAAACTTTCTACACTACACCAACTCCTCCGAATTACCAAACATCTTTATTCATCATTAAAAAAAAATCACACAGCAGTTTTCATCGACATAATACAGGCGTTTGATCGGACGTGGCATGAACGTCTCATATAAAAAAAATTGGCACACCGCATTATATCCAGTCCATCATTCAAAGTTTCATCAGTAACAGAACCTTTTCAGTAAATGTAAACCACCACCATTCCAACCCAAGACCAATCTTAGCAGGTCTGCTACAAAGATCATCCTTATCACCTACTTTATTCAATTTATATGTTGCAGACATTCCCAAACTAAACGACATCCACATTGCACAATTTGCGGATGATACAGGCTTTTATAACTCCGGTATTTCACTTACTGATTGCAGCACCAAAGATCTATTGTACCTTAACCTAATAGACAGCTGGGCTTCAAAATATAAAATCCAACTCAATCCAACCAAAACGGCCGCCAAGATCTTCACACTCCGTCCACACTCACCCCCGCGACCACTAATGTTAAACAATACATTCATCAACTGGTCAATAAACGAATCAGATACTTAGGTCTGAACATGGACACAAAACTCAATTGGAAGCAGTATATAGATGCCAAAATAACTCAAGCCAGAATCAAATAAATACAGTTAAAGCCGTTAATACACAGATCCAGCCCATTATCATACAATTCAGCATTACAAATATTTTAAAAACAATAATAATACCTTTGCTACTATACGCCTGCCTAATCTGGTTAAATGCAGAAAAAAAAACCAACCAAAGGAAACTTCAAATAATACAAAATCAATTTCTCAGAATTATTTCAAACGCTCTTTCGTATGTCACTACCAAACAGTTACATAATGAATTCTACCTAGAGACTATAGACCATCACATCACCTATCTAGCTACCAACTTCTCAAATGCCTCTCTATCCCAAATCCCTTCACTATCAGTACACAGACTCGGCAAAAGTCTATCATATAGAACCCAATTACAAAATAAGTTTCCATTCCACATTTTCCTGAAAAAAACAACAACGAATTTTCTCCGTTACATTTTACTTAATTAAACTAATATTGATTATTTCATTATCAAGAAATGAACTGATAATTTAAATCGTTTCCAAGTTATTCTTAAATTTCAAATTCCAAATTCTTCTATTTTAAGATTACTTATAAGAATTTGTAAGGTCGTAAGTTCTTTACGTAGATAATTGCCTTTTAATTTTCAACCATCTTCAATTTGGACACTCAAATGAATTGTAATTGCTAAAATATGAATAACTCTTTTATCCCCTGACGATACATGTTATTTTTATTATAAATAGATTTGTGTTAGCAGAGATTATTGTGCCCAATACAACGTTCACAGAAGGGAAGCATAGACAATTAATACGATGTCGAAGTTCAACAGATGGATCTTATAATTAATGGAACGAAATCATTTAGATTTCGGAATAGGGAATGCTTACAACTTCATTTCAGAATTTCGAGCTTTCCGTGTCGCACTCGTGCACCTACATAGCTAGAAATGTCTCATTCGATTTGCTATGAGCTCCAATCTCTTTAAAATAATATGTTAAGAAAGTTTTACTTCTATATGCACTGTGATGAAGCTTTTCAGCTCTGGTTGCACTTCATTGCCGATTGATGGTGCTCTGTATCTTACGTATTAATTTTCATTTGATACAAAAAGTCCTAACGCCAAAGTATGAGTATTTTCTATTTTATTACATAAAATAAAACTGAGAACATCAATCTAAAACTCATGGCTCGACTTGAATAATACTCATTATTCATGTTCCCAACAAATGTTGAAGGAATTGATCTGGCTCTGATTGCTATGTCGTTTATTGACAGCTATCTGATAAATATATTTCTATGATTACTATTACAGTTGTTCTTTAATCTAGATGATTTAAAAGAATTTTTAAAATGTAGCTCAATTGTTGGGCCGCTTTTTGTAATTATAGGGCACTAGATATATATTTATGATAATACATAAAAAAAGGACGAAAATTCCTTCGCACGCTTTCCTTAAGCAGATCGTCCCATGTTGCAGATGTACGCCTAATAAAACTAAAATGACACCTCTTTGCGGGCCGAATGGTAAAAATCGCTCGCCTCGTTCGCTTCTGGAAAAGGAACGTAACCCAATTATCGAAAGCTGAAATGGAGATCGTTTGATCTCCAATGGTAATCGGCTTATGCTGACCAAAGAGTGGAAACAACAAATTGAACATTTTAATAAATTCCTAAGAAATACATACTATTATATATTTGAAGTCTTAATATTCCTTAAAGTGAGCTTTGAAACAAAAAACTATTAATCCCTGTTTAGTACACAATGCAGCCAAATAGCATTATAGTACTTTTATGACTTTTTTTATTTACAAGTTAATAGTATATCTAGCGGAGAGAAATGAAAAGCCATTTAACTCAGGTGCTCAAATATCAAAGCATAATACACCTTTATCTCTAATACATGAAAACAACTCTCATGGATCGATAGGTCGTTACTTCCCAGAATACACTTCCAAACATTCATTCACTATTCCCACGAAATATGGTATTCAAACCTTTATCGAAATATACGGAATGTTCTAGGATCGATTGTCAATTACATACACAGCTCGAGTTCACATGCAGTGCCAGTAATGTTGTTTCCAATGAAGTTACACAGAAGCACTCAAATTCCGATCATCCTGATAGTCATATCCTAACCACGTGTAGTTTAAAACCATTCTAAATCGCTGAAATTGACCCAAAGACAATGAATCATCCCTGAACATTCTCATAGCACCGAAACAGTTTATGCAAGGTATCGACATCCAGAGACCGTGGGTGGAGTACTGAGGTCTGTTGTTCGTTCAGAACAGAAACAGGGAAACGAAATGAAAAGATCGTCACAAAAGGCAGGAAGACGTACAAAGCAAAAAAGGAATCAATAACGCGTTTTCCACTGAAAGCTGGGCGGTTGCTCACCATACCACTCTCCGACGACAATCATCCACAAACGACAGGCATGGCATTACAACAGAAACACATCCCTTTTAAACAGACTCCAATTTCCTATTATTATTAATATGCATGTCACTGAACAAAAAGAGAATATTGATTGCAATAATTCTCCTAGGGTTATTAATGTGTTTTGTGACGTCAGTGTATTCTTAGCTTCTTCTTTCAACTTGCTTGATATCCGTATAAATGTAGGCTACACCTTTTTTGAAAAACGTGCGGAATATATTTACTTATCGACTTTATTTGCGGCGACCCGTAGAATAGAGGTTATGGTGATAGATTTTCACCTCTACTAGGTATCGTGATTCAAATTCCGGTCAATGCATATGGATTATGCGGTGGATAATTTTGGTTCGCGGCCTTTTAGCTCGAGATTTTACTGTTTTAATGTATCTCAATCTGATACCGCTCCATAATAATTAATACTATCAACATCAACTTACCATAAACAGAAGCGCAGCCACGTGAGGGATGTCTAATGGGGCTGCCCAGAAACCAATTATGCATATTAAAAATACAGCTTTTATTAATTTATCTTTTGTACTATATTTTTTATCCGAAAGCGATAAAATAATTAATATAAAATATTTGATCATATTATTTGTGTAACACATTCAGGCTCACAATAAATAAATACAAAACAGAAGGTAATTCAGATTTTGGAAATCATTTACATTCTCCATAATATTTGGGAAATGCGCAGGTTCCAAAGAAGCAAATATATTTTATGTAACTGCATCACGGAAATGAACGATGGCACATCAAATATCAATTTCATATTTTCGTTTCCCGAGAAGAATCTAAAATGCTGTCATAAATAAACCACATTCGCAATGTTTTCCACTGACAGCCATCTCTATGAAATACTATTAAGGAAACAATGGATCGGGAACCTTTAGATAAAAAGGCCAATTAGTTTCTTAACTTTAAGAATCTGTGGCGTAAAAAAACGACTTTTAACTGCTACAAGACGTACTTAATAACTCACTTATTCACTACCTAGTACACAGCGGCACACAGCATATATATATATATATATATATATATATATATATATATATGTATATATACACATATATGTATATATATATATATGTATATATACACATATATGTATATATATATATATATATATACACACACACACACACACGTTATGTTTCATTTCAACAGTTCATGCAATTCATAAATTCGCAGAGGATATGAATGTATGAATGCAACCACGCTAAAATGACAAACGTACGGCAGACATGATCTGTTTCCCGCAAACCAGGTTATTAATCGCAAATTCTAATTCTATCGCCAGGGCTTTGAACTCCCGTTTAAGAGTTGCAAGGTGCCAGTGGCTATGCCATTCCCATTGTATCCAAATACTATGGCCTGAAAAGATTGCTGGTAAAAAATTTGATTCGATTGAAAGTTGCAGCATATAAACACAGTGCATTGCCATTTTGTTTCTTGATAGAGTTCATTATTAATAAATAATAATAATAATAATAATAATAATAATAATAATAATAATAATAATACATCAGGAAATTAGTTCTTTGTTATAAATACGTAATTTAAAATATGATATCTTTTATTTGGAATACGAAACCTCTTTGCAATCTACTTTACAAATTTCACAACACCAAATCTCCAACTATAACATTTTATTGTACGCAGATTGCAGAGATTTATTTATCCTCAGATATTAATATTTGAAAAGCATACAATTATCTGCGGTATAACATATTTAAATGCTACATCAAATGAAAACTTGAGGGTAAAGGTGAATGACACGCTAAACTATTTACTAAATACGACGGTTACTTCCTGACTTTATAAAATCAATAATATAAATATATCAATGTGTGTGTATATATATATATATATACATTGTTCTTTTATATTATTTATTTGTTCTTATATATATATATATATATATATATATAAGAACAAAAAAAATTATTTATCTAAAAACAAAAACCTTTGCCTTAAATTGGTACAGACAGCAATAACATGAACTTAGTCACTTTTTGCAACCAAGTATAACGAACTTTTGCCGGTTATGAAAGAAAGAATTAGACTTGGGCGGTTTTAAAAATGAAGGGTTTGATACAGACAAAAGTACAATCAAATAAAGTAATTAAAAATTTGTTTTATGTGAAAAACAATTGTGTGAGAATTCCAAATTTTACAAAGTTATTTCAAAAAATGTGCTGTGTTTTTAACCACATAACTAATTAATCAATAATTAATAAAATATGTTACTATTGCTCTATATCCGAAAAATTTTGCAGAATTTTTCTACAAGGCAAATGTTCATTGTCAGTGTTTTTTATAGGATTTGAAACGAACTTCAATCTTCTTTAGATTGTAAATGCAGATGATTATTACATTTACAGGAGCGGATTTCGCTAATTTTGAAAAGAAATTGCTCGAATTTAAAACTAACAGATAAGCATAGCGTATTTTTACACATTTATAGACAAAAATTACAATTTTTGCAATCATATATTGACAAGTCACAAAAATTAACTTCCTGTTCAATCTTCAATTTTAATTTGTCTTAGACTAAGCCGAAGTTTCGAAACTCAACCCATTACATAACCGAAAAACTCTTCTCTACACCGACGATAATTACCTACATCCAAGAGCCAAACCATTAAAAGAAAATCACATCCCTTTTAAATGACACAAATTTCCTAATATTTCCTTTAAGCATTTTCTCGTACGTTAGGAATAATTGTAATTATCTTTGAAGGGATATTAACGTGTCGCATCTCGCCTGCGTATCCTTATCTTTAACGTGTCTGGTAGCCTCGTAATAACCAAGAAATATCGTTTGCCTAATTGTGGCTGGCATTATTATTTTCCCCGACTGCCAGTGGTGGGAAGCGTACACATACCGAACTCAGAAAGAAGACTGAAGCGATACAGAATGCATTTCCAAGAATCGTCTTTCCCTCGGAAGTGGGGAACAAGGAGAGGGTATCGCTTGATCCGACCGAGTGCGTGCCAGCTTCCTGAGGGCGGCGAAGACGACGGCTACGGAGACTGTGCCAGCAGCCCACCTTAAGCGCAGTTTACACGAGGACTCCTAAATGGCCGTCAGTCCAGAAGACGAAGAATGGCAAAGTGTAAACACCTGCTGACAGCGCGAGAGATAGTATAACAGCGGACTGTCCTATCTCTCCTGCCAGGTACGTTTCAAGTTTTGAGACAGGACAGTGAACAGTTTATTCAGAGTGCTGTGAACTGTAGGAAACGCCCACCGTAGAGGCAATGATAGTGTGGTCATGTGCTGGTGGGGAGAGGTGTTGCGTGTTAATTCCAATGTGTGTTTTGTTTCAAATTAATATCAGAACAGAGAGTTAATAAAAATACTTAAATAATTTTACCTCCTATTTGTTTTACTCCCACAATTGTTATGGGAATGTTTTTGTAGTAAAAGATAAATTAGTCGGAGAGAGATATTACTCGTCTTCTGTATTCTACGACAAAGAAGAATGTTTGTGTAATGTACGCTATCCACACTATAAAAATTCAGTTCTAATGGAAAGAATGATAATGCACATAGTTTGCACATTCTGAGGAAAAGAACAATAATGCACAATATTTTTAAAAATTGCTTAATGTGGATAATGATCCATTAAAAAATCAAGGTAGTTTATGTCACCATGCATGTTCTCTCGCAGTAGAAAACATGTAAATCTGAGTTACGATCTTTTCAAACTTCAAATGATCGTTCGTGTATTTGTATTTAATAGGTCAACATATTAGCCACAACATTCGCAGTCGTAGACGCAATATGTTTTACAGTACGTCTCGCCTTCCCGATGGCGTCATTTTCTTTCCAGTCGCGGACAAAGCTAGGACAAAGCACTGTCGCCGAAGCAACTTGCCTGTCTTCGTGCGCTTCCACAAGTCCAGTCCTTTGAAGGCAGTGAAGAGAATAGCTGCCGTATTCCGGATTATGCGCCAGCTAGGAGACCTTGGGTAAATGTTTTATTTATTTATCTAATGTTAAAAACAGTGTGACGTACAGTGGGGAGAAGTGTATTCTGGGCAAGTTTTCTTAAATTCTGGGATCCCTATCCTAACCCACATGCAAGTTGAATTCTGAATACAGATGGAAATGATCATTTTTGGTACGAATTGAAAAGAAAAAATCGATTTAGTGTAACAAAAACTATTTGCAAAGGCAAATCAGCTAAAGATTTTGGCTATTATACTCCATCGTACCCTTCGCGAAGGCATCGATTTCACGCCATGAGAACATGGATAATTTGTATAACTATATTTCCTATAGAACTCTAGAAGACGTGTACAGATAGGGAAGTTAGATTTATGGATTTTAAATGGAGCTTTAGCTGGCGGTTGCTGCCGTTTCAGATAGGACTCTGGCGCGTCCGTTGCTACGCGGCAGCACAGGTGCACGAGCCAACACACAACACTCACCACGCTGAATACTCAGGACTTAAAATGTTCGTTATCTCATTGCCTGCCGCTGCGCGGGATCACAGCCGTATGGCTGATACAATGGCTGCACTGGGCTATCTGCCAATTTCTCGCCAGGGTGAAAATTGCCTCGAATTTTGATTGACTGATTAGTGATTTCGAGCGTTTAAAGCCATTAGTCCCGTAAGTGAAGTGCATGCGTTTTCTTCGAGAGGTGGCGGTGGTCTTCCCCGCCGGATGGTGAGATTCGGCGCCGACCTACCGCGGCTAATGGGGTTTCCCGCGAACCAGGTATCTTCCACCAGCGGGGCACCGCCCCAGGTGGGACAAGCTCCAAGCTCCCGACCACTTTCCCGTTATGTGTGGTAGTGTGCATATAAGTAAGGGGTGAGGATACGACAAGGAAAAGGAAGGAAAGCATGGTCCGTTTGTTAGTGTACTGCTCCGGCATTCGTCTGATATTGGCCAGAGAAACCACGGAAAACTGCCGATCAGAGCCACCGGCCACTAGAATTCTTTCAGAGAGCGACTAAATTCTACCTAGCTGTATAGTTAGTGTCGAAAATCTTGCCGTCGTCGGGACCTTCCAGTCAGAGGCACTACAGTGACATCAGTTGATGCACTAAGCCACTTCTCCCGGTATTTGCCTCGGAGGGCATGTAGGGAGACAGGTTCGGAAAGTCTGAAAGGTCCATCACATTCTTCAATGATTTATATACAATATTTATATACAATTTTTGTATACACGACAAATGTTTTCTGAAAAGATCCGGTTTATGTAAGAATAGGATTTCAGGCTTGGAGTAAGGTTTCAGCGATAAAAATAAAATAAATGAAGATAAAAAAGGCATTGTTTTAAAATATAATAAATTAATCAATTTCAGTTTCGCAACGGATAGAGAATTTTTACAATAATGATATCTAGAAATAAGTAATCAACTAACCCAATGTGGCGGTGACAAGCTTACTTTTAGATAGTTCACTTTTTCAGTTTATAAAAACAAACAGAAAAATAACAACAAAATTAATTTTGAGATCCTTCAAAGAGACTTCGGTTGAAAGACTTCCCGTAAGTCGCAACGTTCCTACCGCTGCCGATGAAAATGTTCGCAGACGGAAGGTGTGAAAGTCACGGAAGGTTTTGATGCAAAAGTCTCCAAAACCTTATCTCTAATATTCTATAGCACTTGAAATTTCTCCTGCTGGTAACACGCCATCCAAAGTCCATATATCCAAATTTTCATGTGCATCCGAGTATCCAGCATGATGAGTGTTGGGGTGTCAGTTTCAACGCGGATACGACTGGTCATCATCGAGAGTAAGAGCGATACACGAAACACGGTCACCGGGTGGGAAGAGAGGTGTTCCCACGGAATAAGGGGAACACAAATGAACGATAGGAGGGAGTGAGAAGGAAACTGGAATGCGAGAAGATGCAAAATGTCATGATTGACATAAAGAGCCAGAAAATATACTGAAAATAATGGCAAAAAGAATGAAAAGAGTCATTTAAGAAAAATGCAAATGTACATGAAGTGTAATACGACACCAAGTCTTTCGAAGATGAAGGAAACGAACAAGAATGGGAGGGAGGGAAGATAGGTACCTGGACTTATATCATGTATCGATGATTGGTTAAGTAGATGAGAATGAGATGAATAATGGGCGGAGCAATAGTGTCATTAGAGGCAGAAAAGGAGAACCTCGCCTGCGGCGGAGGCAGTGCCTTCAGGAAAGGTGACGCAGGGCGTGGTAGTTGAGATGGTGGTTCGGATCTTGTTAGGGCGACGGCGTCAGCGTGAGGTGACAGGTATGATGGATGACGGTGTATCCGGCGAGTGCAATGTTTATAGACGAAATGGTAGCAGTGAAGGCAAGGAAATGTGTGTGTGAAACGAAGATGGTGAGGCCATGGTGGAAAGATGTGAGTGAGTTACTCCGGTGCGCCGATTTTTGCTCGTTCTGCGCAGCACCAGTTTGCGTCACGAACCACGTGACCACAGCACGGGCACTTCGTTTGAATAGCCAGACCTGACTCTGGCCGCCATGTCGTATGGAGAGCGAAAAGTGTTGAGAAACATTTTGAAGGTGGTGCAAAGTGACAATTTTCAAAGGTAAACAAAGCAAAAACAAGACGATGAAGGTGTACAAGATGCAACATTTAAAAGAAATGCTTCATAAATCTGTTTCAATGTCTTGTAACGAGGTGATCATTTTGGTACCTGGCTGCATTTAAAATTCCCGCTAATAATGTGACGCAAACTGGTATCTGAAGCTCATTGGCTCAAGTCGGATAAGATGCTCAAGAGCCCCCCCCCCCGCCCTGGTGAGGCTAGGGTAGGCTACCAGCGCTGGCAGCCTTGGCGTTAGGAGCGGCAAGCCGTGGTGGAGGTGGCGGAAGCCGAGGGTCACCGGCGGCTGCAGAGGCTGCGAGGGCGGTGGGCGGAGGGGCTGGAGCCGGCGAGCGGAGCAGCGGGGAGCGGGGAGCGGGTGGCTCTGCGATAAGCACGTCGCCCCAATCACGCCAGATAACGCGACGCGCTTCCTCGCGTTTCCCATCCTGGAGTTTGTGGATACAGCGGAATTAAAGCAACGGGTTCCGACGCCCCTCTGCCCTGCCCTGCCCTGCCCTACCGCCGCCACCCTCGCCGCAGCCCCTGGGCCTGGAGGCGGCGTTTCGTTTAACCCGACTCGCGATTCGCAAACTCGAGATTCGAGAGACGCGATTGCGAAGAGTTCTTCTAAGTTCCGGAAAGGCGCCGTCAGCGCTGTCTCCCGCGCCAGCAACATGCCATTAAATTCTTCAACAGTTCTTACTTTGTTCTCTTCAACTGCCGCACGCCAGGTCCGCTGCCGGCTTGGTATTTAGGAGCAAGGCTAAGTAATACAAGAACAGACGCAGAAGAGGAAACAAGGTTTAGAAGCTCTTAAGAACGATTATTGCACACGTTTTCAGACTTGGGGGAGTAAAAGGACAATCTCGAATGGTGCCAAAAGGAAGACATCATGGCAACATTTCTAACAAGAAGTTCCACGGTTGATGAGATTAAACATAGTTGCAAATTCTACCTAATGTGAATTATTTCAATGTTCTGAAAGGCGTGCAAGTTCGCATTTACCCGATAGGTTTGAATGGGTTCTGCTACCAACATAACAATAATGTCTTAATTTTAGCGACATATTTCGTTTCGTATTACACATACACACTTTACAATAAGTGTCAAATGTTACCTATGAATAGCAGGAGAAACAACAGGCTCTATCTTCATGAAAATTCAAGTAATACGTTATAAGAGTACAAAGATTTCGTACCGTTAAATCCGAGAATCCATATTATGTTTGTTAACATATGTAACATAGCTTAAATGACTGGATATAAACTACAATTCGATTATGCTTTTCACGATGTAATGAGAGCCTAGCGAAACAAGTAACCAATCGCAAAGCAAATGTGCATTATATTTTGAAGAAAATCCGAACTACATATAGTTTGTACAACATTTTTAAAAACATCTTGAGACAGAAATAACATTCATAATAATTACACATGTTCCTTCCTCACAGATAATGGCAATTAATTACATAATTATATTTAACGCATTTCTTGGCAAAGTCAGGATATTAGAAATAGTAAATGTCAACGCCAAGCACGTTCAAATATAGTAAGTATATACTATTATAGTGTTCGATATTAATATTGTTTCTCTCACGGCTCAGAACAATATAAAATTTTTCAAGCGGAGTTCTAGTATAATACCCAACGAAATTCAAACTGGAAATTCGATTCTGACTTCGTGTTTTGAAATGGCTAGCGTATACAAAATGCACGGTCAATACAATGAAACCCAGTAATCTCATGAATATTTTCATATCCACGAGTTTGCGTGACAGTATAATATCAACAAATCTAATGGTTACACAATTAATTTAAAATTTCATAATAATCCGTTGTTATGATCTCCGAAACAAATGCATTATTTAAGCCTATTCAATATGTACATAAATAATGAAGTAACCCCTATATTTTATGAGCATTCCAGTTATAAAACTGAGACGTTTGTTCTTTAGTAAATCAGTGTGAATCACAATAAAACCGACGTCTGCCAACATAACCCAAGATAAAATATGACGTATAAGATTAATCTATAATCGTATTCGTTAACACTTAAAAAATATACATAACCGTTGTAGCATATCTCTTGTAGATACAATACCTCCAAGTTTATTTAATGCCTAACATTAACTATACAGAACATGCGATTCCTTAATAATTTACTGCAAATCCTAGATAGTACTACGCAGCGCCGCCTTGCCGGAGACAACACGTAACAAAATTTTCCATGTTATACTGGATGAATTTCATGCGTGTCAGAAAACTATACCATTACGTGCCGTGATTACATGATTGAGGGACATACCACGAACCAAAGCACGTTTCTAACTCGCAACACTGAGCGTTAGTCACCGCTGACTGCAACGAGTAAAGAACACGATGTAAAATCAGACGGCCATTTCACAGAGAAAGAGCAATGCGATGCGGTCTTCGCGCTGGAATACATGGGCAGGGGGCCCAAAAGGAAGAGGGGATAGGTGGGACAACTTACCCCAGGTACGACATAATTGAGACACAGATTTTTCTCTCATTCAAAACATAACAAGAATGTTTTTACTTATAATGCAAATCAACCTCTGTAAGTTATTTTTGCTGCAAGGAGAAATACATTCCGTTTATCTACCACTTTTGTTTGATGCACTAACCCACGCCTTTTGCATTCTCTGGGCGTTCCAGGCACGTGTGACAACTCAGAATAACAGTTTTTGTGGAACTTCAGAATCAAAAATACACATTTATAATAGGTAATAACTAAAACATAGTAAGCGTAAAGATCGACAAGAAGTTTAAGGATGCAAAGAACCGACAAAAGAATGCTGAGATGAGTCGCAGTGGTGGTGGACGAAACATGCGGAATTTGCCAACGCACAATTTGAAGGTCACAGCTGAGAAGTGAAACTGAATGACTGTCGAAAAGCTAGGTGACGTTATTTTCTACTGGTGGCCTGTACCAGCCACAGCTACTCATCTGTTGGGCAACTCATTAAAAATACTAATTTCTTTTTCTCGGGTGGAGCTACATCTCAGATCGAACCTTGGTCACACATCCGCGTACTCGCAGTAAATCTGCAACCTTTCATGCTACACTGATTAATTCAATCTTATGAAAGTTACATCAGACTTTTTGAATTACATTGTGCAATTAGTATCACAGACAATGCTTCTCAGTAATACATGTCATATATGAGTTCTATAACGCTGAAAAATATTGAGTTGCATTGATATTCAAGAAAATAATGCTATACTATTGGATACAGTCACAATTATCTGAGTTATATCACGGCAAGTCTTAACAATGAATTACAAAGAGTAAAAAGTATCGATGTCAATTCTAGCTTTTCGCTTTTCTAACACATTAATAAACTACTATTTTTTTCTTAGATCAGTCGCCTAAGCGACTAGTTATTTCAATGTAAGACAACGCTCTTTCAACCACTGTATTACACTACACTGGATCACGAAATATTTAAGCACAAAATATATTTAATAAAAAATAAAAGAGAAACAGCTATACCACTGAAGCAAACCACTAAGTGTAGGGAGTGATATTTGTTTTTTCAGACATACTAGAAAAGATTTTATAGACGAATGAGACACTTTGCTAGTCTTTCAGGCGCTGTAAGATGTTACTCTCACAATTTACTGGAGTTATACAGGGTCTTACTCTACACACAGTGTGGTTTGAAGTCTCCGGACACCCATCGAACGCCCACTGTGTGACCTTATGCTATATAGAAGAGGAAATGTATATGCAAGCACAATGCGTCAACAGTGATACCTGTATTTCGTCAGAATGAGTCAACACAGATAACGGAGTTCGGTCGAAACAGAATTGTAAAGACCCCAAGTTCGGGCATTCCGTCAGAGATAATTCGTAGGATACATCCCTCCGTTAACGATAGGTCCTCTGTAAGAATATTTTTATGAAGTGGAATCAATAGGGAAATATTACATCCATTTATGACTCTAGTAGGCATAGGACATTAACTGATAATGATTACTGAAATCTCCAGCGTCCGATACAAAACAATCCTATACAGTCTAGTTGAACTCGAGGCTCATTGCGAGGTCCGGGTTCGATTCCTGTCGAATCTCGTGTGAAATGTTTTCCAGCAAAACGATTTTGGCTGCTTCACAAGGGCTAGTCCAACCCCGGTGAAGTGTCCTAAACCCTACCCCTATCCTTATTCCTTCCCAATTCTGGCCGCTGGGTAGTGACGCAGGGGTGCGTGGAGTACGAGGCGCGTACGCGGAGATGCTACCTGGCGATCCTCTTTGACAACTGACTAGATGAGACGAGACGGGACACATAAATACAGCTTGATATTGGAGGATTACTCCGTAAGAAGCGCTCAACGCTCGACCAGGAGCGAAGAGCCGCGTTGCGTCAATAAAGTCAGAGTAAGGACGCAACGAATTTAAAAAAAATCCTCAGATATCTTTATCATCTACGGCAAAGTTGTTCAGTAACAAGTCAGGTACACAGGTCAGTTATAGAACGATTCGTCGAGAAACAATAGGACAATTTGAATACAGTAGTCGTGCTGCTCGCAACCTCTTAGCTCGCAAGAAGTCTCTTGATTTCAATAACAAATGAGCGTTATTTCGCATAGAGTGGTGTAAAAAACGCCTTCATAGTTTGAGGAGCAGTTGAGAATGCTATGGAACGATAAGAAACGGTAGATTATGATGCGCTCAGATGAGCATGGGTGTACCAGGCATATGTCTAGAGAACGGTATTTACCCGTGTGTGTTGTGGCGACAGTGAAATTCGTTGGAGGTGGTGGAATTGTCGTCGGATGTTGGTGATGGGACGGTTTTGGGAACTCTATCCTGATTTGGTCACATACCATTAGTTTCGATTGAGAGGTCAGAGATCGTGGATGTTTATGAACACATTTGACACAACAACTATGTGAATGGCATTTTTTCTACGAGTATGCGACAGCTCCTACCTTCAAAGCAGGAATCGTTGCACTTGTAGCGTCATGCACAAACGCAATTGTACGAACGGCCGCGGGAAGGGCCGGGGGGCGCCTTTGTTCGACGGACGCGGCGGGAAACCCTAGGAGGCAGCGTGGGGGGGGGGGCGGGCGGACGGTGTCTGGGGGGGGGTGCCAGAGCCGGCAATGTGTTGCCGTACAGAGGCTGACTCGTTGTGGAGTCGTAGGTGGGTTGCGGCGCTTCACGCCATCTAATGTTTGAGATTAGTGCGTAGTGGTGTGGTAGCCGTAACGGGAAAAAACTCCGTGTAGGGATATTAGTAATTACGTTATTTTGTAATAAGGTGGTGGTCTGTTAATAAACCTCTAAATTACTAAACCCACACTCGTCTGTGTTATTATTGCAAATGCATGACGCCACACACTGAATTCAAAGAAAATCAGATGGACTTGCTGGTCTGGAACACGCAAAGCTCCGACGAGGAGCCCATTGGATATCCTTGGGTTGACTTGAGCGTCGGTTGTGTACCAGAGTAAATAAATAAAACTTTCACTTTCTACACATTTAAAATTGATCATTCTCGGACGATACTGACAACAAATTTCATAGAATCAGCCTACGGACAAGAAGGTGAAGAAAGTTGTGCTCAAGAAGTAAATTATAGATTTTTTCCGTGATGCGCATTCAGACAGAGGTTCCATGTTGTGCCTGTTTAGCGTAAGCTCAAATAAACCTACAATAATTTTCGCCCTTTTGATATCCAAATGGTTGCAGACTCGATCTACCACAAAAACAAATCATTATAGTTATCAAATTAATAAATAATATAAAAATAACTCAATCTCGCCACTACAATCCTCAACCAGTGAAGACCACACATCCACTGACAAAGCTGAATTTCTAGCACCACATTTCGCAATAACATTTTCACTAAACCCTTTCTCTCCCCATCCCACACACTCCACCATAAAACATATCCTAAACTCCCATCCCTCACCATCAAATCACCTTTTATTCGCCTAACAAAATTAACAAAATAAAATAGCATATATTTCATCAACAAATTTGAACCAGTAACGCGAGAACAGTACATACATTCTCGCATTATTTGAAACTTTTGCAATTTTCGAAAATTCGGAGAGTTCAGCCAAGAATCAGCCATTTTTATAAGCCCTATTCAAGGAAAAGAGTTAAAGAAACAAATTGGAGCCCCTTTTCAGAATTTTTTAAAATTTCCTTCATTTTAACGCAAAAATTATATGAAAATTACTTACAATTCCAAAAAATTGTCTATCAACTATTTGCTGATCTAATTTTTCGAGCACATTTCATTAAGAACGAAATCTCTATCATAAATATTTTAGTTTTGAATTATTTTTTTTAGTTTGTTAAAACACAGAGTTAACCGAAAATGGAACTTGCGCCCCTTTGAAATCGCCGCTCTCCGCTGTAGCATTACAATACTTTCTCGTAACTGCTAAAGTATGAAGTAGGCAAAGTAACGGTATAAGAAATGCATTTTTTCTAGTGGTACTAAATCAGCACGTACACTCTCGCCCGTAATTTCACGCAAAATTGCACGAAAAGTATTCATTTTTCGAAAAATTATACATGACCTAATTTCAAAATCTATCTGTAAGGAACAGATTTCATTAAGGAAAATAATCTCTATATTCAAAACTGTAGCTGTAGGAATACGCCGAAAATATTTTCAATTTTTGTAATTTTCGAATTAAGCGTTTTCAACGAAAATGAGACCTGCATCATTATGTTAAACGCCCAACAACTAAATTTCATAAAAAACGATGGAGCCATTTTTTTTTTAATTTTGAAAATATTCCAGGGGTTTCATGTTAAGTACCCCCTCAATTAAAATATCGGTTTCAAATACGAGGGGCCGCGATATCAGCCAAATCGACTGTGGAATATCAATTAGGGGGGGAAATCGGCTGAACGGTTTAGCCGCAAGCGTTGTTCATAGACGAACGGTCAGACAGACGTTTTGCCGTCTTTTGGCTTTTCGGTATCAAGGACAAACAAAATATTTATTCTGGCTACACCACGATGGATTTCTTTTTCTAAAATTAACAACTGGATTACCTTTTCATTACCAGGGCCCTGTAATAAAAGAAAATTCGCAGTTTTTCGCGCTTCATTAGATAACCTGCTCTCTTCTGCGTAAGCAGTAGTTGAAAAGATAGCATCAACATTTTAAGACCTGGTACGAATGAAGAGCAAAAACAACGTACGGAGCTCGAGAGGTGAGGATTTAAAAGCCCCCATCCAGTGCAGCGGAATTGCACCGGGGCTGTCGGCCAGGGCTTTGGCGAGGAGCGACCGCCCGCCGGCCAGGCGCGCGGAGTGCATCCCGGCGCGGCGACGGAACGCGCCGGCTGGTTCCCGCGTAAGTAGCGCACGGCCCGTTTTCTCAAAGGCTGTCATAACAGTGTGTGAATAGGCCTCGCAGGCGACGGAAAGCGCAGGCAACCGCACGCCCCCACCCCCGCGCCCGCGCGCTTCCGCTCAATGCAGGAAGAAAAGCGAGCGGAGGGAGAAAGAAACAAAGGTGGTTTGTGAAGGAGGATAATGCTCGCCGTCCTCGCATTCCGCCGCGGGCTGCGGGAGACGAGCGCGAGTGACAAGGTAGGCGCGGTGCGGGCGGCCCGGGGGCGGAGCGTGGGCGGGGCGCGAGCGGGACGCGAGCCCCGGCGGGCAAACGGGAAGGGAAGAAGCCCGAGAAGCGCGGAGAGAGCGGGGGAGGGGGTTGGTGGAGAGGGAAGGAACGTAGGCGCCGCCACTAAGCAGGCGCAGCCGCTTTGATCCGCCACGCACCCGCCGCACGCAAGGCCGGGCGTTACTCGCTACGCCACCGGACAAATAAAATTGCGGCGGGGTCTGCAGTACTAAGAGGGCTAGACAAATCCTGGCAAATCTTTTCACATTGTCCTTGAGAAAACAAGATACGAGTAAATTGTAGATATAAAATGCGTAATGGCCTTTCAGGGAGAATTCACTCCAAACAACCACTTATGTTGTATGCGTTGCTGACGATGTATGCAAATCAATGTCTTTCGCAAAAAGAATACACATTTAATTCTGTCACTACGCTGGTGTTAATTTTTTTTATAATACGTTACAAAAACATGGTTTTCACTTCAGTATTAGACCTAGCAGGAGATATTATATTATTTTAGCTTATTCATTGTCATCAAATTTTGCCACAGTACATTACTCTGCTGAGACACGCACACATGCGCGCGCGCGCACACACATACACATACACTCGTCAAATCCATTTCCCTTCGATTTGTACTCACATTCATTTTCATGTATACATTTCATTAATACATCCCAGTGAGATTGCACTCTTGGAAATTTTATGTACTTACGTAGCACAGGACAGGTAAAAATACAGCCCGACCCTTACCTGAAACAAAGACAACAAGGTTATAAATTCAAGATTGCATTATTTATTATATATTCAAGTATTATAATTATATTATATATTACATATATATTATATATATTATATTATATTACATTATATTATATTCATACATTCAAATTCTCCAGTCATATAATTTTTCCTCCTCTCACGCTAACACACTGTTCACTCTCTGCCAATCCCGTAATACCTGACCGCTGCCAGTTGGTCACTGCCTTGACCAATCCCGCATACACCCTTCCGCTATTAAAGGTGGTCACACCAGTCATTTAGCAACACTACCTCTCGGAAGAATGCCTCAAGATGTAGGCCTAACCGTCAGTCACCACGATTTAGTCGCAGGTCGTTTCGCCAGACAAGACTTTTTTTTCTTTCAATAAGATACCACTGTACAATCGCTGACACCTTGTAAAATCAAAATAAGGTAAATATTACATGCATTCAAATATTCATAGCCTATAAAGTATATTTTGGAGAAGGAAAATATTATTTAGTCAAATACACTTGTGGAATTCTTTAACGTTATTTTTATTATAAAAGCTTCTAATGCTTAAAACCGGCGGTCGTTTGTAAAAGAGAAAATTAAGAACAGTAATAGAACACAGACGAATAAATAAGAAAAAGATTTGTTTTATGATATTAGTTTTTATACATTTATCCCAGAAATGCATCTATTTGGTTGAAAAAATAATTCCATTTCTTTGCACGTGATCGAGGAATATCTCAGAACACATTCTACCGATCCTGCTTCATGGCCCTTAAACAAGGGACAGCCGAAAAAGGATTTGTCAAAGTGACAGGAGCTCCCACAGAAGCACTGGCATAAAACGGAGCTTGCTAGTAATAAATTCTTGACAATAGAAAAGCATTTACCAGTGACATGAATGGCACGTTGATATCTACTTTGTGTCGTCTTGATTAACGCAGACAAATTTAAGATGGAAGTTTATGAGGAACAACGATAAATATACAGAAGACAATATTTTGACTACCTGAAGAATTTCCATAATTTATTATATTCGTGATAATAAGTTTATAGTTTTCAGAAATGCGAAAATAAACAATCCTGATGCGGATCATTAGGCAACCAAAACACGCCTTACTCAAAACATATCGTCGCTGATGATGGACAACCTAATATGTGACGGATTTGACGATTTTTACATTTTGGTGTCAATGATTCAGAAATTTGCTTGTTCTTTAGTTCGATTAGAAAATTTTCAAAGTAAACTAGAATTTGTGGTATTAAAACAGACAATAAAAACCCTCCTATGTGACCTTTACAATTTATTGACGATAGTATACCTCGTATGTGGTAAGAGCCACATGGAAGCTTTTGTAACGTCGTGGGTAGGGATCTACGCCACAAAGAAACAGACACGAGTGGGTATTTACAATTTATTTACAATAAATTATTTACAGTAACTAAAACCTCACTCTAAGGCGTTTGTCGGAGCTACCTGCCGCAGCCCCCCTCTCCCTAAACGCGGCCGCGCCTGCGAGTAGCCAACTCGGCCGATTCGCAACTGGGCACCTCATGTGCCTCGGCAGACCATCTGCCCTGAAGTATAAGGCATAATTCTCCGTGTCCGAACTTCGAACACCTACTCGTGCCTTCAGCACTTCCGCGCCAGACTTGGCCGGACACGTTTTGCGATGTTTGCCGCGAGGAAACCAGAATCTTTACCCCCGAAGGGTCCTGCGACGCATCTTAAAATAGGCCCGAGTAACATGACCTCCTACGTCATCTGCCCCCCATGCACTCGTCTTGAAGCGAGTGCCACCGACGCCGCATTTTGTGCCCGGCGTCTACGAACCAGCCCCCAATCCTCTGGGACTTCCGTGAGGGGCGGCCTTTGTTCGGGAGCCAATTTTTGGCTCCCTCATCCCCATACCTTGCAACTCAGGAGCAGGGAGTTAAGTTTATGACGCTACACTTTTCGTAAAGTGCTTCCAGAAAAATATTAAAATAAATAAATATTAATACTATTATATAGAAAGAGTAGACTGATTAATCCTAGCCAACTGTGGATTATTAACACTAAAAAGTGTTATTCCTTCCTCCTGTAAAATTTTGTTTTTGTCATATAGGAGATTGTCTATCGTCAATGACGCAACATTAAAATTCCATAGTGCTTGGCACAGGTACACGTAAAATCACAGATAGCTACCACCACCACATTTCGTGTTTTTAGAATAGGGTTTTCTGACATCGAAAAATCAAAACCATTTAAGAAATATACTAGTGCATCATATTGAGAAAAATAAACGTTTATGTTTGTACATGACGCTGACGACCAAAAACGACAACCAAATTTACCACTCTAAATTACATAGTGCTTTTTAGATGAATAGTAAGTACTGCTCTTCTCCTGCCAACGGACCGCACTGATATGCCGACACTCGCAGCTAAATACTCTCTATGAATAAGGGAAGAAGGGTAACCTCTAAAACATTGAAGATAGCAATTCAAATAAACATGTATTCGGACTCATCAGCAACTTCCTTTAAAATTCCTGAATTGAATGTTTTATAATAAATTAATAATTCATAAGCGGATAGAATTTCAGTACAAATATAAATGGCTAATAGTTAATGAATGTTTTTATTTTAATTCTTTCCGTGAATTCGAAAACTGAAAATACGAACGCTCAACGCATGCTCAGAGCTACCTGAGATAGAAATTGTGAAATGTTCCCTGGTGGGTATTATTATAATTATTTCATTTTAGGAAAAAATAAATTCACACTGAAAAATGTGTAGGTCAAAGTAAAATAACATTAACTCCTGTCAGTATAACGTTCTCTATAGCAATTAAAGTATACAATCAATATAACACAGTAACTCTTCAAAATGTCACAGAAAGATTTCGAATGATGCGTAGAAGGGAGGTAACGAAATAAAAAGGTACAAGATGGTATTCGGGATACAGCGACGAAGGGAATTGCCTGTTTCGTCACCCAAGTAATACCTTCTTTTCCCTTAGTAAGTGAAAGGAGCGTAACGAAATTTGCGTGATCAGACGGAAGAGTAGGCCTCATGGCCTGAGTCTCGCCATGTAAAATAAGGCATTCATTCATTCAAGGGAGGCGCTGGATGAAGGGGGTTCGAAACGTCCGCAAGAGGTAAACATTTAAAAAAATTAATTTAATAATTGCTAAATAAATTATTATTATTTAAAATATACACGAGTTTTAGTTTATATGAAATGACTGACATCCCAAAAGTCAACACTTCTTAAATTTATAACTGGGGTCGTTCAGCATATGAGCATATTTAATACTGAGATTTACTGTACACCTCTACAATTAAAAATATTTTACCTGCGTCATTTGAAATAGAGTGATTCTTCAATCGTCGGTAATAATCTTCGTTCTTTTGGTAAGCCGACTGCGTACACTTCATACCTTACCATATGTATCTTACGCACGTTTTCACTAATACATCGGAATGTAGGAATTATATGGCATGTAATATCACAAACAAATCATACTTGAACAAATACACACGTGAGCGTAGGCTTCCGCGGCCGGAGTCATGATTAACTTGGCTATCCGGGAGACGCCGCGTCCAGGGCACAGGTGCCAACGTTTCGGTCGCCATTCTGCGACCTTCCTCAGGGCGCAGTACTACGCCCTGAGGAAGGTCGCAGAATGGCGACCGAAACGTTGGCACCTGTGCCCTGGACGCGGCGTCTCCCGGATAGCCAAGTTAATCAAATACACACGTGTACGACAGCAATTGCGGAATCGTTAATTACGAAAGGCGTTCAAAACATCGACGCAACCACTACTTAGGAGAGATGTTCGCCTTTCCCGCCACCCTTAAACGAAAAATTAACGAGAGTTACGACAGCGCCGGTGTTTCTCCAACTACTGGATGTTGCCACCGCGCGGGAGCTCCAGGCTCGCGAGCTGGGAACGAAAAGTCCTCCAGCAGCGCTTCAGCCTTGCAGGAGAGAATGGAACAGAAGCGAGAGGAAAGGACCGGACGCATTGTGGTAACACGACGGCGTTTGCACGTAAATCAGTTGGATGCAGGACGTGCGCAAGACTGCGAAACAAAACGTTAGGGAGCGAAAGCTGCGAGTTCGCGGACACGAGACTTGCGAGAGCGCTGCACCTCTTCTGCGGACTACGGAATTAGCGGAAGGCCGGTAAACAAGCCGCTTTGGTAATGGTAAGATTACTTTACTCAAGCCGGTGATTTCATTAGCATATTTTCTGCATTTTTATAAAATAAGTACCCGTCATGCCTATACATATCATGCCTTGGAACATGATAATCTTGATATAAATTAAGAGTATTTTTGGCATCCATTCTCATTTAACACTGCTCTCGATTAACACTTCACTTTATTGGAGCTCATGATTTCATTACAATCATTAGCATATTTTCTGCAATCTTTATAAAATAACATAAGTAATCGCCATGCCTATCAACTTAGCTCAGGATAAGCTTGATATAAAATAAAGTGTATTTTGGCATGCATGTACATTGAATACAGGGCGATTCACAAGTAAAAATATTCAACTGAATTTTGCAATAAACTGTGCAATTCTTTGCGTCATAAAATATGTTTCATGGCTACGCCAGCGCGCAAATGACCCAAAAGGCAAATTTACATCCCATTATTTTCATTGCAATTAAATCAGTATTTCCTTCACAACTTAAATGAATGTCTCGTTGGTAAACAAATTGAGTTTCACATTTTTCAACAAGTAAATTTTATCAATTACGTTTCCGTAGGAGATAGCTGCAAAGATATAAGCTTCACTATTCCACATACACATTTTCATCAAACCCTTAGAAGGATTCGCAAGACTAGAATACGTAGGTACACAGGAAAGTAGTACTCCTATTCAAATTAAAACGACGCACATGATCGATCAAGGCTAAAATCGACATAAGCAGCTGCTATTCAGAAACAGAAAAGTTCCTAGTAGCGTAAATTCATAGAATAGAAAGGAAAGACTAAATCTTACAAACGGCACTATAAACTACATATTCCAGTTCAACACTTGCAGACTTCTTTGTAAAGAAATAATCATGCTGGGAAAATGCGACGTAGAGATTAGTGTGGATTGACTTGTGAAAGTAATGTTCACACCCTATATACACTTTCCCGACAGCTTCCAGTGAAATCGATAATGTTCGAAATCACGTTGCCGTGGGAGTAGTACAAATGCGCTTCTCACTCCATTATTCAGGGTAATCGTAAACAGAAGACGGTTTATTCAAATCTAATTTCATTGGTAATAGCTTACTGATGAACAAGACAAACAGGTTAACGAACACAAATCCACTCACCTCAGCGTACAAAACAACATAGTTACGTTCCCCAATTGGACAATGAGGCTCACCTAGGGCAAGGGATGTTTAACACACGTAACAACGTTGCCCATTATTTTCCTACCGACGAAGCCTTATTAAATAAATGGTCTGCATAGGATAAGAGAAATTACTATTTTTTGTATCGTTCGGTTATTTTTTCTTTCAGTGAAATTTTAAAAAAAAGGGTTAATTTGTATTATTGCTACAGCACAAATGAAAAAGATGCTTCTTTATGATACGAGCTATGTTAAAAAAATTCTAATTGATTTTTTTATATATTTGTTTAGTGTATCATGAAAATTCCGGTTAACCATGTCATGAATTTGCTTTTCAGAACATAAAAAATTAGATGTAGTAGATAAAGTATTATCTCATTCAAAGCACATGTGTGTACTATGGTATTTCCGTACTATCTCAACAACGCTGTTCAAATGCAAAACTTGAGGCCAACCTGCCTGCTGTGGCCCTATGCCCCTCGTCTTTCACTAGTCTAGAGCAGATCGCGCCGGAGCGGTCCCATCCTTTCCCTAGCCGTCGATCTAACTTACTAAGCAGCGGTCCTCGCGCTGAGCTAGTTGAGAGGCCCACTTGAGCAGCACTGATGTTCCACAACCTGTTGTAAACCGCATCCCGATATCTGAAACCGTTTCCCAAACAACAGGGTGTTTCATCATGTGTATTGAACAAATCATTTACTGACTTATGAAATTTTAGTAACAGCATACATGAAGTTCAAAAAATATAGATTCGATTTCTTAAAAAAATCAGAATATTGCAAACAATAGTGCTACGGCATATCACGTCCCATGATTCATATTTGTTGTTAGAAAACAGCACTTCGATAACGTACGGCGTTTAGAAGTTATTGTGTAGATCCCCAATTTATAGAAACCTCGCATAATTCACTTACTATTTCGATTTTTAACAGAGGACTTTCCATTCCAATTTTACCATGGTTATAACTCAGAAACACAAGCTTGCCGAGTGTCAATTTAGAAACACGTATGCGCTATGCTCTATCAATCCAGTCAGGGTCGTAAGCGTGCTATTCCCCTCAGTCCGCAGGCAAGAGGCACACGTCTCCCAGCATCTTCAGTGAGTAACCTCGCATCACGGCCTCGCCTTCTGCCGCCGCCGCCGCCGCCGCGCTGCCGCCACCACCAGCGAAACGCGCCACGTGACCAGTGCGGGCGAGCCATTGCGGAGCGGCGCGAAGACAACGACGCCCGTCAATCAGACGCGTCTTTGTCGGGGGACCGGACGGCTCGGCGCTGCCAGCCGCCGCGCGCCGGGGCCCCAAGGTCGACAGCGACAACGCTGTCCCGCAGATGGCTCCCGGCCCGCCTCGCCGCCCGCCCGCCCGCCCGCCCGCCCGCCCGCCCGCCCGCCCGCCCGCCCGCCCGCCCGCCCGCCCGCCCGCCCGCCCGCCCGCCCACTGCCTCCCAGCGACGCCGGGAATTAACGAACTCGCGGCACAATCGGGTTGAAACGCTGCCCAGTGCCAGTCGACGGGAACGGACACTCAATGGGTACACAAGTAAAATCGACGTCTTCTGCGAAACGTTCCCTTTCACAATGAATGCATTTCTCTTTTCTGTGGAAGGAATAACGAGTTTTCGGGTTCCCAGAAACACAAATAAAGTTTTATTTACAAAATAAGTGATGTGAATTCATTAGTTAATTCTGAAAGGCAATACATCCTGAACTTACCAATCGAAGTTATAGCATTGAGGATCTCCCAGAAATGCTGCTAACACGCTTCAATAATGCGTCGTACAAAGAGAAATTAAAATTGTCAGATTCCATGGAAATTTAATTGAAACAGAAATACAAATTTCATAAATTATTTTAAGCAATGATACCACAAAATTATTTTAAGCACAATACTATATTAATAGAGGCCATTATGATACCCACTATTACAAGAACCGTTCACCGAGTTTTATTGCCCCCAATCAGCCAATTTAGCCGGGTGACCTAGTATCTTCAGTTAGTACAGAAAGTGGCTTAAGTAAATTTGACGAAAACATCTACTTAATATGGACAAGGTGCGAAGAGAAATATGTACACATACCACAATTAAGACTAAAGAAAAACTACTTTTATTCCCTCTTATTAAAAACACATTGATATTTACAAACCAAAGTTAAATACCCCGATTTTGAACGCACAAAAGTCATCGTACACTTCTGCGTAATAAATATATTAGGTCATGGAATACCATGTAGGATTTCCATTTGTATTGATTATTGCCTTCAGTCTTCGCGGTGTGAATTTCACTACCTCTGCAGGAGTCTTGGGGTCAATTAAAGCTCTTTCTTGCAGAGCATGTTTAAGATCTTGTTAAGTAGACACGCTACTTTATACTTTTACTTTCTCGCATTCCATTTACTTAGTATAGAGAACGCATTTTATTGCTACGGCACAAATGGCAATTTTCGACACAAAAAACTAAATTTTTGTGCCCTCATGATGAAACAGTGGATAAATCATGTTCCTCTATGTAGTAAATTAGTTTCTCTAACAATTGGTGAAGTCAGAATCCACGTTTTGTGGGTCCTTCATATCAAAAAACTGGTTGAAAGCAAAACGTCCGTCCGTCCGTCCATCTGTCCCTCCGCCCGCCTGCCCGCCTGCCTGCCTCCGCCCGCCCACCCGCGTTTGTTAGTGATCAAAGCTAGCGACTTAACCAGTGTTGTCCAACTGGCGGCCCGCAGTGCCATTTATTGTGGTCCCCAGATGATTATTAGTCAACAGTGAAAGTGTCTTGTATCCACGTCAAGCGAGAACATTATTTTATTTATTTATTGTCTTTTGGATTGAACAATACAAAAATTTAAAAAATGTAATGTGTCTAAAACACACTACATTTGCTATGATTGCTTCAATCTACTTGTAATTAAATTACAATAAACTTACTAATAATCTTAAAAAAACTTGTATTGTTCCACGGTGGGAGAGGTATCTTTATATGATAACTCAACTTTGGGTCAAGATCTGCGAATTTATTTAGGAATGTATGAAACGAGAATTTGTTCTTGATCCGGGTTCTGTGTACTGAATTTTGGCAGAGACTTAGAGGGATTAGATTGGATATATTTGGAATGTTTTTGAACAAGTGAGTGGATAAAAAATGTGGTTGGTTATCGGTTCTAACTGGAATTCTTTTGGAAGTTGTGCATTGGAGATGTGCCATGGAACATTTGTAATGGTCCGGAGGAACTGATTTTGGACTATTTGGAGTTTTTTGGTATTCGGTTCGGCAGCGCTGATCCATACTGGGCATGAGCGAGAACATAGCGAACCTAGCGCACGCGCCCTGCCGGGGCTAACACCCCTTAATGTAAAAATTGGTTCAAGTTTAGATTTACGAATTTTTGTTAGCAAATTCGGAAATTCAAAATCGTCCTTGTTTTTCACTGCGTACGGCCCGATATCACGCATGGTTCCATTCCCCTCTCCTTCCGTTACACAGCAGCTGGGCAAACTGCCCAGGTCAACGATACGGGGAAGTCAGGTGTGGATCGCCCGAGTAATGTAAATACTGCCCGCAACCATATTAATGACATTCAGTTGTGGCCCTTGGAACCGTACAAGATGGACACCCTTGGCCTCAACCTTTCAGAAAATTGATTATTTTGTGTTTTCCGACGAGTCAACTGTCGTTAGTCCCGTAAGTGTAGTGCATTCTTCTTAGGCACTCGAATTCGGCCAGATCGATCGGAGAAAATCAATTTTGGAGAAAATCGTCTGAATGACCGGCTTACGTGGCTCAGGGCACCAACTGATGTCGTGGCAGAGCCTTTGACAGGGAGGTCCTAGAGTTGGTGTCTCGACGGTGTCAGGATTTTCGACACTAGCTAGATAGCTAAATCGAATACAGCCGCTGCCTGGAGGTGCATTCTAGAGGGCTGCTGCTCTGATCAGTAGTTTTCCGTGGTTTCGCCGATCATCAGGCGAAGAACAAAGTAACAAACCTAACAAACGGGTCACGGACCGCGTGCGATCTTTCCTTCCTCGTTCTGATCCTATCTTAACCCTCTCTTTCACTTCACTAACATGCATTACATTACCACACATGTCGGGGACCAGTCGGGAGCTTAGAGTTTGTCCTAGCAGGGGCGGTGCCTCGCTGGTGGCAAATACCTGGATGGGAAAACCCCACAAGCCGACGAGTAGATCGACGCCGGATCACGCCATCCAGCGAGGGACGATTACTGACACATCCCACGATAACACATGCACTACCCTTACGGGACTAATAACCATAGTAGTATATGCGCCTGGAAACTCTAATGAACCAATTAAAAGCAGTTTACTTGGGAACTTTCTTTACATTTTTACAATAAAAAGCTTTTCTAAATAGAAAGTTAAGCTAAAAGTGACACGTTTGCGAAACGTTTCTTGTTCACCGACGATATATGATCCTTTGCAAGCCAGGCGAAAATTCGCCGACATTTTCGAATACACCATTTATATTATAGTACTGACAGTGTCTCTAAAAACTAGACATTCGAAATGGAAAACTATCAATCGCCATCGATAGAAGCGGCTAGGCGATGGGAAGAGAGATGTAAATAGTCGACTTCTAGGAATCGCTTTTATTCACAACGAATGAGTTTCCTTTTTCTTGGAAAGGAACAAATATTTTTCAGGTTTGCAGAACTGACAGACAAATTTGTTTTTAAAAAATCTGTTTATCAGTTCTATTCGTAAGTTTATAATTCAAGTTTCAAGAAAAAAAAATTTAAAAAATACCGTCCAAATGTACTATTACATGCCAGGGTATACAACTGTAGACCAAGTATGTTTAAAACACAATGATGCACTCAATCGGCTTCTTAATGATTAATAGAGAAACTGAATGGCTTGAACGAAATTCCTATTATAAGTGGGCAGGAGAACTATATTACAGGACAGACGCCGAAACAGCATCATTATCTCTTAAACACGCTTGGTGGTACAGTTCGATACCCTGACATCTCGGTCGTTGTGCCATTTGACGGCACTCCTTATAAGTTGTATCTGTTTATAAGTCGGAGTAGCAAGAGCGAAGTGTGATTCACAGGACGCCTAACGCCTATTACTCAATAGCCGGCGCAGATTATCTCATTGCCTGGAGCCCCTCGCGTGGCGCGCCAAGCAGCGACGCGCCTTCCTCGGTCTGGCGAGCGTCGCCGGAGCACGGACACGGCGCAAGGCACGCGCAACGCAGAGGCGGAGCTAGACCATGTTGGGCTCGGGGCAATGCTGAACGTACCTCCCCCCCAAAAAAATTAAAAGTGTGATAGTTGCATCAAGAAACTATGAGTCATTTCATTTCAACAAATAACAAAAATTACGTTTAAGCCAGAAAAAAGTTTTTGAAAATATATTTTAAATAATAATTTTAAGAAACAGCTTTAGTGATAACATCATACAATTTCCACGGAGAAATTAAAACACTAAAACTTTTTGTTGTGTTTCGTTAGTTTAATAAAATCACTTGTTAAATGCATGAAATAATACATATGAATTTCAGTAGAACCTATTTTAATGTTATAGCCATTTGATGAATTTCACAGTGTGTTACTTTATACGTAATGGCTGTAATTAACCATTTAAGATAAAAATAATTGAAAATTTTATAAAATATCAAACTACAGTACCGCGACTTATAACATTACGATAACGATTTTCTCGAGTTCTAATTTCGTTTTCAATTTTTTACTATTTTTTACATCAATGCCATCACCGGACCCCTTGACTTGTGGGTCCAGGGCGATCGCCCTGTCTGCCCAAGCGCAGCGCCGGCGCTGCTCGCGCGTGCACAAAAAGCGCAGGCATTCGCATCCGGCGCGGCGTTCCGGGCGCGGCGCTTTCCAGGCCTCTGCACGCCCTCAGCCACCGCGCGGGTCGACGAGCCAACGAGCTAAGATTTACTTGGCGCGGCTGCACGAGGTCTTTTGCGCTACCGGGTGCACCGGCGCAATTCGTGAAAGATGCAATTCATGAACGTGACAGGCGCAATTCATGATAAGTAACCAAGTGTTTCAACGTGTTTCATGGAAAATTATGGGCAAAGGTCGTTTCCATAAGACGCAGGCCAAACATCAGTGTAGCGTCAGAAGGATGGCTTGGCTGCATTTTCTTGGAGATACAAAACAACAGAATGCTGGAACTAAAATGGAATGATATCGCATCAATTTATTAACAAGCTATTAGAATTAGTTTTTTTTGCTTAATTCCAATATTATTACCAAATGTCATTCCATCGTATATGGATTCCAGCCGCAAATGGATTTATCGATACGATACTGGTTTTGTCTATCATAGTTCGTACGACATGAATTGTAACAGGCTCTTCGGAGATAGTCCTGCACTTCTGAAATCAGCCTGGCACTTCTGACAATCACACACAACTCCATTCAATGAAGATTGTCCGTTCCGGAAAAAGAATCCTATCAGTGCAATAACCTCCCTACACCCAGAAGCTATATGGTGTAGTTATTTGAATGTTAATTCAATCCAGTGTCTTCAATCTTACTTGTCTGAAAGCCAACAATTCTAAAACAAAGATAAAAGAAGCAAAATTTCATTTACGAAAGAAAGAGGTCGATCACAATGTTAAGCAAGCATTTCTTAAAAAAGGTATATAATGCATAGTAAATAGCGCCAATTAATCTTTAAAACTCATTTAAAATGCACTTTTTGTGCTGCGTAAACACAGTATCAGCTAATGTAGCTAATATTGACTAAATAAACCTACTATATCCAGATTGTTGGAAATGTGAAAGAGTAAAATGCCAACAGAATGTACATTAGCGGATACGGTTATCAGTTTTCTAAGATATTTTCAATTTCAAATTTGTCCGTCGGCGCTGTTTGGTTAAATGCTGCTTCAACAACAGTCAACAGCTCGAAATTTTCAAAACACATTTCTGAGAATAGTAGTGAATGTCCGCTGGATTGTCAGTAACCAAATCATTAATGATGATCTTTTTATAAAACCCACAGCAGTTCCCTTCACAAAATAAGCACATACGTCTTTTTTTAATATTCTCCACTTGTCTATCGCAAGCTTCTACAACCATTGTGTTGATATTCCATCTCTTCGCGCATACGTAACCGCCTCTCGTTCCAAAGTCCTAAATTGTTTTGTACAAATTTGGCAATCCCATAACTCGTCGTCGTATTAAATTTCTTTAGCCATTACAAGTTTAGTTCAATCCCAATGTAGACTACACGAATATATTTAATAGGAAATAGCCCATGAGATACTCCCTTCTAAAAATGATCACTAAAGTATTAAATTACTCGTTTCTGAAACTGTAGAGCTACATAAATGCACGTTCCATTACCTTTCATGGCTTCAATAAAAATCACCAAATTATTCGAAAGATAATTGTTTATTGAAGACTACTACAGCCCTTTGTTATATAATGAACGGAGTCATTAATAAACAAAATATGACTTTCAAAAAGACACAAGCAAACACTTTAACACTGCCTTATCCTGCAATGCCACTTAAGTCTGGCATAAAAAGAAAATGATGCTGGTCATAACTGTGTAATTATAATCTTCTTTAGGCAACGAAGCTGTTGAAGGTAAAACTGGATCTCAAAAACTTTTACAGGCCACGACACGATGTTAAACATTACTAAACCCCAGTCTTGCATTTCTCGATCAATTTCCTTTCTAATTTTGTAGAAATGAGCAAACAATAAAACAGACTATTTACTTTTTTCTAAATTGTTTTTACAATCTAAATGCTTGAAATGCTCTGAATAGTCTACATTAAATATAAATCCAATTCTGTGCTTGTTATTTCATCGCCAGATATTAAAGTGAATCGCGCATGTGTAGGCCAAGATGCCTGAAACTCCGAAGATTCACATTCAGTTGTTAGAGACCAAACCTACAAAAACAACTCCCCGCAAACCAGCCATAGATAGCGAAGGTTGAGAGAGGAATGCCTCTAATGTGCGAGTTCCCAACCGGTGTTTTCGGGCGGAGCGTTCCCTCTCGACGGGTCGCGGAGCGGGGAGCCAGAGAGCGGGACGGCGGGGGGAGGGGGGAGCGGCGGCGACGCGGCGGTGGCAGCCTCCGAAAAGCCACGTTCTTTCTTCCTTTCCCGGTAGCATCCGGTGGAACGCGACGCGCTTCCCAATGCGCCATTCCAGACAGAGAGCGAAGAGGCATTTGATCAATTCCTTCCTTTGTTCTGTTAACTCGAATGAATAGATGAGTTTCCTTGTGCTCAGAATATCATTAGCTTCCCTACCGCACTGCGAATCCTTGCTGTTCGCTCTCGCCGCAGCCGCGGAATAACAAGCGAAAATCGTTATCGAACAATAAGGGCACGCGAATGAATGCTGCATACGTGGCTCTGGCCGGTGTACTATCGCGCTGTAATATAAGCGAGGGCCAGAAACGAGAGCCCTGGCACGAAACGCTATTCGAAGTGCTGGGAGCACATCGTTTCTCTTGAAAAAAATAAAAATAAAAATAAAAAAAAGCAAGTTTCAAATTGTGCTGCATCCGCAGACGCGTCTTGCAGTGTTTCACGAACATAATTTCTACACGAGAATCTGCCATTTTAAATTCCTACAGATGGTGAATCCAACTCATAGGTAAAGAACTAAAACCAAAATACTGAAAATCAAGACTAAAGGAAGTCGAAAACGGTGCTATTGGCAATGAGGGAAGATACACTCCACCACGCCGTTTTTTTAATGTAAGGTAAACGGTTTTAAGTAGGACGGTTCATGAACTTAATGAGTCAATGGACAGCGATCAGCATTATTTCTTTGCGAGAAACGATTGTGATTGCTCCGGTAGGCAAACTCGTTCAACCTGAAGTCAAGCAAGTTCAGACAGGTTTTTAATGAAACTAAGACCTACTCCATATTTATAAGCTCACATTGCTCTTTTCGGGCAAATCATTCAAAGAAAAAATTGGAAGCATTTATACGAAAAGTTCGAAAATGTCCAAGGGAATTCAAGACAAGTACCCCGAAAACTTAAGCGATTCGTTTCAAATTTGCAGGACATCGAGTTCACCTGTACGGTTTATATACTGATGCTGTTTAGAGACAAATAAATAGACAAATAGACAGAGAGACGGACTGACGTTTCCGGTTCTAGAGGCCCCCCAAAAATGTATGTACATCAAAAAATCTCAATAGCGATTTTTTTGCTTATTATTTAAATATAAATATCTGTATACTGGGTATATATTCTGACTGCGGGAAAGTAAAAATGCCTCCTCTCACATACATTCAAATTGTGAATCTCCACTCTCTCAGAGTTCTTCTGCGCAAGCTTGAAACCTACCGAAGAACAGATTCATTACACTCATTCACATTTCCACTTTGATTTTTTGGAAACACTCCGAGTCAATTCATGTATGTTTCAAATTTGTTATTGCTGTAAATTGTTATTACTGTAATAAGTTCCATTGGTGCTTCACGTAAAGAGCAACTCTATGTAATCGGAAGTATTGACAATGGCTGGGCGTCGGCAGAAAAACTGTGGACCTCCACATACAAAGCAAGTGAGAAAAAAATCGTAAAACGGCCCTCGATTACTTGATGAATAACTCGGGGTCATTGCAATGCAACGCGCGGCGCACGGTTGGATGTGGGAGTGGGGGAGGTGGGTCCAGCTGCGCAGCTTCCCGCGCGCCCCCCACCCCTTCGTCGAGGCATTCGGCCCCTCCGTTTCTCTCACCTCCATCCCCTCCCCCTCCCCCCGCCCCGCTCTCACCGGGCCGCGCTCTACGCACCGCGCCATCGCAGGCCTTCCGCTGCCGCCCCATTCGCCAGGTGGACGACTGGCCATTCGGTCGCTCAAATGAACAACGATGTGCCTTTTTTTTTCAAAAGAGAACGGCCAAACGTCGAGAGACAACTGGTCAGAAACGGTCCAAAAATTCATGTGCAGAAATGAAACACGATTGTACGAAAAACTTCGTGATGGCTACAACTGTTGGAGCACCCACATATCGTGATTCCTTTAACGCAGTTTGTACTGTATAGATTACAAATTACACCGTGAACGCGTTCACTTTTTTTAGTTTAAAATTTCTTCTTTGTGAAGGGCAATAGATATAAGATGATATTACTTTTATTTAAGAAAATTTAAATCATATTTTCCTCAGTTTTTAAATTAAATAACGAATCTAGTGAAAGGCTAAGAAATCTAAATCCAAAGATCCCGTAAGTCTGTTAACAATCTCTGAGCTATAGCAGGGCAATTTCGGGAGCTCGTATAATAAAACCTCGCAAAAAGCGAGATTAGGCAACTGATATTATACCCAATAATAATAATAATAATAATAATAATAGTAATATAAATAATAATAATAATGTCCAATTAAGATTTGTGCTTTCATTCTACCTTCCTGACTAATAATTTCCTAATTTATAATTAAGACTTCTAAAAATTTAACAATAACCAAGTCTCTAGTAATTTAATCTGAACTAAATAATTTCCTATCGAAATGAACGTAATTCGCTACATAGTCATGTGAGTCACACAGACAACATATATTTTTCTATGTTTATTCACAATAATTAACAATGGTTTTCAGAACTTCTGTTACGTGTCCCTCCAATTGTTGGAAGCAAATAGGTCCCTTTATCTTATTACAGATGTTCGCAGATGACATTACTTGATATGTAAGGTCTTATATCTCGGGAAGGTAACTATTAACGGGAAATTCCTTCAGTCATTTCTAATTCCTAAAATCAATGATAAAACTACAGATAGCCAATTGAAGCAGATTTGAATTTTAGTGCGAGCGTGAAAGAAGTTGAAATATAGGAACTTCATGATTTACCGAAATCTGTGACATCTTGGCGGTGTTGTTGTTGCTTTTGTTGCTGTTGCTGTTATTGTTGTTGTTGTTGCTGTTGGTGGTGGTGGTGGTGGTGGTAGTGGTAGTCGTGGAGATTGTGATAGTGGTGGTGTTTCCGGTGGGACCGGTGGCGGGTAGCTTTGGGTCCACAAACGTTCCGCACTGGATGCTGGATAATGGAGGGTGACATGACCACGGAAAGTGGAAAAATACTGGGCACTAGCCGAAAAAACGAGCGCGCCCCAACGGCACGCTGCAAATGAAGCGAGGGCCCCCATTGTGAAAACAATGCTAGTGGAAGCGGGGACAGCTGACTTTTACAAAGGGGCAGTGAAAACTGCCATGTTCTATATGAAGTCGTTTGGATTTGGAGTACAGATACTAATGGAGGTATCCGAATAACGTAGCCTCCAAAGACGACATATTCAATCATTTCGAAAATGTTATTTCAAATATTCAGACTTCACAATTATACTCGTATTTGCTATGCAAAAACATTTGCTTTCAAGACGTATCAGACCTTTAATTGTATGATTTCATCCACAACTGCGCCGGATTACGATACAAATTCGAGATCCTAAGACACTTAAATGCATATATAGAGCATGGGTATAGGGGATAGATGTATTTATAGTTCTCCCAAAAAACAAAATAGTTTGCAGAGATATATCAAATCACAAAGTACGTTAGTAGTCACAATGTAGGTAGTTAGAAGAAATGGAATCGAAATTCTCAGTGTAGAATGCGATCAGTTACCCCTAGAATAAAAATATGTATTTGAAAGAAGTCAGGTAAATAATACACTCACTTCTTCAACTTCTCATTTCGAGATCTCAAACATGACGCTTCACATCAACGACGTGCTTCTCCTTTCGATTCAAGGTGATATATTGCATTCGAATTGCAAGTCCGTTCTATAGACAAATGATTATAAGGCTTCATTTCATCCCCTTTCAGGGTCTCCGCCACTGAACGTGCTTTTCGGGGGCACCAACTCGGTTCTTCAGCTCTTTCTGTACCACAGGTCTCGCAATAACCGCTGCTTTAAATATAACGAGAATTGTGAGTGGAAATTAAAAATATCTATGACCTTTCCTCAAAAATAAATACTCTAACATAAATCTCTTTATAATTGGGAATGAATCAAGTCGGTAGAAAAATATCACTACAAAACCACCTCTATAAGTGGAAAAAATTCCGGCCTGGATAGCCGAGGTCGTTAAGGCTGAAGGACTGTAGCAGCCTCGTCTTGAAGGGTCGCGGGTTCGAATTCCGCCTCGGATGGATGATTGTGTGTGTGTGTGTGTGTGTTTGTGTTGTCCTGACGTTTTCTCCCTATAGTTTAAAACTTACGGTGATCGCTATATGTCGGAAGATACTGAAAATCGACCTAAAAAAATTGAACAAATACATCTGTATTTGTCATTTTACTTAGATACGCTTCGTTTCTGCATAACGTTTTCTTCACGGATTTTCTTCTTCTATAACGTCCAGAAGATTGTGCTTAAATTGAATCGAAGCGCTAAGAATATTTCTAAGAACTGACCTCGAAAAAAGCAATTTGTTCAGGATCAAACGACGAAAAACGCAAATTTGTGAGATGACGATATAGTTGTATGTTTCCGGCGCCTATTTCAACATAGCCAGTTTTGCGCGCGACCCTGCAATCGCGCCCGACCTCACCAGCCAGGCGTCAGAATTTCAATGCACTTGCTTCTCCCAAATGCCGGAAATGACCTCCCGAGTTTTCATCAGCGCTTCGAATTCGGAAAAAGACTCAACAGAGTACTGCTAGCATGAAAGTGTAGATACGCATAGCGGTTATTACCCCAAGTATGGGAAATAAGCTGTAGGGCTCTAGAAAGAGGAAGATGATAATGATAATGATGAAAGAGAAGTGTACATTGTGTTATCTCTAATTACAAAGAAATAATTCTTGTTAACTAACTACTTCAAGTAGCATTACAAAAAATAAAGACGAAGAGAAAGAAATCGTTAAAACGGCCGTTACAGAAAAGAAGTCTGAATGTACATGACAGCAATACTATTATGCTTTGTTCTGGTCATAGGCCGTACGATATAAAGGGAACCCAAGCAAAAGACTCCATGAGAATGAAGGGCGGAGGGCAGGGGACTGTCGCCAGAAGGCTTGTGTTTCAATTGGCGCCCAGGGCAACGCACGAAGCAAGGGCGTTCTGGGTAGCAGCTCACCAGGAGGGACTTGTTGGAGGTGACATCCCATTTCAGGAGTACTGACAGCGGTTGTGTGGCAGAAGTAGATGCAAACGCAGACAATTACCACAGCAAAGAGTCACCATGTGTTATAGGCGAGAGGCAAGAAAAGACTACAAATGAGGCCTCAAAAAGACAATAAAGGCAGAGAAGAATCGTTATTGCAGATATGATAGTTAAAAGAGTAAGGCACAATGCATTAAAGGAGAAAAAGAGCGACTGCATTAAGGGATAAAAACGAAGTAACAAAATTTTAGGCATGGGCCAGTTAGGCGTGCAATTCGAAGAAATGACAGATATTGATAAAGAAGACGGTGGATAACAGAAGTAAAAAAATACGTTAAAATGATGGGAAAGTCAGTTTCGGAGTACAGAACACTTTTGCTTCGGGAGTGAGTGCGAAAAAGTTTCATTATATTTGTATATTTGAATAAAGGCAGCAAGAATAAGCGTTATTAGGAAGATAAAGGGAGCAAACAAGCTCAAATATGACCAGGGACAGTTAGAATTTTATAGTTCCCACACATCCACAAACGTGAGTGAGAAGAGAATGGTCTAATTGTGGATGTCATAAATTTAACCAAAGAGGTCATCGCAAATTAGAATATCTCCTTCCACCCTTGGACCTGTGTGCTCCAAAACACTTTCCCAGTCTTTCGCGAGGGAGTAGATTTCTTACTTCTCACTCCTATAAATCTAAAATTTTGAAACAAATTTTGAAACTCCATTCAGAACAACATTCGTGGAATAAATAATAAATCATGATAATAATTTTCAGTTCACCACTAATTAACGAACACAATAAACAATACAATGCTGGCAAAATGGAAATCCACGATTTAACATCTAAATATAAAAGAAGGATGGAAAATGGACTTCCTAAAAGGAAGTTCGATCAATTTTTCGACATGCCTCTAATGAAAATCAACAGGCCATCCAATATCTAAGTATTCTTATACATTAAACATGACATTCTGATTTGTGCCGCCGCCCCGTCGCCTCAGGGCTGTGGAGGGTGTGCGTTTCCCACGCAAGAGGCGGGCCTGGAGGGCCGGCGGCCGGAGAGGCGAGCGGTGGGCACTGGGGGTGTGGGAGGAGGTGGGGGGGGGGGGGAGAGGCGCGTGCCGCTGGCAGGCGCGCGGAGTCACGACGTGTGAAAGCAAGTCATCCAAAAGCAGCGACCCTTCCGCGCCACGCCCCCGCCCTTGCCGCCGCCGCCGTCTTCGTCGACCTCCGTCGCCTCCATTCCCAACGGTGCTGATGACACGGCACCGCGCTGCCTGTGTTGCCCGCCTTTCTGCTCATGAGTCATTTCCGCATCTACAGCTTCGCTTCCCTATGGGATAGGCTGACTCCCGCATAATTGCCCCACTAATTTCACTTGATGTAATTGAAATGCCAATAAAGTCGTAAACAAAAATATATTAATATATTTGTTATCGAAAATAATATTGGCACAATAGGTTAGGAAATGTGATTTCTAACATATTAAAAGATGAAAATGAAAAATACCAACGACAGAAATATCCATTTAACTATTTCTATTTTATTTCCATCTTTTTTTATATGCTTCAAATTTTCTTACTCGTTTGTATCACTATCAACTATTTCAACGCTTTTTACAAAGGGCAATTGTCTTATTTGTTTTTCAAATCGTTAATTTACATTTTCGTCTTGTTACTTTAATGGCACACGTTTTTCGAAGCCTTTGAGTCGGGGAAAGAAAACACTATTTAACATCAAAGTTCGAGCCATTCGCTACGAAATTCTCTTTGTGCAAAGTTCCTGTAATTCATCAAGTTTATCATGAACTTCCCAGAGTTTTAAATGTTATATACTAATAAAGCCCCTTGAAATTCTCCACTGAAGTTGTCTTTCTTGTTCTCTACCCGCGAGCTGGCTATCACGCGTGGCCTGTTTGCATAAGAATACCCTCACGTCTAGCTGCGGTCGCGTTAGTTTTCTTTGGTTGTTTGGTAGCAGGGCCCCTTTACTTCTTTTTGTCTACACTTGATATTCCTGTTTATACACGATGTTGTCATGCTGTCGGAAAGGCCGCAAACGATGACTCATGGCGCTTCTTAGCTCTGAGATTCCGCCACAGCGATTGGAGTGCAAGCAAGAGAGAGAGAGAGAGAGAAAGAGCCGGCATGTGTTCCCCAAAAGGATGGACGGGCGGCCGGTCGTCGAGCCTGGCAGCTGCGGTGAGGGTATTGAGTACGCGCAAACCCAATTGCAAGGTGATACCATAAAAAGACGTGCAGTATCTCTTCTTCACCGCGAAAGAAGAAGAAAATCAAGTTGGTCCAGATAGAATAAATCTCTGAAATTCAAGTCCAAATCGAAACAAGTTAATGCTAAGCGCGGATGAGTTCGCGTTTCGGTGATATATCTCGTTATAAAAAACGGCATGATCAGTATGTTGTAATGGTAATATCAATGAAATGAATGTTGTCTTATGTGCAATTTTACCAGGTGACGTTGCCAAAGTACACTGATCTGAGAAGAGAAGGACCAATTTATGAGACAATGTGGACTATAGGGCAAAATTAATTTCCTTTCATTTATCGTTTTCATTCATCCAACATAATCTTTTATCACGTAGCGTCAATATAGACGACGAAACTCAAGTGATTATTAATGCATTTAACTGCTTCGCTAAGTACGAGGTAGGTTTCTCCAAATGTGTGGTCATAAAAAAGCCAAAGGGAGGTCTTCAGGTTTAGCCTGCATGTCATAAGATAAACCATTATAAATGGAGATCCAGCTGCAAAATTTCATAAAGTCAAAAAATCATAATAAAGTCAAAGCATTGGGTCGTGTCACCTATTCATTATCCTCAAAAAGGGAGCTCTTACGACCTCTTATCACAAAAAAGCAATGAGGCGCTCGTGGGATAGCAAGAGATATTTCGTGCGTAATTCAGGGTAATGAATAATGTACCAACAGACATTGTGAGCTCTTTCATCATATAAATATATAGTTTAGATCATTCAAATGTGTATCTTCGTAAACAACGGCAATTCTAAAAATAAGTAGAATTCAGAGAACACACTAATAAACAAAAATGAAGGTATATTTACCACAAGTTGACAAAACTTGATACGAAAATAAATTTGAGATACGCTTTAATAAGATCTTTCTTTAGTACAAGCTTCATTCATCACAGAGAACATTATACGCATGGGGAATCCTTCCCTAGAATGAAAAAATAATCCTGAAATTAAATAACGTTATAGAGTAGTACGTTATGACGTGATCAGGAATGACAGGATATATAACCTCCTCAAATGGATCATGCTGATTTTTGTCTGAAAAAATTAAAAATACATCATAGATCTGTTTGAATTTGAATCTCTATAACAATGACTTACGAGATGTTCATTTGTAAATTTGTGTTCATTTTGCTATTCCCATTTCTAAAGCATGAACTGTATGAAGCGGAAATGTATTGCAATACTTTTCCAACGAGCGTTCTGCTCTATCATCGGGAAGCAGTGAAAAGTGCTCCGAAAAGTACACCGAACAAAGAATTCTGCAAATGTTCTATGGAACCACTGTCATATGGTTGAAGCTACGTGAATTTATTTCTTGAACATCACAACATATCGAACCTAATATGTTCCCTACACCGCAACCACAAAACGATCAGCTACGAGGAGCATTTACGAAAAGCTTTCCTGCACATCGGGCGCCTTGTACCGCTTCCCAAAGGGTGCGTGGGGCCGCTTGAGACCTCCGCCTTCCGACCCAGCACGCTCCTTTTCAATTCGTCAGAGGCTCTCGCTAGCAGCCGAGGGCGCGCCTTACGGCCGCAAAGCCTGCGAAAGCGCGGGGGCGGCAACGGCGGCGGTGGCGGCGGCGGCGGCAGCGTCGCTGCGAGGGCGGACGATCGCGTGTCACAAGGGCGCGCTCCTCGAAGGCGGCGGCGGGGGGCGGAGGCGAGCAATCACCGCCACCGCACTCCGCCCCCTCGCAACTCCACACGCTTCCTTCCCTGGCGCGCCGCCGCCGTGCCGCCCTCCGCTACGCGCTGCTCCCATCTCCCTCTTCCCACCCTCCTCCCCTCCCGCGCGCGCAAAAAGCCCTTCCCCGCCGCTCTACTCGATTTCAGTTTATTCAGCCCCTCGACACTAAAGGGTACCAACTTAACAGGATCACGCGATACGCGGAGAGTATACACTGACGTCGCGTCGGGGCAATTTCGTGAATCGAAGTTGTTCTCAGATGCTTTCAGTGTTCGTATCCTCCGCGGAAAAGGAAAACAATGGCCCGTTCTGTGAGAATTTTTCCTAGTAAATAATTCTGAGAGGGTATTCATCGCATGAACAAACAAAATTAAGTTTCAGATCTTAGTCACGTGAGTCGATCTATGATGTGTAAGAAAACATTGCCAGAGAAGCATAAATGAGAAATACAAATGATGTTTGGCCCATCCAGTAGAATTGAGTAATTTTGTTTGAGTATCACTTTAGGCGACCCTCCTAATACCATGAAATTGAGCATACGAACAAGCAGAAGAGATGTGCAAAAACAGCAATGACATGCAAAAACGTGTGTAAGGAATAAGAAGAGGAAGAATTTCCTTTCTCTCGAACAAAATCTTTCATCTTTTGTATACTTTTTAATGCATGTCTTAAAAACTAATTATTTTTTTAAAACTGCATTGCCATCACATAAAATATTTTTATTTACTATTTCTTCTACCTACTCTACATTATCACCCTTCTAATTTTGTCTCCATTATCAATATTTTTGAGATCACTTCTTTTCTACATTTTTGTTACTCAATCGCGAACACTACTGCACCACACTACTATCTCTAAATTTGTTGAGGCCTTCGCCCGCAACATCGGCTTTGAAACATTTCTTAAACGAGAAGTAATTTTTGCAATACCAGAAGAAAACGAATAAAACTAGAAGGCACATTTGCATAATTCATTATTCAGGGCATTTTCTCCTTTTTTTCGGAATATGATATCTCGATGGAGGGTGTAGATTCCACGGTCTGCGAAGCCGGGGCGAAATAATAGGTTAAGCGCATTACACGGCCTTATTCCGCGGCGGAATAACAGGCGGGCCGCAGGGCGCGGGAGGGCAAGGCAACGCCGGCCGGAGGGAGGGGCGGAGGGAAGAGCTGCTCGAATCCGACCGGTACAGCGTGGCGCCGCGCCGCGCGGGTCGAACGCGCCGCTCCAGACAAGCTCCTGATCGAGAGCGGTCCCCGCGCTGGCGGCCCGCCCGCCCCGAATTCGTCAGGCGCGTTCGTTTATAGATAACTGCCCTGTGGGGAACTTCAAAGGCGTGACAAGGGCCCTCCGCGGAGGCGGCGGGGCCGGGGGCGGGCGCAGCGACCCGAGTCTGGAGCAGCGGCCATGGCGCGGCGGCGCGCGGCAGGAATCCACCTGAGCCAGTGTCGTAGAGTGGGTTTCAGTCGCCCGGGGCGGAGGAAAATTTCGGCGCTTCCTTATACCAATTTAAAAGATAAAATATACAAGTTGAACAACGTAACAGATAGCAATAATTTAACAATTACTACACGTACTTATGAGCACTAAAATCACAGTTTGGAAAGCGCATGCATATATACGATTACGTTAATGTGAATTGGACGACTGACGATCCATCAAACTTTCTTTGAATTGTCAAAGCGTCATTCACGGACTTTCCTGAAGGGACTTATCCACATTGTAATCTAATTTGCAAGTGTTATTATACAATATTGAACACCATTCTTTATATGATCGAAGTCAATCTGGCTGAATATCGGTCAAAAACAATCCAAGCATATCCGGGTATTCCCTATAAGTCAGTACAAACGGTGTTGCCAGACGCTACAATGTTAAAGATGACATTATTATACAAGCATAGCAGAATTAGCATATATGCATATATGACAACAAGATGTCATATTATTTAAATAAGTAATGAAAGATTCCGTGCTTATTTCAATCGGTTAGATTCGTAGGTGCGAAAAAATATGAAATGGTTTAAATTCATCATCATCATCATCATCATCATCATCATTATATTATTATTATTATTATTATTATTATTATTATTAACAGTGAAATTTTGCCGCCCCCACTACGTTACGCCACTGACTTGAGCAGCGCAGGAGCGCGGCAGCCGAGGGCGTGGATGAACTCTTGACTGTGGGCTGGAGGACCACCAAAGAGGGCGGAAGTCAACAGCAAATGGATTGTATAATTTCACTGGTGCGGAATAGCCAACATGGCAAGGCGTTTCAAAGTACGTCTGGAAGTGGAAGTTGTGCCATAAGTTTCCTTCACCCACAGCTATGACACTTCTCCATCCGACCTACGTTACTTTTTGAAAGTAGTGATGTGAGGTTTGAAACAATGAAACGATGATGAAAAGAATCGAATTCAATTCATGGAAAATACAATTTCACAAATCATACTCATGGCAAAACAACGCAATACTCTCTGCAATACAACAATCTATACTACTGATTTTCAATGCTCACAAGTTGAAAGAAAACTATGCAACCTCAGCCTATGTGAAAGGTGTCTGAATTGGTTAGACACCCAGGAACTCGGAAAAAATCTACAAAAATGCAGCCTGTATTTTAATTAAAAATGCTATATTTGATTTTGTTATTCCCCATATTATTACACTGCGTATACCGGCTTATCTCATAATAGATGCATCACTCTTTACGACACAACGCAAGTCATGCGACAGCGAGGCTTCATGGAAGAGACTACCTGCCATTACAGATTTGTTACGTGTTGCGTTACAGAACAGTAACTTTTTTGTATTGTTTGCACGTAAGGAATAGTTGTACTGAGAATTCATATTTACTAAAGTATGTTATTATAGTATTCGCGAAGACTATTTTTGTTTAACCATTTAATTTGTAGGAGTGTTATATGAGAGGCATTTTTTGTTGTGTTGAGCAGTACGAGCACTACTTTTTGGAAAACAAATTTGTGTGGTTTTGTTCAGCAGCATTTTTGTTGCTGCAGCTCACATTAACTAAGTTAATCTAATCTAATAATTGACACGCACAGTAGTTATTCAAAGAGAGTTGTAAAATACGCGAACGATAAAAGGGAAAGAGAAATAGAAAAGATGCGATACATAGTGTATTATTCCCACTTGAGAAGAAAGGTTAAAAAACAAGGACGGTTTATTTTCATTTTTTCTTGGAAGCAAGATATCGCAAGAATTTGCATGCCATCAACGAACCTGGTGACACAGTACTATTGAATTTAAAGACATGAATAGGGCCGTTTCAATGTCATGTAAATGTCGCGGGAAATGCAAAGCAAATGAAAAAAATCAGAAGAAAACACGCTCTATAAAATGCTAAACATTGTATTCTTACAAAAGATCGACCACGAGTTATTGAAATAATTCTGAAATCAAGAATATAGAATGTACCTTACGTAATTAATAACTACTGTTCACTCGTATACAAATCACTATTTTCTTGAGAATGAAATTCATAAATGTGACTACAAGGTGAAACTTATCTTCCAAGAACTGAGACAATTTCTCAAAATTTTGATGCCATGTTACGGCAAACACGACTGAAAGTGAGTTGCCACAGTGAGAGTTACGCATGTTCCAGAGTATTAATACCCCAAGGCATTGTCCTGTTTGCATTCCTGAAGCAAAGATGATGCGGCATGCGTGATTCCGGTGGCAGCCCCCTCTTCCCGCAACGCGCAGGTGCAGCTGCGACACGGCGGGGGCGTAGGCCGGCAGCACAGGCGGCCTAGGCCGCTTCGGCTCAGCGGTTGAGTGGCTAGGAAGCTGGAGGTTGGAGGCCGGGCGCCGCGTCGGGTGCACGGATGACTGGCGCATTGATTGCACAGGCACGCGAGCGCGGACGCAGGAGCGGGTGTGGGCGCGGACACGCTCCTGTCCTAATGACTTCCGCAAACGGCACGTCCTGCTCGTTCGAGGGGCAGTCAGCCACCCCCGGGCTCGGCTCCCAGGCCCGCCCACTCGTCCGTGGTCGCGGTGAGCCGACGCGACGACCGGCCGGTTCGCCCGCCCGCCGCATGTTTTGTCCTCTCGCGTTGGGGCCCTCGCAGATGCCACTCGGCCGCTGCCTCATACGATTCTCGTCACTTCGCTTGATCGTTTTCCTACTCACTGTGTAAAAATGAAGTATTTCTTTGCCACGTCAGCAGTTCCAGTATTCTGTCATTTGAAGTAAGACTGAATCTATTTATTTCGTGTTTATGTAAACACATCTCTGCTTGATTTTTTATACAGAGTAGAAAATAAGCATCTTACATGTAGAAATATCAACTTCTCTAGATAACAACACATAACACATACCAAATTCATCAAATTAGTTTCGTCCCTGTCGTAAAAGTAAACGAGGAATCCTCACAACTCTCTCAAACCAAACCACAAAACTTTCCTTTCACAAGACATTCGTTTTTAAATATTAGAAGTGTGATTGTATCTCCTACATGAAACTGCAGCACAATAGCCACAAAGTTGTGGACAAAATATAGGCAACTTGTAAGCGAGAGATGGGTAATTTTAGACGACGTTGACACGAAGTTTCCAGGTTTGACCGAAGATTTGGACGGAGTCCGAATTTGGGTCGAAGATAAGAACAATTTCCAATGAAGTTCTAGACGAGGTCATTGTGAGACTTCGGCGATTCCTGGAGCGGGAGGGTCACAGCAACGGGAGAGAGGAGTGGACGAGAGAACTGGTGGAAAACTAAGCCCCGGCTCCAAGCCGCTACAGGCCGCAGAGAGAATCTGAACTACAACAATGTGAGGAACGTGACAGAAGCGTGACGAGCGCGAGTGGCCTCAGAGTCGGGGTGTTCTGCCCAATGCTGCCGGGAACGGCGCGACCTCCCGCCGGCTCCCCGCTCCCCGCCGCCCCCTCCCGCACGCAGCTTCCCGCACCCCGTCGCATTCCGATACGCGAAGGCGAGAAGGGATTTTCCTCAACGCTGAAGCACAGAGCTCCTTCCTCTCATATCGATTAACTGCAGGCCTCGCCTGCCGCTGCGCTGTACTGTTCCCACACGGCTTTAGCCGAAGCTGTTTCACGTCTCCAAAAGAGATGGGATAACAGCGCCGCGTGTTGTTCAACCGCCGCCACGCTTAGCTTGGACCGGTCGCGCGAAAAGCGCAGTTGTCGTTGGCGCCGAACTCCCTTTCAGTGTTTTAAAAACAAAACAGGGCGTTATTGTGAATGCTATAAACCGAAATGAATCATTTAAGGAGAGGATAACCGGAACGGTCGTTTTCGAGAGCTATGCTATACATATCATGGCGTACCACAAGATCACTGCTACCATCACTGAATTTATTTTCGAGAGCTTTATGACGTCAACATCCAACACAGACACGTGCATTTTATCGGGTTGTAAAACATCAAAATATCAGTAACTCATTAATTAAAGTACAGTAAGGGCATTTAAATTACTCATAATTTAGTTTCATTTACTATCCCTGTTTATTTTAAAATTTGTATAGGTGAAAGAAGGTGATATTGTATATTTTAAAACAACGTAACGCATTGTTTTCTTTTGTTGCCTTAATATCCTTAACCGAGAGTTGAAAAATTATATTTTGTATTTTTATTTATTTATATTTTTTTCGAAACATTTCACGAACCCACGTAGGAAAACACTTTAAAACAGCTAAGCATATCCTCCAAAATCACACATTCATCGGCAACATAAACAAGAAAATTAATGTACATAACATGAACAATGAATTGCGTGTACATGCGCAGGCACCATTAAACACGAAATACACTAAACAAGAAAGACACAAGTGCCTGTGCATAAAGAACCTTTGTGAGGTCTCCCAGTGCAACACAATATAATCCCCAAGAAAGCGGGTAAAAGGAGAAAAGACTGGCACGAGACCTTCAGAGAGCGATCAAAGGCTCCGAAGAAAAGGAATTCGCCGCGGCGAGGCGCGGCGTGGCGCGGCGTGGCGCGACGCGAAACGGCGGGCGCGCTTTGGCGTGGGCCTCGTCTCGCGCTCGGGTGTCGCTTCCGCTGCAACGGCCACTGCCTGTCGCAGCCGTGCGCTGCCAAGCGGCTGCAGCCCCTCCCGCCGCTGTCGCCGCCCAAGCGCATCTCCGCGCACAGCCTCTTCCCCGCCTGCAACGCCCGTCGCGGCGCAAAGCGGCCCCAAGCGCATGGCGCACTGGCAGTCACTCGCTCTCGCCCGCGCACCAATACGACATCGATATCGCTATTTTCAAAGCATCCATGTTTTTTATAGAAACATTGATGTTTTAAACATCGACTTATTATGATCGATGTTTTAACATCAATTGATTTTTTGTGTCCAGGGGTGCCAACGGCTATGGTCATTGGTCCAGTAAGTGTAGTGCATGTTTTATCATGGCAAGGGGTGGTGATCTTCCTCGCGGATTGTTGAGATTCAGCTCTATCATACATGTCGGCCTTCGGGGTTTCTCCTACCAGGTATCTCGCCCCAGCAGGACACCGCCCCAGCCGGAACAACTGGTCTTCCGACACGTGTAGTGCACGTAAGGGCGTGCGTAAGTAAAGGGTGAGGATAGGACAAGGAAAAGGAAAAAGGTCGCGCGCGTGGCCCGTTTGTTAGGGTATTGCTCCGGCATTTGCATGGTGCTGATTGGAGAAACCACGCAAAACTGCCAATCAGAGCAGAAGCCGCTGAATTCATCTCCAGACAGCGGGTCAATTAAATCTAACTCTCTAGCCAGTATCAAAAATCTTGCCGTGGTCAGGAGTTGAACCCGACGATCAAACACTGACATAAGTTTATGCCCTGAGCCACCTAAGCCGGTTTTTAGCACTGATGACTTGATCTCGATGTTTTTACGTTTTTGATTTTTTTTTGTGAAATGAAATGTTCCATAATCAATTTTGTACTAGTTGAAATACGAAATACGTTATGCCAGCTCATGTATTCGTACGAAGAAAACACAGGTTTTACTACTTTCATCAAGCTACTGTTCCTCGCTCGAGAGACGGCCTCAACGCCCTGCCATTTCCTCTGCGTTTCCTCGGATTTCGCTCGCAAAGAGGCTGTCGACGCATGCGCGATAGGCGTAGGGCCTTCCCTCTTCTTCTCGTACCATTTTACGGCGAATGAGGACGCTCTGAAACCTTGAGATAACTCTGAGCGTTCAGGCTTCAAGCTGTTGTTCTTTATCGTTATTATTTTTACTGTTGGTCAATTAAATATTAATTACCAATTAATACAAACACGATAGCGGTCAAATTAAATTCTCCTCAGCGCAAACGCTGATGATAGAGGTTACAAAACCAGATTTAAAAACATCGATGTTTTTGGGGCGCTGTAATATTATCATCGATGTTTTATTTTCAAACATAGATGTTTTAATTTCGAACATCTATGTTTTAAAACATTGATGTCGTATCCCTAACGCCAGCTCACAGCGCCTGTCGTAGGACAGACAAGCTAGGGCACAAGGCGTGTCTAGTACACCGGGGACCAAGCTGTAAGGATGCAGTCAGACGCGGCTACAAAATATTCAAAACAACATTTTCAAATAAGAAACGTACATAGGAAAGTAAAAAAAGTAAAAAAAATACAATGGGAATAAAGTGTAAGAAAACAACTAAGAAGAAATGAATGAGTCATGGTGATTCCAGCGTGTAATTTTCACATTCCAGAAATAGCCACGTGAAATGAGATTGGTGAGAACGGAACGTTAAGCAAAGGATAAAATAAAGACAAGTCACGAAGAGGGCTCCATGAATGTTATGAGTATCATAGCGAGGGATACGCCGAACAGAGGACAAATCAGATAAAACACATTTGAAACAAAATAAATACGCACAAAAGGAAGTCCAAGTGTAAAAAATACTCAAGTATCCGAGTAACTGCCAATATTCATGTTAAGATCTACAGTGATGTAAAATCAAAACAGACAACAAATGAAAACACATTGAAACAGAGAGGACCGATCAAGCCAGTAGTTAGCCAGCTGCGTGGGAGGTAGCGCGGAAAGGAAAAGGGCTCGACGGCGAAATGGTGGACGACGCTGCGCGGAAGAGCGAGCGCGCGCCGGGAGAGCGCAGGGTCGGTGGGGGCGTGGCGGCGCGGGGGAGGCGGGCCGGGTCGGTTGGCGCAAGGGAAACAATGCCACGGTTTCATTACGCGTGTACAACGGGCTGACGCGACCTCCACCCTCGCGCCGCGCCGCGCCTGCCGCCGCACCCGCACCGCGCGCGGAACTGCACCAAGCAGTTCCATTGTCGCGCCGGCGTCGTCGCCCTGCACAATGCCGACGCCCTTTTCTAGCGCGCTTCTGCCGGGGAGGCACACGCAGGGCGGGGAGAATAGGGGGAGGACAGCGCCCCGCTCCCCCGCGGGAGGCGCCAGATACGCGGTATCAAAGACGACGGCCGGTGACACGCCTCCCTCGCCGCCCTCGGCGCTTGCGCGCCTCTTCAGACGCCGTTAAAACCAGACACCGACTCGATCCCTCACTTTTAATATTCAAGAGCGCTTCCCCGCCGGCGACACCGCCACCGCAGACGGCGAACACAGGCACGCGGGAGCCGCGGCGCGCTGGGCTGCACTGCGTGCCGTTGGCGTCGAGGTCGGCGCCGGCGTCGGCGACGGCGGCGTCGGCGTCGAATGGCCGATGGAGTGAAAAAGAGCGCGCCTGCATGGGCGTCTGGGGTCTCAAATATGCAATAGAGGAGCGAGTGCCTTGCAGAGGTTTCGACAGCGCTGCACTTGAGACCTCCCAGTTTGCTTTTCGCGAGAGGAGGGTTTTGAGATCTTATGGAACGAGGGGCTTATATTTCCTTCGTTTCAAATATTTTAGGGAGCTTTGTATTCATTATAAACTAATACATAAATAAAATTAATTTTCTAAACAATAATGAAAATATGTTTAAATAATTTAGTATTTAGTAGTACTTAAATTATATATTTCATTACATTTTGGAAAAGTCTACTCGCAATTCTAATGGCACAACCACGGCTTAGATGTTTACCAAGTGCTAATTGCACAGCAGCAAAAGTAAACATTCACAGCATTGAAGATAATATACTCCAACGTCGTATCCTCTATGACTGTGGATGAATTGAATATAAGGCTTAATTTCACGATATGACTTTTCAGATACTGACGCAATTAGCGTAATTAAGTATTAGCATTTTGAGTAGTTTGTATAGTATAGCAAGCTTTCTTCCCGTACAAGTAGTTAACGTGAAGACAGAGAAATAACTAAGTTAATTCAAAAGTTGTATATTCCTGCCGTGTGTTACGCATAAGAATCATGACCTTTCCCGATCTCCTGGGCTCTCGCAGGTGTGTGAGTGTTGGTCGCCATAATTTGATTTGAATTGGTTCATGCCTGCTGTAGCTCCAACGATATTTGAATTGCAAACGAAACTAAAAACGCGTTTATTAAATAATTAATAATGTTGATATATTTGAGAGCGAAGGTATGGTTTTCTCCATTTCAAGAAGTTATAATCAAATTTGTTTATTGAGCACTTTAAGGCTTGTATACTGAATGACAAGAGAAGGGTGTTTTAAATGAACTCGTATATTTTTTCAACCTTAAACCTTATGGAGTCCGTGAATGACAAAGTGGCATGTCTTCAAGTACTTGCGACGGAATAAAATACAATATGAGTCGTCAATGTGCATCATTTTATGACATCCCGCAGAATCAAATTCGCAAGAGGTAGGATGAACATAAAAATGAGAAAAAGTAGTCTGTCACTAAGCTGATAAAATCATGGAAGCTATTTGCATGTTTTAAATGTAAATCTCTCAACAAATAGTCATAAAACGAAACGCTATTGTTATGCATAACGGCGGTTATCAAGAATCAGAAAATGTTCGTGACTTCATAAATATGAAATAACTATAGTATATTACAGAATCTCTTGTTCGTGATATACGATGGTGCAATTTAAGTTTTGAAACGGCACAAGCAAACTTATTTTGTGTCTTTGGTGACTTATGTACTTTATTTATACGACAGAAGGAATCTCGCAGTCAGGATAAAATATATTTAATTCATGGGATTTTGTACAGACAATCACTAATCCTGTATAAAATGGATGTGTTTCGTATAACATCTAAAAAAGAAAAGTTGATGAAATACAATGAGTACAAATGTTTGAATGAGTAAATAAAGTTACTTATCTAAACTGTACATAGCTATATCAATTTTAGTAACCTAGTGGATAACATGAGAGGATTCATAAAAAGATTCATACATTTTTTTTGTAAACGACAAGACATCCACATTTTTGAGTGCAGGGTCAATGAAAACTTGTTTAGTGAGGATATGCGTCCGCTTTAAAGTTTTTAACAACTCTGGTATAAACAGAAGAGGATAACGTGTCCGAGTACTGGATGTTCTAATGGAGAGATGTTACGATGAGCTTCACAGAGATAATCAGGTATTCTCAATGTTGCACGGTCATAACGTGGAATGGGAATAACGGAAACACGTTACATCAATTGCAATACAAAATGTAAATGGGAATGGGATTAGGTAAACACGAATACTAATGTATGAAGTAGACAATCACATAAACGTGGATGAGTTCAGTTGTTTTGTGTACGTATGAAGAATAAAAATTGCCGTGATGTTAACAAAGGTCATATAAAATCATGAAAAGGTAACATGCAGGTTCACATAAGTATGTTGTCTGATAATTTGAGAGTTATTTAAGCAATAGAAAGCAAATGAAACCTTTAGAAACAGCGAGGACAAAGTTAAATATACGTCCAGTGCTCCAATAAATCCCACGATCTAATAGATCACTTGAAACAAGAAATATTATCGCTTCTAATCCACATTTCGAATTCGCCTCTTTCCATGCCATTACTTTATTCCGTTCCATTTTAAGTATTACCAACGTACTCAGTTTGACATCGATATACATACACAATTTGCAGGGAGCGCAGACGTTACGAGGAGCCGTCAATCAGGTTGAACTCGATAGAATATTTATGAGATTATGCAAGAAAGAAATTCAGATGCGCATTCAGCCACGGCAGGGAAAGCGACAATCCAGTATCAACGGTTCTTGGAAGATCGACAAGCAGACGATACATACGCAAATTGCTTTCCTCCGAAACGAGGACGTTTGAAAGTCGCCGTCTTCGCGACATGGAAACGCACCGTTCGAGCTGCGAGGACGAGCTGCGAGGCGGCGGCGGCGGCGGCGGCGACGCAGCGGCGCTGGTGCTGTCGCCGCCGCCGGCAGTAACAAATACGCAGAACTGGAAGACTGGAGACGGCGCCCGAGGCGGCAGGCACACGCCAAGCGATGGCTTAACGCAAGTCAACCGGATGATGCCCTCGGGGAAATTTAACGACGTCGTATCCCTTCACGAGGCAACTTTAGCGCATAAATAATGCACGGCGCAGCTTAGCAATGCAGGCACCGACCACTCGGCGCATTAGAGTGTTTCCCGCGCGAGTCGCAGTCTGCCCCGCCCCCCTCCTCGCTATCCGCCCCCTGTCCCCCTCCGTCACTTGTCCCACTCACCCCGGGCACCCTTCCCGTCCCCAAGTTATCGTCAACCGTCGCTATTGCTCCTCTCCGCAGCGGATTCCTCCATTACTACTCTTGCTTCTTCGCTGCCACTTCCATCTTCAGTAGCTAAGATATTCGTTCGATTTGCTTTACTCTCTGAATGGTATGAAACGGACGTTTGGCACGTAAACTAACTTTAACTGTACTGTTCCAAACCTAATGTGAACATCAGTGACGTCATGAAAATCCAATAACCTCATCATTCTAGATATTTCACTCGTCGTTTCCAAGACATTATCATGGACTTCTCGATTCTTTACGTTATCAATAATACATCCCACATCATTGCAATTTGAATTTCCACATTTCCCTTTGTAATCGTAATCATAATCGTGAGAAATCATTATATAGGAATCGTATTATGATAATCAGTTTTGTAGTCATAATTTGACTCTACAGTACCGGCAGCGTATAAGCGACTCTGACAGTTCAATGCACTGTTTGCTATAAATTATTACGCACATGGAACACATTACCCACCTACATCACAGATAAATGAAATCTCAAAATATTAACACTTACTGTCAGGCTATAACACTTCTAGACATTATGTCCATAATTTTCATCAAAACCGAACCTTATTGCCTCGGTGACTACATGTGAGTCAAATCAGCGGCAACGCTGAACCCTGGCCGTGAGAAAGTAAACAAATCCTCGCAAGGTGATTGCTTCAGAGCAGGTCACATGACGTGCCACAGCACGTGGCGAGAGAACTGTCGGAGTCATTATACGCTGCCGCTACTGAAAATCCAGAACCTGAACAAATAATTTCGGCCTGAAAGAAATAATAAATAAATAAATAAAAGCCAATAAATTCCGGCAGTAACTTGCATCACCATCACTGTGCAATATAGTACATATATCAAAATATCTCCATGTTGTAAACAGATTCATTAAAAATTAATGAAAACCAAGAACTCCCACGCAGTCTATCGATTTCAATTACCCCCACTGCATACCAAACGTACCAGAATAGAAATAGTCGAGACGGATGCTCTACGTGAAACAACACCCCGAAAATAGCCTGCAGTTAACTGTCGATCAATCGCGTTCGCACCGAAGCCTGGCCTCGCCCTCACCTGCGCTTTCCTCCTCGCCCGCCCTGAGCGGGCCCGCCTGCCCCAGCCCCCACCCCCAGCGGCCGCGCGTGAACCGGCCGCTCCCGCCACGCGCCTCCGCGGGGCCCTAAAGCCGTAAAGCAATTGCGCCCGCCGCACGTACGCTAGCGTGCGTTCGCATCCCGATTTCTATTATCGGGGATGGTTCTTCTGGGTGAACTTGGCAACACGGGAGTTGCGCGGTCGCGCGGCCGTGCGGCACGCGAGCCTCCTTTGCCGGCGCCGCCACCGCCTTGCACGCGGCAGCTGGGGAGCGGGAGCGCGAGAGGGGGAGCGGATGGGGAGCAGGAGTAGGGATTCGGCGACTCAGCGGGTCCTCCCAGCGCGATTACGAGAAAGGCACGACAGGATGTCGCGAAGACTTGCTGTCCTCACGAAACGCATACGCTCGATCGCGGGAGAAAGTGGCACACTAGGATGGCCTTAGCTCATCAAGGAAAAACAGGGGTAGTTCTCGCTTTTAACAATCCATGGGCTTCGTACGGTAAATCTTTGAAATCCCAAGTGTATGCTGATTTGGGGTCATTTATGCTTCCTATCTGTACGGCTGTATATGTACGCTGTTATGTAAGTACAATCGTTCACGTAGCTAAAAGTTTCGTAGACATACACGAATCTTTATCTCCCCCTTGTTCCAACTATGAAACTTAATATTTAACCCAGATTTTCATTTTTCTTGAGTCACACTTCATCTACTCCAGCGCTTAATTTATTATTAAGCGGGACAGGATATTCATTTTAATCTCATCCTACAGTCTTTCGTTCCATAACATTCCTAGTAAAACAATTTTCTTATTAAATAATCAATTTCGTTTTTCATTTCCGCATGAAATATTGAGACACCTATTCTATTTCTTTTCGAATATAATTTATGTTTCCATCACATTTATTCTGAATTTCTTCATCCACCACCAGATTTTAGGGTACTTGTTCCTTTTGTATACGTAAGGTCTATGCGTTCTTGCAAAGCATCAAAGAAACACGTAGAGCAAAGAGGAGAGGTTTGGGCACTTAACGCACCCCCCCAACACACACACACACACACACACCATAAATTAGGTAAGAAGACCAAACATACAAATGTAAATAGGAAATTACATTTTTACAAAACTAAATACATTAATTTTTATTGAAAACGTTACATTTACGTGTTTAACAATTTACTTTAAATAGTACCTAATATAAAAATTCTTAAAACTTCCTGTTTTCAATATTAAAAACCTTGCCAACACCCCATATCAGAAATTCTAGGTACGTTCGTCCACAGTCACATATTACATCTAGCGAAAGCACGCGTTGATCCGAAACATAGTCTCGTGACACAAGGGGACGGTACTCACATCCGACAGTAAGCCGCCGGCAGTTCAAGGCATGACCGAAGGTCGGCTCCCACCATGACAAGACGCGTACTTTGTCATTCACAATCCTGCGAACTAATCAAAAATATTTACATATTTAACTAAATTACTGCTGTGCCATGGCATTTTCAATGTTATGGACACTTTCAATATCTTCATAACGTCTCATTTCTATAAATACCATGCGCTGCAAGATTTTTTTCCTCTTGTATTTCATTATTTATCCCAATACCTTTCATCACTTCCGCAATCAGAATACTCGTGCAACACTACTTTTTTCATTGCTTCTCCACTTTCATCACTGACTACGCAGAATGAATGTTTTTGTTCTAAGATACGTCTGGTAAAGTGTGTGTGAGTTGTATTAATCACAAATTCACATACAATCTCTTCACTAATTCTAAGCTCCTCTTAATCTTTGCGCTTCCCACTGCACTAGCCAATATTGATTTTATAAGGCTTCGCCAGCGTGATACAACCTGAACGCACAAATCAAACACAAAATCCAAACCCGCACGGGGAAGCGGCCGAATCGCTCTTTCAGGCGGAAGCTGCGACGCGGCGCGGGATGGCGGAGCGCGGTGTTTGCGACGCGACGCGGCGCGGCCGCAACAGGTGGAAGGAAACCTAAGAGATGTCATGCGCGCGGAACAGACACACGTCCCGCGCGTACGCCCTCCCCCTCTCCCTTCCCCTCCCGTGCCCCAGCGCGAGCAAACCACAGAGCGTCTAAATGACACGCGGCGAATTAGGAGTACGCGGAATACAATCCGCCTCGTATACATTTCGCTTAACTTCGTCGAGGTCGACCGACGTCCAAGAGGACGGCAGATGACACAGGTGTATCAGTGAAACAGCAAACATCGACTGCTCACTGCTCGCAACGCTGTTAATCGTTTCAAATGCAGTAACCAAACGAAAGAGTCATATTTCTAATAACAAGGTCTTCTACGTGCGCTGTATGCAGAACACAGATTTTCTCTCATGGTTGGCAGCTATTTGACGAAATGAGTCAAGTTTAATGTCAAATAAGACGTACTACTTTTTCTGAAGCTCTGACGATTCGTTTTTGTTTTAAACCGACGACTGAGCATGCTCCTTGACCGCAACAATTGAATTTTAGTCTGAAATTTTACTATCGGTAATCTCACCTCCGCAAAACGCCCTACTATGAATTAGACGAGAAGCGGATTGAGTCTTACAAAGAAATAAATACATATATGAACTGTTGGAGCTACAACGGTATATACTTTCAAGCATTATTTCTAGCTTTTGCAATTTTCGAAAATTCAGAGAGTTCAAGAAAAAGATGACCTGCGTCAATCTTAAGCGTCCTTTGTTCCATTGGTAAAATTAAAAAACAAACAAAGAAAACATTTGGAGTATTTTTGAGAAAACGATTATCTATATTTTGACATATGTGTAACTTCTCTAGCTGTGCACGTTTCCTAGAGTTCAGTGGAAAATATTGTTATTTACGTTATCGTTCACCATGTTCTCGCGGCGAAATCGATTCCTCCACGATGATGGACAAACTGTAGCTTATTTGCCTTTACAAAAAATTTATTACATGAGAGCGATTATTTCATCAATTCGTACCGCAATCGCCCGTTTCCATCTGTATTCATAATTCAACATCCAAAATTGAAAATTCATCCAAAGTATGTCACCCACAATTCTTAACTTTTTTGACGTTACAGAAATAAATAAATCCGTTTCAAACTAACATGGCCTCGAGACCGTTGAGATCGATCGGGGAATGTGAATTTTGGAGAAAATCGTCTGAACGGTTTAGGTGCTAGCGTTGACCACAGACAGGAAGGCAGTCAGTGAGACAGACAGACATAAAGACAGACAGACAAAGGCCGTTAGCTGAAATTTCGGTATCAAGAACCCACAAAACATGGATTCTGACTACACAACGTGTTACAAGAATTAATTTACTACATATAAGAACATTTATCCACATTTTGCTAGTAGGGCCCTGCAATAAGAGTGTTTCTCGAAAAATTCCGATTTCCGGTGCACGATTACCGGTTGTTTTTCTCCGTACGCGAACACCATAATTATGCATGCACTTCAAATATAACATCGAACACTACGCATACTTTCCGGTCTCTGTTTTTACAACGACACGCACCACCTATCCCTCCTTAATATAGACGTAACTTGTATGCAAGATACTAACATTTCCCCACTTCTAAACAAGCTCCCTGAACTCGTGAAATACGTAAATACTACATGAATGGTATTTAAGAGACTGTAGCGAAATGGTAACTCCACACCTCCACGCCACGTATCGTGCTAAGGGTGCATTCGACGCGCCAAATCGTATATTGTCCGGATCTGAACAAACGGCCACTTGGCGTTTCTCTACACCAGTACATGACCCTAGGTGGCCGCCTCTTATCCCCACAACACTGCTCACGACCTTTGCTGCTCTTGTGCATTTTCACGTACGTTCTGAGAGATTAAAACTCGGTTGAATAATATAAAGCAAAATTAACAATGTACTTAAAACATATTGGCAAGGTGACACAACTGAATACCAAAAGTGACATATTGTTGACAGTATATTCAGATACTATATTCAGTGATTGACACTATATTCAGTGAAAGAGCATATTGCAACGCAATACCCAGTTTTGAAGCCGGGAATCTAGTAGGGAACTGAAGGGTTTCCACACGTTGTATAGGGAGAGATCAACCACAATAGTCGTGAGGGTACAGCGAATAATCCTTATCACTACTTCTTCGCACGCCTGATTATCGAACGGGTTTCCCGATGAAGGGATCTTTAATGATTCAATATTGAAAGGCGTTTACAGTGTCAGTCGTAAACTCGAAAAATGGAGCTCTCTCAAAACATGAGTTATCTAGGTGAATAACGAAATTACAAAAATTCAAAAAACGCAATACATAATTGTATTAGCTGACTCCTTCACAAATGTATCCTTTAAATGATAAATTTGTGAAATAAACTACTTATATCCTTGTAATCATCCACTATGATTCACACACAAACCCTACACCTGGAGGAATCTAAATTACGCATCACCATACTTTTATGCTTTTATTTCGCACGGACATAGAAAATTATCATATGCAATAATCTTCTTGTTAAGCAGAGCGTTGAAAAACTGCATGGACGTGAGTACGTTTACCCATTATAATCGAAACAAAATTGTGGAGTACGGCAACGCTTAGTGTCGAAAAGACGATATTATCGAGTTGAAACGCGTCGTAAACATCTTGATTACAGAACCTGTAATAGGACTCTGTAACGAGGCGATATATTTCGGACGGCGAACTTGTTAGAGCTGGCAAAAAATTCCGCATGGGCTCCACGTGACGACGTCCGTCGCGCTGGTCGCTCAAGTGCGCCCGCGGGCGACAAAGCAAGCGCCTCATCTCGATCGATGATTTTGCACTTCAAATAAAGAGGCCTCAGTCAAGCGGTTGGCGAACACGAAAGCGACGAGGCAACGCATAATCAAGCAACAAAGACATTAATGTTCGTAATCTAACTAAACTTCTCCGCTGAACAATCCCTACTAAATCGAGTAATAACAGAAATGTTTTCTGATAAAATATGTTTTGCCCTATTCGAAGAGTGTGATTTAGATGTCCGTACACCTACATTGGCAATCGTAGCGAAGTAAATTGAATCTTGACAGCAAAATATATCTGGAACGGTACTAGAAAACGGTTTTCTTGTCTTCTTAATTCACGAGATTATTGAAATCCATTACCTACAATTTCCGGCAGAACAGAATAAGAAATTCTGTCTCCAGAATTATCCCTTCTACAAATGAAAGGAAAGGAAACAAGAAACAACCTAAGACAAAAATGAGTATAACAGAGGAAATAAAAATAAAACGGAGGAAAATGATGGAAAAATAAAATTAAAAACAGAATGAAAACAGCGTACATGGAACAGAAGCAGTAGGGTCCCAAAGGCAAAAAAATATGACAAAGAACGGAGAGCAAAATGCCGAGTTTCAAGATTAATCTAACATAAAGGAGTGACAGCCTAAATTTAGAACGTGCCGCAAAAGGTCAACCCGATAGTGAATTCGTCCAACCACCTTCGACCTACAGCCTGTCAAGTCGCGGGGCGGCGCACCGGGAGGGCTTAGCGGGGCAGCCGGGGGCGACAGCAGGGCGCGGCGGGCAGGGGCGAGGTGGGAGCCGGGGCGGGAGGGGGGTGGGCGGGGCCTGGGGGGAGGGCAGGGGGGCGGGCGCGGGCGGGGCGCAATGCACTGCGCGACGGAATGCCACGCCGCGGGTGGGAATGCCGCGCGGGCGCCGCCGCCCCGGGCTGCGCAATCAGGGCCTCCGACGACGGAGGGGGCGGGAAGCGGCGCGACACGCCTTCCTCGCGTTCTTCGGCCCGGCCTATCGTTCTCGTCCCCAGTTGCACGCCAGCGTCCCAACCAGCTAGGCCCAACCTCCTCCCCTTTTAATCGTCCTCTAATAATGACCGATTATCGCTTCCCTAAACTTGAAAAGTCAATGACATTGAATGCGCAGCGCTCAACTCACTACAAATTTAAAGGGCATATCGGGCACAAAAATTGGAAGTAGTCGAACATCTATTCGAAAGAGAGTGCCAACGAACACACCTTTTGTAGTAACCTTTGCAAATGGCATTTGATTACTAATCAGTAAATTAAATTTTCTGGTATGCTTATATAATTTAAACCCGATGAACGACTCAGTGTGGAGTCTCTTCACCGAATACCATTGTAAAACTTTGGTAAACGTATGAGTATCTTAGAACTACGGGGTAACTGCTAGAGCACAAAATCAATCACGGGGAAAGCGTATTAAATGAAATAAGGACACAGGAGTATGTAAATGTGAACGTTATCGCAGGAATAATCATATTCCGACATTGATAAGAAAAAGTAGAATTTGAGTAGGAATTACTTCACTGTGGCTCTCACAGTAAAGACATACTTCAAGCTCCGTTTATAATAACTACATTCAATCGTAAAATGTAAAGAATTACATCGTATTTTATGTAACTTTGTAAGAAACAATCAGTTGTTCGTACTATCTTCATTAAAATTATCGTCTTATATTATGTGCAAGCACTAAATAAGCAACATAAATGTCAACACTTAACAACTAACAAACACTTAAAATTTGTATGATATCCCTCTATTAATGAAATGTTTTGCCGTTCAAATAAATTCCTCTCATTCGTATACGATATTCTGCAATTGATTTGGCACTCGATACGACGTTATATGGGAGTATTTCTCTCAGTTGTGTGAAGAACTGCGTAATTGTAAGGGCGTACGTTTGTAAATGCTATACGTAATACAGACTGTGTTTATGTTGAAATCACATGTGTGATTTTTTTTCGTAAAAAAAATTTCTTTTAGATTTTTTATTAACGACAATAACTATAGATTCTTTTGAAAGAAATAATTAGCAATTTCGTTGAAAGACACGTTTAATGGCATTCCAATCGTATTTTCTTTTATTAATTTGTTTTCTTTATTTATTTAGTCAAAAACAGTCAAAAGCTGTATGTGACGTATGGGGGAGAAAATCATCATTGTTTCCAAATCGATTCTAAACTAGCCCTTTGTAAGAAGTTTTGAGAAAATCGCTTACCATGAATTTTTGAGAAAATTATATTAAAATTAAAATTATATTTTTAGAACCAAACATTTAAAATAATTAATAAATTATATTTGCACTGTAAAACGTGGAAAATACGAAACAACCAAATCATTAACGAAACTCCGAAACATTCCATTTTCAAGCACAACAATGCAATGAACAACCTATTACAACAGATTGGGTATTCGGATTATAACATAACGAGGCGTATCCAACGGATTGTTCTACCCAAGTTGCGGATTCAAACCCGATGGAAACCGTGGATTTTTAAGGGTGAAAAAATTCATCGTACGCTTTCCTTCGAAGGGAAAGTGAAGACGGCTGTCCCATGTTGCAGATTTACTTAATGTAAACGATAATCAAGCCTAAAAGTAACCTCTGAGCTAAATTCAAATCGCCTCTTTCGTCACCCAATACCTTTTTTCTCTGCTAGATAGTGAAAGGAGCGTAGCGAAATTGGCATGGCCAGATGGAAGCGCAGGTCTGATGGCCTGAGGATCGCGACGTAAAATAAGGCACTGAACTGAATTTGAATCTTGAAACAAGGATTTACCACGTGTAATTTTGACAATTCTATTGGATGATTGGCAAGACATTAAAGTGTTTTATTACATAAATATTAAATTAAATTACGTTTATAATGACCTGTTGTCTCCCAAAATGTCGCAGAATATCTCTGTTTTAAGCACTGACATTCTAAACCTGGTTACTAATATTTTCAAAGGATAAAGGAGAGCTACACATACTGAACATAAAACAAGCACCAATTATTACTGTTTATTAATGTTTCAAGGTAATGTCGACAATTAAAATGGTCTTTAACTAATAATTATCAACAAAATTATGACATTCACAGAGGTTCATCCTACTGATATGAAAAACGGAAGCAAGGGCCACTGAGCAGCCATCAATTCTGTCTATTCTCTGATAAGCCCTTGATAAACACTTGAGAAGAGCGTCCGATTGTATCACAGAAATGTTTCCGCAGACAGAGCAACACCATTGTTACACTGACTAAATCACACGCGAAAGAAGATGGTGTGATCCGAACGCGCTCGAGATCCCTTCAGACGAAAACAAATTCGGCTTCGCTGACTTCCAGCTTTCAAAAGTAGCGCGAATCGAAACCGTCAGTTGCTCTAAAGCGGCGCGAATAATTATACCTAAAGGATCGGTCTTCGTTCATATTCGTGACTCGTGGGGATTTAGGCGAGGAGAGAAGCTTAGTGACACATTCAGCCACAATAGTTGAAAGAAACCTTTTCTGCCAGAGAAGAAAAGAGTGGCTTTAAAGGGAGGACTCCTGAGAGACATTGCGTATCGTTTTACGTCGCTTAAAAGCTTACGAAATTTAAAACTTAATGAAAATCCATAGCAGTCTTTTTTCTACAACAGATCAAAGGATGCTAATAAAGTTGGCGCAGGTTTTATTTCCGTTGAACTCTCTGAACTTTCGAAAATATAAAAGGTTACTCCTAGTACCGATGTACATCAAGCTGGAAACATACCTAAAAGCCAGAGGACCACAAAGCCACTTTCACGTTGTGTCTCTCCCTGCAAAGCGGATGCTTCAGGGTCAGGAATTGTTAGAATCTAAATAAGAGAGAAAGATGATACCAGTTAAGAATTTTGAATTTCTTTCATTGAAGCCGACAGACTGTTCGCTCATGAGCATTCCCATCCTACCTCTGAGTACGACCTCCGATCCCTTTCGAGAACAGAGCTCTCTGTACGTGATACATGATGCGACTCTTCCCAATACTGATGATTACACAAGTAGGCAAAAGTATAGCAAAAACAATAAACGCAATTTCACTGATAGCATTCCAGGATTGAACAGAGTCCACTATAACATTGCTTAGAGACAGCATCGCGAATCATGCAGTCGTAGTCACCGTACAGTCATGCAAAGTCGTGATCATAATACAGAAATTTAGTGTGGCACAGAATAATTTTTAGTAGTGGAACTGAAAAATATTTTTTCAGCTAGACAGAATGGGGAAAAAATCTGGTGGTAATATGCAATCAAGCTTACAAAGAAAAGATCGTTTCTATCCATGTAAGTGCTGATGTAAATTTTAGTTGAAATAAAAAGTTGAATATCTTCAAATAATTTTGTACAATAATTCCATTTATTGATGATTTTTCTTTCTTTACATCTTTTTTGCACTCTCATGCGAACCAGAATAGAGTATTTTTGCATGCTTATTTTAGTTAGAATAAATACCTTTTGGTCCGTTTATTTTAGTTGAACTATTTACTGAACTTTCTGGCTCTAATCATCACACTTACGCAACCCAGTTTATAAAGAAAGCTTACCTAGAGGTAAGAAAGTCAGGTTACGCCACTGCTACATACGCTAACGCACCAGACTAGGCATGCACCAACCATGTAGTTGTATATACGCAACACACAGCATAGCAATGGATCAAGGTCGCAGATATTGGTAGCGAAGAGCTCATTCCATTGATAACGTTTTCCCTATATTTTTACACCGTCCGTTATTACGCTCGTTGTAGTTCCAAACAAGACGGTCGGTACTGACAATATTCCGAAGGCGTGTATGAACTTAACACATTATGCACCCACTTCATCCAAAAATACAATGATCTCTAAAAAATAATACAGTAGTGAAGAGAGAACCTGCCCTTGAGCAGCCTCACAGAGGAGAGAAACAGGGAGATTTTTTAATTTTTTAAAAAAATTATTTTATTATTTTGAATAGGATATATGGTTCAGTTTTACAGTACAAAATTTTTCATATGTTTTTGATGCTTATGATGTATTTTAAAAAACTAAAGTATTACAAAAATCTAAACTATTGTTTCTTAGGGAGAGGAAACCCACTGACTACCTCACAAAGAATCATCCAAATTTGCAAACTGAATGTAAAATACATGTTTGGGAAATCTGTTTTTCTTCTGGTGGGGTTTATGGGTGCTTTGCCTAGATTGTAATGGGATAGTTGTGTAATTGATGACTAGGGAACGGATTTCCATGTAAATACATGTTTTTACAGGAACTAGATCCCTGCATTTAGTTATATTTTTTTAAGTTTACAATGTATTCTGAATGAATAATAACTATTTTTATTTTACATATTTTTACATATTTTGATATAATTACATATTTTATCTATTACGACATATTTCTTACATATTTCCCTACATTTTAATATCTTTATTCGTCGAAACGGAACATTCTAGACGCGCGTTTGCAATGTTCGTTATGGAATCATCTCTCTTACAAATCAAATTGTAATGCTTTTATTATCACCATATCTCCGCCATGATTTGTCAAACTTACCTCCCCCAATTACTGCGTACCTGCGAGTCAAGGATGAGCGGATTTTTATGAACGAAAGTAATTTCAACCACATGCTTGCTCATGTTTAAAATAGCAAATTCGTTACTTGATCGAAAACTAACTAATAATTTTACAGAAAATTGTCACGTTGCTCAATTTGGAGGGTGGGGAACATACATTTACACACACACCCAGGATCCATCACTCGCTACACGGTATACTATTCACTTGCACACCAGCTCCTCTTAAACTTTGAATTATATACTGTGAACGTATTTTATATTTCGAATAAAATTCTTATATATGGTGAAGTCTAGTGTACAATTACTTCAGTAGAGATAGAACCTACTTTCAGTCTCTTCTTATACATTTTAAGAACTGATTGGTGACGTTCTATGGGTCGAAAAATGCTCTTAGAAAACAATTTTAAAAACAATAATGAATTTTAATTTTACATTTTTTTCTTACATGTTTTGAAAAAAAGTACATATATGTACATATTTTGCGTTTTTTATTACAATAAATTCCATTCCCTATTGATGAGATATTATAGTAAAAATTGTGGGATAACTTAATGATGTGGTGTATGATATGTTTTATTTGAATTTCATTATGAAGTTGTTTGTTTGTAATGAACCAGTGCATTGGTTAATGTTCGCAGGAATTTATCCTGTATGACCTGTATTTTCGGATATTGGTTTTTACTGCATTAATCCATACAGGGCATAGAGCATTAGGGGTCTAATTATGGCTGTATATATGAGTTTGGCATTATTGTTATTTTACTGTGGTTGTTTATACATTGCTTTAATTGGGTTAGTGTGGCTTTTGTTTGTTGATTTAATGTTTGTTTTTTTAGTTGAGTTTAGTGTATAAATGGAAGTTAAGATTCTATATTTTCCTAGTTATTCCTAGATTAGTCTTAGATATTTCACTGTTTTGTTTTGTGTAGTCCAAGAAATGATGTCATTGTTCGGAGTGAGAGGTGGTGGTATTGAAATTGTTTTTAATGAAAATATTTTTGCTGTTGACTTCGATGGGCTTAATTTAATTTTCCATTTCTTTGACCAAGAATCTACTTGGTTTAGATGTTGCTGTATTGTGTTTCTTAATGTGTCAAGTGATGTGCTAGAACAAACAATGCTATATCATCTGCGAATTGGGCTGTTGTGATTGTGTTGGATGGATGTAAGGATATCAGCTGTGTAAAGATTAAAATAATATAGGTGACAATGGGGAGCCCTGAGGAAGTCCAGCATATACTGGTTTGGGGTTTGAGATATGTTTATCTACTGAAACTGAAAAGGTTCTATTGCTTATATACGAAGCTATTGGTGTTGGTCAGGTATTTAGGTGTACAATTGATTCTAACATTGTACATGAGACCTTGATGCCGCACTCTGTCGTATGCTTGTGAAATGTGTAGAAAGGTTGATATACTCGTACCCTCGTAGTATGTAGTTTTCTTTGGAATGCTGTATGGATATGTTCTGTGATTCTTAATAATCGATGTGTGGTTGATAACTTTTCTGGGAATCCAAATTGATTTCCGGGAATGATGTCATTTTCGTTTAGGTAATTACTGAGTCTTTTCTGAATAATTGTCTCTATAATTTTTGTATAAGGAGGGTAACAAGCTTATTGGTCGATAATTTTCTACATTTGAAGCATGTTCGTTAGGTTTTGGTATAGGTTGTGTTTCCATAATAGTAGGAAGTAATTTGTTCTTAATGAAGAGCTATAAATATTATTTAAGAATGTTATGGCTTGATTTGGCAGATTTTTTAGGATTTTGTTATTTATTTTGTCATGTCTTCGAGCCTTCTTTTTAGGGAGTGTTTTTGTTATGTTTGTTATTTCCTGGGGGATGTAATCTGATTACGGAGGGTACATTATAATTAGGAGCTGTTGCTATCTGTGCGATTGTTTGGTGTTGAATGTGTGGGAGTGAGTCGTTTGGTTTGAATGTATCTGCAAAATGAGTAGCTAGTGTTTCAGGTCCTTCAAGGGGTGAGCATTTTTTCCTGTGGTGATATTAAGTGGAGAAATGGTATTTCTTTTGTTTAGTATTTTATTTTTAAATTGCCACAGTGTATTGTTACTAGAGCTTAATGTTTGAATCATGGTATTGTATTGTTGCTATTTGGGTGAGAAAAGGCTTCTTTGGTAATATATGTTAATAGATTTAGTCCTTTTTAAGTTCAGGGTTTCTAGTGTGATTCCATTACCTTCTTGTTTTACTCTTTATGTGGATTAGATTTCTTATGCTAAAAGCATAAATAGGTAGTTCATTGTTTTTGTTCTGTACATTTGTAGGAGATTTATGTGATTTACTGTTCTGTTGTTCACTTAATATTATGTTAATGAGTGTTGTTATTGATTGATCTAATTCTAAAGGTGTATTTAAAATTTTGAACTTTGGGATGGTTGTTTCAACATTATTTTTACATTTGTGCCAATTAATTGGGTGAGTGTTGAATTATGAATTGGGTGAGTGTGTGGGGAGTAAATGTTGTGCTGTAATTATTACTGGTAGATGGTCTGCGTCCATTTCATGGTGTACTGTGGAGGAAAACCTTTGTTGTACACTTGTTATACCTGTCTAACAGGTATGAGTTCCTAGGGTGATCAAATGGGTAGCAGGTTGTTTCATTGGGGGTAATGAAACATAGTTTGTTGTTGTTTATTTTCTGTAGTTATTATGTTCCAGCTGAGTTATTGTTTTTACATCCCCAGTGTACATTTTTTGCATTAAGATCACTGAGGATTATAGTTGGGATGTGTTGATCAATAATATCAATGAGATTGGTATGTTGGATTTTCATATTGGGGGGCTTATATGCTATTATGAGTAGTTTGCAGATTGCTATTATTGATAAACTTCATTGCTGCTGTTTAGATACCTGGGATTGGTGGTAGTAATATTGGAGAAGGAGATAAAGAGAGCAACTGAAATTCAACGATGAATGTGGGAGAGAGTGAGTCTGTATTTAGCGTACCTGAGAGCGGCAACCGTTATAGTCATTGGCCCCGTTAGTGCAGCGAGTGTTCTTTTTTAACTCGGGATGTAGCGGTGCTCCTCCGTAGCTGGAACTTGATATCTGGCACCGACCTACAAGTCGACTTGGGAGTGCCCCCCCCCCTTCCAGATCAGCTCTGATATTCCCTCGTGGCACCGCCTCAGCCGGGACAGGTTCTGATCTTCGATCAGGTGGGGTAGTGTAGTGCATGTAAGTGTCAGTATGCAGAGGGAATAGATGTTACCACTAGCCCTTTGAACTCGGTGTGGCGATTCTTTTTTACCATGTTGAATATATATAAAGACGAAAAATCGTGAGTGCAGAAAGTCCTACTGTGTTCTTGATTTATTCTTCTCTTGCCTTTCACGGGTGAGTTTTAGAGAGCTGGCTGACTATTATTCAGATGGTGTCAAAACAAAGGAAACAATAGTATTTCGAATGTAACCGCAAACATTTAAGTTCGTATTTTCGGTCGTCGAAGTGTCAATGTAATATTTATCTTCGCTTCCTTCTAGAGGATTTCCCCAGTTTAAATACCTTCTGGGATGTCATTTTTCATTCAGATATTAGAGTAAAGAGTTGTTCTATTTTGTAAAGGAAATGCCCATACGAATTAAACAGCATGGTGAACAGAATCTAAATTTGAATGCATAATCAATATACTGCTGTTCAAAAATAAAACGCTGCACCAGTAAACCGATTAAACCTATTTGACGTTACCAACATTATTAACGAGTTTTAAAATACAATTTTCCAGAAAGACTACAAGCTTTGAACTATGCTGTCATTGTTAATGAAGTACTGGACGCGCAGAGCGCAAGACCAAGCCCACACAGAGAAATCATCGCAAGTTTAATTCTTAAGATCAATGTTTCTCTTGCAATGCGTGGAAAGGAGTATCTCACTGAGCCGCTGAATGTGCTGATAAACAAAGCATCATGCATAAATTTGCTACTAAAACATGTCGAGGAAATCCACAGAAGACACTCAAAACAACCTGACATCGCGTGTATTTAACCTAGTGAAGTGAATCATTATGCAGTTCTTTCTAAATTATTTGCCATTTAATAACAATTGTTTTTCCAATTCGTCTTGTCGGATGGACTGTTCCCCCGATATCTGGGGTCTTCACATGCATTCTCGCAGGTTCTCTGTACCATTATATCATCTCTGTTTACGGACTTGACAACCGATGCAATAGCTAGGACTGCCAGACCACGTCGAAATAATCGACTGGGAAATAGCTATTTTGAATTCTATTATTGTCAATATAAACTATTTTAGGAATTACTCTCAGCTTATGGCAGAAAATTATTGCTCAGGAATTGAATGGGCGAAAACACTCCAAAGTTCCATCAAAAGATCCAAAGTACTTATACCCAGATTCAGAAAAATCTCGAAATAATTAAAACGATTATTCGGCAAATGCAAGAGATTCCCCATTGCAGGGGTGATAAATCCAACATACATCCTCTCTAGGAGTAGGCTACTAGGGTTTTGAGACAGCAACGTTGTCGTGGCTGTCACTGAAAGGAATTCGGTAAAATGAACGCAAAATATCTTCCCAATTCATATGAATGAAAGTAATAAAGGTTTCATTATTTGTTGAATGCTCGTTATTTTTCTGATTTGAAAATTCAAAAGAAACTAATACTATCATTGCTGTAAAACGTAAAGGATGTAACATTTCAAATTACAGTATAACAATGGCTTGTTAACAGCTTATACTTATGGTGCATTTTCTACAAGGTGAAATATTTGTTGATATTCTTGATTCACCTTTTCACTATAATTAAATCTAAAATAAATTAGCAGTTTTACACACGTTTTTCTCCAGAATGGCCAAACGTTTAAACCCATCTCGCCATCGCCTGCGACCTCGGTGTCTGAACAAGGTGACCTCTTGGGCGAAACCTTCATTCGAGCGGCGCGGAGGGGCGACGCAACGCGCAAGAAAACCGCGGTCCGGCTGCCGCCCTCGCCGTCCGCTCGGGGCGAAATTTGATAGGAGGGCGCCGCGTGGCCCGAGGAGGTCGACGGAGGCGGCGGAGACGGCAAAGGCGCAAGATGGCGCAGCCCGAGGACGCGGCTCGGCGCGGCACAGCTCCGCTGGAGGGAACCTGGACCCGTCGGGCGGGCGGGCGGGGGGCGAGGGGGGAAGTGGAGAGGAGGGGGGGGCGACGCGAGAGAGGGCGACGAGGCGGCCGGAGCGAGCGCGCGAGAGGAGGAGGAGCAGGAAGAGGACAAAGAAGAGGAGAAGGGAAGGCAGAAGCGCGACAACCCCGCATGCCACCCACTGTGGCCCTGCGAGCCCCAGCGAAGAGCGGTGCTTCAGTCAGACGCTAATTTACGCTGAAGCAAACAAGGCAACTGCCTACAACCACCAAGTGTAAGGACTGGTGTCTTCTCAGGTCATTCATGAAAACAATTTTCCTGCAAAGTGCTAGTTTAGAATCGATTTGGAAACAAATTAATAAAAGAGAATATGATTGGAATGCAATGAAACGTCGTCTCTTTCAACGAAATTGCTAGATTATTTCTTCCAACAGAATCTATAGTTACTGTCGTTAATAAAAAATATAAAAGAAAATTATTTTTTTACGAAAAAATCACACATGTGATTTCAACAATCACAGTTTGTATTACTTCAAGCATTTACAAAAGTACATACTTTTTTCGTTCACTTCTAGGGTGTCTCCGTGTGACAATGGAACAACGTGTGACTAGAAAGTTTCGTGCGAGATACGCAAATGGAAACATCGAGATGATGAAACAAGCTTAAGGGGATGAATTATAATCTCCGACGGCAAAGTACGAGTGGTTCAACCATTTCAGACGAGTGTTATATGACGACACAAGGTGTGGACCTTCCACTAGCACCATGGACGAAAATGTTCAAAGTGATCAGGATCTTCTTGTCCAAGACCGACGTTAGGTACGTCGGATGATAGCAAAGGAAATGAAAATTAATAAAAACACAATTCTTATACAATTTCACAATGTTCACACAATTTGCGCCCAGCTGTCAATCGACGGCGCGACTGGTTCCTGCTGCACGACAACGTTGCAGCCCATTCATAGAGGATTGTCAGTTTCTAGCTAACAATCGAGTTACAACTCTGTTACATCTTCCCTCTTGCCTTCATCTGCCACCAGCGGACCCTTTCTGTTTCCCAACTTTAAGGTCCCAACGAAATTCAAAATGCAGTGACGGACCACTTAAAAACGTGTGTATATGTGCATTTTTTACCTATGGAAAGAAGTAAATTGTTTGTTGAAAGAGAGGACTATATGCAATGTCAAACCAATAAATAAATTGGTAAGTAAAATCTATTTTTTATTAACACATTCTTATGAACTACTTTTCGGACTTACTATGTATTCAACACTTTCTGTGCAATTACAGAACACAAGTCTTGCAATTACAAACCTTGGATGCTACTCTGTCATTCAAACATCGGAATGAAGATCATTAGACGGTACAGGAAGGCACAAAATACCTCATTTGGTACTGAACCATAGAATAAAATGTAAGATGCTGCAAGAAAGGTGAAGCACGAATGCAGTGTTACTAATTAACTAGCAGAATTATTGCATTCCGATTACAAATGAAAGCATTCGAGAATTTTTTTCTGAATTCTTTCTACGATTCTCCACGTAGAACACTGATGAAGTGTATTTTTTTGCGCTTCATGCATTGGAAGTACTACTTCCGGTTGCTATTCAATGAGTGGAAAGTCGCCGTTTGCTGTACACGCCGGGGCAATGTAGCACTTCGCGGGACGCAAGCCTTAAAGAAGTCACGTTCATATAAAACACCCATGTAAGCAAAACCACAGGGACAGGATAAATCAACATTTTTGGTGTCTGGCGTTTAGTGAATGATCCCAAGTGCGTATTATTTCCATGAATTAAATATTATTGCGTATTATGTGCGTATTATTAAAAATAACCCCCACATCGTCGCTCCGTCCGGAAACTTTTCATTCGAACACTACAGACTTACTTTCTGTAACTTAACATTCGTATTTCGTAATTTCCCTTATTGCTTGTAATGGCTACGTAATATAAATTACACCTTCAATACTATTGATATTTCAGACACAAACGAAACGAGGAAGGTTGAAAAACCATATCTTTAATTCTTGAAAATTCAAAAATGTTTAGCAAAATGGAAAGAATTCCATAGCATTCAGTCTATTGAGATAAATTTGAACTAAATGTTAAAATAAAAATTTTTAGCACGTATTTCAGATTTCCGAAAAAATGCCAGAATTTGATTCAGAATTACGTGAAAACGACTACTATTCGAAGAAAATTAAACGTGAAAGAACAGAGGAAAAGACATGTTAGAAAGAAATTTCTAACTGAAATAATGAGGGTGGATTGGAAAACATTTTTAACTTCTTAATTGTGGAAATTTTAATTGGTATAACGAATACCGAACTTCCACAATATATATATAAGCAAACCATCCCCTACTGAGATTAAAACAGTTTTAAAATATTTGGAATATTTTTTTAGAACAATCTGAAAATGCTCTATCGGTTTTCGAAGTACGGTTCTATCGGATTATGAAGTACTTCCAGAACAAAATATTTATTTCATATTTGCACGACCAGGATTTCGCTCAGATCGACTAAAAAATATCCGTTTTAAAGAAAATCCTAAGAACGGTTTAGGCGCTAGAGTTCTTCAGAGACTGAAGACGGATAGACGGAGATCGACAGATGCATTTGTTCTTAGGGGAAAAAACAGTACTTCGTTATTTTTTCAGTGAACCCAAAAAGTGAATTTTCGTCCAAAATCTCGACATCGACAACTTGCTTTCACAGGCCTCAATTCATATCAAATGGAAAACTAAACCATTTATGCTCATTGCTCCGGAAACGGATTAGTTCACATTAACTTTTATTTTATTTGTTTAAATGCATTACATTGTAAATACTATAATCCCCCAGAGACTTATCCTAAACAGACCATAAAATTTGCAGTTCAAGTTGATGCTCAATGTTGATTTAGCCGAGATCGTTAAAGAGCGGTAACGCTCCCGACCAAGGCGTATTCATTATTCGCGACGGTTGAAATCTTCTAAAATCCTTCTTATAGCTGTTCTTTGCCTGGGGATAAGTCGCTGGGTATCTGGCTGGTGGTGATAGATGTTTCGCACAGAAATTGACAAAGCATGTACAACTATGATCACCAGTTTCTTTATATCGGTGAAATACCAACAGTTTGTCGTTTGGAGTGGACTAGCAGAATTATTTAGCATCATAACAAATTCGGCGATAAAAGATGCAAATAGCTCCAACAAGGCTTTTGCGTTATAATTGAGCGCAAGAAGGACCGCGTGGAACATCCAGCATTATTAACTCGCCCGTTAATGGGCTAAGCAACTGATGCCACGATGACGATTAGAATATTGATGTTAAATAAGAAGATACAGTCGAATCAGGTTATAGCGAACTTCTGGGGACTCGCATGTTTGGTTCACTATATCCCAGGTTCACTATATCCGATGATTTGTGGGAATTCTGATTTGGTGTTGTTGACGTTCTTATAAGAAGAAATAAAAGAGGTCATCTTCGTCAACATATCAGCTTTATTAAGATAGCCGGTTTTCGACGGCTTTGCCGTCATCGTCAGTCTCGCTGCTGTCGGCAGAAGTGGAGCGACTGTGCCTCTGCGCACAGTCGCTCGACTTTGCCGACAGCAGCGACGTATGCACAAAGCTCGGCTCATCTTAATAAAGCTGATATGTTGACGAAGATGACCTCTTTTATTTCTTCTTATATCCGATGATGTCGAAATTAAATAGAATTTCACCACAATGATTGATTTTATTAATATAGAGATACAGCAAAATTCATTAACAGCACGAACTGAAAATTCAGTATCTTCATTTGTCCGTAAAAAAATATTTTCCATTGTTTGCTTCGTACATCTTTCTTTTGTAATTTCTCTAGTTCCTTCTCCATCCAGAGTTCGTGCTCTCTCCATACTTGATACTGCATTGTCCTCCTTTTCTAAGTATTATAATGCAGTCTTGACATCTTTCAATGCCTCTTCCACTGTCGGAACAGTCCCTCTCTCCGAAGGCCCTTTCACTCGCCTAATAACATCCGAGATCCAATTAACTTCCAGGGCGATGTATTTCGTACGTTCACTATAGCCGAGGTTCAGATTCAGTAAAACAATCTTCTAATATTTATTGATAATGTAAGTGAAATGGGACCAGTGACTTAATTGATTGATTTTTTCGTCTTTCCGGGCACGTCAACTGCTTTGGTCATTAGTCCCGTTAGTGTAGTGCATGCTTTTACTCGGGAGATGGCGGTGATCTTCCCCCGCTGGATGGCGAGATCCGACGCCGACCTACCGTCGGCTAGCGGGGTTCCCCCTAACCAGGACTCTCCCACCAACGGGGCATCGCCCCAGCCGAGACAAGCTCTAAGCTCCCGACAAGTCTCCCGGCATATGTGGTAGTGTAATGCATGTTAGTGTAAGTGTGTGTAAGGGGAGAGCATAGGACAAAGAAGATGAAGGAAAGATCGCGCGCGGTCCGTGGCCCGTTTGGTAGAGTGCTGCTCCGGCATTCCCTGGTGTTGATCGGAGAAACCAGGAAAACTACCGATCAGAGCAGCGACCGCTAGAATTCTCCTCCAGACAGCGACTAATTCGACCTAGCTGAAAAGCTAGTGTCGAAAACCTGCCGCCTCAGGACTCGAACCTAGGACCTCCCGGTCAGAGGCGCTGCAGTGACATCAGTTAATGCACTGAGTTACCGCTCCCGGTACCAGTGACTTACACACGTTCTCTATAACGGGGGGTTCACTATAACCGGAGTCGACTGTATTAACATGAAGTACCTGAAAACTTAACAATTTTGTCGTAATGAAAAATAAATTCTCTGATGTTCTTTTATCCCAGATGAGAATTTAATACGTTTTAAAAATATTATTTAATATCCACTTGATAATATCAATTCGCCACTGGTAAGCCTTTGCCCCGTCAGGAGCTATTGTGCCAGTACAGACAGATAACACAATATACATATATAGAAACCTTACAATACGCAGCACGTACATTACTGTATACATTTCCGACGCGAGTGTGCAAAGGAAAGCAAACTTGGACGCGCAGTAGTACTTAGCGCTCCCCGGAGAGGGCCAGTTGCAACGACGCCTGGTCCGTTCATTCGGCCTGGTGGGCCTCCAGGTACGCTTAGCGCCAAATCGATGCAAGTCACAGCTGCTCACTTGGCTCGTGTGGCTCGCTGCCACCGCAGTGGCCGAGGCGGCAGCGGCAGCGGCAGCAGCAGGACTGCAGCGCTGGTCGGCTCTTGACTGGGCTGAGGAGGGGTCCTAGCGCGGCCCCGCATCGCATCGCGCCGCCCCGCCCCGCCCCGCCCCGCCCGCCCAGCCACCGCCGCTTGGCTCCTCGAGCGGTCACGAGGGAGACCGAGAGACGCGGGGGCGGAGGGGAAGAGTGGGGGTCAATGCGACAGTGACACCCTGCGGAGGGGAAGCTAGGAGGGCACAAGGGAGAGGAATGGGTTAACGAGGGCACGGCGCGAGCTGACATGTTTACTACAACGCCAGCAGCAGCAGCGGCAGCACTGGCGGCGGCGGCGGCGGCGGCGGCGGCGGCAGCAACAGCAGCAGAGCAAGGGTGGAACGGAGCGAGGGGGTGGCGGGGAGAGGGCGGATGCATAGGCGGGGCGAGGCGGGACGGGTCGGGGCGGGGCGCACCCTCCCACGCAAACAGAGGACTACCGCGTGGGAAGTGGCGTCCGATTTACACGCAGGTGATACTATGTGGAACCCCTCGAGCGCGCCGGTTTAATACTCGCTGCCAGTTCCCAGCTCAGTCGCCAGCAATAACCTGCAGCGAAACGTTATGTAAATGGAGAAACAAAATATGGAAAAGGAGTACGCGGTTCACGATCTCTCTTTAACACATAATGTGTACCGAGCAAATACGGATTTAATTGCTTCGTATCACGGAATGGGACCCCAAATAATTTGATTCGGTTTAGAATTTCTAGGACGTTGCACGGACGATATAGCTCCATTTGAATATTATACTGAAGAGTACGTATCAAAGGAGTAATTTATGGTCAACGAACCAATTTTAATATTTCATCCAATGGTTCACTTACATATTGACATTTCTGCCGCTCGTGTGAGGACGTTTGAGACCAAAACAAACTATGTAACAACAATTTTTAAATGCAGGAAAGTAAACTTCACTTCGAAACGTTGGCATTTACTAACTTTCCTGCAGTCCTATGTATTGGTCTCCAAAACAACCCCTTTTATTGATGGCACACACGATTTGCAGAACTCGAATTAAAGGGATATGCATGTTACATTGTAAATCACAATTTTATTTGGCCCAATGTAAATGAAAAATAACGCTCACAAAATATAAAAGATGTCGGCATCTCTGAGAGAAGAAAAAAAAAGTAATTCTTCAATATTGACCCCGAAAAAGTCACACTTTTTTCAGCACATCGTTCAAAATCTGGACATTCAGAGATCAATAGTCCATTTTCTAAATGAGGAGCAAACAAATGTATACAACACACTCCTATATTACAAGCCCAAGGAACAATATATTCTTTCTTAAAGCATGAACTGGTAATGAAACGTAAATAAGATTTTAGAAGCGTTTTGGCACAGAAGAATGAGCGGCGGCGCAGTTTGAAAATGAGAATGAACGAGTTTAGAGAAGCGTTATTTTATTAAAATACATTTCTATTGGATTGTTGTGTCCAGATCATTAAACTGTTAGATCCTGCATCCTTCGGATTTCTTAAGAAAAAAAGTCAATAGAGCATTTAACAACAAATGTCAATATACGCTAATACAGGTACGCTTATACCAAGCGAGTAAACTGAACGACAATACCTACTTCACATATCCAGAGAAAATCTGAATTTATTATCATTCTCTCAAATATATGGTCTCTCAATCTAGACAAACAGTAAATCAATAAAACAATTAAATAAACTTTTTATAAATTCCTTTTTAAAAAAAAAATCCTCCTATATTAAAAACGTGAGCATTAACTATTAAAAGAACACAGAAATGTAAATGCTAAAACATCAATACATGTTTTGCTCAAAGTTTTGATGCGTAGAAAAATATCTTTTTTATTTCTACACTAGCGGCTGCTGCATATTATACTGTTGGAATAACAGTGCATAAATTCTCTCCTCCTCTTCAGATGCAGAGTGAGGTTAGGGTAATCCGGATTTAATACAGATTTCAGCTTCAATCCGAATTTCTGTTCAGGAATGCTGTCAAGTTTATTCTTCGCAGTTTCAATTACACCGAAAAGGCACTTTTAGGCCTTTACGCAAACAATGTGCATTTTAAACTTACGATGTCTTTTAATAATTTATAAACTGATAGTGAGAATAATCAAAAATTTGACAAACATCCTTATTCCGAAAAGAATAAAATGGAAATATTGAAATAGCCCTTATTTTATTTAAGAACACACCGATTAAAAATTGTGATGTGTAGTCTGAGAAAAGTTACGTTTAAATTTAATACTGAATTACTTTATCTTTAATATTGCCCTCAGGAGAATAGATAGAAGTCAATAAATCCAATGAAACGTATTTTTTGTGAATAGCATTTCAGATTTGTTTGATACGCCTCGACTGAATAAATTTCAAAAAAGGGAAGACCTTTAATATGACGCATTGCCACAGAAGAGTTCGGAGCCTTCGTGACGCGGATGTATGAAGGCGTCAGAATCGATAAAATTAGCATAACATCACTCACAGGAGAATCCTGGCTGATTTACGAGGCATCGCATCGTGAATCCTTTCCAAATGACAGGGTTTATGCTATGATCCCTTCCATACGCAATGGGAACATTATATTACGAAAGCATGGGTTAGCCCCCCAAGCTTATGGCTCTAAATATGATTTCCTTGTTTACTTAGTAATTCTCGAGACCTCTCTACAATAATAAAATGTATGATATGTATGAACCCAAAATACATAAACATAAACACACACACACACACACACACGAATATATATATATATATATATATATATATATATATATATATATATAATTTTATATTTCCTGTAATATCAACATTTTATTTCACATTATAACCTAATTTCAGCCAAAGTCCTCGATGGCCTGTCACTAACCGGCTGGTAAATAATTAAGCGTCTTTATTTGTATAATAATTGAGAAAACCTCATTCCTTCCCTCAATCAGAAATAATTTTCGCGCTTTCCCTGTTTTAACGGCAAGGGAAACCTAAATGTAGTTTTTTTTGCAATAAATGAATAGTATGAAGCACGAAAAATTAGTTTTAGACCAGCAATTTCAAACTCCAATACCAATTGCAATAAAATCCTAGTGTTACATGATGTCAATTTTCGATGAAATACACAATCCTCAAAAGAAGACTCCTTCACTAGCAACATTCATACCGGAAGAGGAAAATGATTGCAAATCATCTCATATAGATCTCAAACAAACAATTCGCAATTCATTCATAATTCGCATACTATTGACGGATTATTCAAAATAACTTGCAGGCTTAATTCAACGGTTATAGTTTGACGCAAATGCGAATAACTGTGACACAATTTAATTAACTGCGTCATCTTAACTGGAGCTGAAAAGACATTCACCTAGCATGCCAAGTGACAAGAGCATGCTAATTACTAACTGAATGTGCGACAAGGGAAAGCACCAATACACACTACGCTTTTAACAACGTGCATACACACGAAGAATGTTAAAGCCACGAAGAACAAAACCTCAACACTGAAGTTTGAAGTAAGCTATATTTAGGGACAACTGGGTAAAGCTAAGCGCACGGGTTGGGAGCGGAGGCAGCCTGGAAGAGCTGGAAGGAGGTGACTGAAGGGAGGGGGAAAGACTGCCGAAGAGGAGGGGGTTGCGGGAGGATGGGGGGAAACGCGGGATGGGGTGAGCTGCTAAAGATGTAATCCTAAATCGATCTAGTAATGCAGCCACATGGCATTCCTGGTATATAGACTACGAACATGCGATTTACAAACTAATACTGTGAACTTTGGCAGATAACCGCACAACTTTAAAAACATCAATGAAGCATTGCTTTTCATATAATCGATTCATGCGTGCTTTTTTTTTTTTTTTAATTTTACCACAACAAATGAGAGACTTAAGCAACACCTTTCCACATATATTTTATAATTATGGAAACTCTATATCAGTAAATTAAGTTTAAATAATAATGTGGATTACTACACGAGATTTGTGCCAAAATAAATAATAAACTTATATATTATGAATTACATGAATTAAAGGTTTGTTATGATAATACGATGTGACATGTACATGCATCAACAATACCAAGTTGTGTTTACAATTCGTGTAAACTACAGTTCCTCACTTTGAGCCACAGCGACATGAACACAAGATTATATTACTTTCAATGACAATTTAGTGCGTCTTCACTTCTTTTGACATAATAACCAAACACTGAGGAATGACGAGCACACAGAGTTATCTAATGACCCGAATAAACACGTAGAAGAGTTATCACAAACGCGCCAACAGAAGCGCGCCGCTTTATACGAATGGAATGGCATACGAGCCGGCCACATGATGCTTTGACAGTAGTAATTTCGCGACCTTACCCTCTTAACCTAACAGAGTGGCCACGTGACAAGCATCCCATGCAATTCTGTGGCGATACACTACACATACACGCACTTACCTCGTTCGTCGTCGTGATTTTCTGTAACAAAACACATTCACAGAGTTACACTAACCAGAACACACGGCACACCTTCGACTGCTTTGGGAACACTGATCGTCAGACCGCGCGGCGTTAGTTCACGAGAATGCCGCTGGGGCCGCGTCATGACGGACCGGTCGATTCGGGGCGTGGGGGAGTTGCGCATACGCAGGACGTTCCCGCCAAATTTTAAATGCAGAATCGAAAATGAGAACAAATGGACATGTAAACTAAGCAAATGTCAAAGTATATTATCGAAGCGAACTCTACGTTCATTGTGCACACTTAACACATTTTACGCCAGTGTTTGATTTGGTTTTACAAAGAAGGCAACGTTAAAAATGTTTTTAAGATTCATTCAACACAATGTGTTCTACAAGCGATATTTCAAACTGTCGGGCGTTATTTTTTCTTCAAACTAATTCCTAAAAAAGAACAAAAAATAGGTAGATAAATGAACTATTAGATCTATTAGACAAATCTATTAGACAGAAGTTGAATTTGACAGACACGTATTTAAACGAAAATGACCAAATATATAACTCTTGCGGTTACGAAAGAGATGGAATTAACAATATTCTACTATTTGAGAAGAAAATGGAAATTGTAAATTCTTTTTAAGCGATCCAAAAAGGTTCCTTGAAAAATCTTTCAAAAAGTAAATAATTAAATGGGTATCTGTATTGCTAAAATACAATGCATCTAGAAATTGAAAGAAATCATTGAAACCTGCAGTCGCCGTGTGAGAGGTGTCTAAGATTTCAGAGGAACTCGCCAAAAATACAAAAACCTTTATATTACTATTTTCCAACGCGCGTGGAAATTTAAAAAAAGTGCACCTGCCGGGCATGTGAGAGGTATCTATAGTTTCGTTAGATGCCCAGAAAATCGAGAAGAACACAAAAACAATGAAACCGTTTCAGTTTTGACTAAAAATGCAAATATTTTATGATCTTCCGCTTATTCTCATACTATGGGAAACGACTGAGTTCGCATACGCAGTGAGTCAGCGCCTATGACAAATAGAGCGTAATGCGATGGAGAGGCTTTAAGGAAGAGCCCGCTTGCCATAAATATTTACTATTCACATATTACGTTGTTAAACGGCAACATTTTTGGTATTTAAAGAATTGTTGTACGGAATATACTTGTACATACTATATATATATATATATATATATATATATATATATATATATATATATATATATATATATATATACTACGTACTCGCAGTATTCATGAAGATTGTTTTTATTAAAATATTTAATTTGTTCCAGTAGTATACGATGGAGTTTTATTTGTTGATCTTGAGCAGTGTGCATGCTACTTTTTGGAAAGCTATTTTGTGTGGTTTTGTTCTGCAACAAATTTGCTGCTTTAGACTACTAGTACGATAAACTCATCTTTTTGGTTCCTAACAATTCAACTTTTCTCATGAGAAAGTTAATTTTGTCCTTCTTTATGTTGTGTTCTTCAGAGCACCTTTCCATGACAACTAGATAAATGCCAAAATATGTTAACGACACGACACCATTCACGTTACCTGGAAGGTTATTTGCAATACACCAGATCCTATTTTAGTGGGAGAAAAGTGTTTATTTCTTTTATCTCACATATCTGTCCAATTACTTTTAAGAAAATATCGCTTCCTATATTATTTGAGTATATTCCTATATATATATATATATATATATATATATATATATATATATATATATATATATATATATCGTTTAAGAACTTCTAAATAAAGCGTTTTAGGACCTTAAAAACAATATTGGGGCATTAGTCTTCAAATAAACGTTCCTCACGCCGTATTCTACAGGATGAAATCATCTTCAACATTACATTACATTTTTGTTGGTTCGACGCTTCTCGATTCTACCCCACCTGTTCAAAGCCTGTAGAATCAGCAACTGTATGTGAAATTAAACCAACTACTTGACATTCTAAGCAACTGAATTACACGGATGTACCTCTCTGCTCGGTAAAAGTGTTAAATAAGAATAGTTTGTATTGACACGGGTGTACTGTATTGTTATCAATTACAAGGAGGCATATAGAACAAGTGACAGAGGATAAAAGGGTCTTACAGAAAAAGATAATTACAGACTTAATATGGAAATGGAAAAATAGGAAACATAGGTGTGTACATGCGAAAGTTCTCGCACGGGTACGCTAGTTATCCAATTCGCAGTCCATAAAGTTCATGGCTTGCGAAACATACACAACTGGAAAAGTGCAATTTTGAGATTAACATTTTTGAATTTTCGGTGGTTGTTTATATGCAAGTATCACGCGCTTAATTTGTTGATTATGGACTATACATTACTAAAAGATTCTCAGAGTTCTGTTAATTTGTACACTAAGGAACAAAAAATCCACTTTTTTGTCTCAGAAAGAAAAGTATGTGATTATGACAGCAGTTTTCCTCTCGAATTCAAAAATGATATAGGTTTCCCCATCACGCAAAGTTTCCGAGAGACAGACATTTATAATTTCAGACATTTTAATACTTTCTTCGTTCTTAACTACACAATATTCAAATATTCTTGTTCACCTAGAAATTGAGAAATGACGATTTTCTGTTACATTTCGCCTGCAGAGCATTCCTGTTAATGGTCCAACAATAATCGCCCGGCATAGTAGAATTCAATTTGCCTTGATATATATTTTCCATAGCTAAAATCTCCTGATGAAAGTGATCCCTGAGCTCCGCTGGGAAGAAATCTACGTGCGTGTGCCGAAACTTTACTTTTAAGGGCACATTTTTAAGATCTCATAAGAAAGTTCACAATATTTCGGTAATTTTCTGCCTTTCGATTTCCTCAAAAACTAACATTTTTATTGTTTGTCCAACTGCTTTCTTGCGTGGATACAATAGTTCCTAAAACTGTTTATCATTCACTAATGATCGTATTTGTGGACCCACAAATATTCCTTCTTTAATTTTTGAATTAATTTAAGAAACTTCTGGTTTAAGTACATGAAACTAGGAGACTTCCATGACTTTGACAAAAAGTCATGGGTCTCCTGGTATTCATTTAAGTAGTACATGAAACTAGGAAACGTCCATGACTTTTACAAAATTCTTCATTAAATTTAATTTTATATCTAAATTTATATCTAAGTTTCATATTTTCTATCTAGGAATGATTGATTCGCGTTTAGGCCATTCTGTTTTTAATGTAATGTCCCTACTGTCCCATTCACACAAATTACAACAGTACTTTGTGTAACCAAGTGGCAGACCAAAAATAAGAGCAATTACCTGTAAATATCCAGAAATATTCAATTCACACACTGCATATTGAAGCTTTTTCAATATAAATTTAAAATTTTCATGTTTTCCTTCATAATTTCCGAGTGCGCGACAGGTACTAACAGGAATGTATTGCCATTATGCAGAAGTAAGTTTTCTAAAGTAACTTTAGAGAAATCAATAAACAAGCGCCATTCTGTGGGGAATGTTCATTTCCAAGTGACTTCTAAAGAGAACAAAATGAGGTTCAGATGAATAGCTTTGTTCAAAATTTGTATTACCAGAAGAATCTGTCTCTCTTCCTTATTTCTATTAGAATCTGAACTCTACAACAAATGCCACTTGCTCTGGCGGCTTTGATATGGACGATTCTTTGCATTGTGGAATTGGTCTCATCGCAGACTGCAACTTAAGAGCACACCACTGTATGTTTTGATTTTGATGTAATTCCGTTAATTTTGTTATGCAGCAATATCAGTCAGAAAAGTGATCTTTGGGTTCCCTCATATTCAATCATAAGGATAGCAAATGGTATGTGGAGGGTTGCACTTTTCTATGCAGTGAAAAGCCTAGAACACGACAAACAAAAGATATTTGGGTCTCAGGACCTGTTCACTGCCCCATGACATGATCACTGGTTCAGAACTACCTCACAACTGACGTAGTTCTGATGAATATGTGCTACCCTAGATCACATTTGTAGATGTCTATACATGTCTGAATCACCACAACAGTAGCAACGCTCCAATTTGAGTTAGCTCATTTGGTTCCATCATATTTACAGTGCTCTAAGAGATTTTACTCTACAATGGTCTAATGGACGAAGAAACGTTTACAAATATTTAAAACTAGTAAAATAACAAAAAAAAATCTGGCTGATGGAGAAATTCCGAATTCTTATTTGAAAACCAGATCAAAAACTATTTGCCACTTAGTTCTCCTATTGGTACTCGAGAGACTAGTGGTGCTACAGAATGGCACAGACTTTCTCGTAGTAATATTTTCTAATTTTCTTGGTGAGAACTGGTTTTACGGTCTTACCCCATCCTCTTGCCAGCTGCCATCTGTCACTCAAAGTGCATTTTTTTGAAACATTTTCTCTACTTTTCAGTTTCCTAATTGTAGAACTGAAATATTATTTTAAAAATACTAAAGAAGAGCAAATTCCCGTTCTAAATAGAAATTGTCATTGAAAAACACGAAGCCGTTTTTAAGAAAATGGCGATTAATCATTACCGTAAATGCGAAATTTGAAGCTCTTTTTCACAGGAATCTATTGAGTTTTCGATAAAATTCATTTAAAGTCATTGGAAGAACATCCACACACAAATGCAATAATGAATACAAATTGATGTATTTTTCAATTTTTGAAAAAACCAATGAATGCAGTACAATGAACTTTACGTCAAATTAAACAGTGCAATAAGCATTATCCATTGGAAGAGTTTGACAAAAAAATTTGGAGCCATTTTTGAGAAAATGACGTTTGAACGTTTCAGAAAATGCGAAATTTCCAGCTCGTTTTATCTCAAAACGGTCGAGTTTTCGAGAAACTTTATATGACATTAGTTAAAGCACAGGTACTCATTAATACAACAATGTGAACACATTGCCGGTAATAACACATTAGCGACGTGAGGCAAGTCAAAAAGATTTCATATTTCAAAAAATTATTTTTTGAAAAAACAAATAGATAGTGATATGTCATTTGTGTAATCGCATAGTATATATTTAGAACTATCCCTACGAAAAACTTTTAAAAAATTGGAACCGTTTTTTAGAATATTTAATTTTTGTAATTTTTAAAATTGAAAAAAATTCAAATTTTCGAAAATTCAGATTTAACAGTGAAAATAGAATCAGTGCCACCTTTATATATGTATTTTCCTCTATTCTTGCAAGAAATTTAAAGAAAAAATTTGGAGCCGTTTTTGAGAAAATTTTCAAAATGTCCGGGAGTCTTAATGTAAAGTACTCCCAAATTTTAAAGAATGTTTTTCAAAATCTCAAATCTTCGACTCGAGTCAGATGGACAGGAGTTTCTTCAATTTGGAAAAAATATACGTATGGTTAAGGTGTTAGTGGTGTTCACAGATAGACGGCCAGACGGCCATAACGGACGGCCAGACGGAAGTTTTGAAAAAAATAATTTTTTTTTCGGTATCAGGGTACCCCGCAACATATTTCCGTTGAAATCTCAAAATCGATTTTCCGCAGCAACTTTCTCTATACTATGTATATTACTCCGTACGTATACGAGAAATTAAAAATCATGTTGACCAGTGTTAAATATCGACCATATTGCAATTCTTAGTTTGTGAATAGTGCCGGTGTTGCAGCTCATGAACGATTGCATCTGCCAGGAGGAGAGACACACACACACACACATCATTGGCTAATTGCCTTATTTTTCATGAACTTTACGATTAATTTGTTTAAGCTTCAAAATTAATGTCTAGAATTCAATTAGGCAAATTGTGTACTACAGTTACGGCAGTTTCGTATTGAAATTTACTTGAGAGATTGAACATAAAATTTGCTATCTGGAAACATTTACTTTTATTGACATTCTTCTTTCTTGCGAATTGATAGAAAATCCATACTTTTCCAACATTGCTGACTGTGAACGGAAATATGTTCAGAAGGTTTAAAGAACAAATGATACAACAGAATATATTATACGGAATCGTAGGTTAACCACGCGGAATATACAATAAGAATACTTTAAAGCGACATGTGCCAATACATTCCAAAACAACTCTGAGAACTGGATTAAAGTGACATTCCTGTAAAAAGCAAATAAAACGTCATTATGAAATACAGGGCAAAAGAGAATATGAAAGTTCATATGAACAAACGAAGACAACAAATAATTTAATTGACGAGGTTGAAATGGTGATTAATAAGGTTTTTGCATTCAAATTGTGAGCAACTGCGTATTGCCATTTAATTTTTTTGTAACAAGTATTCATTAAAGGGTTACCTATAATGCTAGTTGATTACTTGCAGTTAATTACGGATCTTTCCATTTTTGGGTGTACTTTAAATGAAGCTTTCGGGTCATTTCAAAATTTTCTTAAAAATTCCTCTAGATTAAAAATGGTCTAGATCTCTTGTTCACGTAGAGAAAAGTGTGCCACAAAAGGTATGTCTGATTTTAATTTGAAACCAACATTTTGAAAATTACAAAAGTTCAATGTTTTTTATTCTCTTTTACACTTTAATTGTTGAAGCTAAATATTTCTTTGTAATGCAATATATTCTACAATACTAGATTTGTAAATCATTTTAAAAACACTTTCTGAAAAAATAGTGGTTTTAGCGTAATTTTAAATAAAGTCATGATGATATTCCTCAAATATGGAAACAAAATATCCTTCAAAACGGCTCCAAATATTTTCTCTAAAATTTTTAAGATAGAGTCAAGCGTGGCATATTCTATTATTTTGAATATTTACAAAAAGCTTAAAGGAAAAACTGAATGCTAAAAAAAAGGGAACAAGATATTTTGTGGATGCCTCTGGGCCACCAAAATGTGGTATGAATGACACAAACATAACCTTTTTATGATGCTGGAAATACTTTTAACATTTACTGCGATGGGCAAATGTTTGAGCAAATTTTCAATTGTGAAAAAACACACTTTTTACTTATTACTTTTCCATGCGTAAAACAATAAATAAAGAGATTTGCATCCAGAATACTAGATGTAAGTTTGATGCACAATTCGTGGTAATATCACAAAACTCTAATGACCTTACGTGCTTTTATTTAAACCTTGTTAGATGGGTAAATTTTAGCTTCCTATCAGAATTTGTTTCTACATTTCTCACGTTTCCTCCAATGGCAGATTATCCAAAAAGCAACAAACAGCTGCTTAGAACCACGCTTTGTCAGGGACCCGAAATGAAATAAAGTTTTCCGGAAAAATACATATTTTGTTTTCAGTTTTCAAGAAATTAACTTGTCGTTTCGAAAGTTTAAAGCACCGCCCTCTGTCTACATGTACAGTACGCGCGTTCATCCACAGCTCGTTTACCTGTCGCATAGATATTGAAAATATGTTATAATTACGCTGATAACTATAAGGTTGTAACATATCCAAACTAATCTAATTTTTTAAATCTATCAAATGTGCAATAATATACAAGCGTTGATAAATTTTGAAACCTTGATATTATAACAAATAAGTGAGTCCGGAGAATTTGTTAACTCTGGGTGAAACTTGGCTATGCGATAATCCTGTTAGTACTTTTAAAGATATTGTTAATAATAGTTCTGTAACAGGTGATATGCATAAGGAAGCATCCGGTTACATGAAGATCAACACGAGAAACAACCTGCTTTGTGCAAACAAACACTAGATTTCGTTTTCATAATGTTTTTATTAGGAAATCAGTATTATGCTAATTTGAAAAGGGGGTCAATTAATTTGCAAAACTCAACGATCACGCCAAATAATTTTAATTCGGATATTACTGTGAATATACCTACAAGGAATACATTTAAATCGAAAAGTCAATTGATCAAATCGTAATTAACGAAACCACAACACGATACAAAATAATAACGACTGGTCTAGGTTACAGTGACCAAGATGCACAAATTCTTACACGTACTAGTAAATTGAACACTGGCACATTAAATAACACAGGAATGTGCAAATTATTTACTAAAGCTGAAATAAAAATATTTACGGACTACTTGCTGCAGAAATCATGGGACGCACTTTGTAACGCTGTTGACACAAAAGAAAAATATGAATTTTGTTTTTCAAATCTTTCATTCACTTTTAACATTTTTCCTTAAAAAGAGAAAAAATTACACTTCAGGGAATAGCAATACTTGGAAAACACAAGAAATTAGAATATCGTGTATAAACAAACGTACTCTTTATTTATAAATATCATAACCTATCACCGGGTTTCCATGTCTGCATCCGAAAATACGAAAGCAAATTAAGGAAATTAATAGTGCAGGCAAAAATAATGAGAAATAATGATATTTTGAACGCTAGAAATAAAATTAAAGCAATGTGAAATATTGTAAAAATGGCCTCATTGTCTCACAACTTTGTATACAATGTTCTATTAAACGATAATGGCAGACAAGTAAGCATACCAGTGAAAGTCGCATGTCTCTTCAATCAACACTTTTCGAGAATTGCGGGTGATTTCAATAAGGGACTAAAACCACAAAATTCAATATCATACGTTCCCCCCAAACATTTCGACACCATGTTTGTTTCCAAAACTTCTTTCAATGAAATCCTCAGAATAGTTAGTAAACTAAAAAATAAATTTTCGTCTGGTTTAGATGAATGTTCTCATTGTTTCATTACAACTTATGCACTTGCTTTAATATACCCGTCATCTCACATTTTCAATGCCACTTTATGTACAGGAATATTTCCAATTATTTTCAAAACAGCAAACATTAAGCAACTATTTAAGCTAGTGGAGTTGCTAAAGTACATACTTTCTCGCCTTGGTTCTAAATGCTCCGTAATATTATCCTACAACATAAACCAGCAAAAGTGGTTTCAATAAGAAAAACTTCTTTCCGCTCCGAAACCCGATCTCAGTTCCTCAGAGTTAACTTGACGGCACTCTTACCACTACTCAACACAAGAGTCGTAAGGATAGATCTCGGGCAGAGGCATAAAAAGGTAAATGCCTGATTCATGCAAAATACCATCAACAATAAAATATCCGTTAGAAATTTCCAAAGGCTTAACATGACAAATGAAATTTTTAAGACAAATGAAATTTTTTCTCCATTCTGGTTCTTTCATTAAGGTCATTTTTAAAACTTTTGTAGTTTTCGGGCAATCGAGGGCGAAATATTCGCAATTTTAAAAATTAACAAAAAGATTTTCTCAAAAACGGCTGCAATTTTTTTCTTTACATTTTTGGTAGGGGTAATACCAAATACACCCTATCTAACGACATAAACGCCATGTTGGTTTATTCTATTGTTTTTTCAAAAAATACAAAAATTAAACTTTTTTACTTGTCTCTCAAGTCGGTAATATTTACATTAGAGGCAATTGGTTTACATTATTATATTTATGTATACATGTGCTTTAAACAATGTCAAATAAAGTTTCTCGAAAACTCAACAGTTTTCCGTTAAAACGAACTCAAAATTCCCCATTTTCAGAAACGCTCAAGCACCATTTTCTCAAAAATGGATCCAAATTTTCTCAAGTTTTTCCAATGAGTAGTGCTAATGGCACTGTTTAATATAACGTAGAGTTAATTTTGGTGTATTCTTTTGTTTTTATCAAAAATTACACAGATGTGATTTTATTGAAATATCTCTCGCGCCGTTAATATGCACATTTCCGTCGATTTGTATACATTATTACATTTGTGAGTGGAAGTGCTTGAAAGAAAATGAAGTTTTTCGAGAACTCAATAGATTCCTGTGAACAGGAGCTTCCAATTTCGCATTTACAGTAATGCTTAATCGTCATTTACTTAAATTCGGCTTCAAAATTTTCAATAAAAAATTCTAATTTGGACGAGGATTTACTCTCCTTTAATATTCTTGAAGTCATACTTCGGTTCTACTATTAAGAAACCGAAAAGTTGAGAAAATGTCAAGAAAATGGTACTTTCGGCGACGGTAGATGGCAGCTGGCCAGAGAATGGAGCAAGACCTTAAAGCCAGTTCACACCAAGGAAAGCAGAAAAAATTGCACGAGAAAGCCTGCGCCATTCTGTGGCACCTGTAGTTTTCTTCAATATATAAAAGTAAATATTTTAAATGATTATTAAATATATTTAGTGCTGATAGTTCCCAGTTGGCATGCTAAAAGGAGAGATTTTGAGGATTCAAAACATTCCGTCAATAGTTGTTGGCTCTTTCTTGTGCTATATTAATTGTATGAGCCATTTCGACATTTTAAATTATTGACTTCAACAAAGCTTCGGATGCCGTACAAATTTGTTTAGTATGCATTTAGTGTGCATTTAGTTGAAAATATTTAATTACCTTACATAGTTGACTCTATTTGACGACAAATATAATTCTTTTTTTTTCAACCCTTTCATTTCATTTTAACACTTGCTTTCCTCTTCAAAAACGAAAATTAAATATTTCACGGAAAAGCAATTCTTGGATAACACAAGGGATTAGGACATCTTGTAAAAACAAGCGAATTCTTTCTTTCATTTTTAAACGTCATGACATATCTCAAGATTTCCTTATCTACTTTAAAAAATACAAAACATTGTTACGAAAAGTCATAAGACAGGCCAAAATCATGAAAAACGATCAGGATATTTTGAACTCAAATAATAAAACAAAAGCAATGTGGAATATAATAAAACATACTACCAAATCAACTAGAAAACCCGTAGAGAATGTTGTTTTAAAATATAACGATATAAATGAGAACTATCCGGCAACAGTGGCTAATCTTTTTAACCAATACTTTTCGAGAATTGCTGCCGATCTCATTAAGGGTCTACAGGCACAAAATTCAAAAACAGACAGTTCACCCAAAATTTTAGACACAATGTTCGTTTCCGAAATTTCTTCCTATGAAATTCTCAAAATAATCGATAAACTAAAAAATAAATATTCGTCCGGTTTAGATGAATTCCCGGATTCTTTGTTAAAGACTTGTGCGTATGCCATTATACACCCGTTAACTCACATATTTAATGCATCTTTATGCACTGGAACGTTTCCAGATATTTTCAAAACAGCTAAAATTAAGCCGCTTTTCAAAAAGGCAACAAAAATGAAATTGAAAATTATCGGCCCATTTCTCTTCTATCAGTTTTTTCAAAATATTAGAGAGACTTTTTTACGTACGAATGGAAACCTTTCTCAGTAAACACAACGCGCTTTCAGATTGCCAACATGGATTTAGAAAATCAAAATCAACGGAAACAGCTATATTTTCTTTTCTTAAAGATGTCGCCTCATCATTGGATCAAAACGAGGCACCTATTGGATTATTTTAGATCTCTCAAAGCTTTTGACGTCATTGATCATGACATTTTACTTTCCAAATTACCTTCATATGGAATTCGTGGTATTGCTCTAGATTGGTTATGTTCGTACCTTAAACAACGATCTCAGAGAGTTGAAATACCTTACTGGAATGATGGAACATTACGTACGCACCTTTCCGACTCCTTGCCCGTTGCATGTGGAGTTCCTCAAGGATCGATTTTAGGCCCTATTCTGTTCCTACTTTACGTAAACGATATGCCCTCGACGATTCGAAACGGAAAAACGGTTCTCTTTGCGGATGATACGAACATCCTTTGCAATAAAGAAACAGTAAATAGTGCAATATCAGATGTTTCAAATTGGTTCGAAATAACAAATTAATAGTAAACGAAAAGAAAACGGTTTTAATGCAGTTTTCCATTTCAAATAAACAATTCTGTGCTCCATTGAAAATGAACGGTGTACCATTGACTGATGCTAAGGCAAAAAAAAATTTAGGTCTCTCAATTCAGTCAAACCTTAAATGGAACGTCCATTTAAATGAATTGAACACACAATTAAGTTCATTATGCTACGCGTTCAGAATTCTTGCAAATTCAGTCAGCCTTCATACTGCTCGTTGTGTATACTTCGCGAATGTTCATTCCCGCCTGAGATATGGCATAATATTCTGGGGAAATACATCTTATAGCTTCCAGACTTTTAGATTACAAAAACGAATTGTACGAATAATAACCAAATCCCACCCACGTGATTCATGTAAGCCTCTCTTCATTAATCTAGGAATTCTACCATTACCGTGTCTTCTTATTTACGAATCAGTGGTTTTTGTAAAAAATGACTTGCTCAAGGGCGGGAATATATTTTCAGAAAATGCCGAAGTTTATTACTATAACACTCGACACAGAAATCATATTCACCAGGTGACAGTATCAACACCTCATTACAAAAAATTCACCTACAATACATGTACATTATTTTACAACACTTTGCCAGATGACATTAAACGATTAACTTCTATAGAAAAGTTTAAATCCCAAGTGAAATCGTTTCTGCTGCATAACTGTTTCTATACAATTCGAGACTATTGTAACGTATTGTACGCTCCACTCAAAATGGCGGCGCCAAAGGGATTAGAGACGCAAGGGCCAGGCAGGATGTAAGAACAATGCGGTATTGGAAGAATTCCGAGAGCTAGGGAAAGGGATGCCCAAAATACGGACAGCGCATTTTTGCCGCGTGCCGCGTGCAAAATTCTTAGAATCCGGGGAAAGGATGCCCAAAATGCCTGGCAACGACTAGCGCGGGCCGTGTGAAAAACCCAGTGACGTTTCAGGTCACGTGGGTGAGGGCTATATAAGAAGGAACGGAGAGCGCGGGGGTGGGGTTTGTCGAGCTGAGTGGAACCCTCGTGCGAATGCACAAACTTGCGCCCAGGGTGGTGCGGAGCCGAGCGAGGCTCGTACGGCAACCCATGTGTTGGGACGCCGGGGTGGAGATTTTCCACGAGTGACCTACGTCACGGGAGCCACGTGCTGTGTGCATAAGGTTCGCTGAGGAGTGGCGCGGGCCACGAGTCAGATTACATTTTTAAGGATCGCTCCTGCGATCAGGGGAGTAAACGTTTCCCAAGAGCTAAAAGTAACTTAAATATTTATTGTACATATTGTGAATAAACCTGTACATATTTATCATTGAAGCTCGTGTCTGTGTTATTGTGTATTCCCACGACGTCACAGACGGGGAGACATAATTGGTGGCAGCGGTTATAAAAGCCCACGCGGAGCCACCAAATAGCATAATTGGTGGCAGCGGTTATAAAGAAGCCCACGCGGGAGTATTTGCACCCACCAAATAGCATAATTGGTGGCAGCGGTTATAAAGAAGCCCACGCGGGAGTATTTGCACCCACCAAATAGCATAATTGGTGGCAGCGGTTATAAAGAAGCCCACGCGGGAGTATTTGCACCCACCAAATAGCATAATTGGTGGCAGCGGTTATACGAATTCCACGGGAATATCATTCACCTAATAGCATAATTGGTGGATGAGGTTATAAGAATTCTACGGGAAGTGTTGCTCAATTGTGATAATTAATAGCAGCAATAAAACATTCACGCCGGAACGGCACAGCATTGTCGCACCATACTCATACGTGGTCACAGTATTACGAACAGTGGGTGGGCCAGTGCGTGGGTGTGTCGACGGCAGACATAATTACGACGCACGGGAGCAGAGAGGGTCCGCCCCTAGCCAGACGCCACGTCTTCACGGCAACGCCGGAAGGAAGGAAGGAAGGAAGGAAGGACGGAGAAGGAAGAACGTCTCAAGGCCAACCGGCTTTGACAAAATCAAGAAGTCAGCAAGGATCTGGTGTAAGTATAGCTATCTGCATTGTAAGGTTTAGTTCAGGTTTCAGTTATGGACTTACCAAGATTCGGAAAGATTGTGTAGTGCACGTGGCACAGGAATTAGGACTCCAAATTACAGGTGGGGAAACTTTGGTAGTACTAAAAAAATTGATAGAGGAGCATTCCGATTACGAGGAGGAATTTGTGAAAGGGATAGCTCAGGCATATAAGGATGAACGCGACCGAGAAAAGGCCGAACGCGAATTAGAGAAGGAACGCGCCTATAAGGAGCAAAAAGCCGAACGCGATCGAGAAAAGGCCGAACGCGAATCAGAGAAGGAACGTGCATTTCAGTTAGAAAAACTGAGAATAGAACAGGGTCAACTGGCGGGTAGGGCTAGTCCACAGTCCGAAGTAAATAGCAAAATGCACATTCGATTAAATCAAGTTATGAGCCGATTCAAAGGGGAGGACGACGACATAACGGCATTTTTAAGTGTTTTTGAGAGTCAGGCGGAACAATTAGAAATTCCAGGAGAAGAGTGGGTGGCAAATCTTATGGGACTGCTCCCACACCAAATCAATGCATCGCTAACCTTAGAAGGGCAGGTAGAAGAACAGAATATGCCGATTTAAAGAATAGGTTATTAGAGATGTATCGATTCAATGCCGAGAAGTTTCGACAATTGTTCACGAAACATGTAAAAGCCGCGAATACTACCTGGAACGTATACGTGAGAGAGCTGAAAAACTATTGCAAAGAATGGGTAGCAGGACTAGATATTCATACGTTCGAGGACTTAATGAATCTAATTGTAACCGATCAATTGAAGCGTCGTGTGCCTATTGATATTAAAGAGCACTTTATTGATGAGTGGGGGGAATTTAAGATGCCCTAGAACTAGCTCGTAAACTAGACAACTATGAAAACAATAGGGCAGGCTGGAAACGGTCTTCGTTCAAGGCTTATAGAAATCGAGCTGTAGGGAACATGTTGCAAGCACGAGCAAGCCAATGCCGATAGTACCGGAAATTCAGGGAAAATCGAGCGGTAAGAAAACCGATGTTAGGGCAGCGTACGAGAAGCCAGACAAGCGGAAATGCTACGGGTGTGGTGCCACAGACCACATGGTCCGTGAATGCCCGCAGCGCCGCGTGGCCGAAAAAATGAATCATGTGGGAGACAAAACAGCTACGGAATTGTTTTCACCTTACGTGTTCGTTGGCAAAATTAACCAAATGCCAGGCCGATTTTTACGCGATTGTGGTGCCAGCTTCGATCTTGTAACGAGAAATTTATTAGCGACGAGAATTTAACGGGAGAAAGCGTGTGGATTTTGCAGCCGCTTGATGCCTCACCACGAAATCTCCGGTGGCGAAGTCGCTATTGAGGGCCATTCGGGAAAGTAGTAACTAAAGCCGCAGTCGTGCCTCGCGAATGCGACGGCGGATATTACTTATTAAGTAATAGAACAGCTGCTCTGTTGGAAGAAGTAAAGGCAGGATTTATTGAGCCACAATTAGTTGCCGCCGTAACGACACGGGCAAAAGCCGCTGAAACGGCACAGGAGTCGGGGCCGGCTGAGAGACAAGAAAAAAGGGACGCGGACGAGCAGGTAGGAAGGTTTGAACAATTGAGGCAGGAGGAAGCCGTTAGTGAAAGGGAGGCCAGTACAAGCGTACTAACGCCCGAAGTGAATGAACTCATAAATGTTACCCAGACTGAGTTCGCAGCTTCACAACAAAGTGACCAGGAAATCAAAACATTATACGACGCGAATGAGCACAACGTACCGGAAGCGGGGCGAGAGTCGTATTTCGTGAAAAATAATATTTTGTATCGGTCAAGACACAGCAAGCGCGGTGAAAAATTTAATATGTTAGTAGTTCCGACTAAATATCGGGCAGCCGTTCTCAAGGTGTGCCATGAAACAGCGAATGCACATTTAGGTTGCACTAAGAGCAAAGCCAGCATGTCGCGATACTTTTATTGGCCGCGTTGTTTCCAGGATATGGAGACCTATGTGAAAACTTGCGATGTGTCAAAAGGTTGGTAGGCCCAATGATCGGAAAAAAGCACCGTTAATGTTAGTACCGCCGATAACGGAAGTCTTTGGTAAAATTAATATTGATACTTGCGGACCTCTTCCTGAAAGCAAAGAAGGCAACAAGTTTATTTTGACAGCCATTTGTTTAGCGTCTAGGTATCCGGAGGCTATTCCAATCACAGATTTGCAATCAACAACTATCATTAGTGCCTTGTTGAAATTATTCAGTAGAATTGGATTCCCTAAGGAATTACAAACAGACCAGGGCACGTGCTTTACAAGCGCATTGACAGGGGAATTTGCTAGGAAGTTTGGGATCAAACTGGTGAGAAGTTCGCCCTACCACCCGCAGTCAAATCCTATCGAACGCGTACATAGGACGATGAATCGATTAATCAAAGTGTTATGCTTGGAAGCAGGAACGGAGTGGGAGGACCAAATGCCCGCGATTTTATTTGCTTTGAGAACCACGGTGCACGAAAGCCTCGGATTCACTCCAGCTGAATTAGTCTATGGGAGGAACCTCAGAACTCCCATAACCTTATTATATGAACACCTTGCAGGCGAGGACGATGAGGAAGAAAATTCCGTCGTCGAATATGTGTTCAAATTAATAAATAGGCTTCAGAAATCTCGCGAATTAGCTCACGAGAAGCTTGTTAACGAGCAGGAGAAGAGAAAACTTGGTACGATCGGCGAGCCGTACACAGAGAATTCGCGCCGGGCGACCGGTGCTGGTGTTGGCCCGAATCGCACAAAAAAGTTATCTGTTCAATGGATAGGACCGGGAGAAGTAGTAGAGAAAAAATCGGACACGAACTATTCTGTCCGAATGCCTGGGAAAAAGGAAGGGCGTATCTACCACATTAACATGTTGAAAGCGTACGCGCAGCGTACCGAATATCTGAATTATGTAGCAGATCGTAGCTCAAACTTTGAAGTTGAGGAAGACGAGCTGGATAAGTACGCTATTAACCTTGATAGTGTCGACTTCGATGCGGAAGCTATGCTCGAAGGAACAGAAGTCGAAGACGAGTTCCGCGACAAACTGCTCAATTTAATTGTAAAGTACAAGCATATATTTTCAGACAGACCAGGGTTGACGGATGTCGTCACCATGGACATTGAATTGACGGACGAGTCGAAAAGATAAGAAGTGCGCCTTATCGAATGTCGCCCGTCAATCAAAAATACTGCAGGAAGAAATCGCGAAGATGTTACGTGATAACATAATCGAAATAGGCGACTCTGATTATGCTTCCCCTATGATTCTTGTAGAGGCGCCGGGACGAAAACCAAGACCGTGTGTAGATTATCGTAAGCTAAACCAAATTATAAAATCAGAATATTTTCCGTTGCCGAACATGGAGGAAAGGATAGAAGCAGTAGCGGCAGCTAAGATTATTACTACTTTGGATTTAGCAAAATTTTATCATCAGATACCGCTCACACCGAGAGCGCAAAGATATGCGGCGTTCTGTACAAGCTTTGGCACGTATAGGCCATTAAGATTGCCCTTCGGGCTAAAAAATGCACCTTTTCAGTGTAGTAGGATGATGGCAACTTTAGTAGCAGGATGTGCAGAATTTGCAGTCCCATACTTGGATGACATCGCCATTTATAGCGACACATGGCAAGAACACCTTAGACATTTAGAGCAGGTGTTTCTAATATTAGAGAAAGCGAAGTTACATGTGCAGCCAAGCAAGTGTAAATACGCGCGTAAGAATGTACAATACCTAGGTTACATGGTTGGTAGTGGCATGATGCGGCCGGTAGAGGCCAAAGTGAAAACTATTAAAGAGCACCCCGTACCTCAAACGAAAAAGCAAGTGCGTGCCTTTCTCGGATTAACGGGTTACTATGGAAATTTATTCCCGATTATGCGGGTATATCAGCGCCATTAACGGACTTATTACGAGGTCGCGAACGGCAAGGCAGGGTAACGTGGACGCCAGCATGCGAGATGGCATTCGAGAAATTGAGGAACGCTCTATGTCACGAACCCGTCCTTCACGCGCCCGATTTTAATAAGGACTTTATAGTGCAGTGTGATGCGTCAAAAAGAGGTATTGGCATCATTTTGGCTCAGTATAATGATAGAGGAGAAGAAAACCGGTGTTATACTTACGTCGTAAATTCACAGATACGGAATTATTGCGATGCACAACAACAGGAGTGCACAGCCATAATATGGGCTTTGCAGAAATTAAAGTACTATTTGGATGGAAATGCAAAAATTAAAGTGGAAACAGACCACAACCCATTAGTATGGCTAAATAATTGTTCAAGTAAGAACCCGAGATTGATGCGTTGGTCATTAATGATCCAAGCATACAATTTAGAGATTATTCATAAAAGGGGTAAGGATCACGTAAATGCTGATGCCTTAAGCCGTATGTTTTACTGAGACATGGAACCTGAACTGAACTGGGAATGCGGAGGGCTACACTGAACCGAATCACTTGATTGCATTGTATAAAATCAAGACAAGAGAAAAATCACTGTATATATGTAACAAATTGTTGAAAGTGTATTGTTTGTGTATTCTGTTTGTTCATGTGTGTATTGTTTGTCATGTGTGTATTATGTATGTGCAATTATGGGTTTAAAGTGAAGCTCTGAAGAATTGTTAGGGAAAGTATCACATCATGATTGTGAATACTACGTATGTAATTGAAGCAGACTATATCATCTCAGATGATTTTGTAATTTAAGATTGTAGAAAATTGTATATAGTAGGATGAAAGGAGGTACGTGAAGTAGGTTAGGCCAAGTTAGTATATAAGTTCTGTAGATAGGTTAGTTATTTATATTATCTAGATTTTGATAAAAAAATTATGTTGTAAATATAGAGTAGGTTAAAGAGATCAATAGAGTGTGAGCCCAATGGCCAGGTAAATGGTAGAATCATATCCAGATCCACAAATCTAGTTGCAGGACGAATTTTTTATTGTGGATACCTCCTGCATAAAAATTCAAAATAGGTATGGAGAAGTATGTAACGTATTGTACGCTCCACTCAAAATGGCGGCGCAAAGGGATTAGAGACGCAAGGGCCAGGCAGGATGTAAGAACAATGCGGTATTGGAAGAATTCCGAGAGCTAGGGAAAGGGATGCCCAAAATACGGGACAGCGCATTTTTGCCGCGTGCCGCGTGCAAAATTCTTAGAATCCAGGGGAAAGGATGCCCAAAATGCCTGGCAACGCGACTAGCGCGGGCGTGAAAACCCAGTGACGTTTCAGGTCACGTGGGTGAGGGCTATATAAGAAGGAACGGAGAGCGCGGGGGTGGGGTTTGTCGAGCTGAGTGGAACCCTCGTGCGAATGCACAAACTTGCGCCCAGGGTGGTGCGGAGCCGAGCGAGGCTCGTACGGCAACCCATGTGTTGGGACGCCGGGGTGGAGATTTTCCACGAGTGACCTACGTCACGGGAGTCACGTGCTGTGTGCATAAGGTTCGCTGAGGAGTGGCGCGGGCCACGAGTCAGATTACATTTTTAAGGATCGCTCCTGCGATCAGGGAGTAAACGTTTCCCAAGAGCTAAAAGTAACTTAAATATTTATTGTACATATTGTGAATAAACCTGTACATATTTATCATTGAAGCTCGTGTCTGTGTTATTGTGTATTCCCACGACGTCACACTATACTGAGCATCACAATAAAAGTAACATCAATTTTACCAATGATACATAATGCATTATTTACCATTTGGACTGTATAAATGAGTATAAACAACCTGTAACAACTATTGTACTACAGCTTCCGGGTCAATGACCCCCATCTCGATCAGGTTTTTCGTCCAGTTTCCCTGATCCATTGAGCAAATGCTGAGATGGCCCCTTGTTTTGCTTCTGGACATAAATGTAACTTCATTTTATGTGCACGTCTTCTAGAATTCGGTGGGAAATACAATTATTCAAATTATCGTTCCATGTTGTCGCGGCAGGAAGTAATAAGAGCCAAAATGTATAGCTTATTTATCCTTGAAAATAGATTTTATTACATGGGAGTTTTTTTGTTGTTTTTTTCTCCCTTTCAAAATTCAAAATTTATTGCTTATTTATCCTTGAAAATAGATTTTATTACATGGAGTTTTTGTTTTTTCTCCTTTAAAATTCAAAATTTTATTGCTTATTTTTTTTTGAAAATAGATTTTACTACATGGGAGTTTTGTTTTTCTCCCTTTCAAAATTCAAAATTTAAGTAGTATATGACTTAGTGTAGGGATCACAGAATTTTGAAAATGTGCACACAATTCACTTTTCCCCGTAGCACGTCATACGCAGTTTTTAACTGTTTTTTGACGTAAAATAAATAAAATAAATAAATAAATAAATAGCTTATATTAGTTACCTTTACTTAAAATACAAGAAGAAGAGTATCGTGAGTGATCTAATGAGTAGTTGATAACGATAACGATGATAGAATGAATATGAAATTATGAGATTGAAGACATGATTACTGAATGCAGAAATGGAGGCGGGGAAAACGAGAGAACCCTGAGAAAACCGTACGTGAACAAACTGTCCCCTTCTCGATCAGGTTTTACGTGGGGAATATAAATATTCAAATAATCGTTTTATGTTTTCTCGCTGCAGTAAGTAGATTCCTTCACGGAGAACATTAGGGGTTCTCTGTAGCTGATTCATCTTAGGACATAGTTTTTATTACACTGGAGAGATTATACCAATACCAATTCTTACTAAAAACTCTCCTTGCTACGTGTATTCATAATTCAATTCAATATGTATAAGAGTTAGGACAGATCTCATATCTTAAGAAACCGTGTACAGATTGCATTTCTACCCATACTACGACTCACAGTTTTTAAATTTTTCCATGTTAAACAAATAAAATGTTGATGTTTCTTCCACTAATACACTCACATAATATACATATATCTATGAGGTATTGGCTCAAAGTAAAGTAATTTAAGAAGAGTGCTGACTGGTGTTCCAAGCCTCTCTCAGGGAGATTCAAGTGAATAAAATTTAAATTAATTTAATTAAATATTCCCTTTAATTTCCCTTAAAAAAAACTTACCAGAACTTCTTACCATATCTTCTCTCATAGTACTCTGTATCTAGAGAAAAATATAAGATAAACTTATTTTTCTTCAAAATATCATTTTTATTTCCTTTCCTTCTGACTCCCATATTTCTAACATGAGTGCATGACACTGGATTAAAATTTGGTTGAGAGGAACCAATATGTAGCAATATCTATATTAAAGAATAAATAAATCCGTCATTATCGGTTTTTGTGTACAGTCGACATTCAATGTAGTTGCTTAGATTCCATCATTTCACAGGAAATCTTTTTCAAAAACGTTATTTCTTCAGTTCGAAATTTTAGAAATAATCCTATGCATTTCAACGTGTATTTTGAAATTGGACACTGAAATGTTACTTCAAAAAATCAATATTCAGACATCTTATTTAATGAAACAATACTATAGAATATTAATCAATACAAAATCATCTTGATATGATGTGATTTTTACCTTATCGTCCTATGTAAGAAGAAAAAAAAAATATTGTCAACTTGCAATGTAAAACTGCGAATATCGTCAGAAAACTCTTTTACTTCCGGGCTCTGTAAATCAAAATGAGGACAAATATTGTTCCTATTTATAGTAAATCACTTTCCCTAACATATGATGTAGTCAGAATCCAGGTTTTAGGGATAATTGATAACGAAAAGTTGACTGACGGCAAAACTGTCTGGCTTTTGGTTACCGCTAACACCAAAACCGGTCAGCCGATTTTCTCCAAAATTGATGTACCTCCATTTCATTGAAGTAATAATTGTGTCACCGTTCTTCCTTAGACTCTCTGTTTAAGGAAGATCGAATGACTCGAATAATCCCTCAACGTTACTCGAATTCGTAACGTGAGTGAGAAACTTCACGTTTCAATTAGGAATAGTAAAAAAAAAGATGTTCACTATCCTAACAAGAAGTGAGTACGTCGTTTTAATGCATATTAATGAAAGGCAAGTGTCGATTTATTTAAAAAAAAAATCTTATATACCGTGTGGCCCACCTAAGATGTTCCCTTCAATTTTCTCCTGAACCGTTGCAGATACTGAGATGTGGTTTCCACTAAAACTACTATATGCAAGGGGCATATATGGCCATGCATAATATTATTCTATTGCATTTTTTATTGCAGAAATATTGACCCAACTTCGATTTTTTAAATGGAACCCTATAGTTTTTTTAGCTCATCATAACAAGCGTGAAGAGACGAGTTCATAAATATGCATATTGCCATATGTGACATAATATATTTTTCGAAAAATTAAGAGTTTTAAAGACGCACGCCGACAACTGGTTTCCGTAATCTGAATGAGAAATTCCGGGTCAAATGCGGCGAGGCCATTCCCTTCCGTTGCATCGACCTTGCGGTAAATGTAGTGGTGCAATGTGCAAAGGAGCTCACGAAAACCCGCGATTTGCTCTTTAAGACTACACCCTCTCAGTCCTGGAGACAATGTATTCACCCGTAGCCATGTTCTGAGCAAATCTGTACGCCACAAGGTACTATTTTTTAATTAATGAAATACTACAAGATTTGAGAAAATATTTGAATTATTAACCGTAGAGAAAGCAAAGGAAAATCTTCCAAAGGAGAGTGAACATGTTCTGAATTAATAAATGCGTGTGCTGTCAGAAACAAAACGTTTACTCTTTGAAAGACTGAAAACCTCAGCCGGTACAAAAATATCGTGTAAATAAAAGAAATAAAAGTACTTTAAAATACAGAAAAAGGTAAGTTAACAATTCTAGAAATAGCTTGATTTATAACATGTACTCAATATATGCACCATCAACGGATATACACATCTGCATTTCCTTTCTCCACCGCCCTTTTATTCTACCTACCCTTCTTATGCCACTTCGAGGCATCTCCAGTTTTCCCACGTTACTCGACCGACGCAACGGAAGGGAATGACCTTGCCGCATTTCACCCGGAATTTCTCGTTCAGATTACGGAAACCAGTAGTTGGCGTGCGTCTTTAAAACTCTTAATTTTTCGAAAAATATATTATGTAACATACAGCGATATGCATATTTATGAACTCGTCTCTTCACGCTTGTTATGATGAGCTAAAAAAACTATAGGATTCCATTTAAAAAATCGAAGTTGGGTCAATATCTCTGCAAAAAAAAAATGCAATAGAATAATATTATGCATGGCCATATTTGCCCCTTGCATATAGTAGTTTTAGTGGAAACCGCATCTCAGTATCTGCAACGGTTCAGGAGAAAATTGAAGGGAACATCTTAGGTGGGCCACACTGTGTGTGTGTGTGTATATATATATATATATATATATATATATATATATATATATATATTCTTTTAGAAAAATTTATTAAATGTATCTTTAATGTAATTTAAAATTTATGTAATGTATCTTTTATTAAATGTATTTAATATCAGGTAAATTGTTCTGAATTATTCCAACATTGGTTCTAAATTGTTCTTGATAATTGTATTAATACTCTCACTAACTTCAGTCATTACAAAAACACAACAGGAATACACTTCACACAGTATGGCTACTATATACTCTTTGAGCGGATTAAAAAATATGACATGTAAATAGGAACACTTGACAAAAAGAGAAAAAAAACCAAATCAAACATACATTACAAACGCAATGAACTTTTCATGAAAATGTTCACACAACTCTTGTGTTAATGGAAATGGATTTCTACTTGATTAAATATTCCCTTGATCATCATCGCTTAGATTGACAATCCAAGAACTTTCCAATTAAACAAAGATCAAATAAATTATTATCCCTCATCTTTATAGTTGAATATTATGATCACACATTGTAATACTTTAAACAAGAATGTGGTCATCAAAATGAATTCCAATTTACACACTATTACAAGAAACGTGTTACAGTTATAAACCTTGTATCAATATCTGTACTATATTTACGACTGGTATTTTAGTTTCAAGGTTTACCATTGAAATTTAATAGATTAAAATTGCATTATTTGAATGTATCTGGGAGAAACCTATTAGCTTTCAAATTATCATTCCTTTCTTTGCAAGTTTCGTTGGCAACCAAGAATCAAGTTGAAATGAAATTGGAACGTCCCACGATATTTATCCCACGAAGGTTCCGTTGGCCGGGGTAGACGCGGAGTAGACGGTTACGATGTTCAAGGTTACGCCCTTGTTGCCAGCGGTGAAGATTGGTTGAAACAAGCCGAGCCCCTTCGCTGTCGCCGACCGCGTTCGTAGTGAGGCGTTGTAAAGATTTCCAGTTTTCTTAATTTGGATAGCAGTTCATCACTCCATTTGGGGTTGAATTACCAGGAAATCCGATTTCACTTCTTATTTTGTCCGGAGTAAAAATTACTAAGTGACGAATAGATAAGATGCGAATCTAATCTAATTCGTATAAGATGAAGTGAGAAAATAACAATAAAAAAAGTTGAAATAGAGAAAACCATTCTTCCATTAGATTTACTTCCTTTTCATATTCCAAATGTTTGCCATATTCCTAGAAAATCCTATAATTACAAGCTGTTCTTATGCGTGTAGTTTTTCTGATATCAACCAGTATTTAAATTTCCATATATTCCAATGAATACTTGATTCCATATTTATCGTAAAAATTATTTCCTTTAATAAGCTTCTTCCGTTTTTGTTACTAAACACCTCTCTCCCTCTCCCTCCCCCTCTCTCCCTCCCCCTCCCCCTCCCCCTTTTTGTTTCAAATGAAATCTCTTCTATAATCAGATATTTACCAAAGGGCAGGTATGTATTGTTTTTGAAGAAACGAGTAGTTTTTGCGCAATTTCTTCTTGAAGTTAATGCGACAAAAACCGTTATCTCACAAAACGTTCCTATTTTTTCTTCGATTTTTTTCATAGGTAGAACAAGGTACGCTTAAAAGAATGGCGCATGCCTTCTTTTCTTTGAACACTCTGAATTTTCGAAAATGGCAAATTAAGAAATAATGCGAGAAAGAGAGTGCTCTTGTAGAAGCACAACTTGGTATTTCTACAAGAACACTCAAACAATCGTACTACCTCGTCTGATGTACTAAATCAGATCTAATTAATGTAGTACATAGTAAAAGAACTTATTGATACTGTTTTAGGGGGTTGTGTTTTTTATTTAAATATTATAATCTTTATTATTGATAATTAATTGAATACAAATTAATTAATCAGTGCCCTTTCTGTTTTCATTGCATTCCAAGTAAAGGTCTTCAGTAATTTTCTACCGAAGAATCGTCGCTTCAGCAAGTTTGCTTTCTGTGCGAATACGATGTATTCGCTCCGTAGCCAATAAACTGACGATATTGAAACGAATGTATCTCTGAATCTCTGAGGCACATGTGTATCATAAACTAGTGCTTCTCAAACTTTGCCCCTGGCGAACCATATGAAAATTTATTGGAGGCATGCGCCCACTTCCTGAAAACTTTACATATAAATCGACCTAAGTATAAAATCTTAATTTTCCTTCTACTTGTACTCGAATTTCGCAAAAATGTTGACTTAATAACATATATTTGGCAAGAAACATTATGGAGAAAACTTAATATGAGTCTCTTCAAAAACGTGTAAAAATTATTCACTTCTCATCGGCATATACCATTTCACGTAACATAACAGACTTCCATTGATATCTCTAGAGCACAAGACGTATTATACAACTTAACTGAATGTTTGAGGTTTTTGTGCCAGAAAAATAATCTAGACATACTCGAAGTTTTTAATGTTCTCTGAATATTATGTATAACGGTGTACAAACCATCATGTCTGTCAACAAGTTGTCACAAACGACTAATCTGAGAATTATTTATTTATCGTCAAAAAAAGTTAAAAACTATTTGTGACGTACTATGCGTATTCTGTGCACTTTGTTTGTAAATTCTGGAATACCTAACCAACTTATATACAAGTTTAATTCTGAATTCAGATGGAAATGAGCATTTTTGGCAAGCATTAATAAGAAATATTCGCTCCAGTGTAATAAAAATTATTTACAAGGCAAATCAGCTATATATTTTGACTTTTATCCGTCATCGTAACCTTCGCGAAGGAATCGACTTACTGCGTGTGAAAATGAGGAACGATAATTTGAATAGCTATATTTCCTACAAAACTCTCGAAGACTTGCACAGATAGTGAAGTTACTTTTATGTCCAGAAGCAAAAGAAGGGGACATCTCAACATTCGCTCAAAGGATAAGGGAAACTGGACAAAAACTGACAGAGATGGGGTCATTGACCCAGAAGCTGAGGCCCAATACTTGTTACAAATTGTTTAGAATTACACAGTTCAAATGGTAATTTCTACATTCATTATATTTGTTAAAATTACATTTTCGACTATATCTCCACAGATATGCGCAAATGCGAAGACTAGTGTAAATAATTACTTAAACTAGTCATTTATAAACACGTGTGATTAATATTATTCACTTAAATGTATTAGAAATTCACAATATTTCGTAATTAAAAAAGGTCTACATGTATTCCACTTTAGGCGTTCCCTGTTCCGAAAGTGGAAAGTGGAATGATTTTTGTTTTTAACAAATGATAATCGCATTAACGTCCATAACAACATTTATTTACGCAAGAATACATGTCTGGTTTAGTATTACAGGCAGTTCCTATAAAGGAAATTAGTTTTTGGAAATGCACATTGACATGAGCCCTGATCTTACAATTCCGGCACTAAGTTCAATCAGTTGTGCTCTTGGACCATGCACCTCCAAAATACGGTATAGAATGTCAATATTTAAATAAATAAATAAATAAATGTCTTTATTGGTGGCGAGGCTCAGGCCATTTAGCCTGCTCTTCCGCCTGACCACATTTAGAATCTATATTACAATAATACATAATAAAGGGAGTCATTCAATTCATATTTATGTATACAGACAAAAGAACCGACTTCATTTTATCTATAGCGGCAATGCAGAATTAGGACAATGCTCGTATTCCATATTAGGGACATAGCCACCTTATTGCTTTCAAGCTGTTTCGCGATCAAAATCTGCATCAATGTTATTTATATATTCTGTGATATTGCCTTAGATATATAACTAACATACACTATATAGATAATTATTCTAATATTTACGGCACACGAATAGCAACATTGTTGATTTACTACTTTTTTTGACACTCTGAAGAAAAGACGCTCTGCCTCGTCCCTCGAGTTTCAACTCGAAAACCATTTTCTACGCTCGATCAGGGGCCTCTTCCAAATAATTCCCAAATTTTGTCACCGGATGTCAGCTCATTGCAAAGCCGATAATTCGGCATTTCACATTAGGAATATATTCCGCATTAGGGGGACCTTACCCTATATTTTGTTGTACAAACCTTTAATTTACCTGCCTCTCGGATGGCTCAAAGGCAGCGTACTAGCTACTCGTTATGTGGTCCCGTGTTCGATTCCCGGTCGAGGCAAAATGTAGCTTTCCTTTAGTCGTCATAGTTTCTGTAGCTGTGTAAAACGAGTAAAAGCACAGGCAGGCGGATACGGCACGGGGAAGGGAATACATTATATTCGGCAAAGTCGGACTATCGACCCAAAGTGCAAAATACATACATACTTTTCATTTATTATTGTCTTACATTTCTGAAAACAGATTTTGTGTTTTGTTACTTGAACAGTTTTAAAAGTACGGGGGACTTTTGTACTATGACCGACTTGTAAGATTCGGTCACTGTTCTCAATTTTTCTCGAGTCTCATTCCCATTGATTTCGAGAATATTTCAAAATACTCAATAATTTATTTTTTAAGTCAAACTCTGTAAAAACTGTTTTCTCACATGCAAGAATTTCTGTCCAGAGAGCTAAAGGAGGACGAATAGTAACATTTTATATACAGAACTCAACGAAAGCACCATAAAACCTCGTGTTGCTCCCTTTGCCAACAATTTATTTGGTATTTTTACAAATCATTCATTTGGGAATTTTGATGTTTTCCTACGTAATACACAATACTATACAGTGCATTCATCTGTCAGTAGAGGACAATACATATTTTCGAAAGCATTAGAGCATTTCCTAAACCACAATAAGGGACTTTCATAGGTGAATGCTCAACGTACTCGCTTTCTCGCAGACCAAATTCCAATTGTAATTGGCAAACGTAGCTGCTTATCTTTACTATTTCTGTTTATTGGCAGATGCATTACTGTTTCATCGTACAAGTATATCCATCTACCGTTAATTTCCCTCATTTTTACAGGCCACTTCTAAGTTTCGCCTTAGAAATTCAAACATTTCTGAACGCCTCTAACGACACAAATCCACAAACAAAAGTAATTAAGAAAGATTAATCACATTTACACTCTAATCAATACATTCATGCTCTCGTGAGAATTCGCCATACAACAGATACAGTTTCTCTCTTTTTTTACTTTCACATACAACCTCTCTGAGAGGAGCCGGAGCATATTCCGAAGTTGCACTCCCACGCCTTTGGCCTGCGTTGCTTGGGGACTGCCTTCCTCCGCCACAGCCGTCCAAAGAGGAGACAGAGGACTCGGTGCTAACACGATTTGATATTCGAGGGGGGCGGGAATTCTGAAGGCCCACGCCTCAAAGGCTCCTGCAATTTATCTACCCGACGTCCGGCTGGAACAGACGCTGCATTATTGAAGTGGGAAAGGGAAGAAAGAAGAAAGCGACGGAAGAACGACACACGGGAAGATATACGAGGTATCGCATAGGCGAGACGCTCCCAACACGAACAAAGAACAGGCTGCAGTGGCTCAGCGGTAGCACTGTTGTTGTTTCTGCTGCGTCGTTGTCCGTCAGGTCCTAGGATTCGAGTCCCAACGGTGGCAGATTTTCGATACTAGTCACATAGCTAGGGCGAATTCAACCACGGTTGGGAGAGGAATTCGAGTGCCCGGCTGCCCTGATAGTTTTTCGTGGTTTCCCGTATCAGTACCAGGCAAAGGCCTGAAAAGTACTCTAATAAAAGGGCCACATCCCCCACGTGATTTTCCCTTCTACAAACTCGTTCCCTCCTTACGCACACACACACACACACACACACACACACACACACACACACATAGCTGCTCTACACTACCACAAATGTCGCTCGAGACCAGTCACGAGCATAAAGCTAGTCCTGACTGGGAAGGACCCCCGATGAGGGAAATACCGGCAGGAAAAAAACACACGCCGATGTGTAGGTCTGTTTTGGATCTCTTGTTTCAGCGCCACCTCCCAGGTTATACTATACATTACACTCACAAGAATAATGATCATGGGAGTTGACGCAAAAAGAAACACTAAATATTCACTCCTCACGAACAAAGAAAATCGACACGGAATCAGTGCGGACGCGTCTAGAAGCAAGGTTTTCGACCATATCAAATGTAATTTCCCGAATTAAAATCCTACATACACCTTTATGAATACCGCCACAACGAATTGTTTCGTTCATGTAAGCTACCAGAATAGAAATTAATCCAGCACATCGTCTTTAGGGTTGTTGAAAGATCCTGCCCGATGTCTGCAAACTTATCCGTCACATGCAGATGCATGACTTATAAAGACATAAAACATTTTACTGCTTTTTTGAGCCGGTGAAAGTGCAAAGCTATAACTTACGCCATTCGCTTGCAATAAAATGTTAAAATTTTCCTCCGTGTGTCAAGTCTGGGGCCGAAAGCGAAGGCGAAGCGGGATAGCAATGCAGATAAATCGGGGGGAGCGCAGCCGGTCCGCGCCTCGCCCGCGCCTGCTGGCAGCCCTCGACGGACGGACGGCTGGTTTACCTGCATCTCCCCACACCCGCACCCCCTCCGCACTGTTTCCATTCCCGACCCTTTCGCCCCGATCTTGGCCCTCTTGCTCTCTCTCTCTCGCCGTGAAAATGTTTGCTGTACAGTGATGTGAAATTGCATTGTTGGCGAACAAGTGCAAGTGGAGTGACGCTGGAACTAAGCAAATCGGAATGTTTTCTGTTTATGTAGGAGCTGTGTCATAATTTTGATAACAGTCGAAGTAATGAAGCTACAAAAGCACATACTATCTGGCATCATTTCTAACTTTTGCAATTTTCGAAAATTCACAGTTCAAGGAAAATGAACTAATTTGCTCATATAGAGTCAGAAAAGTATATGAATACAAAGGGGATTACTATAGAACATGTTAAAGTATTTGACCAATTTGCAAATTTTCATAATTATCTGACAATACAAGAGGGAGACCCACAATTCATGGGTATCCCTGCGCAAAAAAAGTGGTCTGTTTCAATAGTAGTAATGTTGCATGTTTTTTAAAACTTTTGAAGTTTGTTGAGTTTTATTTTTCTGTTCCTACAGAAAAAGATTTTTTTCTTTAAAGAACGCACAGTGGAAAAACGAAGGTAGAAGACCTCATGCTGAGGGTATTAAAATGTTAGTTGTAATGTTTAACATGAAATCTTAACATGTTAAAAAGTTTATGATTATACTATACAGAGGAAAGACCAAAACGATAGGTTCTTCAGACAAGTACAACTAGGTTTACTAAGTAAAAACTATTGCATTTTTAAAACTGTTTTTTTTATCGAGTTTCTGTTGTATTCTGTACACATTTAATTAATGTGCAGCAAATGAAATAAAATGTCAAGATTGCAGCTTTAAAATAGTTCTTGAAAAGGGAAAAAATATCCTGCTTTTTGAACCTTTCTGTTCTGATTTTCATTCATGACTATCTGATAAACCTAACTAAATAGATTTTGGCGATTAACCCTTAATAATTATGGCTTCTTCTTCCGATGTTTCTAATCGAAGTTTAGTTCAAAATGAAATTTTAATAATAATAATAATAATAATAATAATAATACAAAAGATATCTTAACTAATGGCAAGGCTATGGTCGTATGGCCTGCTCTACCACCCGACCGCACAAATAATATACATTATTAAGTTTCTACTTAGAGGCTGGGCGCAAAATTTACATTTATTCCTGTAAGTGCAAAACAAAAAAATCTTGTCTTACGCTTGAAACCTCGGAGATCTTCAGAGTACTGATGTACATTTTGGATCTCAATACATTTTTATTTCCTAACAATATTTTTATTGCAAATAAATAATATTTTTTATCTTTACTTCATATATTTTCTATTATGTTAATGAATACTAGCAAGACTGAGTTTGCATTTACGCATAAATTGAAACCTCACAAATGTCTTCTTTCTTAGCTCACGTCTGCAAGACATAGGAATATTCAGTGTTGCGTTGTGAAAAATGTTATAGGAAAACACAGAAACCACTTGCTGGTGGATATATGGCAAGAGAACTTTCTTCACTAACACGTCACACACTTTTTTTAATTGTTTTTCACGTAAAATAAATAAATAAATACTTTGATCTATCAGATCAACATGCTATAATTTGAAAAACTCTAATTCATTCCCAAAGAACCACAGAATTACGGCCATTTGTTTCATCGAGTTCTGAAGGGACACATCTTTGACACCAAAAGGGGAGAACATACTTTTAGTAAGATTAGCTACTTATTTTTATGGGATCATTTTTTCGCTACATTACGGGAAAATAGCTAAATCAGTCACACAGATAGTAACACAAGCGTATGTAAATAAAAAATAACATATCATGAGTTACAAAATGTACTCCCTTAGACTTCGGAAGGTTAATCGATTGAATAAATGTAGAAACATTCCAACGAAGATTGCAGCTTATTACAAAAAATGAAAAAGGGAATAAAAAGGTGAACATTAAGTAACAAATGTAAACGTTCTAAAATGTAGACATTAAGTACATACTTTTGAATAAATCGTACAAGAAACTGATTCGCCGCAGGGATGTGTAATAATGCTAATAGCAGACACGTTTACAAATTCACTGTTTGGAGGGTCGCCTTCTGGGTTACAGAGGGCAGTTGTTCCGCCTGGAGTGCCAGGAGTTTCGCCCACTGCCTCGTCGTCCTCGCGCTCACCCGCTACGCGATCCAGCGTCTCGAGCTCCCCTTCGAGTTCCCTGCTCCTCCACTGTTGTTTTAAAACGTTTGGGGGAGTCTGAATCCACTCGACGAAATTAGACCTCCGAACTACTGCGCGCGCAGCGCCAGTGCCGACCCAGCAGAATATTCAAAGCAACTCGTGCTCGACTATTCAGTGCAGCCCGCAATCCAAATTTTTCTCCACGGCAAACACGAGGACGTAGGAATATGTTATTCTCATGAAGGGCAAAGGAGTTTGAATGACAGTGGTATAATCAGGTCGACATTCACCTTTCTGCAGAACATGGCAAAACCGGCATTCCTACAATAGACTTTCGACGACGGTTAAACACGAGATTAATTTTCAAGATAATGAATAGAACAGAAATAAGCAAAAACTACTGGTGCTACAACATGGCACAGGCTTTCTTTTATTTGTGACGGTAACGAAAAGTTCGAATAATTACATAACATCTTGTTGGGTACTGTTCTTTCAGCCACCTCTGGCAAAAAAAAAACTTTTCATCGCGCACACTCTTTGGCTTTTTTCTTTCTCCGTCCTCCAATACTTTTCAGCACACTATTTCACATCTAAAAACATGATAGAAAAACGAATATTTTCTAAATCTGAGGCAAACAGTTTGTTTTTCACAGTTTCATTTACGTGTGGCTAATTGAAGAAAGTGAGCTCTTGGTTGCAATGACTAACAGTAAAATTCACTTAGTCAAATAGCTTTGCTAATTTGAAATTATATAAACCGAATAATTTTGAATCATTTTTTGAACACCAATTAGCATGATCCTTTTCAATTTACCAACATAATTTTTGGTTCCTTGTAGATACTTCAGTATACGTTTCGGAGCTTGAAAATTAATTTCCCTTTGATCTTTGCAGAATTGAAATAATTTACAATACGCGAATACCAAATCTGGTCTAGTTCCAATTACAAAATACCCAATACTTCCCTAAATTTGTTGATAATGTATCATATCAACCATATCAGAATCTTCATAATCATCCAATTTGCTTCCTAATGCTCCTGGAGTCTTCACTGGCTGTCCGTTTTGCATATTTTTTCTAGATATTTTCGATAAACATTTTTTGGCTTAACAAAAATCATCTTTCTCTTTAATGCTAATACCCCACAAAATATTTTATTTAAATTCTTGTATAATCTAATAATAATCTATGTAATATCTTGCTTTAGCTTTAATAATGTATAATTGATTAATCACAGCCTCATCTTGTCCAGGAATTATGCAATCATCTACATCAAACCCGATAGCAATAAACTTGTTCATATTTTCACCGACGAAAACATGACTATCACACTTGATTGGGTTTCTTTTCTCTGTCATATAAAGAAACCCTGCCTTATTAAGGAATGCATTCAACTTCATATACCAACATTTTCCAGCTTCCATTCACCTACTTTTCTTAATCAAAAGTACTTTCCCTCTTTCAATATTAACGCCTTCAGGGAGTTCCATATAAATGTTCCTGACCAGACGTCCATTCAAACAGGCAGTTCCTTTCATTACTGGTGTAGTAAAGAATGTTCGACGTGATTCTTGCTTCATAACAGAATGCAAGAATGCTCATAATCCCTACCTATTTGTTGTTTTGAACCATCTGAAACTATTCATGCTTTATATTTCAAACAATATCCGTTCTATTTCTTCATAAACACACACTTGATGTTTTTTTTCATTTTTAGGTTTTTCTATAGTTGTCCATGTCTTGTATAATTCGTGAGCCTGCAGTTCTTTGTGCATTACTTTATCCTTCTTTTCTCGTCTGATTTTAAAGCATTCTCATAGCTACTTGGAATTTATTCAGGTGTCAAATTTGCTACTTATCTTGAAATACGTTTTCTCTCCCTGATTAATTTTCTTACTCTTTGACTTATCAAGGTTTCCATTTTCTGGCAACATTTTTTAATTTTTTTTTCTTCTGAACTTTTCTCTTTTTGATTTTAAATTTGCCACATTCTAAAAACGAGTTCATCACGTAGACTATTATTTTATGTAGTTTGTTTTTAAGTTCTTCTATGTACTGCATTTTCTTCTGCATCTTCTGCCTAATATCGACAATCAACTATCTTGAAATGTTGAACTAATGATTTCCTTTCTAACCACATTTTTAGAGATACCTTTTGTTTGTTCTCGTAGGTGTGACATAAGCATCAATCCAAAGAGCTTCGTCCCAAATTTTTTTGGTAGATCTGCATCTATCAATATTGTCCTCGTCATACCTATCAGTCTATTGGCTCTTTCAACATTCGCATAGATATATGAGATATATGAAAAGTAATCTTTTGACACTTGATTCGTTTTCTGCGTAATAATCCATAGATTTTATTAATAAATTCACGACCAGTTTGTGAATGAACATCCTTGACCCTCTTTGAATGAAGCGCAGGAACGAACCCACATTGAAAGGAGCATTGGTCCCACAGGAGCACGCAGAGCTGAGGAGGGGTCGGCACAGCCACCGGCGCCCGATGTGATGTGGTTGCACACAGGTATGCGAACGGTGGATCCGATCGGCCAGCGGTGGCAGTTGGTAGACCACCGGCAGCCTGTACCCGGCCGAAGGCAATGAGCCGCAGGGATAGATCACGCGCCATCCTTGTGCCCACTCACCTCGCTGCCTCCCCGCGCCCGCCTCCCCGCGCCCGCCTCCCGCGCCCGCCTCCCCGCGCCCGCCTCCCCGCGCCCGCCTCCCGCGCCCGCCTCCCCGCGCCCGCCTCTCCGCGCCCGCCTCCCCGCGCCCGCCTCTCCGCGCCCGCCTCTCCGCCCCACCTCTCGCGCCCGCCTCTCCGCGCCCGCCTCTCCGCGCCCGCCTCTCCGCGCCCGCCTCTCCGCGCCCGCCTCTCCGCGCCCGCCTCTCCGCGCCCGCCTCTCCGCGCCCGCCTCTCCGCGCCCGCCTCCCGCGCCCGCCTCTCCGCGCCCGCCTCTCCGCCCGCCTCCGCGCCCGCCTCCCGCGCCCGCCTCCCCGCGCCCGCCTCCCCGCGCCCGCCTCCCGCGCCCGCCTCCCCGCGCCCGACTCACCGCGCCCGACCCTCCACGCCCGCCTCCCCACGCCCGCCTCTCCACGCCCGACTCCCCACGCCCGACTCCCCACGCCCGACTCCCCACACCCGCCTCCCCCCGCCCCGACTCCCCCCGCCCGACTCCCCCAGCCCGCCTCCCCGCGCCCGCCTCCCCGGCCCGCCTCCCGCGCCCGCCTCCCCGGCCCGCCTCCCGCGCCGCCCCCGCCCCTCCCGCGCCCCCTCCCGCACCCGCCTCCCGCACCCGCCTCCGCGCCCACCTCCCGCGCCCGCCACCCCGAGCCCGCCTGCCGCGCCACCACCCGCGCCCACCCCTCGCCGCCTCTCTTCGTCTGCTTCCATCGCCCACCTTAATCCAACATCCACACAACCCCCCCCCCCGCCCCGCCTCGCGCAAAAATGCTGAAAACAAAACCAGAAAAATATTTTTTCCAAAAAGAATGGTGCTCAGCAACAACAAATAAAATAATCTCGTATAACACTAATAATTAAATGTTCTAACAAAAAAACAATCTCCACGAATACTGCATTAGTATTGTTACGAATCTACGTGGTGAATTAAAATGGAGATATTATTTTAACAAAAACGTTTATTTTGTTTCTTAACATGATCACTGAAAACACTTGATTTATATACAGATTGTCTTTACTTGATTATTTATTTACACTACACTCCTCTTGATTATTTACACTACACTGCTCTTGCACTGTCGCACAGTCCTAAGCACTGATCACAGTTCTATGCCCTGTCCACAGTTCACGTCACTGAGCACAACCACTGCACTGCTATTCACCGCGATGCACACACTTCACAGCTCAACTTCCACTTCAGACTTCAGATTGACTCGCGATTGCCGGCCGCGGCATATTTATATTCGGCGGGCGCCGTCGAGAATTTACTGGAACTTGCGATAAACATCGCGAACCCTCCGGGACCATCTAGTTCGAGGGCCGCCGGCAAATGACGCAATATTTGTTACAGTATAGTATACAGTCCAGCAGTTCCTTACTTACCAAGAATATAAAAAAAGGTGCTGTTTCACAAAGGAAGAAGTAAAATAAATATGTTATAGCCATGAGTCTGTTCCTTGGTATCTTGCTTTAGCGTGACGTCAGCTGAGTAGTAGGCAGTGAAGCACTGATTATGAGTGCTCGCAGATCCGATCGCCGAGATCGCTAAGGCAGTAGTGATCTCGGACCAAAGGGTCGCGGGTTCGAGTCCTCCCTCAGGAATGGTTGTATTTGTGTTCGTCCTTTCACCCCTTGTCATTCTCATATCGTTTCATCTTCACAGTTACCATAACGTTAACTCCAATAGTGGTTGCTAATGACCTAGTGGTGATGCGATTTTAAAAAAACAAAACAAAAAAATGAGTGCTCAAATAATACGTACTTTGTTAGAATAACACAACCAATATTTGCATTTTGCAACGAAAATTTTAACTTTTCATTATTTTTGTAGTTTTTCCGAATTTTTGGGTATATAACAAAATGATAGACACCTCTCAAGGTTGCGTGCTACGTTTGGCAATGTCTGCGCCCATTGGAAATTATAATGTAGATTCTCCTGGATGTTTTCTTCTGTATTTTCTTTTCGAATATTTTATTTTTTCATCCTCTTAGATTAATATGAGCATTATCCAACTTGTTGCCCGCCTCCTTCTCCTTACCTTGTTTCTACGATTCTACATAATACTATTTATCTAATCCCTTTCTTATACTTTCCGTTTCTCGTCCTTCAATTCTTATTTTTCATCTCTATCCATTATTGCTATTATAAATGAACATTTCCTATTGTTAATGTACTTTCACTGTCTTTCTGACCGTCTCTTCTCTTATTTCTTCCCCTTGTATTTCCGTCGCCCTTCCCGCAGTCGGCCTCGTGTCTCCCCCGCACGCATGGCCTAACGAGCTGCGCGGGGGGCCCACTCGGCTTTATCTCGGAGGGCCGCACCTATCGCCGGCGCCAGCCCTGAGCCCGCTCTGCCGCACATTAGGCCCCATGTCCTCTCCCCTTGCTGCCTCCGCTCGCGCTGCTGCCCCTCCTCCGAAGCAACACGTTCCCACTTTTCCAGTCCGGCACTTTCGGTTGTGATTCAGGCCAGGAATTTCAAAGGATATTGTTTCAAAAATGTGTGATCATTTGGATGCAAACACGACTATCGCAGTTCGGATGTCAAATTGCTCTCGTCGGTGTTACGGTCATGCAATTTCTTAACGTGTTCATTGTTCCTTGAAAAATTGTTTTAGTGAAGCAAAGTATATGAACCTTTTATTTATAAAATATGATTAGATCCTAAGCGTGACGCATGGTTATATGTTGTTCCTCGTATCAAAGAATAATAGTAACGGCACAATTTTACGAAAAGCTGGAAAATTTTGGGAGGGCATCCTTTAATTTTTAAACATATTTTCCAGTGGTGACGTTCTGAAAAATAAACTAGCTCCAAAATACATAAGTAATAGGTCCAGTAAATATAACACGTAAAAATCATGTCTAGTTCAATTCGAATTCCATAGAGTTGGTTAAGAACGTCCTCGTTATATTTGACTAATCAATTTATAAAAATTTGATTTTATAATTTCACATTCCAATTGAAATAGTGAATAATACAAACAAGTATTCAATTGAACGAAAGGGGTAATACATGAATGAATGTAATGAGTGAACATCGGTTCGTTGTTGCGAAAATGCCTATTTTATTCTAATAAACATATTTACAGACTTATTACATTTGCACAAATTCTGAAAAATGGAACATTACGAGGAAGTTTTATTATGCTTTTATTTCCCCATTTTCTTATAAATGTCTTTTTAGGCACGTTTACCTTTTTAATTATTTTTCCTTAAAAATTATTTACATCTCCTTCTGGTCTAACTTCTACCTATACTTAAATTTTATTTTCAATTTTACGAAATACATTAGCTGTCTACCGCTAACGCACCTATTTTCCCATCTGGTCTGAAGATGCCATTTGAGAATTGCATGTTGCAATCTGTCTTTGGGGCTCTAAGGCCTGCAATGTGGCTTTAGATTGCACTTCTTGGCAAAATTAACAAGAATCAAACGATGAGACTTGGGTGAGCGCTGAGCCTAGATTCACATCCAGGAACAATTCGATAACCATGAATTCCAATATTCAATCAACATTCCAATCAAATCTTAGCTCGTTTATCATTGCAAATACGTTTTCTGAACGTCGGGAGTGAAAATGTCTAGTTTATAAATGTCGATTTGCAACCTCGATTTTTTTTGTACTTTAATTCATCATTCAACTATTAATAGTTAAAAGTTGGGGAAGAGATTCTGGGGCTACAGGAAACGTGCAGAAATTGTAATCGTACTTCTCCCTCATACGTCAGATACAACTTAGACAAATCAAATCACTGATCTTGCACTACAAACCGAGATGTTTTTGCGGAAAGGTAAGGTAAACAAGACTCTTAATTCAAAGAATTGAAATTTACATAACTTTTTGTTCTCTTTTAGATATTGTAACAACGAAATATGTGCAGTGTATGCCGGTCTTCCACTCCGATCTCTGCCGGGCGGGAAGTGAGTCTTCATTCTGCTCGGAGTTGATTTTGCGTTTTGCTCCACGTGAAGTTTCTCACAATGCCTGTAGTAACTCATAGTTCAATCGTAAGAAGATGACAAAATTTGAACACACGAAGGTGGCTTTGTACCAATAATGAATAGAGAAATGTCTCTTTTTCAACAGACGCTGTGGTAACAGTGTATCGTATCTGCAGTAAAACGGAGTATGTGAATGTTCCGATCTAGAGAAGGTGTTAAGGTATTTATTGTAATGTCAGTAAAGGAAATTAAAGAAAAATATAACATATTTTGTCGCTATTTTAGACTTTAATATCTTAATATTATGTAATTGTCCAGTGCTTTAATATCCGATGTCTAGGATTGATACACCTAACGGTATAAGATTAATAAACTGTCGGGAGATGCAAAGTATCAATAGGTACGACGGTTAGAGCATCCGTCCGGTCAACGGAAAATCCCCAGTTCGCTTCCCGCTGGAATCAAAGATTGCACTCTGTAATAGTCAATTTTCAATTATCGAAATATGTTTAAACTACTGATCTATTGAGATCAGCCGTCTCGAGGTTAAATGACAAACGGTTTTGTCCGTAAGACAGATATTTTAAAAGATACTTAATTACGATTCATCACTTAAAAACACCGAACACTAATTGGGCAAGCATAGACCAAAATGCATAAAAACCGAAAGGTCTTTAAGGCTGAATACGAGAAATATGTCCTGTGGTATCGTTTCGACATCACACAGTGATTGTGGATGATGATGTAATTGGTTCACGCGTATTCGCAAGATCAAAAAGCCGACTCGTGTCGAACTTCAAGTCTCTCCACCAGAATTACGTGACACGCCCCGGTGGTTGACGGTCCCTAAATTGCGAGAAATTGACAGGCGCCAGGGCTTATGAAAAGTCTTCAATTATTGCTTGAGAAATTGCTTCTTCCCCAGCGACGTCGGAGTGAGGAAATCCAAGCGAGGGGACTGTGATAAGGAAGAGGGCGGGGAATTGGAAGGAGAGGGAAAGGGATTGGAACGCTCTCGCAATCCAAACAATTTGGCGATGGAAATGAATCGCAAGCTCTCGAACTCCCGGATCCTCCGTCGATCAAATACGAGACGTCAGGGCCCTCGTGGTCTCGATAACTCCCTGCTCGCATCAGATGTTCCATCAGCGTCACAGCTCTTCAGAGAGGAGCGAACGCGAGGACATTTGTAATTCGGCCTATTTTCGACCTAACGTCGAAAGTACATAAAAACTTGGCGAAATTACGCCCATCAGAATGAGTTTGTGTTGGTGTAGGTACTCTCTAAATGGGCACGTAATTCTGCGTCTATTGATACTCTATTCATGTACCTGATGAGACCCTCAAGTACCGCATTTCAATGCAAACACGTATTTCCCCCAGTAGTCAGGAAGTATGCTTACTTGGTATGTTCATAAAACTTGGTACGTGTTATAGTTCCTTGGTATAGTAAGAGTAAAATGTCGGATGAATGGGTGTACAGTGCGTAAACGTTACCAGTTATGTTTTAAGTACTTGTAGAGCATATTTTTCGAAGTTCTTACTGCACATGTCCATATTCGTTGACTTTTAGTGTACATAAATCCATTTCCTACTCTCGATTGCCTAATCCTAAGTACTTAATGGATTTAGCCCACAAAAAATAGGATATGCAATGAAAAATAACAAACTAGGAGTGCTAGAAGAGGACATACTTCCTCGTATGATATGTAACTGTTACATAAAATTATAATATTGAAACTTGCATCTCATTAACACTTCAGAAATGTCTGACACACACTTACCAAATAAGAGATACCTGATAGTTTTCCGTAGTTTCTCCGATCATCACCACGCGAATGAAGAAACGGAACCATAAAAAACGGGCTAGGCATCGCGCAAGATCATTTCATTCACTTCCTTATCACATCGCCTTTCCTTAAAGACATATATATGTATCACACGTCTCCACGTCAGGAGACCAGTCGAAATTAAAAGGGACAAGATCCAAGCTCCCGACTGGCTTCGTGGCATGTGTGGGAATGTGTGTAAGGGGAAATGAGATGACAAGAAAGAGGAAGGGAAGATCGCCCGAGGCCCCTGGGTCGAATATTCGCCCGAGGCCCCTGGGAATACTGTTCCGGTATTTGCTTGGTACCGATCGGTGAAACCTTGGAAATTCACCGATTGGAATTAGAATTCTCCTCTGTACAGTAGATCAATTCGACCTAGCTATAATGCCACTGCAGCGCCTCTGACCGGCAGGTCCTAGGTTCGAGTCCTGACGGCGGCAGGATTTTCGACATTAACTTTTCAGCTAGGTCGAATTCAGTCACTGTCTGGAGGAGAATTCTAGCGGCCGGCTACTCTGATCGATAGTTTTCCGTGGTTTCTCCGATCAACACCAGGCGAATGCCGGAGCAGTACCCTACCAAACGGGCCACGGACCGCGCGCGATTTGTCCTTCCTCTTCCTTGTCCTATCCTCTCCCCGAAAGGGGAGAGGATACACTCACTTACTCTAACATGCACTACACTACCACATATTCCGGGAGACCAGTCGGGAGCTTAGTGCTTGTCCCCGCTGGGGCGGTGCCCCACTGGTGGGAGAGTCCTGGTTAGGGGGAAACCCCACTAGCCGACGGTAGGTGGATCTCGCCATCCAGCGAGGGGAAAATCACCACCATCTCCCGAGAAAAAAAGCATGCACTACACTAACGGGAATAATGACCGAAGCAGTTGACGCGCCCGGAAACACGAAAAATCAATCAATCGACCTAGCTATATACGCTGCGGTTTTTACAGAGCTGTGTTTGACATTTGATCAGCTGTTACGGTGCCGTCCAAATAGGGACCTTACACGTAACTACAGTGACGTCATACTGGTGACGTTCTGCCTTCCAATTGGATGGCACCGTAACAGCTGATTTACTTCAAACGCAGATCTGTAAAAAAACAGCAAAATAGCTAGAGTCGAAAATCCGTTGCCGTCGGTACTCGGAGGAGAGCCGTAGAATCTCTCGGTCAGAGGCGATGCAGGGCTAAACTCAGAGGAGTGCGCGATTTCTAGAGCTCCGGGATACCTTCCTCATACAATATTCAAAGTTGAATTTTGAATAAAGAAGCAACGAATTCAGTGTATTGTAATCTACAAACCGTTTGATGCACAAACTTTTAGCAGTGTTTTGAAAAAAACGTTGTGATTCTTTCATTGTGAATATTTCACTCAATATTACTTGAAAGCTAATCATGAGGTAAAATAATGTACACAACATTATTGAAATATATTTGTAAGAACATATTTCATTAATAAAAATATATATCATAAATAGTGTAGTTCTGGTCGGGGGACACATAAAAAAAACGAAAATTCGTATAAGTGTACATTGTTCTGTTGATGCAACCAAAATTTAAAATTGTAGCCTCTTTTAAAAAATTTCTAAATTGACATAGGAGCTATAAACAAAGTACCACCGACTATTAAACGTTTCAGTTCTGAGGAACCGTGACATCGATGGAGCAATATCCATTTTTGTGAAAATCTTGTGTAGGATTTAGGCCTTATAGTTGTTCACAGGCAGACGGACGTATGAATGTTTGGATAAAAACACACGTTTCCGATTTTAGAGACCCCCGAACATGAAATATTCCATCAAAATCATGGGATACATTTTTGCAGCATTGTCTATACTACGTTTACGAGAAAGTAAAACAAGAATGCTACCTAAATGATCCAGGTGATACACTTCACTTGTGGCCATTCGTATGAACATCCATTCTCTAGTCCGGTCAGCAATTTTCATCTTCTCAAAAAGATCCTGCCCAGTCAGCATTACGAGTATTCCAGAGACACAGAAATTTAGGTTGCTGTAAACACTGGTATCTTTTTCTAGCGGCAAACCTCTACGACAAAGAGATGCAAATGTTTATCCCACAAGATGAGAAATATCACAATCGCAGTGGCGATTATGTGAAAAAATACGTAGTTCAATATGTACTGTAACTTCTATAATGAAGCTTTTACATAAAATAGGGATTTATTGCTGTTGACGTTCTAGGAAAACGTATTATGGACGCACCTCGCATAATATTCTAACATATAACACATAATGATATATTATCAATATTGTGTCAAAAAATACAGGACAATATCATTTCAAACAACTATTCAGTCTGACGGTAGAACATTTTACAAGGAAGGTGGGGTGAAGGAATCATTGGCAAAAAATTTAAGACGATTGAAGTCCGTAAAATGGAAAAGTAGAACGTGCCAAACGTTAAAATTTCAGGAACCAGACGAGTATAAACATATTACATAGTACAAAAAATGTACATTCGTATAATGTTACTCAATGAAAAAATTCGGAGAGTTTCCACCATTGCTAACATTCCACATAAACAATTATCCAAAATAATTTTAATTTCACCATACATCGTCGTTTCAGAAATTGAAATTTTGAGAAGTAAACAAGCGCTACTCTTCAATAATAAGGAAATTCTGAATACACACAGCGAAAAGTCTCACGAAACACAGCATAAAGTCACTTTTTGAACAGCAGCAGAGAAATGACCTTCAACAACGTTAGGCTCGCTCGAATCATTCAGCATTCTCCATGGCATTACTGAAGAAACACATTGATATATGTTTTGAAGACATTTTGAACTACAAGGAAACATTTATTGTACTTTCAACCTTCCCAACAATTACATTTTCAGTTTTTCCCCTTTCCGTTTTTGCTAAAATAGATGATTACGGAATACGGATTTCTGGAAATACGAAATATTTATATCAGCATTTAGGATGACTATTCCACTCGTGAAATTAAAAACGAATAGTGTTACAAAATGCCCCAATCAGGGCGGTGTATCTTAAAAAGTTTATCGCTTTTCCTATCTGATTTTTCTTACCACTTCTCCCTCCTGTCCAATCATAAACTGTGACTCATGCATCCAAGGAGGCAGTATACATCGATCACTATGTCGATATCCAATAATCCGCGTATGTACTATGACATAATCATTGATTTTAATGTATCATTCAAATATTTTCAATGTTTAGCACATTTTGGAACTCTGTCGGGCATGATTTCACTCGTGGAATAGTCCTATTAGATTAGTCCGATTAAATACCAATCGTGCTTTGGAAATTCTCAAATAAATCCCCTCCTCGCTTCGCAAGTTGGGTATACATCTACAATTTCCAAAGCACTCCTGATATTACCTATAATAATCACTGACGACTCAAGGGATATATCTTCATGTAATGAATGAAAAAAGTAACCACGCATGATTTCGGTCCAATTGTTAAGAATCAACAAGAAATGAAAATATTTTTGCGCTACAAAGTTTTAAATTCCGGGAAGGAAAGAATAGTCTTGGATATGTGTATGGATAAGCCTCTCAAATTTACAATTATTTAAAGTGAACTTAAAACAAGTGTGATTTCTCTTACATTAAAAAATATAAGGGCATAAATATAATGATATAATTTTACAAATAATGGATGAGTATAATACGAGCATAAAAAACATCAGGGGAATGCATTAATTAATGTCGAAAGCAGTAGCTCTTGCGCAACGTAACTAATTTATATTTTTACGTGTTTTTTTTTCAAACGTTCGATACAAATCATCCACACATTTTCACAAATTATGTGGAATTTCACACACGATACTTCTGTCAAAATACGTATTAATTGCATCGGAAAGTGTAATTGGCCTGAGAAATCTAATTAAGCCGAAAAACATGCTAACGGGATTGAAAATGTATTGTGTTTATTTATAAACAAACGAGCCATTATTAAACCATTACAAAAAATAAAGTTAAATAAATATTATCGCAAAGTGTATTTTCATCTCAAAACATAGTAAATCATTGTAATTCATTCAAATCATACTAGAAAAGGGCAAATAATAGAAAGTTTTGGTGTAGTTTATATATTTTATGGGTCGCAGAATACGAATATCAAGTTTTTCAACAATACATTGTCTGAAAAATCGTTTTTAAGTAAAATATGTGGGAAAATCCCAAATTACTACAATTCTTTTCAATATATCTAAAGAACGTTTTACTTCCTCGTCCTTTCTTAATACGAAGAAAATGTATTGTAATCGTGTGCTGGAAAACGGCGAATTTTCGACAGAAAAACTCCTATTGCCTGTTTCTAGTAATGAAAAAGTGGATAAATCGTGTTTCTACACACTCTTAATTACTTCATTTAACACTTTGTGTAATCAAAATCCGTGTTTTGTGGTTCATTGATACCGAAAAATGGATTGACGTCAAAAGGTCCGTCTATACGCCAGTCAGTCCGCCCGTCAGCCCGTCCGTGAGGAGGTGATCTTGCCCCGCTCGATGGCGAGATCCGGCGCCGACCTACCGTCGTCTAGCGGGTTTTCCTCGACCAGGTGCCCCCACTGGGGGCAGCGTCCCAGCCGTGACAAGCTCTAAGCTCCCCAACAACCAAACGGCGTGTGTGGTAATGTAGTGCATGTAAGGGTAAGTTTGTGTGTCAGGGTGAGGATAAGACACGGAATGAGAAGGAAAGATTGCGCGCGGTCCGTGGCCCGTTTGTTAGGGGACTTTTTCGGCATTCACCTGGTGTTGATCGGAGAAACCACGGAAAACTATCAGAGCAGCCGGCCACTAGAATTCTCCTTTAGATAGCGACAGGCGTTTCCTATAAATGCGCCCAAAACTGCCAAATAAAGTAAATATTCATAGACATAGATGTTTGTGTGTCCATATGCGTGTTCGGTTACCGTTACCACAAAGTTATAAAAAACAATGTTAAATTACAGTGGTGGCTTCCACAGCAAGCTTTCTTAAATAAGTAAAACACAGTAACTGTATAAAGGCAGTGATTAAATGCCTTAAAATATGTCTCAACTGCAAAAGAGGATGTTTAAAAGTTACGCTTAAAAATGTTGGTTGAAATATCTGATATTTTCAAAGAACGAAAAGTTCAAAATGTTTTTGGTGTCTTCTAACAACTACCATATTGAAGATAAAGAATTTTTCCTTAACAAAATATGTATGGATGCATGCATTTGGTATTTTGGGTCGACTGTCCGACTTTGCTCGCTTGCTAATGGTGTTCCCCATGCCTAGGCCTACTTTAATATCCATGCATGAGGGGCGGCGGTAAGAGGGCGACCATGACCATTCCCTTCATCGTAACTACCTGACTTTGCCTGAATTTTTCTTCGTCACCCAGCAAAAGAAACTGAGAAAATTTCAATGGAAAGCCGCAAATTAATTTTTGCCTCGACCGAGAATTAATAAAATTCATTTTTCTAAGACGGATCTTTGAACAAACCACGGAACATTTTATAGAATTGAAACTATTTCCCTCAAATAATTTTATGTATTCATCCAATAGCATTCGGCAATGGCGACGAGAGCAACGCAACTTGTGTGAGAGTACCGCGAAGCTCAAACAACAAACAGCACCATTTTTACTTCCTCGCCCTTACTTCATAAGAAGTTAATGTATTGTAAACGTGCGCCGAAAAACGGCGAATTTTCGGCCGAAAAACTCCTATTGCCAGTCTCTGATTACGAAAAAGTGGATAAATCAAGTTCCTATACATAGTAAATTACTTCATTTAACACTTTGTGCAGTCAGAATCCATGTTCTCTGGGTCCTTGATACCGAACACACTATTGACGCAATCTGTCCGTCTATCTGTCTGCCTATTTCTGGTCAACACTAGCGCCAAACCCTTCAGCGCATTTTCTCTAAAATTGCTTCTCCACAATCGATTTAAATGAATTCGAGGCCCTTCGAGTTTGAAACGGATATTTTAATTCATTTGGATACTTTACATGAAGCCTCAATTACATTTTCAAAATTTTATGATAAACGGTTCCAATGTTTTTTATTAAACTTTGTTCTCGGGCCGCGTAAAAGAGGCTTAAAATAAGTACAGGTCTCATTGTAGTCGAAATGCCTAATTACTAAATATTGTAAAAGTTCAGAAGTTTACCGGTGTCTTCCTACAACTATAATATTGACGATAAAGATTTTTCTTATTGAAATCTTTTGCTCAAACACAGTTTTCGAAATAACGTCATGTACAATTTTTCGAAAATATGAGTAGTTTTTGTGTAATTTTGCGAGAATTATGGGCAATTTTAAAGTAATTTTTTCTGAAAAAATTTTTTAAAAACAATTGTGAAAGTCCCAATTTTAGCAAACACTTCATTTTTGGAAATTGCAAAAAATTAACATTGTAAAATACAATGTTTAAAATATACATTTTTTCTTATGTGAAGTCTGTTCTAAAAAATATACCTTTAAACAAGGTCTCTTTTAGAACAGATTTCAGTTTTTTGGAAAAACAACTACTTTTTGTGTCATTTTGCTAGAAGCTTCAAATTGTTTATTTAAATTTCTAGTTCCAATAGAGCAACTGCTGTTTCAAAATTGTCGGGGCAGGTCATATTTTCCGGGAACTCTATGTATTTTCGAAAATTGCAAACACAAATTTAACTTAGGAGATCTACGATATTGATGATACAGGTGTTTTTCCTTAATGTAATCTATTCTTTAAAACTATCTTTTGAAATAATCTAAATGAAAGTGTCTCTTCTGAAATCTCCAAATGTAAGTGAGCAATATTTTAACGCTGGACGATAGGGTTTAACCTGAGGCTGATGAAGTAAGGGTAAAGTGGCGTTTGAACCATACGGACCTGCATTCAACTCCCATTCGGAGAAAAACAAATTTCTGGCTGGAAACATTTTTTGCAGGTTCACATAGTATCACAATTTTGCGTAGCTATTACATAAAATACTAGGAAATATGTGGTTATAGTACCACTTGTTTGCTATCATCAAATCACAGCATCAAATTTGGCGGTGCTCCTTGCTTAACCGTTGACTCAAGAAAAAATCTCTAAATGAAGGTAATTATATCTTTAAATTATTTCAAATATAGTATTATCTATGAAAAATTGTTGGTTTTTTAGTTGTATTAAAAAACTAAAAAATGCAATTTTTACATATTTTTTGCTTTAAAAACACGTTTCCATGTAAAATTCTTGCGGTCAAACATGATTTCCGTGTTCAGCTACCCAAAATGCATATATGAATTAAATATCAAAATTACACAAAAAGTTATAATTATTTTCCTCTATTAGACTGGATTGTAAGTATGGCCAATGGAGTAAAGAATACGACACACATTAAAAGAGAAAAGAAAAGAGAGACGATATTGATCTGAAATTTAAAATATCTAAATTAGTTCTGGGATACAAAGACGCTTCCACGTCAGTTTTCAAGAAATCATTTGATGGCTCCTTAACTCTATCGATGTCAACGCCTTCGAAGTTCGAAGCCTGTAAGGAATTCGAAACGGAATTCCTTAATGGGCGCTCCAATGGAGTGGGATCTATGAGTATTCCTCCTTAAAATGTTGGAAATGGAGTTCCTGCCCTCGCTGAACGGAAGCAGCTCATTACGCGCATATTTTTGCTCTATCTTGCCTTTCGCCATTGGTCCACGCGCCGGTGGGCTGGCACAATCGCAGCGCCGCAGCGCCGCCGCAGGGCACGAGAGGGTAGGGCAGCGATGATGTTGCGGCATTCGCGGCAACATCGTCTCCCAATACCCCATCTTTTTGCTCCTCCCCCTTTCCTTGGCTAAAGACGACGTTGCGAGGCGAGGTTACAAATAGTCATAACATTGTCGACAAGATCAACATTCCAAATTTCATTGTGGTTCGTTTTGCCAATCTGACATTTTGACGACTAAGGTGCCATGAGAAATCAACTTTTTTGAACAATTTCAATTTCTTGAAGGAAACAGAACTATTTACTTTTTGTAAATAATTTATACATATGAATTTTATATAATCTATCAGTGTTCGTAATTTTTGAAATTATAAGAATTTGTGCATCGTGGTCACTGAACCATAATTCTTTCATTATAATTTCATACCTAAGAGTTTTTTTTGTTAATTATATTAGATCGATTGCCTTTTTATATTGAGTGTGGTTCGGATATGAACATTTTTGTAATATCTAAACCGCAATAATTAATTCAATTGAGAAATTGCTCTTTTTCGCATAATTTGACTAGATCAATGTTTAAACCAACCAAATCAATGTTAAAATAACCGGACACAATAAAAGAGTGATTACTCACTTTGTTTAATGTTATCTCTAGATTTTCTAAGAACATGCCTGTATATGCAGTTAGATCATTTTGAGCACAGGAAGATGTATGAAAGATATTTTTTAAAACTTCAACTGAATACACAGGATGCAGAATTGATATCATTTCTTACGTGAATACATGAACCTCAATATGCAGAATCTTTAATTGATTCCCTTTTTCTACAATAATAGCCTAGAAGATAAAGGTAGGAATTTGGAAAATGCTGAGTTCGTTAAGAGATAATCAATGTTCTATAAAGCAAGGAACGTCTATTTGGTTTGAATCCTTCTTAAAAGCAGCCTCGATTTATTTAAACGATTGAACTTTATGGGACAGTATGTGAATCTTTTGCATACGCGTATGTTTTTCTTCACTACCTGACTGCAATTTCTATATAATACTTATTCCATTTTTACCCCCCGTGTGGCCGAAGGTGATAAATGTCCCAGCAGTGACAGGTTGTTAGGAAATGGGGCCGTCAGGTGTAGATACGAGATGAGAGAGACAGAGACAGACAGAGAGAGACAGACAAGAGAGAGACACAGACGAGAGAGAGACACAGACAGAGAGAGACACAGACGAGAGAGACACAGACGAGAGAGACACAGACGAGAGAGACACAGACGAGAGAGACACAGACGAGAGAGACACAGACGAGAGAGACACAGACAGAGAGAGACACAGACAGAGAGAGACACAGACGAGAGAGACACAGACGAGAGAGACACAGACAGAGAGAGACAGACAGAGAGAGACACAGACAGAGAGACACAGACAGAGAGAGACAGACAGAGAGAAGACAGACAGAGAGAGAGACAGACAGAGAGAGACAGACAGAGAGAGGACAGACAGAGAGAGACAGACAGAGAGAGAGCAGACAGAGAGAGAGAGACAGGACAGAGAGAGAGCAGACAGAGAGAGAGCAGACAGAGAGAGACAGACAGAGAGAGACAGACAGAGAGAGACAGACGGGAGAGACAGACAGAGAGAGACAGACAGAGAGACAGACGAGAGAGAGCAGACAGAGAGACAGAAGAGAGACAGAGAGAGAGACAGACAGAGAGAGAGAGACAGAGAGAGCAGCAGAGAGAGGAGCAGAAGAGAGAGACAGAGAGAGACAGAGAGAGAGACAGACAGAGAGAGAGACAGACAGAGAGAGAGACAGACAGAGAGAGACAGACAGACAGACAGACAGAGAGACACATTTTATTTTATAATAAGCATTTCGCAAAATGATTAACAAATGGAGGTTGTTTTCACTGTGTGGATGGTGTGAGGGACATTATTTTACATTGTAAATAACGGGGAAATGTTGGAATAACCTTTAAGGATGACCATACCTGTATAAAGGTATTTTACGGGGGTAAAATAATATAGGTATTTGATAGTTATGAACAAAAACCGGTATTTTACCGGTATTCAATACATTTTCGATCGCTGGTGTAAAAATACTCAAATAACTTAAAATATCCGTTTTAAACTCAGTCTCTCGAGTTCATTTAAATCGATTGTGGAGTAGCAATTCTGGAGAAAATGCGCTGAACCGTTTTGGTTAATCGATTTTTCGGTATCAAAGATCCACAAAACATTCATTCTGACATGATAAGCTAGATTTTATAAAATTAATACTTTGCCTTTTTTAATTACAGATATTATCACCTCGTGAAACGGGCATTAATAGGAAATATTTACTAAAATGGTTCACCGTCTTGCAATTGTGTGTCTTTGCGTTTTCCGGCCTTTCCGGCACTGTGAACAGGAGGTTTGCATGTGAGGAAGATGTAGGGACGGTCGCGTCGCAAAAGTTCTGGTTCCCAAAACTAATGGTACAACAATATCACACACTTTCTTGTATTATTTCTAAATTTGCCAGTTTCGAAAATTCAGAGAGTTCAACGACGATGAGACCCACGCCATTAAGCATTTTAAACATTCCTTTTTCTACCCGTGAAAAAACTTTTAAGAGAAACTTAGGAACTGTTATTGAGAAAAAAGTTAAATTATTAAAAAAAAGTCTATATTTCGCACCAACTTACACCAATACGTAGTCATATTTTCAAAAAATTGAACATAAACTTATTTAAATATCCTTTTTTAGGAGCATATTTTATTTATGAAAAAACGTATCTTCAATATTATAGTCGTAGGAAGACGCCACTAAAAAATTGCACTTTAACAATTGTGAAAAATCTGGGATTTCAACAATCATGAGACCTGCTCCATTCTCTGAAGCGTTCTTTACGCTATCAAAGATAAAGCTTTATCAAAACATTTGGTGCCATTTTTGAGAAAAATTTGAAAATGTTTTCGAGGCTTTATGTAAAGTACCCTCAAAAATCAGAATATTAATGTGAAACTCCCAAATCCTCGAGTTCATTCTGATCTTTTGGGGAATATCAAGTTTGAAGAAAATCGGTTATACTGTTAAGGCGCTAGCGTTGACCATACACAAACGGACAGACAGATGTTTTACCGTCAATCGATTTTTCGATTTCAAGGATCCATAAAACATGGATCGTGCTACAACATGTGTTAGAAGATTTTTTCTATAATTAGCAACAGTATTTATACACAGTTTCGTTACAAATGCCAGGCTGAGTTTTTCTGCCGAAAATTCGCCAAACTTGCTCTTCTTACGAAGTACCTTCGTAAGAGCGAGAAGGTGAAAATTAGCTCCATAAGAAATGCCACGATCCAACTGGAGAGGTCATCGATCGATATTATCAATTTTTGGTTACTTTAGATCCCATGACTCTGGTTATTGATTTCTTGTGAAGATATATTAATTTAAAAGTGAGATTATGAAATGTACTCCATCCGCTCTTTCTGGGACGCTTGATTTGTCGGAAATGGCCTATCCTACATTCCTCGATTGAGAATGTTGCTGCTAGGGAATTAATAAAAATTGCCACGGTCCTGGGAAATTTAAGAATTAAAGTATAAGCTTGAGTCTGCTAAAGACAATACAAGGGGAAGATGAAAAGTAACGAAAAAACATGACAGGACTAGCTATTACCAAATAACATGCATAAATAACAGCTAAATGATCCTTGCTTTGTAGAAAAATAATAGAGCTCTGAATTCACTGTACATATTGAGTTGTGCACTATTCACAAAAAAATCTACGATCTGTATTGTTTCATATTGACTAAGTCGCAACTTCTATTCTTTTCGTCCATCCCTTGAAAAACACATAACCTAACACAACGCGTGAGATTCTAAAAAATATATAAACATATAAAGTTCAAAACTTTAAGTGAAAATGGCCATCTTGTCCCTATATACATCAAACTTCTTCCTTTAAATGTTGTGAATGAATGAATATTTTGGTACCAAATCGGTCATTAGTAGAGACCGGAAAAATATGTACTATGAAACCTCAAAATATTTACATAAATATGTAAGTAAACAATAAAATATTAAAAAATTAATATCTGATATAAAATGTAATATTAAAATAAAATTATAAACCACTTTTCGAAATTTTTAAAACTTTAAAAGAATACAAACTTTTTAAGTATCATGCAGTCAATCAATCAGTAGTAAAAGCTTCATCTATTTTTTTATGCACGACCGTAGTTTGGCAGTCAGATTAGGCGCATTAGAAGCCATCGTACAAACTGGCGAAATCTACGGCCAGTAAACAATCACTGCAGCGTGCAGCATTACACATCACAAGTATTATACGTCGGTGATCGCAGATGTTTCTCGGAATTTAAGGTTAAAGGTCACGAAACGCGGTGTGAGTGATACTTTTCACACCTAACGGCGAAAATGATCTCAGTCGCTGACGCGCACTTCCCGCTACAGAGAACTGAAGCAGGTGCGCCGGACTGACATCCACCGCGTCTTCAAGTAATATGCCTCAAGTAGACAGCACACAGTGATAATGTTGAGAAAAATGTTAATTTAAAAAAATCTTTTCATAACATATACGTAAAAAAAATATAGTACTAAATATGAAACGAAAAAATGAGATATTGTGCTTAGCGGCGACGATTCACCAAGATTATAATTTTGAGAACGGAAAGTAGAAAGACAAAAAAATGCAATTACAAAAATATCCGGTCTCTAGTCATTAGTACCGAAAAATCGATTGACGGAAAAACCTCTTCGTCCGTCTGTAGTCAACATTAGCGCCTAAGTCATTCAGAGGATTTACTCCAAAATTGATATTCTCTAATCGGTTTAAAGGAACTCAAGAATGAGTTTGATATGGAAAATTTTGATTTTGGGAGGACATCTATGGCTAGACCAAAAATTGCTCCAATTTTTATTTAACTTTGTCTTCAGATAGCGTAAACAATACTTAAAAGGAAGGGAGGTACGGGTCTCATTGTCGTCGAAATCCCTAATCATTTGAAAATTGAAAAAGTTCGAAAGTTTTTTGGTGTCTTCCTACCAGGAACGAATCCAGCCGATCATTTTTGGGGAGGGGGAATCGTACATTTTGTTGAATAATAAATATATTTGTTATTATATAGTATTTTATTTTTGTAGTATGTATATGATAATATACAATATTACTTTTAAATAATTACGTAATTCCAACATAAATATTTAAATCAATTTTGTCAAATACAAAGGGTAACCAACGAAAATCTAGGGCTTGGGGAAGGGGGGATATGGCCCCCATGCCCCCTGGATTCACCACTGCCTCCCACACTTACAATATTGAAGATAGATTTTTTTTCTTAATGGAGTCTGTTGCTGAAACACAGGTTTTGAAAAAAGATCAGGTACAAGTTTTTGAAAGTATGAATTGTTTTCGTCTGATTTTGTGTGAAATATTGGCAATTTTTAAACAATTGTTATTCTCAATAACAGCTTTGAATGCGACGAACCCTCTTTTCGAAAATTGCCAAATATTAAAATTGAAAAATCGAAATCTTGAAGATAGAATTTTCTTTCAATTGAAAGTTGTTCTAAAAAATAATCTTTAAAAAGGTCATTGCAGTTTTTTGAAAAAAAAGCAAGCAGTTTTCGTGTTATTTCTATTTCTGCTTGAAGTTCATGCAAATAAAAAAAACGTTTTCTCAAATAACCTCCGAAATTTTTTCAATAAATTTTTCCACGGATGGAACAAAGGTCGCTTAAAACAATGGCGCAGATCTGATTTTCGTTGAACTTTCAGAATTTTTTAAAATTAAAATTGACAATTAATGAGTGAAAGTATGAGCTCGTGTGTGAAGTAGCACTTTGTCGTAAATTGCTAGGTAGTAGCTTAATTATTAGAAAGCTGCTGGAAAATGGCTATTTTAGGTCAGAAAAACTCGTTTTTTTGCGTCTCAAATACATAGAAATTGGATTTTTCTTTCTTCAATCTGTAGTAAATTACTTTCTCTATTTCGAAGTGTAGTGAGAATCTACATTTTGGGTGTCCTTGATCCTGAGAAAATACTTTTCAGCTATGTGTGTGTCTCCTGTCTGCCTCCACAAACAATATTATTGATGATAGGTTTTGTTTCTTAATGAAATATTTTCTTCAAAATAAGCACTTTAAAAATATCATGTAAATATTTTAAAAAATTAGTTTTCCTTAATTTTAGAGAAATCGTAGCCATTTAAGAAGAACGTAAAGAATATTTTCTATAAATTGTTTCCGAATTTCACAAAATGGTCTCGTTTTCATGAGATGTGGGGGATGGAAAGTTTACTTATTAAGTTTAGATCGAGAGGAAGTAATATTCACTAGAACCATACAATCCAATCCATAAATTGTGAAGCCCGTTTGCCCTAGCAAATAGTGTCAATTATACGAGAGTCAACATTTCTTGAAATTTCTTGAAATGAAATAGCAAAAACGCTCATTGCTAATTTTATTCATAATTGCAAAAACGATAGTTAAAGAGGGGGTTAGGAATTCTAGAACTCAGAACAACGACTGCAAATTAAATTTCCTTCACAAACATCACTTGCAATTTTGGGACTATTTTTTACATGAAGTAAATAAATATTAATACATAGAAATATAATTAGTAGAATATTACACCATGGATTTAAAAAAAATATTGTTGTTTGTATCGATATTTATTCTTCGAAAATATCTTCAATTTGATTATGTTGAATGTGTAGGATTATCTATTCATGATAAAGTCAGTACAATCGCAAAATATTGTGTAGGCGGTAATGCGGAGAATTCGTGGGTGAGGTGGGTAAATGGTGCATCTACTGGCAATTCTAATTAAAACGTCGAATGCTGATCAAACTCTTGTGTCTCCTGACAAAACGGTAAAAAATGTGACTTCCGAGAACAGCAAAGCGCTCGTTAAGTGTAATACCCGAAAAAAGGGAATGAAATGCACCCTAAGAGCACTATTTAGACCCCAACGTCTCTCAATTGCAGCGTCGTGGTGGAAGGGACGAGTGCTTGCTCTACCGTCGTCTCTCCCTGTTCCACGACGTGCCTGCCTCCCGAATCAGGCCCCGTCCTCAAACAATGCACCTCTTTAGTTTGCCAAATGTTGCCAAGTACCCAACGAGCTCGCAAATCTGCGACGCCTGTTTCGGTACGTTTCTGTTAAATTAGATGCCGTTCCGAACTCCCGCGGCGTCCTGCAGAGCTCACGTTGACTTCAGTAATTGTGTTGCGAACTGTTTGCTTCTACGTCCATGGTAAGCAGCGCGGAGCAAAACAATGTTCCCGAGAGCCCTCAATTCCGCCGGGGGATACGGAGATGACGGCGGTGGCACGGGAGCTGTCTTCGAAGTCACGCTGAGGAGGTGGGAAGATTGGAGAGGGTGAAGGCATTTCTCCCTCACCCAAGCACATCGGTTTGCGAAAACCGAGGCACGAACTGCTTTAGGGCAACTGTGAGCCCGTGCGACTCCAGATATGACCGCTAACATGTGTACAAGCACTATACATGCATTGCACCTTACTAATATATTCTCTTTCAAAATTTTTGCCATACAATAATATTTTCAACATACGATTATTATGAAGTTTTCTATATTGACACATCTTAAATTGGAATACATAATCAAGCTTCTTTCATCTCCAAATCCTACAATTTTATTCGAGAAATGTTAGTAAAACAGGCAGGGAGAAGTGAAATCTAGAAACTCAAACTATTGTCTATACTTTACTACTATGTGTTGTCTATACTTTGACATCGATTGTGCATAAGCCGAAAACGGTGCGTTCTAGGGCATTAAATCTCTGTTTTCGAGGCTGCATGCATCGAGTTAGGTTTCGCGTGCCCTTCAGGATATCTTTTGGAACCTCCTATTATAAATTTGGGGTTCGGCTCTTCTGAGTATTGTTGAAATAATTGAAGTCATCTTCGTCAACTTACTACTTACAACTTGTCTAGTAAGTCGACGAAGATGACTTCAGTTATTTCATTTAATTACGTCAACAACACTTCATCAGCATTCCGTCAATTCTTCCTAGTAACTCCAGTTCGCGGTAAGGGTGAGTGCCTCAAATTCAGAGTCATGTAGTATCTCAATGACTATTAAAAAATTGCGCTAGCACGTTTTTACCTTCGTCGCATCTGGGGAGAATGGAAAGGGAGCGGGGCGAAGCAGCCATGGCGGGGATGTAAATAAAATTGCTTCAATTTTACTCTAAAGAAAGAATTCATTCCTTTCCCGATCTAGAAGATAATTGTGATATATGGCCGGACAACGTAGAATTACTTCATTAGTATAATATTGATGTGTCCAAATTCAACACGCTCAAACTTCAATCAACAATTTATTGGTAGAGAAAACAGGTACAGAGCTATAGTGCCGAATATCCAGGAGAAAATACAAAGAAACTTAGCCGAGTTGTAATCAGTTGAAACACCAAAATATCGCCGAGTCACCAATTCTCCGTAGTGGGGAAAGTCCGTGGTCGCAGCACTGTCCGTCGTAATCACAATATTCCAGGTTCTATCACTTGTCGCCACACACCTCGCAGTTACTCGGCCGCTCACTCTCTGCCTTTCCCCGGGCCACGGCCGGCTTATATTCGCTCCGGGCCGCAAGGTCCGCAGGCTGGCAGGCGTAGCCGGGGGCGGAGGTTGTGACTCGCCCCGCTCGCTCAGGCGTGGCGGCCGCACATCTTTTAAGGCCTGCGCTTGCCGCTGGCCGCTGCCGCCAGGGGCGGTAACGCCCTACTGTGGCGGCACCTTCGAAACTTTGCGGCCGGTCACGACAAATATATTATTGTGGTTATTGCTTTAAGTGTAGTACTACCTTTCACCCAAAGACATTCACAGTTCACCGTAATAACTAATTACATAGGCAAACCTGGACCGATATATTGTAGATTAGCAGTGTAATTCACAAGAAAACTTGTACGATGTAATGTATATAAGTTTATACATATGAACACATTTATACATATGTATACATATTTACACATTCACACATATACACATTTATAGACGTATGTCATAGAACATATAAACAAGTTAAATAATAAAATAAGTACTTACGCAAGTAACATGGATTAAATAACACGGTGCTCAACAATTCCGTCTTGTAACATATCTTTAATAACTAGACAATGTCGTTTTCTAGTGCCTGGGAAATAGGATACTTTTCCCAGATGTAGATCGGTATGGCATGAATCCGTAACACATAAGCGTAGGTTTCATTTTCGTTGAACTCTGAATATTCGAAACCTGCAAATTTAGAAATAACGCGAGAAAAATGTGCTGTTTAACACCACTTCATACACTTCATACCTACACCCAGTTACCAGGGGTCGGCAATAAGATTTTTCATGTAAAAAATTCGCCGTTTTCTACGCACGATTAGCATACTTTATCTTCTTACGAAGTAATGACGAGAAAGAAAAAATAAGTCTTCTCCTCAATTAACAAAACAAATGTTTTTATATCATTTTGCCGAAGAACGGTTCATACTGCACGGCAGATTCTAAACGATTTCACTTCTTCTAAAACGTGAACCTCAACTAAGATTATTGTGCTTAAAGTGAGTTGAAGTGTTGAGGATATTTTTACCTATTGCCCAAGAGCAAGTCTACTTTTCTCCGAGTACGAACGATGAAAAACGCCAATTTGTGAATTGACGGAATAGGGGAACATTTTACGACAGTCTTATCTCACTCGCCGCTCTGCGATTACGACCGACCTCGCTGTTAGTCGTTCAGAATGATAGTGCTTTCGCTGTTCACATTTGACACAAATGACTTCCCGAGTCAACAACAGCCTTTCTCGTTTTGAACATGCGCGCAAAATTCCATTGACATACAGGCTGAGATGAAATTGAAAAATAAAAAAAAATATTATATGAGGATCTATGCTTCTGAGCCAAAACGATCAAGAAATTATTAATTACCGACGACCATAACTGCTCCCGAAAACATGAATTAATCTTCGGGAAGATTACAAACATGATTCCAATTTTACTTAAAAGAAAAACAGTTTATGAAAGTAATTGAAACGTATTAAAACAAGTACGAAAGAGGACCCAACGCATTGCGATAGAGTGGAGTACGTTCACAAAATTCGGACAAGTACAGGACTGATGTGGGGAAATCTTCATCTATCCATAGAGATTTGAATAGTTTGCTGCAGTGATGTTCAAAACTATTCCTAGCAATGCCGGAATTTTTAAAAATAAGTTAGACTAATTTTATTAATATGGATAGAGTAATTCTTGAAATTTACGATGTGTTTACCTCTTATAAATATAATTTAATACTTTTAATGCAATTGAGACGTGCGTCGAAGTGCTTCACAATACATTCGGGGTAGTGCACGTTGTCCCGTGATTGTATTTGCTAACGTATCCTCCACTTCAGATATAGGAATAAACTAATGGGGGAGAATATACCCAGTAGCTCCGCAATATATAATTTGTCCTCTATCTCAAAATAGACGGCTGGGTTTGTGAACCGTGCAGCTTCTGTACTTCCGGACATTTGCCACGGTCGTTGTCGGCAGCATATATCAAGGTGAAATCCAACTACCTGGCGGGAATACGATCAGGAATGTCCGGTCAGAATGCTCAATATATTGAAGTAATAGACGAATCAAATCAGTACAATTAAATCTGAAGTGTTTTAAAAACAATGAATAAGTTTTGGAATACTCTTATTGATATGTAGATATTTATTTAGTCAAAAACAGTAAAAAACTGTATGTGACGTATGGGGGAGAAAATCATCTGCGCACGCTTTCTTGAGTTTAAGAATCCCTTCCCAACAATTTAACTATAATAATAATAATAATAATAATAATAATAATAATAATAATAATAATAATAATAATAATAATAATAATAATAAATTTTAAAAAGCGAGAGATTAACATTTCAAAAACTAGATATTTTCGCTTGCGAGTTATAGAAAACTTATTTTCAACGGTAATTGTCATGGATGACGCTCTAGACGCTCGGGGCCACTGGAGCAGTCGGCAGCGCCGCCCCCTACAGCGCAGCCACTGGCGGTTCCCGCCGCCCGCCGCTAGGCGCACTTCGATCGGCAGGGACCCCTCCAATCAGGAAGGGCCTCTCTCACCTTTCCGCAGCTTCGGCCGGTATTACACTATACAATAATATTGCCAAAGATCTATTATAAAAGAAATATTGTGTAATGGTTCATTTTTTATAAAAGATTTATTTCATAAAATTTCTTTGATAAAACCTATTCTGCAAGTCCACGTTTTTACCATATATTTGGAAACATGGCCGATAAATTCGCATGGAGCATTGCTGCTACAATACTATTAGTATCAGAGTAGAGCTGCTGGAATTTCTACTTAAAAATGGGAATCGAGATTACAAAAACAACTAGTGGTGCCCCCTAAGACATTCTTTTCCGCATTGTTTCTAAACGTTACGCAATATTATACAACCACATAGACAAACAAGAGTGTTTTCAACCAGCTTTTTTTTTCCTTTCCAAGACCCGATTTCAGATTCTCAGATTTACCTTGTCGGCACTCATACCACTACGACACACAAGAGCCGTATATGTGAGTGCAATTGCTTGAAATGATTTTCAATAAAGATTCTAAAATTCTAAATAGCTTTCTACGTCAACATAGAATATTAACAAAAATATATCGGACCCACTCTCGGATTGTACCAGAGATCCTTCTCTCCGAATCGCTGACACCATATCCGAATTTAATCACTTCCGCCATCCGAGTTATGCAAGACGTCCGAAATTCTATAATAGTGATAAGCGCAGAAAAACAACAATAGATCTGCTGGTACATAAGTTTTACAAATCCAACAAGAGATGGGAAAATTGTTTAAAATTTGAAATTCGTAAATTACATACCCTTTCAGCTTATTTATCTTGATTAATGGTATTTGCAATTAGAATTGCTTTAATTCGATTTCAAAAAAGTTTCTGGAATTCTCAATTATTTTCTGCGGCAACAAAGAATTGTGGCAAATAAAAATGCACAATGCAATTGTGGTAATAAAATTTCTGGAATCTTCAATAATTTTCTGCAACAACACATTCATCAAATTCATATCGCTGTGTGGGATTTGAACACGGCTCCTCACACCCCCGAAACACGCAACCAGTTCACGCCTTAACCAGCTCAGCCAATGGGGTTGGACACGGTCTGTATACTTCTATATGAGTCAAGAGATAATTGGGTCAACTCTGGGAGTAGGAAGCCGATAAGTTGAAGAAATGTGAAAAATTGTCTTTCTGGGAGACAAAAGAAGAGCATTGCATTGCAACATGAAGAGCGTAAGGCATACTCGAAGCTAGGCCAGATAAGAAAATGCGAGAAAGTCTGTGCCATTCTATAGAACCATTAGTTTATTTATTTATTTACCATATGCTGTTATATGTGAAGAGAAACTTAAATGAAAATATTTGTGTGGGTTTTGAGAAAATATTTTTAGAAATTGAATACATTGCAGACATGAATTAAACGAAATCAATTCATTTTTTCAAAAATGTGTACATTATCTATATTAAAGAGCTAATTTTTTACAACAGACTTTGTTTAAAGCAAAAATTGCCATCTCCAATTTGGTACTTTTGAAATGTTAACATTTATTTTTGGCATTTTCGAAAAAAACGGAGCCATAGTCGAAAATGAAACTAGCATCGTATTTTTTATCGTCCCTTATTACATATGTGGAGAAAATGTAATGAAAGATTTGGAGCTGTTTTTGATAATTTTTTTAGAAATTGCGTAAATTTCAGACTTATTTTAAGCGAAATCAACTTGTTTTCGGAAAAAATTGTGCATGACCTTTTTTACAGGGCTGATTTTCTACAACCGACATTGTTTAAAGAAAAAACCGCTATCTCCAATTTTGTAGTTTTCAAATGTATAGTTATGGGAGTAGCACCGTATTTTTTATCGTTCTTTATTACATATGAGGAGCAAATTTAGAGAAAAAATTGAAGCAGATTTTGAGAAAAAATTGCCAATATTTAGCTAAAAAATACACGGAAACTACTCATATTTTTGAAAAATTGAACATGAACTCACTTAAGGTCCGTCTTTAAGAAACAAATTTCATTAAGGAGGAAATTTTCTATCTTCAATATTATACAATATTGTAGTTCTAGGAAGCCGCTCAAAACGTTGCGTTCTAAAATTTTCAAAACAAAATCTGTGATTTCAGCGAACATGAGACTACTACCATTCTCGTAAGCGTACTTTACGCTATCCGACGACAAAGTTTTATCAAAATATTTGGTTGCGTTCTTGAGAAAAAATTGAAAATATTATCATGTGAACTTCATGTGAAGTACTCTCAAAAATGAAAATATCCATTTGAAATTACAAAAGCCACGAAATCATTCAGATCGAGTGGGGAATATCAATTTTGAAGAAAATCGGCTGAACAGTTTATGCGTTGACCACAGACGGACGGACAGACCGAGGTTTCATCCATCAACCTATTTTTCGATATTAGGAACTAACAAAACATAGATTCTGGCTACACCAGTGTTATAGGATTTTTTTCTATATTTAGCAACAGGATTTATCCACATTTTCGTTACCAGAGCCCGGCAAAAACACTTTTCCTGACGAAAATTCGCTGTGTTCCGGCACACGATTATTTAACTTTCTCTAACGACTAACTTCGTAAGGTGAGAAAGTAAAAACAGACGCCATGAAGCCTACGAGGGGATTTCTCCGACACTCAAAATTGCGGGTTATGGTTCATGCCTGATTCAAGCCGTAAAATATAAAATTACCGGGCTAAGAAGTCAATATCTGAATGAAAACTAAAGGTAAATACACTATCAAATGAAATATTTAAAACATCATTTATTTTCATTATTTAAGCACATTAACTTTGTACATTGATGATAATATTTAATCTAACTGTTTTTTTAGATAATTCCTAGCATAAGAAGTGGTGGTATTTTGTCTGTAGTTTATAAACCCTATTTAAGTGTTGATTAAGTGCACTATTTAATTTGATCTGATTTATTTGGTGGAAAAAGTGTATATGGGGAAGAAGATTATCTGCGCACATTTTCTTGAGTACCAGAATCCCATACCAACATTTTAACGATAAATAGTTGAAAGATGAATAACAGTTAAAATAATAATAATAATAATAATAATAATAATAATGATTATAATAATAATAATAAAATTGAAAAAGAACGAGATTAGTAACATTTTAAAAACTAGACATTCTCGTTTCCGAGTTATAGAAAAACTATTTGCAACGGTAATCGTACTCCAAATTTGATTTTTATGAATTGCTAACAATATAGTAACTCACCCTCAGCTCCACGCCAACCACTACAAGCAAAAGGAGAGCTCTACAAAACGTGCGCATAATGAAGCTGCATTTATGTCCAGAAGTAAAACAAGAGGCCATCTCAGCATTTCAGCTCAAAGGATCAGGGAAACTGGACAAAAACCTGATCGAGATGGGAGTTATTGATCCGGAAGCTGAAGTATATTACTTCTGATTGATTGATTTGATTTGATTTATTTAAAGTCGCATCAACTACATATGGTTATTAGCGACTATTTTTTATAATTACTCAGTAAGTACTACAAAGTAACACAGTAACTCAGAATTATACATATATGGTTAAATATTGTTATACACTTCAATTTCCCTTATAAAGCAAAAGAATTTAATGCAATTAGAGACTTAACTGATTATCAAAAAGAAAAATTATGTTTATTTTAACAAAACAATGATATATAATGAATTAGTTTACATTTGTATGATATAATTTCCCTTTAAAAGACTTAGTATGCCTATTATAGTATATCCGGAGTTTGACTGAATTGAGGGACTAGGAATTTTATTACTCTAACATCAGCTAATTGCAAATTGTTCATTTTCAATGGAGCATGCGATTGCCGATTTTAAATGTAAAAATGCATTGAAACCGTTTCTTCGTTAGCTATTAATTTTTTATTAGAAACCAATCGGAAATTTCTGAAATTGAACTATTTATTGTTTCTTTTCTGCAAAGAACATTCGTGTCATGGAGCAAATAGTCAGACCTTTATATTTTAAATGTTTGTATATTAAAATAATAAAATAACTTTTATGAACTTCTGATAAATAAATTATCATCAAATCTGATAGGTCTGAAGTAAAACAAAAAGATACAAAAACATGAAAAAATTCAGAAAATTACAATTCTGCTTTAAAGCATTTATATTGCTAAAATTATTTTATCTCGGCTTCTTTTGTGGGTACTTTAGGGAATGTCTTTGGGTAAAGTCGACATCTGATTGAACCCCTAAACATTCCTGAATATAAACGCATTATATAATAATAATAATAATAATAATAATAATAATAATAATAATAATAATAATAATAATAATAATTTGCTATTTTTTGTTTCTGGTTCAATTCAGTGTTTTTTTCGTCGAAGAGTGTATTCCTCTTCAGAAAAGAACAACACATTCAATTAATAATATATAGTCACAGACGAGGATTACCATGTCGGAAATGACGAATGTTTTAAAACAAAGAAATACTAGTCATAACAAGTACCCTATTGATTCTTTTTCAGAATTGGTATGTGTGGAATTAAAAGACATTTTAGATGCGGGGCTGGGGATTTTAATGAGGAGGGCTGAAAGAACAAATCAAAAAGTCCTCATGAACGTATGGCAAGAAGTAGTTTCTACTTTGCTCTCCACTTCCAACGGTTAAGTGTTTGATGTTTCGAGAACTGCAATGTCGTCAGCAGATTGTGAATCAAAGTGATAGTGAATAAAGAATTTGAGAAAACTGATTGCTTTCGTTTCTAACCTTGAGAAACTCTCCTTTCAATGCGTTGTAAATGGCTTGACATGTCTCTGAAATAATTGCAGACAAAGTACACCGTGGAATCCTGGTACTGAATGATAAGCCGGTGTAAGTTTCTCCTGTTGCCAGAAACCTGGGGGTGACAAGCAGGCGTTCTTGAACGTTAATAGTGTTTCTTAAGTGAGTGGTCCGTCAGAAAATCAGGGGGTCCACTTTAGAAAAAAGGAAATAGAATGTGGCCTCGTCCATCTTCAAGTAATTCATATAGGTCTTTGGGTCTTCAGTTCGAAGTTCATTAATTAAAGTGTGATTGTTGGCTCTATGTTCACGACGTGCAACACAGGGTCTCACCCAGAAACGTTTTCGCCTTACAATTTTCTTCTTCAGTAATAAACATAAGGTAGTTATTATCGAGCATAAAGTATACCCAAACACAGTGATTAGTTCGTCATCCATCTTCAATGGGTTAAACTACGTAAAATGTTGGACGCAGTGTAATACACTGACGAAGAGAACTTTGACAAATAACATTCATCAAAGTTCAAAGACCTTACATAAAGTTCTTCGTAAAAGATATTTGTCATATATATATATATATATATATATATATATATATATATATATATATATATATATTACAGTGTAATACAAGCCTTCAACGGGCGGAGAGTTGCTTCCTGCCAGGGCAGCGAGCCCCGGCAACCGAAATTCGCGATATGGCTCGCGCGGCCTTTATAAGCGGGCCGGGCAGAGCACTACGCAAAGCACTCCCAAGAAGACATAAAACAAATAAAGAACTTTTAAATTCAAATGAAAAAGTTAATGTTAACTAAAGTAAGCCCTAATAGGGGTCTGTTATTAGTTAGTAATTAATATAAGTAGTTTTAAGAAGTATGTTCAAGATACTGGCCTCTCTAAGTGTCACAAGCTTAATAGGCTGAAGCAAAATATGTAAGCCCAATTTCGAATAAATTACCGCCTCTCCAGGGCTACTGGAGAGGGGAAAATAAAAAAAACACGATGCATAGTCCGAGTTTCAAGTTCGAGTACGAGTTCGCCGCCAGTAGCAGCAGCAAAGTATAATATCAACAAAATTCAGGTTATTCAGAACAAATACCTAAGAACTATCACCCACGCGTCCTGGTTCATTTCCAATAAGCAATTACACCACGAACTTAACCTAAAACCCATCGCACATCACATAGCCTTTCTTGCCAATAACTTTTATTCCAATCTAACACTCATCAATCATGATAGACATATTAATTTAGGAAAATATAATGAAAACCCAACTAGAATAAAAAACCGATATCCAGTTCATTCTTTTCTCAACATTTTTTCAAACCTCAGTAATTTTTAGAGGTGCTCGTGAGTCCCCTCGTCAATTGTAGTTTAGAGTTAGTATATAAGAATTAGATATAAGTCAACTATACAAATGAAGAGTTTCTTGTAAACTAAACTTTGTAAGTCAATCCTATATAAAATAAAAAAAATAAAAAAAGCAGCAGCAACAGCAGCAGCAGCAGGGAGTTCGCCAGAAGGATTCGAGAAGTACGAGGCCGGAGTCCGACCTGCGGTCGCCCGTCAGCAGAGCGACGCAGCGCAGCCAGAGCGAAGTCCGACCACGAAGGCTGGGGCCGAGGACGACCCACATAACGCGGCACAGTACGTGACGCCACGGAGCCACGTCGACTACACGTCACGCGGGATTACGATCATTTACGACAACATGGCTTGTATACGGATCACTCACAAAATTGAGGAATAAATACAAGTTTTAACTGAAGTTGTCAATACCGTTTATATCCCGCCAATCCTTTGGACATAACACTTCTGACAGAAAGAGCAGGAAGATTAGTTTCGGAATTTTGCAAATATTTAAATATTTGGGTGATTCCAGTCCTTTATCGCCCTACCCTTGGTTTGGGTTGATTTACTTCCACATCTTGAAGGCCAAGATTACCACCCTTCTATTATATACATTAAGCACTCCGACCGGACAGTCCTGATCGAGCGTATTCTCGACAGGTAGTTGGATTTCCGCTCGATGTATCCTACGACAATGACAATAACAGATACCAGGAAGGACTCACGTAAGTACAGAAACTTTTCATTTACTATTAAGCTGCACGAGTTACAACCCCAGCCGGCTATTTTGAGATAGAGGACAAAATATATGTTGCGGATCTATGAAACGTTTGGTTCATATGAAAATTTTCCCTCACTCTCTATCTGGCTGGGGCTCCGGTGAGGGGCGCCCATGGTCCTCCTGATGCGCCGCGCCCAGCGCAGTCGAGCGGGGCAGGCGGGCAGCGCGCCGCGGCGCGGGCCGGCCAAGAGTTACGGCCATCAGCCCGGCCGCGGAGCCGGCGCTTCTTGCGGCGCCAGCCTAATTTATTTGCCTCCCCCCCTTCCCGCCACCGCCTTCGCCTTTGCCGGGGACTGCAAAACACGCGTTCGCGGCGCTCCAAGCCGGCCTGCCCTTATTTGGGGCGCCGCCACTGCCCGCAGACCCCACGCGCGGGAAACGGCAGCGGCCGACCGCCCTCCAGGCCTTGCCGCGCGGCGCGAGAATGGGTTATGGCCGGAGGTTGCAGGGTCGGGTTTACCTTGAAACAAAGTAAACCATTGCATGCGCGGTTTCTCTCCTCGGAAGAAATGTATAAAATATTCGAAAATATACCATAAAATACGTTTGTACCTTCAAAATAATATTCATCAAACAGTCCGCTGTACTCAAAACTTTTGAAAAATTAAAAACTATTTTTAAATATATATAAATGTTAATAACGCTTGCCACTTGATCAATAAATTCATTACGATAACCTGCAAATGTTTCACGGCCGAATTTACAGTGATTGCGGACAAAAGTTTCGTACAGACCCACTGAAAAAAAATTATCTATTTTTTAAGAAACTTTGGATGAGTTTTTTCGGGATGGGACAAAAGATTTTGTTCTTCGAAGCCCGGCAGTATACATATCCTTAACCATAGATTAACCAGTGAAGATTCTTCATTTTCTTTGCATTCTGTTTTTCTTAAGAATTTTGCAGGCTATCAGACACTCTCTATGGATTGGCTCTCGAACCACTCATTTAACACACTCCCGAGTTTCCCGTATCTGAGGTTATAAGATTATTCACGAAAAACAAGGACAAACGTTCTTGACTAAGGTGAGATTTTAATTAGCAATATCTAGGGTTTGATTTTTTGCACGATCTAGATATCTCGGTCTTCTGAGACTCATATTCATTTTTTTTTCTTTTATAGTATATGTATTCATTCATTCAGTCAGTCAGTCAGGTCAATCATTCAGTTATCTTTCAAGCACCATGGACTCAACAACATTCCTTATTTCTATTGTGAACACAAGACCCACCCTTAATGTGAGCACAAGAATGTTTTGTCTATATTTTATTATTTATTTGTTGATAATTAAAGAATACATTATAGGATTTATAATTAAAACTTAAATGATAATTTATCCTTTTTTTACTGTTCATTAGATGTTTCGTTTCAAATATGTCGCTTCGACTGTATCAGGGAAATTTAGTATCAGCATAACAGCGCAAAGCATCACACGACAGGTGGAATTAATTTAGTGTCTGAATAGCGTTTTGAGAAACGAGTCTGGCCTGTAGCGAGAACATGCTAGTCATTCTTCAGAGAATGGACACGATAGTAGCGTAATTACAATTTCGCGCGGAGCAAACTGACGAAAAGATAGCAAGCATTGCGCTTGATATCGAAGCCACTTTCTCAAGTCATTTCAGGTATTTAGAAAAAAATTGAGCACTCAGTTCATCGTCAGCTTAACACTCAGGATGATAAAATTGACAAGTTTAACGAGGCTTTAAAATTGTCTATTGCCGAGGCGGTCCACAAAAGAGAAACGATTTGCCGGGACGTTACTAAATTAGATACGCGTGTCACCGAATTTTAAAGAATTGAATGAGAAGAGCTTTAAAAGTTAAAAATGGGGACGGATTCACGCTTCGAGAGTACTCAAGTAAACCTGGAGAACGCGGCAACGAAGATACAGTGCGAGCTACAGGATCTGAGTGAAATCGGGCCTGTATCAGGCGACGTGCGGGTGAAACAAACCGTCGCTTTTATTAGTCGCCGCGGCCGAACAAGCACTTTGCAGTATCTTGGGATGAAAATCCGTACGATTTTTTATATGCGTCAGAGATTGTTTCGAGATTGGGGGCGTAATGCAGAACCGCATTAAACCTAAGTTCGTACAATTACTTCTAAGATGTTCCGCTGGTCAGTGGACACTCACACTATCACCATTACTTCGTGATTACGGAGAATGTAAATAGAAATCCCTAGCCCGCTACTGGGGAGAACAAAACAAATACGAATTCCAACGCTGTGTCATGAATGGATGGAAAGTTAGGGCACCTCAATCCTTCACTGTGCAATTAAAATTATTGCGGCTAAAAGGAAGGTCGATCCAGAGATGGAAGGGGTAACAGGGCGTAATCCTAGGTCCAAAATCTGTTAAATACAGAGATCGACTACACGCGCTGCTCGCTCTGTACGATCGCATAAATAAAACGAGGACCCAAAACGAAAGAAACAACCACTGCTTTCATTTTTTAAAACTTTATTTCTTCCCGTTCGACCTGAGATCTTTCGTAGGGATTTCAGTTTTACATGCTGATTTTTTTTGAATTTGGGCATTGCTACGTAAATTGAGGTTAAATTATTCCGGCTCATTTTGTTAATTAGTTTAGTTTTTGATGCTATTGAATTTGAATTTTGATTTTGGGGAATAAACGGCTAGAATTGTCCTATCGAGAAATATGAAGAGAACAGGGAAAGATTCTACACGAAATTATTAGTTTAGGAAGGTTTAAGAATATCTTTGGGAAATTTGGATTTGATTCGACTTGGGATGTTTCCTGTTCGGCCTAGATTGAATTTATGAGCGGGACGAGGTGAGGGGAGGGAAGATTACAAATTATTTGCTACTTTTTTTATATGTTCTTCAGTGGTATCGATTTGGCGTTCTTTGTAAATTTGATGGTTACGTATAAACAATGGAGCTTTAATTGATTTCCTAAGCACTTCATTTTGGACAATTTACATTTATTTGTATGGTGAGCTGCGTTTCCACACACCAGGCAAGCATAAGTCAGTGTGAGTGGATAATAGATTTACATAATAAAATCTGGCATTTGATATTAAGCGTTGAGTATTGATTCATGAACGGGTAAATGTTTGATATTTTGGCATAGGATTTGTTGATTGCTGCGTGAACACTACTGTTTTCCAAGCTGTGGCGGAGAACTCATTAGCAGGACGAGGCGCTTAGCGCTAAACGCGCAACTAAACAAAACAAATTGTGTTTAGCCATTCTCAAGAATATTGTGTACCCACTAAAAACAGATTTAAATCTTTCACGGACCTGAAAAAAATGAATCTAATTCCGAACCCCATTACACCACCGTTCCTGAAAACTCCGAGAATATTAAAATCCCTCCTGTTCATATTAACAATATTGAAAACATTTTAGAACTAAACAACTAAATTAAATGCCACATCACTAACCAGTTATAAATAACTATAATTTCGGGGCACGTCCTGCCTATAAATGACAAGGATTCAACGCCATACCGATGTAGAAATTGTACTATTACTCAAGTACTAGAAAACGACACAAAGTTATTGAAGAAATATTACGGGGCGTAAAATTTGAAGCCTTTATTAACACAACTGTGTACATAGAATCCCTTTGTTGTAAGACGTGTACATCAACAATTTAAATAGAATCTTAATAATCACACAAGCAACATTTTTAGCAAATAACACTTGAATCATTTTACATGTAAAATCTTCACAGTTGGAACACGTAACAGTGATATAGCTATTTTTATTCCGTTTGCATTCAGCACACGTGCCCTTTTTCTTCTTTATTTTAGACTTTTCGTTTTTGTCATTGTTTACTTCTCTTACTTCACAACGTCTTCTTTTAAAAGGGAAGTGATGTCAAGCGAAAGGTATTGAAGAAAAACTCTTCGTAATGGTGAATATTTGTCAGATTTCAACATTTGCAGAACTTGAGCGTTGATTCTCCCGATGAGAAGAGGCAAAGAATGGAACTACTGACCACCTATGAGATACAGAATATGTAGTCAACATTTTATCTACAATATGAACTCCACATTTGGTCACATTGTAATCGACTATTATTCTAGGCTTTTTTGTTTCTTCATCAATACTAAAAAATTAGATATGATTACGTAGGCTTAAAAAATTAATGTTCAAGTAACGTCATGTACACTTTTTGAAAAAAACAATTCTCAAAAACGGCTGTAGATCATTTCTTCAATTTTTCCATGCATAAAGAAAGCATGCTTAAAATATGGTACACATTCTCCCATTTTTGTTTAACTCTGAATATTCGAAATTTGTATAAGTTAGAAATGATTGAGAAATGTCTAGTTTTTTAAGTGTCGGGAAGACTGAGTGTAGTCGTGGAAGTGATGGTACAGCCGTAACGTGCTTGGTGTGTTGACTCGCAAGATCTGAGTTCGAAGATCGGCGCACAAGACTTGTTAATTTATATCACATTATTACAATTTACAACAAATAACTCCATGATTTAACAAAACATAACAGAAAACGAAAATTCGCCATTGAAAAATATTCCTGCCCCTTGGCCAAAATGTCAAGGCGTAATTCACAACGAAAATTGACAAGAAAAAGTAAGAAATATTAAAGAATAAAATCATAATTCATAACTCATTTGTTTGGTAGCAAAAATCTGCAAACACTTTTTGTACAAAGCCACTTTTTTATGAAGCCACTGTCCACGCTGCTTCAGCTTGCGCATGTACTACACCCCTCCTTTGTGGGTTTGAAGGGGAAATGAGAGCGGAGTCAAGGGAAGTGGCCCGTGCTTGCAGGAGCGCCGGGCTTCGCAGACGGGCAAGTAACTCGTGAGGTCGCGGTTTGACTTGCCAGAGCTATAGAGACCATGAAGGTCTATCTGTGATGAAGTTGGTTTGATAGGATTACTCAGGTTGTTTCATACGCCGGTAGAGACGAGCCTGTAGGGAACGCCTTACAGCTTCATCATACCAGAGATTAGGATGTCACGCGTTCGATTTCTGCCAGGTGCCGGGAAAATACCTGATAAGTTTAACATCGACCAGTATGTGGAGCCTGCCGGAATTGACAGACTGCTATTATCAGTAGTTTCCTTTGTTTCTCTAATCCCTTCGAGGCGAATGCCGGAGCAAAACCCTATAAAATGGACTCTGAACCGCGCGCAATCCTGCCTTGCCTATACTATTACTATTTCCCCATTCTTGGAACCGAGATATAAGTGATAACTAGATTACAAAAACACATAGTTGGTGTTGCTTCCGTAAATAGCTTCTCTTAGACTTTTTTTGTCGGACTCAGTCGAAAGCTTGAGCTATGTCTAGTAGAGTTGTAGGGTTGTATTGTTGTTTATCTTGAGAAGTTGTGTGTATATGATCGGTTTATCTTAATAGGTGATGTAGAATTATAGTTAATAGTAGAAATTCGTTTTCAGAACTGAAACCGTGTTCTATGTGTTTTGTTTACATGTTTCAGAAGTTTTTTTAGAATTAGTTTTTCGAGTATTTGGAGAAAGTTGGTAATAATCTGATTGGTTTATGATCCGGGGCATTATAACTGAATGGGAGAGTGGAAAAACAGTACTATTCTAATATTGGTCATTTTCGCTTTTTAGTTTTTATTTTTTATTTTTACAGAGATGAGTGCAGAAGGCATGTAACTACATGTTGAGATTTTATACGTTCAATATGAGGAAATTTGACTTCAAATCAGGCAGCTCCTTTTTGATGAGTGAAACAACAGTATCCATCCTCGACATGCATTGCTCTTCCAGTCCGTGTTTGAGACGTCTGGCAACTCGGGGACTGGCAGCAGATGGTCCACATTTGTTATTTGTCAGTGGTACGGGGATGATGTAATTGACTCGTTTTGCTACTGATCGAGAGTGCGCCTATAACGAAACGAAGAGCGAGAGGTGAGAGGGGAGTAAGCGTGAAGCCAATAATTTTCGTTATTTTGCGTTGAAAGAATGTGTTCACAGGCAAGTTTATAAACAAGCATTCACGAGCTTAAATGGATATCATACATTCAGGTTCAACGACTGACAGGAATTCTTATGTTAGGTCTGTCTCCAAAAGTTGGAAGAGGAAAACGTAATAAAACACAACATGTCATTAAGTACGAAAATTTTGTTAAGATAAAACTTATACGAGTGGAATTCTTTCCAATGAAAATTGCACACAACTCATCAGATTCTGTGAAGTTTATGCAAAGTGAATTGAACCTCAAAACACAGCCTATTCGCACAAAATACCTTGAAAAGAAAAAGGTTAAAATATATGAGCTCTACTTAAAATTTCAACTTGAAATTTCGACGACCCCAAGTTATATTACCTATGTGCTCTCTTACAATAATAAAATGGAAAATTTCTGTGGTACATTTCTATTTTGCAAGAAATTTGGTTTGTAAATCTTGGTTGAGATTAAAAACAGTACAAGTTCGTTTTTGGTTAAATTATAACACATTATTAAGTTTTTGTGGTAATTATTCCTCTGCACATATTCCTATGACTTGGTATAACATTTCTAAAATGAAACATTGTTTAAATTTCAACATTCTTTGGTCATATCCAATCAAAATTTATAAGTTGATTTATCTCAATGAACTAGACTAGTACTCTTTTTTCACTCACCCATTCAATTTTTTATTAGAAATAGGAAGTATTATTATTATTAATATTATTATTAATATTATTATTATTATTATTATTATTATTATTAATATTTCTCTTAAAAATAATGTTCTGTTTTGAGAATAGAACTATGTCTGTTATTCAGGTAAGCAATTGTTGGGGATTGTAGTTTTAGTATTTGATTTTAAATTTTAATTTTTTTTATTTTCCGTCAAAAACAGTTAAAACTGTGTGTGACGCGCTATGGGGAGAAGTGAAATCTGCGCACATTTTCAAAATTCTGTGATCCCTACACAAAGTCATATACTACTTGAATTTTGAATTAATTAAAACAAAAAAAACCGCTCCCATGTAATAAAATATATTTTCAAGGATAAATCAGCAATAAATTTTGTGCTCTTATCCATGATGTTCTTCGTCAAGGAATAATATTCCTTGCCGCGACAACATGGAAACGATAATTTGAATAACTATATTTCCCACTGAATTCTAAAAGTCGTACACAGACAATGAAGTTACATTTATGTCCAGAAGCAAAACAAGGGACCATCTCAGCATTTGCTCAATGGATCAGGGAAACGACAAAAAAAACTGTTCGAGGTGGGGTCATTGACCCGGAAGCTGCGACACAATACTTTTTATATATTGATTAGAATTATGGTAAATAATGGTAAATAATACATTAAATAGCACTATTAAAATTAATGTTACTTTCCTTGTGATGCTCAGTATAGTCTGTAATAGTATAGAAACAGTTATGCAGCCGGAACGATTTCACTTTGGATTTAAACTTTTCTATTGAATTTAATCGTTTAATGTCATCTGGCAAAGTGTTGTAAAATAATGTACATGTATTGTATGTAAATGTTTTGTAATGAGCTGTTGATACTGTCACCTGATGAATATGATTTATACATCGAGTGTCATAGTAATAGACTTCGGCATTTTCTGAAAATATATTCCCGCCCTTAAGAAAGTCATTTTTGACAAAAAACTACTGCCTCGTAAATAAACAGACAAGGTAATGATAAAATGTGTAGATTAATGAATAGACGCTAACAAGAATCACGTGGGTGGAATTTGGTTATATTCGTACAATTATTTTTTGTAATCTAAAAGTCTGGGAGCTATAAGATGTATTTCCTCAGAATATTATGCCATATCTCAGGCTGGAATGATCATTTGTGAAATATACAAAACGAGCAGTATGAAGGCTGACTGAATTTGCAAGAATTCTGAACGCGTAGCATAATGAACTTAATTTAGTGTTCAATTCATTTAAATGGACGTTCCATTTAAGGTTTGACGGAGATACCTAAAAATTTTATTACCTTAACATCAGTCAATGGTACACCGTTCATTTAAGATGATCCGTTATCAATTGAGGCATCTACGAATTGTATTTTTTTTTTCAAGTGAACTGAATGGGTTGGAGTATTGTTCGGAGAAAGATTGTTCAGAGAAATTGGCTAATAATTCTCTTTTTTTTCTTTTTTTTGCATGGCGCGAATTTTTTTGTGTTGATGAGTCATGTGGCGGTATAATATTTTTTGTTTTTAGAACAATTTTTGTTTCATGCCATAGTGAATTGTTGGGGTGCTCGATAACTTCCTTAATTTGTTTCAAGTTTTTATGGTTTTTATTACTTTTTGAAAAAAAATTTAAAATTTTTTTTGTTGTTAGACCATGACATTCGTGTTTTTTGTTATTGATGGTCAATTTTTGTTGTTGTTTGGGCCGATTTTTATTCCATGTTTTTGAAGATGTTTTAGATTTATCCCTTTGTTACTTTTTTACTATATTTTTTGAAGTTATAATATCTTGTCATTGACGAGAGGTTTTCGAAATTGCTTTCTTTCTCTCAATATTTTTCTAAACAATTCCGAGTTAATGTTAGGATTTAATCTGTGAAGTGGAATGTGCGGAAGAGGCTGATAATATGTGGAAATGATGACAAGTTTATTGCAAAGCACGACGAAGTATATAGAATATTGATTACAAGTTTGAAATTTCTGTAGCCAATATACCGGGGATTCTATTCTGATCGCGAGAGTAATATGTTGGCTCTGGCGGGATTTATTGATGAAAATTAAGTTTGAAATTATATGGTGTAAGTGGATCTCTGCGTTATTAGTGCAACAACACTCCGAATTAGAATACTTTGAGTTTAGGTCGCCGATTAGAAATGTAGGGGGTGTTCTGTTGAAAATATAGGAAAGTTGGTATTGTGAATATTAATTTGCAGTTGAATAAACTATTGTTTAATGGATGTTTCATAGCAACAGTTTATATGCTGGATGTTTGTAGTATTATTGTTTTTGTTCAAGGTATTAATTTGTCCATTAAACTGAGGCCACCACCCCAGCATCTGCACCACACCACCACAGCATCTGTGTGATCAACGCTAGCTTTTTATAGAACTGATCGCTTCTAAGTATATTGAAACCTGAAGTGGTATATAGGAAATTATTTCTTTAAGATGATATTGCGATACATTTTAATAATTTTGTTTCTTAAGAAATACGACAATTCTGTTTTTACTTTTTCTCTATGTACTTACGTAATAAAGATAAGATAATAAGATAAGAAAGAGAAAAGATAAGATAAAGAATAAGATAAGGAATAAGAATAAGATAAAGAATAAGAATAGGATAAGATAAAGAATAAGAAGAGAAAGAATAAGATAAAGAGAAAGTACTGTAATTCTGGGGAAGAAATAGGCTATTTTTTTTAATAAAACGGGTATTGGAGGGATCTGGGGCCGAAAAAGTGGATTAATATGGCTCCTATGTAGTAAATTACTTCTACCACGTGGTGTAGTATGAATCCACGTTCTGTGGGTCGTTGATACCGAAAAATCAATTGACGGCAAAAAGTCTTTCCGTCCATCTCTCCATCTGTTCTCCTTCGTCTACTCGTCCGTCTCTCCGACTATCCGTCTACCCGTCTGTCCATTTATCCTTCTGTTCGTGTGTCCGCTTGACCATGTTCCCGTCTGTCCTGTGTCCTTCTGTCCGTTCTTCTGTCCATCTGTCCCTCTGTCCGTTCTTCTGTCCATCTGTCCGTCCGACTGTCCGTCTGTCAATCTGTCCGCACAATATTTTTTCCTGGATAAAATATATTCTAAAAAGACAGTTCTTGAAATAAGGTCAAATCACGGCAATAAGAAATCAATTCATCCGCCGTCAACTGTCCAGATAATTTTGTTGTATTAGAATAATTATGAATGAAGTCTTTTACCAATACATTTTGAAAACTTGTTTAATGGATTTGAAATTTTTAAAAGGGTTTTAAAAAAATTTATTATAACAGAAATCGAATATATATTTGTGCATATATACTTTAAAAAAATTGCAAGGAAATTGGAGCCACTTAAAAGAGTATGTAAATAAAACATATGCATTTACCGAGTCTTTATAAGCATGAATCTTCGTGTTCTTGAATTTCTTTGTTTTGAGATGTTCAACAAGACAATGAAATCAGCGAAAAGACTTGTGACACGCCCCGAGAATAAAGAAGCAACATTCACCAAGGAGTTTCGAGGAGGATTAAGAGAGATTTGCAGCTTAACAACCTCGTTATTCACTTGAGTTAGATCTTTATCCCTTTATAGGTCAAAAGACATGACCTTCTGATAAATTACATTTATTTTTTATATTTGTTTCGCCAAGTTGCGAAGATGGGATTTTCTTTAATTTCCGCGGAGCGTAATATTTCTAGCTTGCATTTTGAAAGGAAACCGGAAGACGTTTCTGCAAATGCCGCTAGAATTCCCTCGAATAATGTATTTAACTGTGGGAATGGATTATGATGAGAAGTGGCACATTAAATGGTGGTATGACAAACTATCTGAACGAAGGGCCATGTAATGGTGGTTGATAAATATTGAGATGGTTTTCAAATTTATATCAAGAAAAAAGTCTGCGTAATTGAAATAAAAATAAGACTGTATGTTTTAATTCCAATTCTCAATAATTTCAACAATTTCCCATATATTAATAATTCTATTATTATTATTATGATTATTATTATTATTATTATTATTACAATATTATTAATAATATTACAGGAAAACGTGCTCAATGCGGAACGTGCGTATTGCAGAAATCTGTGTAATGTCTAATGATAAATAATAATAATTGTTTAAGAACTAGGGTAAATTCTAGGTCATTTAAAAGACTAGGATGTGCAAGACATTGCTTTATTAGGAACAGTCCACTTTTTGCGCAAATTATTGTGGAGGCAGCGACAGTCTACATACTTTCACCTTTGGAAGCTGATTGCAACCCAGAGTAAATTTTATACTCAACCGACTCCTAATATCTTTAGTCGTGAATTAGAGGAATAATGATAATAATAATAATAACAATAATAACAACAACGACGACAATAATAATAATAACAATAATAATAATAATAATAATAACAACAACAATAATAATATCCATGTACTATAACCCCTTTGAGATGCTGGTCTCTCTTCTGCGACAAACTTCGAGATACGAATGTTTTGTTACACGGTGAGCAAGAAACAGGCTCCCAAAGTAAGAAGGGATGGGAAGTGAGAGTTTAGGGACGGGTGATGTGCGAGTCCTCCACAAAGCCAGTGGCACAGAAGCGGGGCGCCCAGGCTCCGCAGAAACGAGCGGATGGCCATAGCGCTCCTCACCATCGCCCTGGCAGCCCGCGCGTGGTGTGAGCTCTGTGAGGATCTACAATTTATGGGTCTCCGCTGGTATTGAGTGGTCGGAATGAGGTGGGGATGCAGAGTGAGCAAAGTCGGTGAGGGCTACGGCTACCGGCGGTGGAGGGCTGATCTTGAGCGGGACTATTGTGGGGTGCTGCGATCAGCAGAAAGCGTGGGGATGCCGCGGGGGCACCGTGCAGGGGTCGGCGCGTGCGAGGGGCGAGGGCTTGGGCCGTGGGGGGGAGTCCGGGCATGGGCACTGGCGGGGGCGGGGGGGGGGGCCGGGGCTAGGCTGGTGCGGGGCGAGGCAGGGGCGAGGCGGGGAGGAGCGGGGGCGAAGCGGGGCCGGAGTGGGGGCGGGACGGAGCGGGACGGCAGCGGAACAGGGTCGGGGACGGGCCTGGGCCTAGGGAGGAAGCGCAGGGCCCCTTCTAAGTGATGGCGCTCGGAAGAGAGAGCCTCTCGAAGCCGGGCGATTATCCTCCGGCCCAGGCATACTTCCGTTCCTCTTTAACCGGAAGAGGCTGCGGGGAGCGGAAGACCGCGCAAGAAAGAAGCTTCGTTATTTCTGCACCAACAAGTTGTAGAGGAAGAAAATACTTATTTTCTAGTTCAAGTACATTTAATTTCCTTGCTGATATATTTAGAATTCCGTGTTATGTTTACATCGATTTAAGAAATGTACTAGAACGAAAGTCAAAAGAAAACTGTGCTTCAAAAGAAGCAACGAGATAAATACTGATTGTGCAATAGAGCGGGGAAATACTTATTGATGAAGATAGCTGGCTCGTTTGAGGTAGGTTTGGACCATATAGGATCAAACTTACGTAGATATCAGACTAGATCTGCAGGTCTGCAGTTAAATATGACATGATTTCATATTTAAAAATTCCAATAAAATACTTATTGTAAATACGACAAATTCATTTCCGTATCGGCGATTTTTACTAAAGCTAATGTTTAAAATTTTCTTATAATATTTCGAGTTGTCCTATTCCTTATTTTTTATATTTTATTTTTCTATTCCTTGTTTTAAAGAGGAAGCTGTACAACCTAAAGATATTCTTTAAGAATTCATATATTTCTTCGATATATCTTATTCAAAAATGATACTTATATACAATATATTCTATTCATATATTTCTATTCAAGCTTAAACATAAAATTAGCTTAAATTCAAGCATGAACGTAACAAATATGGACAGACAAAAAGGGTTAAAGAAACCTTAAATGTTATGTCTTACATTAAGGCTAAAATGTTCATAATCATCGAGAATGTTGTGAACTTTCCAATCTACAAATATTCTTAAAGTGAAACTGAATATTTAGAATGGAAACCTACAAATACCTATAGCTCTCTACCTATAGCGCTAAAAATTTTAAAAAATGTTAAGAATATTTTAAAAAAATGTTTAATGTTTCACTCCTATCTAGTTTATATAAACTAAGAGAGACGGAAGTTATTTTCAATAAAAACGTGTTTTTATTTAAAATTCGTGGGTATAGAGAATTATCTTGTAAACATGGCAATGAAACATGGCACTTATGATATTTTGGAGATTTAAAAGGCTACGTGTAAACTTCAAATTATGGCTGCGAAACTTTCTCGCCTGCATTATGGCTGCGCCTTGCCCGCTGCGAAATTTCTGAAGACTTCTTGGAATTAACATGATATGATTTGACATGACTTACTGTACTGCATTTGAAGGGTATGTGACAAAATTTCGATAGTATCTTTATAGAATATCTACGTATTGTCTGTGATCAATTACTGCTTTCTCATGTTTGCTCATCTTTGCCATTTTTCATCTCGGCGGAACATTTTTAAAACACCTTTCCTCGCTTCAACAACAATTACTAGTAAAACAAGAGCTGCCTCCATCTTACAGCAATCCACTCAATTGCGAGTCGAATTTGAGCCAGTGGGCGTTTAAGGCGGTACAGAAAATTATCTTGTGGAAAGTTTGAAAGCATTTGAGGATGAACTGTGCGGCTCCTGCCCAGAGTGGGCGGGCGTAGATTTCAGAATAATGTTGTATAGTTGGAAAATTAAATTAGTGATGGAATACTCGTCGGTTTGTTAAAGAGATAGTTTTAAAACGGATCTGTTGAGGTTTTGTTGAGGCGGTGAACAATATGGGGTTTCGAAGTTAGAATTGACTGATTGATTAATTGATAGTGATTCCGGCCGCGTCAACTACTGAGGTTATTAGTCCCGTAAGGGTAGTGCATTCTTTTCATCGGGAGGTGGCGGTGAACTTCCCCCACTGGATGGCGAGATCCGGCGTCGACCTTCCGTCGACTAGGCGGGTTTCCCCAACCAGGTATCTCCCACCAGCGAGGCACCGTCCCAGCCGGGACAAGTTCTAAGTCCTCGACCGATCTCCCGGCATGTGTGATAATGTAGTGCATGTCAGTGTAAGTGTGTATGTATTGGGTGAGGATAGGAAGAGAAAGAGGAAGGAAAGATCGCCCGCGTTCCGTGGCCCATTTCTTAGGGTACTGTTTCGGTATTCGCCTGGTGATGATCGGAGAAACCTCGGAAAACTACCGATCAGAGCAGTCGGCTCTGGAAACCTCTTTCAGACAGCGACTGAATTCGACCTAGCTGACAAGCTAGTGTCGAAAATCTTGCTACTGTCGGTATTCGAACCTAGGACCTTCCGGCCAAAGGCACTGGTGACATCAGTTGATGCCCTGAGCCACCGCTCGATGAAGACGGAACAAGCACCTTATATTTTACCATTCTCCATGATACATTCTAGGTGAAATTTTAAAGGATATATTTGATGATTTTAAAGAAAGAATATTTATAAATAATTTAAAAATCGCCGCGAAAAAAAATCGCAAAAACTATACATATTTTCGGAAAATTCTACATGACGTTACATAAAGAATTGTCTTTAAGGAAAATATTTAATTGAGGGAAATATCTATCTTCAATATTATAGGAACTTAATATTATAGAAATCAATATTATAACACTTGTAAGAAGACACCCAAAATTGTCCTTTTGCAATTTTCGAAAACTATGTGATTTCAACGAACATGAGCTCTCTCACATTCTCTTATATGCATTGTTTACGTTATCCGAAGGCAAAGTTTAATAACAAAAATGGTGACATTTTTGGGAAAATTTTGAAAATGTTCTTTGAGACTTTATACTCTCAAAAATCAAAATATCTATTTGAAACTCCCAAAACCTTGAGATCGTTCAGATCGATGGGGGAACATCAATTTTGGAGAAAATTGGCTGAACGGTTTAGGCCCTAGCGTTGACCGCAGATGGACCGACGGACAGACGGACCGACGGAAAGACGGACGGACGTACAGAAGGACGGACGTACAGACCGATATACAGACGGACGTTAGGCAGTCATTCGATTTGTCGGTATTAAGGACCCAGAAACATGGATTCTGACTACACCACGTGGTAATTTAATACACATAGTACATAAGTTTTACTATACATAACACATTTACTATACATACATAATTCACTATATATAGCAATAGGATTTATCCTTTTTTCATTTCCAGGACCCGGCACAATTACATATCTTTCCCTTCTCACGAAGTAAGTGCGAGAAAATAAACAATATTTTAAAAATTATAAATAACTACTACCACGTAACAACCAGAAAGGTACAGTTTGGATTCAGGGAAAAATATCAACACGGTACGAGTTGTTTAAAATAATAAAACATACTTACACAACTTTTCAAAGAACGCCCTCGTGGGAAACTTTGCAGTAATTGATCAGTCATGGCACAAATCCTTAGGTAGAATATCAAAATAATAGGCAAACCACATAATTTCATATAAACCATCCACATTTTCTTAACAATTTAAATTTATCTATACACGTTAATAGGCACCACTCAAATCCGAAAATAATAAAAGCAGGACTGTCACAAGGTTCTCCTTTCTCACCAACATTATTCAATATATGCATATCAAGATCTCCGACTAAAAGTGGACATTAAGCTATATTGAAAACAGCATATAGACGCTGATACCCCAAGCCGAAATCAAATGACTACACTTAAAATCTATAATATACACAAATATCTCAATATGATATGGGGTAAAAGCACCAGTAGTAGTTATGGTTAAGAACATTTGTGTAGTTTACTTAAAATTCTGAGACAGTACTAATTTCGTTAAGTGAAACTGAATGGGCCGGTTAGCATACCTTTTTCTGGTTCGTCACCTTGATTAAAAATGGCAATTTTCATTTTGTGTTATTTGTTATTAACGAGATAAAAATTTCAAAATTTTGGTAATTGGCTCAGTATCGGCAATTAAATATTCTACCCCCGATCATGTTTGAGACACTTACCGACCAAAAATGAATCGGTTTACGTTACATTATTATAATTGGGTAGGGATACTGTTGTACCTGCAGGATGCAGGGCAAATTAAACATTCAATGTTTAAGAGCCATTTACTTTCACCATAACAAATACACAGAATTTATGTAACAAATAACTGTACAAATTTCCTAACGGCGTTCTTGCTGTTTCGGGCCTTATCACCGGCAGTGGCGATAAGCGTCGTTATGCGATAGCTGGCGGCAGTAGCCTCGAGTCCCCTAGTAGCGCTCAGCTGATTACGCCGCGATTGGGCCCGGTGGATACGCCACGACTTTTGACATGTAGCCAGTGCCGGCGGCAGCTGCCTGGAGTCCCCTTTGTAGCGCGTAGCTGATTACGCCGCGATTGGGCGTGTAGCGAGCGGCGGCGGTGGTAGCTAAGCGAAGTTATCACTGAACGAAAGCGCTCTGCTCCCGGCCTATGATTTTATACTCCACCGCCCGGTGAAGGGGGAGGGGAGGGGCTGTGCCCCTCAACTAGCGGAGCGTAACTCCGATTCGTCCTCTGATTGGGGGGATACCACAGATACCAGAATTAAGAAAACGCACACAGAATACACTTCCCCCTGTATAACGTCACATGCTGTTTTTAACTGTTTTTGGACGTAAAATAAAAAATAGAATATTCATAAGATGTTTTTAACTTCTTATTTATATATAAGAAAAAAGAAAATAGTAACCTATATTCGTTCAACACCTCATCACTAGAAGGCAGTAGATATACATTCTGCAAGTTTGAAGCAATTGGAAAATTGCCACATCATATTTTCCCAGTTTTGTGCTTGAAACAGACAGTGGACACTACTGGCGTCATTTTTTGGCCTTTACGAGGCGTTTCTAAGCTTTTTTTGAGGCATTGGGCGCATGAAGTAACTGAATAATTTTCCTTTAATCTAGTCAGTCATCGTCATTGTCTTTTATCCCTTCGGTCAAGGGGTCGGTGCCGTTAGAACCTGGGGTGCTCAGAAGGTCACCCAACCAGGGACCCACTAAGTCTCACCGGGAGCGGTAGCTCAGTGCATCAACTGATGTCACTGCAGCGCCTCTGATCGGGAGGTCCTAGATTCGAGTCCTGACGGCGGCAGGATTTTCGACACTAGTTTTCCAGCTAGGTCGAATTCAGTCGCTGTCTGGAGAAGTCTAGCGGCGGGCAGCTCTGATCGATAGTTTTCCGTGGTTTCTCCGATCGAATGCCGGAGCAGTACCCTAACAAACGGGCCACGGATCGTGCGCTATGTCCTTCCTCTTCCTCCTATCCTCTCCCCTTAAACACACACACTTACACTAACATGCACTACACTATCACACATTCCGGGAGACCGGTCGGGAGCTTAGAGCTTGTCCCGGCTGGGGTGGTGCCTCACTGGTGGGAGAGTCCTGATTAGGGGGAACCCCACTAGCCGACGGTAGATCGGCGCCGGATCTCGCCATTCAGCGGAGGAAAGTCACCGCCATCTCCCGGCAAAAAGCATGCACTACACTAACGGAACTAATGACCAAAAGCAGTTGACGCGCCCGGAAACACGAAAAATCAATCAAGTTTCAAATTGGTTTTGTAATAACAAATTAATAGTTAGCGAAGGAAAAACTGTTTCAATGCAATTTTGCGTTTCAAATCGGCAATCGTATGCTCCATTGAAGATGAACAATATGCAATCAGCTGATGTTAAAGTAACAAAATTTCTAGGTCTCTCAATTCAATCAAACCTCAAATGGAATGTACATATTACAGAATTAAATACTAAATTAAGTTCATTATGTTATGTATTCAGAATTCTTTCTAATTCTGTCAGCCTTCATGCAGCTCGTTCCGTGTATTTTGCAAATATACATTCCCGCCTGAGATATGGTATAATATAGGAAGCTCATCCTCTAGTGCCCAGGCATTTAGATTGCAAAAGAAAGTTATCCAAATAATGAAAAAATGCCATTCACGTGATCCCTAGAAGCCTCTTCTCATTGAGCTTCGAATCTTACAATTTTCTTGCCTATTTGTGTACGAAACTGTAGTATTTGCCAAAACTGACTTACTTAACATTGGAAACATATTTTCATGTAATACTGATATTTATAGTTACAGCACTCGACGTCGAAATCAAGTTCATCAAGTGTCAGTAGCTCACTACTAGAAATCCACATAAAATACATGTACGTTACTTTACTACGCATTGCCAGATGAAATTAAATAATTAAAATTGGCCCACAAATTTAAGTTAAAAATAATATATTTTCTGCTGCAAAACTGTTTCTATAAATTAGAGACTATAGAAAAGAAAAATGTTTATTTTAACAAGACCAAGATATAGTATAATGCATTAGTTTACATTTGCATTGTATAATTAAAAAAGACTTAAATGCGCGTAAGAAGTAATGTACTTCAGCTTCAGCGTCAATGACCCCCATCTTGATAGGGATTTTGTCCAGTTTCTCTGATCCATTGAGCAAATGCTGAGATGGTCCCTTGATTTGCTTCTGGACGTAAATGTACTATGCGCACGTTTTGTTGAGCTTTCCTTTTTCTTGTAGTGGTAGTAGAGGTTAAGGTGAGTTTCTATTGTGTTAGTAATACAGAAAAATCAAATCTGTTCGTTCGTTTACCATTACAAATAAGTTTTCTATAATTCGGCAACGAAAATACCTACTTTTTGAAATGTTAATCTCTCGCTTTTTAAATTTTTATTATTATTATTATTATTATTATTATTATTATTATTATTATTATTATTATTTCATCTTTCAACTATTAATAGATAAATTGTTGGGAAGGGATTCGGAAACTCAAGAAAGTGTGCGCAGATGATTTTCTCCCTCATACGTCACATACAGTTTTTGACTAAATAAATAAAATTTTTTAAAAAAAAAAAAAAAAAAAAAATTTTCCCTTAAAAAAAAACCAAAAAATTTTAAAAATAGAATAAACTAAAAAAATCTGAAAAATTTAACTGATATATTTGAAAACAATATAAATGAAGGATTGAGTTAAAACGATAAGAGTCGAGCAGTTGACATTTTCGAGACACTGATGCAATCTTGAAGAGCTTTTGATATTTTGCAGTTATTCATTTATTGTTTTGGGTAACAGCAACAAACTTACATCAGCTTATCCCAACCCAGTAACTTTCATGCAATATCTTTAAAAAGTAATTTTTGGACTTAAAGAGAACTTCCAGACGCCATTGCATCAGACGACCCCCTCTCCCCTCTCAACGAATCTCAGAAGTGCAAACGAGCGCAAATGCCGCGTTCGCAGAAACGGCGGCAAGTGTAATTCGCTGATAAGTTGCGGCGGCGGCGGCGCGAGGAGGCCCGGGATCACGCGCGCAGGTGGCAGAAGACAGGGCGCGGGCGGCCGCCGCCGCCGCCACTGCAGCGCCAGAAGTAGCCATTAGAGAGGCGCGCCTCCGGAAGGCGGCCCGGGGCGAGGTGGGCGGGGCGGGGACGGGGGCGCGGCGGAAGGGGCCGCGCGGCGTGGGGCGACGCGCGAGGGGAGAGATAGGCGCCCGGGCACTGCGCTCCCTCGCCCGCGCTCCCCCGTCCTCGCACCCCCTCCCGAACCGTCCCCCGTCCCCGACGCCACCCCTCGCACCTGGCGGCTCCGCTCAATTAGCTTTTGAATGTTGACGGCCATTACCCGGCGTCTCATCAGCGGGGGTGGCCCGACGGGCGCGGGGGCGCGGCGGGCGGGGGGGGGGGGGGAGCGGGGGGGGCGGGGTGTGCGGGGCTGTGAAAGCGGGCCGAGCGGTTCCTCCCAAGGCCGTGGGGTTGAGGAGGGGGAGCTGAGGGTTGCGACGACGAAAGTGAACGAAGCGATGAGGACTGGCATGCGATAGTGCAGGTGTTGGAGGAAAGGGGAGCCAGTTGCGGCTGCAATTGTGGTAACGGGAAAATTCATGACAATGACGATTGCATGGAGTGCAGCTATACGAACCGTTTCGACGTCATCAGATACGAAGAGAGACAGAAGTAAACTGACGTTAGCCGGGCCCCCAAAAAATAATGAGGAATTAGCTGCTCTAGACGTTTCGAAGTGTGAAGGAAACGCGGTGAGCCAAAGATGAATACGAAAGAGAATATGACGAAGGTTAATATTAATAATGAGAAAGCGGTCGAGTATATGGGACAAAGAAACGACTAGCAGTAGAAAGCTAGCTGAATGTGTAATTAACAGTTTTGTAAAGCCATAATTGTATTGAAAAGAAACTAGCGACAGCTCAAACCGCCACGAATGTGGTCACTACATAGTGACAAAACTGAGAGTCTGGGACGAAGAAGACGTAACAGAGACAGGGCGGCATGGTGCAGAGACCGTTTGGCAGGGTGGTGAAGCAGCGGGTGAGCGGGGCGTGGCGGCGCTGCAGTAATGAGAGGAAGACGGAGAGCGGTGAGTATGAGGCCGAGCATGACTGAGTTCAAGGAGGCAGAGAAACGAGCAAGGGGGCACCGACGGCAAAGTAGGTGAGTGCGGTGGGGGCGCTGGGTGGATGGCAGAGAGCAGGGGCGGGGTGGGGGCGAGGCGGGGGCGGTGCCCGTGGTGACGGCGGGGGCGGCGTGCGCTGATTGCCTCCGCGCAGCCTGAAAATGAAGCGCGTGCTCCACCGAGAGACGACACTCGGCCGCGCTACGCGGCGACGTGTTGCTCACTGCGAGGGTTGGCCGCGGCGTCGGCGGCGACGAATCGAGCAGACGAACGCAAGACGACGCGACTCTCTTTTTACTCTGGAATTAAGTGGGTGCAGGCAAAAGTCTCTAGCAAAACGGATTGCGTCAGTGAAGCTTCTTTCCTCTGGGTACACTTCTTAAGATCGTCTCGCTTTAAAACGATGCAAAACTGTATTCATTTCTAAATTCCCTATCATTGTAAAACGTTTTTAAAAAGTTTGTTCCTTACAAAGAGCGGAATTTTACTACGGATCTGTTCTGAATACAAGTGTTTCTAATTGAAAATTCGATAAAATAGAAGTAATACTGTCTTGCCATATGATAGAATTTCAATATTTGAATTTCTTTGACGGAAACCCCTGAAAGTTGCCAATTGCTGTAAAAATGAAATTCGCAGTTTCAGTTCGATCTGAGACCTGTCTTATCAGACCAAAATGTTTAAAATTTGCAATTTTTGTAAAAAGCCGTGTTTGTGCAAAAATGAGAACGGTTTGATCTAGGAACGTGTTATTTTTTAGTTTTGTGTAGAATGATTTGCCTTCAATTTTCACTTTCACAACTTAATGATACAGATTGGAAGGTATATAGGATTTTCATACACAATACATCTATTTTCGCATTACATTGTATTTAAACTTCTGGCAACACAATAGCATATACTCTCTGGCAATTTTTTTAACTTTTATAATTTTCAAAAATTCAGAGGTTTCAACAAAAATAAGACATACGCCATTCTTTTGAGCGTCTCTTGTCCTATCTGGAAAAAATTAAAGACAAAATTTGGAGCGGTCTTTGAGAAAATGTTTTATCATTTACTTTAACTTCAAGCATAAAGTTCAAGACAACGTCGTTTTCCAAATAATTGTATATGACCCTTTTTCAAAATTTAATATCTTTAATTTCATGAAATCATCGCCCGCTGCCCTAGGGGACTTGAGAGTACTATTTTTCTGAGATCGTCTAATATAACTCTACATACGCATGTTGTTTTATTAATTTGCGCATTATTAAAGGGACTCAAGTTTGATGATTTTTTTACGATACTGAGTGGATTATTTATCATGTTTGGCGAATTTACTTTCATTTTTGTTGCGTTTGTTGAATACGCATTTGATTCGAGCAGTTTCACATAAAATTGCCTGTGAAAATTTAAATCACAATTATTTTTTGCGTCTAGTTTCATTGTAGTTACCGTCGACGCTCCTTCCGTGTCTGTGAACTGGAACTGACAAATCTTTCGATTGATTGATTGGTTGATTGATTAATTGATTGGTGATTCCAGGCGCATCAATTGCTTAGTCCCATAAGTATAGTGCACAAGTTTTTCTCGAGTGGTGGCTGTGATCTTCCCCCGCTGGATGTGAGATCCGGCGCCTACCTACTGTCGGTTAACGACGTTTCCCTAACAGGGTATCTCCCCTCTGCGGGACACCACACCAGCCGGGACTAGCCCTAATCTCCCGACCGGTCTCGCAGCAGTCCCGGTGTGTCGGAGTGTTGTGCATGTAAGTGTGTGTGTAAGGGGAAGGATAGGACAAGGAAGAGGAAGGAAACATCGCGTGCGGTCCGTGGCCCTTTTGTTAGGATACTGCTCCGGCATTCACCAGGCGTTGATCGGAGAAACCACGGAAAACTACCGATCAGAGCAGCCAGCCGCTAGAATTCTCCTCCAGACAACGACTGAACCCCACCTAGCTATCTAGATAGTGGCGAAAATCCTGCCACCTTCGGGGCTCGAAACTAGGACCTCCCGGTCAGAGGCACTGCAGTGACATCAGTTGATGCCCTAAGCCACCTCTCCCGGTACAAATCTTTCGAAATGTAGTAAGAATCTTTTCTGCTTTTGGCAAAGAATTTTAGCATGATTTTATCTTTGGTTTAATAAAGATTTAAAGTGTGAAAAATTTATTTTCCTGGTGTTGGACATGAATTTAGAAGAAAATATTTAAAATGTCTTTTTAGTTCATGTCCTCTTTGAAAAAAATAGATGTTAAGAGACCTAGCGAGCTAACTCTCTGTCTTTACAATTTTATTGAAAATTTAAAATCATAAAAAACAGCATTTGATCGAAAATTCAACAATAATTTTGAATTATAAATACAGTTGGTTATGTGGGAGTGATTCGAAGAAAGCTGTTTTTCAGTAAAGTATTTGAATATGAGTAAACATGGATGAAGACTGGATTTAAAACGTATGTCGTTATGTTTAAAGATTGAAACCACATAGTAGAAATTACGAAAAAACATTATGCTTCTGGAAACCACATAAAAGCAGTATGCAGCTACCATTATTATGCACTTCCAATGTTGGAGACCAATTAGATACTAATGTATTTACTAAAATACGTTTTCGTCTTTAAATTGATCTGCAACACCCATTTTTAGGGAGCTCCAGCCACCAGATCCTTTGTCCACATCTGCTATCATATCCGCTTAATTTCCTTTTTCACATTCCATTCAGAACCACCTTGATTCAACATCATTGCGATTTTCTTTGTAATTTTGTGAACAGAAGATTAACTTTATTCCCTTTAAATATTTTGCTTTAAGTTTTTTATTGTTCTAATTGCTATTAGAATAGGCTACCCATTATTTAAACTAATCTCTATGATTTTCACCTTTTTCCAATAGCTATATTTATAGCTATTATTCCTATAGCATTTGGCGGCCTTAGAAATTGGAGGTAACTTATCAATCTTGTTAAACTTTTTATTTCCATTGTTTCTTTTGTGATCATAAATAAAGTCATTTGAAGAAGACAGGTTTTTACCATTTTGGCGAATGTTGCTAAAACAAAGTTCACCTGTTGTCTGTTCAAACCGCCAATTTATCAAAGGGTTAAAAAATCGCAAAGTTTGCACTACGTTCCATTTCATTGCTTTCTGTTGTAATGAAAGAAAAATATTAATTGTGTACACGTACTCCTAAGATGTAGCAGTTTAATCAAGGAAACCTTCTGCGGTCTAATTTTGGCAACATGACTCAATAAAAGGGGGTGGGGCATCTTCGAGATTTATTGTCTGCCAAGTGCAGATTCAATATCGCTATACTTCTGCTGCTGCTACCACTACAAAGTTACTACTAGTAAAATAATAATAATAATAATAATAATAATAATAATAATAATAATAATAATAATAATAATAATAAAGAATAATAATAATAATAATAATAATAATAATAATAATAATAATAAGAAGAAGAAGAAGAAGAAGAAGAAGAAGAAGAAGAAGAAATCAGGTAATTTGGCACGGTCGTTCTGTGCGTCTTCGGATGCTAATAGATCATCAAACACACAACACAACATATATTTGGGGCCCAGCTCATTTCAAAATGAACTTGACAGCTACGAACAGCTCGTAAAATGCCAGCTATCTCGACAGTCTAATGTTGATAACACTTTTTCGCGAGCGGCGTTTAATTTTGCCCGAGTCTGTACTCCACAAATATAGGAAATTATGTGCATGATTTACACAGTTTCTTGGCATTATGAATATACAAAACACTAAAACAAAACTTACACAGTACACTTCTAAACACAAAGGAAGGAAATATGTCACTAGTGATATTCATGCTAACAAGATCATAGACATCTCAATTTACTGGTGAGTTTAACTGGTTTGAGCACGTCAAAACGTGAATAAATCTGTACGGGATTACCGGATGGTGTGTCAGCATGGTATTAGGATATTATATTGGGATATAAGGAATTTATATTATAATTTCCTTAAATACAGCTTGAATGAAATCGCTACATACTACCTTTAAGATTCGTATGCCAGGTCGAAGACAATGTTAAAATGAGATTTAAAAAAATGTTCGTTACAAAAAACTGTGCCTGATGGAAAAATTCTGAATATATATCTGAATTAAGTAAGAAAAACACTAGATTCACTAATCAGATTTCTCGTGAAGAAAACCTACTAATCGACCAGTGAAAATGAAGAAGGGAACAGAGTTTGAGGATGTCCCGAAATGTTGCTTGCGAGTTTCTTAGCGTCGACAAGAGCATCACGGTGGAGTGTAGGCTTTCGAAGGAAGCTATGATGGAGCACAGGGTTTGAGTCGCATGCAATTCGGGCGTCACAGCCGTCGCCAGTACTGCTCGCGGGGCACCATCGCGGGGCATCATCGTCAACGGCATTGCACGTGAATCAATCAATGGCTCAATCGAAATTACCACGTGTGGTATGCCGACAATGCTCGCCATGTCCTTATTGCAGTGGTAATATTACGCATGGCCATGAACGAGACAATGCCTCCTTCTGCGTGCTCTGCTCGCGCCGCGCCCTCCCCCCCCCCCAGAGAGCGCGCGCTCTCGCCCACACGTCCTCTGTTCATTTCCCGTCTTCTCCATTGCTCCAGCCGGGTTACGTCACGAATTATTTTGCTGGAACACATAACGACTCATTATTCTTCGTTGCTGGAATAATGTGTCGATTTAACGAGATATACGTGTCTATGTTCCTGCAATTTGGCTAACCGAATAGAGATAATGAGAAATAAGTCTCATTAATTGAGATGCTTTGGCGTCTGCTGTAGAAACGTATATATAATTAAATTTGGAAAACTAATAGAATAATGGATTGTGAATAACTTCTCACTGGAATGAACAAAAAATATCACATTGACCATTGCAAGTAAATTACATCAGTACACATCAAGTAGAAAAATGTAACTCCATCTTTAAAAAATTCTGATGTTCAACGTCGTGCCTCAGAAAAAAACAACATTAGCAGGCTTCTTTTTAAAGTCAGTGCATTTAAATGAATCGCATATACTAAACGTCAACATTCGTCATTTTCGAACTTTATGGGAAAGAGGATTTCTGTTTTTATGTGTCCATCTCGCCATTTATCTTTGTCAGAATATTACTTTTTAACTGAGAAATGAATGTTCGGTAGTATAGTACAGTTTCACACACGTTTCCTTCAACCGAACAAAAGAGAATTTCGTTTTTGCTTCACAAACACATGTAGGAAGAGTAGCTATTTCAAATCAGTATTGATCTTTGGATTCCAACAATCGAAGCAAGAAGTGGAGAACATGAGTAAAGTTGAGAGCATGTTATCAAGGGCGGAGCCCCTTCTCGCAGCGTGGGAGTGGCGGGCGGCGGCGGGCGGCGGCGCTGGCACCTGGACCGCGCGCTTCCAGCCACAGGTTGCGTGTCTTGCGCTGGCTCCGTGCCCGACAGCAGCTTTCCATTTGTAACACTTAACGCGGTCGGCGCGTGGGGAATCAATAGCCGAAAAACAAGACTCTCCCCGAGGCAGTCCCTGCGGCCGGCTCCCGTGGGACGCGGAGGCGGCCGCGCGCCCCGCCCGCCCGGCGCACCGATGGACCAACGGCCCGGCCGCGCCCCCGCCGCCGGTGGAAACCCGCTGAATAAAGCTCTTTCCGCCACTCGTTCTTTTTTTAGTGCCATTACTCACTCGCAAAAAATAGTTTGGATATCACGCGTCTTAATGCACGGCGATAAAGCACAATCAGTGAAACAATTTTAAAATTCATATGTTGATAATTCTTTGTGGTCATGTTATGATGGAGAAAAAAATATCAATCTCACATCCACAAATCACTGCCAGCAGTTTTGTACATTTCGAAAAACCTAATAGTAAGTTTTACTTACGAAGTTCAACAGTGTCCAATTAATGAACTTTCAATAACATTTACGACATAATGACTTCAACACAACAATCTGTTTCAGACTTCATGAAATTGAAACTAACAATAAAGAGAATGTTTATGAATAAATAAATTATATTGAGGATAAATAATTAAACTAGGCAACAAACTTTAAATCTTAGTGTGTAAATAATTATTGATTCCTACGCGTTAACAATTTGGAGCATTGGTTCCGTAAATCTTGGAACGAAGTGGTGTTGCCCGTGCTGGGACGTGAGATCCGGCGCAGATCTACATGTCGGTTGCGTGTTTTTCCCGAACCAGCAAGAATCCCTACCATCAGGGCACAGTTTAAGAGCATTGCTCCAGCAATCACCTAGTATTTTCGAAGAAACCAGGAAAGCAATGTATCAGACCAGTCGGCCTCTACAATACTCCTCCTATTAGCGGTTGAATTCGACCCAACTACAGAGCTAGTGTCAAAAATTCCCCATCGTCAGAACTGTAGGCTGCTACGTAGAACGTAGGCGTCCAGTGACCGATGCTGCAGAGGCAAATGTGTTACCTCTGAGCTCCCGGAGCTTGATTTAACATTGAATTTGGGACATGAATGACGCTTATCTCGAATACCCACCTACTCATATCCACGCATTGTTGTGCGTGAATATGAAGATGAAAATGTTAGTTTGGCTCTGGTTCTATCAGTGCTGGCAATAAATATGGTCTCAACGAAGTATCATTTCTGACATGTACTGTGATATTAACTTACCTTAAATAATCCTTGTTCCTTTTTGTATTTATGGACTAGTTTATTAAATTACTTTTTCGCAAAATTAATTATCACTTATAATTTATAGTTATTACCAGTGTAATCATTTAGTTAGTATTTAATATAATTGATTGATATAAGATACAACAAATTATTATCTAAAACCCGAAGCTAGGTATTGTCCAGAGGCAAAGCAAGAGACCTTCTTAATATTTGCTCGATAGATCAAGAGAATCTAGACGACAAGCTTTTAACTAGACATTGTTCAAATAAATATTATTTTCATTTTGGTGGTCAGTGTCCTCTCCATTTACAGGATGACTCAAAATAAATGTTACGAATATCTGGGGCTTTTAGAAGAGTGAACGATAGTAACTTTGTCAAGGACCTGTGATCGGAGATATAGCAAATGACATTTGCCCCTGATTACTAGGCAACTCTAAACGCGCAGATGTTCGGCAGATGTACGAAATCTCTTTGCCTGCGTCAGCCCTGCCGAACTCTATAGCATAAGAATGGCCTAAAAACGGGATACGTGTCACGTGTAAATTCATTAAATGAAATATACGAACATATGTTCAATAGGAAACAGTTAGCTGTATTTCACAGAAAATTAGTGAAAAATTATTTTTCGCCAAAAATTCCTTAACTATATTCTTTGCAGAAAATACTTCATTAAGAAAAACCTTCTATCTTCAATATTGTAGTTGTAGGAAATCATTGAAAAAGTTTTCAACTTTTGCAATTTTTGAAAATTCAGAGTTAAGTAAGAAAATAAGGTTTGGGCCGTTTTTTAAATGTCCTTAAAAATTAAATCGAGGACGAAGTTTAAAAAAATTGGAGGCATTTTTTAGAGTATTTTGAAAATTTTGTTATAACGTTATGTAATGTAGACGCAAAAATCGAAACTTCCGTTTCAAACTAGCAGTGTCCCTAGTTCAACCAACCAACCAGGTAATATCAATTTTGGAGAAAAGTTTCTGAACGGTCGAGGCGCTAGCGCTGACCACAGACAGCTGGACTGACAGAGGTTTCGCCGTCAACCAATTTTTCAGTTCCTAGGACTATCAAAACGTGAATTCAGACTACATAACGTGTTTGAGAAAGTAATTTACAGCCTCCAAGAACACAATATATGTTTTGATACTACGGCCCAACAATAGGAGGTTTTCTGTAAAAAAAACAAACAAAAAAAACAACACTACATCCTTCACCAGCAAAAATTATGCTGAAATATAACCGCTCCCTATGGAAATTACATTGTGTCGCTAGGGTTTTGAAGTCCACTGCTTTGCTTCAACATGAGACGGATAGGAAGCACTGTGCTAGCAGCGAACGCAAAAATTCCACACCTCAAAGGAAACAAGCAATCACAAAATTTCGAGCTGTTTCAAGCGAAATTCACTAGAACTAAGCAATGATTCGTCCATTTTATCACCGAACGTCGGGAAATAAAGATTATCGTCCGCCGTTGTAAGTGGAAAGAGTACAACGCGATTGTTCCAGAAACAGACATTGACAGAAACAGATAGACATCCCTAATTTTAGTTTCCCTAATGGTCCGAACCTTTCCTAGAAATGTTCCTTGTTCTTTCATGAATTTAGATCTTCTTTCACCTAAAATGTTTTGGGCGAGCGTTACGTTCCTATTTTGGAAGTAGTAATTTCCCATTCCCACCCATTTTCCTCTCCGAGTTTCGGTTGCACCGCAAATTAAAAAGATGTGGATCCAGTCTTCCCTATCATTGCAAAGCACACTGATGCCATTACCATTAGAGTCCTTTAATCTACGTTGCATCCACCCCCGACCCTGAACCAAGCGTATCCCCTTCTTGCGTCCTTTCGAATTGTGTGTACGTAACGTTCGCAACCCCATAACGGACTCGCGTGAATTTGCGCAACTAGCGAACGTTTTTCGGCCGTTGCTGCCAGGATCTCTTGCCTTTTAATATCTGCAAGTCTATCGGAAATTAGCTGTTCTATCTCACGTGTTCCCCGATCTCTCAACATCTCCGGAGAAACGTCTCCCAGACCTGCACGTACCAGTAGCAGTTTAATTTTATATGACCAGTAGCGTTGGTTGCTTCCCTGTAACTGCACTCTAAAACATCTATGTATAAGTGTGTCAGCCTGTTCACCTGCTAATTTAATCCAAAGTTTAACGGGTTTCATTTTAAAATATTTCCAAATTCCTACACTACCGACCTCTCTTTAGACTCCGGCATTTGCTGCGAATCAAGAGACTCCGAGAATCGTTTTGAAATAATCTGTTTCGACGCTTTCTAGTCGATCCCCAGATTTCCACTCTCCAGATTTGTCTCATAATTCATAGCTGGGAGAACTAGCGATTTCGGCGTGCAATACAATGATACAATTCGGGAACCCTGCGCACTGCGCAAACGATTTCTTTGAGCGCAATTCTTCCTTTACTGTGCGCCGCCACTATGTTATTATTCTATCCCCCATTGATTGAAATTGATTGCTGTTAGACACTGGTAGTGATTCGAAATGAGAAATAATCTTTTTGTTTTAAGACATGACCGGGATTCATGGAATCATGTAATGGATGGATGTGTAGCATCGAAAATCAACTGTGATCCAACACATCTAGGTGAGTGTAGTAAATGTTACAGCAGATATTTGTCGCCTAACTCTTCCTTAATTTCCTAGCTTTGAGAATTTTTTTAATATACACCCGTTGTTACTGGGGTTATAATTCTTTTTCTAGGGTTGGAGCGAACCTTGTCTACAAATGCAACAGAAACTATTCGCTCTCTTCAAACATTAGCGAGGCATCAATAACCATCGAACAGATAATTGAAACTTCTTCTCAAAACAATTTCAGAAATTTTTAACGCGAAAATCATACTATAACCGACAGTAATGCACAACATATCTGCACCGACTCACCCTGCAGAAGTAACAGTACCATTTGCTCCTACGCTTTTCCTTCAATTATTTGATTCACTGTGACGCAACTAGAAGGGCCATTTCTCTTTCTTTTATCCTATTGTTGCCTCATTTCTTTGATGCCGACTATCACTACAGCATCATCCTGTCATCCCATTTAATTTATTGTTTTGCATGTGCAAGGCTTCATATTTGTGGCACCGAATGGCTTCTTGTGCGTGTAATTTCCGGCGTCTTGGGGGTTCCGGGCGCGGGCTGTGCGGTCGCGAGGGAGGGAGGTGCGGGCGGGCGGGGCGGGGCGGGGCGGGGCGGGGCGGGCGGACGGGGCGGGACGGGGCGGGGCGGGGCGGGGCGGGCGGGGCGGGGCCAGGGCGAGGGCGAGGGCAGCCGGCGGTGATGGAGGGCCGGGCGCGCGCCTTGCCATGCATCACCACCAGGATGTGCCGGTCTCCCCGCCAGCGTCGCGCCGGGGTGCGCCCGCGCGGGCCCGCGGGGCGGTGGAGACGGCCCCTTCCGTTCCATTGCCACTGCGTCTTGGCGCGAATGGGACGGAAGGAGCACGAAGGGAGAAAAGTTAAGAACGGGCACAATAGAGTGGGACAACGTCTTTTTTTGCAAACACTAATTCAAGAACAGACATCACATTTTTTCATTACATGAAACATTTTCGTTTCTGAAGCTCTCTTCATTTCCATAAATGAAGTGAATTAATAGAGTATTGTTTACAACAATAACATATTGTTAACATTTGAGAGAAAGAATAAGAGTATTGAATAGTATTGTTAATATCACACACTTGTTTATTTTCCGCTTACGATATGGAGCAGAAAATAATCAAAATAGAACGCGTTGCATGATAGTTTTATAAATGCATCTCGGCATTTCTGTTGTAATATTTATTATTTATGAGATATCAAAAGGTTTTCCTAACTTCATTAATAATTGAGGATGCATCTCTATTGCTCGAAAATATTACAAATCTCCACGTTATTTTACTTACAAATCTCGGAAAAACAAAACTACAGTATGAATATTAAGAACTTAGTTTGCAGAAAAGAAGTAGTGATACTGCAGCATCGCATACTTTCTCACATTATTTATAACTTTTGCAATTTTCGAAAATACAGGGAATCTAACGAAAATGGGACCTGCACCATTTTTAAACGTACTTTTCGCTATCTGAAGTTGAAAAAAATGGAGCCAAATTCGCAGATCATGGAGTTCGGCGAGATCGATCGGGAAATGTCAATCTTGTAGAAAATCGTCTGAACAGTTTAGGCACCAGTATTAATCACCAATGGACAGACGGAGTTGTGGTATGTAGAGTGGCACCCAATGTCGTGCATATTTTGAGACGCTATTATAAAGAGGGGATGATAACACACTACAGATACAATTATCAAGCACTGATCCCATCGTTTTGCTTTTGTTTTTTAATGAAAGATAATATTTGGCGTCTTAATTACCATTCACTCAGCCAAAGTTTGAAACCTTTTCGGCAAATCCTTCTATAAATAGAGTATTTTATAGGAAATAATTTCAATGATATTCTCTGAATTTTTGAAATTTGCAAATTCCACTTAGTGTTGAAAAAATCGGGAACCCTCCGGGTCAATGACTCCCATCTCGATCATGTTTTTCGTCCAGTTTCCCTGATCCTTTGAGCAAATGCTGATAACTTCATTATCTGTGCACGTCTTCTGGAATTCAGTGGGAAATATAGTTATTCAAATTATCATTTCCATGTTGTCGCGACAGGCAGTATTATTCCTTGACGAAGGGCATGACGGATAAGAGCCCAAAATTGATTGCTGATTTATCCTTGAAAATATATTTTATTACATCGGAGTTTTTTTATTTTATTTATTCAAAATTTAAGTATTATTTGGCTTAGTGTAGTGATCACAGAATTTTTGAAACTTGCACAGAATTCACTTCTCCCCATAGCACGCCATACACAGTTTTTAACTGTTTTTGATGAAAATAAATCAATAAATAAATGACGTGCCAAACATACAAACGTTCGAGTCAACGCGTAGAAAAAAATGGTGGTTAGGAATACTGTTTTCCGGGTCAAATAGTGTTATAGTTGTCGGTTTCCGTTACACTTGATGCGAGAAAGTATGTTCTGTCATGTCACCAGTAGGCTTTCTCAAGAGCTCCAAAATGTCGAGCAATGTGGAATTTGTGTTGGACTAAACGAGTTCACGGTAGGTTTTCTCGGGATGTTTCTGTTTCCTGTATCCATTATTTCACCATTACTCCAACATTATATAATTTCACCGTAATCATCAGTCCGTTCAATAATGATTTCACTCAAATATGTCCAAAAGACATATGTATTAGAATCAAAATAATTTTATTGTAACGAAAATCACAGTCAATTTTTCTTAATGGCATTCATAATGTGGATATTACGATAAATAGCTCTACGAGTGAAGTACAAACGCGAGCCTACCTATATTCAGAATGGTTCCACATCGATGCTTATATTCAAGGGGAAACAAATTATTGTGAACACATCAGAAGCAGAGATGTTTATTTTGACCACAGAGCACGACTGCGATAAACACTAGCAAGAAGGCGGATATGTGACATGATTTAAAGCATAAGTGATAGAAAGATTGCGACAGAATGTGCAATGAGAGCGGGAAAATTAGAAGCAATTATGTGCGTAGATGAAGTTGTTTCCTGGCGTGTTGAAACATAGCTTAGGGTTGCAAGATTGTTGTGATGCTGTGTTAACACGATTATCTACAGTGTAATAACAAATCCCACACAATAAATAACGTTAATAAAGATGTATTATTCCTTTATTATTTACATGAATTTGGCATCCTTTCTTTTCACTATGAAAAACAACAACACACAAACAAAGGATCACAAGAAGATAAGGAAATTCATTAACATAAATCAATTTATTTTTTTCTTCTTTAGGGTTGTCATGCGCTCTTATGGAGAAAGTGGAACGTTATTGTGACGAGGGTACGGAGGTAAACGCGCGGAAGTGTAGCAATCGTAGACTCAGAGGCAGCAACGGTAGAGTTGGTCGGACGTCGCCAGGACTGCCGTATCACAGGCATTCGCGCATCTGCCTCCCCTCTACTATTTTCCCCGCCCAGTCCCCAGCTCTTTTCCCGCTCGCGTCACCCATCCCACGCACGCTATCTCGCGCTGCGAGTGACTTATGGGTGCGGACGCCGGCCGCCCCGCCCCTCCCTCCCCCGCCCCGTCGCCGCGCCCCGCGTCGCCCCGCGCTGCGTCGCCGCCGCAATCACGTGCCGCCTTTTCATTTTTTCCGCCCCGCCCCACCCCCGCCGCCGCCACCGCCGCCTCCAGCGCCGGCTTGGGTGCGCCCCTGCGCTCGTGGGCGATAATGGCGATCGCTGCGGAAAAGTTATGTGAGCGACGAGCGGCCCTGGAGTGGCGGGCTATTTATTTGAAGTCGATGACCCCAGAAATTGGCCTGTCGAAATAAATGAGCAGAGGATTGTCGGGCACGCATGTGGACCCGGAATTATCATCCTGTGACTCAAACCGCAAGTACGATAGTGTCATTTTATGTTCGTAGTACTCGAATCTATTTGATCTAGAAATAGGTATTTTCTGAGACACGATGTGTCGTTTAAAATCGTAGATCGTTACATTTTGGTGAACTTTTTACTACCACGATTTATGAAATACATTTGCTGCCAAGAATCGTCGCCGTGAAATATATACTGAAGTTATTGTTCAGAGGCTTTTAAAACAAGATGGCCTTACGTAAATAGAAAGATGTAGTGAAATCTGTGGATGAAAGGGTTGATTGCGAATTCTGTGGTACAAAAGTATCTGGAGTGACGATTTTCAGAAAGTAGTAAACAATAAAGTGTAGACAAGTAATTTCTACACATTTTGGTTATCTCCAAAAATACGTTTGCTAAATACTCTTCCAATTCCTCTATTATTTTAACCAGAGCTCAGAAAGTTATAAAACTTGAAACATTCTAATGCCTCAATTAACTGTCATTATTGAAAAATTAACGAAAAGAAAAAGATCATCAACAAATCGAAGGAAGAAACATCGCAGAGAGGAAAGGAGTTGGCAGAGGGAAGGCGACACCCCCGCAAGGCTGCTGAGATTTAATAGAAGCAGATTACGTAGAGAGAGTTCCCGGGTTCTCGAGCACCTCCCGCGGGACCCGCAAATTTGAATAGCATTTGAATCTTTTTAATACACAAATTGGAATTTCATCTCGGCAGATGCTTCTTGTAATTTTGCCGTTCTCGCGTTTCAGTCTCAGCCCGTCGGCGAACCGCCTTATGAGACGGCAGCTCTCTCCCGTTTCCTCGGGTTACGCAAATGGAAATGAACGTAAAATGAAAACATATTCCGCGACAGGGTTAAAGGGAATAATTGTCTCTGAAGCCAGAGAAAACGAAACCGCTTATACGACGCTCAAAAGATTGGAACAACAGAAAGCCGATTTCTAGAACAAGTAATGTTTTGTATGCACAAGGCGAGGATTGCGAGGATTTGCACCAAAGAGGTAATAAGAACCAGTTTTCATTAAAGCGTTACAAAGTGAGCGGAAATATATATATAAATCGACTTATTAATTTGAAATGCACACCTTAAGCAGAGAAATCTTTTCTCAAAAGGTTGCTCCAAAAACAAATGAACGTCGGTCATTAGTTCGGCTCGACGTTGAGGATTACAGTAAACTGTTACATTTAATCCAATAAAAGTGGTTAAGATGATCAAAGGACGCACGGAGACATGGCCGCAAATGACGTTGCGCAGATTTATAACTATTTGATGTTCCATAAATTCAGATTCCATAAATTCAGAAGATTACCACTAATTGTTAAACAGATGTCGGTGCTAGTTACCGTCTATTTCAATACGTGCAATTTGATTCATATTTTTAATAATACATAATTATGGTAAACTATTATTTATGTATGTTTACAGATGGAATATTTCCTATTAAATTAATAATTTCTTGATTTCAAATTTACCTTTCATCGATCTACTACGTATTGAGATTCAAATATTTTCGAACACTATGGTTTCATTTTGAAGGTGTGTCACGTCATTAGTGTATTACAAGGTACTGTGCACAACACGTGTTTGTGTCTTCACGATTTCTGAAATTTTATGAATTTGATATAAGACATCACTTTTGTCTCCACATTTTGTCCCGTTTATTAGATTTTTTAAAAGTTCTTTTTTCTTTTATACTCCCTATTTATTAGGGCAGAGTCTCCTTAAAATATTCTGTCTTAAAGATTGATAGTAATAGAATGCTAGTTGATCCCTATTTTTCTATTGAATTGTTTACAGTATTTATTTATTTATTCGTTTATTTACTTGCGTTTCGGAACACTTCAACTGCTAAGACTATTGAAGCCCTTGATTCAATGAGTAGGAGATGACATAATGTTGATGAGATAGATAATGATGAAGCAAAATTGGAAAGAGAGACAGAAAGAACAGGATAATCCCGAGAGAATTTTGTCGAGAGCTCGCTTTATCCACCACAAATTTTACACCTATTGACCGGGGATCGAACCCAAGCCCCACTGCTAAACTTCTATGCGCTAGCCATTACGCCGCATGCAACTCATAAATCCCAAGAACAACAGAAATGCAGCCGTAGTGAGTTTGTAATAACTATGAACTTACGAAAAAAAAAAGTTTTGAGTTTAAGTTTCGTTGCATGAACCCTGAATTAAAAATTAAATTCATATTGCAGATGTTACGAAATCAAACATTGACAGATCAGCGACATGATTAGGCGGTTCTGTTACATTGATTGATTTTTTCGTGTTTCCGGGCGCGTCAACTGCTTTGGTCATTAGTTCCGTAAGTGTACTGCATGTTTTTTCTCGGGACATGGCGGTGATCTTCCCCCGCTGGATGGCGAGATCCGGCGCCGGCCTACCATCGGCTAGTGAGGTTTCCCGTGCCCCAGCCGGGAAAAACTCTCAGCTTCCGACCGGTCTTCCGGAATATATGGTAGTGTAGTGCATGTTAGTGTAAGTGTGTGTAAGGGGAAAGGATAGGACAAGGAAGACTTCACAAAACTCAGCATGTGCCGCGAGGTGAATTCAACGGACCGCTGTCGCGACCTTTAATTTGATTTATTTAGTTAAGGAACAGTAAAAACTATGTGATAAATGGGGGAGAAGTACAATCTGTGCACGTTTTCTTCAGTTTCAGTATCCTAACACTTTAACTATTAATAGTTTAATGACGAATAAAAGTTTTAAAAAAGCGAGGTTAGCAACATTTGAAAAGTAGACATTTTCACTCCAGAGTTGTGAAAATTTATTTGCACTAGTAAACAAACTGCAGATTTGATTTTTCGTATTGCTAACAAAATGGTAACACACTTCCGGCTATACTCCTACCACTATTAGCAAAAGCAAAAGGAGAGCTCAACAAAAAGTGCGCATAGTGAAACTATATGTCCAGAAGCAAATAAGGGGCTATCTCCGCATTTTCTCGATTAATCAGGGAAACTGAACAAAACCTGATCGAGATGGGGGTCATTGACGCGGAAGCATAAGTGCACTACTTGTTACCTTCATTCCAGGTCGCTCAACTGGTCCCCTTCGCCTATCTCTCAGTAGTGATCCAAGATATTCACCCTCGCCGTCCCGCACAGCACCTGCCGTCTGCCAGTGCCGAAATTCGGAAGAGATCATAATGATACACAAGACATCTTAGGATACGTCTCAGCTAAATATTTGAAGGTTGTAAGACCAATATCCATAGCCTCAAAATACAAACTGGGATTGATTGCTCGATTAATAATTTCAGGTGTGTCGAATGATAAGGTCGTTAGTACCGTAAGTGTAGTGTATGGTATTATCACGTCAGTGGCAATAATCTTACACCCGCTGGATGGCGAGATACGGCGCCAACCTACAAGTCAACTCGCGGGATTTTTCCACAACCAGGTAGCTCCCACCAGCGGGCACCTCCCCAGCCGAGACAAGCCCTGAACTTCGTCTCGGCCTCACGGCCATGCATTAAGGGGATACGTGCGGTTAGAACGAAGACATCCCCACGCCGTATTCTGGTTTTCTTAACCTGAGAAGTGAGTTTTCTCATCGTCACACAGCAACATATACTGGGGCATTGCAAGGAAAACGCACATTATAATCTTGCCCGACGGGGAATCGAACCCAGGGTCGCGTTAAGGAAAGCGAGCACACTGACGAATGAGCTAAACCACGAGGGCTGTATGGTAATGTAGTGCGTGTAAATATAAGTATGTGCAAGTAAGAGGTGCACGTGCACAAGTATTCTGGCGTATCGACACGCTCGCCAGGGTGAAAGCCCGGAGCAGCTCAACACTTTCATGGATCCCTACTGTTATGTTCTACTTCTACTGAACGACAAGTTGAGATTTCAACTCAACAATACTTTATTCACCAGTTTTTACAACAAAGCTGTTTCCCATAGAACAAAAGAAACTCCTGAACATTACAAGACAGTTCCACGCCGCGAAGTGCCTCGCTCCCGTGAGCCTGCAGCACGTACCTTGACCGAATCTCGTGCGATTCCCGGCACGGCTCGTTCAGCTGGCGAACACCTGGGTGACTCCCGACACAGCTCGACCGGATCCTGCCTGCTGGGAAGGCACGCACCAGTTGGCCCTCACCATGGGGCCATAGTCGGCTGGGCACCTCTCCCAGGACTGGACTTCACTGCTCTCTCTCCCGGATTCTCCACTGCCCTGTAACCGTTTTCCTGGCGCTTGCAGGCCCGCATCACGCGCTACCGCTGGTGCAGACTCGCGCCCTGCCTGGGCGCCGATTGCGCGTGTCCCGACCGTGCTGCTGCTGGTAGCGGCCCTCAGAGCGCGCGTTGCGCGTGGCACGCGCGCGCGGCTAATTTAAAAGCTCGCCGTACACAACATCTACCCTTATGAACTTTACGGCAACCAGTTCCCAGAATGAACACCAATCTGCGACCACAATTTTGCTTCGAAGCTGGAAATTTGCAGGCGAGAAGGTTACAGAGCAGATATTATTAAACCCATTCTCGGTAATATTTTCACATATTAATATGTTGCTGGTGATGTTCAAACCTTCGTATACATTCAGATAATAGTGTTGTCTGTGTATCTAGTTTTTTGATTTACGATCTTTTCAATCTGTAACTATCATCATCAAAGCTGAAAATTATTCGTATATACAAAAGGATGTATTAGGATATGCGTAAACACACGGGATCGTACATGCCCTGCAGCGTGCCCTGCGGCGGAAAATTCCACAGATTCTCAAAAGTAGGAGCTGTTTAACAGGGCGATGGTCGGAAGGGAGAGTGGCGCGACAGAAGGGTCGAGGGCGGGTGGTGGAAGAGGGAGAGGATGAAATGGGTGAAGGTGGTTCTTGGAGCGAAGTTAGGGATATACGTATTGAGCAAATTTTAACTGAGGGAACTGGAGTTCACGGATTTGTAGTTTAAGGGAAATGATATTCTTGTTATGAAGGTTGTTATGTGTGTGAATCGTTTCTAACTTTAGTCTCTGCCAGTACTTATTTTCAATTTTTCAGAATAAAGAAATTAACGTTCTTGTCAAATATCTATTTGTTTTGTGTTAGGTGATTAACAAATTATGATGTTACAATAGTTGCACTGTGCACAGAATTCACTTCTTCCTGTAGCACGTCACACATAGTTTAAAACTGTTTTGGCGTAAAATAAATAAATAAAATAAAAAAAATAGTTATTTTTCCATGTTTGTTCACATTCTTTGATTCTCTATGCGAATTTTTGGTCGTTCTTAACGTAATAATATTTTTATATAATGAAAATTAGTGAATTAATAATTGAAGGACTTTGGTCAGCAACAAGATTAACACCGGCCTCAGAATCACCCACATCTCCCTCTTTTGGTAAATATCGGTAACTCAAGATTGGTGAATGTGTGACATCTTGTTACCATATAAGACCTGTTCATGTACTATATTAAGGTTTTGGGGGGGTAGTAACAAGATGACCCATAATCCCACCAAAGTAGAAATACGAACATATATAAATAATGGGATAGTTCCTTTGGCTGGTGTGACTTATCTTGTTACCAAACCCATCAATTAATGAGTTGATTTATTGATTGATTAGTGTTTTCGGACGCGTCAAGTTATGGAATTAATCCTTTAAGTTTAGTGCATGCTTTTATCACGGGATGTGGTGATGAACTTCCCTCGCTGGATAGCGAGATCAGCCGCTGACCTACACGTCGCTTTCCAGGATTTTCTCCAAGCAGGTGTCTCCTACCAGCGGGGCACCGCTCGAGCCGGGACAAGCTCTAAGCTCCTCACTAGTTTTCCGACACGTGTGATCGTGTAGTGCATGTGTGTGAGTGTTTGTAAGGGATATCTCTCTGTCTGTACTGGTACAACAGCCTCTGACGGCGCCAACTATTAGGAGCAGTGTCTCGGCCTTGCGGCCATAGGTTAAGTGGTACGTGTGGTTAGCACACAGACATCCCTACGCCGTATTCTGATCTTCTCAATCTGAGAACTGAGCTTTTTTCATCGCACAAAAACAGATACTGGAACATTGCAAGGAAAGCTCATGCTATAATCTGCCTCGGCCGTGAATCGACCCCGGGCTTGGAAAGCAAACTCGCTGACCAGACAGATGCCGTGGGACAAATAAGGGATGATAGGACAAAGAAGACGAAGGGAATACCACGCGCGATCCGTAGCCTGGTTTTTAGGGTCGGCTCCGGCATTCGTCTGGTGTTTATCGAAGTAACCACGGAAAATTTCCGATCAGGGCTGCCGACCTTTATAATTTTTTTCCTCACCGCAACTGAATTCGACTTAGCTACAGTGAGTGTAAAAAGTATTCTTACACCAATGCATTTTAACACTTATTGTAACTATTATGCAATAATTAACTTATAATCAATACATATTTTCATCATAGTATTAACCTAAGTGTACGGAAAAGTTAATACAAAAACAGCAAAAACACATGTACAAAGCAGATAGAACTGTTGAAACTTTCTGAAATGTGAAATCTCGGACGCAAAAGTATTCGAAGAGCAAAGACAGCTGTAACGGTTTTAGCTCCCCTCCGCCTGACCGGTGGGGAATGTGTAATGCTAGGAAGGGATGACAGAAGTGGTCTTGCATTCACTGATTCATTCATTCCATTGATAGATAATTGACAGACGTCTGTGTGTTTTATGGAAAGAAGAAATGGGTCGCAAACGGAAGGAAACGTCATTACAAAAGAGAAAAAAAATCATCAGGTTACATAATCTAAAAGGAAGGAAATTTTTTAAAAAGACCAAAGAATACCATTCTGAGAGTCATTGATAGGTTTGGTGTAAGGAAAACTGGAAAACGTGAAAAACTTGGACGTCCAAAGAAACTTAGTGGAGCAGATAGTCTGCAATTCTGGGAAAGTGAAGAAAAATCGCATTAATGCCCAAAAATACGAGTGAACTTGAAATGAATTCAAAAATTTAGCTATATGGAAGTGGCGAAGAAAATATTATGTGAATGCAGTCAACAGAAGGAAAAGGTTAGAGTTCGCAAAAAATGTAAATAAAACGAGTGAGTGTTTGGAAAAATGTTATTTTTACCGACGAAATTACCGACGAATGTTATTTTTTAACTTTTCGTTACACGTAAGACAATTAAAACTTTTTTGTAGAAATCCGCAGGTGTACGAATGCTTTTTACACTCACTTATGTAGCAGGAGTCGAAAATCCTGTCCAGGGAGTCGAACCTTAGTACTTCCCAGTCAGAGTCACTGCAGTGACATCAATCGATGCCCTGAGCGAACTAACGCCCTTAATGATCTGATAATTAATGATACACATTTCATGCGTTATGCAATATTTTTTTCTATTTGACTAAAGAGAATAATTTGCTTGAAAAATATTGTATGAACTTTACATGAATACTTTCGAATTTAACAAGGAAAAACTGTAAAAGGAGCTCCCTGAAAAAAACGTTGAAGGTCGTTATTAGATTTTTTGGAAAATCGAAGAATACGACTTCAATATCGCGTCAGATGTTCATTCCACAGCGAGTGTAAATCGATATAGGTGTGCGAAGGCCGTAGGCGCAGGTGCATACCTGTCGTTATCCCCTGCGCATCGAAACCACAGCGATGGAGAGGTAGCGCCAAATTTTAATTAGCAGGCTTTTTATGAGAAATGTAACACGTTCGTGCGCTGCAGACACAAGAACAACCCAACATTTATTTCTCTTATTGCAAAACATAATTCTTTGTTATTAAATTCAAGAAATAAAACGTTGTTGAGAATCAGAATATTTGATGAAGTCTTTGAATCAAAATCATCTATTTTCCAGTTCGGGACGGGCAATACTATTGACAGAAATGGTGCTTCTTAACACGTGTGGGAGGTAGTGAAATAATCTTGTTTATATTAAGGTTCCCTGGACCCGCGCCGAGGTAGGCTTCAAAGGAAGCCTGTGGCGCATACCGTGGTGCTGAACTGAACTATGACCTTTGGCCGCGTTCCCGCAAAATAACCCACTTGATAAATTTTTAAAGTATTAAAAATTAATAAAAAACAGGTTAGTGTCGTAGGAATTAAAAATTAAAATGCAATTTTGTAAGCTGAAGTTTCAGTTCTAAGCTACAAATTTCCTATTACATTCACTTGTGATGCATTTTCATGAAAGAAAAGAATACTTCTTAATACACTGAAGGAAATGACATAATTAAAGGGTTTTTCATTCTACATTTTTCTGATACAGCATACATAACCACTTTACAGAATTGTTTGATTATACAATGATAAATAATATACAAAAAATAAGGAGGATGACCCACGGGCTCGCAACGGGAAATCGGTTGGGGTGCTTGGGAGTTATTGCGTGTTTGTGAAATGGTGAGATAAGGCTTTGATGTGGAGAAAGCGTAGAGTTACGGAGACGGAATTCTGGACGGGATGCGGCTTAGATGAGGATGAGTGGTTTTTCCTAGTGAGAAAGTCGGTTGGAAAGGGAGGTTATGAAGCTTGTTGTAGAATATTTCGGAGAAGCGGGCTATGTGCTGGGCGACTGTAGGGAAATTTAAATCATTGTCAATTTGAACATTAGAATGTACCATTGGGCATTTAAGGCAGTGCGGAGGACATTATTTTGTAGGGTTTGGATGTGCTCTATTGTTGAGGGGGCGGTATCTCCCTATATCGTTGCAGCGTACGTGATTGCAGGGCTGACTAGCGATTTATATATGTATATAGGTTTTTCAGGTTAAGGGAAGATTTTCTATTAATAAGAGAGGGTGGCTAGAAGGACTCCAAGGAATAGAAGTGCTGTGCTCTGCCCATTTGAGGGAGTAGATGATATGTATAGGGTGAACAGGCGGATGCGTTTTAGGTTGAAGGTTTTGGCAATGCATTTAGCAGGGTTTAAGTTAAGTTGGCAGTTAGAAGACCAAGAGGAGAATTCGTTTAGAGCTTCTTGAAGGAAAGAACAGGCATCTTGGTGAGAATGATTGAATGTTAATAAAACTGTGTCATCTGCATATAGGGCCGTTTCGGTGGAGGGGAGGGTGGGGATATAGTGGGTGAATATGTTGAACAGCGTTGGGGATAATGGAGACCCTTGACGGACTTCTACAAGAATCCTAAATGGTTGGGATAGTGAGTTGTTTACGTTGACGGCAAAAGATTGATTGTGGAGGAGGTCTTTGATGATGTTGTATAGGTAATCGGGGGTTCCAAGGAGGCGTAGTTTATGCAGCAGGCCTTCTTGCCTAACTGTGACAAAGGCTTGGGAGTAGTCGAGGAAAATGGCAGTGTTGAACTGCTTCCTTTCAAATCCTAGGGCCATGGATTCTACCAGTCGAAGAAGTTGATGGGATGTTGAAAATCGTTCAGCCAGGAAAGAATTAGCTTTTCGAATATTTGGGGTTGAGAGGTCGAAGGGTTGAGAGGAGGCTAATTGTGCGATAACTGACAGGGTTGTGCGCAGGTTTGTTGGGTTTGAGGATAGGAATTATGATGGAGTGTTTCCATGCTATAGGAAAATACTTCAGACGGAGACAGCCATTGAAAATTGCTTTTAGATATGCAATTGATCTACGTGGTAAGTGTTTTAGGATGTTGTTGGGGATGAGGTCGTGACCGGAAGATTTTTTGTTTTTGAGAGATTTGAGGATGTAGGCGATATTTGATGGGCTATTTGATGAGTTCTGGGGCTAGGAAGAGGGGAAGTTTGATAGAGGCATTGATTTTGGAGTTAAAGGCTGGGTTGTAGAATGGGTGGGGGTGAAGGAGGAGGCGAAATGGTTGGTAAGGAGATTCGCTTTTTCTAGGTCAGAGACAGCTGTGTTTGAGTTCGAGGATAGGGCAGGCATTTGGGGGAGATGAGTTGGATTTTGTTTTCTCCATAGGTTAGGCGATTGGGCACTAGTTTGGAGATGAAGGATTGAAGTGAGCGTTTTTGGTATTGGCCTTAGCTACGTGGACTTTGTGGGTAAGGTTGTTGAGGATAGTTCCGAGATAGGGTAATCTTAAAATAATCCTCAGGAATTGGCAGGATTCTAATCCTTCCGATTTCTTCTGGTTCGGCCCATACCTTCTGGCTCGGCGTTTGGCTTTTATGACGTGTATATGAGTGGGGAGAACCAGGGAGTAGGTACGTTTGGGAGACGAGTGAAAGGCAATTGAATCTTTGGACACCGTTGCTATAATTGTTAATGTTAGGGTTTGATGGCTGGTTCGATGATTGAAAAAGCAAGGGGTGGGGAGGTGGGTGTGTAAGTGGTTTTGGAAGAGGGGCCAGGTGATGGGGCCATGCAATAATCTCGTTGGTTTAGGAGTGAATACCGGCGAAGCTTGGAAGGAAATGAGGATTGGTATGTGATCGGAGTTGGATTCGGGAATGGGTTGTTGCAAAATTCTGTTGTGAATTCGCTTGGTAAGTATTACGTCCAGAATGTCGGGGGTTATTCGGGGGTTGTAAGGGAAATGCGTAGGTTCAGCAGGGGCGGCAATATTAATGTTACTTGTGTTGCAAAAATTAAGAAGTTGGGCTCCACTTGGAGAGATTGAGCGGCAGCCCCACAGCTAGTGTTTGGAGTTTCAATTACCTTCTGCTATGATAGAGGTGGGCGCTGCGACTAACAGTTTTAAATTGATGGGGTTAATTGGGATATTGGGTGGTTTATATATGACGATTATGGTTAAGGATGGGCCTGAACGTTGGGGGAGACCAATTGATGAGTTTTCAAGTCCTGGGGTGATGAATGGGGGAAGTGGATAGGGGTTAATGGATCTTTTATCAGGATAGCGACACCGTTTGAGCCTTTGTTGGAGGGTTTGTCTGATCGGTATATCAAAAAACCGGGGATGAAAAATTTTTAGTTGGAATGGAAATGGGTTTCGGTTATAATGCCTATGTCAATAGAGTATTCGGCAAGTAGATGGGCAAGGTAAATTTTCATTATGATAAAAAATGGAATGAGGGTGGACATAATTCTATTTTGTATTATGGGAATCAGGGAGGAGAGTGTCTGGTTGATAATGTTGACTACAAATTGATTTTGGGCGTTGGGCTGGGGATAGCACCAGAAGAGCTGGAGGAGTGTTGCGAGAGGGTAGAAATGATTGAGGTTGAGGGGAGGCAATAGTTGATGCGGTAGTGTTGAAGTGAGAGTGGGGGTAGGAACGTGTATTATAAACGTCGGGGTTGGTTGAATGGGGAAACTGGGGAGGGACGCTACCTGTAGGCATGGGTTGGCGAGACTTGGCGAAGGTTAGTAGCTTTTGCTGAAAAAAGTACAATTCATTACAATGCAGTACAGATCATGGCTATCTGAGGTATCGTTGAGGTTGGCTAATTCAGCAAATCTATGTAGTGAGAACACAGTTCGGGTTCTGATCGGGCTCCCTTGTTCAACTCGCTTCCTTTGATGAAAATTAACCTCACTAGCGCTATAATTGTGTTGAAAGTTTTGCTGCGCAGCTCGGATGTGCGATTGTGAATGAACTTACTTGCACCAGGGGCGAAGGCTTGTTGAGATAGTCCTAGCCATTGCTGGTGGTTAAAATACGGAATTTGATGGTGGGCCGGAGGTTGCTATTCTTGCATGATGTCGTGATGGTCGGGGGATCCGGGGAGCCACTGTTGAGGGCCCCCGTTTATGGTGTTCAGCGCCCCTGAGATCACCTTAGCGAGCGATGAGTGCTGCATGTCCATTACTGATGTTGACCGGCTGTTACACAGATCACAGCAATAGATGGATAACGTTGACATGGACACACGTCACCCGCAATGTTTCCAATCACTGAATCAGGTGAATGTTGTGACGTCGTCGTGATGTGAAAAACAACACAAACACGGATTTTCTTTGTACAGGTTTATTTACAATGACTGTATATTACATTGTTATTTACACACTCCTCCGGATTTGGTTTGGTTTGGATTTTTTTTGTGTTTCCGGGAGCGTCAACTGCTTTGGTCATTAGTCCCGTTAGTGAAGTGCATGTTTTTCTCGAGAGATGGCCGTGATTTTCCCCTTGCTGGATGGCGAGATCCGGCGCCGACCTCGCGTCGGCGAGTGGGGTTTCCCCCTAACCAGGACTCTCCCACCAGCAGAGCACCGCCGCAGCCGGGACAAGCTCTAAGCTCCCGACCGGTCTCCCGGAATATGTGGTAGTGAAGTGCATGTTAGTGCAAGTGAGTGTGTAAGGGGAGAGGATAGGACAAGGAAGAGCAAGAAACAGACGGACAGTGACCCGTTTGGTAGGGTACTGCTCCGGCATTCGCCTGGTATTGATCGGAGAAACCACGGAAAACTACCGATCAGAACAGACAGCCGCTAGAATTCTCCTCCAGACAGCGACAGAAATCAACCTAGCAGAAAAGCTAGTGTCCCGCCGTCAGGACTCGAACCTAGGATCAGTTGATGCACTGAGCTACCGCTCCCGGTATACTACTTGTTCTGTCTCTGACTACTCATTCTGTACCTAGGACGTGGCAGTGATGATTTTCGGGCATATTCTATAACTGGAAACTCTCTCTACTTGGTCCAACAGTAGTCAGTCAACATATTAGCACTACACTTGCCTTAGTACCTGTTTTCCATTGTATTAATTTACTGATAAAAAACGCTCACCATGCACATAGCTGGCAGCCCTAAACTTTTCCGGGAGGAAGTCTAAATGAGAGTCTAAGAGCGAAGATATGTTACATTCCATAGATTTGTAAGAATACAGAAGATCAACCACTATGTCCGATAGTTTTCTGTTTTGTGGTTTTCAACGAAATTGCAGTATACATTTTTGTACGACTGCCAGGCTGCCTTTTTACGGTGACTTTAACAGCTCAACATGTTCATCAACCATTAATAATTGGATTTGTAATCCTAAAAACTCCTTTCTTTGAATTTAGCAAATTTTCCACAGCATCACTAACTTTGGGAAATTTTGATTATAAGTTCGAGAATCCATCAGAATATTTATCTACAGCTTTTATGAAATTTTTCATTCCTCATAATTTAAAATGCAATGGATTACATATATTTTTCAGGATTCACTAAATGGACATATGGTACATTTTTCTAGTCATCAAAAATGCAAAAATGTTTGAAAAAGCTATCCTTCCACGCCTAAAAGCATTCTTGTTTCAGACCACAGATATTCGCAAAAAAGAAGCTTCACTGAGAAGATCTCTACCATTCATCAATTACGATTGTCAGAATACATTTACACAGGCTTTCAAAATAAACTAGTGATGCCGAAAGAGCACGTACTTTCATGCCTGTACTTTCACGCAAAATTACGCGAAAAGTACTCAAGTTTTCGAAAAACTGTACAAGACTTTATTTCAATATATATCTTTAAAGAACAGATTTTATTAAAAGAAAAAATCTCTATCTAATGTGTTAGTCGTAGGAAGACCCAAACATATTTTTGAACTTTTGCAATTTTCGAAAATCAGGTTTTCAATGAACATGAGATCTGCACCATTCTCTTAAACGTCCTTCACACTATCCGACAACAAAATTTAATGAAAACAATCGAATCATTTTTTTGAAAAATTTGAAAATGTCCTACGGGCTTCATATAAAGTACCCGCAAATTTAAAATAAAGGTTTCCAAAACAAGGGGCCGCAACATCAGATTGATATGGGAATATAAATATTGAAGAAAATCGGCTGAATGGTTTAGCTTCTAGCGTTGTTCACTGACCGAGGGACAGACGTTTCTCTGTCATTCGATTTTTCAGTATTAATGACCCACAAAACATACATTCTGGCTAAACCACGTGTTAGAGGGCATTTTCTTTATTTAACAACTGCATTTACCCACTTTTTCGTTACGAGGGCGCTGTATTAATAGTTTTTCTGCGGAAAATTCTACGATATTCGCACAGCGTTACATAACTTTCTCTCTACTCCGTAACGATAAAGTAAAACACACAGGCACGATTTTTAATTACAGCGTCCAGGCCTATGATAGAGCAAAGCACAAAGCAATTATCCACAAGCTAACAAAGATAGGTACCCCAAAATATCTTATTCAAATAATATCCAACTACCTAAACAATAGAACGTTGTTAGTATCTATCAACAGTCGTCAATCAAATCAGAGACCAATAAGTGCAAGTTTACCACAGGGATCACCATTGTCCCCTACCCTTTTTAATGTATATGTATCTGACCTTCCGAAATTAGACAACTTAGAAACGGGCCCATTCGCAGACGACACGGCAATTTACCTAGCTGGAGATTCCCTAGCTAATATCAGAAATTCTCTTCAGTTGTCAATCTCAATCTTATAGACAGCTGGGCTCCATATTTAAAAATCAAACTAAATTACACAAAAACAGTTTTACAAATATTTACCCTAAGACCATATAGATCTCCAGCGCCGATCACAATAAATAATGAACCCATTAACTGGATCCGCCCAAACAGTTCCGTAAAATACCTCGGTCTTAACGTGGATACTAAACTCAACTGGAACCAGCACATCAATATCAAAATACAGCACGCAAAAAAATAGTTACTTCAACTAAAACCCATTATTAGCCGATCTTCCCACATGCCATTCCCAACAGCCATAAATATCTACAAAACCATCATTAGACCACTCCTTCTTTACTCCTGTTCAGTTTAGATCTCCGCTGCAAAAACAATCATCAACAAGCCTCAAATAGTCCAGAGCTAATTTCTTAGAACGATCACAAATGCTTCTTGATTTGTCACAAACTTATAACTCTACAAAAAATTCCAACTTGACTTCATAGATCACCATATAACATATCTGTCCATCCTGTTCTATCACTCATACCTCTTTCCATACTAGGCATTCCTATTAAAATTTTCCAATCTAGATTGTTTTAGAGATGTCTGAAGAAGATTTCCTCACTCCAAAACAGTTTGTAATTTAATTAAAGGTAATTAGAAAGAAAATCTTCACATGTGTAAAGTCTGTTATGTACTGATCTATGTATACTCTACAAAATTTTAATAAAAAAATGAAATTCTATAATTTGTTCAACAATGCCTCTCATTAAGTGGTCGCACGCGTAGTGCAACCCGCAACACACAGTCGGTTTAACAATACGTGTAGAGACATCGATCTGGCGCAATTTTTGAAAATTCGGTGAGTCAAATAAAAAGGAGGTCTGCGCTTTTTTAAGCGTTCTTTCTCTATCCGAGGAAAAAAAATTGAAGAAAAAATTGAGAGCCCTTTTTGAAAAAAATATTAAATAAAGAAGTTTAGTTTTAAGCACAAATTACGCGAAAAGTACTCATTTTTAAACAAATTATGTATTGATTATTTAAAGATCCAATGTTTAAGAATATATTTCATTCAGGAGAAAAATCTCTATCAGCAATATTGTACTTTTGGAATGTGTATTTTTTGCAGTATTCAAAATTACAGTTCCCTAAAATTGGCACATATGTCACACTTTAATGCTTTATCTAAGAAAAATTTACAAAAAAAAAATTGAAGGGTTTCTTACACGATCCAAACTTCGTCCAAACTCGAGAGTTTTCAGGAGGCAACAAAAACTTAATAGCTAGATGTGCATAGTAATGTAATTATGATTTTCCCCGCCTTTCTTTCAATGTGTTTGGCACTTCTCGAAAGGAAATGTCCCAGAAGATAGCGCAAGTTGTAGTGAATAATTTAGTGAAATATCTCAATATATGGAATTTTGGAGTTATTTGGTTATTGAAAGGAACCGTTTTTGGTGTCGTTTTTTAGAAAATAATTGTTTAAAAATTGCCTATACTTCAAGCAAACTTTCGTAAAAACTGCACATATTTTCTAAATACTCTCCATGACCTTCTTAAAAGACCTGTCTTTGAAGAACCGTTTTGTTAAGGACAAAATCTCTTTCTTCAACACTTTAATTGTACGCCGAAAATATTCCGAAATTTTGCATTTTTTAAACATTAGAGAATTTTGTTTTAAGTGTCTTTTGTTCGATACAAGGAGAAAGTATAATAAAATATTTGAAGACATTTTTGAGAAAATTTTGGAAATGTGTTTGAGGTTTCGTTTAAAATACCCCCAAAATTCCAAATATCTGATTTGAATATTCAGGCTCGTGAGCTTGTCTAGATCAATAAGAAAATATGAATTTTGAAACTTTCTGCATGGTATATCCTTTAGAAATGACCACAGACCTCTGTCGTGAATCAATATTACATTCTCGCCTTACAACGTACATAGTAAAGAGGAAGTATTGCAATGTTGCGGCAAAAACAAATGAATTTTTAGCGTGTTTTGTTTAATAGACATAATTTTGCTACGTTTTATTGTAATTCCGTCGCTCTGTTTCTTAAATTGTCTTTTGCTACATTATTTGACTTATAATACCGGTGTTCATTGCAGTACGTAGAGAGGAAAAGCGTTAGACACCAACGAAACGTAACAAAATGTAAAACTTAACACACTGATGTCATAGTTGACTTGCCCTCTATGGTCCTGAATTCAATATTTAATATTGTTGATAGTGATATTTACTTAAATGAAATCTATTTTCAAAAAATCCGATCTTTAGAAAAAGTTAGCTTACAATTGTTTGAACAATTTAGTAACTTCTTTCTTAATTTCATTTTAAAAACATTTTCTCAAAAACTGGCTCCAATTTTTAACTTTTCCATGGATAAAGTAAAGGGCGCCTAAAAATGACGCAGATCTAATTTTTTCTGAGAATTTTTGGTATTCTGAAAAGTTAGAAATAATGCGAGAAGGCATGTGTAATGAAAGTAAGGACTAATATTTTCGGTATCAAGGACCCACAGAACATGAATTCTGACTTCACAAATTGTTAGGGGAAGTAATTATCTGCATCTGATATATATATATATATATATATATATATATATATATATATATATATATATATATATATATATATTGCATTTTCATTTTTAATTTCTCGCCATACTACGAACCTAGGAAAGAGAAAATGTGCTGCGGCAGAAACTGGCGATTTTTAGTTAGAGAAACATATTTTGAAACCCTGGTATCGAATATGTTTCTCTAACTAAAAATCGCCAGTTTCTGCCGCAGCACATTTTCTCTTTCCTAGGTTCGTAGTATGGCGAGAAATTAAAAATTAAAATGCAAAATGAGATTGGAAACCTTATTTAATGTTCACCGAGGTGTTGATTTAAGAAAATGGACGCGATGGTAAAGTCGACAAAGACAGGTAGGGAGAGCATGGGGACGTGACTATTTCTCAATAAAGGAGGGTCTCAAGGGGTTCGAACAGTCTCGTAAAGGAGCTCTTGTACGACAAGTACTTCCTGTAAGTTGAGGGGTCTCTCAAGCTCCGAGAACAAAGCACACGTATTTTCAACCGTTGAGAGGTCTTGAGTCACTAACCCCTTCGGCCCCTAACCTCCGTGGAGGGCACTGGGAAGTGATGGTAGATGAAAGCAAATACCTATGTTCTGCAAAATATCCATTAGAAGCATGAACTTGTTCTTCTGATTTAGTATGTGATAAATGCTTCCTCTCGTTTGAAGCCTATAAATGTTTTCTCTCTTCCCTAAGCGAGTTCTAAAATACACACAGTCGAACGATACGAATTTTGAACTTTGAAAGTTTGGTTATTTTCATTTTAATACCAAATTTTATTAACAGAATTCGTATGAAGATATTTAGAACGTTTTATTTCATTACCCATCATTATAATTGATTATAATTGATTATTGATTATAATTGATTCTAATTGATTATAATTGTGGGTTACCTGTATTTCAACTGCCAGGGAAATCTTATCTCATATCTTAATTTTTGTGTTGTGCCAGTATTGCTGCTCAAGAATAGTATTACTTGGCCATTCCTAGCGAAAACGTATGAAATATTAGCTCAAAATATATAATTTGTTAATTTTCATGTTAAACTAGGAAAAAAATTATTAGACAATTTTATTATTACAGATGTATTTCCCTTGTAATAATGCAAAGTCAATTTTGTAATTTGAGCGATCCTCCGTAAGTCGAGAGTTCATGCACGCGCAATTTTTGGCAATTCAATGCTGTAAAGTCGTTTAATCTAATGCTAGTAGTTACACAACAAATGTGTAAAAGAGGTGATTATAGAACGTGTAAACGATGAGGAACGCTGAAGGAACGTGAGCGCTAATGTTTAAGATTTATATATTCACTAAAATTGCGTGCATATTAGTTTTTTAGGTCTCCCCTATTTACAATACAAATGTATTTAGGCGAATGCACTTAGCTAATAAATGTTATGGGATCACATTGGCTGTAGAAATTCTGTATGTGTATGACACTCAGCATTATTTTAAAGTAGTGGTGCTATAACATTACGTTCTTTCTCATATTACATGTAACGGATGCGTAATATAATTTGGCAAATTACATCAGATTAATTCTTCAGGCAAACTCTTTCCAGAAAAAGAAAGACTGGAGATTCGATTTTTCAATTTTTTTAAACATTTGAAAGTTCCTTCATTGAATGATCGAACATATTTCTGTGTTATAAAATCACTTTGAGCTACTCGAAGAAAAAATTTTAAGAAACAATGTTTTCCTGGAAATCGAACACCAGACCTTAGATTGGTAAGACAGCCACTCGACTATCGATCCCAAGTCCTAATATTTGAAACACAAGTCATTGTTCTTCCTACGAAAATTATAGCGATTTAACTCACTTCAGTACTACATTTTAAATTTAACTTCTGCAATTTTCGAAAATTAAAATTTTAAATTTTTCTAATACTCGAGCAAAAAAATTGAAAAAAGTGAGTAGGCATTTTTGAGAAAATCTCGAAAAAACCTATGGGCTTCATGTTAAGTACCCTCCAAAAATTGAAGATCCTTTTCAAATTATAGGTGCTGTGATAAAACCCGGAGCGATCGGCGAATATTTGGCTGAAAATCCTATGTACGGTTTATAACTAGTCTTGTTAACAGACGGGCGGACAACTTTTTGACAAAACTTTCTGTATCAAGGATCCACTAAAGGTGGGGGTTTGTGATTACATTTCATTTTACGTGACCAACTAAGATTTGGTCACATTATAAGAAAAAAGAGGCTGCTAGACACTTTTTCTCTTGTAGAAAATTCATATTATTTTTTGTATACTGCGAAAAATTGAAACTTTCTGATTCAAATAGTCGCATACAAAAAATACAAACACCTTACTACGTGAGAGAAAGTATTGTAATAATGCACCGAAAACGGCGATCTTTCGACAGAAACCGTTTATTGCCGAACCCTGGTAACAAAAAAGTGGATAAATCTTGTTCCCATATGTAGTAAATTACTACCTCTAACATGTTGTGTATTCAGAATCCATGTTCAGGATCCTTGATACCGAGAAAACGATTGACAGCACTACGTCTGTCTGCATATGCGTCCGCCCGTCGCCATTCAGTCGATTTTCTCCAAAATCGACATTTCCCGATCGATCCGAAAAAACTTATGGCCCATATCGTGGCTAGTGGCGGCTATCAGCTGAGAACTGAAACACCGGTCGTGAGTAATGCCGGTTTGTTATTTTCAGTGTATTGTTTTTTGATGATATTTACATAGCTCAGTTACATTAACTCCACATATGTTTGTTGACTTACTAACTAAACTAAAATTAATCTTAACGCTAGCATTGCGGTCAAGGAAACCTAATGCTCATCTCTAATCAGGGTTCATTTAGGAAAATTTTTGTAGCAATTTATGGAAAGGGTACTTATTTTTTATTCTTGTGGAATAGATAGGGTTTCTGGCTAGGTTGAATCCGGTTAAATTTGGTATCTGCATTAGGCTGGAATAGAATTGGATGGATAGTTGTAGAATGTGCTGGGTTGTGGGTTGGAGATTGAATTCTTTATGGAGCTGTGCATTAGATATGAACCATGGTGCGTTGATAACTGCCCTTAGGAACTGATTTTGGATCATTTAGATTTTGTTACGATTGGTTCTAGCTGCATTTAGCCACATTGGGCATGCATACAGTAAGAGTGGTCTGACTATTGTTTTATATATTGCGAGTGTGGAGTCATATGGTAGATGGCTGTTTCTGTTGATTAATGGTTTTAATTGTAATAGTTTGTTTTTTGCCTATAATACTTTATTGTCAATGAGATGTTTCAGTTTAGTTTTGTATCAATGTTTACACCTAAGTATTTTATTGGCTTGTTTGATGGGTACCAGATTATCGTTTCATTGTTTAATGTCAATGGGGAAGCAGAGGTATATGGTCTTAGTGTGAGTATCTTAGCTGCAAAGTCGAAATAAAAATTAACCCAATTAAAACTGCAGCTAAGATATTCACACTAAGACTATATACCTCTGCTTTCCCGCTCACAACAATCAAAAATAGAATGTATATATGTGTGTGTGTGTATATATATATATATATATATATATATATTGTGACGTCACGGGATTAAACGAACCCGTAACGCCACCATAAGCCACGAGAAAAGACCAGAACACCGAGAAATAGGGTACGCGGCGGAGCGATGGTCCGAGAAAGCGACATCTACCCGCAGGTTTTCGCACTCCGATGTCCGAAGTTGCGGATAATATTTTCTTGAGAGGGCGCGAAGGAGGAGAAAATTCACCCCTCAAGAAATTTCCCCAGGCGGAGTCACATAACTACCGCGACGCACTTTGGGAAAGCTCTCTTACAACTTCGACAGCGACGGCGACTCAACTTAATACTTCGGCGATAGTCATTGGTTAGTGCAGGAGTATAATTTTACTTGCTTAGTTAAAGCTGATTTAAGAAACGCGGTAATAAGTGATAGAATTCAGAAGTGAAGTGCATGTACAGTATTGGCACTAACATTACGCGAGTAAGCAAGCGATGTGATTGCTTGAACCTGAAATAGTTTCATAATTGAAATAAATTCGCGCAGAAGGACTAAACGAAATCCAGTATTTAATTTAGTACGCCACGATCACGCACGCTCAAAGTGTGGTATGTCGGCCGAGTGCTAGAAGCGTTCAATTCAATAACGTTAGTTATTCAAAGCTGGGAGCGCGAACGACGCGGCAGGCGGCAGAAGGACGACTCCAGTGAAGACTCAAGCGTAGGCGAGGACTTGGACCAAATACGTGGATGGTACGAGCCAGAGATCGAGAGAAAGGTCTGGAATTTGGACGTGTGGCGGCATTCGGAAAGAAGTGGTGTAACCGCGGGACATCGAACCAGTCAAGTGACGTGGCGAGGACGGCGAGCGACCGAAAACCCCAAGGTTAACTGATGGCGAGCGGGAAGGAGATGTCGAGGTAAAGAACTGGCAACTTCTATGCGGCAATTTGTTGGGAAACCGTGTAGCTTTAAATACCAGGCGAAGCGTCCTAAAATAGGTGAAAGTTCCAAGTAATTACTGGGAGAAATATTTCGAACGTATGAGCGGCAGTTTGATTTCATTCCACCAAATTTTTAAGCATACCTTGTACAACTTTTCTAAAGTAAATTATAATTTTTCATGTAATGTAAAGTAATCTTATTTGAAAGTCTGTTTCCATTGTATGATGTCAGGGATAATTAGTTGCTATAATTTGTAAAGGGTACGATTTAAGTAACGTGTGTGTCACGTTTATTCTTGTGTTAGAGTTTACAGCATTGTAATAAATGCGCAGCTTAAGGCTGACCTCTGTGAAGTCTGTAATAGAATAATTGTAGAGATCCACTTAAAGGGCCGTGCACGGAGAAAAACTTAAGATTAACAAAAGTTAAATGAGGTACATGAAATAATTCATAAAGAGGTAGAAGCAAAAGTATTGTGAATATTACTTATTGAAGTATTCAGTCAGTCAAGGTGCCGCCTATATATTTTTTTGTGATTGTTTTTTTGTTCGTTTTCTTTGCAGTGACCATCTACGCAAAGTGCATACTTTATTGTATATTTGTGCCACTGTGTAATTTGTTTTATTGAATATATGCTCATTTTACCAGAATTTTACATAATTCATTGTGTCAAGGGTTCAGACCTTTCTCATACCCGAAATATCCTGCTTCCTGAGAATTCAAAGTTCGCCTCACGAGCATTCATGGTTTCACGCTTCATCGCCACCGGCTGGAAGGTAGTAGGTGGGCGTGTTATAATATATATATTCTATTTTTGGTTTTTGTTAGTGAGGTTCCGGAGGAGTAAATTGCTGTGCCGTCAGCAAACTGGGCTATTTGTATAGGGTTCAAATTCGGAATGTCTGCTACATATATGTAGTGGGTGAGAGGGGGGATCCCTGGTGTAAGCCTGCGTTTATTGTTTTGGGGGTTTGAATGGTGATTATTTACTGCTACTGAGAATGTTATGTTTTCTAAAATTTCTTTATAATTTCCGTTAAGTAATATGGGGTGCAGCTTTTTTTAATTTTTTACATTAATACTTGATGTCAGATTCTATCAAATGCTTGGGATATGTTCAAGAATATTGCTATTGTATGATATTATTTTTAAATTATGAGTATGAGCAATGCCGGTAACTGCATACCCGAAGTTAGTAACCACGACTTAGACAGCGGCCTCGCGCTAGGGCCAAAATGCCCAAGTGCCCCCTAGTAACGGTAGCAACAATGTAAACTTTACGAACAACAGTGGAAAAAGAAGTTTCAATGATAGCAGTGATGAATCATTACCGAATAAAAATCATCAAACAGCTCAGACTATGTACACTCAGTGCCGATTAAAAACAGATACGCACCACTAAAGAAAATAAATAAAGAACCTTGATAATTATTAAAAAATTACAAAAAAATCCTTTTTGAAAGCGTTGAGAATTAAACAGGGAAATAAAAAAAAAATCAGTGCACCTCAGATATTAAAAAAATCGAATCAAATGAATGTTCAAAATCATTACAGATTACAGAAATGCTATCAAACATTTAATTAATACCAGTAGAAGATTCCACACCTATAAGGACCCCGCTAACAAGAAATTTTCAATCATGTTCAAAAACTTACACACATCAATAACCCAAGAAGTCTTGAAGGAAAAGTGTTCATCATTAATTAATGTCACACAACTATATAAAAACAACACCCCATACCATGTCGTAGCCATAGAATTTGACCGTCGACACAGTATTGAATCAGTGCTCCAAATTAAACAAATTTGTAATTTGAGTATTAAATGTGAACAAAGACGAAAAAACAAAAGCCCTGTCCAATGTCTGCGCTGTCTGGACGTTGGGCACACCAAAAATAACTGCAATGATACAATCGCTGGTAATTACTGTACAGAAAACCATTACCCAGTAAATTGTCCTCAACGGGAACAAGTACCGATTTGTAAGAACTGCAAGGGCCCCCACTGTGCAGATATAGGAACTGAGGAAAGTTCTTACTTCAAGAAACTTATAGACCCACCCCAACAAATGCGCAAGCAAAGAATCCCAAAACTAAATCAAACAATGGCAGGCCTCCCGCACCCTGACTCTCCACCCACAACTTCCCAATTCTCCAATCAAACTATCAAATTTCAAACTTCATTTATACGAATAATCATCCTAGAATAAATCCAAATACTCATTTCAATCAAAACTCCGGGCTATCAACTCATCAAACTCTTCTTCTTCTTCTCCACTTCAAGGGTAGGTCTCTGACCTGTTTCGGCTTCTATGAATTCCATCTTTTTAGTTGTCTTCCTGGGTCTCTCCTGCCTTGAGGTCTATACTTAAATGCCTGCTTTGGAATGCGAGTCTCTTCCATTCTTTCCACGTGTTGTAACCACTCCTGTCTGTAACATTGTACCTTGTCATTGATTGCTTGAGCGTTTAATTCTTTTCCAGTTTCCTCATTTCTGATTTTATCTACTCTGGCACATTCTTTTACAGATCTCAAGAATTTCATTTCTGCAGACTGTAATGCCTCTGTATCGTTCTCCCTCAGAGTCCAGCATTCACTTCCGAACAACAGAGACGCGACAGCCATTACTTTATATATTCTCATTAGAGTATCTCTGAGTGTTTTATTTTTAAGAGTTCGCCGAATGGTTCCGCATATATTCTGGTATTTATGGATGTTTTTCATGTGTATCCACTTCTGTGAAGAACGTTATGTTATGACCCAAATATTTAAAATGACTAACTTGTACCAGCGTCGTATTTTCCAAAATTATTTTGGTTCAAATAGGATGTTCTCCTACAAATGTCATTGTTTTGTTCTTTGTTTTTTAAATCTTTAGATTATATCCTTTGCAAGCTTGGTTTAGTTGGTGAATAGACCTCTGTAAGTCGTCCTAACTTTCTTGGATTATAATGATTATCAGCCAATAAGGAGTGTATGTAAATACATTGAATAGAATAGTGTCATTTCTTGACATTTCACAGGCATTCGACCAAGTATGGCACGGAGGACAATTATACAACCTCCGAACAATGGGAACACCAACTTACTTAGTAAACGTCATCAGAAATTTTCTAACGGATAGATCCTTTACATTTCACACACTATTCAACTTATACCCATACCCACTATATACGCGGACATACCCACTACAATACTCACCCAATTACCACAATTCGCCGACGATACCGCAATCTACAAGTCCAGCCACTCACTTAAGATCATTAACGACAGGATACAACATCACCTAAATAAAATAGACAACTGATCAACATTGTGGAAAATCAACCGTAACCCAAATAAGCTGCTAAAATATTCTGTCTATGATCATTTTTCCACCCACCGCCATTACGCATAAACAAACACACAATTCCAAGGACACCACAAAACCAAACAGTAAAATACCTCGGGATGAACTTCGACACAAGACTCAATTGGAAAAAACACAAAACACTGAAACAACAAGCAAGCAAAAATAAAAATAGCTCGATTAAATCCCTAACCAACTCCAAAAGCTGTATATCCCTACCAAATGCCGTTAAACTTTACAAAACGATAGTCAGACTGTTAATTCATGCCCATCTAGAACAATGCATTTATTTATAACATCAAATTTCAAATTGTACAAAATAGATTTATCAGATTAGCAAAACATGCTCTATGGTTCATCTCAAACGTCCAACTTCATAAAGAACTGAATATATCGCCGATCATCAAACATATTGCACACCTTTCCAATAATTTTTACTCCAACCTAAAAACAATAAACCGAGCAGTCCACTACAACCTGGCCTCTTTAAATGACTTCCCTACTACAATCAAAAACAGAATATTTTTTCAAAGCGTTCTTGAACATTTTTTTCTATTAATTGTTCATAGTAGGGGTTCTTGTAGTTTTCTACGCCACTAGTAATGTAGTTTAGTGTTAAGGTTAGTATAAGTTATTTTGTAAGCCAGAAAAAGGAGATGAAATAGTAATTGTTATTGAACTGTGTAATTCCCAAACATTCAATAAATAAATAAATAAAAACCCAAGGCTCCGTGAGTTTGAAACGGTTATTTTGAGAGTACTCTACATGAAGTCTCGAAAACCCCTTCAAACGTTTCTCAAAAATAGCTCCAATTTTTTAATTAAACTTCGTCTTCGGATAGCTTAAAGAATGTTTAAAAGATTGGGCAAGTTTCATTTTCGTATAAATCGCTGCTTTCTTGAAAATTGCAAAATTTCAAACTATTTGTCAGCGAGAAGACATTAATGGCCTCTCGTAAATATTAACAATAATTCAATGTTGCATTCTGAAAGATTGAAATATTTGAGAACAGAAAAACGACTGACCTGGAATCCCTGGCTAAGGAAAAGCATCTCCAAATGTAACTAAGAAAACTAGACTTGACTAGTAGGATATCATTCAACATTTTCACTCAAAAACAAGTTACTAAAATAGAAAACAATAATAATCACCATATGAGCCTGCGCATCCAAATTTGGGGCACATAAGTAAGACAAAACTGAAGATTCCAATCAAATACTTTAAGAGTTATCGCGGTAACGCTAGTGACGGCTATTCAGGGGAAGAACGTGAGCGCCACTTCAGTACTATTTTATTCAAGAATTACATTTTAATTTTTTTCTTATCAATTACCACAAGTATGTTGCTTTATAATAGTAATGAAAGGTGTTTTTAAATGGCACGCGCGCGGAACTCCTCTGGGCAGTTAAAACTCACGAAAGAGCCGATGAGTGCGCCACCGACCATGCCGGCCGTTGAAGAGAAGAAGGTCGCCTTTTATCACGCAATAACAGCGTAGACTCCACGCCGCTGCTGTCGTGCTGGTGAGCTAGCAGCCAAAGATACACGATTATTCTTGCAGTGTGAAATTCGTTCGTAATACGCTTCTTTAATATTGCTGTTGTGTCAAATATAAATACTGTTTATTAATGTAATGATATAATGTGTATTCTATTGGAAACGCCATTTCCACGTTCGAAAGACTAAAATAAGAATGATTGAAGTTGTAGGCGCCTCTGTACTGGTGCAAAAGTTAAACATTCAAGAGAAAACTACAAACTTAGTTTCAATCAGCTATTGTTTAAGGAATTCTCGTGATCGTGCTCCTCGTCAACTCTAAAAATTGTTTTGTTGGATTCGCTTGATTATTTGTAATGGAAGCACCATTTGTAATACAAGATGACTTGCCGCATTGATGAATATAACTTGATCGTTGCATAAACACTGTAATTCGGGAGAGCATATAAAATGAATTAATGGAGTGCATTTCAGTATTTATTAGCTCTTCACCTAATTTCACATCCATGAGCCGCCTCTGGGTAGCGTTCTGGTTTATTAACAACACATCGTTGCACAGAGAACTAAAAATGCGGACAGTCTTGGAAAGAGTTGAAATAAGCAGTACAAGCTGTCTTGAACATCTGGAAAACATCCTAATGCCCTAGCCATCAATTTCCTACACATCCAAGATACCTAGCCTTATAATAATTTCACCCTTACAACTCAATTAAAGATTCTCCAGCAAGCCCAACCTCACCCCATTCTCAACTCCGATCCTCATCAATCAGAAACACAAACTTCTGCTATTTGTTATAAAGAAAAACTGACTGTGAGATATATATAATTGAAATACCTTTACCAACAAATGTACTATTATGCTTGAATTATGGTTACTGATTATTTCCTATAAATAGAATGAATTCTTATTTTAGTGAGAATAAAAATGCTGGCATGGCTTTTTTTATTTTTTATTATTTTTATTTTTCTTGAGAGGAAGTTGTTCGGTTAAACTCCCATACAGAAGTATTGCAGAGTTGCGGAAGAAGTATAAGAATCTGCTTAAGACAATACTTCAGAAGAATATCCCAAGGGATCCTCAGGGCTTCCAGCAAAAAAGTCTGTTTCATATACTAATCTAAAAGAACTGAGTATTTCTCTGAATATTCACAGGTCTGTGTCAGAATTACACCTTTAATCAGCCAGTGCCCATTCATCTACTGTGGTCCGAAATAGGAAAGCTGTATCTACGAGCTTTGTAGGAACTCTGAACACTTCCAATTTATGAAAGAATGAAAATAATTTTATAACACTGCACAGAGTGTTTACCGAGTTCATTAAGCGTTGTTTTTCTTACCCCATATATCAAAGGCATATCTCTCTGTAGACCATTTACAATTTCCAAGCCAATTGTGAACGAAATTCAACAGACCAAAACCTGAGCAATTTCCTGCGTCTCTTAACTGTAGCAAGGAACACGTTTCATGCGAGGCATTACATCCCTAAATTCAAAGCGCTAGTCCGTGGCAGAAAGCGCTGCTGGGCAACGCCGAGAGTTGTTCGCATTTCACTGAGCCAACGCCCTAAACTGTGTAAGCGGATTATTACGCCCCGTGGTCATGCGTACCTGCAGGCGCGCCTGAAGCCATGAAGACAGGCGTGTGCGCGGAGACGGCTCGTCCCTTCGTCGGCGCTGCTCGAAAGAGGAAGATCCACCTGAAATGACTTACGGAGCGAAATTTCCGGAGCACCAACTCTCAGTGGGGCAAATGACAGCTAAACCGGGCAGAAATCAGAAATACCAAAAGAAATTTGGGTGGAAATGATTGATGTTTTTGTGTGTAAGAGCACTTGCACGAACATGTCCTAGAATATCGCGCCTCTTGGTCTGTCCGTCACTATAGACCTTTCAGTTCATGCGGGAATCTACTGGTGACCTCACGAACATCGCATTGGTGAAAATTTAGTTTCTTATTCGTGTTGTTTTTCTGTCAGTGGGTAGAAAGAATAGTATGTTTTTCCCACAGAGGCTTCGAGTTCACGTATTTAATGTTATTTCATAAGTGACAAAGTACTTAGAACTTAATATTCACAGGAAAAAAAACTGAAAAGAAATAGCGTTTAACATTTCAAACTTACATTTCATTTTGTTATACAGTTGTCTTTACTTGCTACTTTTAGCTACTTTCTTCACAGGAATGTATTTTATGGAAGAAACGGAAAGTGAAATAATCGGAAATTAAATCGAATATGAAATACAATCCAAAGTGAAATCATATTTAGGTATTTCATATTTATAATGCTAATGATCTTTCTGTTTTCATTAAAAGTGTTGTTCCTCTTCGTCTGCTTCATGATGAAAATATTGATCAACAGAAATCGCGACCTTCATCGACAAGATATTGTACACCTGTTAACTTACAATGTGTAAAAGAATCAAAGTGTCCATTAAATAAATTCAACAGAGCTGACAATGAAATAACAAACATTTAAACAAGTTTTTGGAAATAGTTCACAATCTATTTGCTATAGTTGGCAGAATAATTCGTAATGCACTAATTGAAACAACTTCAACTCAAAAGTGACAGATAGATGAAAAAGGCAGATGAAAGAACCTCGAGAACACTACCGCGAACCTATGATGCTAGCTAGCGCTTCTGCATGGAATGACCGGCATTTAACTCGTGTTAAGAAGTGGAACATGAGCGCAAGGCAAGGTATCGTGCATAAATGGATATACATCTTGTGAAGAACTGAGAAGCCAGGTTGTCCACCTCAAATTCCACATGGGTCGACCGAGATTTGAACCCCCCTCACTCAAGAGGTGGGAGGTGAGCCATCATATCACTACACCCCAGGACGCTCACGCATAAATAGATAACTGCAGTTCGGTTCTTGTTCATCTTCCAAAGTTGTGTCTCGAGAATTAAACATCTAAAAGTATGACGAATGCATTCTCATCCCACGTCGTACAACAAATAACTAAAAACAACGGCAACAAACTTGTATCAGAACGAGTATTTCTTGCCATGACAAGAGCACTGGACTCTCAAAATTGTTTGCATTTCCGAACGGAAATTAAAGAGATCGACGCCGATCGCGACGTACCTGCATTGTTGGCAAGTCGATTTATTTCGGGAAATTTTCGCGCGGCCTAGGACGCGGCGCCGGCGCCAGGTGGGCGCGAGGAGAGGGGCGGGGCGCAGCGGGCGGCGGACGGCGCGACGCCTTTCGCTGACAGGTGATGAATTCCTCCAGCCGCGTGCATATGGCGTGAGCGGTCAGCATACATCACGACAGCGGCGCGCATCAGGCGTAGCACGCGCCGCCGTGCTCGCCCGGCAGAGGTGAATTAATGCGCCCCCGACCGCCTTTGCCGCCCACGCCTTCCCCCGCACCCGCCTCCGCACCGGCTGCCACCGCTTCCGACTCTTCCTCCGCGTTTCGTTCCACCTTTCTCTACGCCATCCGCTCCTCTGCTGCAGCGTTTGTCTCTTCCTCCCCTTGTGCCTTTGCACCTCTCTCCACCATTACCTCTGATTTATCTCCTGTCTCCGCTTCTTTCTCCGCTTCGATCTCCGAATCTTCTTCTCTACTCGTAATTATTTATTGCTCTACATCTGCAGCTTCTCCCACTGCATTGTCATCCAGATGAGTGGCACCTTGGGAACACGATACTTGCCATACACGTCAGATATTCATAGAATTGTATTTGTTTAAGTGTGGCAACGTTGACTTTCTCAATTAATCAGCTCCAGAAGTACGGATGAAAAGTACAAGAGACGCGTGAGACAAAGGCCATACTCCAAACCGAATCACAACCAAACCACAAATAGTGTCAGAAGAGAGGTCATACTCTTGGTATTTTAAGATGAATAAACAAACAAATCAGTGTTAACTAACGCATTAATTTTCCATCTATTTCTTATCAGTAAGAGTTAATGAACCAAAACAAATAACTGAGTGTGTATGAGAGACAAGAAGGGAGAGAGAAAGAGAGAGAGAGAGAGAGTGATGGAGAATGAAAGAGAAATGGCATCATAGATTTTGATCTATTTTAACTCAATGAATTGCAATAAATTTCAGATGTGTAATGTAATGGTGTTCATTTTATATGGTGGAACTTTTGTGTCAAGCTTTTTGAATGATACATATTGGTTGCAAGAAATCTTAAATATATATGTTCCATCAAATTGTTTCCAGTTCAGACACCAATTGAATTGTCCTACGTCTGTGACTATACTACATTCAAATTCCTAGACACCAACGCACCTCACGATGCAGCAGACATCAACCGTTCTAGACACTGGCCTAATCTTGCCTAATGGGTCATCTGCCACAGGCTGGAGGTAATGCATCTAGGTTGTGTCTGTGTGTGCTTCTTGGTGATGGTGAAGGGAGGGGTTCTGTCGTCCCCGCCCCTATCCCTTGGTCCCCCTGCCCGCCCCTCCATACCTGAAGCGGCTACAGGTGCAGTGGTTCTGTACCATGCCATATGAACGGCTGCCACCACTATTCTCTAATACCTTCCCCAGTACTATTATGTGCCTTGGTACAGATTCTACTGAACCGACGTCGCCTTGGACGCACCTAAGGAAAAAACTCCATCGCTTTTCATAGGTACAAATAATGACTTAACACATAAGTGTTAAAATGATATTTTAATGTACTAAGAAGTAGAAAAAACGTATTAAATTCCATTGTTGCGTGCCTTAAGCCACGGCTCGGTGACTACCTATTTTTTATAAAAGATTCCAAAATCTAGTTCTACAGCGAAGCACCCGCAACTAAAATTGGAAATGTGCATATTTATCGCCGCAAAATTTTACAAAACTTCACGAGAATATTGTAAAGGGCGTAGAATTTATAACAGAATCGTTCTATATTTGAGAATTCTTTCAAGACAATTGTGAGTAGATATGAAGGAACCATTGAGATATTGTCGTAAGCAGGGAACATGTAACAAAAAAAAGCAAAATACGTTCATGTGTATATGTATTTATGTTTTCCTAAATATGTAAGAAGAAATAGAAAATATATGAAAAAAAATTAATTACTGTGTACAAAATTGCTCTACACCAGCTTTTGTCGAGCACAAATCGTCATTGATCAGATCTTAACATGGATTCGGAGCACCTAAAAGGTCCTTCTACTACAAAAGCGATGATACCTGTACTCTAGTTTTCACCACACAAGTTTTATTCGAAATATAAAATACGTTCGTTGTATGCAATGTTATTTACGAGTTGCTGGGCCGTCTTAGGGGGCTCGTGGCAACAAGTCATGTTCCCACACTGCCTCTGACCGGGAGGTCCTAGGGTTCGGGTCCAGAGGGTGGCAGGATTTTCGACACTAGCTAGAGAGCTAGGTCGAATTCAGCCGCTGTCTGGAGAAGAATTCTATCGGCCGGCTGCTCTGATCGGTAGTCTTCCGTGGTTTCTCCGATCAACACTAGGCCGGAACAGTACCCTAACAAACTGTCTACGGACCACGCGCGATATTTCATTTCTCTTCCCTGTACTATCCTCACTCCTTATTTAGTTTGAAAGAGAAGTGTTCCTTTCGCGAACCTTCGAGGTGACTGTTTTCAGGCACCTCGCTTGATTGATGCCGACCAATGGCAATTCAGGGTCTTATCGGCCTTTGCCTAATTGGCTAACATCACACTGGTCACAGGTTTGAAAACAACGTCGCTGCGCGTCATCCCCTGACGTCATCCGCGCTCGGTCTTCAAATGTCATGATGGCTTCACATAGGGTGTAGCCATCTCTCGGTTGACGTATGAGGGAAATGGGCTACGTCCGTTTCGTCTCATTACATACACGTGTTTATGTATTACTACATAAACACGCAAAAGTGTTTTTCCGCACTGAGTCTCGACGTCCGGTGCTCAGAGTTAACTAGCCGTCAGCCTTACCACTATGTTACAGAAGTGCCGTGTTGTTTGATCTCTTGGTCGACGCTTCAAATGTAATTGTCTCAACTCAATATTTCCAATACTCAACTTTTGCAATTTTCAAAAATACGAATTTCGACAATAATTGCACTCGTGCCTTATTTTTCACCGTCCGTTGCTACATACGTGTAGAAAGTTAAATAAAACTAGTGGTGCTCCAATAGCACATACTTTTTCGCATTATTCCTCAATTTCCAATTTTCGAAAATTTAGAGAGTTCAACGAAAATTAGCCCCACGATATTCTTTCAAGCGTCTCTTCTTCTATTCATGAAAAAAATTGAAGGAAAGCTTTGGAAGGGTTTTTGGGAAAATAATTTTTATAAATTACATTATTTCATTCCTAAATTACGAGAGAACTACTAGTTTTTCCAAAAACTTTATGTAACCTTTTACATAGCTGATTTTTTGAACTGACTTTGTCTAAGACAAAAATCTCTACATTGATCAAATAATATCAATTCTGAAGAAATTCCTTTGAACAGAATATGCTCTGGCCCTGACCACAGATAGACGAACATTCGGACGGAAAGGCTTTTGCCGTCAATTCATTTTTCGATATCAAGGACCTACAGAACATGGATTCTGACTACACAACGTGTTAGATGAAGTAATTTCCTGTATATAGGAACCAATTTCACTCACTTTCTCGTTACCATCTCCCCCTTCTCGATTAGTTTTTTCGTCCATTCTCTCTGATGCTTTGAGTAAATGCTGAGATGGACCCTTGTTTTTCCTCTGGATATAAATGTATCTTCACTATCTGTGCACGTCTTCTAAAACTCAGTGGGAAAAACAGTTATTCAAACGATCGTTCTTCATGTTATCGTGGTAGAAGTATATTCCTTTACGAAGAAACTTATGAGGGACAAGAGCCCAAATCTATCTCAGATTTGCCGTTGACAATTGTATTAGATCGGCCATGCCAAAAACGCTAATTTCTTTCTGTATTCATAATTCAACTGGTAAATGGCTTAGGGTAGGCATCCCAAAATTAAGAAAAGGTGAACAGAATACACTTCTCCCCGTAGCACGTCACACATAGTTTCTGTTTTGACGTAAAATAAATAAAACCAGGGCTCGGCAATGAGAGATTTTGTGTGGAAAATTCACCGTTTTCCGGCGCAAGAAATCAATACTTTATTTTTGTACGAAGTATGACGAGAAGGTAAAACTATACAAACTACAAAACTATACTTCTATTTCAAAAATCAAAACTGATTAAATTTCTGGATAATTAAAAATAATAGACATTGCGTATACAACATGTTACTTGTCCCATGGTTTCGAATTGTTTCGCAAAATCGCATTTCGACATCCTTTATAACTTATGAGGATGGTTCATAGTTGGTGGGCCACTCTGGACTTTCATATTGCGTTGTGGAACAGTAACTTTCACTTTCTCACATAAAACTAACGTAGAATAGAGAAAATGTAATGAAGAAAATATTGTTTATCAGAAGCGTTGTGTGAAAATGTGAAGCAAATAAATACTTTTTTTAAATTTTTGAACATGAGTTGAGATAAAACTTCAATATTTTTGTGTTATCTAATATTGTAAGTCTGAGTTGACAATCTATACACACCAAATAACTTAAAATAAAGAAATTAAACGACATAAAAAACATTAATACAATTACTCGTAGATGATTATTATTATTATTATTATTATTATTATTATTATTATTATTATTATTATTATTATTACTTTCTCGATACGGAGCAATTATGAAATGTTACCCAAAAATCCGGAATATTTTCGGCTGAAAAACTCTTATTACAGGGACCTGGTAACAAAAAAGTGTATATATACAGCTTCTAAATTTTGAAAAATCCTTTAACATATGGTGTAGGCAGAATCCATGTGGTGTGGGTCCTTGAAACCGAAAAATCGAATGACGGCAAAACGTCTATCTGTCTGTCTGTCTGTCTGTCCGTCCATCCGTCCGTCCGTCTGTAAGCCTCTCTGTCCCTCCGTCTGTTAACAACGCTAGCGGCTAAACCGTTCACCCGATTTTCTCCAACCTTTTTACATTTTTTATATATTTTACTTCAAAAACAGTTAAAAACTGTGTGTGACGTGCTACGGGGAGAAGTTAATTCTGCAAACATTTTCAAAATTCTGTGATCTCTACACTAAGCCATATACTACTTGAATTTTGAGAACAGAAAAAATTAGCGTTTTTCGAAAGCATTAAAAAAAGCTCCAATGAAATAAAATCTATTTTCAAGGATAAACGAGCAATAAATTTGGGCTCTTATCCATCATGTCCTTCGCTAAGAGATAATATTTCCTGCCGCGAGAACATGGAAAAGATAATTTGAATAATTATATTTCCCACTGAATTCTCGAAGACGTGCACAAATAACGAAGTTACATTAACGTCTAGAAGAAAAAAAGGGGGCATCTCAGCATTTGCTCAATGAATCAGGGAAACTGGACAAAAAACCTGATCGAGATGGAGGTTATTGACCCGGAGGCAGTGCTACAATACTTGTTACAGATTGTTTAGATTTATACAGTCCAAATGGTACATAATGCATTAAATATCACTGTTAAAATTAATGTTACTTTGCTCGCGAATCTCAGTATAGTCTTTAATTCGATAGAAACAGTTATGCAGAGAAACTTTTATTGGGTTTAATTTTAATTAAATCGTTTAATGTATCTGGCAAATTAAAAATGTATTGTATGTGAATTTTTTGTAATGAGCTGTTGATACTGTCACCTGATGAATATGATTTCTACGTCGAGTGTTATAGTAATAGACTAATAATAGATCCAATTTGAAAATATGATATTATACTATTTACGGTTTATTTATTGCAAATAATGTTCGTATCATCCGCAAAGAGAACTGTTCTTCCGTTTTGAATCGTCGAGGGCATATTGTTTACGTACAGTAAGAAGAGAATACGGTCTAAAATAGATTTTGGGAGAACTCCACGTGCAAATCGCAAAAAGTCGGTAAGGTTGTACATAATGTTCCATCATTTTAGTAAGGTCATTTCATCACTCTCTGAGATCGTTGTTTAAGATACGAATATAACCAATCTAGAGCAATACCACGGATTCCATACGAAGGTAATTTTGAAAGTAAAATGTCATGATCAATGACGTCAAAAGCTTTTGAGAGATCTAAAAGTAACCCAATATGTGCTTCATTGATGTTAGAGGTTCCAAAATTTCAAGTTGGTTAGATCATTGTACGTTTATCAAGGACTGAATAAATAATGATATTATTAAGTAATGTAATAATAATAATAATAATAATGATAAGAAGAGGAAGAAGAAGAAGGAAAAGTAAAGAGAGAATGGAGGGAACAGGAAAGAAGGAGAGGGGTATGCGAGAACGAAAAGGGAATGTCACGTTGGAACTAGAGGATGATACAAGAAGAGTATATTTCAGATCGGGGAAAAATGAACTCTTTACGGCGAAGAAAAGCGAACCAGAAAGAGAGATGAAAGCGAGGCGAAAGAAGGCGAGGTGGTGAAAGTCGAAGCGGTGAAGCCGTGGCGTGGCGGGGAGGAGAGGGGCAGGGCGAGGTGGAGCGGAGGTGGCGCCGGCAAGGCATCAGGGCAGCGGAGCAGCCCACAGCTCCACCGCGCGGCTTTATTAAGAGCGAGCGCCGGAGCGACGTCAGGCGAAATGTTTCCGCCATTAGAGTGAGAGCATTCTTGTGTAACCTGACGCCCTGCACCTAAGCTAAGGGCAAAGCACCAAACAAAAACACAGCGTCAGTTTAAGAAAAACAAGGATCAAGGTATAAAGGGCCATTTATAAACGCCAGTGGAGGAAATAGCAGTGAAAAGCTGAAGGGCAGCTTTACACGGCCAAAAATGAGGAAGCCCTCTTTGCCTTTCGAAAATTGTAGAACTTAGAGAAATCAATTTACCCGAAAAATAGGTCAAAGACATTACCTGAGTTAGGGACTGTATCTTTCAATTTTAAACAATCAAATCACATTTCACTAGAAACCATTCACTCATATAATTGACAAACACGTATGTTGAGCATGTTCATACACATGCCTCATTAGTTTTTTCTGTAAAAATACGGAAGTAATGGAATACTATATTGAATTAAAACAACCATTATTTGAGAAATAAATTTTGTAGATAAATAAAGATATTTTTTAAAATATTCTTTTATAGTTACCACAAGTAAGCGCAAGTCACGAGTTGTGAAACTCACCTTGATATAAGAAGACAATAAAATAAAATGTTAAAGTTGATTAGTGTTTTCAAACATAAATACGAAAGCAACCCATATAGCAATAACGTACTCAAGCTCCCACGTCAGGTAGGTTCAAGCATCAACTCGAGATAAAAACTGTTGAGATTATGACATAAGAGATCAATCTTCAGAAGAGGCCTGCAAAACTGCGCCCGCGCGCGCTACTTCGCCGCCAGGGAAGCTCGGCGCTCGTATGGACATCGGTAACTTCCCTTGACTCCGCCCTCATTTCCCCCTCAAATCTAGAAAGTGGGAAACACTCTGAAGCTCAAGCGCGGAATGGAAGCGCAAAGCGTGCTCCACAGACCCGTCTGCTTGCAGGGTTTTCCCCAACCAGGTATCTTCCATTAGCGGCACACCGCACCGCCCCAGGCCTTTTTGTTACGGTCTTGCTCCGGCGTTCGCCTACTGTTGGTCGGAGAAACCACGAAAAACTACCGATCAGAACAGGCGGCCGCTAGAATTCTCCTTCAGACAGTGCGTGAATTCGACCTAGTAACTAGTTCGACCAAGTAATTAGTGTCGAAACTCCTGCCGCCACCTGGGACACGAACCCTAGGATCTCTCGGTCGGTTCTTTCATGGACCGCTCTTTCAAGAGACAAAACTCTTTGTTACACCTCCTTTTGTGAATGTAGGAAATAAGTGAGATTGTTGCACTCTTTAGTAAACGCGATTACGAAATAAAGTTCCTTTCGATTCAAAATGATTAATTTTACTCTCAATTAACAATTTGAAATATGGCTGATTGATTGATTTTTCGTTTTTCCGGGCGAGTCAACTGCTTCGGTCATTAGTCCCGTTAGTATAGTGCATTTTTTTGTAGGGAGATGACGGTGATCTTCCCCCGCTGGACAGTGAGATCCGGCGCCGACCTACCGTCGGCTAGTGGGGTTTCCCCCAACAATTTGAAATATGGCTGATGTATTTCATTTTATTGAGTAATTTCTCGGCTTTAGCAGAGGAAGTTGGAATTAATATCGCTTTGGGAACAATCACTGTCAACTGAATTTTCCGAAAGACTGTCATGAGCAAAGTACCGTGACGTACAGTAATCCGGAGCGATTTGAACAACCCTTACTTTTATATTTAGCGGCAGTTCCTCTGGACGCAGTTGCCGCACAGGCTAGTAAGGTAGATATTTTGCCCGCGAACTTGACATGCCAGCTTCAGAACTAAGGGAAGGTCAGTGAGAAGCTGGAAGCAGGTTACAAAGACATTGCTATCCATCATTCGCATTCATTATAACATACTTAAGACACACAGAGCACGCTTAGATGTCATTAATAAATCTTTGCTAATGCACTAAAGAATAAAGAATTCTTTCTCACATGCGTTCAAGAACTTTTTCTAAATTTAAATTTTGTATATTTCGCTGCTTTATTTACTCGTTTACAAAAGTACGTTTACGAGTGCCTGCGAGCGCACCTTAACGGTGCACCTTTACGAGTATTTGGGAATGTACATGAACTAGCTCTAGCATGTGTTGACGCGTATATGGCTTACTTGATTGTAAGGACGGAATTAAATTCCGTGGACCTGCGCTGTATGTTGTTTGAGTGTGAAAAACGTGTCCTATAGTTCTCAGTATACTAAATATCTGGAGAGAGTGAGTTTGGTAGGAAAGGAGTGTGTTTGTATGTCTGTATGAGGAGAAATTGATAAGAGTTTACACCATTCCACGTATTTTTGAATTTACGTTTTATGAATAAAAATATAATTTGTTGTCATCAACAAATCTACGAATCTATAAAAATAAAGACTACAATTATAATAACTATTGTTATCATAGCAATAAGCTATAATAAGTTAACAATAAGTTTTAAAAATGAAGAAAAACAAAAATATAATTACATATTTTGTAATTTTTTATGTGCCACTTTTAGAGGACAAAAATAGGGTAAATTTTACATCTAAATCATCATTATGAGATTTTAGTTGTCCGCCAAAAAATATCTATTTATTAAGTAAAGAGAAAACTTTGTACCCCTTTGTAAGCACATTGGGAGTATGGAGGAGTGTTATATATGGTACAGTTAAAATTTGTATGGAGAAGGAGGGCAGAAAGCTGAAATTTATGAGTGTGTTACAAATATATTAAATAATGTACCGTTGTGATGCAACCCGCAGCACACTGGAAACACTACTATAGTACATCGTTCATTACTTGGAAACGATGCGTTTTAGAGCCTTCAAACCTGTTTTTCGTGTCCATGGAGGGTCAAGTGTTTTGTTTTCTCTGCCCTGATCTACAAAATGATACATTTTTAGACATTTTATCCCAAGCTTAGCGTTTATGAGAATAATCCTTCACTCCATATTTGCATTTGTGCACGTGAAAAGCAAATTATTAATAATAGTAAAAATAATTTTTGAGCAAGAACGATATTAGTTGTTACAAACGTTTATAGTGATGTTATTTTTTCACTTAACATAACATTATACATAAATGAACTGTACCGGAGACAGTATATTCGATTTCCAAAGGACTTTGCTTTGTTGGTGGAGGTCAGGAGATAAGTTTGCGTTGTATTTCTCAGCCATGCGGGGGGGGGGTAAGGAGTCCAGTAATTCCCTTGTTTTCATAGATAGATTTTCATTGTTTTTCAAATTTCATAGGTATTACAAGCAATCAAGGCAAACAACACACGCTAATCACGCATTTGTACACGCTCGGAAGTTGACGTAAAAGAACAAAATTGAATTGCAGCCGAGTTTCGATCACTGGGGAACACTAGAACAAAACATGCATTCTGGAATGTGGTGGAGTAACATTTTCAATCCAAAAGTTCCATTAATAATAAAACGTTTCACTCATTGAAAATTTAAGGTACAGTTTTCATCCATGATACATTGCAACGAAATCCTTATTTACAAGAAATGAAATGGTTTCTTTCAGCACTCTTTGAGACGTAATACGACGTAAATAAAATTGGGCTTCAACTAAAATATATGTGTTATTATTATAATGGATATAATATGGAATAGAAATATAACTAGTGGTGCTAAAACTGCACGCAGTTTCTCGCCCTATTTTCACGCAAAATTACGCAAAACAATACTCAAATTTTCAAAAATTTTTTTTTTCAAAATTTAAGGAATTTTAAAAAAATGAAGGAATACTCCGAAAAGAATTTGAACTTTTGCAATTTTCGAAAAGTCAGGCTTCTGAGCGAACATGAGTCCTGCACATTCTCTTAAACGTCTTTTACACTATCCAACAACAAAACTTAATCAAAAACGATGGAGCCATTTTTTTGAGAATTTAGAAAATGTCCCAGGGGCTTCATGTAAAGTACCCTCCAAAATTAAAATATCGGTTTCAAATTCAAGGGGCCCCGACGTCAGCCAGATCTATTGGAGAATATCAGGTTTGGAGAAAATCAGCTGAACGATTTAGCCACTAGCGTTGTTCACAGACGGCCAGCCATTTTGCCGTCATTCGATTTTTCGGTATCAAAGAATGAACAAAACATGAATTCTGGCTAGACCACGTGTTGGAGGATTTTCCCCTCTAAATTTAGCAACTGGATTTGTCCACTCTTTCGCAACCACGGCCCGGCAATAAGAGTTCTTCTGCCGAAAATTTGCCGTTTTTTCGCTCAGCATTACATAATTTTCTCTCTACTCCGAAGCGAAAAAGTAATAATGTATGAAAAAGTCATGTAAAAATATTTTAAAAAATGCGTTGCTACAGGCTACTATTAACATACTAAATATTTTAATATATAATATAATATAATATAATATAATATAATATAATATAATATAATATAATATAATATAATATAATATAATATAATATAATATAATATAATATAATATAATATAATAACATACTAATTGTACACGAATACTGGACTATCCTTTTCCGACCGGCTTAAGTGTCTGAAGATATCAATTGGGTCACTACAGTGCATCTGACTGGAAAGTCCTAGGGTTCGAGTCCCGACGGTGGCAGGGTTTTCCATTAACGAAAGTATCATTTTGTTGTGCCGTAAGTGACGAATGCTGCTTGGATAGACTGGCTTCGCCGAGACTGGAATGGTGCTACAGGAAAGAGTGTAGCTGAAAGTAATACGTAAGGCTGGAAAGAGATCCTATCGCTCACCATTCCTACTCCTCATACGTGAACTGCTCAAACCCTACTCTAAATTTACGCCCTTTTCATACACGAAGGGTACCCAAACTATGCGACGAGAATAGAGAATATACAGCACTGGTCGTAATTCATGTTGCAGTCCATAAAACCCCTTTTTATCAATGGGGGAAGGTCTTTGAAAAATACTGGAAGAGGAATCTCAAAATAACCTTATCGGCCAAACCCTTCATTAAAGTTGACCAAACAATACAAAACCTTTATAGACGCTGGTATTTGTTTCTGGGATAGGGATATCAAGAAACGGAGACAGAATACGTCAATACTTAAAACATGAGAAGCAGAAAACATGTGAAAGGCGAAAAGCGCTTAGGGAACGGCGGTTTGCTTTCCTATCGGTCTTCGCTTCCGGCACATTGCGCACATAACGGATGACGCCCGGAAGTGTCACAATGGTGGCCGTAACCGCACGTAACCTTTCAGAGTAGTCAACGTACGGTTTATCTCGACGCATATTTTTTGAGAGTGCGTAGGGGCGAACGTTAGTGGCTCTTTTTTTCAAAAGAAACCACACCGAGCTCGCTGCTACGATTCGCACAAGGAGGGGAAGAGGGATGAGAGCGATGAGGAGTGCTCGCCATTGAAGAGGAATGCAATAGGCAAGTGAAAAGTGAGACACAGAGTTGTGTGGGGTAGGGACGAATGCAGGGTGCGGCCGGCGGCTGTGAAGGCTATAGTGCAGAAGAGGGGAAGAAAAGCGGACAAGGAAGGCCGCGCGGGGCGAGAGGGCGTGAAGAAGGGGTGGAATGAAGGAGGTTGCCTCGAGCTGCTGTCTCACCCCTGTCGCCGCCGCCACCGCCTATGATTAATATGCACGGGCGCTACGTAGCCTCTTTAGAGGAGGTTGAGACACTCGTCACTCAGACCTCTCAATGCACACGCTGCCTTCACGCAGCTATCAAAGCGGAGGAAGGCAGAGGCTGGAGGAAAGACAGGTCTCAGCGAAGATGAAGGAAAGCCTGGTACTCCGCGCTGCTCCGAGAGGTGATCTCAGGTGTGTTAGCCCGGATTTACACCGCGTTGCTTCAAGCAACGCAAAATTCTCAGTGATCTCGCAAAAGCACACGACAAGCCCAAGAATTTTGACGAATATATCATCAAGCATATATGTGCTGTAAAATTCGAATCTTGAACAAATAAAATCAGTTGTTTTTGAGAAAATATCGAAAAATTCCCATGAGTTTTCTCAAAAGTAAACCCAAAAAGTTAATAGATACGTTTCAAATTCCCAGTGCCTGAAGTTAAGCGAGATCAATTGGAGAATATCAACTTTAGGGAAAATCCTGGACTGAAAGACTTGGATATAGTCGATGCAAGATTTTTACTTAAGACCATTTAATCTGCAATGTACTATTTTGTCGTACAGCCTATCCCAGGCCTGTACAAATAATTTATTTTAATTTGTATATTTACATATTTAATCGTTTATACTAGTGGCATAATGCAACCTGGCTACGCTGCTTCTCAGTATCCGCAACAATCGCGTCACGTATCATCATACAACTTATTTATTTGATAATATTGTAAATTCAACATCTTGCCAAAATTTCTAAATTAAATAATTACTCTCACACACCCTTTTTTATCACAAAGAAGCTTGATTTACAATAATTGTAAATTCCAATAGCTTAAACCAGAACGACCATTGGCTCAGAACTCTGGCAACCGGCATTCGTGTTTCGTGCGACATGATAACTTCGATACGTATGTGTGAAAACATTTACTTTGTTTATTGATTTATTGATTTTACGTAAAAAAAACAGTTTAAAACTGCGTAAGACGTGCTATGGGGAAAAGTGAATGTAAATGTAAATGTGGCATTTATTTGCATAGTTTTAACGGAACTTATTCTGTCGGGCCTTCGCTGATATACGAGAAATGTCCTTGTCTTCTCGCTTCTGAATGCACTATTCACGTCATTACCTTGATATTAGTGGTCTGAGTGCTGCACCTGTGACTTAAATCTCCCTCCACGATAGCCCCTATTACGTTGTCAGAACCATTTTCAGATTATCCAAAGGCGCTCACCTCACCTTATGAGAAAGCAGGTGATGTCCTTCAAACAGAAACTTCAGTCCTGAGTTGTCAAGGTAAATAGTGCGGCAATCAAATCTACTAGTCTACCTATAATCCACTGCTCCCCGCATCAGCTTGCCCCTCTAGATATATTTTTCAAAAGTTTAGAATACACATTCAAAACTTATGGACAAATACAGCCCATTCAAACCCTTAGATGTTACGTCTTTATCTTAATTACCACATTCCATTTGATTGGACCAATTAAATTAGATACAGGATCCACAGTGAAAATTAAATATTTTGAAGTATTATAAAAACCATTGAGACTGAATCGTAAGTAAATATTTAAGTTCGATGAACTACGTATACAAAGAGTTAGATGCTGGATATATAATATTTTTAGTAAAAAATAGGATTTTGGATCAGGAAATATTTCACGAGGTTAGTGAAGTTACTTTATAATTTTCTTTATTAGTAATTATTTTCGATAGCAATCACGTAATACCAACAAGAATGTATGTTTTGTGAAAAGACTTTCAACACAACTTTATTTTAAAAAATTCACTAAAATCGAATATCAGCATTTATAGTTTCAGTATCAGCAGTTATAGTTTCAATCCGCCTTTCTTGGTTTTGGTATGAACAAATATAAAAGTAGCATTCTGAAAAGGCACTAGGTACCAAGGTGTATATAATATGCACCTTGCTAAGTAGCACATCATTGAAGTTCATCAAGCAACATCATGATGTTTTGTTAACACTTCCACTAGGTTTCTGATGAATTTCGTCGAATATTAGAACTCCAAATTTGAAATGGTTGATACAAACTACAGATGGTGAGAAGAGTGATAAGTCTTTACGAGATATATAGCGAATACTCTTTTTTATTCTGTTTTTGGAAAGGAAAATGTGACAATATAGAATGTTTAATGAATTGTAATTTGATACACAACCAGGTAGTACATAACAATTCAACGACTAGCCCAGCATTCACTATCAAAATATACCTATAACTTGCTCTCAGTGGGAGCACAGCTAGCACATTACTCCTTTTCACTAACACACAAATGCATTGTCGCCGACGTGAAGATTGTAATACAGGCTTCATGGTTGCCAATTGAAGAGTATAGCTATGTGAATACACAGGTCACAGAACACATGGTCATGAGCTTAACTTGGGGCCAAAGTATGTATGCGTGTGTGTGTGAAGGGAGCACGACAAAAATTCATTCAAACTATTAAATTTAAAAAAATGTAATACTACAAAATAAATTTAAGATTTGTTTCAAAGTTCATATGACTTTTTTTTTTTTTTTTGCTCGCGAATAGGCCATCTTGGACCACGCAGGACATGCACTTGCACGGGCTCAGTATCATTTTATCACGTTGCAAGTCTTGCATGTAACTAACGAGGGGGATCAGCAGTAGGCTGAATCCGATTTTTATACCCCCAGGGTTGTTAGTCCTGGGGGATGGAAGATGAAATGATGATAATTATGAAGGATGAATGGACGGACACACAAACAGACATACACAAACACACCCATGCCGAGGCGGGACTCGAACCCGCGATCCTTCCGTCCGAGATCGCCACGGTACTACTGCCTTAGTGGTCTGGGCTATCCAGACCGGCAATTATTATTATTATTATTATTATTATTATTATTATTATTATTATTATTATTATTATTATTATTATTATTATTATTATTATTATTATTATTATTATTATTATTATTATTATTATTATTATTATTATTATTATTGCGTATTGAAAAAATATGAGACCTGCCCACCTCCCTACTTACACTCACCGTAGATAAATCAGAAAATACTAACTTATTCAGTTCCTAGTTTTTCAATGCTGTTCGTACCAACGACGACCGCATTACATAACTCTCCACGGAATCGAAGTGTCGGCGCACGCCTCTCTAAACGCTGGCCCCAGGAAGCTGCCTTTGAAATGGCGCTGCTCTCTCTTGCGTTACTGCTTAGCTTGTAAGTATAATGTTAAGAGGACCTCTTTCCAATTATTCTTCACTATACAATTGTTTTCACGCATTTGTATGTATTTATAACAATTCGATAGTAATTAAAATGTTTTGACGAGAAGTGTTTCATACTTTATATTAATACGTTTTTCACGATTTCGATTGAATATTCAGTGAAGCTCGAAATGTTGGGTTATGCAAATGCAGGCAATGGTATCTGTTTATCTGATCAGGTTTCACTTCAGAAATATGACTTATCATTTCTTGGAAGTTATAAGCTACTGAGAAGATCTCAGATTTCATAAAGTAATGGATAAATGAATAATTAAAACGGAAGAAATTGACATTTTACGCAAAGGAGCAGTGGCAGCTCGTGAACAAATGTTCAGAGTACGCAAAACAGTTTACTGTAAAACGGCGAATCCCCGAAAGGGAGCATGGGGGCTAGGGTTGCCAACCGTCATCCATTTGGGAGGACTGTCCTCTATTGAAGTCAATTGTGCACTCGACCTCCTTTGTATTTCACATGTTCTCCTTTTAGTAACTTTTTAACATTTGTTCTCATTTATTTTACCACATGACTAACAACTGCTACGTTGTATAATTTATTGTTTAATTTGGAATAGAAATATGAATATCCTTTTTCATTTCACTTCAATTGAGGAGCAAATTGAGGAAATAAATAAATAGAGATGACGTAATAATTATAAAAAATAATATGTTGATGCGTGTTTTTTTCTTGTCGAGTGTCCTCCCTTTTACCTGAGACATTGTTGGCATCCCTAATGAGGGCCATGCTGCACACCAATTCATTTTTTTGTAATTTTATTCAATTAATTCAAAACCATTGTGTCACTATTATTACATTCCAAAGCATTATTTCCATGAAGCAGGTGCGGACGTGATTTGAAGATATTAAGATTCTAAATAGTGCTATTTTATCAAATATTTCGAGAAAAGTTCCGAACTGCAAATGGCCAATTCCTAAAAGACTTTCAGGATCCGCCCCTGTTACAGAATGACATCCGTCGTTTTTATGTTAAGATTAGTGATTCGCCGATTCCTTCTATTAGCATAGCACCTAATGTCATCGCCGCATCAGTGCTCTTGTTTTTACAGATAATCTAGAAGACCACGCTCAATAGATATTGTGACTAACGTTATAAGTCTATTTTCTCCAATGGTGGATCTTAAATAAAATTTTACTCTTTTCAAACACGAAGAGCTTCTCTCAACACCGCAGCTTGTTGCTGGAATTGTAGCAGCTAAGCAAAATAGTAGTATGTAAGCCTCCAATAATATATTATGAATATTACTGTCTGCAAGTTTCATAATGTTATCTGTATTCCTGAGATTCATGAACTGATGGTCGGGGTAGACGAAATCCAATTCATTTTTCAAACGCGCAAAATTAAAATAAAGGGATAATTGTCTTTTCAAAGAATTTAAGACGTGGATAGGAGATATTTTCTTGTAATCTTTGAATTTGGATGAAGCAACTAATCGGATGAATTCTACATTTTGTATATCTCTAAACCTAGAACGTAGCAGGAGCAAGACGTAATCAACAATTTCAAATAAAGCTGCTATATTGTTCAAGATTTACATTTGAATCATCTCTGCTTTTTATGGAAAAGTGCGTTGAAATGTTTGTTTTGTTGAAATATTCTTCGCTTTTTCATTTATCATTTCATTCAGCTTTCTGATCCGTTCATTTATAGCTGAAAAACAGAATTGTTCGTCTAAAGACTTTTTTGAAGAATGTCAAATAATACCTCCGGCATTGCAAACATTGCTCTGTACACGCAAGAGTAGAAATTCTGTAAAATATTTTTGAGACCAAAAGTACCATTTTGTGACTGAACTAGAAAGCGGATCTTCTTCAATATCGAGAAAAACATTCAATAATTTCTCTCTCTGCCTGGCAAAATTTTCAAGAATTCTGGCGTTAGTGCTCGAACGTACGATACTGGCAGTTGGTATTCTTTTGCCCACAACTTTATCCAAAAGAAATGTACGTTTGAGTGATTTATGAAAAAGATCAGAGAAAGATTGAACATTAGAATAGAAAATACGAACATTTTTTATGTAGTTCGCACCATTTTGTAAGACAAGATTCAGTCGACGAGCTCAACAATGCTTGGGGAGCATGTCTTTTCATAAGAGCCTCAAGTCCTGTAATTTCACCCCCATCACGCTCTAGCAAGCTAGCTCTATTGTAACACTGTCCTATTAGTTTTTTCAATGTGGAAGTCTTTTAGGAATTCAAACAAGATAAAACACACATTTGTAGCTGTCCTTTGGTCACTATTATGAAATCCTAGAAATCTTTCTTGTAAAATACCAGTTGACTAACCCACGCGGCAGAGCGTAATTTTGGACATATTCCTTGTTTACCCTGCAGAAATGTTCTTTTCTTGTGACGTCTTTCAAGGAATTAGCGACCACAAAGCAGTGATGGTAGAAATACAAGCGAATGTGATTAGGCGAAAAGAGCGATAGTGAGGCAATACAGAAAAGCAAACGTCGTAAGATTACGTAGTTTCTTAGAATGATAGGAGAAAAATACGACCAATTTCTAAAGAATAGAAGGTGGTTTGGAGGAGCAATGGGGAGCTTTTAAAACAGTCGTAGAAACCGCTTTAGGTACGTTCGTTCCTTGCAAAATACTGAAAAATAATCTTGATCCTGAATATTTTAACGGGGCGATACGGCATTCAAAGAGAAAAGTTAGACTATCATTTAATAGGAGACAACGTAGCATTGCTGGCATGATAACTTTTAAACAATTTTACAGGGAATTAGAAAAAGGAAAGAAAATTGCGCTTGAATAATTTTCAAAAATTATTTTTGTAGACACGAAGAAATAATTGGTCAGGCTTTTTTAAAGATATCCGTTGACGCAAGGGAGATAAGGAAGAAATTGAGGACATTCGAGTCGCAGACATTGCGCCATTGCACGACCAAGCGAAAGCAAATACGTTCAACGGGTATTTTGTATCGGTATTCAAACCAAAACGGGCGCAGGTGCAAGTGAATTATTTTTCAATACAAAATCAGTTCAAGGTTCATGCATGGAAACTCCACAAACGTATAAAATAACTGGAAAACGGTAAATCACGCGGGCCAGACGGCTTCTCGACAGATTTTACTAAACTCGGTGCTAAAGCAGTATTGCCTTATTTGTTAAGATTATTCAATGTTTCTATTAATAATGCAAGTTTACCAGACTATTAGAATACAGATATAGTGGTTCCAATTTTCAAAAATGGTGATAAAACGAAAGTATGTAATTATAGACCAGTATCTCTCACATCAGTAGTATGCAAAATAATTGAGCATTTAATGGCCGGGTACATTCGCCGCAAATGGGGAAAAATCGAGCTGGATTTTTCACGGATAGCATGGGTTGAGAAGTGGATATTCGTGCGAAAGCCAAATTGTGTCCCTTTTTCCAGATTTAGCAGACGAAGTTGACGCGGGTGGGAAGGTGGATGCTGTCTTTATTGACTTTGCGAAAGCATTCGACGTAGTACCGCCTGATCTACTTATTAGGAAATTATTAAATTCAGGAGCTGATTCTAGAGTTGTGAAGAGGAGAAGCGAATTTCTAAGAGACAGGATACAAAAAGTTCGGATTGGAACTTAGTTTACGACTACGGGTATTGTTACTTCAGTGTTCATTGTTACAGGGAAGTGTTTTAGGGCCATTATTTTTCTTAGCGTACGTGGATGATATCCATGTTAACATAAATCAAATATGCGTTTATTTGCAGATTGTGTTATATACCGAAAAATCAAAGGTAGCGCTGACTGACAAATATTACAGCAGGATTTAGAACATTTACGTGATTGGGCTGAAAAAATGACGTGGGAATTAACGCATCAAAAAACAAAACAATAAGATTCAGGCGTTGACGAAATTATAAGGAACCAGATTTTCTTTTAGGTGAGGTCATCATTCCAAAACTCTCAACCTGCAAGTATTTAGGGTTTCAACTAGATAGTAAATTAGGTTGAGCATATAAATCAGTTCGTGAGAAAAACGTGGAAGTCCTTGAATTTTGTAATGCAAATTCTAAAGACAAGTTCTGCAAACGCCAAAAATTAGCATATCTTTCGCTGGTTTGCCCTCTCATGGAATACGGAGTGACATGTAGGGAGCCGTACAGAAAGTCGCACCGGAAAAATCTAGATAGAATACAGAGGAAAGCGAATAAGTTTACCTATACAGCTAACGCAATAAAAAGCCATGGGAACCTATAAAAACGAGAAGGACAAGGGCGAGGTTTTGTGCTCTTTATAAATCGAACATAGACCAAGCAGCTTGGAAGGAAATTCAGGTTAGACTAGAAAAAACATATTATTTCGGCCGAAGAGATCACACTCACAAAATTCGAACAAGAAAACAAAACTCAGATCTTGGGAAATTTTCCTTTTGTAACAGAGCAATTAGAGATTGGAACAGTTTACCCGCAGCAACTTCAAAGATTTTCCTCTAAGTGTCCGAAGATTTAGAAATAAGTTAGAACAAGCTGAGAGTAATAGATGTTAAATGAGTAACTAAGTGCTGTGAAGTGCTGATCAGTGTAATTCAAAGCAAAACAGTGTAGTGTAGAAGTGTAGTGAACGCGATCAATGCCCTTTTTAAAAATCTAATTTAGCCAATATCTATGAAGCTTGTATTGATTTTTAGTATCACCAACATATAATTATTGTATATCCTGAAAGGGTTGAAATAATTGTTATAATACTTAATATTAGTGATAATATGATTATTACATCCTCGTCTTGTACTGTACTGATTTTATTATTATTATTATTATTATTATTATTATTATTATTATTATTATTGCACCGGGTCATACCCAATTGCAGTTCAAATAAATGCAAATAAAATATGTAATATTATCTACACAGCTAACAATAATTAATAGATGTGGTATTTCCGTAATGTCTATCGCATCATTACACTAGATTGAAAAGAATTGTGCTTCCTTAATATCTTCTATAATTATGCCCTTTACTACCTATTCATAAATACATTCAATAAACTCGTAAATATTTTTTGAAAGCCCAGGAAAAGGTTCTTCCAATTCCTTCCAATTTTGTCGGAGATCATCATCATGGCGAAAAAGACGAGTTACAATCTCTTTGAAATTTCCGCGGTTTAGTGATATCATCATTATCATGACCACGAAAAGGTAACTCTTGCCTATACAACAATACCGTGACGTCTATAAATCTCATAATTTGTCTATGTTTATCCAATTTCTTATTAAAAAAGTTGTGTTGTTCTGAATATCATTCAAAAATTGGATTTAAATTTTTCTTCAAACGTTTAAGATTCACTGAATTACATACTAAGTGATCTTTTCACATTTCATCTTTTTTAATAGCTGTTGATAAATGTTTCATGTCGAAAACTCTATCTCTATTGTAAGCACTCTCTTTAATTGACAATTAAAGATATGACCAACAATAAAATGTAGCTTTGGGGGAAAAGTTGCGAATATATTGTATATATTCAATATACCCGCCTAAACCGTTCATACAATGTTTTCTAACATTAATATTCCCATATCGATTTGAACGAAGTCGAGTACCTGCAAGTTTGAAACGGATATTTAATTGTTGGGGGGCACTTTTTGGACAAAGTTGGAAATGCCTCAATATTTTCAACATTTTCTCAAAAATGGCACTCAATGTTTTTTAACTTTGTCCTTGAAAATCTATAAAAACAGCGCGGATCTCCTCTATTGAAATACCAGATATTTCGAAAATTGAAAAAAGTCAAACTTTTTTTGGCGTCTTTCTATAACTACACTTTTTAAGAGAGTTTAATCTGAATGAAATGAATTGTTCAAACACAGATCTTGAAATAAGATCGTGTACAATTATTTGAAAATATGAGTAGATTTTGTGTAAATTTGCGTTAAATAAGGAAACTTTTCAACAAATATTTTCTCAGAAACGGCTCCAAAATGTTTTCCTTTGAATAGTTTCCACGGATAGAGCAAAAGATGCGTAAAATGGTGTAGGTGTCATTTTCCTTGAACTCTCTAAATTTGCAAACGTTGGAAATAATGTGATAAAGCATGTGCAGTTTTAGCATCACTAGTTTATTTTCTATTTTGAGTAATCCACATAGAAGAAGAAATAAAAGAAGTCATCTTCGTCAACATATCAGCTTTATTAAGATAGCCGGCTTTCGACGGCTTTGCCGTCATCGTCAGTCTCGCTGCTGTCGGCAAAAGTCGAGCGACTGTGCCGACTCGCACGGCTATCTTAATAAAGCTATGTTGACGAAGATGACTTCTTTTATTTCTTCTTATAAGAACGTCAACAACATCCAATCAGAATTCCCACAATCCACATAGAGTCTTCTGTACATCTGTGTATCTGGAAATAACACGAACGCTAAGAAGTTTCACAGGATTTTACCCAAAATAACCATTCCCCGAAATATAGCCAAACTGGAGGCATTTTGAAATTGAAACGGAACTTTTGATGATTGCAGGTACTTTACATGAATACCCTACAAATTAATTGGTGGTTCCGGGACGGTCAACGGCTATGGTCATTAGTTCCGTAAGTGTTGTGCATTTAGTATCTCGGAAGGTGGCGAACTTTTTCGTCGACTTCTACGTTAGAGTCTACACGTCGGCATGCAGGGTTTCCCGTCCAGGTATCTATGGCTAAGACGCTTCGCCCCAACCGCAGCAAGTCTCCCGACAGGTGTGGTAGTGTAGTTCTTGTAAGAGAAAGCGTGTGCGAATTCTCTTGATGTCTTTCAAATTCCCACCCAGTTTCGTGTTCAAAGGAACTGGTGTAGCATACGTATCACCAGCCAATTTTAGCAAATCATAAAGTAATAGGCAGGTGACGTGACTTTATTCCTCAAAAGTTATTACACTACACATGCTTGCATAACGTTTCTACCACCAACACTCATTACCTTTCACTTTTAAGACAACTCGCACTGCAACAATATATACGCGTCAAATGCACAAATTAGAATAGATAGTGAATTTTCATTTAATTGTTAATACCCTCACGTGATAGAATACAAATTTCATCGCCGCTCTTTCATCACCAGAATTTATACCTAACCACATTTTATACCTAAGACTTTGAGAACATTTCTTGTTTATATAAAATAAATAGTTGCAAATAATATATTTTCTATTCTATATTCCAGGGTCTACTTGACTCACCCTCTCAATCTTTGTTAGAAGCCAACTACCCATATGAGACACAAACGTTTTCAAACACACGCATACAGTTAGTTCAAACCCCGTTTCATAAATGGAGGAGTCTGGTCTGATCACCGGAAATCGCTTTTCCAACTGGGAATGTATGTTTAGGCCGCGAGATCCTGTTTTTACTTCCTAGCAACCCTCTGAACCGCTGATGCAAACTAGCGTGGAGTATTTCTGGTTAATGGTAAAATGCTGTCAGATTATACAGTAGGGATGTTGTAAGCCCAAGGGCTGATCTGTGCAATGGGTCCGATCGCATAACATCCGGCGCGTTGTGGAGCTGTGTCAATAAACAGAACGCAGAATGCAATTTTCGGTCACAATAATCGACTATCGCGGGAGAGATTTGGTGGAGTGGTAAAATGAATTATATGATTCAGCACTTCGATAATCTCCTCGCATAATACACCATGGCCCGTAAATGAAATGCATATCCTGTTGCGGTACGGCACTCTCATTTTAGGGCAGCCGGAACCATTAAATCGTTTACCCAATTAACTGTGCGATTTTTGGACTAATGTAACTATTTCACGACAATTATATTCATTCATACGCAATTTAGTAAATTGAAACAGCATGATGAATCTAACAACTACATAACCTAACAAAGTGGCGTTTTACTCTCCCTTTCCATTACAATAATATTAATAATTTTCAATGCGCACAGAAATTGAAAGACATGTATGCAGCCTCCAACCGTGCGAGATGTGTCTACGGTTTTGTTAGATACCCATAAAATCCAAAAACAATGAAATAGGGTTGAATTTGAAACAATAGTATGGCAAAATGCAAATATTTTATTGTCATTCCGCCCATTCTCAAACACCTCGTACCAATTTACTGAAATCTTCCCAAAGTGCCACAAAGCTATCCCGGTTTACGGCATGTACTGTAAATAAATTATTCTAAGTTATTGCAGCATTCCTTGAGAGTGTTTTTCTTAAAATATTTAATTTACTGACGTGTTATACGGTTATTTTTTGTTCTTCTTGAGCAGTATGCGAGCTACTTCTCGGAAAACCATGTGTTTAGCACAATTTTGCTGTTATAGGCCACTATAGTAGTTATTTCACTTACGTAATTTTGACTAATGGTTTTCATGAATTCGTATCATAAGAGCCAATCATTAATGTAATCCTTGATTATTACCGCTTTTGTCTTATCGTTTTTATCTTCACATTAGGAGCGCATTTTCAGGGTAAGCAAGGGAGGTTTCTAATGGTCTTGCACATTTTTTCTGCGCGTTTACTAATTTTTAAAAACGTATATTGGTGGGAAGGATGCGCTGGACGTATGTATCGCGTCTTCTCTCATGAAGATTACGAGGATGGTAAAACTGCCCGTGAGACTACTTTTGATTCGGTTTCTTAACAGAGAATTTTTGTACGGCGAAGTGTTTTATATAGAGTGAGTCCCGTAACTTTAGCACCTCCGTAATGTTTGAACGGTTGAAGTAATTGCAATGCAGTTTTTGCGAAAATACATGAGGGAATGGGGCTAATTTTTTTTGTATAGTTTGAGGTATTTTTGTTGTTTTTTAATATAACCTTGCATATTTTTAGTTTATGATGACGACTGTAAAAAGGCAAATCCAATTTATATATATATATATATATATATATATATATATATATATATTGTTATATGTTAGATAAGCATTTTTTGAATATTTTTTATTTATTTGCGACTCGGGTTTAACGTGTCTCTTAAATGTAACAGACCACTAACGAAGATCGCGCAGCGTTCTCCCTGCCAGCATGTATTCGGAGCGTTACAATATCCGATAAATGCGAGTCGCAAAACATCGAAATTACACAAGAAAATTCTTATCTAACATATAACTATTTATATTGGGTTCGTCTTTTTACGCTCGTCATGATAGACTAAAAAATATTTATAGTTCCATTTGAAAAAACAAAGTTACCTCACTATCTCGTAAAATGTAGTGATAATAGCCCCAATCCCTCATGCATTTCCATGAAAACTGCATTACAATAACATCAACCATTCAAAAACTGCAGGAGGTACTAAAGTTACGTGACTCATCGTGTATAATCGGCAGCAAACATCAATAGCGGGTGAAGTCCAGAAAGAGGTTTTGCACAAACGTTTGCTCGGCCGGCGCACGTTCCCGTGGAAAGTCTCGCTTCGCTTTGCAGTTCCAAGTTGAGGACGAGGCTCGGGCGTTCGACCCTCGCATTAACATAAAACTTCCTTGAGTATGTGAAACGCATAATTACCAACGAATTTAAGGCGAATACACTAAAGTGACACCGGGAGCGGTAGCTCAGTGCATCAACTGATGTCACTGCAGCGTCTCTGACCGGGAGGTCCTAGGTTCGAGTCTTGACGGTGGCAGGAGTTTCGACACTAGCTTGTCAGCTAGGGCGAATTCAGTCGCTGTTTGGAGGAAAATTCTAGCGGCCGACTGCTTTGATCGGTAGTTTTCCGTGGTTTCTTCTATGAACACCAGACGAATACCGGAGAAGAACCCTACCAAACGAGCAACGGACCTTTCCTTCCATTTCCTTGTCCTATCCTCTCTCTTACACACACAAACTTACCCTAACAAGCACTACACTACCACATTCTCCGGGAGACCGATCGGGAGCGTAGAGCTTGTCCCGGCTGGGGCGGTGCCCCACCAGCGCTCCCCCACCAGGGGGAGTCCTGGTAAGGGGGAAACCCCACTAGCCGACGGTAGGTCGGCGCCGGATCTCGCCATCCAGCGGGGGAAGATCGCCTCAAATGACCAAACTAATTATCAAAGCAGTTGACGCGCCCGGAAACACGAAAAAATCAATCAATCAACTCTAGTGACAGATCAGTAAAAAACAAAAAAAGGGACATTGTCACTTTCCTTGACTAAAAAACGAGACAAAACGAGACACGTGTCCCTCAATTAAGATTGCTTTCTAAGTCGCACAAATACTCACAGAAGCAGAAGATTCGGACTACTGAATTTATCGGTAACGATATCGATAGCGACTAGGCATAAGCTGAAAAAAATGACACGATTGCTCATTTTCCTTTCCTAGAACCACGGTGGAAATGTAGAGAATACAACGGAATACATTATGATAAATTTAAATTTTTTTACGGCACTTTATGCCGATTAGTCATTGTCATAAAAATGAGATATTTTGGCGTCCCGTTTTTGTTTTAAAAAATATGGGACAGCGACTCAAAAAATATATTGTCCCAGCTAATTCTGGACGTCTGGTCACTTTAGAATACACCTTAAAATTAATTTTGCAGAATATTTTCCTAATGTTTTCCAGGAAAGCTTCCATTTTCTTGCCTCTTGTTTGCCCCACAGGTTATTCTCTCCATGTATACTCGCGCGTGAACGAATCGTACGCGTCCACGCGCGTGAACGAATCGTACAGCAAACGGCATTTCAGCCTCTGTCTTACGATATGCCCTCATCAATAGGGCAGGCTACCAGCCAAGCCCTAATAACAGTCAGTAATCTCGATAGCAATTGAATGGATGAGAGGAAAAACAATACTAGTCCAATAACTTCATTCTGAGATATTTGAAGTTATAACTTTTGATATGACAAAAAGAAATGTTGAGATTTAATTTTTTTTATTTCAGAAATGTACCAAACCATACGAATTTGTTCAGAGGAATTATTGCGATAAAAATGTGTGTTACAATTTAAACAAACAAATTGTGATACTATAATGTGTTACAATTTAAACGAAACTGTGAACTTGTGCTGTTTCTCATTTAATGAAGATTTACCAACCAATGTTCATGCAAAATATCAATGTACCACAAAAATACTTCATTTCATTGCCGTAAGAGTGCACATAAGCAATATAACTTGGGGTCGTCTAAATTTTAATTTGAAACTTCAAGTAGAGCTCATATATTATAACCTTTTCCTTTTCGAGAAACGTTTTGTGACTAGGCTGTGTTTAGACGCTCAAATCACTTGGCATAAACCACACAGAATCTGAATAGAAGTGTCAAATTTCCAATGAAAAGGATTCTACGTGTTCTTTTGTCTTACCAAGTGTTCCGTTTTAGTGACAAGAAGTGTGTTACTAACATGGGAAGTAACAGATCCTTAATGCCGAAACCCCCCTTGAATTTTTTATGACACAGGCAATGCACTATCAGGATCCCATATCCAAAATATTAACTGCGAGTTTCCATTGCAAGGCTACAAAATTGAAGCTAAAATCTTACCTAGCAATGTAGTCTCGCGACGCCGCTGGACATCCCTACGACTGTCGAGCGGCCGGCCGAACAGGCAGGCCACTGAGCCAGCGGGCGGGCAGGCGAAAGTCAGGAGCAGTCTCTTGTTGCAAGTTAGTGCGGCACGAATAAAAAGCAAAAATGACTGGTTTCCACTGAATGTTTAAAACATGTTTTTGACACACCACGCACAACGAATAAAACTGCATTGTCACATTCTTCTTCACATTGGCATTTCGTAGTTTCAAGGCAATATTTGACGGGCACTACAAATTCAGGAGGGCGTTCTGTTATGTATCTTGTACCAAACCACGAATATTTTATCATGTTCCGGAAACGAGGAGATGAAAATTGAAAATGAATGAATGATTACAATTGAAGAATTGTGTCTCTATCAGAAACTTTGGCGTTTATACTCTTGTGAGAGACAATTTTTTCTGATAAGCGGCGATACATAGTTTTCCACTGTCGGAATAACTTATCAAGTGGTTGGATTTTTCCTGTGGTTCCGGGAGTTATCTGGAGCAATTCAATTGTCTTGCCTAGAGGAATATCTTCAATACAAGTTTTATCATTGTATGTGGTCCATGCAGAGCAAAATTTTCACTTGCAAATGGGAAGAACGCTTCTTTAAACCACTGTTTTAACTCTTTCTTTCCCATTTTTCCTGATTTTGTAGCTGTAACAATTAGGTTTTCGGCTTGAAACATTCTTTTGGAGACTACAGGACCGAAAAATCCTTTTGGTTCCTTCAGCAAAATAAATAATATAGGCAATAAAGATCAATCCTTACTTATTGTTGGCATTATAGTCTACGAGTGTGATAGAGCACTAACTGATTAAGCAAATGTCTGCGTGTGTTTTTCGCCATCAAACGACAAAGTCCGTTTTGATCGCATTTCGCGTTCAAATCCACTTCGGTCTGTATTATACACAGAAGACGGTGAGTAATGTGAAAATCTCTCTTTGTCGTTTTCGAGAAATTCCTCTGCAACCGCATCCTTTTCGGTTTCGTCGTGAACATGAGTGCGTGATACAAATTTTGTTATTTTCCTGCTCTTAATTTTATTTGCTTTTTAAATCGATTGATCCAGGTGTGAGAGGCGGAAAAATTCTTATTTTCGCTGCCAGTTCCTTGTGAAATTTCCAGGGTCCACTGTCGCAGATCTTCATCATTCACATTTTGATTCGTTCTTCTTGCAAGTTCAAAGCGAGACCAAAGTTTCTCATACATAATTTTTTTGTGTTCTCTAGGATTCGATGTCATGTTTTCTACTTGCTTCTTCCACAAATATAGTTGTCGCTCTGACGTCACGCGGCGAAAATTTCTACGAACATGTGATATTGAATATCGTTTCTTACCGCCCTCATTCAACCAGAATTCCACAGCTTTCTTCTTGTAGCTAATGGTAACATCTTCATTTGCATTTTTCACAGGGCTTCGATAATAAATTGAACCGAAGGATTTGCAGGGTGACTGACATTTAGAATCACTGTTTCCGGCGATTCTCTGTCTGATTCTAATAAACACTTGCCCACATTCTCGTCCGTGGTAGAAGTATGCTTATCGCAATCTGCATCACTATCACTGTCACTATCACTTGATTCTCAAACACTTTCTTCACATACATCGAGGGTTGATTCCTCATAAAGCTCCACTCCTGGGTAATTATTTTCAATCAATTCAATGATGCATTGACCCATTTCGCGTTTTTTTTTCATTTATACTTCCCGTCAGAGATAAACCTTTGTCACGAAAGTAACTCAAGACGAACTCGACTTTGTTAACAGGGTTTAAAACAACTTGCTATGTGGCCATTGCGAATGTTCTTTCTTCCGTAACAAGGAAAGACAAACGGGGTGCGAAACCTCGCAGCCCTTGTTTATTGCAGGGCAGCTGACGGAGCTGTCCGACTCATCCGTGCCCTTCGGGTCCCTCGCGCCAGCTCGCCCGCAGAAAGGGCTGCCCAAAGGCACCGGTAGAGGTCCCGATATTTTTCCTAGTTATTATATGGGTTTTTCAATGTTTTATTTGAAGGCCTTGCAGTGGAAACTGGCAGAAAATATTTTGAATATGGTATTTTGATAGTGCATTGAGTGTGTCATAAAAAATTCGAGGGGTGTTTCGACATGAAGAATCTGTTAGCTTGTAAGCTTTCCTCTTCCTTCTTTTGGAGACAGACCTGGCAAACGAATTTCTGTCAGTCGTTGAATATAAATGTGTCATTTAAGCTCGTGAATGCTTGTCTACAAATTGACTGTGAACACACTCTTTCGACACCAACTAACGAAAATTACTGGAGTTTCGCTTCTGACAAATAACAAATGTGAACCATCCGCTGCAAGCAGCCCGAGTCGCCAGACGTCTCAAATACTGAGTGGAAGAATAGTTCATGTCCAGGACAAATATTGTTCTTTCACTTACCAAAGCGAAGAAACTGCTTGATTTGGAGTCAAATGAATTCGTATTGAACTGTTTTCATTCTCAACATGTACATTCTCCATGCCTTCTGCACTAATTTCTCTACAAAACATTAAAAAGACCAATTTTGGAGTAGTACTTTTTTCCCACTCACCCATTAAATTATACATTCAATGGAAAAGTGCCTACTGGACACCACACCGTATCAAACGATGAAGTCATGGACGCGTCTCCACTGCCAGCTGTTAACCTATGAGGTCGGCGGCTACACAGAAACCTTCTACACGGCAACAGCACCAGACAGTCTCAACCACCAGCCACCAGGCAATGGACTACAGCAAAAAATGTAAGTGGGTGACAATTCAAACCTTCAAGGCTTAAAAAAATAGTGTGGATATTAGTCACGATAGTGCGCATCTGACCCACCACAACAAATATACAATGTATCTGTGAGTAACAGATTCAGTGAATTAATCAACATCTAACCAAGAAGTCTATAGGTTCAATTACTGGAAAGAAGATATCAGAGAGCACACGAACAACACCAACAACATTAATCCATTATGTGTAGCCAACATCACAAACATTAACGCATTTATAAAAGAACTAAAAAGTAAAGTGACCTTAAATTTCGTAGCTGATAACAAAAACAATAAAATTAAAACCATTGAAAATCAATAACCGACTTGTGAAATAACTTGTGAAATAACAAAACCTTGTGAAACATGTAATACAGTCACAAAGAAGTTTCCACTCTAATAAAGACCATACCAACACAAAATTCTCTGCGGTGTTCAAAAACATAAATCAATTTCAGAACGGAAATATCGCAAGACCTCACTCAACGCCACCCATCCATAATAAAAGTAACTTGATTACAAAAAGAAAGCAATTCCATACCAGTAGTAGCAGCAGAATACAGTAGAAACGAACCCTTAGAAACTATACTGACCGGCAATCATATATACAACCATCTAGTGACAAGTAACAGAAGTCGAAGACCCAACGGCCTCCTACAATACCAAAGATGCTTAGATTTTGTACACTCAAAAAAAAACTGCAATCATGTGATTAACTGTGCCTTTCTGTTCAGGAAACCAGCTACGCGACTGGCGAAGTGGGTATACGTGAGGGTGCATAGGAGGGAGGTAACGATTTACATAAATACGGAGAATTCGCCATTTGTCCTTGACAGAATTTTGGACCGCGTTTTTCTAGAAAGAACTTGTGCAGTGCTTCTTCTGAATAGAACTTCGGCCTGTGTCGTTTCTAAAGGTTATTTCAAACCGCGCCGCTTCTTTGAACAGTTGCCGCAGACCGCATCGGTTCTACTTGATGTAACTGCGCATCGTGCTGCTTTGTGATACAAACACGCTCGTTGTTTTGTTCAAAGTATTTGGGGATTGAGACGCTGATTCTCAAATAAAACTGTTGACTGCGCCGGCTAATGCTCCCGAAAGTGGTTATGAACGGACCGCGGATGACTATTCCAACAGATCTGATGACCGCAGCTAAAGGTTAGTTGGTAGTTAGTGATTCCGGGCGCGTCAACTACTGAGGTCATTAGCCCCGAAAGTGTAGTGCATGCTTTTTCCTCGGGAGGTGACTGTGATGGTGACCCCGCTGAATGGCGAGATCCGGCGCCACCTACCGTCGGCTAGCGAGGTTTGCCCCAACCAGGTATCTCCCACTAGCGGGGCACCGCCCCAGCCGGGACAAGCACTAAGCTCCTGACCGGTCTCCCGGCATGTGTGGTAATGTAGTACATGTGTGTGTGTGTGTGTGTGTGTGTAAAGGGTGAGGATAGGACAAGGAAGAGGAAGGAGAGATCGCGCGCGGTCGGTGGCCCGTTTGTTTGGGTACTCCTCCGCATTCGCCTAGCGTTTATCGGAGAAACCACGGAAAACTACCGATCAGAGCAGCCGGCTTCTGGAATCCTCTTCCAGACAGTGATTGAATTCGATCTAGCTGACAAGCTAGGGTAAAAAATCTTGCCACTCTCCGGACTCAAACCTCCGAGTCAAAGACACTGCAGTGACATAATTTGATGCACTGAGCCACTTCTCCCGATCCGCAGCTGAAGGTAGCAACATGCCGCGAGCGGGGAACTTGTTGCCGTGATCAGAGGCGATATCGTACCGCATACATGGCATATTCCCGGGGGCACTTCCATTTCACGGCCTGAAGAACTGTATGGAGGCAGCCGCCTCTTCATCGCGAACCTCTCACGAAGCTAAGCCATCAGATAAATTATAAATTCTTAAGCGGATAAATTATAAATTTATTTTGTAGAGTATTTTACTACTGGTCATTGTAGACTTATAGCAATTTCCATTCGCCGCACTGGTGCGCACCCAGTGCGCACTCAGGGCAGCTTTCGTGTTCCATTCCACCGCTAGGGCTCACCGGTGCAAAGAAGCGCATGTTCCATTCGCACAATCGCAGGGAACTAGGGCGCACTCGGGGCGCCCTAAACTGCACTGACGATCGCGTCAGTGCAATCCAGTGCACCGGGCCATTGTGAGGTTAGGTACGGAAGTTATCCATGCTGATTTGGATTCGTGGTGACATTGTGAAGGCAATTGAGGATCTACTGTCACGCAAGGATACTTCGAATGACGAAGTATATTATGTTTTGCAAGAAATGTCTTAAAATAATTTTTGTGACTCGCTAAGTTCGGAAAATCGGTTTGTTTTCCTAAAATTGTTTCCTAAACCTTGAATAACTTCATGTTTACAAATCCAGTGCTATTTAGAAACCAAAGTAGGTATGTCTCAATTTCGAAACGCTAATGAAGTCAAAATAAAAATAGTGACCCTTACAAAATCATTCAAATACATGTGTCAAGAAATGTTTCTCGCACGCCCATACATACACCAGCGGAAATGCTCATGTTAATATTTTTATGGTTTTCAATAACCAAACAATTCTGCAGAAGCCTTTCGTTTCAAAATCTTGTGTACTATATCGATCACTGGTAAATCACGAAAAATGAAATTTCGACTCATACGCATTTGAAGTTTTCGTAGTTTTTAAATACAGAAATCACACGTTAATAATTTATTAATTAAGAAGTAAGAATTGCCAAAAGACTTCATAAAAATTATAACAATGATCAGAATTCAAAATTATTATTTTTCGAGTTCCATCAGTGTAACAGACCAAGAACAATCTCACTGCGTACCGCACACGCACTGACTCAATTCCAAAATCCGTTTCATTCGTAGCTGCTCTTCACGCGTGTGAGGCAGCACTGTGGCGGAGCGATGACGTTTTTGCCCTGCACTAGGGTGGGTTTCGGTGCAACGAATGGAAAACGCTATTAATGAGTGTAAGGTTAAGATATTCTGTCACCAAATTCCCACACTTCATTGCAAAATTAATAATAAATATAATCTAATTATTCTTTACAAGAGACCTGTCCAACTGGTGAGGAAGGAAACGAAGAATGAAGTCAAGTGACCTTCAGAACGGTTTGGCGCACGCCTTGTGCATCACGGACCTGATGGCCCAGGCCAGGTTTCCAGTGAGAGGAAACTGCGAATTGGACGTAACAAGTGTGTTGCCATGTCGTATTGCCATTTATTAAATTATAAAAACGTTTTATTATCAATTTACATGTCAACAAAAAAGTACAGATTTCATATTGCAATACTTGTTCATCTTGAGAAAAGGCTCTAGCTGGGTAAGACAGTAAAAAACGCGAAATAATTTAAAACGCTTGAACAATGATTTTGATCCGAATTAAATTTACATTGGTTGTTAACCCACTTCATTATGAAAACATCGTTTTAACATTGTATTTTAACGTAGTATTTATGCTTCATCCTTTTTTAAAACAAATTCTTCGTCATAATTTTGACAAATTTTAATTATAAATACAAATAATATAACAATGTAGGCTTTCACGGCCGGAGTTGTAGTCAAAGATTTTTTCCGGGCTGAAGGGCCGTGGTCCATTGGAAAACATATTTCCAGACGTTTCGTCCGCAACTACGGCAGACATCCTCAGTGGCGATGTGGTCTCGGACGAAGAATTCTCCTTGAAGGTTCCTCGGTGACTGACTCTTCGGAACTGACTCTGAGGAACCTTCAAGGAGAATTCTTTTTTTTTTTTTTTCAAAATTCTCCGCCTAGGGAGTACAGGACCTTGTCGTTGGTGGCGGAGCTTGAGTACCCCCATGACCCCGAGAGCTATGCCGGCGGTAGCGTAGCTACTGGTAGGGCCTCCCTTGACGGACAGGTCAAAGGATAGGGGTGAGACGAAGAAGTACTCCAGAAGAGGACCTAAACGCCAAGAAGAGGACTTCAAGAAGAAATCTCTAGAAGAATCATGCAAAAACATCGTTAGCGTGAAAAAGATGGCGAAGATGTCCTGGGTAGATGCAACTCAAAGCCGTAGTGAAGGCGATGCACCTAGGGTGAGCAACCCGAAAAAATTGCCCTGCAAGTTTGGAGGTAGTGAGATGGCATACCCATCACCAAACTAACCTGCATATGGGCTAGAAACCCTATCAGGCAAAAATTAAAATTTCTCACAGATCGCAACAAGTACAACCGGACGCCCCATATACGACAAGGCAACGAAAAGGATATGATAACGGTTTAGCGGAACATTTACAGATAATGACTTGGAATGTTAGATCGTTAAAAGGAAAAGAACAACGTATAATCAATATAATGAAAGAAAAATTTGTGGATATAGCCATGTTAACAGAAACCAAGAAGAAAGCTAAAGGCTCAATGGATTTAGATGATTATGCTCTTATATACAGTGGTGTTGATATCAATGAGAGAGCTGCGTCAGGAGTTGCAATCTTAATAAGCAGAAGATGGAAAAATCGAGTTCATTCTTATAGTTGGATATCTGACAGAATTGTCACTCTTCGGTGTAAAGTAGATAGAGGATATATATGCTTCATTTGTGTATATGCCCCAGAAGAAGGGAAAACTTTGGCTACAGAGGAATTTTACAATTCTCTACAAAAAACTCTCGATGAGACAAATAAAAATGATTATATTGTCATATCTGGAGACCTCAATGCCAGAATTGGGAATGTATCTATTGATAAGATAATTGGCCCCAATAACGAAGATGCCCTGAATAAAAATGGACGTAAGCTAAGAGATTTTGCATGTTTTAATAATATGAAAATAATGAACACCTTTATAAGCATAAACGTATCCATAAGATGACATGGGCAGCACGTGGTCAAATTAGTGCTATTGATTACATCATGGCAAACGATAAAGTAAGCAAACTTTTCACAGATGTAAGAGTCTACAGGAGTTACGATATAGATAGCGATCACTTTGCACTCTTAGGAAAGTTAAAACTACTGAAGAGATGGGTTAAAAACAATAATCGCAAACTTGTCCCATCCAAAAGATTTGGAAAGTATATTTACTAAATGAAGAATCTGTCAAACTGCTATACCAACAACGTCTGGAGCAACATAACAAAACATATGAAATTAGTAATGACGTGGAAGAAGAGTGGAGGAATTTGAAAACTATAATGGAAGCAACAGCATTCGAAACACTAGGTTTTACTTCAAAGAGAGCGAAGAAGAAAGGGCTTAAAATATGGAATGAAGAAATTGAAGAAGCTGTTAATGAGAAAAAGAAATTACACCTGAGATATTTATCCAATAAATCTCCACAAACTAAGAAGGAATATACCACAATTTCCAACCACGTCAGGTATCTAACAAGAAAAGCCCAACAGGAATCATGGGATAAATATATAGCTGATATTGAAAATGACATACATGGACGGCAGAAATCCGCGTATAAAATTATGAGGCACCTTAATAGACAAGAGAAGGATGTAGCAGATATACAGGTAATTAAGTCAGACGAATGGCTCTCTTATTATAAGAACTTATGGATAAATAAGAATGCGAGTGATAAGAATGAGAAGGTAGACAAAAATGAAAACCTTATTGAAGACAGCGTAGACCAGATAGAATTTGAGGAACTGGAAGAGGCATTAGCTAAAATGAAAAATAGGAAAGCTAGTGGTAGTGATGGCATTAAGGCAGAAATGCTTAAATGTGCAACTAAAGAATTTAAAATAAGGCTTCTCCACTTCTTCAACCTATGCTGGAATAGAAGAAAAATACCAACTGATTGGAAACTTGCTGTAGTTCTGCCTATTTTTAAAAAGGGAGACCGAACATTATGTGACAACTACAGAGGTATAAGTCTCCTAAACGTTGCGTATAAGGTATACTCAAAAATTGTGACCTCTAGATTAAGGAAAATTGCAGAAACAATGCTGATGGAAGAGCAAAGTGGCTTTCGCCAAGGAAGGTCTTGCATAGACAATATATTTGCCTTAAAACAAATTCTAGAGAAACACAGGGAATATAACAAAGAAACCCACATCTTGTTTGTAGATTACAAGAAAGCTTTTGACACTGTAGCCAGGCATACCCTCTTTGAAGTACTAAGAAAGAAAGGAATCCCTGAACATCTGATTCTTGTAATTGAAAGTATGTATAATGAATCCGAAATATGTATTACTTGGAAACCAGATCGAAAAGCGAAAGTGGACCAAGGCTTACGACAAGGATGCAGTCTTTCACCGATTCTGTTTGATATCTACATAGACGAAGCTCTTCGCGAGTGGAAGACCAGATTAAAATTTTATAGTTTAGACTTAACGAGAACAAAATTATGGACAATACTTTTGCAGATGACCAAGCAATAATAGCACAAAGAGAAGATATATTACAAAAGCAACTCATGAACTGCAGCGGATAATGTCAGAATATAATCTGGAAATATCGGACACCAAAACGAAAGTGATGGCATTCCAAGGACGATACCCGGTACGCTCAAAAATTGTAGTAAATAATAAAACTGTAGAACAGATACAGCACTTCACATTCCTGGAGCAGACATATCATTTTATGGCGAAATCGACATAAATAAGAAAATAGAACGATTCAACCAAATGAATGGTACCATAAGAAGAACACTCAGTTCAAAAGTGAGAAGAGACACTCTCATCAAATTTTATAAAGTTATGTCAATACCAACTTGCTTGTATGGGAGTGAAGTGTGGACAATGACAAAAAAAGATATCTCAAGACTGCAAGCAGCAGAAATGAGATTTCTTAGAGCGGTAGCGGGATATAGTCTCCTAGATAGACAAAGAAACACAAAAATCCGAAATGAGCTAAACGTAGAATGTCTCATAGAGAAAGTCACCAACTACAGACTCTCTTGGCAAGAACATCTGTTGCGAATGAACAACGACCGCATTCCTAAACAAATGGCAAATTATCAACCAAGAGGAAAGAGAAACATAGGACGTCCAAGAATGCGTTGGAAGGACCAGTACTAAGCGACGTAACAGGCATCATGCCTAATACTTGAAGATAAGAAGAAGAAGATTTTCAAAATTCTGTGATCCCTACACTAAGTCATATACTACTTAAATTTTGAATTTTGAAAGGGAGAAAAAAAACAAAAACTCCCATGTATAAAATCTATTTTCAAGGATAAATAAGCAATAAATTTTAATCTATTTTCAAAGATAAATAAGCAATAAATTTTAGCTCTTATTACTTCCTGCCGCGACAACATGGAAACGATAATTTGAATAATTGTATTTCCCACTGAATTCTAGAAGACGTGCACAGAAAATGAAGTTACATTTATGTCCAGAAGCAAAACAAGGGGCCATCTCAGCATTTGCTCAATGGATCAGGGAAACTGGACGAAAAACCTGATCGAGATGGGGGTCATTGACCCGGAAGCTGTAGTACAATAGTTGTTACAGGTTGTTTATACTCATTTATACAGTCCAAATGGTAAATAATGCATTATGTATCATTGTTACAATTAATGTTCCTTTTCTTGTGATGCTCAGTATAGTCTCTAATTGTATAGAAACAGTTAGGCAGCAGAAACGATTTCACTTGGGATTTAAACTTTTCTATTGAAGTTAATCGTTTAATGTCATCTGGCAAAGTGTTGTAAAATAATGTACATGTATTGTATGTGAATTTTTTGTAATGAGCTGTTGATACTGTCACCTGATGAATATGACTTCTACGTCGAGTGTTATAGTAATAGACTTCGGCATTTTCTGAAAATATATTCCAGCCCTTGAGCAAGTCATTTTTTACAAAAACCACTGATTCGTAAATAAAAAGACACGGTAATGGTAGAATTCCTAGATTAATGAAGAGAGGCTTACATGAATCACGTGGGTGGGATTTGGTTATTATTCGTACAATTCGTTTTTGTAATCTAAAAGTCTGGGAGCTATATGATGTGTTTCCCCGGAATATTATGCCATATCTCAGGCGGGAATGAACATTCGCGAAGTATACACAACGAGCAGTATGAAGGCTGACTGAATTTGCAAGAATTCTGAACGCGTAGCATAATGAACTTAATTGTGTGTTCAATTCATTTAAATGGACGTTTCATTTAAGGTTTGACTGAATTGAGAGACCTAAAAATTTTGTTGCCTTAACATCAGTGAATGGTACATTGTTAATTTTTAATGGAGCACAGAATTGTTTATTTGAAATGGAAAACTGCATTAAAACCGTTTTCTTTTCGTTTACTATTAATTTGTTATTTCGGAACCAATTTGAAACATCTGATATTGCACTATTTACTGTTTCTTTATTGCAAAGGATGTTCGTATCATCCGCAAAAAGAACCGTTCTTCCGTTTCGAATGGTCGGGGAAGGAATGTTCCATCATTCCAGTAAGGTATTTCAACTCTCTGAGATCGTTGTTTAAGGTACGAACATAACCAATCTAGAGCAATACCACGAATTCCATATGAAGGTAATTTGGAAAGTAAAATGTCATGATCAATGACGTCAAAAGCTTTTGAGAGATCTAAAAATAATCCAATAGGTGCCTCGTTTTGATCCAATGATGAGGCGACATCTTTAAGAAAAGAAAATATAGCTGTTTCCGTTGATTTTGATTTTCTAAATCCATGTTGGCAATCTGAAAGCGCGTTGTGTTTAGTGAGAAAGGTTTCCATTCGTACGTAAAAAAGTCTCTCTAATATTTTTGAAAAAACTGATAGAAGAGAAATGGTGTGTATGGTAGGTAGTACTACCCAAGCGAAAATATTCCTGGAGGATTATACTCACCTGAAATTTTGACAAAAATGGGAAAAAATCCAATTTAATACATTTATTACCACCATCAAACTGATGGTGGGACCACCATCAAACTGGGAAAAAATTTATTTTTGAAATCGACCAAAAACTTTATTCAATATTCAAACTTCGTGATGCGCAGTTGTGACTCCACGCAAAATGTTTATGGCGAGCTGGCTGTGTCCCATTGTGTTAAAAAGAACCAATAATGGACCGGTTTATTGTTCGAGGGTACCGAGGTAAACGATGGAATGACAAAACTGATGAATCAGTCAAGCGCGAAACAGAAGAACGCTGTAGCCTACGAATACATCGGACTTTACCTCGAAATTTGCTAATGAAAACCCGAAAAGTTTAAAAATGGATGTAGAAGTGATCCCTTCTGTTTCTGGTAAGTAAAAAATATATAGAAATAAATTATTAACTTATGTATTTAAATTATTAATTGAAAATGTTGAATAAACCACACATTTTATACCGTCGTATCAAATTTTTAAGAAAACGTAAATACAATAAAAATTACTGACCCCCCTTCCCACCCATGGTACCAACGAACAATTAATACGTTTCGCCGACCGTCATTGTTATATGATTTTTACGATGTGTACAGCAAGAGGATTGGCGAGAAGTTCACAGACAAAGCTGGCTCAGGGCATTAACTGATATCACTGCTGTGCCTCTGACCGGCAGGTCCTAGGGTTCGAGTCTGGACGGTGGCAGGATATTCGACACTAGGTCGAATTTCGCGCCAGTTAAACAAACCAGTGGATATCCCGGAGTGGTTCACAAGTGGCTCTACCCAAAGATGGAGGGACAATTTGTTCACAAAGAATTATAGGCATGTCATGTATGCAAGTAATGTACAAAGTCATAACTGCAGAAAATAAAATGTACACGCACTTCCAGGAAAATTGTGTGATGCCAATTGAAGAGAAAGGATGCCGTAAAGGTTTCCAAAGCAGTGAGAAATAAAAGCCTTTCTTTTAAAAGAAAGTTAATTCCTATAATATTTAATGATACTTTTTAAATGAAAATGCTCAAACGCAATTCTTTAATGCGGAAATCTTGTGTAATAAAAGGCTCCCTATGCTTTTATTTAAAATTTACAATACATAAGGGATGTTTTAAGGAAGCAAAATAATGTTACTGCATTTTGTGGAAATTGTTTAAGATTTAACCCTATATTAATTCATGTTGTGGACAATTGTTAACCAGTTGTGAAAATTTTAAATTTTATTTTTGCCTTTTTAATTAATATTTACTTTCTAGTAAAGAGAAAGTATTGTAATTCCGCGGCGGAAACCAGCGATTTTTCGACAAAAATCTCGTATTGTCGGGCTCTCGTAACGAAACTAGTGGACTTGAAAGAGCACATATTTCTCGCATTGTTTATAAAGGATATTCAATATTATACTACTACATGAACCTGCAAAAATGTTTCCAATCAGCATTTTTTCTCCGCGTCAAGATTCAAACTCCGGTCCGAGTCAAAAACGCCAAGCACGTTATTGCTACACTACCATTCGCAAGCCTTCCTCAGCTTTCTTGGCGCTTAAAAAGCAGTGGTTCCTCTTATTATTTATAGCTTATGCAATTTTCGAAAATTCAGAGAAGTCATCGAAAATTAGACCTGCGCCATTTCTTTAAGTGCTCTTTGTTCCATCCGTGGATGTGAAGAAAAAATTTGGAGTGGTTATTGAGAAAATGTTTTCTCGGCAACAAGGTATCTCCCGGGACATCGCCCCAGCCGGGACAAGTTCTAAGCTCCGACTGGTCTCCTACATGTAGTAAGTGTAGGTGTGAGTAAGCAAGGGATTAGCATAGGACAAGGAAGAGGAAGGAAAGATCGCGCGCGGTCCTTGGCCCGTTTGAAAGGGTTCTGCTCCAGCATTCGCCTGGTGTTGATCGGAGAAACCACGGAAAACTACCGATCAGAGCAGCCGTCCTCTAGAATTCTCCTCCAGAAAGCGGCTGAATCAGATAAAGCTATTTAGTGTCGAAAATCCTGCCACCGCCGGGACTCGAACCCTAGTATCTCCAAGTTGGAGGCACTGCAGTAACATCAATTAACGGCCTGAGCCACCTAAACCGGTCTTAGGGGTACACGAAAGGGAAGGGAAGTTGGAGAGGGAGGAGGAGAACATGTAGGAAGAGGAGACGGGTGAGGATGATGCAGAGGAGGAGAGACGCAAGAGGAGACTTTCTTTGTCTCTGTCTCTACCTTTTTTCACTCTTTTTCTCTTTCTCCATTTCCTTCTTTTTCTTAGTCTCCTCTCTTTCCCTGTCTTTGTCTTTGCTTCCTTTCCATTACCTTCTCTTTCTCCGTCTTCATCTCTCTCCATCTTTATTTCTCTCTGTTTTCATCTTCAATTGTTTCCTGCTCCCTCTACTCCTCTGTCCTCTTCTCCTTCACACTGTTCTCTTCCCTTTCCTCTCTCTCCTCCATATTTTGCAAGTAAATAAATAAAACCTACAAGGAGAAAGAAATTACAACTTCTTCTTCTTTTACCAACAAAAATTAGTCTTCACCTGTTCTTGTGTTCAGTTTTTCATTGGCCTACCTCTCTCCTTCCTTGTGGGATATATTGAAGGCCAGGGTTGCCGGCAATCTCTCATTTGACATCCTTTCCAAATGTTTGCACAATTTCTTATTATTTTAACTTTAATTATACAATTAAGAAATAAAATTGATTTGAACCATTTACAAGACTATCAGAATATTTGGAGAGACTCTTCACTAAACGTTATATATTGATTCCCCAAATTGTCAGCTGAAAAAAGGGAGAAAATAAGGAATTGATCGCATATAGAGAAATGAACAGTTTGAAATTTCTGGAGGGGCCTCTTTCAAAATATTCTGGAGGACAGGGCTTTAGTGATTAAATAATTTTGTGGAAAATAATTATAAAACAATTAAAGAGTTACACATTTATTTCTACAACCACAAATTTCAATACTTTATTCTGATGAATGCCTACATGAAAATAAATTATTAATCATAACATTGAAAATATTAGATGGAAAGTCAACTTGGGACGTTGAGGTCAATCAGAAGGGAATGTCTTACTTGGTTTAAAGGGCATCAGGTTTAAATGGCCCAAGGGTCACTGATGTTTGTATGTACATTCGTGTATTTTCCAATATAATGGAAGATGTAGGTATTAGTAGTAATTTTTTGTGAATAAAGTTCACATTCAGGCAATGTGAACTTAAACAATATATTTAACAGATGTATGATAGACCATAATGTGAACAGACCATGATTTGTGGTTCCATAATTCAGCTAAGAAATATAATTTCTCTGAGTCTATTTTAGAGTATGTAAGATAGATGAAGATTTTTTATTTTTTGAAAAGTTGTTACTATTACAATTTCATGTTTAGTCCTACAGTAAACATTCTAGTTTGATGACAAGTCAATAAAATAATAATAAAATATAATATCTCAACAAAAAAAATCTTCAGTACAATAAAATCAGTTTACTATAAATATTTTTATAATATTTTTTATTATGATAATGATGGAAGATTTTGTGATTGAAATAAATTTTTGACAATATATCAGACATCATCAGAAAGGAATAACCAAATGGATTCAAATGCTTTTGCCATCTATAGAAGTATTTGTGAACAAGAGTATCTGCAATAATTGCAAGAGAAAAGAAGAAATGCTTTCAGGTTTTTTGCTGATGTTAATCCTTTTAAATCTTACAAAAAAAAAAAAAAAAAAAAAAATTAACTTAAGTAAAAATATTAGTCATATTATGACCTCAAGAAATATTTCTTGAGAAATGTTTTTGATGTAACTTATACTTCTGAGAAAATTTTATGTAATATTTAATTGTATATATTGATACATTCTAGTAAAAGATATGCCATATAAGAGAACTACCCTAGTATTTTATATTTTCTGTTTATAAGTTATACCTAAAATATCATCTACATTGTTTACATTCACATGTCCAAAATGAACAATCAGGAAAAACTTCAATTTTTTAAATTATTCGCAAAATTGTATTGAAGCTACAAAACAATTTCTATTTGTTGATAATGTAAATGAGTGCGGCATTTTCTATATTACATACTCAATCTCTGTGAATAATATGAGCTAATGGAATTTCTTGTTTTCAAAATACAAGATATACAGGTTTGGAATTTATCCACTTCAGAGAGAAGACAGAAATTAGTTATTTCAATGGTAGAGGAAGCAATGCTCTACCTGATGTTTTTCTTTTTGGTTATGTTTACATCATGGTAAACATTGTTTGTCATAAATTCAAGATCAGTATCTTTCACTATGTCATTTTGCTAATTTTCGTTACACGCTATGGTTACTATAAGCAGCATTTTTGTTTTTCCTCGACATATTAAATTGACAATTGACAAAGTGTATTTCTAACATTTGAGATAGTGGTTCCCAGACATTTCTCATACCTTTTTTTTTCTTTCATAATAAATGTGAGCTAGTGGTTCTATCATGGATGATGCACTTTTCTTAATGAGGGACCCATGGATATTATCCAGCCCTGTGGACGTTTTTCATTTGATTAATATTTTTTAGTATTTCTGAGGGTGATAGCTCATTGATGAATATGAAATAAACATTTAGTATTGTGCAGGTATTTGACTGGATTTTATTGTTAAATAGTGTGGATAGACTTTTTTCTTCAATTTCTGGGAAATGTTTATTGAATGTTTCCTATCTCTTGAAGGTTCATTATTTTTGTAATGAAGTTCAATGTTTTTTATACTTCTGTTATTGGTTTTTAGAGTATTTTTCGCAACATCTAACATTGTTTTTATTTCCTTATGAATATTTACTATTCATGAATAATTTAGTTTGTTTTATTATTTTCTCTAGAATAATTTTGTATGTGTTAAAAGAACCAATGAAATCAGAACAACATTTGTTGTGAAGGATTGTTTCATGCTTATTATGTTTTATTTTACATTTCTTTAGTTATCCTTGAGTTTCTATATTTTTATTTTTTGAGTTGTTGTGGAAAAATGGTATTAAAATAACTAGCGAATATGTTTATGAACAAGTTAAATTTGTATTTGTCGCCTGGTAGCCTACATCTTATTGCAATTTCCTAAACTTACGAAAGAACTGATTTTATCTTTGCTTCCTTGGGAGAAGTTTCAGATTCTTCAATAAAATATTTCCTTACAATTTTTGTGCCCATTTCAAGTTTGAAAATTTGGGCTGTGTGGCCACTAAAGCCAGTGTTGAACAGTAACAATTGTTATAGTAGAAGCATGTTCAGGTAGGTTAATTTATAGTTGTTTGAAAGTCTAAAAACTTTGGTGAGTTTTTGAATAATTTTTCATTTTTGATTTTAAGTTTTTTTTCTTTTCTTTTTTTTTTTTAATTGGTTATTTAAGGTCGCATCAACATCTTAGGTCATTAGCGACCACTATTGCTGCTAATGGTATGGTAACTATGAGGATGAAACGATATGGTGATGATAAGGGGTGAAAGGACGAACACAAATACAACCATGCCCGAGGCGGGACTCGAACCCGCGACCCTTCAGTCCGAGATCACTACGACATTACTGCCTTAGCGATCTTGGCCACCGGGCCGACGATTTTAACAGTTCTAAAATTCAAATGAGTGCTTAATACAATTTTATAGTGACTGTGCCTTTCAAGTTCATCAAGAGCAATTGCAGAGATTTTAAAAATACATTTCTGTTTCCTGGGGGACTAAAGTACACATAATATAGACAGAATGGGGCAGAGGACCATGTCCCCCCTTGAAAATTTTGAAGAGGGCTCCTTAGCCTTATATAATAAAACTTTTCATTTCCATAGATGTTATATCTCTGATAAGAATGACAAATAAAATATACAGAAACATCAGTCTATATGTATATTGTTACCATATACAGATATGGAGAATTAATATTATCTTTTCTCGTAAAGACAAAAGACTTGAAGAATTTTGGCATTTTACTTAATTGTAAAAGTGAAAACTTGTTGTATTGTAGTCATTAACTTCCCCACTTGCTATTTTTCAATAATAAAAATTAATTTTTAAGGTTATTTACAATGTTTTCAATTTCTTCAAAACATGGTACATAAAGAAGAAAAAATTAGAAAATTCCTCTTTTTGAATGTACTTAATATTTTCAATTATTAAAATTTTACTTTTCAAACGGTGTTACTTGAAAATATATATGAGTCAATTTCAGTTCCCCAAATACTAATGGACTTGTTACATCGACCAAAATTTGATATGTGATTTTATAAACTTAATGAAATCATATTAAATGTACTACACAAAAAATATGGAATGAAATACTGAAACATTCTTAAATTTTCCTTAAGTATTGAAAAATTGGGCATTGTACATTGTGTGGTACCTACAGTTTAACAGACAAATTCAGGGCATGAATGTGGAAACGTTTGAATTTACCTTGAAAGGTGGCCAATTTAGACTCAATTCTTCTCTGAAGAAACACCTAAGAATGTGTCAAAATATTCACAATTTGCTGTAAACACCTGAAAATAAATTGAAAAATGAGTGATCTACCCCCCAAAAATGCCGCCAAAGTCAGAGTTGATTCCTCCTACAGTTGCCCACAAACATTTAAAAAATTCAAAAATTACTGAAAGCTATGGTACAATAGTGGTCATAAAAAATGTTTAATGGATAAAGGGGTACAGATATGTAGATGCTCCCTCTTATTTTATGCTTTTGCCTGTGCTATGTTACATAATAACAAAGTATTATTTTTCGGCCTTATATTGTCAAAAGAGAAAGAAGGTTGTATGTACCTATTGTAATAGTACGTCAGAAATTGGCGATCTTTCGACAAAAAACCTCTTATTGCCAGGCCCTGGTAATGAGAAAGTGGATAAAGTATATTCCTATATATGTAGTAAATTACTTCCTCTAACAGTCAGAATCCATTTTCGTGCGTAGTTGATACTGAAAAATTGATTGACGGAGAAATGTCTTTCTGTACTCAAAGCTGTGCCAAAACAATTTTCTCCAAAACTGATATTCCCCAATCCATCTAAATGACTTGAGGCCTTCTGAGTTTGAAACAATTTGGATTTTTGGGGGTACTTGAAGCGTCAATTACTACATTTTCAAAATTTTCTCAAAAATTGCTCAAAATTTTTTAATCAAACTTGGTCTTGGAATAGTATAAAAATTGGTGCAAGTCTCGTTTTTATTTAAATATTTGATTTTTTGCTAATTGCAAAAGTTAAAAATATTTTCAGCATCTTCCTACAACTATAATATTGAAGTTAAGATTTCTTTCCTTAATGAAATCTGTCCTTCACAGATAGATCTTGAAATAAGATCGTACACAATTTTTTGAAAATATGTGCAGTTTTTGGTAATTTTGCATGAAATGTGAGCAATTTTTAAATAATTATTTTCTGAAAAATGTCTCCAAATCTTTTCTTTAAATTTTCTCCCCATATGTAGGTCTATCAAAGAATGATAAAAAGAATTGGTGCTGGTGCCAATTTTGGTGAAATCTGTATTTTCCAAAATTGCAAAAAGTTAACAGTGAAAAACTACTATATTGAAAACAGAGTTTTTGTCTTAAATAAAATATATTCTAGAAATCAGATCATGTACATTTTTTGAAAGAATTAACAGTTTTTGTGTAATTTCTGCTTGAAATTATACAAATAAAAAAACATTTTCTCAAAACCTTTTTGCTTTCTTTTTTCCCCTTTCTTTCTTTTTTCTCGCTTTCTTTTATGGATAGAGCAAAGGAAGCTTAAAAATATGGCACAGATCTCATTTTTGTCGAAATCTTAAAATTTTTGAAACTTGCAAAATTTAGAAAAAGTGCAAGAAAACTATGAACTGTTTTAGCATCACTAGATTGTTTTAATAATTCTATGACAAATTTCAAAGTCTGTGTCTTTAATGAGTGGAGAGTATTCTGTGATTGAATCAATCTGAATATAATCTTCAACGAAAATGCACACAGGCTTTGACCATATGCATGATGAGATTAGCTTATTTTTGTACATGACCAAATAGTTAGGGTGAATCCTGCAATATGTAAGTTAAGAAATTGTTGAGTGAAAATATATTCAGTGAAGCTTTATATTGTTGAGTCTTAAAGGTTTTGTTTGAGTAAAGTTTCCAAACCTGTAAGCTTGTTTCTTAAGGAATATACATTTTAATGTCTAGTAATCTAATCTAGATTTTTATTTCTATTTTACTAATCTTAATTTTTGTGTTCTAGGCTTTCCTGCTGGGTGTAGTTGTTACAGGTCATAGGTGGGAGTTGTTTTTCAGTTACAGAAATGATTGTACTTAGAATGAGCATTTGGAATAAAGGAGAAAGTTGGAGTAGAAGTGAGAGTGGCATAGCTCACCTGATGGAATAATGAAATGGAAGTGTAGGAGGAGATGAAAATGGAGGTAATGGGATAGGTGCAGTGGATGATAGTGAGGATTAAAACAGTTTGTTGTGTTAATATGAGAGCAAGTTTATGCTGGCCTACCAGGGGTGTAGTTAGACTGGTGCAATGCAGTCAGTGCATGGCACCAGACCCCCCCTAGGTGAAAAGCTTTGAATGAGAAAATCCACTAAACTCCAATAAATATGGCAATGGAAATGAGGGGACCCATTTGGATATTCTGCACTGGAGCCCTTGAGCATCTAGTGACACCTCTGTTGCCTACCTGATTAAAGTGTAAACCATGTTTAGTATAAATGTTTCTTGAGAAGTTGCCAAGGTGAAGTGATGATTAAGACACAGGTGTAGTCTTACATCTCTGCCTTAACATATAGCTATATCGATGATGTAATCAAACCATGGATGAAAGGACCTGCAGACTATTCACATACAATATTTGAATTAAATCTAACTGGGCTCTCTGATTAAAGCTTGGTTACAATGTAAAGATGTCAATAACAGCCAGGGCTCTAATAGTGGCCACACATATGAAACCATTCCCATGAAAATTGATACTTTCCTTGCTCCAACAAATATTGGATAAAATCAGTGTTGAAATTATTGCAAATTTATTCAAATGTGGTATGTTGACCTCATCTACAATGGAATTAGCAAATGGCAAAATTCTATGTTTGAAGAATGGAAGAGAATTTGAAATGGCAACACAAATTGGAAAAGCCACTATGATACCAAAAGCAACTAAATTTATTCTAAATTTATTCTTTGTCTTGGCTTGTGAAGATGATAACAACAAAAGAATGAAAGTAATTTTTGCAAGTGGCACTGATTATTCAGAAGATACCAAGTATAAATAAAGTATTTTAACTTTTCTCAAAAAATTACATTAGTACCTTAATTGTCAAAGTAGCTAAGTTAGAAAGAAAATATGTTAATAGCTACTGAGGGTTATATTTACTTGGGATAATACAAAATTTCAACAAAGTGTCAACTGATGTCACTGCAGCTCCTCTGTCTGGGAGGTCCTAGGTTTGAGTCCTGATGGCAGCAGGATTCTCAACACTAGCTTTGCAGCTAGGTCGAATTCAGTCGCTGCCTGGAGGAGAATTCTAGCGACCGGCTGCTCTGATCAGTAGTCTTCCGTTGTTTCTCTGATCAACACCAGGTGAATGCCAGAGAAGTACCCTACCAAACGGGCCACGGACCGCACACAATCTGTCATTCCTCTTCCTTGTACTATCCTCTCCCCTTACACACACACTTACACTAATATGCACTACACTACCACGTATTCCGGGATAGCTTGTCCTGGCTGGGGTGGTGCCCCACTGGTGGGAGAGTCCTCGTAAGGGGGAAACCCCATTAGCCGACAGTAGGTCAGCACCGAATCTCGCCATTCAGCGAGGGAAGATAACTGCCATCTCCCAAGAAAGAAACATGCACTACACTACCGGGACTATTGACCAAAGCAGTGGATACACCCGGAAACATGAGAAATCAATCAATCAACAAAGTAGTAACTCTCTTCCTACATAGTGATGACCAAGCACTTGATGCTTTCCAAAAACCAGCTTTTGATCTACTGTACATCATGGAGAAATTTCACTTGTGTTAATTTATCCTTCACATTCAACAATACAAAAAGTTTTCTTGTATACCTACATACCTCTTACATACTTTGTTGTGTGATTTTGCATTAGCATTTGCTCATATTTGTATGTATTCAAAATATTATAATGATATGCTTTCAATTTTGTCTACATGTGTTTCACTAATTTGCAATATTTCTGTTCCAGTTCTTCATCTCTTACAAACTGCGCTGTACATTTAGATATAATATTAAATTCAAAATATTTTCATTTTTTTTCTTCTTTCTTTGTATTTTGTGTGCACTGAAATTGTTTACTTGTATTGTGTCTTGGCCTTAAGCCACCATCCTGATTGAGGTTTACCTGGGTTTACTCAATCACTTAAGGCGCATGCCGGAATGGTCCCTTGCTTGCAGTCCCAGGAATAAAGGTAGAATAAATCATTGGCTTACGGGTGAGAGATGTTGGGTCGGGTTTTCGGGTCTTGGGAATACTCTAAACGGTAAAAATTTCCTAAGTTTTTAAAATTTTCAAGTTTGTTAGTTTGTGGAATATTTTAACTGTTAACTTTTCCTAAAAATAAATTGATTATATCCACATTTTTAATTTTTTTTAACTTTATTTAAAAACCAAATAGTTTCACAACACTTTATCATATAATAAAAATTATTATTATTAATATTAGGAAATATACGCAAAATCATTTATCATTATCTCTCAATGTTATCAGTTTCTCTCAGAGCTTGAACTCTTGACTTGATATGTCTTTGCTCATATGCTGACGAGATTCCCTCCCTTTCTAGTTTTTTTAGGGGTAATTCAAAAATATGTATGCAATTTTAGCTTCTTCAAAACCTCAATGAACCAATTAACAGAACTTATTAACATTTCACTGATTCTTTTTCTCCTTTTCTTTCTTTCATTTCTCTCTACCGTTCCATTCATCCCGATTCTTTTCCGATTTCCTATCAAACTCGTCCTCCCTCGCTTTCACTCCTGTCATCCATGTGAAAATCTTCATCCAAATTGCGTGCGTATTTTTCATTGAATGACTCCCTTTAATATGTTCTATTGTAATTTAATTTCTGAAAGTGGTCAGGCAGAAGAGCAGGCTAAATGGCCTGAGCCTCGCCACCAATAAAGACATTTATTTATTTATTTATTTATACCTGTGTAGTACAATAATACTGCTATTAATGTTGGGAAAATAAAATAAAAATTGTGTCATATGTCAATTTTTCAGATTATAAATTTGGTAATAATAATGTAAAAAGGAAAATTTTCTGAATATGTTGTTTTTAAAGTGTATATGAATGAAATAATATCTGAAATTAGTTTTTAAGAATATTTGATTGGTCATTTTCAAAAAATGTGTCTTCCCATTTAATAGCAGATGTAATATAATAAAGGAACCAAACAATAATGTACGGATAGATTTAGGAAACAAACTTCAAAAGAAATATACTTTTATTAATGATTACATCCTATGAATTATTCTATTCCTGTAAACGCAAATAAAAATATGGTAAAGAAATTAAAATAAAAAAGCAAAAGTGCGAGGATTACAATGGTTAAAAGGGTAGAATTTTAAGTGCAGTAGTTATAACTCATTAATTAATGACAAAAAAAAAGAAAAAAACACATAAGTGTCCTAGAATGTAACAAAAAAAAGAAGTGAAAAGAAGAAAACCTTTTCATAGATAAGGTTTCAATGTTAAAGGACCTTCACTATTCACACATCAGGGATTCCCAACCTTTTTTTCTTTATTGACTCCTTTTAAAATAATCGTTTGCTTCATCAACTCCCTTACATTATTCTCTATAATATAGCCTGCAGCAGACATAATCACAACACAAAAATCGCACATAAATATTTCAAAGATAACCGTTTCATACACCAATATTTATGGTAACTATTGGTAATTATCAATATTTTCAATTATCAACAACTCTTCTATTTTGAGAAGCTGTGTTTCTAATCTTAATTGTTGTGCAATGATTACAAAATGTTGAGCATTTTTTAAGTGACTATAACAGTTCTCCATGGTGTATTGGAGGAAGTATTTTCTTCTCCGGTAGAGTATCATTGTGAATACAGTTATAATTTGTTGAGGATTCTGAACATCCTGAGCAGTTGCGTGGCTAGGTTTTCAGATGACCCAATGAAGAGAAGTCAAAGAGGAGTCCTCTTTGCAATGAACATGAAATTAAGAGTTTGAAATCTAATTGATACAAGAATATTGTTTTGGTGAAATAGAGAAAATGAATTTGCGAATTGCTTTATTTTTCTCATTGAATGCGAATTGTTTTATTTTTCGCCAATATCCATCTGGGAGGGTCATTATTAAAGGCCCTTTTTTGGAGGCCCGGTGTGGTGCACCAGTTACACCAGCCTAGTTATACCCCTAATCCTAGGAATGAATAGTGAATAGGAAAGAACAAATGCAAATTTGTAATTTATCATTATATGTTTTGTTGCTTTAGATCAAAAAAGAATTAATTATCATGTTTAATATTTTTTGTAATCAATGGTATCTTGATTAAACTACATTTCAATCACCAGTTCATACGTTGCTATAGACCCCTAATCGACCACTTGTTCATTGACCCCTTTCAAAATTTCATTGACTTCCAGGGAGTTGATACCAACCCTATAAGTAAAATTATTTATTTACTGAATAAATGGACAGGCAGTCCTTTTATACAATATATAAAGGTACATTGACTAGTGCAGAAATGTGTACAATAATAGTTTACAATCTCGTCAAATCGTAATGGTTCTATACATTACTGCAATAGTGACTAATTTCAACTACAAAATTTAAAAATCAAATAACAATCTCATTTGTATTTCATAAATCTTTCAATGGATTTTCTATTCTAGAGTAGTATTCTTTAAATATATCCATAGTCAGCTGATTACATAAGTTGCTCATTTGTGGCATTGGACTATTAGCCAAATAGGAAAAATTATAATGTTTTATCTCAAACATAACTGATCTTCTTGTGTTGACAAGGGGAACTTTAAAGTTAACACCTTTCAGGAGTAATGGACAATACAGATTGTTTGTAACCAATTTAATAAGGAAAATTGAATATCTGAAGTTTCTCAGGGATCTGAGAGATGGTATATTCAGTTGGTTCGCAATAAAACTGTAATCATGATTAACAAATGGATCCGACAAACGCATTTTCAACACTGTGATTCTGAAAAACTTGTGTTGTATTGACTCGATCCTTGTACTTTCAATGCTAACAGGTGGAGACCACACAGTTGAGGCAAACATCAAGATAGGTCTAACCAGTGACAGATTCAGCGATTTCAAAACTTTTGTTGAGTTGAATGCCCAAGCAAGTTCTCTTCACAAATCCTAATATTTGGTGAGCTTTATGAATAATCATGTCAATATGCCACTTAAACATCAGTTTTGAGTCAAATATAATACCCAAGTCTCTTATAGAAAATACTTTAGGGATTAAAACTCGTCCAATTTCGTATGTACATTCATTAGGAGTTCTCGAGTGAGAAAATGTTATATATTTACATTTGAAGGAATGTCATTCAAGTTGATTGTCAATGCACCATTTCGAAAAGTCATGCAATGCAGCTTGGAAACATATACAGTCATCTGTTTTTTCGATTTTCTTTAAAATTTTGCAGTCATCAGAAAATAATAGATATTCAACATCTTTCAGAACATATTTAATATCAATGTAGATGATGAAGAGTAAACACCTTAGATGAGACCCTTAAGGGACTACTGGAAAAACTGTTATTTCATCTGATTCTACTTTTTTGTATCTCACAAACTGTGTCCAATGCATCAAGTAGGAAGAAAACAATTGCAAAAGGGAGCATGTAATACTGAAACATTTCAGTTTCTGGATAAGTAGATGATGATTGATGGAATCAAAAGCTTTACCGAAATCAGTGTATACTGTTCACTTGGCATTTCTCACTGAAGGAATTATAAATAAAATCAGAATAGTAGACTACATTAGTGTCTATTCATCTGTCATGTATAAATCGAAATTGTCTATCGGAAAATAAAGGTACAATAAGATTTTTTATTTTATCAATAAATAATAGATTCTAATAATTTTGGAATTGAGCTGATTATAGAAATTGGTCTGTAATTTGAAATATCAGTTCTGTCACCTGACTTATGAATAGGAATTATAAATGAAGATTATTTTATTTTTATTTTTATAATGATATTCAAACTAATCTTTTAAATATGATATTCACTCTATGTGAAGAGTGCAATCTGTAGTGTAAGTTCAGACTGATTACTATTCACCCCAGGTGTCAGGATTTGATCTCCATCCAATGAAGTGAAATTTGTGATGAACATTGAAACACCATTGAACTAATTTGTGATGGACATCTCAATTTGTGATGAAGCATGTGACTGTTGTTCACTTGGTTAGCCCACAATCCCTAGCTTTCATTTCGTTGTGTATGATTTAGGCACTAGTGTTGTTTTCTCCACTTCAGTATTTATTATATCTTTAAACTTCTACCGTGGTACCATAGTCAAATTATACCCTTTAAAGCAAAGGAAAAATCTTTTAAATTGAGTTACATCTGGAAACATTAAGACTGAACAAACATTTTAAAAGTAAATATGATGAATTTTACAACCTCCCTGTTTTCAAAGATGGATAAAAATAAATTTAGAGACAAGTCATATCATTGATAAAATTTCAGTAGGATATTAAAAATATTCTTAATAGGAGAAAAGATTTTAATGATTTTCTGTTTTTCTTTTCCCAGACAAGCTATTTGCACCTTGTGGTTCATCTCTTAAGTTATTGCACATTTTATGAAGCTTTTTGTATATAGAGAAATAAATATATGGTTTGGATAATCATATGCCTAAATAGTAATTAATGGTTTTTGAGCTTTTATGCTCATTTGGAATTTAACTATTACTAATTTATTTGTTTGTTATTTTCATTGAGGAATTTAAAAAGAACCAAGGCATAGCAGAAGAGTAAAGCACACATGCACACTCTTTACTAATAATAAGAAAACTAAATATGTGTTACATTTAGAAAATGCATATTAATGAAATTAGAAATGTGGAATGTTTTCAAACGAGCGAAACTTGAAGTACTTATGCTTATTCATTCCATTTATTTTCTGAATTGAGTTGCATGTTTATTTAAAGAATTGAATGTGTGAATTTTGATGTGGAAGACTCTTATTTCAATTATGACAATCTGGAAAAAACAATATTGTGAGTTAGAATAATTTTAATAATTTATTTTTTTGTTACAATTCTACAACTTTTGATAGTATATTTTTGTGCTGACATTTTTATTTATTTTATTCTTTTTATTTATTTTACGTCAAAAAAACAGTTAAAAACTGCGTATGACGTGCTATGGGGAAAAGTGAATTGTGTGCACATTTTCAAAATTCTGTGATCCCTACACTTAGTCATATACTACTTAAATTTTGAATTTTTGAAAGGGAGAAAAAAAAAACTCCCATGCAATAAACTCTATTTTCAAGGATAAACAAGCAATAAATTTTGAATTTTGAAAGGGAGAAAAAAACAAAAAAACTCCCATGTAATAAAATCTATTTTCAAAGATAAATAAGCAATAAATTTTGGCTCTTATTACTTCCTGCGCGACATGGAAACGATAATTTGAATAATTGTATTTCCCACTGAATTCTAGAAGACGTGCACAGAAAATGAAGTTACATTTATGTCCAGAAGCAAAACAAGGGGCCATCTCAGCATTTGCTCAATTTTGATGGCAATATTTGATATGCAAAGAATAAAACAAAGCTAAATTGTTTATGAATTGATTTTGTGCTAAGAAACTGCAGATTAGTATACTAATTATAACAAAAACAAAAAAGAATTAGGATAGATCTAACATTTACAGTTTAAAAGAAGATAACACACGAAACAGTATAATTAAACCCAGATAATTGCAAAGAGCACACAGATTGGTTCTGGAGCTTATGTTCTGGCCTCTATGTCAATTTCATAGGATATTACAAATCCATTTCTTAAATGGAAAGGACATCATCCTAGATTATAACTTGTAAAGGAAACAGAAAAAAATGCTGCTTTTGAGAACAACTGAAGACAGATGGGTCAGGGAGCTTAACTTTTATGTTCTCCATGTCAACTTAGAACCTTCATCAATTTTGAATGAGTGAATCATTATAAGTGCATTTTTTTTATATATTACACAAAGAAGTTTTCAGATTTGTCCTATTCTATAAATGACCTATTGCTGAAAAATGAATTGACATACGATCTTTCACAACAGTCAGAACTGCACCGTTAATTGTTTCTGCTGGTAGTTGAGGCCTTTTGTTGTTTCCTTTGCTTTGTGGCATGGACTGATTACAGCTTAAAACCAAATTAATTTAATTTAATTTAATTCTACACTTGTGTACCTAGGGGTGTTTCTACGTACTACATTAACAGTGAGTGTCCCTAGGTACAACTGTCTGCAATCATAGATGAACATAACTACTGTTAATTGTAGGTTATTTGCAGGATAAAAGTAGGCATATACACCTTGAATTAACTACCTTCTATGCTAGTAAGTGTAGATCTACTTCAATTTTGGTAAAGTAATAGTAATTATTATAAAATTGATGAAAGAGAAATGCAGAAACTTTTTTCACTCATCAAATCTTTTAAACTCCCATAAAATCACAGAAACAGCTCTCCCTAAAAAAATGTTCACTTGAATGAGCACAAATGGCAATAGCAATGTAGGGAAAATAACAATCTGAAATTTCTCTCACAGACCCTTCGAAAACACGCTTTGTTCCTTGCTACAACTGTTTCCCTAATAGAAAATAACTATTTAGTGCCAATAAAAATGTGAATTTCTTCTCCACAAGAAATTAAGTGTGAAACAATTTCTGAAAGATTTTATTAATTTTAATTAGATGAAAGAAAACTCCAAAACTTCTCACTCAAATGCAAAAAATTCAAATCATCTATGTAGTAGTGTAAGCTACTTGCATCTGAAGTTCTTTATTTTGAAAATAAACAGCCACCCCTTGAAAAGGTCTTAGAAACCCTTGAAGAAAAAGTGTCTCAAAGTTATCAAGCAATTCTTGTTCACAAAACAAATGACTCAATTCTCTTCAGGAGCAGTTAAGGAAGCAGAGAAAATATTACCACAACTTGATGTAGAAACAATACAGTGGTTAGTTTTAATTTGAACTCCAAGGGTAATAATAATAATAATAGAAATCAAATTAACCAAGAAAACATTGATCCCCAATTATTAAGCAGAAATTAACTGTCATATGAAGCAGTTACAATTCAAGATGGAAACCAGTGGCACAACAACATTCCACACACTATTTTGTATTATTTATAATGATTACTATATATGATTATAATAATTACTGGACAAATATGTGACTTATATTTCAGCCATCTTTTGCAGAACTCTGTATCAAACTTCTTGAAACATTGCCCCCAACGAACATTCACTAACATCATCTTAGGCAGGAAAGATGACTCTCTTGGAAGATAAATGTTTGAAAACTTGTTAATCAATGCTGAATGTAGTAGGAATTTAAATGACATTCAATAAAATTTGTTATCATGCTCCAAAATTTCTTCATCTTTAGCCTTATTTTATCTCCCATATTAAATAGTGGCAAGATGTGGCATTTTTGTGTGGTCACTTCTAGATGTGTCCAGCGTCCTCGTCTTACACAATACTGGCTAAATGATGTGGAAATAGAATTAATTGAAATGCCTATTCAGAGAATGGTTGCTACATAAAAATATTGTTTCTTGTGCTTTTCAAACACTGAACTAATCAATGATCCTTCCGAAACTCGTATTCGTTTACGTACCGTGTTATTATACCGAAAGGAAATCCCAGTTGCAGTACACACTTAATACGAATACTGTTATTTATTGAACATTAGCATTATTTCCGAGCATTTTCGTACATATAAGAAAAAAAGTTTTATTAAATCATTAATATTCAAATTACAATAGGTTATAATATTATTCTTACAATTTTGTTTTTCATTATTTAAATTTTCTAATAAACCTAAAACAGAAAAACTATGAAAGTTAATAAAACAAAACCTAATTTTAAGAAAATAAATAAGAAACTAGAATTACATTACATTTTTATTTATATTGAGTAGTTGGGTGCAAATTATAAGATACAAGATTGAAATTTTGGGAAACTGTAGAGAATTTACACAGCTAGAATTTGTATTTAATCATTTTAATTATCTCTCTGAGACGTGAGAAATTCTTAAAAAAAGAAGGAAAAAAGTACTTTTTTTTCTTTTCTATTTTCCCCTATTGTAAGGATCAAAATCAGGCATAAACAACGGAAAAATTTCTCGAAACATCTTTATCCTCTATAGAAAGTTGCAAAAATAATTAAAGTCAATATTCATACACGTAACGTGGTTAAGAAATTAAAACATTTATCAGAAGCTAAAAAACACGTTTTTTCATTTGTACGTAGTATTCGAGGTAAATTGGTTTAAATCAGATGAAAAACTTATTTTCTTACACTTCAATTATGATTTTTAAATTTTTTAAAAATATCATTCCCTTGGGACAGTTTGCCCATCTTATACCGCTACCCCCCTTATCAAATTCCAATATGTTTTTAGTCTTCTACAATCCAACGCCAGACGGACAGACAGGCGGACAGACAGACGGACAGACGGACGGACAGACGGACGGACAGACGGACGGACAGACGGACGGACAGACGGACGGACAGACGGACGGACGAACGGCAGACGGACGGACAGACGACGGACAGACGACGGACAGACGACGGACAGACGGACGGACAGACGGACGGACAGACGGACGACGACGACGGACGACAGACGGACGGACAGACACGGACAGACGGACGGACGACGACAGCGGACGACGACGACGGACGACGGACGAGACGGACGACGGACAGACGGAGACGGACGGACGGACGACAGACGGACGAGACAGACGACGACGACGGACAGACGAGACGGACGAGACAGACGGACGGACGGACGAGCGACGACGGACAGACGACAGACGGACGGAGCAGACGGACGGACAGACGAGACGGACAGACGGACGGACAGACGGACGGACAGACGGACGAGACAGACGAGACGGACAGACGGACGGACAGACGGAGACAGACGGACGGAGCAGACGACGACGGACAGACGACAGACGGCAGACGACGACGACAGACGGACGGACGGACAGACGACGGACAGACGACGGACAGACGGAACGACGGACGACAGACGACGGACAGACGAGCAGACGGACGAGACAGACGGACAGACGACGGACAGACGGCAGACGGACAGGACAGAGACGACGACGGCAGACGAGACGAGACGGACAGACGACGGACAGACGGACGGACAGAGACGGACAGACGACGACGACGGACGGACAGGCGGACGGACAGACGGACGGACAGACGACACACGGACGGACAGAGGGACAGACGGATGGACAGATAGACTGACGGACAGACAGACTGACGGATATCGACTTTCCGATATCAAGGACTCACAATGACTTCTGGCTTCACCACGTGTTAGAGAAAATAATTTACTATATATAGGAACAGGATTTATCCCCTTTTTGTAGCCAGGGCCCGAAAATAAGAGTTTTCCTCTCGAAAATTCATCGTTTTCCGGCGCACGATTACAATACTTTCTCTTCTTACATTAATAAGGGCGAGAAAGGGAAAAATCATCAAGAAATAGCCTCCATATCATGCATTTCATCGAAGTATAATAGCTTATTTGTTTGCCAGCGTTTCTTTTTACTGTTGTACGCATCTTATTTGGCGTTAATATTCTGGAAATGTCGCGTTAGGTCCCTCATGACTAGGGTGCGGATTTTAATGAAATGTCATTTTTATTCTTTTCACTTTAGAATAATGTCGTTTAGCATGGAAATTCATTTTATGTTATGATAAAAGGAAATCACATATTATTGTTTGTCATTTTATACATTTTTCGTCAATTTCGACTACTAAGTCATTTTTTACCTTTTTAGGTCATTTTTGTTACATTTTTCGCTGATTTAATCGATTTTAATATCATTTAATGGTACTTGCTTTAAACAATATTGAAGAGATTCAACAAATGCTCACCATAGAATTCCTGAATAGCCTTTTAGATTTCTTCGCTGATGTATCTTAATGTCCGCCGTTGTGAGTGCTATGTGATCTGTGGTTTCTGTGACTCCTATCGCCGCCATTGTCACCGGCCGACTTCGCGAAAATAAAAGACAGAGATTATTTTAATAAAACAGTGTAGGCTTTCACGGCCGGAGTTGTAGTCAAAGATTTCTTCCGGGCTGAAGGGCCGTGGTCCATTGGAAAACATATTTCCAGACGTTTCGTCCGCAACTACGGCAGACATCCTCAGTGGCGATGTGGTCTCGGACGAAGAATCCTCCTTGAAGGTTCCCCGGTGACTGACTTTATGAGAGATTATTTTGTAAAGAACATACCAAACCAAACTTTTGCAACCTGAGCCCACTTAAACAAAAGGAAGAAGTCTCTAATACATTAGTAACACATCCAACAGCTTGAGTTGTTCATCCGAAGTGGTTGTAATCAAATTTTTCACGTCATTTTCCTTTGTTTTAAGGAAATTAAAAAAAGAGCATTTGATTGATCATTTTTGGCGATGTTTTAGATCATCAAAACCCGCTCCTTAATCATGACCTATTATATTTAGAAGGGGTGAATATCAATCTATCGGAAGAATATTCTCGTTTTAACTGCCTAACTACACATGTACGATAGGTTGTTTCATCATCGTCAATCAACAAAACTCGTGATCAATGCATCTTTGAACAGACCTACGCGCAGTTGCATGACCTCATTGCATACCATTTACCAGTCACAGTGCCCACTTGGTGTATACGAGAGTATATGGCACGCTCATACAGTATACTGCATCCGCAGGTGGGAACTCGACGGGCTTATCGATCCTGAACAGGGATGTTAGCTGTTTCAAAGAGTAGCAAGATTAATCCATGTCGAGAGGAGCCGAGGAGATTGCTTTAATGTACTATCGTCATAAAGAACTACTGATCACATTGTTTTTAATTTCTTGCCTTGCATCGTAAGAAGAGATAGTATTTAATTGTCAGGATTGGGCAGTATTCAAATGTCTGTATTTGAAATACGTATTTTAAATATATTGTGTAATTGAAAAACTGTATTTTTGAGTTTTTCCAGATTTGTATTTTGAAGATGTATTTAAATATATAAAATATGCGTGTTTTAAAAAAATACTTTAAATACAGATGAAGAAGATAACGTGGGTAGTTTCATTTTGTTTGATTCTGATAGTGAATGGGCCTCATTGAAACAAAAATAAAATCTATTTTCACCTCTTGAATTTGAATTCTCTCCGTTCTTTAATGATAAATGTAAATCATTAAAAAATGGTCAATTATCTGACAATAAAAAGCGTTTGTTCCTTATAACTTTAGTTTATGTTCGTCCGCGCCGGTTCACGGACAGTTTCAATTTGTGGATTTTGTACATTCGCCAACTAGGGATTTATTTTCTGGTGACTTATTTGAAAAGCTATTCGTTTTAAAAGAAAATACCGTTTATTTGAGTTAGATTTTTTTGGATATCGCTTTATAGTTGAAAGTGTTTATACACCCCCACGCGCGCGCGCGCACACACACACACACACACACACACATACACACACAGATATATATATATATATATATATATATATATATATATATATATATATATATACACACACACACTGCAGGACCTACTACCCCCTACCCCCTAACTGCTACCCCCTAACCAGGACTCTCCCACCAGCGGGGCACCGTCCGAGCCGGGACAAGCTCTAAGCTCCCGACCGGCCTCCCGGAATATGTGGTAGTGTAGTGCATGTTAGTGTGTGTGTGTAAGGGAAGAGGACAGGACAAGGAAGAAGAAGGACAGATCGCGTGCGGTCCGTGGCCCGTTTGGTAGGGTAGTGCTCCGGCATTCGCCTGGTGTTGATCGGAGAAACCACGGAAAACTACCGATCAGAGCAGCCGGCCGCAAGAATTCTCCTCCAGACGGCGACTGAATTCGACTTAGCTGAAGAGCTCGTGTCGAAAATCCTGCCGCGAGTAAGCAAGTGTTGTGACTGCTCGAACTTGAAATAGTTTCATCATCGAAGTAAATTCGCGCAGAAGGACTCTGAATTAAATCCAGTATTTAATTTTGTACGCCACGACCACGCACGCTCAAAGTGTGGTATGTCGGCCGAGTGCTAGAAGTAGTCAATTCAAGCACGTTAGTAACTATCAACTGGATCAACTGGTAGCGCGAGCAACGGGTACGCGGCAGACGGCAGAAGGAAGACTTGGACCAATCCGTCGATGGTACGAGCCGGAGGACGAGAGAAAGGTTTGGAATTTGGACGTGTGGCGGCATCCGGAGATCGAGCGAAAGAAGAGGTGTAACCGCGGGACATCGAATCAGTCAAGTGACGTGGCGAGGACTGCGAGCGACCGAACCCCCAATGTTAACTGACGGCGAGCGGGAAGGAAATGTCGAGGTAAAGAACTGGCAACTTCTATGCGACAATTTGTTGGGAAACTGTGTAGCTTTAAACACCAGGCGTAGCGTCCTAAAATAGGTGAAAGTTCCAAATAGTTACTGAGAAATATTTCGAACGTATGAGCGGCAGTTTTGATTTCATTCGCTGTACGCACCAGTAAATTCGTTTGAATGCCATACCTTGTACAACTTTTCTAAAGTAAATTATAATTTTTCATGTAATGTAAAAGTAATCTTATTGAAAGTATTGTTTCCATTGTATGATGTCAGGGATACTCAGTTGCTATAAATTTGTAAAGGGTACGATTTAGTAACGTGTGTGTCACGTTTATTCTTGTGCTAGAGTTAACAGCATTATAATAAATGCGCAGCTCAAGGCTGACCACTGTGAAGTCTATAATAGAATAATTGTAGAGAATCACTTAAAGGGCCGTGCACGGAGAAAACTTTAGATTAACAAAAGTTAAATGAGGTACACGAAGTAATTGAGAAGGAGGTCAAAGCAAAAGTATTGTGAATAGTGCGTATTGAAGTAATCAGGCAATCAAGGTGACGCCTATACATTCTCTTATGGTTGTGTTATTTCTGTTCTTTTTGTTTCTGTTTTCTTTGCAGTGACCATCTACGTAAAATACATACTTATTGTATATTGGTGCCACTGTGTAATTTGTTTACTGAATATATGCTCATTTTACCAGAATTTTTATATAATTCATTGTGTCAAGGGTTCAGACCTTTCTCATACCCGAAAGATCTTGCTTCCTGAGAATTCAAAGCTCGCTTCACGAGCATTCATAGTTTCACGCTTCATCGCCACCGGCTGGAAGGTAGTAGGGGGATTATATATATATATATATATATATATATATATATATATATATATATATATATATATATAATCTTAGGAGGATAAAGGGAACAATTCATTTTTTGCAACTTTTCAGGCGGAAGGGAACATTAAGTAATACTCACCCATTTTATAATATCCAAGTTTTTCTGTGTGAATTCACTGTGATAGCACTCAATTTTTTAATGTACTTTCTACTTAATAACTTTTGTGATCAGAATTTAGTTTTAATTGTTGTTGACATGTTTCCTTCCTCCTCAGTGTCAGAAGCGATTTTATAGAAAACTGGGTACCAAAATCATAAATTTAATAAATTTTATATCATATTTAAGAATTATTTGTTTATAACAATCATTTATCCAAAGAAATAAATAGTTGTGAAGCAACAATTGGATAAATTTACTACAAATTACATATTGCAAAGAGTTTAGAAAAAGGACAAGAATATGGCCCAATTCTCTTTAGCTTCTTGCATTGATTTATAAAATTTTTCAGCTCTTTTTGTGTGGATATGAAGTTTCGCTTCTACTGCACGTTTAGTGCTGTCACACAAAACTGTACTCTTAATTTTTGCTCCAAGCTCGTAACATTTGGCGCAAACATCTACTTGAGGTCTACCAATCTAAGTTTAAAATGTTCTGAAAATTCTGATATTCCATTTATCGGTTGCTATAATGAGATTTCGTAACAGCAAAACTATTAAAATACTCATTTATTAATTATAATCTGCGCTCAGAAGTTTTAGCTGGGTCTTTATCTCGTGGGTTTTTGCCAGGCGGGAGAAGCTTTGTTAACCTATAAATTCTTTTCTTAGTTACCATGCAAGTTTCGTGCATGCATGGTGATGCCATGCATGCGTGCGCGATGCCATGCATTCGTGCGATACCATGCATGTATGCGATACAATGCAAGCTGAGGCGCTTCTAGATATTCAGGCATCCATGACAAGCATAGAATTTGCGTTCCTGTTAGGATACTTCAAATTAGGGTTGTTATTTGTTTAGTGGATATACTCTAAATAGCGACCTTGTGAGTGGCGCCCATGGCACGTGCAGTTTCTTCCATATCGTAGATACGCCAATGCATGCATTACATAACGCGATACCCATTGCAGACATTCAAAACCAAAATTATAGTACTGAGGAGTAATGGAACATTGCTTTGATCCCTTCCCCCGCAGTATATCTAGTTCCATATTGCAATTTATAGCCTAAACACTGTTATGACACGAGTCCTTTATTCACAGTACAATTTGTCTTGCCTTAAAGAACAACTTTCCAAAAATAAAAAAATAAAAATGCATTTTTGACTTGTTCCCTTTTTCCTCATGGTGATTCATATACAGGATGAGTCACGTAACTTTAGCACCTCTTGTAATTTTTGAACGGATGAAGTTCTTGCAATGCAGTTTTCACGGGAGGGCATGCTAATTGATGTATGTATTACTTTCCATTTCATCACTTGCATTTTACGAGATAAGGTAACTTCGTTTTCCGAAATGGAACTATACATATTTTTAGACTATCATGAGAGTAAAAAGACGAATCCAATGATACACATATTGTTAGGTGTTAGATAAACATATTTCCGAGTAATTTTGATTTTTTTGCGACTCGTATTTAACGGATATTTTAAATGTAACAGTGCACCAGCCAAGGTCACGCAGCGCTCTCACGGCTAAGGCGAGCTCGGGGCGTTACAATGACATTAAACAAGAATCACAAAAAACTCAAAAAATGCTAATCTAACATACGACTATATCCTAGTTCACTATAACCGGAGTCGGCTGTATGAACAAACTAGCCCCATTCCCTCGTACACTTCTGTGAAAACTGCATTGCAATAACTTCAATCGTTCAAAAATTGTAGGAGATGCTAAAGTTACGTGACTCACTCTGTATGTATACATACTAGGCTTATCGAAAAAATAGAATTCAATGGCTTAGCGAAAGAAAGTTAGTTTTCGATGCAAGAACAACATTAGCACCAATAAAACAGTTTAAAAATGGGTTAAGGGCTGCCACAAACCATATTTTTTGGTCTTTTACGCTACTTTTTAGAAAATAACGAATAAAAATTATTTAATGTTATTTTTTTCAATGAATTTTCGGCTGAGGTGGTGCCCACGTTACCCTGCAATGATTTTTTATCATAAAACAATACTTATTTGTCTCAGTGTGTCACATAAGTCCGAATATGGCCAATTTTACGTTAAAACCAACGAAATAGCTACTTTTCAAATAACCGTAGCTCATTGCATTGTTATCCAAAATGCTTTTAATTTAGATAAGATTAAAGCTTGAAATCTCTACCAAAATTTGCTGCGCCCAATTTTACAATTTCACTGCAATCGTCTAAAATTGCGCCGCGCGCCATCACTGATACACATTTGAGCCGCACTGCTGCGACTGATTTTTTTATTCACAATTCAGGCTGCATTAAACATATTAATAGTGACAACAAACGGGTTTAGAAGTTACTAGATTTTTAAAAATCTGTACGCCATTTGGAAGCCCAAGAGCTATTTTTTCCTCTTCGCTCTCGTGCATGCAAGTGTCCACATCGTCGCGCCCGCTGGCCTGCCCCGCGCGCCGCCCGGGCCTGGGCCGCTGAATGAGGCACATTTAGGCATTAACCTGTGTCCGAAATCACAATTTATTAGTTGCGAAATTATGTAATCAAGTTAAATAGTAAACTAATTGTATCTAGAAAACTCACAATTAAACAGTAAATATTTAGCTTACTCTCGCAAACAAGAGGGTTAACCTAAGTAGAAAATGCTACTCCTTCAACAAGTGACGATTTTGTGGGATTTTTCTCCTCGTTTATGTTTTTGCACCAAATAATCTCGTGCCACCAAAATGTTCAGTTAAGCCTCAAGAAATAGTTCGCGTCATATCCGGCGCAAATCCACAGACGCAGAAGTCAAAATTATTATGTACAGTATTTACCATAATAGGTGTAGTTTGTAGTACATACTATATTGTGAACGCCAAGACTGAAGTGAACAAAATGTATGTAATGTGTATTTGGCGTTGTTGGATCGGTAGTCCGACTTCTCGGGTCAGCTACCGGTGTCCCCCTTTCCTGGACCAAGTTAAATTCCCGTGCTTGGGGATAAGAGCGGCATGAGACGAACACGACGTATTCTCTTCACTGTAGCTAGCAAGATCCGCCTGCTTGAGCTTTTCTTCGTCACACAGCTACGGATACTGGCACAATTTTAAAGGAAAGCTACAAATCTATTTTTGCCTCGACCAGGAATCGAACGCGGGACCACAGCACGGGAAGCTAGCACGCTGCCCATGGGCCATTCCAGAGACAGAACAAAATAATACACATTTTAATATTATTTTAAACATCATACTTAAGTTAGTAACATAAAAGTAATATATTTAATATAAATTGAAGCAACTAATAAGATGTACAATTGGTTTGAAAAATTGTTAGTTTTATAAATCTGCGACATCGCGTGTTGCTTACACTTTCTGTTGCGTGATGCCTGCGCATGGAAATGTCAATAAATCCTTAACCGAGCTTTACAAGTGCAGAGGAATTCTGAAAAGGAAAAGGTGGGTTTTTAGAATGCATTAATGAGTGTTGCTCCGAAACAAAGAGGGAAAAAATACCTCATAGGTTTGCAAATTCCATAAAGTGTCCATAAAGTCATTAATAGTGATGGCGCGCGGCGCAATTTTAACCGATTGCAGTGAAATAGATAATTTGTGCGAAGTAAAGTTATTAAAATAGAGATATCAAGCTTTAATCTTATTTAAATTAAAAGTATTTTGGATAAAAATGTATGTCATTTGAAAAGTGTCTATTTCGTTGGTTTAAACGCAAAATTGACCATATTCGATCCACGCAGAATTTAAATACGGTTCACAGTGATGATCGTGGGTTATGACCTCCTAGATCACCTGATCTGACCCCTTGTGACTTTTTCCTTTGGAGGTACTTGAAAGATCAGGTGTCTGCAGAAAATCCGCATTCGGAGGAAGAGCTCCGGTGCTCTATTGAAGAGAAACTCGCAGCAATTCCTCGAGACTTACTTCAAAGAGTAAATCAGAATACGTTCCGGAGGTGCCAAGAATGCATTCGAACCGAAGGACACCACTTTCAGCAGGGTAAGGCCCGCAACAAACTACACTGACGAATGCGTTGCGAGAATTGTGCGACGTGAAATGTGGAAAATCGAAACAAGGGACACCACACACACTATAAAGAGTTTTCTCGTTGGCCTCTGTCAGTTTTTTAATTGTTTACTTGAATTTTCTCTTTAAACGGGAATGAATAAGAAAAAAACGTGTGTGAAAGATATTCTTACTTAAATGAAACACGTTCATAATGAGCAATACAAAAATAAAAATTTGAAGCAAGAAACTTGAAGGGTGTTTTGAAATAATTTAATTAATTCATTATTTTCTTAATTCGTATTTATTGTTTATGAATGAATTTATTAACTGTGAATTTCATCCTATATTAGTTGATCGTTCACAGTTTATTCATAATTGAACCGATAAATACAGCAAAACAGAGGGGGGAATTATGAAGCTCAAGAAAATAGGTACAGATAGCACTCCTCAAATCAGTTTTTTACATTCAATGATGATTTGTATGCAATGCAGAAATGTATTTCAATTTAGGCAATTCGAACTAGTTAAACAGATGGTTTACGATTTTGGCAGCAAAACAAAGATTTCATGGGTTTAAGTTACCCAAGAGCCTCAACTACAATAGTACTTTTATAAAAGAAGAAATAGAACTCGCAGGTGATCTCAGAGCTAACTGCTGTCCCACTCTCTGTAGAGGATAAAGGCATTTGAAGACATCGAATAACCTATTTGTAGTGAGCGAACGCAACCTCGCCGGCCTCTTTCCACATTTCTCGTCGCACATTTCTGGCAACGCATCTCTCGGTGTAGTTTGTCGAGGGCCTAAGATAAGCCCAGCAATAGTTCCCGTGTGTTAGCACGGTAGTGAGTCAGCGATTCGCTGGGCGACTGAGCCCTCGACAGTCCGGGCGACGCGGCAGGGGAAATGGGGCTAATTGATACGTCTGTCTGTCTGACTGCCCGTCCTAATTTTTCGAATAATTTGTTCTACGATAGTGTGGCGTCGTGGTAGCGAAATGACTACACAGACACGAGCTCTAGTTACAATATTTATTTACAGAATATTATACAGTATGTACAGCTCTGGGGTTCCGTTCGCAATCTACCTCCGCGACTCCACGCACCCTGCTCCCATCTCCTGGCTAGTGCATCCTCCACCCAGACGCTTTACCGCGCCGGTGTCCTGACACCCGGTGCTACGCACTCGCAGTGTCCAAGGAATGCACTACCGCCAACGGGCCGCAGTTGCGTCCGCACGCGAGGCGATCTCTTAACGAACTTCTCCTTCCGGCCGGCTAGCTTCTGGCGGTCATGTCCCCCACCCCCACCCCTAGCTTCTCTGCACGTGCGGGTGGCTCTGGGACCACATGGCCAGCCAGCCTCCCTGACCGCCGGCGGGGGTCAGGACCCTCTGCCCGGCCGACTTGCGTCCCGGAGTGTTAATAGCTCCCTTTTCAGTTGACAAAAGCTACTAACAGTTTTTGTACTAGCCGACCGGCTGCCCTTTCCCTCTGCTAAACTTTCTAAAGATGGTCGAACTTGGCGCCATGTGGCGACGTTACAATAGCATAAACGTCGCTTAAAAGAATGGTGCAGGTCTCATTTACGAAAATTGCAAAAACCTCATTTTTATTGAACTCTCTGAATTTTCATAAATTGCAAAAGTTAAAAATAATGGTGTGATGCTGTAGCACCATTAGTTATGATCTGCATTTATTTTCTTCGCCTTCTTACAGACCCAAAATTTCTCATCTGAATGTAGCTATTAACTTATTAGAAAGGTTTGAAAATATTGATCATCAAAACTTAAGCTACATATTGCACAATTGCTACAAAAGTGACAACTCAAAATGTCAGGTTTTGCAAAAATCACGAAAAACGTTTGTGGCAATAATGAAACATTACTAAAACAAACAAATTTATCTGCACTAACGAGTACTGATATGGGAGGATTAAATGGTGCTTTAGTTAGTTCTAGCATTAACCCCAAAGAACTGACCTTTGCTTTAGTTTTGTAACTTTTAGTGTCTTTATCAGTCGTAGAACCGCCCGCTACCGGTGATCACACCCTCTACCGGCCATATTGTGAAGTTATAGAATCATACTTTTACTGACTGGTCAAGTATCATTTCTGCAACTGAGTCATAGTAACAACTCAATAATGAAGATTTTTGAATTGTGCAATTTCTGTAGAAAGGATGTGATATGGTATGCACATCCTACACATTAAAGCGTTTTCCATTATTTATTAAAAATAACTAAATAACTAAAACTATCTTTGATCAGATTCACGCTGATGTAACGATTTTGATATTTTACATTTTCTATTTACTTATAAACTTATAAATTATTTAATATCTATTTACTGCATCGTTCCTGTACTGTCTTTTCATACATCTGAGGAAAAAAATTAAAGCAAAAATTTGGAGTTGTTTTGGAGAAAATAAATGTTTAATATGTGCCCATATTTCACCAAAATTAGACGATAATACACGTATTTTCAAAAAATTGTACACAATCTTATTTTAAGATCTGTCTTGGAACAACCGATATTACGGAAAATCTATGCATTTAATATGTAGTTGTAGTAAGATGTCTACAAAATTAGGAACTATTGCAATTTTCAAAAAATCAGGTATTTCAACGAAATGATAATTGCGCCAAATTTTAATGAGTTTTTCCGTTATCAGAGGACAAATTTAAATAAAAAATTCATTTTTGAGAAAATTTTTAAAATGTTGAGGCACCCTAAAAATTACCCTAAAAAATCAAATATCCGTTTTAAACTCGCAAGGCCTTGAGTTCGTCCAGATCGATTACGGTTTACATCAAGAGGGAAGATAATGGCAGAATTCCTAACTTCATAAAGAGAGACGATAATAAAGACAGGAATCACGTGCGTAGAATTTGTCTATTATAAGAACAATTCTTTTTTTCAATCTGAACGTGTAATGCTATAGGATGTGTTCCCTGAGTTTCCTTATATCATATCTCAGGCAGAAACTTGTTTTTCTACGGTAAAGGAGAATATTTTCAGAGTTGAAGAGTGCATGTAGAGTAGAATGTTTCAAGACATAAGGGACAATTTCTGTTTCGGGAATTCAGATACACAGCGTTACCTTTTTACAGTCAGGATAAATTCTCTGATGTTCTTGTACGCAAAGTTTTAAAAAACGGTGAATTTTCGGCAGAAAACTTTTATTACATGACCCTGGTAACGAAAAAGTGGATAAATCTAGTTGCTAAATTTAGAAAAAAACTTCTAACTTGTGGTGTACCCAGAATCTATATTTTGTAGATCCTTATTACCGAAAAATCGAATGATGGCAAATCGTCTGTCCGTCTGCCCGTTCGTCTATCCGTCTGTGAACCACGCTGGCAGCTTAACCGTACTCATCCGATTTTCTCCAAATTTGATATTCCCCAATCGATCTGGCTGATATTGCGGCTCCTTGAATTTGAAACCGCAATTTTAATTTTGAGGGGTAGTTTATATGAAGTTTCTGGGAATTTCCAAAAAAAAGTCTCCAACGTTTTTGACTAAACTTTGTTGTTGGATAGATGAAGGAGCTTAAGAGAATGACGCAAGTCTCTTGTTCGTTGAAAACCGTGATTTTTCGAAAATTGCAAAAGTAAAAATTTTTTCAGAGTCTTCCTACAACTAAAATAAAAAATATATAGATTTTTTCCCCAAATAAAATCTGTTTCTTAAAGATACATTTTAAAATAAGTTAATGTAGTACAATTTTTCGAAAATTTGATTTTTACAAGAAATGATGACTAAGATGTATTAATTTCGAGAGAAATTGCGATATAAGTAGTATTAGGTAAGCATTACTAAGGGCTAAAAAGTATGTGCTGTTTTAGCGCCACTAGCTACTTGGTTTTCTTCGTCCACATCATCGTCAAATGGTAAAAAGACAGATACTTTATCAGTAAAATGTTACCATAAATGTTGGTCCTTCTTCTGCAAAGCAGCATTCAAGATGTTTTTATTAACCTTTAAGCCATCATTGACAAAAAGCACACATCTTGCCTTTGGCTTTTACTGTCAAAATGTATTGGATCCTTGGCTTGAGGTGGGATGTAACGATGAACAGGCAGACATATAACAGTACTGCCGTATCCCTGCTCACAATTTTCAATTGGGCACTATTTAAATGTTTAACTGTGTGATAACATACTGGCGTATAATACAATTGGATTACGTATTTTATTGTCTACTTTTCTTGATGATTTGGACATGAACAGTCATCTAGCTTGCATTAAAAACGTATTTTTCTCTTTCCAAGTAACAGTCTTTCCTAAATGCCACAGTTGTCTCTGTTATTCAATACTTCGATACAGAAATACCCACGCAATAAATCCATTCCGAGCGAGACGCGCCAACCGTCACCTGTAAAAAAAAAAACCTTTTGCGTGCTGTTTTTCAATTCTCCAAGGATATTTTAGCGACTCGTGCCAATTAAAAGTTGTTCTGAGTTTTAATCTCGTTCGGTTCTGTCTACAACCCTTTGAATTAGATAGCGTATTGTTATCGTTTCTCATTAACATTTGAGGTGCGATTTTTCTCCCCTTCGTTTCAATAAGTATCTGATTGGCAGCAGAGCAAAGTTCCTCGCCTTCCAGCAATGGATATTTCCAAATACGTAATTAAAAAGATACTTCGAATTTTATACCATGAATTTTATTTTGTAATGTATTGCAGGTATATATTAGTACGAGAACGGCATCATACGAAAATAGATTTATTTAGAATTCTGGAGTCTTTGTGTTACATTAAATAAATACTGGAAGTTGAGATTTGGTCAGAGAAATTAAAACATTAAATCATTTGCCAACGTTTCGGAAAATTTTATTCCATCATCAGGGCTCATGATAATAAAATACAACTCTATTAATATACATTTAACACACATAATTTTCCCATGAGCAAAGAAATTGTATATTTAATCATAAAGAACCGATACCAATCTTACTTCTCAAAAGATATAAAATAATTCATTGCATCTCAACAGAAACCTAAATAGCCCGACCCTCAAGCACATACACAAGGAGCGGGCACAAGACAACAGCCGATCCCTCACAGAACCAACGCAGGTCAAGGCCTCGTAGCCAATGGAAGAGGGATTCTAATGCGATGAAAATGTGGAAACAGGACAAACGTGATATAATCACTCTTACATGTGGATCGGTAAACTACACAGTTAAGTTATTTTAATGGGACAATCCGTCAAACTCCTGAATAACCCCCTTTTGTAACGCTGATCACAGCGAGGCCCGCAGGAAGAGAGTCAATTATGTTCTGGATGGTTCCGACGGATGTGGAGTCATGCCGGCTCCA